>OW285238.1:39261145-40574213 GCA_935421215.2 Melolontha melolontha
CTTATTACATAAAATTGCTAATATATTTATAGTCCATAACATTTTTTTTTAGAATTGGAAAGTAAAACATTTGAGAAATACCGCCCATCTATGCCCACTAAAGCAAGGCGTTCTAAAGTAATTAAAAAAGTTCCTGTGCAAACTGAATCTCCTAAACTTTTGGATGGTGATGGCATTCTATTCGACCAACCCGGTCAGATTTCTTTGGGTATTCCATCAGGTGCGACTCTTTCGGAAGAAGGTAATTCGTATATCCTGCAAGATATACTTTGTTAAGAGTAGTAGAGCAAAAAGATAAATTTTCCTATAATACAAAGGTATTTTTAATAATATAAAATATTATTAAAAATCTGGTGTGAAGAACACAAATGCAGGTTCACTATTAATATTTTCTGTGAACATGTCCGAATATATCCTATCCCCAGAGACGTAGATACGTATTTCGCTCTTCTACAAGCTCATCGGTACGCCCCTGCTGGAGAAAGGATATTTCCAGACACATTCACAGAAAAGAACCACCTCGCCCTATCACCGTAATTATCCAGACCGAGCGCAGAAGTAAATTCGGCGCTACCTGTTGTCAGACAGCCGAAGTACCTCGCATACCGTCCACATAATTAATGTGAAGTAACGACGCCCTTCCAAAGTTTAGCACAGCCAACTCTCTAGAAAACTGCATTTTGTTTGTGCCTTCACTCATACTACGGCTTAACCGCATGTGTAATGTATCAGAATAATTGAAACATACATGAGTAGGTAAACCCCACCAGTTTTGTATAATACAAAGGTATTTTTAATAATATAAAATATTATTAAAAATCTGGTGTGAAGAACACAAATGCAGGTTCACTATTAATATTTTCTGTGAACATGTCCGAATATATCCTATCCCCAGAGACGTAGATACGTATTTCGCTTTTCTACAAGCTCATCGGTACGCCCCTGCTGGAGAAAGGATATTTCCAGACACATTCACAGAAAAGAACCACCTCGCCCTATCACCGTAATTATCCAGACCGAGCGCAGAAGTAAATTCGGTGCTACCTGTTGTCAGACAGCCGAAGTACCTCGCATACCGTCCACATAATTAATGTGAAGTAACGACGCCCTTCCAAAGGTTAGCACAGCCAACTCTCTAGAAAACTGCATTTTGTTTGTGCCTTCACTCATACTACGGCTTAACCGCATGTGTAATGTATCAGAATAATTGAAACATACATGAGTAGGTAAACCCCACCAGTTTTGTATAATACAAAGGTATTTTTAATAATATAAAATATTATTAAAAATCTGGTGTGAAGAACACAAATGCAGGTTCACTATTAATATTTTCTGTGAACATGTCCGAATATATCCTATCCCCAGAGACGTAGATACGTATTTCGCTTTTCTACAAACTCATCGGTACGCCCCTGCTGGAGAAAGGATATTTCCAGACACATTCACAGAAAAGAACCACCTCGCCCTATCACCGTAATTATCCAGACCGAGCGCAGAAGTAAATTCGGCGCTACCTGTTGTCAGACAGCCGAAGTACCTCGCATACCGTCCACATAATTAATGTGAAGTAACGACGCCCTTCCAAAGGTTAGCACAGCCAACTCTCTAGAAAACTGCATTTTGTTTGTGCCTTCACTCATACTACGGCTTAACCGCATGTGTAATGTATCAGAATAATTGAAACATACATGAGTAGGTAAACCCCACCAGTTTTGTATAATACAAAGGTATTTTTAATAATATAAAATATTATTAAAAATCTGGTGTGAAGAACACAAATGCAGGTTCACTATTAATATTTTCTGTGAACATGTCCGAATATATCCTATCCCCAGAGACGTAGATACGTATTTCGCTCTTCTACAAGCTCATCGGTACGCCCCTGCTGGAGAAAGGATATTTCCAGACACATTCACAGAAAAGAACCACCTCGCCCTATCACCGTAATTATCCAGACCGAGCGCAGAAGTAAATTCGGCGCTACCTGTTGTCAGACAGCCGAAGTACCTCGCATACCGTCCACATAATTAATGTGAAGTAACGACGCCCTTCCAAAGTTTAGCACAGCCAACTCTCTAGAAAACTGCATTTTGTTTGTGCCTTCACTCATACTACGGCTTAACCGCATGTGTAATGTATCAGAATAATTGAAACATACATGAGTAGGTAAACCCCACCAGTTTTGTATAATACAAAGGTATTTTTAATAATATAAAATATTATTAAAAATCTGGTGTGAACAACACAAATGCAGGTTCACTATTAATATTTTCTGTGGAAGGGCGTCGTTACTTCACATTAATTATGTGGACGGTATGCGAGGTACTTCGGCTGTCTGACAACAGGTAGCGCCGAATTTACTTCTGCGCTCGGTCTGGATAATTACGGTGATAGGGTGAGGTGGTTCTTTTCTGTGAATGTGTCTGGAAATATCCTTTCTCCAGCAGGGGCGTACCGATGAGCTTGTAGAATAGCGAAATACGTATCTACGTCTCTGGGGATAGGATATATTCGGGCATGTTCACAGAAAATATTAATAGTGAACCTGCATTTGTGTTCTTCACACCAGATTTTTAATAATATTTTATATTATTAAAAATACCTTTGTATTATACAAAACTGGTGGGGTTTACCTACTCATGTATGTTTCAATTATTCTGATAAATTTTCCTACTTAAAGGAAAAATAAAATTAAAAAAATTACTAAATTATATGGAACTATGCATTTCGCTTAATCAGCTTCAATTTCGTATCATTAAGCCAAAAGAAAAAGTATTACAACAAAATTACTAATTTACGTACATTTTTTAGAATTGGAAAAGAGAAATTTCGAGAAATACCGCCCATCGATGCCGACTAAAACAAGACGTTCTAAAGCAACTCAAAAAATTCCTCTGCGAGCTGATTCTACTATCAAAGCTTTGGGTGGTGATGGCATTGCAATCGACCATCTCGGTCAAGCTTTTTCGAGCAGTCCATCAGGCGCGGGTCTTTCGGAAGAAGGTATTTTAATACAAATAACACTGTTAATTGTAGTCGAACAAAGAGATTTACCGTACGGAAATGTAGTGGAAGAACGGCGGAGAGGTACACCTCAGTACACCAGGCGCCAAGCGTGTCTGTCTTGAAATATCAATATATACGCAATATGTATGTGTATACTACACCTACTTGTGACCTATCAATAAGCGTGTTCGTGTTGAAATACGAATACATAGACAATACATATGTGTATACCACACCTACTTATCCAATCAAATGCTACACTATACATTGAATAAACATTTCGGGGAAGTTAAGTTGACGGGGACGCGTCTTGCGTAGCAGTGTCGTTCGGTCACCACATTTCTACACTGTATTTTCCTATCTACGAGGGCGGGTTAACTTATTCGCACGATCGCCTAGAGTAAGCCGTGAAATAAAATAAATACACATCACGTTTTGACAACCGATGCCTTGTCAGTTTACTCTTAGTGTTTGATAAATTTGTGACAACGCGTGTTTCGTAGGCAATTTTTTAAATCTAATTAAGTGTAAATGAATAATTTCGAACATCGTGCAGTGATTAAATATCTTTTAAGGAAAGGCATGCCCTTTACCGAAATCCATGATGATATGCGAGATACACTGGGTGATGGCTATCCTTAGAAAATGATCCCTGTAGTGGACGACGGAAAACGGCTGCAACTCCAGAAATGGTGAATAAAGTCCATGTTTTGTTGCTAAGTGATCGACGATTGAACGCGTTAGAAAGAGCAGAGGCAGTGGGCATTTCAAAGGGACGAGTGCTTTATATTTTGCACGAAGAACTTGATATGAGAGAGGTTTCGGAAAAATGGGTGCCGCGTTTACTGACGACGGAACAAAGACGTATTCGCTGTCAAATATCGATGAATAATTTAGAAATATGTTAACGCAATACAGCGCCGATTTGTTACTTGTGCTAAAACATGGGTTCATTATTATACATCCGAATCTAAATAACAGTCGAAGATGTGCACTAAAAGCGTAGAACCAACTTCAAGGAAGGCCAAGGCTATTTTGGGATGCAAAAGGTATATTGTTGATATATAAGGGTAAGCTGAAAAATTTGGTAACTAACTATGAGATGGCGCTATCTAAAAGCAATTTTTGACGCTATTGTATGGCTTGATGTTTCAATAACATACGCGTTAAACTTCATGTCGATCTGTCAAGTAATTTGTTGTGTACACTCGTTCAAAGCAGAGTACCTTTGTCGATTCTTAAAAGTGAACAATATCGAAATTCGCGCAGTGATTAAATACCTGTGGAAAAAGTATTCTTCGCCTAGAGAAATTCGTGTTGATATGGTAAATGTGTTAGGCGAAGAAGCTCCTTGTTTTAAGACTGTTTGCAAATGGGTGAACGAATTTAAAAAAGGTCGTACGAGCATAAATGACGATCCCCGTTCTAGACGTCCTAAAACAGCCACTTCTGCAGAAAGTGTGCAAAAGTTTTGAAATTTGTGAAAGCTGATCTCCGATACACATTGCAAGATATTGCTGGCGTTACACGCATCTCCAGAGAACAGGCGTCGTACATTTTAAATGTTGAATTAGACATGTCTAAGCGGTATGCTAGATGGGTGCCGCGTTTACTAACAACACAGCAAAAACTCAAACGGGTGAAATGTTGTACAGTCATTTTGGACCGGTTTCGGTAAAATTAATTCGGTGCGATGAAACTTGGGTCCACCACTACACACCAGAAAATAAACAATCAAAACAGTGGACTAAACGTGGTGAACCGGCTCCAAAAAAGGCTAAAGTCAATCTATCTGCAGGACAGGTGATGGCTTCCGTTTTCTGGGATGCGAAGGGAATCTTGCTTATCGATTACGTGCCAACTATACTATTCTAAACTTTTGGAGCGATTGAAGGCAGCTATCGTGGAAAAACCACCCGGAAGAAAGCATAAAAAAATCATTTTCCATCAAGACAATGCTCCAGTTCATACGAGCGGAATTCTCAAAGAAAAATTGGCCAAAGTAATGTCCGAAACGCTTGAGCATCCCCTTTATTCGCCGAATTTAGCTCCGTCGGACTATCATCTGTTTCCCAAACTGAAGAAACATCTCGGCTGTATGAGATTTGCTTCGGATGAGGAGCTGATAGCTGCCGTTGACCACTATATTGAGGAGCTCGAGGAACATGAGTACTGTGAAGGCATAAAGAAACTTGAGAATTGACTAAATAAATGCATTGATCTTGAGGGAGATTATGTTGAAAAATAAAACACACTGAAATATTTTTTTTTATACTTTAGTTCCCGAATTTTTCAGCTTATCCTCGTACACTCTTTAAAAATGCAAGACCGTAAACGGCGAATATTACGCAAATCTTCTAGATCGTTTGAAAATAGCTATCGCTGAAAAGCGTTCAGGAATTACTAAGAAGAAAGTTCTCTTTCACCATGATAATGCACCTATGCATTCTAGTACGGTTGCAGCAAAAAAATTAAGAATTAAGGTGCGAACCCCCCATATTCGCCAGACCACATTTAACTTTCATCTATTCCCTAAATTAAAAGATTTTCTCGTTGGCAAAAAATTCTGCACAAATGAAGAGCTAACTTCAACAGTGGACTATCATTTTGCAGGGTTAGAAGAAAATTACTTTCGAGACGGAATGAAGAAGATTGAACACAGATAAACCAAATGTATCGAATTAAGAGGAGATTATGTGCAAAAATAAAGTTCGTTTATTTAAATTATTCTTTTGCTTGTGTACAATCGCGCAAATTAACCCGCCCTCGGAAAGTAAAAACTTAATTCAAGATTAATCAAAGATAACATTCATTACGCTAGAAAAATAAAATTAAGAATATTACAATATTATATCATGAGGAAGAATTATTATATGAAGCTATAGACATTTCATGTAATCAACTTCAATTTTGGCTCATTAAGATATAAATATTTTTCATTTTTTAGAATTGGAAATTAGAAATTTCGAGAAATACCGCCCATCGATGCCGTCTAAAACAAGGCGTTCTAAAATTATTAAATCAGTCTCTGTGGAAATTGAATCTATCCAACCTTTAGCTGGTGCTGACACTGAATTCGATCAATCTGGACAGACTTCTTCGGGAACTCCGTCAGGCGCGGCTATTACGGATGAAGGTATATTAATAGTGATAACTAGGGAAACCCAAATATGCAAGTGGAAAACCCAAAAATTAGGGAATAAACATGCAAATCATTTAATCAAAATATGCAACAAAAGTGTTGAAAATATGCAAATAAGAAAACACTTATAATACATAAATTCATTGATTTACTTAAAAATAAACAAACGTTTTAATTTTTCTATATTCTGAACTACACCTAAATATGCATTTATTACACAAAGCAGGTGGTCGTTAGTTGTAAAAACAGTAAACCACTAAATGTTTCTCGAAGTTCTCAATTAAAAAATTTTGTGTCCTATCTGAATAGAAAAATTTGTAAATGGAAAACCTCCTTTCCACATCAACCGATGTATCGGGTACGTTTTTAAAATTGCTTAATATTACAGGATCCAAATCGATGGATTCAGCTAATTCTCGCTCTGAAATATTAGGTACTTGACTAAGAAACCGAAATCCACAATTTTTTGCCATCACATTTTTGAATTTTTGAAAAATTTTGTCTCCCATTTTGCCTGCGACATTTTAAAAAGCTGCCTCAGATTGTCTTACTAGTTCTACACTTCGGGTTAATGGCAAATAAGTTGTTGTTTTATTTCTTTGTTGTCGAATAATTGCTTAACATCAGTGACGGATTGGAAAGATTGGTCAGACAATTATGAAATTAGATCTTTTACTCGATAGAAATTCTCGGAATAAAAGCGGCTTTCTACCAAATGCCCTTGTAAGTGTGTTTGGTAGTTTGTCTTTATAGAACTGAACACTTATAGGCGCTTTAAGGCAGATTTTTTTCATGTTGGAAATTAAACTACATATTTACATTTACAAGAGGAAAATGTTTCCTAATCTCTTCAGCAACCCTATTTAAAGCATGAGCAAGACGTTACATGCATCAAGTTTGGATAAAAGGTTTTCAAATTTTTCCCGGCCCTTATCATGTACGGTGCTGCATCTGACAAAATGAGCAAAAAATTATCTCCAGGAACAGGCGTAGGAAGAAAAAATGTTGATAGTTCCTTTTGAACAAATCTGGCCATTGTGAGTACATTTGTTTTTTCTAACTCTTTAGAAGCAATGAGGTAAGATTTTGGCAGAATCTCGTCGCTAAGAACACCAATCAATAAATGAGCAATACAACGTCCTCTTGAATCGTTGGTTTCATCAATACATATGTAAAAAGGTTTGTTCCGAATTTTAGCTTTAATTTCCTCAATTACCTCCAAATACAAGAAACTTACGTCGTTTCTTCGTAGTATTATTTCACCTGGGACATTGAATTTGCAATACGTCTGGAGACAAGAAGTGAAATTTTGTTTATGTAGCTTTGACAAGAGAATATTTGACGTCATCATTGCATGACATAGATCTCGGTTAAAGATGTCTTATTCGTTTAGCTTTTTGGACATTGGTTGAAAACATTGCGTTAATATGGGTTGTGACACGTCTCCAGATTTCATCTTACCCAATTTAATAATTTGAACAGAAGTTTTCACGTGTTGGTCTATTTCAGTGTCCAAATATTGCGAAATCAATCGATATACCTAGAGTTCCGTATAAAAGATAAAGTTAATATTGGCAGAGCGAAACTGAAACTTCCTGTACATTTCTCTGTATTTTCACTGCCATCAGTATGTCCCTCAAAAAGAATATGTAACTTGAATAAAATAAAATTAAAAAACCCTTACCACAATAGAATTTCATGATTCTAAATACGTATTTCTACAACCACGTTGTCATCTTCAGTAGAAAAGCAGTGTAACACTTGAACGCACAAAAACACTCACAGAAGGATTGTTCTGAACGTCTTCTAGTTTAACACTAACAAGTGTTAAACTAGAAGATTAGAAGAATTACATCCATGTTATCTCTTCAAAAGCACAATCAGAAATCGATTTATTATTTATCTACTTATGTAAATGTAGGTACAATAAAACTCCTATTTACGGTTTAAAACGACCTATTTTGAATTCTCGGAATTTAGGACTGAGAATACCCCCTTGTACTTCATAAATTTTTTTTTGAGAACTGCAAACAAAATAAATTACTTCATAATGGAAGATTTATAAAATTGTTTTATTTCGAACTCTTGAAACGCCTGCCAAAGATCTACATAATTCAAAATTCTTTCAGTTAATTTATTAAGGATATATGCAAATATTTAAAAAATGCATATAATATGCAATATATGTAAAATATGCGCTTTTCATATTTGGGTTACATCTTTCCATTTTTCATACGTTGTCTCCTTCTTTCAAGGTCCTGATGACCTGTATATATATATATATATATATATATATATATAAAGATCATTATTTCTTGACCTTTGTATGTTATGGTAGATTGGGTTAGTTGGCGATTTAAGGTCTGGTTTTACTTCAAAATATATATATTTAAAACAACCCTACATGTTTCGGCAAATGATGCCTTTTTCAAGGAATATAAAATATAAATGACAGTATATTAATGACATACATTTGTAGTTGCTATGGATAAAATTATTCAAAGATACATTCCAATTGAATAATAATAAATCATGCCTTAGTATTCTAAAATAGATAAACAACAAAAACAGGGAAACGCAAGACATGAGTTATTATTATGTATGCGCCCGTGGAGCGTCTTAAGATGTAAAGCTGTCGGCATTCGCCTTAAACGAGAAGGAAAACCACGAAAACCTGCTCGGACAGCCAGACAGGAATCAAAACACGGAACTGTCAGCATGATAAGCAAATGTATAGATATTTAAATAACTTAAGGTATATAATTATATAACAGCAACATATATTATGATGGTAAATTGCAGATCGTTACATAATTAAGTTATAGTATATACTGCTTTAATTTTTTGTATCACTTCTGTTGTTAATTGAATTTTTTTCCTGTTTAATACTAATCATTTCTTTAATTTCCCTTTTCATTGTGTGTTGTTCTTTATCAATTATCTGTGTGTTTTCAAAATCGAAATGGTGATCGCATTGTAGTTTGTGTGTAGATAAAGCTGTTTTGTCTGTTTTAGAGTATTTGTGGGCTTGTATTCTTTTGTATAAATATTGTTTAGTTTGGCCTATGTAGTAACTATCGCAATCGCAACATGGTATTTTATATATGACATGTGTTTCTCGATTTTTTTTCATTTTAGGTTTGAGTTTTGAAAATAAATGTTGATTAGTATTACTAAGTTTATATGTTGTAGCTATATCATATTTTTTTAAAGTGTATTTAATTTTTTTTGATAGTTGTGGAACATATGGAATCGTGATATTTGTTGTGTCATTGTTTAAATTGTTATTGGTGTCTGCAGTGTTGTATATTTGGTGTATTCTTTTTTTAATTGTTTGGTCTATAAGTTGTGGTGGATAATTATTATCTGTTAAGATTGTTTTAATTTTCTTGATGTTATATTTTCTGTATTGAGTATGTGATAGTTTTACTGCTCTATCAGTCAGATTATTTATAATCATTTTATGGAATACTGTAGGAGCATTTGAGTGGTAAGTCATATATCGAAAAGAAGTTGTGGGTTTATTATACCAATTTGTATAAATAGTACCCTGTCTATCATAGCTTAAAGAAATATCAAGAAAATTAATACTGTTATTAATTTCTTCTTCAATAGTGAATTTTAATTTGTTGTTAAAATTTTTGAATTTATTTAATAGATAGTTTATTTTATTAGTCGGAATACATGTTATGATATCATCAACATATCTTTTGAAAAAAATAGGGTGGAAGTCTAATGAATTGATAACGTTTTGTTCTAAATGTTCCATTACCAGATTTGCAATAGGAGCAGCTAAAGGATAGCCCATGGCAATACCAAATGTATTGCCATGGGCTCCTATTGCAAATCTGGTAATGGAACATTTGGAACAAAACGTTATCAATTCATTAGACTTCCACCACATTTTCTTCAAAAGATATGTTGATGATATCATAACATGTATTCCGACTAATAAAATAAACTATCTTTTAAATAAATTCAACAATTTTCACAACAAATTAAAATTCACTATTGAAGAAGAAATTAATAACAGTATTAATTTTCTTGATATTTCTTTAAGCTATGATAGACAGGGTACTATTTATACAAATTGGTATAATAAACCCACAGCTTCTTTTCGATATATGAATTACGATTTAAATGCTCCTACAGTATTCAATAAAATGATTATAAATAATCTGACTGATAGAGCAGTAAAACTATCACATACTCAATACAGAAAAGATAACATCAAGAAAATTAAAACAATCTTAACAGATAATAATTATCCACCACAACTTATAGACCAAACAATTAAAAAAAGAATCCGCCAAATATACAACACTGCAGACACCAATAACAATTTAAACAATGACACAACATATATCACGATTCCATATGTTCCACAATTATCGGAAAAAATTAAATACACTTTAAAAAAATATGATATAGCTACAACATATAAACTTAGTATCTCCTTCGTCGATTATTAATATAAACTTAGTAATACTAATCAACATTTATTTTCAAAACTTAAACCTAAAATAGAAAAAAATCGAGCAGCACATGTCATCTATAAAATACCATGTCGCGATTGCGATAGTTACTATATAGGCCAAACTAAACAATATTTATACAAAAGAATACAAGCCCACAAATACTCTAAAAGAGACAAAACTGCTTTATCTACACACAAACTACAACGCGATCACCATATCGACTTTGAAAACACACAGATAATTGATAAAGAACAACATACAATGAAAAGGGAAATTAAAGAAATGATTAGTATTAAACAGGAAAAAAATTCAATTAACAACAGAAGTGATATAAAAAATTTAACCAGTATATACTATAACTTAATTATGTAACGATCTGCAATTTACCATCATAATATATGTTGCTGTTATATAATTATATATCTTAAGTTATTTAAATATCTATACATTTGCTTATCATGCTGACAGTTCCGTGTTTTGATTCCTGTCTGGCTGTCCGAGCAGGTTTTCGTGGTTTTCCTTCTCGTTTAGACAGCTTTACATCTTAAGACGCTCCACGGGCGCATACATTATATATATATATATATATATATATATATATATATATTAGTTCTTAACAAAATTCATATTCATGTACGAGGGCTGTTCTGTTTCTGTGGAGCCTTGTAAAGTAATACACAATTGTTTTTTGACAAAACATTAATACTTATAAATAAAGAAGTACATATTCCCTTCCAAAGGCATGCATGCACCTTTGCATCTGCGAAAATCAATCTTCAACAAATTTTCTCCAATCATTCCGCATGAGTTTGATGCGTCAACCGCTCTTTAAGTGGGTGTAAAATGTAAACCCTGTAAAACCCCGTTGAAAATACAGCAAATGACATTGTTTTAAATATTTTAGGCACTTTTTGTATAGATTTGCACCATCTCACACAGATTTCTTTTTGAACTCGAGTCAAATTATGGGAAATCCAGGAAACAAGTCTTACGTATTGAGTGAGCCACGAAAAAGTTTTCAGAGTATGCCATGAATAAATCAGTTATGTCTTAGATTGATTAAGTGATTTAACTCATATGTCGTACTAGTAGTGTTAAATCGCTAAATAAGAGTTGCTAAGTGACATTCATTAAGCTAGCCTAATATTTAGGTCTACTGAAAAATTGAATTTCAGAGAAAAGGCGGTTATTTGAAAGTTTCGGTTGTGAAATGTGTAAATTACAATGATTTATTAAAAAAGAATTGTTTTTTTATGTTGTCTGTTTCAAAATGAAAAAATACCGAAAAATAAAATTTGAAAAATAACATCAAAAACCAAATCAGTTTAAACAACATTCTATATGTAAAATCTCATAATATTCAGAATAAAGATAAATTAATAATTAAAGTAAACACAACAATTTATTAAAGCAGTATAGGTACAAAACAAGCAAGTATGACATTGAAGCAATCATTAATTTTTTCTCTTAACATAAACGTGTTGGTTCTGAAAAGAAACATTTTTTTATTGGAGAAATTAATCTTCGTCATCTGTAAAGTCATCCATTGGAGTTTGTCGTGTGGAGTTTTGATGATCCGTTTACCCTTTCGTTTAAATCAAAAGAACAACTAAACACAATCTATTATGTAACAAAATTCATTAAATAAGGTGCGTACTATGGCCACCGCCTTCATCTCTACAGCGTAAAGTTCTTCGCTTAACAGATCACATTTTCTAGTATCCAAGGTGAATTATTAATTTCTACGATCTTATTAATGATCCTTTGTTGCAGCGTTTGATATTCCTAAAAGGTGTGAGCATTTTTTGACTACTGTTTAAAATTTTGTATTTTTAATCGACATACCTTCAAAAAATTATAATCCAATAATCTCTGACAAACAGTTGCCCAAACTCCAATTTTTTCTGTGGATGTAGTGGTGCTTCCACAAGAAAGAGCGGATTATTTGCGCTCCACATGCTCATGTTTTGAGATTTTACGTAGCCAGAGAGATGAAACCAAGATTCATCAGTAAACATAACCTTTTCAATGCCTCCATCATTAACAACAAAATGGTCAATAAATCTTTGACAAAATTCCTGTGCTTTCGGTCTGTCCACAGGAAGTATTTCATGAGTTGCTTGCAAGCGGTAGGGGTGAAAATGTAGATCATGCTTAAGGATACGTCTGCAAGTGCTATAAGAAAGATCTAATTCTTGGTGTAAATGTCGCACAGAAAGCTGAAGACGTTCTTCTACCGCTTCAACATTTTCCTCATTTCTAACTGTTGGCCTACCACTGCCCTTTTTTTCATCCACATCTCCTGTTTCCCTGAATAATTGCACAAAACGGCAAATGCATGTTGAAAACTGATCATATGGGCTAACAATATCTGGAAATTCTTCTAAAAAATCCTGATAGAATAAACACATTCGCCATTAATTTTACTACCATTTCTAAAATAAATTTCAACCATGTGCCATTTCTGTTGTTCGTTAAATACAAAAGCCATTATTAAATAGCTAATAAATTGCAAAGATATCTTCCAACTTGTCACTTATAATTGTTTACAAATGACACTTCGTTAATTCTCTAAGCTTATAACAAGTGTTCGTTTGAAAAGTCAATCTAGTAGCATGTGATTTACTGAGAACATTTTGAAGTATATCGTAAATTAAAATTTACTACTTAACCTACGAAGTCGTATATTTTGACAGTTTCATACAGACAAATAAATAACAAATAATAGGTATTTATTGAAAACTATAACAAATGTTGAAAATGTTCTCCTTCAAGATCAATGCACTTTAAAATCCTCCGTTCAAAATTTCTGATGATATTCTGCAACATTACTGGACTGTTATGAATTTCCATGCATTTCTGTTCGATTCTCTGTAGCATATCATTCAAATTCAATATAGGTGCTCCAAATATGATATTTTTTAGATAAGGCATCAAAAAGAAGTCGCAAGGTGTTAAATCGCATGAACGTGCAGGCCAGGCAATTTAAGTATTTCGACTAATTATACGCTCATCAAAAAATTCTCTTAAATAATCCAAAAATTCTGCAGTACAGTGACAAGGTGCTCCGTCTTGTTAGAAATATGCATTTTGAAGTTCATCATCATGCAACTGATTGACAAATGGTTGTAAAATTTCCGTACGGTACCTTTGAGCAGTTAACGTTTCCTGAAAAAATATTGGTCCAATGATTCGCCTTTGGCTTATCGCTGCCCAAACACCAATTTTCTCTGGATGTAGCGATTCTTCATTAATTACATGTGGCTTTTCACTACTCCAAATTCTTGTATTTTGTGAATTTAGGTATCCCGTTTTATAAAACCATGCTTTATCAGTAAAGATGATTCTTTGCGAAAGTTCTCCATTATTGTTCATATTTACAAACCAATTACAAAACTGTAGTCTACGTGGGTAATCAATTTCTAACAATTCTTGTACTGCTGTGACACGGTATGGATAAAGTTGAATATCGTTTTTTAATAACTTGTGAGTTGTAACAACACAAAGGTTTATTTGTTGACCCAAATGTCGAACAGATGTTTGTGGTTCATTTTCCATTATTTCTTCAACACGATGGACAACTTGAGGTGTACGTTTCTTAACTGCTCCGCTGCCTGATTTTCTTAAGAGACTACCAGTTTCAGAAAAAAGTTTTAAAGTTCTATCCAAAGTATTCTTAAATTGTATATAATCTATTACAAAATGTGGAAACTCAACTTGAAATTCTACCATGCAATCTTGAACTGAATAAACCCACAAACCATCAATTTTAATACCACTTCGAAAATAAGCCTGGACTAAAAAAAAAATTATGTTCTAAGGTGAAAGCTATTTTAAAACTGAGAAGCAATTTATTTAAACCAGGATCGACGCACGATTATTTTATGCACTAACTGATATTTGTGATTGACATTATCAAATGTCATTTGGATTTACGTTTACGGAACAACAAACACATACTAATATATGTGCGTCTTATTCTATCAAAATTTCAAAGTAACCTAGATTGACTTTTAAAATGAACACACGTTACGTGATTTAGATGTCTATCTCAGTCGTTCATGGTGTACCTAGGATATGAATTTTGTGGCTCACTTGATACCTTCCAACGTTTGTTTTCTTTAATGCAGCGATTCTCAACCTTTTTCGCTCCGCGACCCCCCAGATAGGAAATGTATATAAAATTAATATATATAAACTCAGTTGGCGGAGATAACAA
Organism: Melolontha melolontha; assembly: GCA_935421215.2. Classification (NCBI taxonomy): domain Eukaryota; kingdom Metazoa; phylum Arthropoda; class Insecta; order Coleoptera; family Scarabaeidae; genus Melolontha; species Melolontha melolontha. The sequence continues at coordinate 39,275,991 of OW285238.1, forward strand.
TGATTTCTCGAATAGATGGGTACTGAATCCGTTTAGTGAAAACCTTGTTGCCGCTGTTAAATTACCTGGTGAAATTCACGACCAGCTCTTCGAAATGTCTGCCGACAAAGTGCTACAATTGCAGTTTACATCTGAAGATTTAAATACGTCTTGGCTTGCTCGCCGAAATTAATATGGAAATTTAGTCACAGAAGCATTGAAAATCTTAAGCTAATCTTATCTCTGTGAAAAGGGTTTTTCATCTATGGCGTTGCGCTAAAAACTACATACAGGAATCATCTCTCAGCATACGAAAACGTGTGTTTCTAACGTAAATCCACGTATGGAGAAATTTTTAAAGGAAAATCGAATTCAACCATTACATTTATTTGTTTCCTTTACATGTGTACTGTAAACGCTAAATTAGATGGTGAGCGCTGGGCATGGCTTAGACCATGTTTGAAATTGTAAAAATCACAGTTCGATAATGCTCTTTATTCGATTCCATTCGATTGTGCAAATTATTACTTTAAACCTTCGTAGATTAAAAATACTCAAGTATATTTTTGGACCGTCACCATGATTAAACTTGTAAATAACTAGGTTAAAATATCGAACAAAATTTTAGCAAAATATCATGGCCATCTACAGAAGCTCAGCGCAAAGAACAGCCCTCGTGCAACTTCTCGTCATATCATATTTTTTAAATTTTATTAAACAATTTAAGTAATATATATTTTATTTTAGACAAGTCAATTCCTAATTTGGAATGTAAAGAATATTTCGGAGATGATGTGCCTGTGGGCGATGAGTCACCTATAGCTCAGGATCCAGCTGCTTGTTATATTGAACCTATGCAAGAAAGGTAAGTCATGTTTTAATTCGATTTAGGAATATACTGCTCATGTAACGAAATTTTACTTTTATTATTAATAGTTTAGCTTGACTATTGCATTACTATTGATACAAACTTTTCGCCGTCGTTGTATAACTGCCGTTAGAATAATATTGTTTCAGCGTCCTTTTTTTGTTTCTTCTGGTTCATTCTGTAAAACAAAGAACTAATCTCGATGTAGTGGTTAATAATTTTTGAAACTACTTGTATACTTTTTAAATATACTTTTCTCGTAATTGTGCGAAAGTAGAAAACACCTCTATAAATTCAACGCAAATATTTAGTATTCCTCATTCCCTTTCTTATTTGCGTTATAATGTTGGCGTAACGCATGAATGCAATAAATTTATTTCAATAAAATTTTCGACCTTGAGATGTTTCGCATTTTTTCGCGATGCAAACATTGTTTTTATTACTCTTACAGACACATAGCGAAGTCGATTAATTGCTTATTTCTATATTGGAACATCGACAAAATATTGCAATTCACAAGACGACAATAAAATACTCGTTATGCATAAAATGACCAAATTGACAATTCTGAAAACGTTATTAATATTTTATACTTGACTTGATCAATTCTGATTTCGTTTTCTTCTTTACACCTATTAAAAATCAAATTTTGAACTTTTATTACGGTCCTAGTCACTTTTTACAAAAGTATACACTATTGCTTATGAAAATTCAGGCAATATTGATTGTAAAAGATATTTAATACAAAACAAAGTAATACGAAAAGTTGTGTATGTATAAAACTGTATATGAAATTTAAGTAATTATTGTTTTGTTATTGTATTAAAGTGTAGGGTATTATTTTAGAATTTAAGTTTGGCGCCTGCTACCCACACAAGGTGCAACAATAAAACTACAAAAACGGGCTTTGATAAATTTCGAAATGCAATAGTCTTCCTCGAACTTACCTTTCCTGGGCGGTTTGCTCTTAAACCTACAAGTCATCAGCCAGTACCACGGATCTATCTCTAGTGAAGATTGCGTGGAGTTCTTGACGAAACGTTGTTAACCTGACTATATTTCAAAAGGGCACCACCGCGATTTAACACGTTCACAACGGCATGTCCCACCGGTGGTACACGAAGGACATTGCTTACAGCCGATGTGTACCACCCGTGGTACATACCACAAATTTTCAAAAAAATTAAATTAAAAATATACCATTAAAACAAATACCTTTATTATACGTTCCATTTATATGTAATCGCTCAATGGTATTACAGAGAAAGTCGTTTTCTAAACGAAGTGCGGGTTAACAAATTACAGCCATTTACATCAAAATAATTTTTTTTATTGATAAATGTTGCAAACTATAATAAATTATTGTAAAAACAAAAATATTCATAAACATATTGGCGGTTTACCATCACAATTTTCGCAGTACGTCATTACTCGTTTTGTCTTTATTCTCGCTTCTTTTGTACCTCTTTCCTTTTGTTTGTTCTCGTAGCAAGAACTACAACGCTTTATATTTTTTCTGGCAGTACCGTCAAATCTTTGTAGTTTGTGAAAGCTTTTTCTGTTTTTTCGGTTTTCTTTAATATTTTGGCTTTCGTCTTCTTCCATATCTTCTTCTTCTAGTAAACCTGCTATCAATTCTTCTTTAAATTTGAGCATATCTATCGTTTTTGCACGATTCATATTATATATTACCCATGAGTTTACTACGCTTGTGCCAAGAATAATCTCAATGATAGCTTTCTTATACCATTTAATTGTTTTACGAAGAGAAGTATAATAAGAAGACATCTGGTCCGAAATATCAACGCCTTTCTTGGCTTTATTATAGTCAATGACTGCTCTTGGTTTCATTACAGTTTCACCTTTCCTGTTCTGTAAGCCTGTAGAAACTAACTCGTCTACATGCCGAGGTAAAGTGCTTATCATAAGAATTGTTCGTTTGTCCAACCAATTCAAAACTCGTACTCCTCTATTATTTTCCTCTCCATATATTTGACCTTTCCTAACCTTCTCGCTGCAAACATTCTTTGGATTGCTTTTCCTGTTTGAGCGCAAAATGCCACAAAGGGAAGTATTTTGCCAACTTCACGCTTGTGTAAAAGTTATCCGCATACAAAACCCTTCCTTCATTCAACAATCCTTCCATTAGCTTTATAGTCACGTCAAAGGTATGCCCATTCTTACTGACATTACAAACATTTTTACCACAGTATATGCTTAGATTATATGTATAGCCTTCAGGTGTACACAGCTTATATATTTTAATTCCGTACTTATGAGATTTTGCTGGTAGGTACTGGCGAAATATCAGTCGCCCTCTCCACGGCACCATAGTTTCATCGATAACGACTTCTTTTCCAGGTTTCAATGTTGTCTGAAACTTGTTACAAATTTGCTGTAAGATATGCTTAATATTTATTAGCCTGTCGCTGTCTTCATCTACAAGTTCATTATTAGAAAATGGAGGAATTTTAGCAATAAGTCGAAGCGATCAAGCGATCTCGGCGCATATTATTCCTTATTACGTCGTTTTTATACATTTTATTATTAGTCCAATAGAGACGCATTTTTGATAAATGATTTAAGGCCCATTATCATCACCTCTGTTGGTATTTGTCCAACCTCGTGCGAATGATCTACGTGAAAGCTGTGGATGACCTTCAATCCATTGAGCTGCGTACCTGTTCGTCTCCTCTACGATTATGTCAAGAACCTCATTATTGATAAAATGACGATATATATTATACGGGTCAGAAGTATCGACTTCATTTGCTTGGGGACCGCTGTTTCTTGGAAACATTCCCATAGGGACCCCAGAAATTCCAGATGTAGGCTCATTTTCGTCTTCTGAATTCATAGTAGAGCATGATGAAGAAGCTTCCTCATCATTATCGCTTTCATTATCATCGGGTGGTCTATAAAGTAACATGTTTATAAATTTATCGAGAGTAACTTATTATATGTTGCTACCTATAAAGATCATCGGAATCTTCAAAAGGATCACTTTCTTCATCGGATGATCCAAGAGAATATTGCGGAGATAATACGGTACTTGGCAGCAATTCCGATTTTCGAACTTGTGGAATAGATTCGTTTTCCACTCTTGTGTTTTCTGGTAATGTTGAACTAGAAAATACACCAGTAGCATTTTCTTGGCACACAATTTTTAGCAGCCTTCAATATTCTTTCAGTCCTAGTAGACATTTTTGTCTTGGTACGTAACAAATAGCTGTTATTACTACTAAGTTCAGACCAAAAGTGTCTAATGAGACAAGTAAACAAAACTTTAGATAAAACACCGTGTGCCACGTCGTGGTACAAGACGGCCATCGAGAATAAGTAATGACTTAGTCGTCATGTACCACCAGTGGTGCACTGTAAGAAAAACTGTAAATCTATGTACGGGTCGCAGAGAAGAATAGAAATATTACTACGTCGCGAACATGTTAAAGGCTGTTTGTGAAAGTGGATATACGTTAGGCGGAGGACGTAAATGCGATAACGTATCCAGTACAATCAATAGATCCGGAACCAGGCAACCTATAACGAAGAATTAAGAAACGAACAACCAACTAATAAACAAGAATATTTATTTTTGCTAAAAGCACACCAAGATCTCCTACAAAAACGAGTAATATATAACACTATTTATCTTGAAAGTTTATCTCCCAAAACACATTGACAATACATAAACTTTGACTGCATATATTTAACTCAAAAATATTAGTAAATACACCAATACCAAAAAAAACAGGGACATTTATATGTATTTACCAAAATAAAATTAAATGTATACAAACTTTGAACCGGACTGTATATATTAATAAACGGTATATTACATATGGCTAAAGAAATATACGAATACAAGAGATCTCTATAAACACTAACAAAAGAAATACAAACCTATATACGAAACTTACCATTAACAAAGGTGACGTTAAATATTTATATGAATAAAAAAAAAATTATAAAGTTTCGATATTAAATAACAAATATAAAATTATGTACACAATATTTAGGTATTATACGTTAAAGTTATATAATAAATAACAAAGGCAAAAACTGATATAAAATAATTACTAAGGTATTTTAATTATATTATAAATTTTTAAACAAATAAGACAAGATCTAATGAGTTACTAATATGAGCAGATAAGCTAAGAAAATAAAGGGTTCAAATATAAAATAAGTATGACCTATCTCGTATCGATATGACGCCAACGATGGATGACCTCCAATGGCTGCCTATTATAGCACCCGGTCAGTTACTTGAAATGGTCTGAATGGTACTACGATCAACAGCAATCAATTTCAACGATACTTAGATCGACAGTAATTAAGCCAGTGGTGACTAGGGGCCCCAAGATAAAATAGTTCATGCACTAGCAAAGAAGAAATGCGAAGATATTCGAACAGGAATGTCGCAAAAAGAAAATGGCGTCACTCAGCTTGTAGTTGTTGAAGGGCAGGATAAATATCGACGTCGACGAAGACACAAATCCGACTATGTCAGTTCTAATAATCTAGCTTCAAGTGTCGTCCAGAAATTCATCTGACCAGGTGATTACTCGGTAAATTCACAAAACTCACATTAATCTAAAAAAAAACCGCTACACAAGCTACCCCGTCGCCTTCATCGATAGCTCAACGATAAGTGCTTAAGTAAGGACGACGCGTACATATACGAGATCGGGGAGGGAAGTGGTGACGTAGTACGGAGACCTGCATACATTTCCAACGGCGTACACTCCGTATCAACATCAGTAATACAACACGACACAAAAACGCACAATACAAAGATATTTTTATCATTTTAAACGTAACACGCCAGAAGATGAGGTGGATGGTAAGGAAGGGAGAAGAACAGAATACACAATATTTAATAATATTTAAAAACTAAAAATTTGAATACTCTTTATGGAAAGTATTTACATCAGAGTCATCTATGATGAGCATTATGAACTAAAACTTGTAAATAACGAAACTATCCCGTTGTTAATTAGTTGGAAAAAATAAACTGTTGTGTCTTTATCTACGTCATTTCCTCCATAGCTAATTGTTAGTATTGTCATAAAGTTCTGGTTTTCTTTATAACGAGCCATTTTATAGGTTATATTTCACCGGCCACTCTTTTTAACACAAATTTGTTTACGGTTGTTGATGTGACGTCATCAACCGTAAACAAATTTGTGTTAATCGGAAAAACCCTGTATATAAATGCCCGGTCAACATCTATCGATGAAATAGGGGCATGTTTAAAATACATAAAATTTTTTAGTGACGGCACATTTATCCTTGGTTATGAAAAATCTACTTTTTCATCATCGAACAAATCGACAATTCGGCATACATTACGAAATCTTGGATTGTTATTTAGAACTGCTTGGAATTTTCTTTTTACATTATCAGTAGCAGTTCCGGGTAATTGGGAAAGGAATTAGCGAAAATCATATATAATGTTGTTCCTGGGGTTAGTTATAGAATATTGTGGGTTGGTCGGAGTAGCTTCTAGATGGCGGATGGTTACAAGTATTCTGGAATAATGTTCATGAATATTGGCTGAATCTACCTGAATAGTTGAGTGCATAAATACTTGTTAAATGTGTAAAATAGAAACAGCATCATTCGGATTCGGTAACTGTGTTGCATGTGATAATAGGATGCTACTTAGATCCATGTTCCCTAGCGCGTTATAACAGGTTTTGGTAGTGGTGGCACATGTGACAGTTTTTCAAGAAATAAATTCTTACATACAGGTACCATCACAAAAACTTTCTTGACAGAAGATATCAATTTATCTGCATTCGGGTAGCATTTTCTGATTTTCTCTCATACCCGATGAAAATCATATGCGAAACATGTGATATACGTCATACTGTTGTAAAAGTCGGCCAGTCGTCTTCATATATGCAGCTCCATCTGTTACAAATAATAACACTTCAAAGCGATTTCAAACATGACGCTACGTTACGCAATATAAATTCCGCATTAGTCGTTTCCGTTCTCTTAGATGTAAGTAGATGTATAGACATTGCTGTGTCGTTGTCCATCACATATTTACGCAAAAGAACTTAAGTAACTAATAAAACTAAACAATAGATCGACCAGCTACAAATTTATTTAAGTCCCCTCCGGGAATGTACCCCTGACTGCCAATACTTAATAATAATCAACACTTTATAGCGCACTCGTCTTTTAATGTAAAAATAATTAACAGGTTCTTGTATGAAAATTGTGATATGCTTAAAATAACTGATGTAAGTTACACATTCAAAACACAATGCTGTTTAATTATATTTGTGTTTCCTTTAATTCGTAATCGGTCTGAAGAAGATTTAAATTAATTCAAAACGTCATGGTAGCTAAACTTCAAAGTTTCAAATTATAACGCAATTTTAAGAACTTTTTCTAGTTTAATGATAGTGATATCGTAAAGTTATATATGGAAAAATAGATTTGATATTTCATGAAACTTTTTGCGCACAACAGAAGAGGTTTCCAGTTAGCAGCATTCGATTATTGATAAATTTCCATAATTAGGTACTATAATTAAGAATTGTTTTTATATCTGATACACCCGATTCAAAATATTTTCATTTTCCAAACTTTGCTGGAATTTTCAGAAGCAATAGTATATATTTCATTAAATGTGGAGTTTGCCATGATATTATTTTGTGTGGTATTTCGAAATATTAGTCTGGAAAATGTTTATTATATTTTGTGTGAGTCAGTTCGGTTCCAAGTATGTATACATCAATCTGGTATTATTGTATCCTCAGTTTCCAGTAACTGTTATTGTTTACATTCTAGGATAAAATTATATTCTACAATTTGTGAATATTTAAGGTATATATTTAAAGACTGGAAACGTTTCAAAATTTTCGTATTTTTAACTGCAAATATTAAGTTTTATCTAATTTCAAAAACATGCTATATTTCAATTGAATAAAATAAAATACCAAAAAAAATGTTAATTTCATCGTAAGAAGAGATATAGAAATTTTATTACATTAAGAACCGTGGCTTAAAAAATATACATGAATTAGAAAGTAGGCATTGAATGTCAAAAGTTAAAAAATGAAGTAATGATTTTAGCGCCTCAAGTAAATACAAAAATGTAACATAACCTTAGATTTTTAAAATGTCACAACGTAAACAAAATAAATTTAATGTTTTAATTGTGTTATATTTTACTTATCTATAATACCATCTTGTATTTGAAAAGTTTGTATCAATTATGCACATGTCAAGTTACTATTGTGATTTGTTTTTATTATTTTAGTTTGGTGTTGTGTTGATGTGTTTTTATTGTGTTATTTCCAAAGGTAAGTCATTTTAACTTTATTCTAATCTTTTTGAAGACTACTGATAGTTATATAAAAATTTGGAAGCATAACTTCTCAAGTGTGTCTTATAAGGAAAACTTCAGGATTATTTTAAATTTCATAGGTTTTTACGTGTGGTGTCGTTACTAATGTAATTTACCAAGACTTAAGTATAGTGCGCTCAGAATTATAAGAAATTACTTTTTAATATGTTTACAACTGTTGTTATACCCCCCTGTGGCAATAATTCTCTCATTGTTATCGAATGGATACGGTTCATCTAATACGAATCCATTGGCCATATTGACTACAAATTAGGGCTCTATATTTATTTACCTGGGTAACCTGTATATCTAACTAAGTATGTGAGGTAATTAATGCACAAGGAACAAATACGATTTCAATTATTTATTGTTGGTATTTATTGCTGCAACATATTTGAAGGTTGCAGCTTACCATTTCTCTCTTGTTTTCATTACTATGCGGCGACCTTTTAGTGATAGTGATAGTGGGAGCGATGTGAATAATGATGGTGATATTGGAAGACAGCAGAGAAAGGATATGTCACAAGATGCAAAACAAGTCATTCTCAATATCTATCATACCCTGTTAGAAGAAAATAACGATGAACAAACCAAGAATATTGAGCGTGGCAATTAACAAAAGTACCTACAGGAACAATATATAAGCTAATTAAAGGTGACGGAGGCTCTCGGAAGCAAAGAAATGACAAATAAACGTCGAGAAAAACTAATGATTATGACATCGATATTATTAGGGAGCAAATATAAAAGAACTAATGTTCATTCTATCAATATTCACTGTTGAAAAACAACCTTGCGGCTGACATTAAAGAAAGCTGGATTTAAGTTTAGCACTATAGACAAACGCTGTACAATTATGAAAAGCTCGAGGTTGCAGAAATTTCAGTATGACTACTTAATGGCATTTAAAAATATAGCGAGGAAGAACGATTAATATGCTATTTAGCAGGCGCGGCTCGTGATGACGTATTTTGGTTTGCTGTACAATGATCCGAGTGCTTCGTGTATTCTCGTGTACTAAATGTAACGTTTGCTTAGTAAACACCGAAAACACACGAGGCACTCGTATCATTGTACTGCAAACCAAAATACGTCATCACGAGCCGCGCCTGCTATTTAGACAAAACGTGGTATGATACTCATGATACTGTTAACAAAGGTTGGGTGGACAGTCAAGTATGTGTCAGAGGGACGTGCTTGTTTGAGAGGGCAGAGAATTATTATTTGTCATGCTGGGTCAGAGAAAGGATGAACTGGACAGTGTCTATTATCTGCAAAAAGTATAAATTCATCAAGTTTAGATTACCATGTAGATACGACCTCATCTTTATTTGAAGAAGGTTTTGCGATTCTTTGTTACCAAGTTTATCAAAAGGTAGTGTAATAGTGATGGAGAACGCTCCATATCATTCGCAACAACAAAGTAAGGTTCCTACGAAATGTAGTGCTCAAGGAAAGTATTCAAGAATTTTTAGAAGCCAATGATTTATATTATGAAGATCATTATACGAATAACCAATTATTGGAGGTGAAGAACACAAAACAATATGTGAAGGATTATTATGTAGATAATAGAGCCAAAGAAGCAGGACAGACAGTCTTATATCATTGCGTTTTCAACCCAATAGTATTGATATCGGCTCAATTTGAAAACACCAAAATTTAGTGAAACTACCATAACATACATTAGCAATGCTATGGAACACACACGTGCTGAAAATTAAAAAAAATGCCGTTAAACACACAATTACAAACGAAAACGAATATTTAGAGATGTATAATATTGCAGCACCTTTAATTATAAATTTTCAATACAATTCAGACACAGACGACTCAAGCACAGACGATGATTAATGAAAGAAGGTTCTACCCAGTGACAATGTTTGTTTGTTAACTTAATGTTACTTTACGTTTAATACTTATGTATATACGGAACATGACTTATATACAATTATGTACTTGATTGTAATTGATATGTACAATTATGTGCTTGATATATCTATATTACCACACGCCTTGTAATTTTTTTTTTACAAATAAAGCTGACGAATAGTATTTCTTTTTTTATATTTTATTTATTTATTTTGCATTTTCTTATTTAATTAGAGGGCCTCAATTTGTATTCAATACGGCCAATGGATTTGTATACTTCAAGTACGTAAACCGTAACCATTCAATAACAATGAGAGAATTATCGCCACAGAGGGTGCAACAACAGTTGTAAACACATTAAAAGTTAGTTTATTATAATTCTGAACGCACTATAAGTGTTAGTTTTGATGTAATCAATGTTTCTTCAATCTCTGAAAACAAATTTATTTACAATTGTAGATTATATAGTTTTCTTCTTTTTTTGACTTGAACTCTGGATTTACATATTAATTAGTTGTTACCCTGAATGTTATTAAAATAATTATTTCGGGTGTTTTTATTTAACAATTAATACACAAATTAATTAATTAATTAATTAAACATTAAGTTTGTAGATACGTCTCAAAAAATTTTTTGCGTGAATTTTTAAATCTAAGACATCTACCCTTCTTTGTACCATCTGTTGTAAAAAAAAAAACCTGTCGTTTATACCTTCACGTCCAACACTTTTTTCACCCTACCTCGATATTTCCTTTGAAAATAATCGGCCATTCATCGCGACCCGTTCGCAGATGCTTTAAGGTTTCCATCGTATGTGTAAGTGGTGGCACATCTGTCTTGGGAGCCACCCCATATCTTTGTTAGAAGCACGCGAGTCCTTCTTGGAGACAAAAGAAAACCATTTCCTTTCTTGCCATGACCGTACGTTACGTTTCTTATTAAATTATGTAGGTATCCTATTTCATATTACAAATATGTTTTATTTATAAACAAAAAAAAAAGCAATTACTAAAAATAAATTTGTTTTAAATTAATGAGATTTGAGGAAAAGATAAATGGCGCTGAAAGGTTCCATTTCTAATAAATATTGATACAATTTCTAAAAAAAATTTGAAAATAACTTGTCTAACAGGATAATAAATTTATGAAACTATCTTATTATGTTGTCGTTAATAATACCGAGTGACCTATAAATCATTGAAGCAAATATTCTATTAGAACACACTGGGAAATTGGTTTGCCTGGTCATTGGCTTTATATTTATCGTTTTTGGTTCAAATATTTGATCTAAATGTGGATAACATATGGTTAGAATTACTAGTAAATCAATGTTACCTGATATCGGAAGTGAGATTTATACAAACTAATAGTTGAAACAAATTTTACGAACCTATACAAGGTGCTACACAGACATTCTCGGAATTTAAATGTGGCATACGAAGGGATGCTAATACAGCTCTATAGCGCTAGATGGTGTGAGCTATGTCTATGCTAAATCAGTCTGTAAAACGGTACTTTGCGTGGTGGTGACAAACAGTTTGTGTCTTTATATTTGTTGGGTTGTGTTTGAGTTGTTCTGCGACACTACAATGTCTGACGTGAAAAAACAAAGAACGTGCATCAAACTCTGTTTCAGACTTGGTAAAACGGCAGCGGAAATTATAAAAATGCTTAACGAAGCATTTGGTGAGGATGTTTTAGACCAGACGCAAACTTATGATTGGTACAGCGTTCCGGTCTCATTGATCGACGGAAAACACGCCACAAAATGTGGCAAAAGTGCATGATGCTATCCTGCAAGACCGAAGGACAACCATCATTTGTAACATTATCGGCTTGTCGTACTGCGTTTGTAAGCATATTCTGTCTGACGAACTCAATATGCGGCGTATGATCCTACACTACGACAATACATCAATCCACACGTGACTTGTTATGCGTCAGTGTATAACCCCAAGGAAAACGGCAGTACTACCCCATCCTCCCTACTCTCTAGATCTTGCCCCTTGTAACTTCTTCCTGTTTCCGAAGTTGAAAATGAAGCTCAAGGGGCGTCGGTTAGAGATGATTGAGGCGATCCAGACCGAATCGCAGGTAGTGTTGAACACGTCAATAGAACGAAGACTTCCAGCACTGCTTCCAGTCATGGATAAATCGCCGAGATCGGTGTATTCATGCAAAAGGGGAGTACTTTGAAGGGGATGATAGTGAATATGTTGTAAGAAAATTTATTGTTTTTTTTCGCATTCGCGGAATTTCTGGGTAGCACCTCGTATTACAAATAATACAAAAAAATGCTCAAAATTTTGGCCTGCCATTTGTAAACAACATAGAAATCGTCATAATAAATTGGACATTTGCAATTGTTTCGTCATTTGCGTGCCGTAGTTCTTGCAAATTGATTTTTGGATTCTGAAATATTACGTTTTTCAGATGAGGGAATAAAAATATGGTTTGGAAAAATTGCTGTAAATAAGTCATAGTTGTATGTGGAGTGTGTAGAATGGCAGAATCATGTTGGAAATAACCATTAGTTTATTTTATGTTATCTAATTGATTTATTTATATAAGTAACTCTATTTCGTATTTTCGGACGTTAATTATTTCTTAAAAAAATATTGGCCCAATAATTCATCGTCCTGATATTGTCACTCAAACGTCGATTTTAACTGAATGCAATGGTACTTCGATGTAATTTTACTTCCAAAATATGCCGTTACAATATATGTATTTTACTCTTCACTAAAGACCATTTTAAAAGTAAAAACAACAAATTATTTTATTTACTTGCATGCTTTACCTTTACTTCGTCAAACTTAAATTAAATAATTATAATTAGGCACGTCAGCATAAAGTTACAGCCAGTTTAAGAAAAAATCAATTGTTGCAGCTTCCTTGGTTTGAGAGGCTTTTCGTTATGCACAGCTTTTCCGAATAAAAGACTTGTTTGTGAACTAAAATATTTTAATCTACTATGTACATAACTATTTAATTATTCTATAAAATATACTTGAATGTCTGAGTGAATGTCGAATTTGCTGTCTAGCTCGATGCTTTACGAGTTCTCGCTAGATGTTTTCTCGTTGAGTTCTTTGTAGATACTGTTTTTCTATCCTAGGTAAATTATGTGTTCGCAACCACGATTATTCCGACAAGGTAATAAAATAAAATTAAATTTATGTTAAAAAATCTAGAATAAATGTAGGTGTAGGTTTCCGCGGTCGTTCTTTAGATGTAGATCTCGGTTTCCGGGTTGGAACCGCGTCGAGTTAGGCGTAATTGCCAACGTTTCGTCCACTGTTTCAAGGGACATCTTCAGGGCTCTACGTAGATGTTCGTCGTTTCGCAGTAGCTTGAAGAATGCTATGACAGAGACCGGTACAACTTATATAGGGGGGAGGGGGGTCAGATGGTGGCCTGCTATTGGCTGGGGACAATGAGCCAATGGTATGCGTCGTATGGGCGTGGTGATTCTTAGTAGAGATCAGTAGAGTTTGCCACGTCGGATGTAACGTATAGCCATCGCACAGTGAGAAATTTAGGAAGTTTAGCGGAACTTTATTCAATTTTTGAAATACGTAAAATGCATAAGATTATTTATTATTTTGTTAGGTAAATACCCCGCCTCTAAAACCTCATACTTAGTTTGGGGATTTACCCTGCGAAAGAACCGCAAAATGCACCTGAAATTCGCATTACTTATTCAATCATACTTTTTGCCTATAGAAAGCTATTCGATTTGTTAAAGTTAATAGAGTGGTACATAGAAATGGCAAATCAGTAGGCCATGATTTTTTCTTCATGTATTTTATTAGAAAATTGCCAATTATTGCAAAATCTTTCCTTCCTCGTGTGTGATTTGTTCGTGGATAAAGTGATTTTTAAGAAGTAAGTTAAATTTACATTTTTAACTTCAATGGAGATTTTAAAAAGTGATACCACATAATACCAGCTTGTAACGCACAACATTTTAAAGTTTTTTTTCCCTCTGTTGAAAACTCAAAAGATCTTCTGCGATATTTTGCGATCTTCTTTTAAATGAAACATTTTCCAGAATGACTTTGCAAGTTTCATATAACTGTATATTCCAAAAGTGGAATTAAGAACCGACATCGGATGCCATCATTGGTTTTGTTTTGGAAAAAATAGGCTCACCAATGTTAAGATCTGATGCTCTTTGCAGTTTAAAGGCAACTCTTCGCGCACTGGTTTGTAAAATACGAAAAAGGTGGAGGGAATCCAGTCGAAATTTAGCATCATTTCTGAATAAAAATGCTGCCTGGCTTGAAAATAATGAAAAGTTTTCAAATGCTGTAAGGGATGCATTGCCCAGTGGATCGAGGACCAATGCAGGCAGACCTAAAAAAGAATTTAGGTATTGTCATCCTAAAGTGCAAAACAGAAAAGTGCATCATCTTTTGAAGTCCGGTAGTCAAGACGAGTTAGCCAAAGCAACCGTAACAAAGCTATACCAATCTGGAAAACGAAACTCTGCAGCGATTGTCAAGGAACTGGCATCTGCTTCTCCAGAAAGGGGAAGCAAAATCAAAATGGCTCGCATGTCTTCTTCAAACAGCCCACGAAAATTAACTCCGGACCAAGCTCTGGCGCTACTTATTGATGCAAACTTACCGTCAAATCAATACAACATTGTTCGGGATCAAGCAAAACATCACGGTTGCACTTTGTATCCACCTTATTATGTTGTAAAGGAGGCAAAGAGGTTATGCTATCCAAAGGACATAATAATAACTGAAGTGTCAGCTGAAGTATCAGTTCAGTCGCATATAAATCATACCATAGCAAGACTTTGTACAGGGCTAGAAGAGACTCTTAGAACTTTGTCAAACGTTAAAGCACTAAATATTATCGTAAAGTGGGGTTGTGATGGGGCGGAACAAGTTAACTATCGACAAAAGTATATGGACAAACATAGCTCTGATGATAGTATGTTTAGTGTATCAATGGTACCAATCCAAATGTGCTCCGTAAATGATAATGGTGATAATCAGTCACTAATTTGGAAAAACCCTGCTTCTTCTTCCACACGGTACTGTCGCCCCATTAAGTTCGTTTTTACCAAAGAAACAGTCAGTATAATTACCTCAGAAGTAAACAAAGTGAAAGAACAAATATCTTAACTTACTCCAACCACTATACTTGTAGATGGCAAGCAATTTCAGGTTACAGCAAATATGATCTTTTGTATTATTGACGGTAAAGTATGCAATGCTGTATCATCCTGTGCATCATCACAAACATGCTACTTATGTGGGGCTAAACCTAGTGAAATGAACAACATCTGCGATATACCTCAAAAAAATATAAACGAATCCTTTTTATCCCTTGGACTATTGCCCCTCCATGCATGGATAAGGTTTTTGGAATGTATTTTACATATATCGTACAAACTTGATATTAAAGCATGGCAAGCTCGTGGAGCAGAAAATTAAAAAAAAGTTGCAGAGAAGAAAAAATACATTAAACAAAAATTCAAAGAGGAGCTTGGCTTGCTTATAGATATGCCAAAACAGCAGACTGGAAACACAAACGATGGTAATACCGCGAGGAAATTCTTTAGAAATGCCAAAAGGTCTGCCGAAATAACTGGCGTTAACTTAGAATTGATCAAACGTTTTCATGTGCTGTTAGAGTGCCTAAATTGTGGTCCTAAAATTGATTCAGAAAAGTTCGGCGAATATGCAAGAGAAACTTTGGAATTGTATTTGAAAGAATATTTCTGGTACTCAATGCTCGTAAGTGTGCATAAAGTCCTTTGTCATGGAAAGGATATTTATAGCCTCTTGCATCCTTCCGATCGGACAATTTTCTGAAGAAGCTCAGGAGGTAAGAAACAAAGACTGCAGAAAATATCGCGAACTTTTTACTAGAAAAACGTCAAGAATTGACACAAATACGGATTTATTTTATTGACTGCTTATTTCGTCGGATCCGTACATCGCTAGTCTTCGCAAAGCACCCAAAACCAAGCATAGTGAAGTTACGCTAGAAGTTTTAGTGTTGTTAGAAAGATTTGCAGGCCCGTGTAATGATTGCGAGTCTTCAGACGATTGCAATGAGTCTAGTTCTGAATAGGTGTTCAAAATGTTGTTATAAAATGTATGTTTTTTTAATTTTTCTATAATAAAAAACACAAATAAATTCAAAAACTTTAAATAAAACATATTAATTTTTAAAAAAAATTTTAAAAACCAACAAATAGAACTGTTTTACTGTTTTGAATAATTAAGTTCCGGTAAACTCAAGAAATTTCGCACTGTGCATCGTCTCTATTGAGATTGCGGGGATGTTTGTAAATTTCAATAGATTCACGGATTTTCCTAGGGAAATAATGCGATTCACGGGACAGAAGCTTGACATCTTTGAATAGAATTTGATGACCGGAGTTGAGTTTGTGTTCTGCCTGTTGTTATTTAACTCGAACTGATAAATAACACGATGTAAGTGCGAAATCCAATTGTTTTGAATTTGAAGAATTCTTTAGCACAAATCTTATATACTGTTTCATGCTATTGCATAAATGATCTCCGACACATCATGAGTAATTTTAAAATTGAAAAGCACTTAAAATTTTTTTTAATCTTTGTTTTTACATATTACATGCACCATTTTATTTACATACCTGTTTCTTAAAGTTGCAATTAAATTATATGAATATACTTTATACAAAGGGACTGTAATATTAATGTAACTCAAGTCATATCAAGCAAATATAAAGAAGTCGCACTCGTTTAAATTTAATTTGGCCATTGCTAAATGAATTTGCACATAATATGAATGATTTTTGTTTAGCTGTGTTATTTTCTTCCGATATCAAATAATTACATGAATCGATGCAATTTATAGGACTTTTATCTTTTCCACTCTGTGGACATTTTATTTCTAATAATTTTGTCGGTGTATTATTGTCGAAGATAATACCATCTGAAGAATATACGAGCTATGGGTGATGTTTAGAAAGACAAATTTGTCGTAAAACAGTAGCGAAAATATAAAATAGTAAGGAAAAGATAAAAACACAACACAGTTTTACATGCAATAGAACCCAATAAACAATACCTCCAACGCTAGTTCCAAAATTTACCACATGGTGGGGCGTGTCACTTAATGTAAATTCCCAATTACTTGTTACTGTTTCTTCATTGTTTACTAAAATTAATTCACAACTAAAAGAAAACTATTATAATTTATTTATTTATTTATTCCTTTTACATACAAACAAATTAAAAAAACTCTACTCTTAAACAACAATGATTTTTAAATTTCATTGTAAAATGCATAAAGTTTGTGAAGAGAGCTAATTTTATTTATTTTTAAAACTTTTCAAATTAACTGATAAGGGAATGTAAACCTATTTATAGGCGCTAGATGGAAAGAATTTTCAAAAGAGCGGAACTTACTTTTTTTCACTTCTATTTTTGAAAACGGAAGTAAAATCTTAAAAAAACGTGAAACAGGATTAAGAATTCTAAAAAATTGCACGCAATTAATTTCTAGTTATACGAGTATAGGACAAATAGAGCGAATCTATGGAAATTATATTTAGGTGGCATTAAGTTATTACCGATCAAACAGGATGTTTAGGATTAACGTAACTAAATGCGTACGTAACACAGATTACTTTATTAAAAACCGTTTAATAGATTAAATGGACTAAGAATTAGATCTAATAAATTTAAAGAAGTATACAGTAGATATTTTTTATGCTAAAATCGAATGGTTAATGTTCATGACATTTTGAAAAAGGCAGGCCTTACAGAATAAATCTAAAGGAAGGAAAATATGTGTATACGAGTATCGTATTATTTATATCAGTGTTTTTCAAAAATATTTCCCGACCCCGACCCTTTTTTTTCATGTATGTTAAAAATATTTAATCCATACAAAAATTTTAGGCGTTTGCGTTATTAGGATTCGGATATAAATATACAATTAAGTACGTAAAACATATAATTTTAAATCGAATACGTGGCCAATTGATAACTAGCAAACAAATACAAACATATTGTTAGGGCCGAGACTCCCAGCGCCATCTGTTGGTAACACTCGGAACTAGTACAGGTTCCGAGTGTTACCAACGGATGGCGCTGGTAGTCCCCCGCGCGCTCCACGACCCGCGCTAAAGGTCCACAAGTTTCGAGACGTTTCGTTACGCTTCGTGATGAATGATGATTCTCGCTAGAATGCGCTGGCCTATAAATAGGGCGGCCGACCGCGGCCACGGCAGTTAAATGCAAGACCGCGAAGCAAGTGGTCGTGTCGTCTGCTGTTTAGTTGTTTGAAGAGGGCGAATCACTTGTTTTACGTATTTATTTGAGTTGTTTGTTATAATTGATGGAAAATGGATAAATTCCTGAAAAGATCATCAGAACCATCAACGTCTAAGTCTAGCGGCAGTAGTGGAATAAAGAAAAAACGTCTTTATGACGACAATTATTTGAATTTTGGGTTTACTGTGATTGAGAATAAACCGCAGTGCCTAATTTGCATTGAAACTTTGTCAAGAGAAAGCATGAAGCCATCGAAGTTGGTACGCCACCTAAACAGAAAACATCCTAATGAAAAAAATAAACCCGTGGAATTTTTTGAGCGAAAATTAAAAGCTCTTGAACATAAAAAAACTGCAATAAGACAAATGTCCAACCTAAATGAGAAAGCATTGCTTGCTAGTTATCGAGTAGCTTTTCGTGCGGCTAAAGCAGGAAAACCTCACGGTATTGCCGAAAATTTGATTTTACCAGCGGCTTTAGATATAGCAGAGATTATGTTTGGCAAGCAAGAGGTCGAAAAGCTCAAAAGTATACCTCTCTCTGTCAATATCATTCAACGCAGGATAAGCAATATGGCGACTGACGTTCGTGATCAAGTCATAGAAAAAATTAAGAAAAGTTCTTTTGTGTCCTTGCAATTTGATGAATCAACGGATATTACGGGTTGTGCGCAGTTTGTGTAGCTTTTGTGCGTTTTGAACCCAATGAAATATTAATGGAAGAAATACTATTTTGCAAGGCACTACCCAAAAATACTACAGGTCAGTGCTTGCATGACACGTTCCTTGAAGCTACGCAAGATATGAATATCGATTGGGCACAAAAATGCATTGCTATTTGTAGTGACGGAGCAAAAGCCATGACTGGTCCGAAGAGTGGATTTATTGCTAGACTGAAAGAACAGATGCCAAACGCTGCATTGCTTTCTCCATCGCCAAGCTTTTGCAGCCAAAACTTTGCCACAAGAATACAGTGAAGTTCTAAATATTATTATTAACATTCTAAATTCTATTAAAGGAAAAGCGTTGCAGACTCGATTGTTTCTAATCATTTGTGAAGATATGGGGGCACTACACCGCAATTTGCTTTACCATACAGAAGTTAGGTGGTTATCAAAAGGCAAAGTACTGACCAGAGTTATGGAACTTCTCGCTGAACTATTAGTACATTTACAACAAGCCAAGTCACATTACTCTGAATTCATTTCTGACCCGGAATTACTTTTGAAATTGGCTTTTCTTTCTGACTTATTTGAGCATTTAAATAACTTGAATAAAAGTCTTCAAGGGCCGGATGAAAATGTCATTACAGCAAAAGACAAACTCCATGGCTTTATAAAAAAAATTGAATTGTGGTCATCATCTATAAATCAAAACAACTTTGATTCATTTTCGTCGACACAGTCTTTCCTTGAAGAAGTCGGAAATGAGATAAACATCAACTCATATACAGTACAAATCTCTTCCTTATAGTCACCTACAAACGTGTATTACGTATGTGTGCGTTCGACAAGCGAGGAGTGGGGACGCACATAGCATGTATGTATGTATGTATGTACTGTAGATCAGTTTGGATGTAAGCACTAAGTACATACATAGTAAAAAGCGTTCAAATAAGCTTTGCCTCTAGTAGGCCATTCCTTTAAAAACGTATGATTATTAATAATTTAAATTTGCATTAGTTGTCAATTAGACAGATGCATAGTTGACAAAAATTGCTTTGTAATTTAAAATTGATTTAACATGGTTTTTACTATACAACACAAATCATTCATGCTAGATTCTTATTTTCGAAACGGACGTAAGATTGACGGACAATGGCAGTATTCTCTTCAAGATTGTTTAGAAGAATTTAGAATTTAGTCGAAGGAGAATTATTGGCCCTATTTTTTTTAACGGAACCTTAACAGGAGAAAAGTATCGACAAGAAATTATTATGCCATTTATCGAACAGCTTGACGACGAAGAAATAACACAGGGTTACTTTCAACAAGACGGAGCTAGAGCACACACAGCAGGTGAAACAGTTAATATTCTGCAGCAATTTTTCAAAATCGGTTGATAAGTTTAAACACTAAATATGAATTTCCACCAAGATCTTGTGACATTACCCCATGTGATTTCTTTTTATGGCCATTCTTAAAGAACTCAATTTATCAAGTACAGATACCTGATCTTGCAGGCCTTCAAATCAGAATTGCTGAAAGAATTAATGGAATTGACAATGCGATACTACAAAACACTTTTTCCTCCATTAGAAGAAGATGTGAGAAATGTTTCGAACAAGGTGGTGGTAGTGGACACTTTGAACAATTTTTATAAAATTTTGCTTGTTTGTTGGAAATAAACATATTTCATTCACTTAAAAATGTTCGTTTTATTATTTTGACATTTGTCATTTCAATCAAATATCTCATCTCATAACCAACAAAATTCCTATTAAAATTAGTAACAAGCTAAGACATAATCATAATTTCCAAGGGCTACTTTGAGGTAAAATTTATTTGAATTCTTTGTATAAACGTCGATGAATGTGGAACTACCGTCAATAATAAGGACTTTATGTAATAATAAACACAAATAAGTGTGGACTTTTTGGAAGATTTTAATATTTTTAACGTTTAAAACAATGTCAGATATACCTATAACAATAACAATAAATGAAGCGGTAAATCATAATAACTTCTATATTCTATACATAATAAATAAAACTAGAATTAAAAAATAAAAAGTAAACTATTTAATGTATTGTATGCTCAAAACGGTCTCCTAATGCAAACAAGCAATGTCCTAATCTGTCATAAAAGTTTCTCTGAACATTTAAAATCGTTTGCGGTTGAATATTTAGGATAGATTCAACTATTTTCGCCCGTAATTATCGTTTCAAACGCAATGGTACGTTGAAAGTTAATTTGAAATACCCGTGCAATTTCTCTTATGCTGCGACCAAGATGATACTGTTTTACGACATATTCTTTTTGTTCAAGGGTAAAAATATCCATCGTGAATACGGACTATTCGCAAAAGTTGAGCAAACCATCCAACTTCACAAGTAAACTGTAACTAATGGCATATGGCATGTATGCATCGCTTCGTGCGTCCCCACTCCTCGCGTCTTGAACGCACACATACGTAATACACGTTTGTAGGTGACTATAGGGAAGAGATTTGTACTGTATATCTGGTATGAAAATGGTGTTAGATAATTTGAAGAAAGAATTGTGTCATTACTTCTCAGTGCAAGAGATATCGAATAACACTGGGCAAAGATGGATCTTAAATCCGTTTTTAAATGCAGCTATAAATGAGGCAAATTTATCAACTAAGCTCAAAGAGAATCTGCTGGAATTATCTGCCGATGGGATGTTACACTTGGAATTCAAGTCTGAAAATTTGGATACCTTTTCCTTCACATTAAAATGAACGAGTACTCGAAGATTTTATTTTTTGTTAATGTGTTTGTATAAATAACATAACGAGTATCATTTTGTTAACTTTTTTTAATATATTTACCTTTTTAAAATTTATTGATTTTTTAACTGAGTTCTCTCGACCTCTCGCGACCTCCCTACAGAGGCTTCGCGACCCCCCAGGGGGTCGCGACCCACAGGTTGAAAAACACTGATTTATATTACCATTTACATGATCTTGAATTGATATATTAATTGATTTACAGATAAATTAATTTAGAATTAATACTTTAAAAGTATATAATAAATACATCCATATGTCTGGAACAAATTTTTGCATCTACGATTAAAGCTAAAGCTTTTTTAGGATACGTTCTATCTTGAGAGCAAATATCCTTCTTGAGGGCCACTGTTATTACCGATTTATTGTCCAATATTAATTGTTAGAAAAAAGTATTTTGATTAAAAAGCTAAAAAAGCAGTATGGGTAATTTTGAGGTTGGGCTGAGGCTAACTATCTAAATTTGTCAAAAAATGATCCCCAATTTTAGGGGTATTTTGGGGAAATCGCGTTTAGGGAGAAGTACCTTTATTTTATTGGAATTGGTAAATACTGTGACTTAAATCTGAAACAGACAGAAACAAGAAAAATCCCTAACCACAATATAAATTAATAATGTCCAAATCCGTATTTCGGCAACTAAGTTGCCATTTTCAGTAGAGTATGTTAGGCTATTTATGATCAAAAAAGGGTTGATGTGTGTTTGTGTACCCGTTAGAACAAGTTAGTGCTGTTATTATAATGAGTATCACCACAATGATATGTCTACTAATCATTTAAAGTATATTAGTTTAGTAGGTACGTGCATATTACTATATTTATACATGAGATATTCTCTTGATGTTTAGTTTAACTATATGATCATTTATTGATACAAGCGTAATCGTGACAACAAAAAATATTGTGATGTTTTAAATTTATAATAATTTCAATTGAACATTTCTATGAAAAATTAAGAAATTTAATAATGAGAATTTTTACATGATTGTTTTTTACAATTTCAAGCGTTAATTAATCCTGTGAGAACATTTCGATGAATTAAACAAGGTTTAAAATTGCGAGTCATAATGTATTTCATTTCGCTTGTAAATCTTTATGGAATCGGCTGTCTGCAGGGCTATTCTTCTTCGCTTGACTCAAATAAACCCGGGTACCGTAGAAAGAGATCAGTATCATCTTACGCTATCATTTTGGCGTACGGAAATTTTATGGCCGCTGGATTTCCCATAAACGAAAGATAGATACTGTGCAAGTATTAGACAAGTTTTTTTTGCCAAAAAACTTTATTTTTCAACGTAGTCTCCTACTCGCTCAATACACTTATTTCAACGATATTTCAAATTAGTAATGCACGTCGATGAATCCAAGTCCTCGAAATAGCTATTTACAGCAGTGATTACCTCGGAATTAGACGAAAATCTCTTACCGCCAAGACATTTTTTCAGGTTTGAAAAGAGATGATAATCGCTGAGAGCCAAATCTGGAGAATAAGGCGAATGAGGCACTAATTCAAATCCCATGAATTTTCATGATTCATGAATTTTTGCCATTGCAATCGCAGACTTGTGAGCAGATGCATTATCTTGATGGAGCACTTTCTTCTTTGCCAAATGACAACAAATTGGTATTAATACTCCCCATTTATTGTTTTACTCTTTGCTAAATAGTTAACCAAGATAATATCATGAGAATCCCCAAAAAAAATGCCATATCTTTCCTACTGACAAAACTGTTTTTGTCTTCTTTGGTGGTGGAGAACCTTTTTTTTTCTATTGTTTGGATTATTCTTTGGTTTCGGGAGTGTACTGGTGGATCCAGGTTTCATCGACGGTAATTAAGCGGCGTACAAAGTCCGTTTGATTGCCGCAACCGATTCAGTTTTTGCTCCGGTGTGAGTAACCGCGGAAATAAGGAATCCGCGTTTTGTCAGTGGTTATTATCCGTTGTAAAAATTCATCGTGTAACGGGCTAACAGCTCTTGAAGTTGACGACAAGTGTCAGACCTATTAAGTTTCTATTCTGGTCACAACAGCCTTGTCATTTGAGATACCTACAATGTCTGCTATCTCACAAACTTTTATTCGACGGTCATCCAAGACGAACGGTGGGCTTTTTCAATCATATCCAGAGCATTTACAAATTTCCTTTTCCAAAGCCTTTCAAATGAAAATACTTTATCTGCTCTCAACTCAGATTTTTCCATTATTACAAAATCACACAAGACGTTCACTTTGGCGTACTGTCAAAAATATACTAATTGACAGATCGCTCTGTGCTGTTATATTTAACCTATTAAAGAATGATTCTACAAAATGGTAAAGAAGATTCCTGCGAATTCGCGCCATCTCTGTGTTAGGCCACGTAGGTTCCGAACAATCCTTTCAGATTCTTGGGGATTAGATTTAGACTTTACCATTTTCCATACTATTTTTGAGTAAACTCCTACCTCCGTCCGTGTAATCGGTAGTGTTGTTTATTTATTAGGGTTTCCACTTATTTCTCGATTGTTAGACTAGAATAGCCTAGACTTTTACAAAACATGAAGTGTTGTACGAATATGGAAGCAAAATGTGTACATCACCATTTTATATGAAATCTATAGAAGGTCCATAATAAATAGATATTTGTATCACCTGCATTGTCTTCTTCATTCGAAAAATCTCTCTATTTTATTCCGTAAACAATAAATATGTGGCTTATGGGTTACCAAGTTGATACGATTTATGGTGAAATAGGACAAGTTAATCTTAAAATTGTGATTTTATTGATCATGGAAAACATTGTCATGTAGTTATTATGTCCGAATAATCGTGGAAAGCGCGCTGTAATGTAATTTAAAGTATGCTGAATTTCACAAAGAATTAAATTGTTGCTCAAAAATTTCCTATAGCTTTTTAAGACCTAATTAATTGATATTGGCTCTTCATATATTAAAATAACCAATAATTCGTTTATAGAGAACGGTCGAAACGATAATAAAAATCACTTTTACCGATATAGATTTCCTTTCCGAGAGCGAAAAACAATAATCGGGCGGGCAAAACAAAACCATCGGCGAGAATTTTTACACCGGATCGGCCTCCGTTGCAACGCAACACAGAACCAGTACTTCCAGTCTGTGTTCGGTACCAGTCCTCCACATATTAGGTCTGCAATTGTTCGCTTCCAGGAAAGCGATTAATATTAATCGCGTCGTCCGTGACTGCGCCATCATGATTTCAACTCGCCTTGTTTCAATGACCGACAACCAATTGCTTTTTGTCCGATGAAAAGGTTGTGGAAGCGCGCATGTATGTACGCGTGGGTAAATTGTAAAAGAAATGACGATGAGTTTTGTCATAATTATAAGAGGAAAACGTGGAAATGTAATCACAGAATTTTTTGCTTATGGGAGGGTTACTAAAATAAAAACAAACGTCGTAAAAAAAGGTTGCGAGTGACATTGTTTTGACATTCTATGTATCGCTGCAAAAGAACAGATTTTATATTACGATAACTTATAACATTTACAAATTTCTCATTCTTATTCTGTCTCTTAGGTAAACGCAGATACTTAACGGTTAATCTATTTTTAGAGGTAGATTGTTATTCTTCTCCCTTACCTTCATATTGTAAAGTATTTGTTTTTCTGGATTCGTTTAATTAAAACTAACAGTAACTAAAACACACTGTACTAATAGTAAAACGAAATACACTATATAACACTTAAAACTAATAACTAATAATAATATTTATTTCAATATTTATTTCATATTTATATCACAATACAACCCGACAGCGATTACTCGTTGAATGCAATTTACCCAGCGTTTGAACACCAAAATGTCCCCCAGAAGCATCATTGTGGAGCTCTCGCAATACCTCTGGTATCATTTTCCTGGGAATCACCAGATGTATTTTTCGCTCACTTCCATCGTGATTTTCTATTTCACGTTTCAGGAGATCATCTTCCACCATCAACGAATCCCATTGTGCCCAGTATATTTCAGTTCTCGTGAACGGGAAGCAATTTCCTGGCATGTCGGCCTTTGCCCAATTTTCTTCCAAACCCTTAAGATTGCAAGATCAGGTTCAGCTTCTTGTTCTTGTTGGTCATCAACCACGGTTGTTCGACGAATAGTGGCTTGATGTAAGGATGCAATTTGGCCGAACGTTGTTGGAGTTTCTTGTTGCTTAGTCGATGTCTTCTTGGTGACTCTTACACTTTTGTTTCGAACGTAACTGATTTCTTCACCATTCCAACATCGACTTGCACTTTATTTTGATTAATCTGATTCAGTACCCGACTCACCATTTGCTCCACAAATTCTTCATTTTTCTGGTTGTCGGCAGTATAGACTCGAGTATTGTTCCTAGATGCCTGTTTTGCAGTTTCAAATATGGTTCAATAATATAATTATTTTTTCATTATAATATTCATTTAAGTTTAAATTTGTCAACATTTTTTAGGTTTAGTTTGCAATACAACTTCATCTGAGGAAGACATTGTATGTCAAAATAATTCAACGTCATTCTAACAAGGTTTACCTACTTCCCCGGGATTTTAAAATCTTCCAACACTGTGAACAGTTTCTCCCTATGTATTGAGCCGTACGCTGCTTCAAAATCTAAAAAAAAAAACATATATATTGGGAACTTAAAAAGGTATATAACCCCTTACCACAATTATTAATCGTATCCTAAATACGTATTTCGACAACTAAGTTGTCATCATCAGTAGGTAAAACCATTAATCAAGGTGTCGCACATGGGGCACAGTAAAGCTAGAACACCGCTTACGCAAGAACAACTACTTTACACGGCGTCCACGTATAGACTAATTTAAACATGCAAATATATCTAACGAAAAAGATCGACAAATTTACCTCTCTTAGGGAAACGGCATTCACATATGTTTAAACTCACAATTTGAAATATATCGAACGAAAGATCGACAAAAATTACCTCTCTTAAGGAAACGGCACTCAACATGTGTTAATACTTCAATTTAAAACGTCGACGACCCTTTTATGGTTCTAAGAATGAAAAGAGACAAGTGAAGGGAATCGGTGATATATTACGGTTCATGGAATGTTCTTTGTTTTTAACGATATGAATGCTTTCGTAGGCGTCAAGATCGCGGGGGTTATTTAGGCCCTTTAAAAGCTTTAACCCTTTAATCGACACATTGTGTAGTGTACTTAAAGCATGGTTGGCAACGTTAGATTTATCCGGTCTATTGTATTTAATATGTGATATGTGTTCTTTAAATCGGGTTATTATTGGTCGTTTTGTTTGGCTTATATATTTCAAATTACAATCATCGCAACTAATTTCGTATATACCTGATTTCGAATTAAAATTAACTCTATCTTTAGTATTCCCTAGGAGACTTTTGATAGTATTTTCAGACCGAAAGGCAACTTGGAGACCTCTTTTTTCACAACTTTATTAATGTTTTTCGTGATGGGGTGGTATGGTAAACACATGTACTTTTTCTCCTGGTTACTTTGAGATATCAAACTTGTGGATTCACGGATTGTATTTTTTATTTTTGTTTTTCTAATTGAATTATTGATTATTTCTATGTCAAAGCCATTATATGTCGCGATATTTTTAATGAAATCCAGTTCTATTTCATATCTCTCTTTTGTTAACGGAAAATTTAGTAACCGATTGACTAAGAAATTAAAGGAAGCTGTCTTATGTTGATAACTATGATTTGAATCCGCGATGATGAATCTATTAACATTGGTTTCTTTCCGGAAAATGTCGATTTCTATTTTATGTTTATTCCTAATCAGTAAAGTATCTAAAAAAGGTATCCTGCCATTGTGTTCCTTTTCCACCGTAAATTTAATCGTCGGAAGTTTCAAATTTAATTGATTAACGAACATGTCTAATTCGCATTTCCGTGTATCAAAAATCGCGAGAATGTCATCTACGTACCTAAAGACTTTTCGATATATATTGGGATCTCATATTCATAGAAACCTGTTAGAATTTGTTTTAGCATATATATCTGGTCTGTCGTTGATCTATTCCTCCTAAAATCTCTACACTTCTCTTTATCAGCGATGCCACCACCTTATAAACCGTGTCTAATAAGGCAATACCTCAATAGCTACTACATTCCATCACGCCATATATAAAGGGGCGATATCACTGCTTTGTTCCATCCTTCTGGCACGGTTTCATTTTTCCAGATTTCCTTTATTAATTCGAACATTTCTCTTTTTAATGTTTCTCCCCCATACTTTAAATTTTCTGGTATTACTCCGTTTTCTCCTGGACTCTTATTATTTCTTAGAAATTGCAGGATTTCCTTAAGTTCTTCCTCTTTTGACTTCGGTACCTCTTTCTGATCATCCTTCTGCTGGCACGTTATTTCTTCTTTTTGCTCACCCGTGCTTAGCAAATCTTGGAAATATTGCTTCCATCTCTCGCATATCTTTTCTTTGCCCCAATTAAGTTGCCTTCTTTGTCTTTACAGAAACTCACCTGTTTTTTAGGTCCTGATCTTATATTTTTTGTGACCTTGTAAATTTTTTTATCTCTTTCCTTCTATATTTTCCCTCCAATTCTGCCACTTCTTTTTCCACGAGGTTTCTATTCTGCATTCTGCATATCTTTTTAACCGTCTTCCTTTGCAATTCATAGTTACTTCGGCCATCTTCCGTTTGAGTTTGCAACAATGTTTGCCAGAGACATTTTTTCTTATATATTTCGGCTTTACATTCCTCATCCATCCATTTGTTCTTTTTATAACGCTTTTTATTTGCTAAATTATTCTTCGAAGCGTCTTTTATAGCCTTTTCTATTGTTTTCCATCGCTTTTCTACTCCATCCCCGTCCTGCTTTCCCTTCTGTGCGTAAACCTGAGAAATATTTTCCTGGTACTTTCTAGCTACCTCCGTCTTTTGGAGATCTTCCATATCATAGTTGACAGTCCTTTTATTAATTTGTTTTCGGTTCTTGTTAAAAGTATACTTATCCTGGCTATTTCCAAAAGATGATCTGAAACTGCTTCTGCCCCTCTATACGTTTTCGTACATTGTGCGTGTTCCTCCCCTATCATTATGTGGTCAATCTGGTTTGTTTTGTTTCTCCCTGGTATTTTCCACATTCCTTTATGGATATCTTTTCTTTTATAATTGGTACTCATAATTCTCATTCCGTTTTGAATTGCCAGCTCTAACAGCTTTGGACCATTATCGTTACTACGTTCATGTTTGCTTTTCCCCTTCCGTTACTGCTTTGTATATATACTCTCTTCCCACTTTCGCATTTGCATCTCCTAAAACAATTATAACGTCATCTTTTGGAACTTTATCTAAAATTACTTCCAATTCTTCATAAAATTGTTCTTTAATTTCACCATCTTTTCCTTCAGTTGGAGCATGGATATTAACCATTGTTATTGTACTATTGTGGCCTTTAATTCTTATTGTATACAGTTTGTCTGATTCGGGTTGAAAGCGTCTCTTGTATATAGCGTATAACATAGTTCACACAATCTAGCGCTATACAGTTGTACTACCATCCCTTCGCGTGCCACATTAAAATTCCGGGAATTTCTGGCTAGCACTTCGTATGTTCGAAGTTCACAACCTAATTTAAGGAGATACTAGATCTCCCTGAATTTTCGCTACCATACCTGCTTTATATAAACTTGTTTTGGATATTTTCTCTATTTATATTTATTCCTTTCATGTTCAAGAAGACCTATCGTGTGAAACGCCACTGGAATCATTCCTTATATTAGCCCTTTTCGTTCCTCCATTGCGTCTTACTATTAGGAAAGGCATTATGCAAAACTTACCTGCCATTTGCAAGGAAGGGTCCTTTCTTCTGGTTACCTAAAACGGGACTAGCAGGGTATTAATAAGGGTGCCTATATAAAATCGTGTCTTTTGTGCAATTGTTTGTATGAAAGTGTGTGTGCGTGTGCACTTGTGTGTGCGTACACATACTAGAATACACGTGTCCTAGGAACGATTTATATAATACCGACTTTGAACGTTCCTTTGTGACTATTCTTTTTCAGATTTCTTGCGTAGGGGTCTCAAGAAAAAAATCCATATATTACATCTACATCTACATCATCGGGGTCGCTTTATGATTTACGTTGTTTTTTTTCATTTGCAATTCTTTATATTTATAGCTTCTAAAAGTTTTGTGATTTAAAAATATTTACATACTACGAGGATGATTTGTCGGAAGAGTGAATTTTCAATGAAACACTAATTTTAGGATAAAAAATATATTTAATTTTTCAATCAATTCTATCAAATCTTATTTCGACGACTTTACAAATTTTTTAAGTTGTCTAAAAAGTAATCTTTGGGAAGCTCGTCAAAATTCTTCTTCGCTTCTCCTCCTTGTTGGTTCCGAATCTCTTTCCACCAAGCCATTTAGGCAAGTTTGGTCAAGAAAAAACTACTCGGAGCCAAATTTGGTAAATATGGTTGATAAGGCAGGAATTCGCATCCTAATTTGACAAATTTAGCGATTGCAGTAGTGGACGAGAGAGAAAAAACTTTTGTCTGCATAAATGCGGTCGCTTCTTCTACAGTTTGGCATGGTAACGCGTCAGTATATAAGTATAATATCGGCCAATTATTGTACTTCCCTTCTGTAAATAATCAATAAAGATTATGCTTTTGGGATCTCAAGAAATCTTGGCCATAATCTTATTTTCCGAAAAAACGGTTTTTGTCTTCTTCGGAACACGTCCATCAGAAGAAATCCGTTGTTTTCACTGTGTTTTTGTCTCTGGAGTATAGGTTTTATTTACTTAACCATACAGTCACATAAAATTGTAGCAATTACAGAAATTATATTTTGTTCCTCATTGATTCAAATCTGTTTGATGTGAATTATCTTTTTCATAGGCCTACCATTTTCCAACACCCTGTATTTTCGCAACAGAACATTTTTGGACCATAGCTTATTAAGCAAATATAATTTATTTTTCATGTAGATTCACACCCTTAAATATTCGCATATCAATATGGAACAAACGGTATAAACGTTAATTTTAAAATTGACGTTTTTATTATATTGATTTTTATTAAAAACTAGTCGCAGTAGTGTAGCATTTCACCGTTAGATGTCGCCACAATGCATTGCAAATAATGACAATAAATTTATTAAATCTACTAAATATATTAGCCTCGAGATGAAAAACATTGACGTAAACGTTAACATTGATAACTTAGTATCAGTATGTTAATATAAGATTCATAACTGCAACCAATATTTGCCAACTTTGAACCCAAATAGACGCTAACACATAATTAATTGATTTCAAGAAGGAAATACAATAATTAGCGCAAGGTATGATTACTTAGTGAAGTGCAAATTTAAAAAAATATTAATATATGTACATGCATATTTGAAATTTTTTTAATAATTGTTTCCAAATTTCTGCATGCGCTAATAAAGAACAATTTTCAAAACCTATGAAACTAATCACTATTACAGTTGGATTGGACAAAACTACATACTATTTGAACAGGTGAAGAAATTTTAAACAAAATTAATTGGAAATACAAATGTTATTTTGGTATAAAATTTTTTTTGGTGTAAGTCTTCTGATTCGAGGGTTGTCTTTTATATTTTGCGTATAGAGCAGGAATAAAACAGTAGATAGCTTTTAAATTCTTTATTGTTTTTCGAAGTATTCTCCGCGAAGATTAATGCACTTTGGCATGCGCTCGAACCAACTCTGGAAACAGTTATTCCAGTCGCTTGTTGGTCCAGTAAAAATTGCGTTTTTGAAGGCACTGCTCCTTCTGACGACTGGAACCTTTGACCACGCAGTCCGTCTTTGATTTTCGGAAAAGTAAAGAAATCGTTGGGACTTAAGTGGGGACTGTTCGGAGGATGGTCTAACAATTTGACTTTTTGTTGGCTTAAAAATTCAATTGTCTTGCGAGCTGTGTGCGAACTTATATTGTCTTAGTGGAAGATGATTCATCGTTGTTAGTTGGTTTCTCGAAGCTTGGTGATGAGTTTCGGCAAACAAATGGTTGTATACCAATTGATAGTAACAGTTCTTTGATCTGGTAGAGAAATTGTTGCTACATGCCCTGCTTTCGAGAAAAATGTCACGGCCATCTTTTTGGAGACATTTCGAGAACGGATGAATTTTGTCGGCTTTTCTTCACCTAGGAACACCCTAACAGACAACTGGCGCGACTGACTTTCTGGCTCGTATGAGTAAATCCAAGATTCATAACCACTAACAATGTTGTACACGTTTTTAGAGTTTCCTGCGTTGAAGCGGTATAGAGGATAATTAAAAATTACTGAAAAGCCATTTCCATCAACGGGAACGTACAGACGCGTTTCTCGGTACGGTATCTCGAAGATAGTCATGGCTTTTCAATTCTCTACTTTGTGTATATATAGTTAACATTCTGAACTTACTGCAAATGAGAATTAATGAATATTAAATCCCATTCTTACATGTCAATGTCGCCTTATGTGATGCATTTATAACTACAATCCGACAAACCAAGTTTGTACTAGCATGTATAACACACCTCGTCGCGACTACGATCTTACTGGTTGTTAGGATAATTAAAAATTACTGAAAAGCCATTTCCATCAACGGGAACGTACAGACGCGTTTCGCTCTAATTGAAGCTTATCAATGTACGGTATCTCGAAGATAGTCATGGCTTTTCAATTCTCTACTTTGTGTATATATAGTTAACATTCTGAACTTACTGCAAATGAGAATTAATGATTATTAAATCGCATTCTTACATGTCAATGTCGCCTTATGTGATGCATTAATAACTACAATCCGACAAACTAAGTTTGTACTAGCATGGAAATGGCTTTTCAGTAATTTTTAATTATCCTAACAACCAGTAAGATTGTAGTCGCGACGAGGTGTGTTATACATGCTAGTACAAACTTGGTTTGTCGGATTGTAGTTATTAATGCATCACATAAGGCGACATTGACATGTAAGAATGGGATTTAATATTCATTAATTCTCATTTGCAGTAAGTTCAGAATGTTAAGCGGTATAGAGTTTTTTGGCACCAATTTACGCTAGCTGTTTTTTGTTCTTCGGTCAACAGATGCGGTATCCAACGGGACTATTTTTTTACACACAATTCTTCATGCAAAATTTTCTGAATCGAGGTCTTTGAAATCCCCAATGATGCCTCAATTCCGCGATATGTCACATGTCGATCTTCGTTGATGAGCTTGCGCACAGCATCGACGTTTTCCTGAGTGACTGCCGTTTTTGGTGCACCTGCTCTTGCATCGTCACTAAGACTAATCCATCCACGTTTGGATTCTCTGTACCAACGAGAAATTATTGACTGATGTGGTGCTTCATTACCGAAAACGGAAACCAACACGGGGAGACATTGAGATAATTGTCTTCGAAAATTATAAAAAAATATTGCGCGAACTTGTCAACTTTGACAGTTCGTTGTAGCTACAATACTACACGTATCCCGCTGAAACTTTTGATTTAGGCTAACTAAAAATGGAGGTTATTTTTTAGTACTGACAAGTGGCGCTCTCTATGTCCCAGTATGCAAAACATAAAAGACATCGCTCGTACACGTCATCATCTTACAACTATAAAAAAATTTCAGAAACATCACTTGACGTATTTTGGACTTGTCTCGAAATGCTAAATTTTAACAGAACTGACCTGAAATCAACAACATATAGTAAATGATTATGGCTTGCACTTGTATAACATAAAACAAACAATATTTTGATAACGTTCTATATAATCCACTTGTAATTCGATAAACCAGCTAATATTAAGAATGTGGCTGCAGAATATTTTCGAAAAAAAAATATTGAAACCTTTAGAGGACCCCAAGAGCAATAACTTCTTCTTATGTACTTGTAGAGGGAAATGTACTTTAAGCAAAAATTAAATAAAATTTACTACGTATACAAAACGTATGAGGCGGGTAACGAATTTTATTTAATTTTAGCTTAGTAGTACGTTTCCCACTCTAGTTTGTTAAGAAAAGTTGTTGCTTTTGAGGTTTTCTAATGGCTCCAATATTTTTTTTTCGAAAATATTCTGCAGCCATATTCTTAACATTAACAAAATAATCTATTTATTTGCGGGCAAGCGTTAGCGTCGTGATGTGATGTGATTTTCTAGTAAGTTCAGGTCGCTTCCAACAGATATTTAAAGAATGTCATAGCACAGATAAGTTCCTTGCAGAAAGCTGATGCGTACAAAAACGTAAAATGACGCAGGTTGTATGCATGCTAGGCGGTTTATTACAAATTTAAAGATATATAGAGGTCTGCGGGCTGATTGGCGGGCGCACACTGTGCGCGTTGTAGGGTTCCATTTCGACTAAAATGCCGTGCCAAGTTTCGTATTCTCTTCAGCTTTGTGTTATAACTTATCTGTGGCTATAGAGTTGAAAGATAGTTAAACGTAGATTACGTGAATAATTACTACTCTTGTTTCCTCAGTTAGCACTCTAATTGGAGCATCTGGATCGGCTTGCAACTTGCAGTTTCTCCAAATATCTTTAAATTCTCGCAATATTTAGAGGTGCGTTAACGAAATCACATCTTTCGAGCTCTGTCAAACACAAATAAACAAATAAATTATTACAAATTATGTAATAATTGGCATTTTACAAAATGAAGGAAGCGTACTTAGGCAATACCTACTGGTTTTTAGCGTTTTGTAGCTCATCGCACGAGACCCTAATAAATTCTGTCATAGATTTTACTGAAAGCCACTCACCTGACTTTAATTGCAGGCAAAATGAAGTGATAATTATGATGAGTGTCATTGTGTGTCTTTTTTTTATAATTATCAAAAAGAAACAAGAAAATAAAATCAATACAAATATTTTACGTAAATACGAAACATGATTTTCTTATTTACGTCAGGTATTTTTAATAATTAACTATAAAAATATAATTAAACCTAATGCCAGTTACGTTTTACTACTGCATAGTGAAGTATAATATGTATTATACGTGAAAGAAAGAACGTGACCTTCTAGTCACGAGGTGCGGAAACACACGAAATAGCCATTAACAAAATCATTATGGTAGAAACGTGATGGTATTTTGGTAAATCCAACAATGTTTCGTTTTGTTGACCCTGTTTGTAACAATATTCTTATATTTTTAAAATACATTTATTAAATATACTACGCCACATGAGTTAGGGATATTTGCAATAAACAGTAAAAGAAAGAAATAGGGAATTACATGAACCAGAAACTCGTTTGGATTTGATTTTTATATTGTTCGAAGCAGAAACAACAGGACAGTTACATCATTTAACTATATGTATAGCAAAAATGCAAAAATGATAAGTAACAGAAGTTAAATTTTGTAACTAGAAAAACCTTCACCTTCAATACAACGTATGACCATCACGAGAATCAATTACAGCTTAACATCTACGTTGCATCTACTGTCTATTGTCTATCAGCATGTTAAAGAGGTTTTGCTCAAGATCATTGCATAACTGTGATAAGATGCATCTTAAGTCATCTAATGTTTCTGGAACAGGTTGGAAGTGATCTAATTTTCTTTGAAGTATATCCCATGCATGTTCAACACAGTACAGAACAGGAGCTCCTCTATGGCATCTAGGACTATAGCAGCGCGGAATAAAAAATTTGCGAAAGTCACATCTAAGCCGGAACGTGCAGACTTCGTTCCTATTAGAACTCGTCAATATACGATATCCTGGAGACAGACATGACCCCCATTTCTATACGGCGTGTATATATATATATATATATATATATATATATATATATATATAATATTTTTGTGACCTTGGTATGATAAGGTAAACTTAATAAGTCGTCAATTAAAGGTCTGGTTCATTACTTCAAAGTATATATATTTAAAACAACCCTACATGTTTCGGCAATGATGCCTTTTTCAAGGAATATAAAATATAAATCATTTATATTTTATATTCCTTGAAAAAGCATGTGTATATATATGAATAGAGATGGCATATTGATGTCACATACATAGCTGGAGATAATTTGGACGTTATCGGGTTTGATATCGGCAGCTAGCCGTGCGAATGAAAGGAACCTAGAATGATTCACATAATATTAAACATGTTGAACTTACTGCAACATATTTCATATATATACACGCAGTATATAAGTGGAAGTCATGTCTGTCTCGAGGAGATCGTATATTGATGAGTTCTAATAAGAACGAAATGCATCTGCACGTTCCGAGGTAGATGTGACTTTCATGAATTTTTTATTTATCCTAACAACCAGAAAGGTTGACGTCGCGACGTGTTGCGTGCTGCCTACTGGTACAAACTTAGTTTGTCGAATTGTAACAATTAACGTAACACATTAGAGGAAAATTGCATGTAAAGTGAGATTTTAATAGTAATTAATTCTCATTTGCAGTAAGTTCAAAACGTTTATGAAGTTAAGTTTTTCATAATTTACGAAATCTTATTACTTATAATGAAGTACGTTTGTAATAACAAAGTTGTGTATGTTACAATATACACTGATAATAAAACTACAGTATTAGATAGATGTATATATTTTTTTAAAACTTATTAGATAATATTTTTAAACTTTTGTTTTGCTCAATTTACGAACTAATCTTAAAAACCAATACGCTTAGAATAAAACCGATATTTATTAAAAATATAGATACAGGTACCTACATATACGCAATATTTGAGATCGTACTTATTTGAAACTGAAAGGGATCTACATACAATAGTATAATTCTAATTTAACAGTATGTATAAACATGTATTTACATACATATTTAATATGTAGACATATATGGCACGTTATTGAAAACGATCTTTATGAGCCTCTTTAGCTCAGTGGTAGAGCACTGGTCTCGTAAACCAGGGGTCGTGAGTTCAAACCTCACAGGAGGCAGAGTTTTTTTAATTAATTTCCATAATTTTTATATTAAATTGGGATAACAACAAGAATTTTTTTAAACAGGCACCAATTGTCTGAGATTTCAAATAACACTATTTATTAACTTATACAGTATAAGTACTACTTGGAGTACTACTTGAGTGTAAACGTAAATCTAGAATAGCTTCTTCATTCGATTACTGAAATTTTTCGTTTGTTTTATGTAAAAAAGTAACAAAAAACAAATAGAAAAATCGTGCTGCATTTAAATTTCTTTCAGGAAGCATCCGTAAGAAGGGAATGTGCGTTTTAAAGAGGTATTATTCATTTATTAAAGTCTGAAGATATTTAAGCTACTTCATAGATTAAAATTGCTGTTTTATTTGTTCATAAATTCATTTAAGTGCCACTTTGTGTCATTCGAAATTAAAGAAAAAATAATTCTCTGAGGATTAAAAAAATAATCCCTCCTGTTCCACTCAATTGAAAAAATAATTATGATATTATAACATTTATCAACGAACATTTTCATTAATGGAAATCAACAATAAACGTCTGATAAGCATATTATCTACTTTCATTACCATTTACGGGTGTATTATTAAAAAATGTTAAAAAAATGTCCCTCAAAATTGAGAACATTATTTATTACTTGTACGAGGGTTTCTGGGAATATTTCTAGAAGCAATGTAAAAGAAAAAACAAATAAAATTTAGGAAACAACTTTATTGTTTTTCAAAGTATTCGCCTTTGACACCAATACACTTTTGCATACACTCGAAGCATCTTGCGAACATTTTTTCCACTCCTAAGCTAATACTTCGCAAACCAATGTTTGAAACTTTTCAATAGCTGCCCTAGACGTGTAGAATCGTTCACCATGCATTTTATTTTAGTTGTCTTCAAACCAACAGAAATCACAAGGCTGTAAGGTGAATACGAGCAATGAATCATTAATTTAAGCCGTGAATTCATTTTATGAATAGCTTTATAGTCTTTTCAACAGATCTATTTCCAAATTTCAGACTCCCAAGCGTATATATCCTGAATGGTTCACTAATGATATAAAGCAATTAGTCCATATGAAAGAATTTTATTTCAAAAAATGAAAATCTACGAATGCCATACCTGCGTGAATTTAGGAGACTGAGACGCGAAGTAAAAAACATGACCCAGACCCCTTTCAGTAACAACCAGAGACGGATTGTGTCAGAGATCGTAACCAACCCGAAAATGTTTTGGATATTTATTAACATCTACTAGAATACCTGGACTGATGTTTCGTGGCAACGAGGAACTCACTCAACCTTTAGATATTGTTAACGCATTTGCACTTGAATTCTCTAATATTTACTCTAATATTGGTTGTATTGACGAAAATGATGTGATGTGAAGTGCCTCTAAACTAAAACCCGACATGACTTCCGGTGATGGCGTCCCGAGTTTCATGGTACCCGATTGTGCGTATCTACTGTGTGTTCCGTTTAGGTTAGTGTCCCAGACATCAACGTTCCCATAGGCTTGGAAAATTAGTAAAATTAGAAAATTGTGCCAGTGTTTAAAAAAGTCGACAAGTCAAATATTGCGAGCTGCAGACCAACAAGTATCTTATCCAATTTTAGCAAAGCGCGAGCGAACGATTGTTATTTACTTTTAAAATCATACGAATCAATCCAAGTTTCATCACCAGCAACGATGTCGTGGACTAAATTTAAATGATTTTGGTTTAATTCTTCTAGTATTTGCTTGGATCATGGACCCGGCCTTGTTCTGTCAAATTGTGTGGGATTCAACGATTGCAAAGCTTCTATACATTAAAATATTTATGTAAAATAATGTGTATTACTTTTGATTTATTCAATACCCAAGAATGCTTCTATCTCATGGTATGTCACCTGTCTCAATCATTCCACGCATAGTATCAACATTAATGGCAATAGCAGACGCCGACGAATAACCTTCACGAAATTTGGCCAACTAACTATAAAAATTATTCTTGGATAGTGCTTCATCCCCCAAAGTCAATTAAAGTCGTTCTATTTCTCGGCGTTAAATCACATTTGCAATCTTTCCTATTGGTTGTGTACGCTTTTTGTAATGGGCAAAAATTGTGAGTGGTTTGTACCAACTTGTCATAAAATCATAT
Organism: Melolontha melolontha; assembly: GCA_935421215.2. Classification (NCBI taxonomy): domain Eukaryota; kingdom Metazoa; phylum Arthropoda; class Insecta; order Coleoptera; family Scarabaeidae; genus Melolontha; species Melolontha melolontha. The sequence goes on from OW285238.1 coordinate 39,314,868, forward strand.
AATTTTTACTAGTTTTATAAAATCTAAAAAATTAGTTATTTAATCAATTCTTAACAATGAATATTCGGTCAATATTTTTAAAAATTTTTACTTAAATTAAAATAGAAGAATCCAAATCTCTAACGTCATTAACTGATAATATAATTCAACTACCTTGTATTGTCTACACCCATGTTCAGTGCAACCCTAAAAGTTAAACAATTCGTCAAAATATCTAGAAAAAATTACCTTAACCTTTAAAAATTTATAGTGTGGAGTGTTACGGTTTAAATTTCTATATATATATTTAACGTTTTATCGCCCGGTATACTCGTCTACGTCACGAGTTGCTTCAATTTTCATTTTCACGAGTACGTTGTCATCATCTGTATGGATGTTTCTCACGGTATGTCGCCCCTCCTCTACTGCCTCGATTGGCGTCGTCTCGATATAGATCCATTCGTTCACGGGCTGTATCTTCTAAGATAAGTTTGGGTTGTTAATAAGTGCTTTCGTTTACACACTTGAGGGTGTTAAGATTTACGTAATTCTACGTAGTTTGAAAAGTCGCATTGTTGCGGATAAGAACGTAGAGCCTATACAGATTGGAATTTGCCGATACCGTCCCGTTTGCGAATTAAAAGCGAAAACAGAGAAAACCCTTCTTTTGCCTGAGTTTCTTTTGGTCGGAAATTCTTGGACGTGAGTACGGACCATCTACAGGCCCTCTGGAAGTCGTAATCAAGACCTCAGACACCTTTATCCCAACTATGAATCAATTACCGACGAATCAACATCAATTACCGACATCCTGGCATTTCCGATCCCGAGAGACAATACTCGTATATTTTTTTTTGGTATAAATTTTGTCTCTTTAAATACCGCTTTGAAGATTAAAAAAAAATCAAATCATATATTCTCTAACTTCCGAGTTTTAAATTTTTATCTGTTCAAATTAAAATTTTTAGTAGCGTTTCGTAAATTAATATTGTATGTAGATATATACATATTTGTAATTCATTGTAATTTATTTTCATTTCGATTCCAATTTTATTTGCTTTGGTGTTATATATATTTGATGTATTTTAGGTTTTTTATTATTATTAGCGTAATATTCATTATACTTTTGAAATTTATTTTAATATTTTTCTTTACACTCATATTGCTGTAACTTATTTCATTTATTTATAATCACCCTTTAATTTTTTTATATTCAACATTTCAGAATTAAAATTTTGTCATATATACAGTGTGATCCTTATATAGGGTGTATGGTTTATTTGTTTAATTTTGAACACAATTATGTTTTTTTATTATGTACAAAAATTTAAGTGTTAATATAAGAGTTAACTGGTTTCGAGCCTTTTCTTTACCTTCGATTATTTTGCTTTTCTTTCTTAGTATTTAGCGTTTGTATTCTTTAGTCTGTACGAGCATGCGCCTAAGATCGCGCAATTCCTTTTCTCCGTTTTCAGACTTAAGCTTCCGTAAGTAAAACTTAGGAGCGCTACCTACCATCATTTATTTTAGTCACCCACACCCGTCTCCACTGACTAAGGGAATAAACGATAATTAGAAGCTCACAGACTATTGTACGATAGGAATACTGATTTCGTTTTGATTTTGACCATCTTCAGATGCCATTCCTGCCTGCACCTGCGCGCGTCGTAGGTGGCAGGAGTTTGAATTAAGAAATGGTCGGCTTGTTCACAGTCAGAACTTTTGATATCTTTGGCTTAGATAATCTAGGTAATATGTATATATTATCTAATTATAGGTAATTAAGCAATTGCTTTTTTTAAAAGCTTTTAATTTCGAATATTTGAATACCTATATGAATAGTAATTTTATCCATAATTATCGATTTGATCATAGTATAATATGTCCATAGAGCATTTTCTAATTTAAACAAAAATTTGAGTTTAAATTTTTCGAATGAATTTACTTAGCGTTTATGTTACAAAATTTGACCTAGTTTCATTACTACGTAATACCTTTAACAACATTACGTAAAATAATTTATCTGACAAATGAAGCTGTTCTACATTTTTAAAGATGTAACATGGCATACTTTCTTGTCAATTCAACAGACATCTAATAAATACGAAAGAAAAACCAAACATGACGGAAAATCAATGTAAAAGAAGCGGGAGCGGTATTTTTAATATTAAAGATCGCTTGCCATTCATGAAATTTAAACAAGATGAAGTAGTACTGACGGAATAACTCCTACAACATAATAATATATATTTTACTTCAATTGGAAAAGAGTAATGTGTCTGCTTTTATTTTTACCGCTTATGTCCTTTTAACAAATTCAGAGAAATATGGAAAAGTCTATCAAACGGGAGGTTGTTAAAATATCGATTAAATTTAGTCTGTGTTAGTTGACTCATTTTGTTTTAACAAAGTGAAATTGAAGGAAAACCAATAAAAACCACTTCTCTCTCTATTGAGGTGGAATACTATCCAACTTTCCAGGTATGGGAGGGATATGCTGAAATTTTTTATTTATCTTATACATACATACTGGCACAAAGCGAAATATCAAAGTAGCACAAAGAGAATAAAAAACTATACAAATTCAAGTTGTAGTACTCTGAATAGACTTTTACAAAATAATAAAGAAGAAATTGCAATGTAAAAAAAATATAAAAGTGTTTTTAACAATATAAAATATTACTAAAAATCTGGTGTGAAGAACACAATACAATAACGAAATAAAACAAAACACTTTTTTCACAAAAATAGTTTTAATAAACTAAATGTACATTTCGTGTGCTCTGCACACATCATCAGTAGTACTGTTTAAACATAATATCTACGAGACAATATATGATATGAAAATATATCATATACAGAAAAATTAGAGGTAGGGTGAAAGCAAATTAATGAAAAATTAAAATGAATCTTAAAACTAACACAATTTCTGAGAATGAGTTCATGGGGAAATACCAAATATCTATAAAACAAAGGGGGAGCATCGGGTTGGACTAACGGCAAAAGGATTAGCGATTACAATATAAAACATTAATGTGAATGAAAAATTTAGTACCTGTTTACAAGATGTCTTAAGTATTTAATGATGCCAGTATACATGCTAACAGTCGATTATTGAGGGGTGAAATATCATTATTTAGAAGATAATTTTTGTGTTTTTTCATGTATATAGCTTCCCACATGTCTAAATTTCTATTACTGCTTTTTTAACTAAACTAACATTTTCTAAATTGAAGTTGTGACCTGTATCTATATGATGTAGAGCTACTGCTGACTTTTCTATGTTGTGTAATTTAACATGAGCCATGTGTTCTTTGTATCGTGTTTGGACATTTCTTCTGGTTTGCAGAAGAAATTTAGACATGTGGGAAGCCATATACATGAAAAAACACAAACATTATCTTCTAAATAATGATATTTCACCCCTCAATAATAAACTGTTAACATGTATACCGACATCATTAAATACTTAAGACATCTTGTAAACAGGTACTAAATTCTTCATTCACATTAATATTTTATATTGTAATCCCTAATCCTTTTGCCGTTAGTACAACCCGATGCCCCCCCCCCACACTTTGTCTCCTAGATATTGTGTTTAAACAGTACTACTGATGTGTGCCAAGCATATGAAATGTACATTTAGTTTATTAAAATTATTTTTGTGAAAAAAGTGTTTTGTTTTATTTCGTTATTTCAATATTTTACAAGTGCTCAACATATAATACTAACACAATACAAGTTCATTATTAATATTTTTGTGAACGTATCCTTCTCCAGAGACGCAGATACGTATTTCATGTTTCTACAGATATACCGATTGGTTCAGCCCACTACGGGCCATACGCAACAATATACGTATGGAACGTAATGCGATGTGGCAACGTGTGTACGATGCCACTCCGCGTGCGCATACATAAGTCCGATGATCGAGAGCAATAGATTGCCCGTCATTCGTATTTAGCTGTGCAAACGTAAAGGTAGCTATCATGTCAGTGTATACAACCGCAGAGAAGGTACAAATAGTTTCGTGGTATCTTGCCAGCAATTCCTTTCAAACAACCGCTGATTTATTTGCTGTAGAGTACGTAAATCGAAATTGAAAGGATCGTAAATGCGTTTAGGAAATATGTCTGTGTCGTCGGAAATTGCCGCAAATGCCAACAAATTGACGAGCAGCCTCATATCCCTCTAATACCTGCCGATCGGGAGGAGAGATACGTGAGGGTTTGTTCGTTAGTTGAAATGGGCGACCTTAAGTGTACCCGGCAAATAGCAGACGAAATCGGTGTTAGTAGAAGTACAGTAAAGCGAATTCTAAAACGCAACAATTCTTAAAATTTAAATTTATTTTGCAGAATTATTGATTTTTTTTTACTTTTATCTTTTAGAAAACGTTATTGTTTTTTTATTACTTAAACTTACTTTTCCGTAGCAGCTAAGAATACAATAATAATAATAACTTGGAGATATAACGACCTTATTATGTCTGAAACAAATGGGCAAATTACGTATACAGAACGAATATGCAAACGACTATATCTTTGCGCGGTTTAAGTCTTACTAAATTCATAACTGCAATGTATGGCAATTTAAGCTACTGCGCGTGGAGGGGATTCGCTGTTGCCACTTATTGCTGGTTATGGCCCGTTCAGAGCTGGTCCTATCGGTATATACCCCTGCTAAAGAAGGATACATTCCCAAAAAAAAAACAACTTCGCTATCTCACAGAAATTATTAAGATCGAGCGTAGAAGTACATTCAGTGCTGAATATTAGCAAACAGCCGAAGCAACTAGCTCTGTCTAGATAACAACTGTAGAACTAACAAAGTGTTTCCATTAGATGGCACCGCCGTATCTCTGGAAACTTTTGACAGAATACTTACTCAGAATGTTTTGATGTACAAGTGCTATTTGTGTTGTTTACTCGGCCTAAAAATGGAATTAACTTAACTTTTGGCGATGAATCACCATGAAAATACCACCGTATATCAGTGGTATAATGAGTAATTCAAGCGTGGCCATGCTTCGCACACCGACGAATTTCATGAAGGTCGTCCAAAATTGGTTGTTGTTCCGAAAAACGTTGCTGCTTAGCGGCAAAATCGTTGTTTCGTCTTATAAGCGAAATTAATTTGTATTATATATTAAATATAAGTATTATTCATTTTGTATTTATTAAATATAAGGAATCGTAGAATATAGTATTTGAACCTAAGGGTCAGGTACAAAATTGAAACCTTTGTATAACTGTATTTTATTATCGTATTAAAATGCAAACGCTTCCCTGAATTTAAGATGCGGCATCGTTCATATTTATCAACCTTTATTGAATTCGGTACTTATTTTATTGCTGGACTCTTTAGACATTTTTCAATTTACCTTGTTTTATGAGTGAACTTGCCATGTACACAGTTTGGAACTTTCAAATGCTTTATCAGACGCACGTTCACTACTAAATTTTGTACCATAAAATATCAGAATAAAGAATGCAAGCATAATAAACTGGGAATTTTAGTTATAGTTAATATAGAATTAAAAGCCATCTGCAATGTTTGATATTTTAGTAGGCACAGTTTACAAACAAGGCGGTTCTTGGGAATTTTGCCGACCTTTGCTGTATTTTGTTAATTGTTTAACTGAAGTTAGGGGTAAATTTTGCCTACAATTCTTAAACAGTCTCCTCAATAGATTAGCGTGCCCGACAACAGCGTCAACACAACAGTGTTCAAGACAAGACTCAACATAACAGCGTTCTAGACAACAGTCATAAGAACATTGCTCAAGACAAGGGTCTACATTTAATATTAAGAGACACCAGTCTCATTTTGATCAACAAGACAACAGTCTTGCTTTATTATCAAAATCAACAATTCTTATGTATTAAATAGTGTAAATTTTGTAAATAAAGGTGTTATATTGGAGTGCCGCGTTTCATTAAAACTGTCACCGAACAGTAAATAATTGGTGCGAATACGGCATAACAACCCTTGCGCGGTGAAACAATACACAGGAGCACCAAGTCCACGTAATAGCGCAGTTGCCTCAACATATGGTCTTTCGAGATCGGATATCAGCGACAAATCAGCGAGTTACAAAAATAATAATATATTTGAATTGAAAAAGCGTTATCAAAAACTGGAAACACATTTTGATCACAAATGAAACAGACATGCAATATACATATCTGTAACTGTACACATGGACAATACACCTCGTATTTTCAGCATTTACTTCTGCTTAAGACACGTGTTTGTGCCATCTATAGGCGTCATCAGTCAAGCTAGTGAAGCAATGTGATACAAAATAATACAAATCTATTTAAAAAACAGATTTGTATCTGTATATACATTTAAGCTGAAATCGCCCACAAGACATAGCAAATTTCGTCCTATCAGGTAGCACTATATAATAAGTGACATCTGACGAACGAAAGAGACTATGCCGAAAAAAAAAACAACAACGTGTAACAAATGCGTTATACGTGCTTAACGTATTGATATACTAAACCTTTTATTGTACATTTTGATCAGTTCAATGAAATACAAATTCAAATTAGATGTTTAGAAAATGTTAAAACTCAAGAAACAGATCGAGATGACTTTGAAAATACATATTTCAAGCTAGTAGGTCGCGCAGAACAATTATTAGAAAATCATGCAAATATTAATCCGAATGCTACAGTTAATTCAACTAACGTAGACAACAATCAAACGAATAGCATACGGTTACCGCAAATTACGCTGCCTACGTTCACCGGTTTGTATGAAGAATTGACATCATTTCGTGACACATTTTCATCGTTAATACATTTTAATGAATCAATAGCCAATGTGCAAAAGTTTCATTACCTAAAATCATATAAAAGGAGATGCTAGTGAAATACTACAATCACTTTCAATTTCTAATGAAAATTACACAATTGCTTGGGACATGTTAAAATGTAGATATAATAATAAAAAAATCATTGTTCAAAAACACATTAAAGCCATCTTTGATCTGCCCATAATGGTAAAGGACAATTACGCCAATTCAAAACGGCATTCTAAAAAATACACGTGCCTGAGAGTCACTTGGTCTTTCCACGAACAACTGTGATCATTTCCTAATTTATATTATCACAACTAAATTGATTCGGGTACAAATAGAGAATGGTAAAATCAGTTACCAACATCAGACACGCTTCCCACACTTGCACAAATGACTAATTTTCTAAAAAAAATGCCTAACGTTAGAATCTATATCAAGACAGTATACACAACAAGTAAATCATCAAAAGATAATAAAGTTAATAAACATACTTCATATATTGCAACTAATATAGCTTGCAAAGTCTGTTCTGGAAATCACTTAATATTTCAATGCGATAAATTTCACAAAATGAAACCAGAACAAAGATTTAGAGAAATAAAAGTTCCAACAAAAACTACACCAATCATTTCAAAACATATTATTACAAATGCTGTGAAAAGGAATTTAAATAATAATGTTACAAACACAATTAGCACAGTAGTACCTTCAGTTAGAAAGAACGTGATAAACAAATCAACAGAAATTACAACAATACACAGGAGCATCAAGTCTACGTAACAGTTACAGTTATCCCACCAATCGTCATGTGACTTATCGTGAGATAGAGATATCCTTGGGCATTAGTGGGTCAGCATATATTCAATTTTGGCTGTCAAAAATTTTTTCGCGTTGGGTCCTACATAATTAGCGACATAGCGACAATCGCTCAAAAAAAGGCTCGTGTCGATTGGTTTAAAGAAATGCTAAAAAATACAATCGGGGTGCTTCAAAACACGTCAATGACCATCGTAACAGGTGACGAATCATGGATCTTCGTGTCTGAGCCCAAAAATACACAGGAGTCGAGTGTATGGGTGTTTCAATATGAGCCATATCTAACAAAAATTGTTCGCGCACGAAGCACTTCGAAGCAAACGGTCGCTTGTTTCTTCGGAAAAATCGGACATGTGACACTGTACCATTAGTGCAATGTCGAACGGTCAATTCTGAATGGTACACAAGCATTTGCTTGCCAGAAGTATTCGGAAAGATAAGAGAAACTAACCGGCGAAAACGGATCATTTTCCACTAGGACAATGCGAGCTCTCACACATCGGCTCAAACAAGATAACTGAAAAAGTAGAATTGATGAGTCATCCGCCGTACAGCCTTGATTTAGCACCCAATGACTTCAACGTTTTTCGACGCCTAGAGAAGCGATTGATGCTTTCAAAATGCATGTTTTGGAGGTACCTCAATAGGAGTGGAAAAAGTGTTTCGAAAATTGGTTCAAGCGCATAGAGAATATTTTGAAAAACAATAAAGCCATGCGCGATGATTCATTTTAGTTTATGTTCTCTATTCCCAAAATATAAAAGGCATCCCTCGTATTCAAGCATTTTTAAAGAGTATTCCAATTTAGAGATAACTTCTAAAAATGTTTTGTTGACGAAACGAGACGAAATTGTGTTATTTGCTGCTAAAAGAAAGATTTTAATTTTAATTTTACCAGAACATTAGATATATCAAATTTTTACGAAAAGAAGTGGAGAAAGTCAAACCATGCATCTTTAAATTCTGTCTGGAAACTGTGTGCATATGCGCTTTTACACAAAATCGAAACTCACGAGAACGCTAAAGCCATGCGCCGCAACAAATCGATTGGTGTATTTTCTAAATGGCGCACCGTTTCTGAACGTCTCTTTTCTGGCATATCTAAAGAAAGACAGATAGAGAAAACGAGAGAGATGGAACTAATAAAGATTGAAAGCAGTATGGTACGCACGTGCATTTAGGACATGCACCTCGTTTTGCATCCGTCGATGGGCACGAACTGAAAAAGGAAACCGAGGTCAACATCCCCGGAGAGTACAAATTCAAAAATAATATAAATAATATTTCAAATGTATTATGAGAACAAATTAATACCGGTTTTTAATAATTAATTTAGAATGCGTAACATCACATAAATTTTACATAGTCACAAATTGCTTGAAATAAAATTGTATTGATTAATCAGAATATTAATAAGTTCTTACTTGTACATATACAGTGTGAACAAAAAGTAAGAAATATTAATGCTGGCATCTTTGACTTTTACAGAATAAGTTTTGAATAAATATCTAAGGTCTAATTACTTGCCATAATTTACTAATGCATAATTTTATGTTTCGAAATGGTATCTACTTTTATTTCAATATTTGGCAGTATTTTGTCTCCTTTTTCTATGTAGAAATAATGTACCTTTCAATAAGAGTGCAAGATTTGAATTGCCCGCCATGTTTGATAGTCATAATGACACGTGATTATTATGTGACAGATCGAAAACTGACAGATGGGAGTTAGTAAACATAGAGCATTACACGATAGAACAAAGCGCACTGATTGTTAAACATTATTATCAAAACTGATTAGAAGGAGTAAGGATGCATTTTATTTTTCTTTAAAATCCTTTGATGTACATGAAATTCCTATATCTGCAGATGCCGCCGGTATAGAACTGGTTGGATGCGCATGAAAATATCCCAAAACAACGATTTCATTACCTTCGTTGCCCGTAATCGGTTTTGGAACTGTCTTCTTGACTTGAATACCAAAGCGAATGGAGTTTGACTCTATTTGCTTGAATTTAGTTTTATTAATTGCTGGCTCGAACCCACGACCTTTAGTCCTTTAGACTAACGCTCTAGCCACTGCGCTACTAAGGCTCTTGCGTTCGAGTACTGTTAGAAATGCCTTAAGTTACTTATTAAGGAACAGATAATATTCTGTCGTCGTAAATATTGAAAAATTTAGGGAACTAAAGGTCGTGAGTTCGAGTCCCACCTAAGGACGAATTTTTCAAAAAATTTCGTTAATTAGCGTTGTAATATATAAATAGCAATATTTACATTTTCACTTTACCTCGCGAAATAACATCCTAATTAAATATTTAATATAGCCGAATTTCCAAGATTTATTAAATGATATATGTATATATCAGATAAAGAATAAGTGTTTCTTGAGAATGGAGGCCGACTAATTAAAACAATACTTAATTTTGTTTACAAAATTAAATATTGTTTTAATTACCCGGCCGCCATTCCTAAGAAACACTTATTCTTTATCTGGTATTACAACCACGGCCAAGAAAATACGAAATTCCTTCAATATTATATATTATAATATATATAATATTATAATAATTAATTTTCTTTGAAATCCTATATTTAATTCTATTGGATTATTTGCCGAATCCCAATTTTTTAATTGTTCATAATACTTGACAGAATTAATGATCTCCCTCAGTAGAAAAAATCCGGCTTTCCGTTTTTCACCCCCTGTAATTAGACGATTCGTACCAGGAACAATGGACAAATTTTAACCGTATCGATCAAGTTGCGCGCTGTTAATTCATGAGGCACTCATAATTTATTACAAAACAAATCCTAAATAATGAATATATTTTAGAATATTCGAATATGATTAAGGACGGCAGACTATGTGCCCGAACAGTAGCGTGATGTGGAGGGATCGAGTAGAGGCGTACCACGATCAATTCAGTTGCCGTTGAGACGTTTTAAGCGATACATTGTTAACACAATCGTGTTGAAAATGTCGGGATTTAACAATGATGTTAATTGCGACCAATATACCAATGCAGAAAGTGGAACACACAATGTTTCGTCAGTTTTGGAAGAAATACAATCCTACGTGGAAATTACCAGCAAGAAGTACGCTACGGAATTACGTACCTTCAGTGCGTGAGAGAATTGTAAATTGTACTAAAAATACGGTAAAAAAAAATTCCTGTGGTTAACAATAGACGAAACTACAGATATTAAAAAACAGTCCATCCTAGCCATTCTAGTACGGACGCTGACTCCGCAAGGACCTTCTCCTCCTTATTTACTAACCTGTAAACGAATGCAAGGGTGTACTGCCAGAGCGATATATGATGTATTAATAGAAACACTACACAAATTTGAGATTTTACCGAAGCAAGTGTTAATGTTAGTTACCGATGCTGCCAAGGTTATGTGTTCCACGGCAAACTTACTCAAAACGATTCAACCAAACCTGCTGCATGTCACATGTTTGCTTCACGCTTTACACCTTGTAACAAACACTATACGTACAACTTATCCTGATGTGGATCAACTGATAGGACAAACGAAAGCGGTTTTTCTTAAATCTCCGAAACGGATTCGGCTATTTCATTCGCTGTGTCCTGATATACCCGAGCCGCCGCAACCAATTCTTATACGATGGGGTACTTGGTTAGAAGCAGCATTTTTTTATTATAAACATTTTGAAAAAATTAAATCAGTGATTTTACAACTAGATGCCAAAGAAGCAGCTGCAATACGGCTCAGCCATGTTCAATTTAACAATCCTCAAGTTGCAGCAAATTTAAAAATTATTTACAACAGTTACGTTCCAATACTGGACGCAATAAAAAATTTACAGAACACTGCGCTGTCCTTATCGGACTCATTAGCAATTATTGACCACGTAAAACTAGTGCTGCATATCCTTGAAGATGAAAAAAGTGATTTTCTCCGTGAAAAATTTAACAGTGTATTAGATAAAAATGTAGATTTTACAAAATTAGGGCAACTTTTTACCAATACTGAAGATCCGTTGTACAGATACAAAGAGCGCTTTAACTATGCAAATATAACATCTCTCAACGTCGAACAATCCTTCTCTGTATATAAACATATATATACGTCGCTACGTACGAATCTTTCCGAGACTAATACAGAAACATATATTATGGTGCAGTTTTTTCATCGCGCACATCCGCATTTTTTTGAAACAATGTAAACATGTTGGGTAAGTTATTTATGTTTTTTCTTAACGTTTTGTATAGGGATTCGATATATTTATTTTTAAGTAAGCGCACTGTTATTCTGCTAAGCTCTCCACGCAACGTAACTGCTGGGGCACATAGTCTGGCGTCTTTAATCATGAACATACTGGGTCTAGTTACGTCGGCTGAATAAATAAATATATATATATATATATATATATATATATATATATATATATATATATGTATATATCGCCTACTGATTAGGTTTACCATATATATATATATATATATATATATATATATATATATATATATATATGTTTAGATAATTTCTTTCATTCTTTCGTTCATTTAATATATCGATTGATAAATTCTTGGAGTTTTTCGGCTATTTATATGAAATATTATCAAATTAGTATGTAATTGCGAAGTAAATGTGCATGTAAACATTGCTGTCTACAAATTACAACGCAAATCATACGAAATTTTTAACTGAAAAGTTTGTCTACATTGGGACTTGAACCCAAGTCTACGGTTTGCCGGACCATTGCTTTACCAATTAAGCACGATAGACCTTGGTTCAAACTAATTAGCTAAGAAGAGAAGAAATGCATTGTAAAGTAACAGTGTTAAGATTCAGATGTCAGTTATTGAAAGTAGATGTCAGATTTGAAAGCAGAAGTCAGTTTTGAAAGCAGATGTCAGTTTTGAAAGCAGATGTCAGTTATTGAAAGCAGATGTTAGCTCAAGTGTGTTGTTATAAATTTCTCAGCTGATAAAAAGAATATTTAGATTTTTGTTTCAGACTAGGTGGTTTTGAGACAAGCAAAAAATTTTCTAAAGAATAACATTTCTTGGTTAAGTTGCAAAGAAAAATTTTTTCCTCAGTCCATCCGGGGACACACACTATATATATATGTATATATATATATATATATATATATATATATATATATATACGCCGATATATAACAAAGAAAATCGAAAACAATAGGGAAACCGACAAACCCTAACCTACGCTCTCTGCGTTTGGGGCGCGCAACTTTCTATTTCACGTATTTATAGATCTTTGTTGATGGTGCGATTGTGGTGTAGCTGGGTTAGAGGCGGAGGTGGCGTCGCGTTGCAGACCGACGCGAAAATCGATTACGGAAATTTCACGGCTCGGGGTAGGTCCTGACCAAAGCCACCTCGCTCTAACGGGAATCCCGATCGATATAGTGAATGTTCCGAATCTCACGCGCACAGGAAAACTTCCAACTGAACTACATCGGTAGAGGGACGACGGTTATTATTGATCGATGATGGTCTCTGTTTACGGGATGATCGGAAGGGAAAGGTAGAATAATAAAACGAGATGACAAAACCGCGTAACGAAAGCGAGGATACGATAAAGGGGAAATGCTCCTGGTGTTGGTGGTTGTGCGTTAATTCCATTAAGAGATTTGGCTGTCTGGATGAAAGGGAATTGATTTTAATGCGGCTGATATAAATCGTTGACCAGCATGAAGTTTTAATTTCTGGAATTTTATAGGCCCTTAATATTTATTAAGATAATCGTCTTTATTTGCAGTATTAATTGGATGAATTGTGCGCTTCAGCAATGCTTCTATTAGATCGGAATCAGAAGTATAGTGTTGTTTTTATGCCTCGGATTATCTATATTCCATATTCGTTTTCATTTTGTGCTTATTTATAGCTTCTATTATAAATTGCCAGTTAATTAATGGGTTGCTTTTACTTATTTAATTATATTCTATTTATATAACGTAATAATTATATAGAACCTATTTAACAACGCCCTTGTGATTTAATTTCAAAGTAGCGTAGGTAGTTAAAGTTTATATGCCAAACGAAGATAAATTACTTACATTTTGAATATCATCAAGATCAAAATAGACGGAATAATAATATAAAACTGACAAAGTAAAACGTGCGTCAAATTAAATTTAAAATTTAAATTTTGAGAAAGGTGGAAGAGTACAGAAATATTTTATACAAAATAATAAAAAAGTATCTCAGCCAAATCAAATATTTTATTAATAAGAAAAATTATTAGTTTCTGATTTTCTCTAAATCTAAGGAATAATAATAATAAGTTTTATTGCTCAACGGAATATTGTCACTACAAGCCGCATCCGAACAACGGTATAGCGAAAACATTTAGAGAATAGCACATACATCATAATACGCAATGAACATATTACGGTTGGTCGAGTTCATTATATCCCATCTGATCCAGTTTAGGGGTGTTTGTATACAGTGGCGTGCCGTTTACGATTTAGTTATATTGGTGTTTATGTTTTTTGATTTCAAATTAAAAAAATTGTACAATTTGTTACTTTTTTATATCACATATATATACTGGTATTAACTTACATGTAAAGGCCGTATTATATGAAAAAAAAATGAAAATATGCTCATAAATATGCAGACGTTTTAGCCTAAATATGCACTTCCTTATCAAAAATATGCAGATAAAAAAATACGAGAAATGTTAAAAAATGGAACACTGTAGAAAAAGAAATTCTATTGTGTTTATAACAAGTTTATTTAAAACATTTTACAACATAATTAACTATGAAAACTATTCATCACATATTTCTCAAAGTTTTCAACAGAAAAATTGTGACGCTTGTCTGAAAACATTTATTTATATATTGAAAAGGTTCGTTCTACGTCGACGCTTGTTATAGGAGCACATTTCAAATTAGAAATATCATCTGTTGTCAACTCAATATTTTCTACTGAATCACCACACAAGATTTTAGCAATGTCCTTTAGCTTTTTAAGACCCCCATTTTTTCCTATTACACTTAAAAATTTTTCATACACAGACTGTCTCATTCCTCCTTTAACTTCAAAATATTACTTTTCAAATTTGTTTATTATGTCAACGCTCTCGATTAGCGACATAAATTGTTTTTCCAACTGCAATATAGAAGTAGAAATAAAACTGTAATTGGCTTTAATAAACGCCAACTGTTGAGGTATTTCTTTACTCGAATACACCTTTTGGGCGTCTATCACAGATTGTGCATCCCTATCAAGATCCATAAGAATTGTTTTTATTCCTTCGTAATGATTTACATAAAATAGCAGGCTCCAACCACGTTCCCCATCGTGTGATTACTGGTTGAGGAGGAAGCGGAACACCGGGTAGATGTTGTTTGTAAAACTGAAGTCGTAATGGGGCCTTTAAAAATACTTTCTTAACATTACTAATTAAAGTATTTACTAAGGGTTTCTGACTTCTTCTGGAACACGATTTAGTCCGTGTGCCAAGCAAGTTGTGTGAATTAAATTTGGGTAAAAGATTTTCAATTTGAAAGCTGCGTTCACCATGTATGGTGCAGCATCCGCCAAAAACAATAGAATTTTCTCTGTTAGAATCGATTCCGGTAAGAAGAAAGTTGCCAGTTCTTCCTGTATAAACCTTGTTATTGTCACACATTATTTGCCTTTTCCACCTGTTTGGATGAAATTAAATAAGATTTTGCTGAAACCGATATGTTAAGGATACCAATCATTAAATGAACTATGTATCGGCCCACACTATCAGTAGTTTCATTTACACATATATAAAGATAATTGTTTGCAACAACCTTCTTAATGCTATTCAATGTTTTTGCATAGATACAACGAATATATTCTTTTCTTAACGTGCTTTCGTTGAAAATGTACTTTTGCAGAAATAACTTGACATTTAAATTGTTTAATTTATGTAGTGGAATATCTGCCGACACAAACATTTGACTCAAATCTTCATTAAATTGTTCTTGTTCTGATTTTTTGGAAGTTGATAGCAAACATTGCGGTATTGTTTGCTGACTCTTCTTTGCCAATTTCATCTTTGTTTTGCAGCATGAGATGGAGCTTTCATATATTGGTCCACTTGGAACTTTCCCTCACTTGTAATCTGCAAAAAAAAATATCACATCATCGGTGGTTTTCTTATAAAATAAATGTTAGTAAAAGATAAAGGAATAATTAAAAACTTAATTAATTAATTAATAAGAGGAAAAAATAGGAAAAAATTTTACTCACAATCTTGCAGCATGCTACGCAAAACACTTTTTCTCCATCCATATGCAAATGTGAATAGGGTGCAATCCATCCAGGTATAGTCGCTATTTTCGGCATTTTTACTATTATATATCACAACTCACAAGTTTACACTTCGAAAAGCCAACGTAAAATGACGTTTAAAATAAAATTACATTCGAATATGACTTTCAGTTTTTCTGATAAAATGAAATTTTTGTATTTATTTAGAGGTTTGAAGGTATTAGCTTTTCCTGGACTTTTGTCTCGGTCTGGATGTATTTGAAAGAGCATTAGTAAATTCTTGGAGATGCTTATCGGAAAAGTAACGGGAAGAGGCTTAACAAAATGCTATTTTTAATTTAAAGAGGGCTGTTTAATTTTTGTTTGTTTGTTACATCCACGACAAATTTTCAGGAATGCCTATAATAAATTTGATTTAGTAAATAAATAAAACTCGTATACTTAAAATATGCAAAAATGCTGAATTACTACAAAATATGCAAATAATATACAAAATGCATATATTATGCAAATATGCAAATTTATGCAAACTGCATATAATCCGGCCTTTACTTAAATGTATTACACTGTTATCGTTTTTATTGCATATTGCTGTGGACTTTTCCCCGAAGAATATTAAAAAAAAAACAATTATTTATGATGTCAAACTTATTTTCAAATTTATTATTGTGTATATTTTGAATTTTGTTTATATATTTATTTGGATTTGTTTTGTTGACCGCGCCTGTACATTTTTATATTTATATGGAACTGGAAATAGTTCGACTAGGGGAATTATTTTGTATTATATGTACCTAATGTCCGATCTTATTTTTCCGGCTGGTCAGAGATATCTTGAGTGTTGTATGATATAGTCTAAGAAATAAAAAACTAATTTTTTTATTTCTTCATTTGATTTAATTTCGGTTTATTTTGTTTGTTTGCTTTAATTGTGTATTTTATATCAATACCGTTTTATTACGAGAGTTGTTTATCTCGTAATTTTTTTGGAATATTTGAATTTTACTTGATATGTCTCACATATAGTTTTTGTGGATGAAAAAGATTACGTTAACGTAAGTAAGATTTTCACATTAGTTTTATATAAATTCTATTTACTGTAATTCTATAATATTTGTGCCAATTTGTAATTTTGAATTAATATTATTAGTTTTAAAATATAGATAGTTAAGAAAATTAAAATATTTTTTTATGAGGGAGTTTTGTGTCACGTTGTTCTAGAATATTTTTGAAAGTCAGGTTCTGGTGGGAGATTTTATGCTTGCGTTAGTGCGCACGAGCGAGAGTTATTTTACGTGTTGACAATTGGTCTATTTACGAATTGAATGTTGGGGTTTATTAATTAAATTTTTGAATTTGAGAGTTTTCTTAATGATCTATTAGATATATTTTTTAGATATAATAAAACACAGTTGTATAGTTTCAAAATAATATATATAATGTTAACACACTACATATGTTTCACCACACTGTGGCTTCATCAGGTGGATGAAAAATATATTTTTGCTCGCGATTCACAAGAGGCTTTTCTTTGTGTGCGTGTCTTTTATCGCACAAATTTTTTCCTCTAAGCTTTTGTTTAATGACGCATTAGCTCTCTTTACATTTTGTAAAGAGTATTTTTTTATTTTTTTTTTAAATAAAATTGTAAATTACCTCTGTTATTTTTCTTTATTGACTCTTTGTTTTATTTTTCCACTTTCTCGCTCGAGAGAGAGAGAGCCCAAGATTAAGAAGTCTCAATGCAGAAGTAGATGTAACAGAGCTAGTTCGGTCATATTTTGTGGATGAACAGTGGAATATCTTTTAAGCAAACCCACAGTTCACAGCACATATGTATTGTAATATTACGTGGCAAAAACAAAATTTTCTAAATAATTTCATCTTACAGATGTTAACTTATTAATTATAACAATATACTCTCTAGACCACATGAAATATTTATATGTATCTTTATTGTAGCTTGGAATAAGCCAATATCTATTTTAAATTATAATAATTTTGATTTGATAAATGTAAAATAAAGTTTAACTGCTACGCTGAGTTCAAAATAAGTCTCTAGAATAAGAAAGTTTATGAAGCGAAAAATTTATTGAGTTAATTTTATTTAAATTATACCAGCAGCAATATTCATAACGAGGTAGATTTAAAGATTCACATTAACACTTCTGTAAATATTAATTTGCTTCCCTAATATCAATTAAATTCATTAAGAAATATTGTAGTTTTATTAGAAAAACATAATTTTCACAATTATATAGTTTTTCAAAAATCACCCTTAATACCTCTGGTTTCGAAATCACCTACGGCCGTGGCACTTTTTGTTCGCGCAGCTTTGTGATGACGTATGTGCTATTCTCTAAATGTTTTCACTCTACATATAATTAACCAGAACACTCAATAATATTTTAGTTCTGACCTTTGATAGGTAAAAAGTGGAGTTAGATCTTGAAGTCTTTAGGGGCACATGAAAAACTATACAACTTAAAATGTCTGGATGAGTCATTTCGATCATCAATTTTTACAATATTACACCAGTCACTGAACATTAATCTTCCGATGATATTTTAAAGACTTGAAATTATGTCCGCTTATAAGGTTAAATATTTTTCAATATTTTGTTCGAAATATTTACCAAGAAAATATATTTCAAGAATCTTCTCGGATCCGTTTAAATGAGAAGTATTGCGTCAAGTTGTAAAGAGACCATATTACTGAAGCATACTTTAATCTACTCAAAAGAAAGCTTTTCTAAAGTGACTTCAGAGTATTTATATCTTGAAATTGACTTGCTGACCTTTTTCAATAATTGTTGGTCATTAATATTATATGATGATATGACTTTCAAGAATTTTCTCTGATTCAGTTCAAGTAAGGGGTCATGCGTTGAGTAGTAAGAAGACCATAATACTGAAGTGTACTCTAATCTACTCGAAATAAAAGCTTTCTTAGAGTGAGTTCAGAGCATTTAGATCTAGAAATTGATTCGTTGAATTCATAATAATCCAACATGCTAGAGGGAGATCAGATGATGCCCGAAAGGTGTAAGTCAAAACACCGAGGTCACTTATGGTGTCCTTTTACAGTAATTGTTAGTAATTGTTAGCCATTAATATTATATGATATGACTATTTTATGAAATTTGCGAGTACGAGGGATATCATTTATGTTTCGTATACTGTGACATAGAGGGCGCCATTAATCAAATGTCAGTACTACAAATTATCCTGTAGCACTAGTTAGCCGTTAGCCTAAAGTAAGTTTCAGTGTAATACGTATAGTGTTGTAGCTACAACAAATTGTCAAAGTTGACAAGTTACTCGAAAAATGGAATTAACCGTGAAAATTTTCGAAAACAATTATTTCAACAGGAATACCTCACCGAGTTTGGTTTCTGTTTTCGGTAACGAAACACTACATCGTTTAACAATTTCACGTTGGTATGGAGAATTCAAACGTGGACAGATTAATCTTAGCTACGATCCTAGAACAGGTGCACCAAAAATGGCAGTCACTCTGGAAAACGACGATGCTGTGCACAAGCTCAACAACGAAGATCGACATATGACATATCGCGAAATTGAGGCATCATTGGGGATTTCAAAGACCTCAATTCAAAAAATTTTCTTCGTTAGATACTGCATCTATTGACTAAAGAACAGAAAACAGCTAGGGTGAATTGGTGTAAAAAAAACTCTATACAGCTTCAACTCAGGCAACTCTAAACACGTGTACAACATCATGAGTGGTGATGAATCTTGGATTTACTCATACGAGCCAGAAAATAAACGCCAATGGTCTGTTTTGGTGTTTCAAGGTGAAGAAAAGCCGACAAAAGTCCGTTCTCGAAGTGTCTCCAAAAAGATGGTCTCAAAAGCAGGTGATGTAGCAACAATTTCTCTACAAGATCAAAAAACTGTTACTGCCGATTGGTATACAACCATTTGTTTGCCGCATGTCATCGCTGAGCTCCGAGAAACTATCCCACAACAACGCATCCTCCTCCACCAAGACAATGCAAGTTCACACACAGCTTGCAACGACAATTGATTTTTTAACGTAACAAAACGTCGAATTATTAGACCACCCTCCGTACAGTCCCGACTTAAGTCCCATCGATTTCTCTACCTTTCCGAAAATCAAGGACAGATGCGTGGTCAAAGGTTCCAGTCGTTAGAAGGAGCAGTCGATGCCTTCAAAAACACAAATTTGACTGTACCAACATACAAGTGGAATAACTGCTTCCAGAGTTGGTTCGGGCGCATGCAAAAGTGCATTAATCTTCGTGAAGAATACTTCAAAAAACAATAAAGTTTTAAAAGCTATCTACTGTTTTATCTCAAAAACAGTGCACCGATCAACTCACTTCGTTTTTTGGCGTTGAAGAACCATCTAAAACTATTACATATCACTGGTTTAATGAATTCAGTCGTGCGCGGACGTATTTAAAGAAGATCGTCCAGCATCGGTTGTTGTGTGAGAAAACATCGATGCTGTGCACGAATTGATAATAAAAAATAATATTGTGGTGCGTCAAAAGCCGCGTTTAACATCTACACTGGTAAAGAATCTTGAATCCGTGCGTATAAGCCCGAAGGCAAATAGCAGTCGACGGTGTGGATATTCCAAGATGAGCCAAACCCAAGGAAAGTTGTTTGCTCAAGAAGCACTTCGAAGGGAGTTGTTTTAGAGACAAAAATGGACAGTGCTATGGACACATCTATTTATTTGCCAGGCGACTTTGTGAGAAATAAGAAGAAACAACCAGCGCCACACGGTGAAGAATGGCGCAGCATCATACTTCACCATGTGATCACTGCTGTACAACCCTGATTTGGCAGCCAAAGATTTCTTGTTGTTTCCATACGTAATGAATAAACTGCGTGGTCAACAATTTTCGGCACTAGAAGAAGTGCTTGATGCGTTCAAAATGCATGTTTTGAAGATGCCACAATCGGAATAGAAAAAATGTTATGAAAGTTACATGCTTAAAAACAATAAAACCATTTTCTATGATAAATATTTGTTTTTGTTTGTTATTCTGAATAAATAAATAAATAGCAAACCTCCGTATGTGCCAAGTTTTTTAGAAAGATAATGCTAGTAATTGAGTCACTTCCCGTCAAATCATCCTCGTAAATACTAAAAGTTTATCACTAAAAATAAAAAAACTTATGTGAACCTCGGATTCTTACTAAAATACCTAGTACTGTCATAAATACTGTTAAAAAACTTTATGCATAAATTACAAGTGTTTTGAGACAAATAAAATAAACAAAGCACGGATATTTACTGTCAGCTGACATTCCTGCTGTTCAAGAGTGTGCAAATTTTAAAGATAAAATACAGTTTGATAATGAAATTGGGAGACAGAGAAAATGACGTTGCTGTAATTGCTTTGCATGAGTGTGGTATGAAGAAATCTTCAATTTTCAAAATGTTACAGCCACCGGAAATCAGTCGTATGTTCGAATACCGGGTCATAAAATTATACGACGACACCGATAATGTTAGAGATTGTCAAAGAGCAGGAAGACCCTCGCATTGTTAGAACTGAACAAGCGATTAAAGCAGTAAAAGCACGACTTAGGCGTAATCCATTAAGGAAACAAAAAGTGATGAGCCACGAAATCAAAATATCGACACAACCAATGTCGGGCTTCATATAAAAGATACACGGAACAAATTTATTATCGATGATTTAAAAAGGAAACCGAAATAAAAGTCACAACTTCTGACTCGAAACGCGAGTAAACAACATCAGCAAATCCTTTTCACAGATGAAAAGATCTTACTGTTGAAGAATTTTTTAATAAACCAATTGACAGGATTTATGCTAAATCATTTATTTCTGTGTTCGAGCAAAGCTAACATTGAAAAATGAAAAAAAGCGTATCCAAATAAAGCTCATTTCGATACTGTTTTGGGTTTCACAGAAAAACATTTTTTCCAGCTTTTTGATCTACAGCTTACCGAAGAATACGTGTTTCCAATTTAAAAAATTCTATTGCCTCTTCCAAGATTTTATTAACCGACGAAAATAAGCAGTCGCGGTTGTTATTCGTTTTAAATAATAATAGCAATAACTGGGAGGACTACTGGAACAGAGTAATATTTACGAATGAAAAATGCTTTCAATCGTTCTACAGCGGAAAAGTGAGAGTATATAGACCACCGTATTCTAGACTTTATGAAAATTATATTTACCGCTGACCGAAATCTGGAAGGTTTTCAGTAAACGCATGGTCCTGGATAAGTTCGGCTGATTTGGGTGTATGCTGGAATAACGATAGACATTTTGTTGCCGCTATTTATGTAGACATATTGGAACATATAACTACCATCTATAGCACAAATGTTTTCAGACAATAACTGTATATTTCAGCAAGACCTTCGCCCCGTCCATACAGTCCGTGTTGTTGACCAGTGGTTCCAGAATCACAATGTAGAAGTTCTGCCATGGTCTCCAAAAAGTCCAGATCTAAACCTACTTGAAAATGTATGTGGGGACTATGGTCGAAAATATTTATAAAAGAAATTTTTATCCTCGCAATGCGGAAGAACTGTGAAAGATCATAGAAGAAGAATAGGAGACACTAAATGATATTGAACAAGAAATTTAATTCGTTCAATGCCAAGGAGATTTACCCAAGTCATTGCCGCAAACGGCGATATAATCAAATATTAAATATATTCATATTATTCATTGCTTTTATCTGTCTTTATTCTATTATTTGTTGTGTTCTGTTACAAAAACGATGTTTTGGTATTGAATTTTATTTAAATTTTTGGTTTACTATATACAGTCAAATCCTCATATATCTACTACTAACAAAATTATAAGTAGAATTTCCCAAATCCAGTAGCGCAAATATTATATACTATTATTTTCCTTGCATAAAGCAATAACTCTGAGCCATTTATAACCAAACAACAGCGTTGAAGCAAGATTTACAATATAACAAGTCTCAGTTTTTTTTTTCACAACTCAACTAGACATTGGTATTACGCGTTGTTCCAGATTTTATTGTCAATGGATATTTATATTCCGAATATTTTGAATTCATAGGCGGAACATGATACAGGGGGATTTTAATTTTGGAGTTTCCATCGTAATTAATCCACAATATTTTGGATTCATATTCTATATAATTGCATCTTTCCATTTTTTATACATTGTCTTTTTACTTCAAGGACCCTATATATAATATGCTTTTAATTCTACTGAGAATAGTTTGACAAATATTGTAATTAAATAATATTTTTTTAATGAAAATAATTTCTGAATCAATAATGTGATACTAAAAGAAAATAAGTAAATCTAATTTAACTCATCAACATTCATTAAATCCATATGTCACAACACTCACTCATAACTCATCTCATAACTCATAAAGTCACGACCGAAGGCGTGCTAATTTTTTACTTTACCTAGCATATATTACAAAATTTTTATCACTGCATATTGACAAGACATACATACGCTTTTTATATTACGAAAGCAACAATGAAATTCTTTAGTTAATCCTATTATGTAACATAAATATGTGTAGGTATCCTGACTAACAGTAACATCAACATTAGCAGTAATTATTATAGCTGACGTCAGTTCAACAAACAATCCACAGCATCGACATTAACTCGCAAGAATCGCTATCCGTTATTGAAATTCTTTACACTCTTTGGAAAGTCTCAAACCAGTTTAGTATAGGTCAAACAGGCGATTAATTCCATTCAATTATTTAATGTTCAAAGTTGGATGAGTATTGCTTATGACCTAAGTTGCCATGTCCATATAAATATATCTCCTGTATAAAATTATAAATTATACTACACTTCAATAAACAACAATCATATGCTTCTTGGAATGATTTAATGTTAAGGCCATTGCATTTTTTTTGTAATTAGCACTATTAAATCATTTAGATCTATAACAAATATTAGTTTCGTATATACAAGGTATGGTTGAAAACTTATACCTTATAACTCCTAGACAGTCTGCAATCTGTCCTAAAGACAATAAGTGAAAATAGTCATATATAGTGTCGCTCCAGTGAGTGTTCTCTCTTTGGAGTTAACCTAGTTTTTGCATGAGTTGCTTATTTCAACACTTAACTATCATTGTGTAGATCGGAGGAACGTCAACGAATCGCTCATTGCATCACTTATGGTTACGAGGAACACATTTTATATTTTTACAATCGACCACTAGATGGACTTTTGACATATTGCAGTGGAATGTGCTTTTGATTGTTATTTAGATTTAAGTTCACACTGCAACTTTTTCTGCCAGTTATCTTCAGTCGGGTTGCCTTCCTTGAGCTCACTTCTCCAGGGGTAATCCTCTCGGATATGGGTCGAAATTAAATTAAAACAACAAGCATTAATTAAAAGGTCACAATTTGTTAGTTTACAATTTTATTAAAAAAAATCAAAAAAAAAGAAAAAAATCCCTTTACCGAGTGTATAGGGAGCTAAAGCAATTTTAACAGTAGCTAGGAGGAAAGAGTCCTTGCGATAAATGACACGCGCAAGGAGAAAAACCCCCTGTGACTCTCGAACAAAGATATGAAATAAAATAACAACAAAATTTATCAGATGTCAACAAAATCATAAAGCCCAAACTAAACGTCAAGATAAAAATTTGTTTATCTTCCGCGCAAAAAACAAACTCTTATAGTCATGCGTGCATTTAACATGACACCAACCAAAAGTTTCCCCACCTTCCTACGTATTAATATATTTATCTAAATAAAAACTATACTCAACAAAAAACGGCCTGATAAATTTTCTAGATATTTTTCTGAACATACAAAAAAATTTTACAAAATTTACAAATTAAATTATAGCGCTCTTTTCAATATTTTAATTATAATTATAAATGGTACCTACATTAATTAATGTATCGTAACACAGCACGAGAGATTCCTTTTCTTCAGATAGGTGTTTCAAATTAAATCAATTACAAGTATATAAGACTTGTAAAATCACGACAAATGACCTTTAACCACAATCGACGCACCAAAAAACTAAAACGAATTATCCAATATATATATATATATATATTAGACAAAATTAAGTCTTGTCTAATATTAAATTAATACGACCTATCTCCAAGGACACTAATGAATCTCTAAAATGAAGGTCCTAGAAACGCCAAGGCATCCCTACCTAATATCAACTCAAAATAATGATAAAATGCATATATCTCAATACAAGCTCTGACATCCAGGTTGGCGCCGACTTTGAACATCTATCTAGCCCTGAATAATATACAGACGTGGATCAAAATCATAACTTACAAAATTTATCATTTATAATAGCAATTTTATCGTTATACGCCTGAAATAAATCACATATAATAAAATAAAAATACATTTCGACGTAAATGTTATACAGATAATGTTCAATATAATTTTTCTTCTCTTCTTCTTTCTTCTGAAGGGAAAAAACCATTGCATTATGTATGTAATCACTATATTCTTAAAGTTTGACATTCGTCAATGAGAAATCCGCGGTAGCTTAGAAATTGAGTGAGTAGTTTGTTGACAGTAATAGTTCTAAGACAGTGAGTTTGTAAAATAATGGAGATTATTCGTGAAGGTTTTCGTTGGATGATTTTTTACGATTATAAAAAAAGGCCTCAAAAAAAGGGTCACAATACTGATACCGATCGACCTAATTTTTGCATTTTTGCTTTTTGTCAAATACCTTCATCTTGCCTCTATGACAGAGTTTTGGACGTCGAACCAAATGGCGAGCATTCTTCACATCCATACAATCATTGTCATACATAAACGCCTGTAAATTTCGATGGCCGCGCAACATTTCAACGTTAAAAATTCTATCACGGATCGATCCTTGGTATGCATCTCAGAAATCGAACGCATGATAAGTATCACTGTTACTCAATGACGTCGGTACATGGGAAAATTAAACTTTGACGAGATATTTGAAATTACCATTCGCAGATTAGAACTTGTTCCTATCCTCATCACTCACACAATGGAGTTGTTGGAGACCTTATATATGAATACGCCCGCGTATATATAAATTTTACTTGATGTTTTCTCCGACAGAGTATGTTATTGCCGCGTCCTGCTCTGTTTCTTCCAAGAATTTTCAGTTGCTCGACGTTTCAATGAGGTATCTCTCTTCTTCTTCTGGAGTGTGTTTGAATCGAAGTATCGAAGTGCGTTTTGTCGGCGCAGGCGCTTGTCTTTGAACCCGTGCTGTAGTGGTATTACCTGTTTAAACATTTGGACGTATAGTTAACCACAAAGACAAAACAATTCCACACTAGCCATATATACCTTTCGAATTTTTACCAAGGCAACGGTCAATTGCGCTGGTCTACGTCCCCGTAAAGTATTTTGTCGAAAGATATTCCCCTAGCTCAGTATCGCGTTCGTTTTATAGTTAGTACCATAGTTAGTATATAGTTAGTAGTGGAGTATCGAATAAGCATCTACCTTTGCCCTGGAACAAATTCAACATGTATATGTTACCGTGAACGACCGAAAGTAGTGGTTGTCGACATACACCGGTTAATGTCGACAGACACCAGATAAATAGGTGAAAACCGAATAATTATTAGTTATATTATAAATTCGGTTCTTCACCAGTGTATGTCGACAAACACATATAAGCTTCGATCAATGTCAGAAACGACAGGACATTTATTATAATATAAGTTTATTATTCATATTATTCACGTCACTGCAAACCATTCATTCTGGAATTTCCAGCTATATTTAATTTACCCTTCACAGGTATTTGTAATTTCTGGCATCTATTCAAATTCACATAGGCTTATTAAGAAACGAATATTTAGTTCTTAGTTTTGTTCCATTTATTACCGTAGTTCATTACAATAGCTCTAGGATTTCCCAAATTCAGAGGGTTGTAAACTGTTTATATATTCTTTTAAATTCAAATTCATAGATCAGTTCCAAATGATCAATCGGTAAAGACAGTTCTCGCAGAGACTTATCTAATAGACAACCCGTGGCAGGTGAAACATCATCAACAGGTATTATAATTTGTGCTCGATGGCTACTGCAGTAAATAGTGATAAATTTCTTAAAAAGTTAAATACCCTAATAAGAAATAAACGAGAAGACAATTGTTTTTATTTTTCTCAAGAAAGGTACTCTAAAATCGTTTCTGAAGTAATTTCTGCTAAAAGTAAGTGCAGTACCCCTTTGGACTACAGACGTTTAAAACGTTTTGACATTTTAAAAGTTAGTGACGAACAAAAGTTAATTGTGCCATTAAAACCAGGAGAAACGAATATCCAGTATTATGTTACAAACGAAGAGTTGTTTAATATACTTTCCGAAACTCACATACGAACAGGCCATGGAGGAAGAACACGAATGCTAAAAGAATTGCAAGTTAAATACAAAAATATTACTTATGATGTCATAATGCTCTATTTAAATTTATGTCAACAATATCAAATGAAACACAGTGCTCCTAAAAAAGGTATTGTTGTAAAATCAATGGTGAGTTCCGAATTAAACTCTAGATGCCAAGTCGATTTGATAGACTTGCAATCACACAGCGATGGCGATTACAAATTTATAATGGTTTACCAAGATCACTTAACCAAGTTTGTCCAGTTACGAGCGTTAAAAACCAAGAGAGCAGAAGAAGTAGCATATCACCTTCTTCAAATTTTTTTAATATTTGGTGCTCCCGCTATATTGCATTCGGATAATGGCAGAGAGTTCAGTAACCAAGTCATATCTGAACTATGCGCTATGTGGAAAGATGTTAAAATAGTGCACGGAAAGCCTCGTCACAGCCAAACACAAGGCTCAGTCGAAAGAGCCAATCAAGACATACAGAATATGTTAACTGCGTGGATGCATGATAATGATTCAAATAAATGGTCAGAAGGGTTGTCGTTTGTCCAATTCGCAAAAAACACAACTTACCATGAAGGAATACGCCAGAGTCCATATGAAGCTCTGTTTGGCGTTAAACCAA
Organism: Melolontha melolontha; assembly: GCA_935421215.2. Lineage (NCBI taxonomy): Eukaryota > Metazoa > Arthropoda > Insecta > Coleoptera > Scarabaeidae > Melolontha > Melolontha melolontha. The sequence goes on from OW285238.1 coordinate 39,342,719, forward strand.
AAAGAGGCATAGCATCGTCATCTCTCCCCAACGAGCAAATTAGAAACATTGAAACCGAGGAACAGCTAGAAGCTTACGTTAATACTTGTGAAGAAAATTTGGTTAGTGACCATATTGATAACCTTGTTTTAGATGTAAGTGATATGGATGACCAAAATATCATTGGAGCCAATCCACCTTCATCTGCCACCAACAGGTCTTCATCTGAAGTGCCGACTGATCCACAACCCAGCACGTCTTCAACTCAAACACTGACTGATCTGCAACCGATTACGTCTTCATCTCAAGTGCTGACTAGGCAGCACGAGCTAATCAATTCAAAAAGAGTAGCAGCAAAAGAGAATCTACTACTCCAAGCAACAAAAATGTTGCGAACCTCAAAGAAAAAGTTTCCTGCGGCCCAAATTGGTGATACCGTAAGAATTAAAGTCCCTGACGTCGATCGTGGTCGCACAGATCCCCGAAATGTGTTAGCCATTGTTGTTGGGATAGAGAATACAGACTTTTATAAATTAGCGAACAAAAATGGCACCTTCAAGCAGCTTTTCACTCGTAATCAATTCTTAATTTGCAAAGAAAAGTTAATTTCCATGGATGAGATTTCAGGTCAAGAAATTTCGGTAAGAGAAGCAGCTTCTGCTAATTCAAAAAGTGGAGGGCAAGGCTATACACGCTGTAACTGCAAAGAGAAGTGTTCCACGGCTAAATGTAGCTGTAAAAACAATAGGCTTTTGTGTAATTCGAAGTGTCATGGTAGCTTAAGTTGTTGCAATAAATAAGGTTGCATACATTTATTTTTTGTTTTTTTTAATTTCATTTCAAGAAATAAAATGCATTTTATTTGTTATATTAATATTATGTTTGTTGTGTTCAAAAATTTCTTTATGTTCATTTGAAAACTTCTTCCATGTTTTAATCAAAATAAATAATAACCTATAGAGTTTTATTTTGTTTTCTTTTTATAAACAAATTCTTTTAAACATACACCATGAGTCCATGATGAATGTTGACATTCGCCGGTGTAAGTTAGAAATAATGATATTTGATGAATATATCGGACATACGCCAAGTAATTTGGTGAATGGTGACATTCACCGGTATATCTCGACTATCACCGGTTTTCGGACTTTCGGACGGTAACATATGTAATAAATATAGAGAGATGACATCTTGTTCAAATGTATGTATGGCTTATTAAAAACACTTCGTTAAGAATATTTTGTTTTTATCTATAGGCAAGGTGATATTTTAGTATATTAAAGAAACAATGTCATAAGACAGATCTTATCGCACGAACCCCAGACGAGTGAAACAGAAGGCCGAGCGCTAAGTGTCTTATACGAGTACATGTTTTTTTCTGTGTAAATTGCCTCTTCTGTGTTCCGCCTGAAATTAAATAAATTGATGAAAATACTGTAAATAACTGACTTGGCATTAAAATTCGTATCAATTATGATAAACAGTTAAAAAATAATTTTAAAAATGACAAAGAAAGTAAACTCAGATTATATCAGAAAACATTATTATATAAAACTGTATATTTTCAATTATAACATTCTAGATATAAACTATCCGACTATAAATATTTGTGGCTATTTAACTCATCTGTCATGTAATGTTCATTAGCCAATAGAAAACTTAATTTTAATCATTTCCATGGTTACAAAAAAATTGCTACGGTTGTTGGACTAGTAAAAATTGCATCGAATATTGTACTACATATGGAAGTGAATATTTTAAACAAATTAAAATCTTTATTTAAACTTTATTTACGGAGAAAATGAACGCAGAATTATTATTTTTTTTGAATCGAAGTAGCCTTTACTTGATGGAAATTCATAATTTATGAAGTAAAAATAAAAAGGCAATATTACTTAATTTCCACTTTATTGAGGTAAAAGCCCATAACAATTGTTTCGACACACAGTGTCCTTCTCAGGTGGAGTTGTATTGCAAATTTGTAAAATAGGCCTAATAAAGGAGAATTGACGAAATCTATCCGATTATTAAGTAAAAGGTTTGTATTTTTATGTTTCAAAATTTCCATAATTTCCTAGGAAATTATGGAAATTTTGAAACATAAAAACACAAACCTTTTACTTAATAATCAGGTAGAGGTAGGCAATTCTCCTTTATTAGGCCTATTTTGCAAGTGATTCTTTTATTTATTTTGGTCTCCCCGTTTTTATGTTTGTACTCGGTATACTTTGGTCCCTTTATGTAATAAAGTTTACATCTTGAATAGAAAGTGCCTATTATTGAACCATCCTTCTGAGTATAATTATTTTTTCATTATAATATTCATTTAAATTTAAATTATTAACATCTTTTAACTCTAGTTTGCAATACAACTCCATCTAAGGAAGACACTGTGTGTCGAAACAATTGTTATGGAATTTTACCTCAATAAAGTGGAAATTAAGTAATATTGTTTTTTTATTTTTATTTCATGAAATATTATTTTACGACTTCCTCCTTGTAAGCTGTGCCGTCTTTCTTTTACATATATGCTCAACTTTAGTATTAAGTATAAGTATAGTATTTAACTCAACAGGGGACGTAGATTTTTCAAGTTTATAACCATTTTCTTCTGAAAATTGTGAAAAGTCCCGCCAAACTGAGTCACGAGATCTTCTTATGTTTTCGGGTACATTTTTTGTGACCTCTTCATCAATTTCCCCATCATCTTTCTCGCCAAATCTTCTCAACTCACTTTCCATCGTAATTTAAAACGATTTTTAACAAACTTATTGAGAGAAATTTATGTAGGACGTTTACTTATCGAATATTATTAATTGTTGTTACAGTAACGCCGTCATGAATGGCTCGATAGTCGATTGATAAATTATTTAATTTGCGTAAAACGGGTTTGAAGGATTAGATTCATTAAATGTCAACGGCGCTTTCGAATTTGACGCGTGCAAGCACTCGTCAAATTCATATCCCAGCGCCATTGATATTCGTAGCACCATCAAAAAAACAACCGGTCTAAGATTGACAACTTATCGTATTAGAACTGAATATTTGATGTTTAATTCACTAGTTTTGTATTTGACAATTCGACTTCACATTGCTGGACGTTGATACCTTTCAAAAGCGAAATTGCACTAGACTAAAAGTGCGTTTAATAGATTATAAACGCTTCATTTTCGGAGTTATTATAACACCAAATTAGAAAACATTTTAGGCGGTTCTTGATTCAATCTTGATCATGACTTGCTTAATTAACACTGATTATTCACAAATTAGAGAAACATATACCAAAATTGAATAGATTTTGTGTTTGAAGTGATAAACAAGCACATTTACGTAATGTTTATTTTATTACTGTCGATATAACATTGACGTCGATTATCCGATAACTATCCCAGTTTTATGATAAGCATAATTTCACATTTCATCATATTATTTCATTATGTGTGCAGCTAATATCGTTCTAATTATATATGCTTTAGACTTTATGTTTATCTGTCTAATAAAACAGCGTAACTTTTAATCAGTAGTAGATAATTCTTTCATTGATTATCAGTAACCACTATTTAAAAACTTTAGTATATTCCATTACGTTTACTGTTCAAAGTTCTTAATATAAATTTAAATGTTGTGAAAGTTCACGACTCCAGTTTTATACATACCGGGTGTCTCTGATTTTAGTTTATAGACTGCAACTACTAGCAGCAGGCATATTGAGTTTTAACGAAATCCAACGTAGTCAAAACACAATACTGAACAACGGAAAAATTGAGAAGACTAACAACAATACTGAGAGTAAACACGCACCATAATAAACTGTCATATAAATTCTATTCTTAAGATGGTGCTTCATCTTACAATACACGTATTGTCAATGATTATTTAAATATGATTTATCCTATTGATTGGATTGGCAACAGAGGTCCTATTCCTTGGTGTGCGCGTTCTTCGGACTTGTCGCCTCTTGATTTCTTCCTTTGGAGCTATTTAAAGAAAATTGTATATTCTGGGCGTTCTGTCAACTTGGATGATTTGAAGAATAAAATTCGTCAAGGTTGTCAAATAATAACCCGAGAAATGATAACTTCTCCATGTAATAGAGTGTTAATGCGTCGTATGAAGGCTTATCTGGAGACAGGTGGCGCACAATTCGAGCACCTGTTGTAAAATTTTTCATCTTTGGAAAAAATTGGAAAAATTGTTAGTTGTTTTTTATCATTTCATCATTTATGATTAAAATATTTCCGTTCAAATAACGTTTCTTTATAGTGTTTCTCAATAACTTTTAAATTTTATTTTAACGATGTTTTTCTTGAAGATTTTTTTATATATTTTCCTACTTTGACTTACATTAAAATTTAATGTAGGAGCCGTTCATTGTCAACTATGTAAAACGATATTATATGTTTTTCACATTTTTACAGTTAAACGAATGAAGCTGAATTAATTCAGCCTAACATTAAATTAAGATGATGTTGGTTTATCGTCAACCTTTTAAAAAACTAGTTTAGTTTTAAACCTTTTAAAAAACTAGTTTAGTTTTTTAAAAGGTAGACGATCTAGCGCACTGCTTATCTTATCGGGGCAGCCCCGATTTTAATCCGGGGCTAGGCTGCGTAAGTTTTTGTAGTTTTCCTTCTCGTTCTAGGTGAATGCCGACAGCTTAGCATCTTCAGTCGCTCTACGAGTGCTAGTGTAACAATAACTCATGACTTACCAATCCGTTTGTAATTGGCGTCAAGCTGTGTTAGGTCATGAATTATTATTACTTGAATTGAATGTATTTAGTAATATGTAAGAGATTATTTTGAATATGTACATATTAAAGTAAAATATACCTTAAATCGCCGAATATCTAAATAAATCTACTATATATATAGTAGATTTATTTATAGTATATATATTTAAATATATGAGAAATCTTGGTTTTCGAGTTTCTTCCGCATTGTCCGACGTTTCAATGCCCTCGCTGACAATTTCTTCTAAGAAACCCGAACCCCAGAATTTCTCATCATTTCTCCTCGAGAGTATTCACCTACGCACATATACATACATGTATATGTGCTTAACTTATACGAAGTGAAGAGTAGGCACTTTTCGTTTCAATTAAATACAATTTGTATCACGTTCAAATGGCAATTAGTAGTGAGTCAAGATACATAATGTGTTCAATAAACGTTATATACGAGGGCGATTCGTAAAGTAACTTCCGTTTTTAGTCTAGTGACCAGAGGAGAGGGGAAATCGGAGCGATCGCAGGGCTTCGGTATAGTATGGTTCAGTGTGAGTCTGCCAGTGCTAGTGAGAAAATCGTTCGGACATTCTTTCGTACTATTTTGGTTGTTTGAATGTAAATTGCGTGCTGGTATCCGATTTCTGTGTGCAAAGAACATGAAGGCTGTTGAGATTCATCACTCGATGCTATGGGGTCGCTCTAACTTGCTTATGAGGAAACCTTTAAAGTGTTGTCAAACTTTTCTGCGAAAAAGTCATGGCCACTGTCTTTTGGGACAAGAAAGGCGACGGACTACAATAAACAGTGTTACAGTATGACTTAATTCCCAGGTGGTAGAGTTCTATGAAGAACGCATTAAAAAGCTGGATCATCGGTATGGCAACTGTCTCAATCTTAATGGCTACTATGTAGAAGAAAAGCTAAAAACTAGCTTTAAGTTGTATATAATAAAAACCTCTTCATCTATTTGTGTGTTTTTTAAATAACTGTTTGCTTATCAGCAAACGTACTTACTTTACGAACCGCCCTCGTATATATGATTCTTATATAAAGCACTTAATTTAAATATTATAGTTAGACTTAGTTATTTTAGGACACGAGACTTCAAACTTTAACTGATATTAAAGCAAATAATCTCAAGCTTTCTATTTAAAGTCTTGAATTAACAGATTTATAAATTGATAAAAATGTATAAATGCATATGTGTCGTCTCTTGGTGAAACAATTATAGCACAATAAAAATATTTGAAAACGTAAAACTAGTTTTTTAATCTACATATAAATTATTTTCTGAATATGCTCATTTAGTTAATACGTCACAGACAGTCACTGGATGCAAACAAACCGGTTGTACATGTAAATCTACATATACCAAACGTGATATTTTTTTTTGCTGTCTGGCGTATTTAACGTACAGAAACGTTATTATCTGTCTTCCGTAATACAAACGTATTAAAAATGGAAGGTTTAAAAAACATTTTAGGTGAAGTAGTTAGTGTAATTACGTATTTGCTCTATTTAAAGGTTAAGTGGTAAATATTTAAAATGCCAGATTACTGTTGGGCACCTCATTCTAGTCGCAATAACAATAGTTATCGATATAATTTCTGCAGTTTTCCAAAAAATACTAAACTACATAGAAAATGGCTCACTTTGTTAAGGTTAAATATATAATTATCTATATTTTTGTTCAACGTTGGATATTCCTCGACTTATTATAAAAGATCTAATACTTAATAATCTAAATGTTAAATTATGTTATAGGAGAGATCTGGTTCTGGGGCAACAATTTGCCATTTCAGAGATGGTAATAAAACAGATAATCTCTCTTACCAATCTTCAGTACCCATTAATTAAGGATATATCTCAAGTTTACCTAGATATTGATAAAGAAAATGTAACAGCATAGTAATACTCAAGGGGCATATCATATAAGAGTGCAACATTCCACGTTAAAAATTAGACTCTTACGCTAGCGCCCCTGATGTTCATATGGTAATACTAAATTCGTAAACAATCGCGATGGCAACATTTTTAAACTACCATAATATTTTCTTTTGTTCTAAATATGCTCTAAATACATGTTTCGATCTTTTTTTATATCATCAGTGCGATATATCGATAAATATAGAAATCACACTTATTTACTTGCACTTATTTACGTGCATATAAATAAAAATTAATTCTGCTAAAAAATAAATTTAAACTCTACGTAAGAAAAACAAATATTTAAAATTCAACAAATATATAAAAAAATGCAATATTCTTGTAATAAAACAAAATAAACTATAAACTGATAACAATAAATAAACAGAAATTCTAATAAACAGCAATATAAAATAAAATAACGACAATTCTTCATATGCACAAAATATTAGAAAACCCTAAACTTGCCAACGTACCAAGAACTGTCAAGAACCTAATTTATCTTCTACATATGCATTAGCTGCCTGATTTTTCGGGAGTTTCTATTCAGAGATCTATCATTAGAAGACCAACAAATGTCATCATGATTTCCTAATAATTAAACTCATGGATATATTTAACAACTGCTCTTGAACTGAAGTTTAATGATCGGATGTAACTCAAATATACAATGAATAACTAACCTTCAGCAAAGTCATCAACATTTTCTTGTGAATAGAATTTACATGGCCAAAAGATTTTAACGACACATGTTATCGTAAATGGTACTAACATATAATACCAGACTAAGAGTGGGATAAAGAAGATTATTTGATACACTAAATTCCTTAAACATTGTAAATGTGTGACGAGGTTCTACATTAGCAGAAAATAAAAAAGATTTACAAACCTCATCATCGGGTGGTAAATTAAGCTTTTTTAGGAAGAATCCACGTACATAAGTGACAACTTCTCATCATTAATCGGAATATTTAGAGAAGAATCTTCTAATTCATTCGTATCCAATATACTAATCTTAGCACTTTTACTTTCAATAGAAGACATAAATGATTGCAGATTAGTAAAGATATGCCCACTATCCTTCTCACAATTGAACCCGACGGAATGAGAAGACACTAAATTTTTTAGATGTTATTCAAAGTTATCCTCGCAAACATATATTTGTTTTGAATTTGAAGAAACATCAATACCTGAAAAACTTTTCATACCTGTTTTCTACCATGATCAGAAAGGAGGAGTGAAGAAATGTTTATTTTGATAACTCGAATCAGGAAAAATATTGGAATAATATCTATTTTCGCAACCTGGAATTCTACATTTATACTTGTGCATACTTGGAAAAACCATTATAAAAACAAATTTTTATGCAAAATATTAAGAATATGAGCAACGAAGACTTTTTAGTGAAAATAACCCTAAAAACTATCACATTCTTCATACTAAAACCTTCATTAATGTTTGATTATAATTCCTTTAGACACAGAGACTGAGACTAAGCAACAATGCTATATTTAATTTAGTACCGAGAGAACATCTTGCCCGAAATTTACTATTTGATAAAATACGTAATACTCATATAAATTTAAAAAAAAAGCAATATTTCGTCGTAGTATTTCATCCACCTGATGAAGCCATTGTATGGCGAAACAATATTGTAGTGGTATTTACAATAAAAGAATTTTTGAAACTAGAAGTTTAATTACTTATTTCTTAGAACGTTATAATGAAGTTTCAACAAGTATCTCCTTCGTCAATTAACTATTTAAAACAATATTTAGTGTTTTATTTTGTATTTATAAATTAAACGGGCAAGTTATTAAATTTGAGGAAACCTAACATTTCTTCAACATGCCAAAAATATTACTTTTAATTATATTACTATATATATATATCTGCTTTTATATAAGTTATATAAGTAAAATTTAAACCTTATAATATTCACAATAACTTTTTGTTCGACAAAAAAAAAAATTTTTTTAATCGCCACAACAAAAGAAATAATAGAAATTGTAGTACATTATAATAACACAGTAATTTTAAAGGTTTTTATTTAAACAATCATACCTACTTAAGTATCAAGCAATACGTGTGATTTTGAAAATACCGAAAGATAAATATTCTAAAAATTTTGATATTCGCTTGCATGCAAATTTCAAGATAAATACTTTAGACCCCAAGTGTCACAGTTCGTTGAAATCCTGTTATCGGAGACAATACCAAAATGCAAAAAAAATAAATTTAAGAAAAGCACTCCTATAACACTATTATTTTACTTTTTTGAACACTGTATATTTAAAAAATACTTCAAATTATAGCTCTTCATCCCTAATTTCCGTGTCTAAAATATTATTACAATATCTTTTTTAATTTAAAAGATATTTACATGATTCCACACATATGGCTATCACTGTATATACAGGCCGTCATTGACTTAAAAAGACAACGTGTGATGCATTGAAAGATATAATTATATAGAACATAAATCTAAAATACTGTGAGTGAACTACGACGCGCACCCCGAAATTAAAAGCACTTGTATTACATAATACAAAAATTATATTATGTGATGCCTATGAATTCAAAACATTCAGAATATGTATAAATAATAAATAGCACTCACACACATATTGCAATGATTTTTTCCCCGAAGAAAAAGAAGAATTATATTGAACTTATAAGAAAATTTAGTACGTTTATTTAACATGCATATTTTTTTTATATCTAGGTATATTCACATGTTTATATTTTTGAGCTATTTATTAAGATAGTGACTGTACACTATTTGAAACTTTACAGGAAGGAGTCCGTCTCGCGGTCCTATTCTGTAGCTTTTTCGCTTGATGCCGGATCATGCATCCGATTAAAGGGGAGAGATATCAACTTCATTGCCTTGAATAGTCGAGTGTAAAAAACATCATTTTTTACATTCAGGTTTTTGATTTAAAGTCGGTTTATTTTATTTTATTGTGTTTCTGATGTGTATTTAGTTTCATTTACGAATTTTACGAGAGTTGGAGATCTCGTTTGTTTTAAATTTAAATATATTTGGTATCTCTCGCCCTAGTTTTTGTCTGAAGGTGTTTATATCGATGTAAGTACTTCACACATTTGATTTATATAAATTTCTATTTCGAGATAATTCTTTGATATCTGTGCTTATATGTTAAATTTTCATTATTGTTGATAGTAGAGTATTATATGGATATTTAAGAAAATTATCATGTTTTTGTGAGGGAGTTTTTTTATGTCAAGATTTCTAGAACTATTTTAGTCAGGATTTTGGAGGGAATATTTTATCATGTTTATGTTGCGCATGATCTGATCATTGACATGCGTGGTTAACAGTTGGTCTCTTTTGACGTTTGAAGTTTGGGGATAAAGTAAATAATTGAATTTGACAATTTTCTTAATTATTTATTAGTTTTAAATATTGCTCGCGATTCATAGGAGGTTTTTCTCTGTGTGCGTGTTATTTATCACACAGACTGTTTCCTCCCAGCTACTGTTTATACTGCTTTAGCTCTCTTTGCACTTTGAAAAGAGATTTTTTTTCTTTTATTTTTTTAAATAAATTAGTTAAGTAGTAGTGTGAATTTTATTTGACTGTTATTTTCTACATCTTTCACTGGGGAGAAATCAGGGAAAGCTCGAGAGAAGGAAGTTTCTAGCAGAAGTTCTACGACTGTAAGCATCCGGACATTTGTGGTGAGCTGCATTTATAAGCAAAGGCACAGTTCACTGCAATATGCTACAGTGTATGCGTACATACATAACAGCTGGATGAGATGGACAATCATAAAACTATTATTTCTGTTATTGTCGGTCAACTTTAAGATATCGTCTTTTATAATATAGTCGATCGTACAGTAGCGTGACAAAAATCTTTTGTATATTTTTGCCATTTTTTTTTCTTACCTATGACACGGAATTTTGGGAAAATATTTTGGATTGGAATGGTATCGTGAAACAATGGCGAGTTGGATTAAGGGTCAAACTGATTGTATGTCCATTGCCAGTGATTCCGAAATTTATTGCAAGTCTGTAAAATATCGTTAAAAAATTCCAAGAAATCGCACGCAAAACGTCACTTAGCATCGCAAACACATACACAGAAATTAGAACCGTCGGAATCTGACAATTTTAACGAAGAACTCTGTGAAACTTTAATGGCGGCAAATATTCCATTAAATAAGCTTAACAATTCCACCTTCAAAACATTTCTCCAAAAGTATACTGGTCGACATGTTCCTGATTAATCCACCTTACGCAAATATTATGTTTCTAAGTGCTACACGAAAGTAGTAGAACGAGTATATATAGAACGATATATTAGGAAACTTGTTGGTAAATGTTGTAGCTGGTGTATTACATCCAACTATTCCATATAACCATATGTAATAACAACAAAAGTTATAAATACAGTTGATGCGGAAAAATATGCACCAAATTCTTCATTCGGACGACAGGTACAAAGAAAAAATACTTTTATTTGTCAGTGACAGTGCTGCATATATGTTAAAAACAGGCAGACTATTAAACGAAACATATCCTTATTTGCTGCATATTACTTGTGTAGCACATGCTCTCCACATAATCTATGAGTATATCAGAGACACCTTTCCGGAAGTTGATAGACTTGTATCCGCTTTTAAAAAAGTTTTCAGGAAAGCACCATTGAGAGTAGCTCTTTACAGGGAAAAACTTCCATCTTTATCACTGCCTCCCTCTCCAGTAATAATTAGATGGTGAACATGGTTGGAAGCTACTAGTTTTTATGCAGAGAATTTCGATAGTTTACAAAATTTCATTACATGTTTAAATGACGATGCTCGAAGTATTTCTGAATGCAAGGAACTAATACAAATTTCCAATTTAAAAAATTTGATGTACTTTCTTCAGGAAGACACAAAATCTCAAATTAAATGATGGATTAACCACATTAGGTGTGGCTATTAATAATTTGAAAAATATTCCAAGTGACTTCAGATATGGCCTTCGGCAAAAGTTAGATGCAGTTTTTGATAGAAATCCAGATTTAATAACATTGCGGCAATTGTGTATGTGGATCATGCCTCAAAGTCTAACTGCTAAATACACTGAAATAAAAGATTATTTTCAGTGTGCACCTATAATCAGTTGCGATGTAGAAAAGACGATTTCTATCTACAAGGATGTATTTCATTGAAAGAAAACAAATTTTACAGAAGAGTATCTTGAGAAAGTATTGCTAGTTAATATTAATACTCCTTTACTCAACTTGAACTACAAAATTAACAAATAAAAATGTTCTTCGTATTTTATAGATCATCACCCGTTTGTTTTCCAGTTATATATATATATATATATATTATATATATATATATATATATATATATATAGCCTACTGATTAGTTTTACTATATATATATATATATATATATATATATATATATATATATATATATATAAATAAAATTAAAAACTCTTTAAAAATTCAAATTTTCAATAGTACGCCCGTGGGCGATGAGTCATGAGCCTCTCGTGTCCGATCCCTATTTATTACACAGGCCGAAACTCTCAAAGAAGCACTTCACCTTTTCATGTTTTATCTATTTTATAATGCTCCGCATAAAATAAGCTAATTCCTTCCGATATATAAAATGTATGTTTATATATTAGAATATATATTTACAAAAAATATATGTAGATTGATGCATCGATAAATATATACATAACTAATACCAAGAACCAGTAAGTCGTAGTAGCTTCTGGATGTACCTGTTTCATATAGTATTTTCGGGTGTTTGCATTTTCGTCACCAAGGTAAGAAAAGTGATAATCGGACATGCATTTTCGTCACCGTCCTGAAAAGCAGACGTTACTTACACATGCATTTTCGTCACCGACCATTTTCTTATCTTATTAAGTAGGTACTTAGCAATTGAAAATGAAACGAAACAATTTATATAAAACAAGGTTGTTTATTCAAATATATATACATAGGTACAGAGCTATATAAAAAATATGTAAAACATCATTTTATGTAAAATAACAATGATATGAGAGACATTTAACTAGATGTAACCTGCTTATTTCATTTTTTTGGTATTGTGTAAGCATAGACTCAATAAATTGCTGCCTTTTTTTAACTTTACGATTGTGAATTTTTGTAGGCATATGCAAACTTTGTATTTTAATATAGGTATCTATTTGAAATTCCTTCAATTTTTCTATAAAAACAAATAAATTTGGATGATCCTTGTATAACGACTCGTTAAAATGTTTATGGAACGTTATGGCTTTGGTGACGAAAATGCATGTGTCATAAATGCCCCAACTATTGCGCCCGGTTTATCTACCTGGTCGGTGACGAAAATGCATGTACCCGTATTTTCGTATGCTTGAGGTAGAGTTTCTGATGATGGTATCTTTTGTATTTCCATGGTCATAAATTTTAGGTACTCACAATTTTCAACATATGTTTAAAAAGGGATGGCAATCGGAAGAGGAGGGGGTCTGTTAAACATTGCGAACTACCATAAAGATAAATATCATTGTGTTGGTTCTGTAGTCAACTGTGCTTCCGCGATATTAGATCTTCTAGTGAAGTAAACAAGGGTTTTGTTTACCAAGAATGTGCGATAAACAAAAGAGACCTTACTATAAAGTCAGTATTAAGAAAAGAATGAAGCGGTGAGTATAACATGACAATTAAGGGCATGTCATTAAATTACATTTATAGTAATAAGCAATATTTTTATTGTAATGTACTTTTGATATAAGCAGTTTGGAGATGTTATTTCTATTTTCAAATTTACAGCCTACTTCAAGCTAAGTACCTATTTAAAGACGTGCCTATAATAGCAACCGGCAACTTCCAATCAACATCCACACGGAATGCTGAATTGTAAGAAAACTCTGGTCCTCTATGAAATTATTTGCATTAATTATTTTACACATTTGCAGTGTGGAAGAAGAAATAATCGACGTAAGTACTTCTAATCAGTCGGTTCCTTTAAAAACTGAATTAAGGGAATCCAATTCAGAACTTGATGGTCGCACGTTCTCCAATATGATTAATTTTTTTCAAGAATTTAAAGAAACCAGCGATCACAGCCCAATTTCTTGTAATGCTACACAAACGGACATTGTATCCAAAGATCGTGAGAGTTTAGTAAGTATATTTACACTTAAATGTAATATGTGAAAAGTTGGAACAGAAAGTGTTAGTGTGTAATACTAGTGGGGCCTTAAGCCCTTAGGCAGAATCGCCATGTGCTAACAGTGGGGCCTTAAGTGCCTGGAGGATCGGCATGTGGTATTAGTGCCGTTTGTGCACGTTCGTGGCAGGACGCCACGTGATGTTAGCCTGGTCCTGAGGGCTACATCGTTGAGCCGTCATGCAGATATCGTTGTCCCGTTAAATGATACACATAGTTCGGGTAACATATATTTAATACATAACAACACTTAAAACTGCATAACAAATATATACATTCTTACTAACTAGTATGTAGACTGAATCTCTGACACTGAATGAGAATGAGAATAGAATGCTCTTGATGCTTCTTACACTACAGTATATATACATAAGAGAAGGTCCTCGGACTACTTAGGGAATGTAATACAGACCCTGACATGTAGCTGTGTTTGGCTTGTGTTTGGAAACAACTTGCGTCAGCGAGGACGTATTTGTAACACGCGTTACACTTGCGTTACTGGGACGAGGCTGTGACCTGGTTGAGATTGATTGCATACACACAGCTGCATTACGTTATCACACCACCCTTCCTGGGGTTAAGAAAAATAACGCTGAGGTGTTTGTTTTTCTTACGTTAGACCTTTCTCTCCGGTTACCTTCCTTATTCCTATTCTACAATATTATAATACAATACAAAAATACAATACAATACAATAATACAATACAATACAATAATACAATACAATAAAATAATACAATACAATAATACAGTACAATACAATAATACAATACAATAATAGAATACAATACAATTTATAATAATACAATACAATACAATAATACAATACAATACAATAATACAATAATAATACAATAAAACTTTAAATAAATTTTCATAGTACATTTTTACATTGTTGCAAAAATAATAATTATTAATAATCGTTAATTGATAATAATAATTAATTGATAATAAACATTAATTGATAATAATCGTTAATTGATAATAATCAGTAATTGATAATAATCGTTAATTTGGCCTTTGTAATTTGTACACTGTCTCAATCTTGTTAGTCTGTTCGCTTTTTAGTATTTTATTTCTATATCATGTGTTCTTATATATCTAATAGTTGACTTGCTTCGTATTTGCAATTCTTGCTTCTAATTTCCAATTTTTCGCATTCGATTCTCTGTCTTGATTGTTCGTTTTCGATTCCTTATACATGATTGTTTGTCTTCAATTTTGTGCATGATTGTTTGCTCCCAATTCTTATGCTCCCTTTCCAACCATACTTTAAAATAAATCGACTCTCCGTTTTTCTATCTATTTTCCTCCATGGAAAAAAAATTATACTGGAAATCACTCTTTCGTGTATTTCCCTGGACAGCACATATTTCGTGTCTGTCATGTTCCTGCGCAGAACTATCCTGTGAAGCTTATTCTGACTACAGTAAGGGGGCTCGTGCAGCGGTAATTCCCTTATGCTGTAAGCCTTTTCTTCAATCTAGAAAAACTTGAGACCAGTTAACAAAACACACTTTTGTTATAACTGTCTCTAAAAAAAAAAATTCTGAGAGCGTTCTTTGTCGTGCAGGATCACTTCCTGGAAGCGCATGCTTGCTTCGTCACGACCTAGGGGCGAATTGGAGTCTTTTTGCCTTTTCCCTACTTTGAAGTTTGTCTGATTCGGTTGGTTATCGTTTTCGCCAAGTCCACAACTCTAGGATGATCTGTCCTGTAGGTTGCACTGTAGTTGGTGTCGTAAAGGTACAATCGATAGGTCTCTGTTGTCTTATAGGGCTCCAGACGTGATTAGGATGCTATCGTATTGTCCCGTTACTAACCGTTATGGCATTGGAATCAACTTCTGAGGCATTTGTTACAAAATTTTCGGAATCTTTACCAATAAAATTAATATACTACTCCTCGTATATTGGTCTCTTCTATTAATTTAAAGTTATTCTCTTTTATTGCGAACTTTTGAATGCGTCGGCACTATATTCAATGCCAAGTATCGTCGTTTAGAAATAAATGATGTGTTTGCATTCTTATAAGCGAACTTGACTCGAGTATTATTAAACTATACATATTTAATTTGAATTCGATGTTTATTTACTCGCGATTAGTTTGAATATACAAGTTATTGTTTTTAATTTTGTTTGTAAACTATGCAATATATGGCGCTTATTAAAAGTACAACGCATGCATTTTTTATGCACGTAATTAAACTTATGAAAAAATATACCATAATTTTGCGATGTATGTGTATATATATATATATGCGCCTTCTAAACAAAAAAATATTTAAACTTTTGCGTTAATTAACAAAATTGCGAAGTGTATGGCCGAAATATAACGTCTCTAAGTCATATAGTACATATTAATTTTTTTTTTAAATAAACTTGACCTTTACATAAAGAAACGTATGGTACGCGCTTTGCAACTTTTGCATTCTTGCGTAAGTAGACATAAATATAAATAACATGGTATGCTTGGATTAAATCAATGTTACTGTCTCTTATAAAACAAATAAACATTTTCACTCGCGAAATGTACGTAATTCATGAACGTCTTGCACTTTATTTTTATACACCGTAATATTTGTCTTTGTTAAATTTATTTTAAAGAATACCTGCGTTTCTTCTTTCGTGTGGGCTTCTGTTGGAGATGATTTCCTCCGTTCCTTGTTGCCATCCTCTTGGTTTTGACCTGCTAAACTGTAGGTTTTTTTTTTTTTTTTCCTGGTCCGTTCCGAATTTCCACTTGGTCTTTTTCGGCCTTAGATGGCTGGCAGAGCCATCTAGTGGTGTGGACAGGTAGGATCGCCATGTGCTAACCGGTGGGGCGATCCTGCCAGGATCGCCATGTAATACTAGTGGGGCCTTAAGCCCTTAGGCAGAATCGCCATGTGCTAACAGTGGGGCCTTAAGTGCCTGGAGGATCGGCATGTGGTATTAGTGCCGTTTGTGCACGTTCGTGGCAGGACGCCACGTGATGTTAGCCTGGTCCTGAGGGCTACATCGTTGAGCCGTCATGCAGATATCGTTGTCCCGTTAAATGATACACATAGTTCGGGTAACATATATTTAATACATAACAACACTTAAAACTGCATAACAAATATATACATTCTTACTAACTAGTATGTAGACTGAATCTCTGACACTGAATGAGAATGAGAATAGAATGCTCTTGATGCTTCTTACACTACAGTATATATACATAAGAGAAGGTCCTCGGACTACTTAGGGAATGTAATACAGACCCTGACATGTAGCTGTGTTTGGCTTGTGTTTGGAAACAACTTGCGTCAGCGAGGACGTATTTGTAACACGCGTTACACTTGCGTTACTGGGACGAGGCTGTGACCTGGTTGAGATTGATTGCATACACACAGCTGCATTACGTTATCACAAGTGGTCCTTTAGATATAAACACCTTAGCTGTACTGACTACGATTTTACTGGAGGAAATTTTTCTCAAATGAAACAACAATTTGCAATTATGAATATTGCTCCAATATCACGCCGATTTAACGAAAAAAATTTGAAATAAGTACCAAAATCTCATATGCATTCGTCTTTGCAAACTATGGAAGAAACAAGAATTGAAGAAGCTCGATTGGCACGTAAATGTGATGAAGTGGACAAAAACGGTCATCCATTAATTACAGTTATCACAGATGGAACCTGGTCAAAGCAATCGTACAAAACAATTTATGATGCTTCCTCTGGTGTAGCCTATATCGTAGGTGCAAGAACAGGCAAGCTATTACTTGTTGGTAAGAAATAAGTTTCTTGTCCTATCTGCGAAAATTGTCTTTCACAAGGGACCACTTCTGCTCAAGAAATTGGTCGATATTGTCGACCGGAATGGAGGCAGATGTAATTGTAGATAGCTTCCGTCGAAGTATTGAAATGCACGAGGAAAAGTACATCTGCTTAGTAGGGGGGGGGGATAGGAAAATATGCCAAAGGAAACCATGTGAGTGCGATGCTAAGTGACGTTTTACGTGCGTTTTCTTGGAATTTTTTAACGGAATTTTAAAGACTTTGCAATAAATTTCGGAATCATAGGCTGTGAACATACAATTACTTTGACCCTTAATCCAACTCGCCTTTGTTTCATGATGCCATTCCATATCATATCTGAAAAAGTAACTTAAACAATGTTCTAGATCTAAATAAATGAAAATTAAAAATGTGTGCCTAAGTTATTGAAACTTAACGAAATTCACTGGACACTTACGTATATATGTAATTATTGTAATTAACAGTTCAAACAATAAAGAAGAAACTAACTCACTGTATTTTATTTATTGTACGTAATATAAACTAATAAATAAAATAAATTTTAAAAACTCGTAACGCTTCTATCTACGCTCATGAAGAAAGAAATTTAAGTGTAATATTGAAGTAAATGCTTCGCAATTCAACGACAAAAAGTAGATGTGCGGTTAACCGGATCAATAGTGCTATTCAATAACTGCGTGTTGTACTTAGCGATGTTATAGACTAATTATACGGTCCATCGTAATTTCGGCCTGATGCGTCCGATCTCTAGTTATTAGACTAACAATATAGTAAAGGACAATGAAACTGGAAAGATTCTGATACCATTTTCACAATGTTAACACATCAGTTAAGATAATAATTCCCCATTAATATTGCCAAAAAAGCTAATTCAAATCAAAATCTACATTACTTACATACTTGAAAATGCAGTTTTCATGCAATTAAATAAATTTAAGACATATTGCAAGCAGTTCAGTTGTTTAGTGATTTAATTTACTGAATTGATAATTCGTTATTTCTGGTAAGCGCCGTTCGTACTCTCATATCGAAAAGGAACAGCAACTCCTAACACTTTATAATTGTTGAAGAGTTTGAATCCGAATTTGCGATATGCTTTTCTCCGTCTTGATTTTAACGATTCAAAACCCAATTGGCGAAGACGTTCCAAATTTTTTGATTTTTCTATCGATATTTAGCTTACAAAGTAAATAATAATTTACCATGTTACGTTGAACACTTTCAATACGCTCACAATAACGGTATAAGGATTCCCACACAATAAAACATTCCAGGATCGATCACACTAATGAATAGTACAATTTTATAATAGCAAGATATCATTAATGTGTAAGTGAAATCTCAGTTAATTGTCCAGAGTGATTTCCAAATCACGGATCGATTCTGCCCTCTCAAGAGGAAGTATTATTCAAAAAGTATTGTGCGGCTAAAGGTATATTTCTCTTCCTAGCAAATGATTTGACTTTACACCTATTAATATTAAATGATTTGTGGTTCCTAATAGACCATGAGTGGAAATCATTTAAATCTATTTGAAGCGTAGCACAATTATTAGGAGACCCAATGCGTAAAACAAGTTTCATGTCATCAGCAAATAAAAGAAAACGACATGAACGAAAACAAAATTTCATATTGCTTATAAGATAAAATAGGGCCCAAATGACTACCTTGAGGTACACTGGATGTGACAACATCTTGAGACATAACATTTTGAACGCAATACGTATTATCGAAACTATGCAAGAATATTTCTAATAATGCGTTTTTTTCAGTTTCAGTAGAAGTAAGTAATGATGAACTTGATCGAATGTTTTTCGAAAATCACTGTATAGAGAATTCACATTATCGCCTCTTCGAGACCCTCCAAAATGTAATTACAATATCTTAAGTTGGTTTCAGTACTATGACCCCGAATGAATCCATGCTGTTCCTAAAAGCGCGTTTACACCGGAGTTGCAAACACATGTTTCCAACTTTTGATTTTGGCAAGATATACATAGGTCGGCATAAGTCAGGCAACGCTCTCGAAAAATCGGCATAAGTCCGGCAACGCTCATAAGTCTGGCAACGCTGTCGAAAAAGATTAAAACGAAGCATGTTCGTGCTTCAGACAGTTGTCTCGGTGTCATGATAACACGTGCTCGTCGAGTAGACGCGTTTTCAGAATGAATAGCCGATACAAGTTCATGCTTCAAGAAAGAGTTTTTTTTTGTTACGTCGTATCTTCGTACGAACGCGGATTACGAAACTATGCTTACCGAATTTCAACAACAATTTCCGAACTCGCCGCTACCAAATCGTTCAACAGTGTGGAAGATGTACCAGAAATTCTTAAAAACGGGCTCTGTTGCCGACGCGCCGCGTTCTGGATGACGTTTTTGCACCACGTACCCTTCCCGAGGACCACGTACCCTTCCCGACCTCCGAACTGCAATTGAAGAAGAATTAGAAAATCTTCGCGGACAGCTTGCCGTGCTTCGCCGGACCTGCCTCACAGTTGAGAAACGTTGCAGTAAATGCATTGATCAAGATGGCCATCAATTTGAACACTTACAGTAACCCTTTTTCGAATCCCTTTTGTAATTTCTTTGAATAAATTCATTTTGTCGCTGCATTTTTTCCTTTTAATGCAAATTTGTTGCCTGACTTATGCCGACCCCTGTATGTTGACAACCAATGTTGAAAACAACTTACTAGTTGTAGTTGTGTTTGCAGCACATACGTGCTTGAAAGCATCACTTCAGTTTCAGTGGAAAATGTCGAGTGTGGACGACGTGGTACTTGCTGCAGCAGCCTGTGCAATTTTGGCGAAACAACAGACACCTAGACACTGGGTAAGACCGTCATTGTAAGCAAGAACTACGTATGGTGGAAGTGAGCTGTTGTACAATTTACATGATGATACAGATTCTTTCGAGCCTTTAAATAGATGAGCATTTCCCTCGCGCCTGACTCGAATTAACGTCAGAAGCGCATTTTGATTGAACCAAAATTGACTTTCTAGTAAGCATACTGCTATATATGTATCGTAAAACGACCGAACCCGGATCTCAATGGACTGGAAGGGTGGTGGGGGAAATGTTTTAAGCACCGAAGAGGTGCAGCAACAAATGTTTGGAACACATGTTTACAACTTCCTTTGATTTTTACCGACATCTAGTAGAAAACAAAATTTATGTTGTAAACATGACAAATCTGTTGACAACGCGAGATGTTTACAACAAATTACCAGAGTTATGAAACGAGTTTTTTATACAATTTTTTCTATTTTGCATTTTTTGCTTTAATAAATTGAAATTATTTAGTTTGAAAGTTCAGAGTTTTATTTTTATATAAAATATGCAGTTGGTCACATTGATACTTGACATTTTCAAACTTAAATGTTTAAATATTATTTATTAATTTTTATTAACATAACTTAAAAATCAATCAAATGGCAGTAAAAAGATATTTATTTTTGTGTTCAAACAACGTCAACATTGAAAAATGAAAGAAGGCGTATCAATATGAAGGTTATTTCGATACTGTTTTGGGTTTCATAATGAGTTCATAGTGAATGCAAAATAGAAAAAAATATTGCAAAACTATCTACAAACCTTAAGCTATTTACATAGTTCCCTCCATTTTGTACGTATTTGTCACAGCATGGCACAAGTTTTTGTATGCCTTCTTCATGAAAGGTTGCCGCTTGTGGTGTCAACCATGTGGTAATCTGTTCTT
Source organism: Melolontha melolontha (assembly GCA_935421215.2). Lineage (NCBI taxonomy): Eukaryota > Metazoa > Arthropoda > Insecta > Coleoptera > Scarabaeidae > Melolontha > Melolontha melolontha. Next base: position 39,364,063 of record OW285238.1, read on the forward strand.
TGAGCACATTTTTCGAGGTCTCATGGTTTGCTTGGCTTTAGTCCTTGCTGGCGAGAAGTGTGCCTGCATTCCATCGATTGTCGTTTAGTTTCCGGGTGTCATAAGCAATCCAAGTCTCATCCCCAGTCATTATCTGCCTCACAAAGTCATCACCGCCATTGTCGCAACGTGTCAAAAAGACAAATGCTCTGCTCAGATGTTTTTTGTGCTACTCTGTAAGTGTTTTTGGTACTCATCGAGTACAAAGTTTTCGAAAACCCAGTACTACAGTAACAACTTCATGAGCAAGTAATCTTGAAATTTCCTACTTGAAAGTCCATAGAAAGAGTAGAAATTCTAAACTTACGGTTTTTCTTAATCACTCATTACATTTTTTTAAATAAACATCGCAGATTTGTCGATTAGTATCGACTGGTTTAATGTTCTTCGCATTTAGAAAACGAGTTACAGATCTAATTTCACAAGAAGCGGGATTTTTAATCATTCATTCTAAACAAGCCCTACATAGCGTAAACAACAAACAGCGATTTCAAAATGGCGTCATCTCTGAGTCAAGGCGACAACTCCTTGACTCAGAGCACCTGCCACGCATGCGTGGAACTGCAGTCGCAGCGCAGCGGCAGAAACATACAAACAGAACTTATTTTCTGGATTTACCTCGTATCTGACCGCTACTTCTAATTTATATTCTATAATAATAATAATAATAATAATAATAATGCCTTTATTTTCTCAAACAATACATTTTCGTATATCGTATATCGAACAATAATAATACAGAAACCGGTGATAATAGAATAAACAAATAACAGGAATAAAAATTAAAATCAAAGTATTAAAATTAAATAATCAAGAAGGAAGTTGGGAAAACCTTAAGGGGCAGTTCAGCAAAATAACAATGTTATTAGCTGCTCTTCCACTGAACCCTTACTTTAATAACAAATGAAGAAGATTCTCCTAATTCTAATTAAATGCCTAGTAAGATAACTAACCTAACCTAATCTAATTCTGTGTGTGATGTCAAATGACAATGAAAGAAGTATATATCAAAGATACAAATCATGTAACAAATATATAATACAACCGCATAAGCAACTTAATACAAAAAAACAAAAGATGCCTACGTATCATTCGCTTGTAGTAAAGAATTCATTGACGCAGAATGAGGTGATTGTACATTAAACGCCCAAACGTCGCAACATTTTTCGTTTTTAGTTCACCCGGCACAGAGTTATATAATAAGTAGATATTATAAGAGAACGATCGCTCAAACAATGCCGTCCTATGAGCAGGCGGCGTAATAAGATTCTTATTTCTTATATTGATGTTGTGGACATCCGTTCTGAAAGTAATCCTATCCAAAAGGTAGGGTGGTTTTCTATGATACAATATTTTATGATAAAGATTAAGCGAATGCAGAGCTACTCTCCCACGCACGTTTAACCAATCCAAATGCTTTAGTTTATGTGAAACATGCTCATATTTTCTTATGCCAAAAATATATCTTATACAAGCATTCTGCACCCTCTGCACCCTACCAGCCTCCACAAAATCCAAACAGGGACCATAAACAACCAAACAGTAATTGAAAAGTGACAGGACCAGTGTCTGACACAAGGACGCTTTTAATTTGTTAGTAAATATCGAACGATGCGGATACAGAGATTTAAGTTGATAGTAAGCCCTTCCTATAACATTAGACACATGTGCTCTATATCTAAATGTGTTATCCATAATTAGCCCAAGATTCCTCACCTCCCTAACAACAGGTATATTTTCATCTGAGATTCGTACTGCAACTTGCTGCACACACCTTTCAACCTCCAACAAACCCCCAAACAAAATCGCGCTACTCTTGCCAGGGTTAAGATACAAAGAATGACGCGTCGCGAAAGTATTAATATTATCTAAGTCAGAATTAAGTTTATGTAAAGCAGACTGGATATTTGCCGACTGAAACGAATGATAAATTTGCGTATCATCTGCATACATTTGCACATTCGAGAATTTTACACATTCTGGCAATAAGTGTGTATAGACGCAGAACAAGAGCGCCCCAGGATCGAGCCCTGAGGCACGCCACGATTAACTGGTAGAGGCTGCGAAACACTGCTACTCAGACGAACAGTTTGCGATCGTCCCTGCAAGTAAGACTTCAGCATCTCCACAGCTGATGCATCGCAACCCAAATAATGCAGTATAGACAGCAAAATCTCATGAGTGACGGTATCAAATGCCTTGCTGAAATCCAGCAAGACAAGCAAAGTTAATTCACCTTTATCGCGAGCCTGCAGTATGTCATCGGTTACCCTTAACAATGCCGTAGCACAGCTGTGACCGCGCGTAAATCCTGACTGACTGTCAGGCATAAGATTGTTTAAATCGAGATGTTTGCGTAATTGTTCGCACAGAATTCTCTCGAATACCTTACTCAATGCGGGGAGAATACTAATCGGTCGCAAATCTTTAAAATCTGCGGGCGCGTTCGTTTTTGGCAGAGGAAGTACAATAGCAGATTTCCATTGGGAAGGAACAATACTACACTCGATGCAGTAATTAATTATATGTGTAATGTACGGAAGAGCGCACGGGACAGTCAATTTGAGCATATGAATGCCAATTCAAGCCTCTCCCACAGCTTTACTTTTAATATTCAATAAATGATGCAGGACAGTATTACAAGTCAACCGTATGGAATCGGAATGTATCACGAACATTGGCATGAGTGGAGCTCAAAAATATCATATGTTCATTTTTGCTTTTTAGTAGTGCATATCTAAGTAAGCTAAATAATACGGAAAATGTGTGCGAGCTTATTAAAAGAAAATTTCTTGAATTTGGTAATCCAATTACCAATTTATTAATTCATTCTTTGCCTATATTACATATGTGGATTAGCTATCGTTGTCGTATTAGATACTATATCTAATCTTTAAATTATATAACAAGGCAACTTCATAATTTATTTGAAAATAAATATTTCACTCAATAAGTTTTTTATTGTTCGAAACAAGATTGATTTATTCCATCATTTTATATTAATTCATACAACTGTTACTGGTTGAGAATTGAAAGAAAATACCACATATACGCACATATAGACATAACCTCAATAAACAATAAACGCATTGCAATTAAATTCGAAGTTTCTTGCACAATACCCGAACAACGGTATGCATATGAGCCGTGACTCCGACCAGTTCGAAATATTGCCACAGAATCGGTCTGCGTTTCTACGCAAACTCCGAGTTTTTGACCAGTTTCAAACGGAACGTTAGATCGGTAAGGGGGCGACATTAAACAAGTTCGGAATTAGTGCGAGCGCGTACGTGTTGCAATGTGGACGGAGGAAACTGTCGAACAACTCATCTTGTTGTATAAACAGCATCCGTTGCTCTGGGATCCAAAAGACAAGAATTACAAAAATCGCATTAGGAAAGATGAATCTCTAAAGGAGATCAGTCAAGCTATGAATCTGGAGGTTGTCGAGGTGGAAAGGAAAATAAATGTGTTAAACACACAGTTTAGGAGGACACACAAAAAAGTTATGAAAATGAGGGAATCGGGCATGCCAACTGATGAAATTGAAAATAATATTTGGTACGGGTATAAAATGTTGTTGTTTTTAGAAAATAGATATTATCCTAGAAGAAGAACATTATTACATTTGGTAAGAAAATACACGTTTTTATTGGTCATGTATACAAAATAATAAATAAATCTACTCTTATCGACATATAAAGATATTACCTACTCGACATACCTAATTATATACAGGGGCTTTGAAAATACCTTAATTTACAAATGTCGCAGTAAAGATAAATGCTCTGATTTAATTTTGCACTAGACGTAGATAGATAATTTTTACATTTTAATTAAAAGCAACTAATGTTAGCAATTTAGCGTTAGTACTTATCTAATTTTAAAACTAAGAGGTACTAGGTATTAAAGGCAATGATAAGATTTGGAACAATAAATAAATTAATTAGAATGTCACATATTAATTTTTAAATTTCGAATTAAGATCTTACTTTGATGTTCATTTGAAATGATTGAATTATTAACAGAAAATACATACTATAAATACAAACTTCTTTATTTTAAATAAATGATCGTTTATATTATACCATGTCTTAACTTAAGTTACTATTTTAAACCTTCTTATACTAGATGGTTTAGTTTTTATATTTTTAATTTTTTTGGGGCTAATTTAGTATCATTACTAGAGAGGTTCGTTTGAATAACATCGCAACGGCGGCTCGTCCTCGCACGTATATACCTAGTGTTAAAAAAAGAGTGTAAACTATTTAACGAGCTAGTAGTATGAACCAAAATAAACAAAAAAGTCTTAGTAAACATGGGTCCACAAAGTAACGGTTTTGGAGATAAAGAAATTTATTCTTTTTTGAAATATTTATTATTTATTATGTACAAACAAACAAAAGAAGCTTCTAGTAAAAACAAAAAATAAAGTCACATAAGTCGTCTCAGTCTGAAGGATATTCGAACTCTTTCTAAATCTCCATCGTTGGTCCGGATTTGTTGGCATTTTTTTGTTAATTCGTAGCTGCAGCTCCTCGAGGCTATTTACAGGATTACCATAGACCAAATATTTGAAATATCCCCAAAGATAAAAATCGAGAGGATTTAAATCAGGCAATCTTGCAGGCCATAAAACATATCCGCTTGTTCCTACCCATCTACGTGAAAAAGTTAGGTGTAAATGCTCTCTAACGGCAATCGAAAAATGAGCTGGGGCACCATCATGCTGGAACCACATTTGTTGCCTTTGGTTCAAATCAGTAAGCAACGCCTGTTAACCTGTTTGGTAAAACAACACCACCTAGAAACATGTCGTCTACAATACCCATCTAAATGTTTAATGAAAAACGAATCTGCTATCCAGATTCCATTACAGGGATTTTCGTCGACTCAAACATGTGTATTGTGAAAATTAACAACTGCATTTCGTGTGAATCCAGCTTCATAAGTAAAAAGAATATTCGCAAGAAAACGGGAGTCTTCCAGCATTATTGCGTAGAAACCAGCGACAAAAAACCATACGTGCTTGATGATCAAGTGGATTTAAGGCCTGCAATTCAGTACTGTGATATATTGTATTATCTAAGAAAAATCTATTGGCATACTCGCATTTGTTAGATGTCTGATTCCGTACGAGGGTCACCTTTTATATTTTCACAAAATCTGGGGAGAAAACAAAATTTTTGGGAACAAACTATTTTATTGCTTTTCAAAATATTATGGTCTATATACTTTTGCATGCGTACGAACCAGTTCTCAAAAAAAAATTTCTACTCTGAAGGTTGTATCTCAGAAACATGGTTTTCAAAGGCTTCGACTGTTTCTTGAGGTGTTGGAAATCGCTGTCCACGAATTTTTTGTTTCACAGTTGGGAAAAAAAGAAATCATTCGGCGACAAGTCACTGGAATATGGACAATGAGACATTATTTCAACACTTTTTTCCTTCAAATAGTCAACTGTTAGACGTGCTGTATGGGAATTCGCATTGTCGTGATGAAGAATAATGCGACGCTTTCGGTTGTTCTTCCTGATTACGTCTATAACTTTTGGCAAACAAATTACTGTATACCATTCAGCGTTAATAGTTTTTCGATCTTCTAAAGGAATTGTTGCGATGTGTCCTGTACAGCCGAAGAAACAAGTGATCATTTTCTTGAAAGTGCTCCTTGCACGAACAACTTTTGTGGGGTTCGGTTCGTCTTGAAACACCCATACAGTAGATTGTTGCTTGGTTTCCAGCTCGTACGCATATATCCATGTTTTGTCACCTGTGACGATGTTGTATACGGATTTTGCGGTCCTTACGTCGAATTTTTAGCGCGTCTCTTTGCACCAATTGACACGAGCTGCTTTCTGTGCTTCGGTCAAGTTATGTGGAATCCATCTGTAATATTTTTTTTACAAGTAAATGTTCATGTAAAATCGAATGAATAGCAGTCTGCGATATGCCAAGAGATGACTCTACCTCACTATAAGTCACATTTCGATCGTTTTATCTATCATTTTCCGCACAGCATCGATGTTTTCTGTCATCACAACAGTTTTTGGTCGACCTTTACATGGTTCATCACTCACCGAGGCGCGACCATAACGAAATTCTGCAAACCAATTGTAAACTGTCTTCTCTGATGGTGCTTCATTACTAAAAGTTGACCGATATAATGCACTCTTGTGGAGTTAGGTTTTTTTTTGACAATCGCAAAAAATCATCCAGCGCAAACCTTCACGAGTAATCTCCATTATTTTATAAACTCACTGTCTTAAAACTGCCACTGTCAACACACTACTGACTCAATTTCTATGCTATCGCGGATTTCTCATTGACAAATGTCAAACTTCAAGAATATAGTGATTACATATGTCAAAAACACCATCTAGTGGTCGATTGTAAAAATATAAAAGGTTTCCCTCGTATACCTGCAATGTTATATCTGTTTGGTGTTCCAGATTATTACCCTTAACAGAAATATTTGTTACGCAATCTTCTCCATTTTCTTGTCAATTTGAAGATTTGATTCTCTTTCTAAGAAAATGATTGATTACTTTACTTATTTTTGATATAGTCCTTTTACGATAACAGACGAGGCACGTCATCAACATACGTCATGTTTGCGTCACGCACTCTTGCCAAATCTTTAGTTTACATCTATCACAGAGGTTATGTATTAAAAATAAGTTGACATGTAATCCGCGTTGACAGTTACGTAGGTCTTGTTCATACTTAGGAAATAACGATAATTTACATACTTTTAAAACAATTAGATAAACCTAACGCCTCTCATTCTAACTATAGTTTTATGTACGTGGTAAATTATAACTGACAATTAGCATAATTGAGACATGTTATTAACAGCAATTAAGCTATCGAAATAAAATAGAAATACGTTTATTTCAATAAATATTATTATCAGTATACACAATAAATTGACATTATAATAAAGAAAAGCAAATTTAATATAACATGATATAAATGACAAACATAATTTTTATTCAAAATCGCTGTCATCGGTTGAGCTTTCTTCTGCGCCTATATTAATAACTAAAGGCCTTACATCTTCTCGTTCAAAGCCAATTTCTCTATCCCACCATTTTTTAATTTCTGTTTCGGTGTGTTTGATGCTGTTTGCCCAACATGTTGGGGTTACTTCACTGAGCGCTTCCTTCCATAATTTTATGCAGCCTTCTTCTGTTCTGCCGTATTTGCCAATATGGTTATTATAATAGCGTTTGCTAATACCCCATATCAGTTCAATAGGATTAAAAATGCAATGATATGGAGGTAGATGGAGCACAACGTGACCATATTTATTAGCCAACTCATCAGCCTCATAAATGGGTGGTGGTTTAAAACTATAAATAATAATAGCCAGTAATTATTAAAAAAAAGAATAATTATACTAACCGCTCAACTAAATCTAGCAACTGTAGCTTTAACGCTGATGCATCATAATCAATAGAGTTTGCATTTAACCAGTTCGTAATTTCTAATTTTGTTGTGGAAGATGTTGGAGGCTTATTCTTAATTGTACTGTGATAACTTGCATTATCCATTACAATCACAGAAGGATTTTCTAAATTACGTAGTAGTTGATTTTCTAACCAAAACAGAAAATTGTCACGGTTCATATCACCATGATAATCAGAGTTTTTGTTATTGGATGTAAATATTAATTCAGCACCAGGAATAAAGCCATCTTCGTTTCCAGCATGTAATATTATATACCTATTAGAACAGAACATAATAAAATTTATGCAACAAAGAAAAAGAAAAACGATTACCTTTTGCCACCTATTTGTTTCGCTTTCACAGTTTTGACATGTTCATCATGCCAGGGTCTTGAAGTGCTTCCATCTTGAAAGATCCAGGTTTCATCAAGAAATATAAACTGATATATATGTTCTTGTTTTATGCGTATATACTGCTGTAGAAAAGAGATCCGCTTTAAAGCAATATGAGGCAGTTCCATCAACGCTCGTTTAGGATCATCTTTCGTGAAGTGAAAACCAATGTTTCGTAGCACTTTCCATAGGGAAGTAGTACAACCATTAAAAATATCCCTTCTTTTAAGTACGTTGTTTAAAGTACATAAGGTGATATGTTCTTCTAAAATGTGTTTAAGGGAAACTTAATGTTACAGTTCGAAATAAGATAATAAATACTTACTGTCTCTATACATGTTATAAACTTTGTTTCTAATGGCACACTGATTAAAATCATCAATGTTCACTGCTGGTTTCTTTTTTACCCTTTTCTTCTTTGGACTAGATGGAATAATCCCTTGTTTAGTCATTGAAGAAATCTTATTAACCGTAGAAATGTGGATATTTAAAGCATCGGCTACTCTCTATAAAATACGCAAGGTTTAATACTCTAAAAATATATTAATTATTAGAATTACCTCTCTTACTGCTTTCAACGGCAATAGCGTGGCATTGTTATCGCGTTCTTTATCGAAATACGAGATTAAAGACGCAATGAGCGCTTTTGATTGCCTGCTTAGTGGCTTAGGCATGTTTTATTGGTTATTAAAGGAACCGTTGTTTTAATACAATACGAATAATACGACGAAACTGGATAAAAGGGACACGAAAACTAAAGAACAAACTGCGAACTAATGAAATGCAAATAATACCACAAAACTGAATAAAAGGGACACGAAAAATACAGAATAACAAATGGCGCACAAGTGACAGATACGAATGACAGTAGCGAAAATAGAAGTTGGCAACGTTACGCAGGATAGGAACGTTTGCAAAGAAGAAATCTCTAGATATAGGATAGTGAAAGACAGTTCTTTTTGGGTTTAGTATTGTATAGGTAGGTAATTCTGAAGTTTCCGGTTATGACGTGCCTCGTCTGTTATCGTAAAAGGACTATACTGTTTTTATACCTACATACACTTGAGCTTTTGTTGTCGTAGAATCGAAGAAGTTTGTGTCATTTGATCGATTTATAAAATTTAACTCACAGATATTTTTGTCTTTAATGTTATATGAAAACTTTCAGATTTCGATATATTTTCTATATATTTTCTTTCGCAATGCAGATTCCAGAGCAAGAATCAAAATCGACTCTAGAAGAATATGAGACCTCCTCTGACGATGGCTTACAGAACGGAATTAAAATTGAATACACAGGTTTGTTCGTTTTTTATTCAGTGAAGTTATTGATTACCTTAATGTTAATTTTCAGACCTAATGTCAAAAAGACCGCGTCTAGAGGAGGAAACTACTGAAAAGGAAATTAAAACCACCGTCCATGACTTTCAAAGAGGAAAAGATGAATGCGACGCGTACGGGGAACTTCTAGCGATAAAACTTAAGAAATTTGATGAAAGAACACGTTATACCTTAATGCATGAAATAGATAATTTAATATTTCGTGCCAGAATGGATTATAACATTTAGGTTTTTGTTAAGAGTTATTTACAAATGAAATATTTTTTTAAACTAAAGATTATTGTAAATAAAATTCGTATTTAGTTTACTTCAGACATTTCAGTTATTCCTCAAAGAGAGAGAGAGCTTGCCTCAAATGAGGTGAAACTGCTTGCTTTGATAATTAGATGGGTTTGTCGTAATTATCTTTGTGCCTTTTTAACGCAGTTAATACTAAATCTTGTGCATGTCAAATTTTGTTGAATAATCTCTGCATTTTATATAGTTGTGTATTTTGTCATCTCTCATGTGTTTATAAAGTTTACCTTAATTATTATTGCTGTTGTACGAGGTGCATTCAAGTTCTAAGGCCTCCGACTTTTTTTCTAACTAACTACTCACCCGAAAACTATGAAACTGGTGTTACTTCTCGACGTAATCTCCCTGCAGACGTACACATTTTTCACAACGTCGACGCCATGATTCCATGGCCGCGGCGAAGGCTTCTTTAGGAGTCTGTTTCGACCACTGGAAAATCGCTGAAGCAATAGCAGCACGGCTGGTGAATGTGCGGCCACTGACAGTGTCTTTCATTGTTGAAAACAGCCAAAAGTCACTAGGAGCCAGGTCAGGTGAGTAGGGAGCATGAGAAATCAAAGTTGTTTTCACGAAGAAACTGTTGCGTAACGTTAGCCCGATGTGCGGGTGCATTTTCTTGGTGAAACAGCACACGCGCAGCCTTTCCCGAACGTTTTTGTTGCAGTGCAGGAAGGAACTTGTTCTTCAAAACATTTTCTTAGGATGCACCTGTCACCGTAGTGCCCTTTGGAACACAATGAGTAAGGATTACGCCCCACTGTCCCAGAACATGGACACCATCATTTTTTCAGCACTGGCGGTTACCCGAAATTTTTTTGGTGGCGGTGAATCTGTGTGCTTCCATTGAGCTGACTGGCGCTTTGTTTCTGGATTGAAAAATGGCATCCACGTCTCATTCATTGTCACAATCGACGAAAAGAAAGTCCCATTCATGCCTTGGTTGCGCGTCAACATTGCTTGGCAACATGCCACACGAGCAGCCTTGTGGTCGTCCGTCAGCATTCGTGGCACCCACCTGGAGGACACTTTTCGCATTTTCAGGTCGTCATGCAGGATTGTGTGCACAGAACCCACGGAAATGCTAACACTGGAGGCGATCTGTTCAACTGTCATTCGGCGATCCCCCAAAACAAGTCTCTCCACTTTCTCGATCATGTCGTCAGACCGGCTTGTGCGAGCCCGAGGTTGTTTCGGTTTGTTGTCACACGATGTTCTGCCTTCATTAAACTGTCGCACCCACGAACGCACTTTCGACACATCCATAACTCCATCACCACATGTCTCCTTCAACTGTCGATGAATTTCAATTGGTGTCACACCACGCAAATTCAGAAAACGAATGATTGCACGCTGTTCAAGTAAGGAAAACGTAGCCATTTTAAGTATCTAAAACAGTTCTCATTCTCGACGCTGCCGCTACAATTCCATCTGCCGTACAGTGCTGCCATCTCTGTGACGTATTGACAACGAACGCACGCTCATTTTAAAACAATGCACATGCTTCAATCTCTTTCCAATCTGGAGAAAAAAAATCGGAGGCCTTAGAACTTGAATGCACCTCGTAGAACTCGCGGGGCAATATTAGGTTTATAGAATAAACTTTCTTCAAGAGATGATAATATAAGCTCATGTTTCTGTAGACATTGTGTTGATGCTTTGCTATTACACGCAATAATTAATAATTCTTTTAGGGCAAGTATCTTTCCAATACTATTAAAAATCGCAAAAATTAAACCATTTTTTTAAAAAGAGGTCGAAGAAATAAGTTGAAAATTTTCCTATTAAGTGTATTTGCGAAAATTTTAGAGAAACTGCTAATAAATGAATAAGATTCATGGAGAAATACAAATTAGTCAATGAGCTTCAGTTTGGTTTCAGAAAAGGACATCGCACAGTTACTGCAATTGCAAAAGTGTTTAAATAAACTATATCAAAATATAAATGATGATAATGCATATGCTTGGTAGAATGTTTGTCGATCTGAACATAACTTTTGACATCTTAAACTGAATTGTTAGTTTGAAAAATTACCGTTTTACGGAATTAGAAGTAATTCGTTAGAATGGCTTCAAAGTTACTTGGACAATTGCAGTCAATATGTGCAAATACATAACGAATGCACTTTAAAAAGGGGGGTGCCTCAAGACACTGTATTGAGTCCTCTGTTGAATATTATCTATGCACATGATATTCCTGCTGACGACATGGTAATGTTTGCTGATGATGTTTCACTTTTAGTCTCTGCAAAGTACTGCAGAAATATTGGCTATATTAGTTTAAATGACTTTCGTGAATAATAAGTAGAGACCGGACGCATCAGGCCGAAATTACGATGGACCATATAAATAGTCTATGTCATCGCTAAGTACAACATGCAGTTACGCAATTACTTCAATATTTGTTGTAATAGATCCTGTTTAATATCGTTTCATCGAATCTACTTCTCCCAATTATTTTGACATAAGTGTCCAGTGAATTTCGTTATGTTTCAATAATTTATGTCTACATTTTTATTTTTATTTATTTAGATCTAGAACATTGTTTAGGTTACTTTTTCAGATATGATATGGAACAGGGTCGAGAACGGCATCGGGAAACAATGGCAAATTGGATTTAGGGTCAAACTGATTATATGTCCATTGTCAGTGATTCCGAAATTTATTGCAAAGTCTGTAAAATATCGTTAAACAATTCCAAAAAATTGCACGTAAAATGTCACTTATCATCGTAAATACATACACAAATTAGATCCGTTGGAATTTGACAATTTTAACAAAAATTCTGTGCAACTTTTATGGCGGCAACTATTCCATTAAATAAACTTAACAATTCCACTTTCAAAACATTTCTCAAAAAATATACTGATCGAAATGTTCCTGATGAATCCACCTTACGTATATATTACGTTTCTAAGTGCTACACGAAAGCAAATATGTTAAAAACAGGCAGACTGTTAAGGGAAACATCCTAATATGCTGCATATTACTTGTGTAGCACATGCTCTCCACAGAATCTGTAAATATATCAGAGACACCTGTCTGGAAGTTGATAAACTTGTATCCGCTTTTAAAACAGTTTTCAGAAAAGCACCGTTGAGAGTAGCTCTTTGCAGGGAAAAACTTACATCTTCATCACTACCTCCCTCTCAAGTAATAACTAGATGGGGAGCATGGTTGGAAGCTACTAGCTTTATGCAGAGAATTTCGATAGTTTACAAAATTTCGTTACATGTTTAAGTGACGCTCGAAGTATTTCTGAGTGCAAGGAACTAATACAAATTCCAAATTAAAAAAATCAGTTGTACTTTCTTTAGGAACACTTTGAAAATGTGGTGAATTAAATGTGGCTATTAATAATTTGAAAAATATTCCAAATGACTTCGGATGTGGCCTTCGGCAAGAGTTAGACGCAGTTTTTAATAGAAATCCAGATTTAATAACATTGCGGCAATTGTGTATGGGGACAATGTCTCAAAATCTAACTGCAAAATACGCGGAAATAAAAGAATATTTCCAGTATGCACCTATAACCAGTTGCGATGTAGAAAGGACGTTTTCTATTTACAAGGATGTACTTCATTCAAAGAGAACAAATTTTACAGAAGAGAACCTTGAGAAAGTATTGCTAGTCTATATTAATACTCCTTTACTCAACCTGAACCACAAAATGAAGAAATAAAAATGTATTTCGTATTTTATAGATCACCACCCATTTGTTTTTCAATAATATAAATAAAATTAAAAATTTTAAAAATACAAATTTTCAATAGTACGCCCGTGGGCGATGAGTCATCTACCTCTCTCGTTAGGTTATTAGTAATAACATATTTCTAGCATGTAAACTTATGTTTTTAGAAGTCCATCTACTATTATTATTATTGTACTTGATTTTCGAGTTAAATTTTCAAAATATTTTATTCGCCATTATGGAAATTTCATTATAAGATAAATGATATGTTTAAAATTGATATAAATTACTTACTGACTTAATTCTGTTCCCAGAATTGAGGTTCGAGACATGGACTTTCAGAGTCCACTTCTTCCTGTCTTTGGCCAAACTTTTTAAATCAACATGAATGACAAAAAGTTTTCCTCTCGTTTCTGCCGCTCTGAATTGCCGGAATTAATTAATATTCCTAATTCTTTTTTTTAATTGCTTCTATATTCAGAATAATTGAAACATACATGAGTAGGTAAACCCCACCAGTTTTGTATAATACAAAGGTATTTTTAATAATATAAAATATTATTAAAAATCTGGTGTGAAGAACACAAATACAGGTTCACTATTAATATATTTACTTCTACGCCCGGTCTGGATAATTTCTGTGATGTGGCGATGTGGATCTTTTTTGTGAATGTGTCTGAAGATATCCTTTCGCCAGCAGGGGCGTACCGATGAGCCTGTAGAAAGGCGAAATACGTATCTACATCTCTGGGGAGGGATATGTTCGGACATGTTCACAAAAATATTAATAGTGAACCTGTATTTGTGTTCTTCACACCAGATTTTTAATAATATTTTATATTATTAAAAATAGCTTTGCTTCTATATTCTTGAAATAAGCCATATTTATTTTTATAACTTTTTTTTTTATTATATGTAAACTTATTAACTGCATATTTATTTAGATATTACAGGATACCTAATCCTAACACAGGTCTATAGTAAATAGCCACATATAAGAAAAAATTTACAAAATAAAAAGAAACTAATACATATCAAAATCTATACCACTTACATACTTAAAACATGCAGTTTTCGTGCAATGAAATAAATCTATATGAAATGGCAAGAAGTGCAGTTCTATCGTAGTTGGATTTATTGAATTGTCAAGTCGATATGTTGTTGGGTGATAATGCACTGAAGACATCTTTATTTCTTGTACACGCTGTTGGTACGCGCACATCGAAAAGGGACAGCAACTCCGAACACATGTAACTGGTGAAGAGCTTGAATCCGAATTTGAGGTATGCCTTCCTCCGTCTTGATTCTAATGATTCAAAGCCGAATAGTGGAAGACGTTCCACGGCATTTTTGTCGATATCTTGTTTATAAAGTAGGTAATTTAGCATCGCGTTGAATTCTCTCAATGCGCTCACAGTATGTAGCGGTATAGAAATTCCATGCAATATAACAATATTCTAAGATTGGTCGCACTAGTGACTTGTGCAATTTTATAATAGCTATAACATTTTTAAAATCACGTGTCTGGCGCTTAATAAATCCACAGATCTCATTTGCTCATTTCCGTTGTAACTCAGCGCTTCGTCGTTCAACAGGAAGTTGTATTGTTACTTTTTGTTTCTGTTTTTATTCTCTACAATATATGTCATATGACTTTTTCGCCCAACATCGTCCGTTCTCTCGATAACGGCGAAAATAGGACAAAATTTGGGGTACGAACTCGATTTTCATTTTTTCTTCGTCACGCATAGCGAAAAAATGTTTATCGTCAAACTTGTAGAGCACGCTCGTACCTACAATTCGATATTTTTGTTTTCCATCGATCTCCAAAATTACGAGTTCTAGTGCGCCGCAGAGTCGGCACGTCCGTGCGTTTCTGCTCGTGCGCCCCCGTCTTGAAGAAAGTGATAAATTATGATTTTCACGATAACTCGGCTCCTCGCCGTTCTACGGGAAGCTGTGTTGTTACTTTTTGTTCCTTTTTTTATTCTCTACGATTTGTGTCATATAACTTTTTCACCTAACATCGTTCGTCCTCGAGATATCGGCGAAAATAGGACAAAATTTGGGGTACGAACTCGATTCTCATTTTTTTCGTCACGCATAGCGAAAAAAATGTTTATCGTCAAACTTGTGAAGCACGCTCGTACCTACAATTCAATATTTTTGTTTTCTCTGCTTCTGTAAAATTGCGAGTTCTAGTTCAATAATTCTAGTCAGAACGGTGAATCCGTTAGAACATATCTACACAATCGCGCGAGCTATAGAATCGAAACTTCGCACGGACATGCCGACTTTGCGGCGCGCTAGAGTGCCTAATTTTAAAGATGGAGTGAAAACTAAAATATCGAATTGTAGGTACGAACGTGCTCTACAAGTTTTATAATAAATATTTTTTCGCTATGCGTGACGATAAAGAAGAAAAAAATGAAAACTGAGTTCGTACCCCAATTTTGTCCTATTTTCGCCGATATCTCGAGAACGGATGATGTTAGGTGAAAAAGTCATATGACACAAATTGTAGAGAATAAAAAAAGGAACAAAAAGTAACCATACAACTTCCCCGTAGAATGACAAGGAGCCGAGTTGCAACGGAGACAAAAATCCACCCTTATTTTCTAAATAGCGGAAGGTCACAAGGGTTTCGTTCCAGAACTTCAAATTAGGCACTCCTGACTCCCCCCCAACAACATATAAAAAATTTGGCTTGATGGGATCTCGTTCCAATTCAAATGTACATAATGATTGGACTAAACCTTTTTATTTTATTCTGTGCAGAAAAGGAATTAATTACATGTTAAACCCATGTACTGTAAATATTTTAAACAGATCACTCACCAACGTGAAGATGATTTTATAATTAGCGTTTTATAAATGATAATGAGGGACAAAAACGTATGAAAAACGTTACACCAACATTTCAAGACATTATTATTTATTGGTCACCATGTGAGTTGCAGAAAACCTGATTTGTATCGACATTGTTTCGAAAGAGCAGAAAATAACTGGGAGCGTAAAAACTTGCCGTTCTCTTAAGCGAATTCAGTTTGCCTATTCTGAAAAGCGACAAAAGCGGCCCCGAGCCGCGGGATATCCAGTTTTACGATCGTTTTATTAGTATACAGACTTCTTGTTCATACGCTTGCGTTTGTATTAAGTACCTGTTTAAATGGCCGTAAGTCGTCAGGCATTCTACAGGTAATCTCGTGCAGAATTCCAAGTTTTCAGACGTAGTAAGTTTATAAAAAGAAAAACAAACAAACACGTTTGGATGCAGGCGAATTTTAAATGCCGCTGATTATGCGTTTGCTGTATCCATACATGGGCTGTAATTCAGTACGGTTGTGTAGAAATTGGTATTTATAATTTGGAAATTTCGTTCTTCATTTCAAATACGAAAATGAGAATGTCTAATCAGATGATTAATTTTTTGTGAAATGCACGCTGTGCTTCCAAAAAGTTCCAGGACCGACCCCTATCTATTGGTCTATTGTGCCTAGTGGTACAGGCGACAGCCCGGATAGCTGTAGACTTGGGTTCAAGTCCCAACGTCGACCATATTTTTCAAATAAAAAATTTCGTATGATTTGCTTTGTAATTTGTAGACAGCAATGTTTACATCCCCACTTACTCTGCAATTACATACATTCTAATTTAATATTTGTAAATATTTCATATAAAAAAACCGAAAACTCCAATAATTTATCAAGTGTTATATTTAATGAACGGCTAAGAAATTATCTAAACACACACATATATATATATATATATATATGGTAAATTCAATTTGTTGGCGATTCATGGTCTGGTTTTACTTCAAAATGTATATATTTAAAACAACCCTACATGTTTCTGCAAATAATGCCTTTTTCAAGGAATATAAAATATAAATGACAGTATATTACTGTCATACTTATACATTTGTAGTTGCTATGGATAAAATTATTCAAAGATACATTCCAATTTAATAATAATAAATCATGCCTTAGTATTCTAAAATAAATAGACAACAAAAACAAGGAAATGCAAGACATGAATTATTATTATGTATGTGCCCGTGGAGCGACTTAAGATGTTAAGCTGTCGGCATTCGCCTTAAACGAGAAGGAATACCACGAAAAACTTACTCGGACAGCCAGACAAGGATCAAAACACGGAACTGTCAGCATGATAAGCAAATTTAAATATCTATAGGCTTGTTTCTATACTTACTGTATTTTTTAAATCTAATCATTTTTATATATTTTTTTGTACGTCAATTTTATTATTTTTCAACTCCACATTTTGTAAGTATTTTTACTACTGTTTTATACTCTTATTTATTTTTTGTTATTTTTCTCATTAATCTTGTAGTTTCCCCTGAAGAAGTAACAAATTCTGTTGCAAAATATAGGGTTATTTAATAAAGGAGTTTTTTAATTGACAGACCGCTTACCCGAATTTAAATTAAATTTATATATATATATATATATATTGCGTTTCCCTATATATATATATATATATGGTAAACCTAATCAGTAGGCGATTAAAGGTCTGTATATTACTTCAAAATATATGTATTTAAAAAACTCTACATGTTTCGGCTGTGTACGCCTTTATCAAGAGAATACAAAATATTCTCTTGATAAAGGCGTACACAGCCGAAACATGTAGAGTTTTTTAAATACATATATTTTGAAGTAATATACAGACCTTTAATCGCCTACTGATTAGGTTTACCATATCATTCCAAGGTCACGAAGTTATTATATTTATATATATATATATATATATATATGTAAATATAATATTTTAGTGACCTTGGTATGATAAGGTAAACTTAATAAGTCGGCGATTAAAGGTCTGGTTCATTACTTCAAAGTATATATATTTAAAACAACCCTACATGTTTCGGCAATGATGCCTTTGTCAAGGGAATAAAAAATATAAAATTTTGTGTATATGTTCCTTATATTGTGTGGAAAGTTATTATCTTTTTTTTCCAAATTTGATCGGCAAATATTAAAGAATTAACAATATGTTAAATTACATGAATTTCAATAGGAAAAAATCTTAATGAAATTTGTTTAAAATTACATTAAAATTTTATATGTCACGTTGTCTTGGTTTTTATATAATGGTTTACATTATATAAAAACCAAGACAACGTGACATATATAATGTGACAGTAATTGAATGTTCATATTTAAAAAAAAAACTTTTTGAAAAAGGCCATAAGTGCCGAAACATCAAGAGTTAAAGTATCTTAAATAAATAAATATTCAATTAAAGCATACCTTAAATCGTCGAATAAAGAAACTCACCTATAATGTACAAAGGTCAAGAAAATAAAGAAATAATTATTTTTATATATGTTTATATGATGAGCTTAATATACCAAATGCTTCAATTACTTTCGTTGATGAAAGATCTTTTTCCACATTCAAACACTTGCTGAACAACAGAAAACATTAATTTAAAATAGAAAATTTAGAAAAACATCTAATTGTTATTTTTTTTTAATAGCGCCTAATTGGATAGATCATACATCATAAGTCAAAAGTAGAGACCGGAGGCATCAGGTCGAAATTACGATGGACCATATAAATAGTCTATAACATCGCTAAGTAGAACACGCAGTTATTGAATACCACTATTCATTCGGTTAATTGCACATCTGTTTTTTTGTCGTTGAATATGGACGCAATTACTTCAATATTACATTAAATTCCTTTCCTCATAGGCGTATATAGAAGCGGAAGGAGTTTTTATAATTTGTTTTATTTATTAGTTTATATTTCGTAAGATAAATAAAGTACGGTGAGTTAGTTTCTTTTTTTCATTGTTTTAAGTAGGGCTGAGCGAAGTATCGATACATCGTCCAATACCCGATACCATAACTGGTATCGATTCCCCTATACCTCAGATAACGAAAGTATTGATTCTAAGGATCGATACCTAGGAATCGATACTTGAGTATCGATACCAAGGAACCGATACCAATGAACCGATACTAAGGTATCGATACCAAGAAATCGATGCTAACTATAGAAATGACTGGAATCGATTTTAATGTATACCGCAGTATTCATTCCAAGGTATCGACTCTAAGCAAGAAGTCCAAAGCATCGATACCGAGATAATGCGGACATTAATCAATGAGGCGCTAAGTTTTCTTCTATGCTGTCCTTATGACTTGACTGTATGTAGTAAGGGATTTGTCGTGAAAGTTGTCTATCCCAGCACTGACGAGTCTATAGCAAGACGAAACACGTGACGACATTTTTGATATTATTAAAATGTTTTTGTTTTTGAACTAACAAAAGTATTAAATCATAAACTTCATTAACAAATTCAAATTTTTCTAAATGACTATAACGTAATGGCAAAAAATTCTATATAATTATAAAACGATTTTTCTATAATTATTATTCATACAGTTTCTTAAACAAGTTTGTTTTTCAAGTTACATATAACCAATTTAATAAAAACTTGACAAAACACTGAATATTACATCATCGGTTTTGATTTATAATCCTTGAATAAATATTAAAATCTTTAAATAATCTTACAATCGATTTTCTAAGAATTTAAACATAAAAATAGAGGTGCTAGTATTATTATTCTCATCATTATTATTTCTGTATGTGATTTTGAATTTTCTCCGTCTCTGTATATTTTCGCAATCACCACTAGACATCTAAATCACAATTATTCATTATAATTATTCACAGATGCATTTCATTCACCCACATTATCGGACATAATGCACTTTGAATATCTAAGAATGCATTTTTGTTTGTTGATATACGTGGTCAGACTTCAAACAATCTGAATATCCTGACTAATGCTCTGTCAAAGTTGGATTAATTCGAAATGCGAAAAGCGTGAAGTATTGATCAGCTGACGACATAACTACATTAAATTAAATACCTTCGAGTGAGAAAGAGATAGAGAGAGAGGTGAAAGAAGCCAAGAGATAATAGATTTATTTATAAAATGTGTTTATTTATTTAGTAGAGGGCAACGTTATACATATCGAATGCTTGATAAGATAGACGTCCTCTTATCTTGTGGATACTTGCAGCAGCGCGTTGTGTGTTTTTCCTCAATAAATATTTACTGAATATACGGTATGAATATGAAATGATGGCACTTGGACGAAACGGATAGACAAATATTTGCATAGACAGGAGATGTGTTTGTATATTTCTGAGTACACTCCGTATACGAATGCATATGTACATTCTTGCTCAAATAAGAAATCAAACACTAATAGTATGAGTAGCAATGCTACTTTTTGTAAATCAATGCTACCCTATAACTAAAATCTAATTTTATAATTGACATCTGTCTCTAGTCAACCATTTCAAAACTAATTTTTTCAACTTAATCATATTATTCAAATACAGGAACCAGGTGTTTTTGGAATGGCTAGTACTAAGACATTCGAAAAAGAGGGGTGTGCGACAGGTTACAATTCAGGTTACTTGACTCATAGCATTTTTAGTTTTTGTTAGGAGTGGCGAGTAGGTGACTCATTTCCACCTTAAGGGAGCCCCAAAGTAACAACTTGGTGCGCGGTGGGGGAAATTTGGCGTTATTGGTCCCTGTTTTTTTAAACAAAATGGGGTTACTGTTACCGTAACATCTGAGCACCACATTAATATGGGGAACACCTTATTCATCTCTGAATTAGAAAGAAGAGGTGTTGATCGTCAACAGTTGTGGTTTCAGTAAGATGGGGCCACGGCTCACACCGTCAAAGCGTCAATGGATGTTCTGCGACACCTGTTTCCGAACCGTCTTATTTCGAGATTTGGTGGCGTTTTATGGTCTCCTCGGTCTTCTGGCTTGTCCACATGTGATATTTTTTTATTGAGGTACCTCAAGTCACGTGTCTACGAGGGCAGGCCTCGTACGTTGGATGAATTACGGTAAGCGATCCGTCAATAAACAGAGACCCGCTAGAAAGAGTAGAGGCCAATTTTCGTGAACGCCTTCAACATTGCGTCAACGAAAATGGACATCACATGCCAGATTTAATTTTCTGTTATTGATTATTATGAAATGCTATATTCTTACATATGTTGTTCTACCAATAAGCTTTTTTAAAAGCAAAAACTAACGATTTGATTATTATTTAAAAAACATTACCCGTTTCTGTGCCGCACCCTGTAGCTATGTCGTGTGTACTTAATTTGTATTTTAAACACATCATATAGAAAAGCATTTGTTTGCAGTCTGTGGCTAAGTAAAAACTTAAAAAAGTATAAAATCCTTTACCACATTAATATTCGTATCCTAAATACGTATTTTGGCCAACTAAGTTGAGATAACAAACTTAGTTGCCGATATACGTATTTAAGATATGAATATTACAAATGAAACAGACATGCAATATACATATCTGTAACTGTACACATGGACAATACACCTCGTATTTTCAGCATTTACTTCTCCTTAAGGCACGTGTTTCTGCCATCTATAGGCGTCGTCAGTCAAGCTAGTGACAATGTATACAAATGATACAAATCTTTTAAGAACAGATTTGTATCTGTATATACATTTCACTGAAATCGCCTACAAGATATAGCAAATTTGGTCCTATAAGGTGGCACTAATTTAATAAGTGACATCCGACGGACGAAAGAGACTATGCCGAAAAAGGCGACCTTATAGGACGAAATTTGCTATATCTTGTAGGCGATTTCAGTGAAATGTATATACAGATACAAATCTGTTCTTAAAAGATTTGCATCATTTGTATACATTGCTTCACTAGCTTGACTGACGACGCCTATAGATGGCAGAAACACGTGTCTTAAGGAGAAGTAAATGCTGTAAATACGAGGTGTATTGTCCATGTGTACAGTTACAGATATGTATATTGCATGTCTGTTTCATTTGTAACAAATGCGTAATACGTGCATATAACGTATTGATATACTTAAAACCTTTTTGTATATTTACCGCCACCTGGCTCGTGTTCATGGACTACACGTATTTTTTCGCTTTTGTACTAGCATAGCTAGTCAAGCGAAAGGTCGCCTTTTTCGGCATAGTCTCTTTCGTCCGTCAGATGTCACTTATTAAATTAGTACCACCTTATAGGACGAAATTTGCTATATCTTGTAGGCGATTTCAGTGAAATGTATATACAGATACAAATCTGTTCTTAAAAGATTTGTATCATTTGTATACATTGCTTCACTAGCTTGACTGACGACGCCTATAGATGGCAGAAACACGTGTCTTAAGGAGAAGTAAATGCTGAAAATACGAGGTGTATTGTCCATGTGTACAGTTACAGATATGTATATTGCATGTCTGTTTCATTTGTAACAAATGTGTAATACGTGCATATAACGTATTGATATACTTAAAACCTTTTTGTATATGAATATTAATTTGGTAAGGGGTTTTATACTTTTTTTAAACATCATATACAAGAAATCTCTTTTAGTGTTGCATATAACAATAAAATCAAACAGTGGATCGACTCAAAGTGCTTTATTGCTTTTGAAAATATTTTCCACAAAAATTGATACACTTCTGCATTCGTTCAAACCAATCGTTAAAGCAGTTATTCCAGTCTTCAGCTGGGACAATCAAAATGATCGTTTTGAAAGATTCCACTGCTTCTTTCGGCGACTGAAATCGTCGACCACGCATTCCATTCTTGATCTTTGGAAACGTAAAAATGTCGTTGGCGCTTAGGTCAGGACTATATGGAGGATTATCTAATAATTCTATAATTGGCTGCTCCAAAAACTAAATTGTTTTTCGAGCTATGTACGAACTCGCATTGTCATGATGCACGTTGTGGGTTGGTTTATTAAAGCACGGCGATTTTTTCTGGCAAACAACCGGTTGTGTACCAATCCGCATTAACTATTCTTGGGTCTTGAAAAGGAATTGCAGCTACATGACCTGATTTTTACACAAACGTTGCGACCATCTTTTTTGGCACACTTCACAAACGGACATTTGTCGGATTTTCTTCATCTTGAAATGCCCAAACAGCGGACTGACGTTTATTTTCGAGTTCGTAGGAATAAATCCATGATTTATCGTCGTTCACGATGCTATAAACTTTTCTTAGTTTCCGTTATTGAACCGGCTCAAAGTTTTTCGGCACCAATTAACACGAGCCGACTTTTGCTCTTCGGTTAAAAGATGCGAATCCAACGGGAATCTAACTTTCTCCCACTCAGTTCATCATGTTGGATCGTTTGTATTAAAGTCTTTGAAATACCCATGGATGTCTCAATTTGGCGATATGTTGCATGTCTATCTTCTTTGATCAGGCGGTGCATAGCATTGATGCTTTCTGGTTGACTGCTGTTCCTGGCAGACTTGTCGTGGGATTGTTGTTGATACTCGTGCGTCCACGTTACAATTCACAGTACCAACGTGAAATTGTCGATTGATGTGATGTTTCATCTTCAAAAATAGAAACCAACTCAGCAAGACATTGTTGCTGAGTTAATCCTCTCCGAATGTTTTCTTTGGTCGTGTTTCAGAAAATTTTCTCGACTCAATTCCATTTTTTGGTCAACATCCTAACTTCAACTGTGAGGATCTCTATAGACTCAGAAACACATGG
Source organism: Melolontha melolontha (assembly GCA_935421215.2). Lineage (NCBI taxonomy): Eukaryota > Metazoa > Arthropoda > Insecta > Coleoptera > Scarabaeidae > Melolontha > Melolontha melolontha. Next base: position 39,387,858 of record OW285238.1, read on the forward strand.
AAGAGCCTACTACGAGAATTTGTCACGACCAATGCAGCAGAACGGTCATACACCAATGAACCAAGGCCATATATAAGGAAGAATGACAACGAAGAGAATCAGTCTGATACCAGATCCTGAAGAAGCTGGGAATATGGACAACAAAACATCGAATAAAAATACGACAACACGGAGAAACCCACAAGAAGATTGTACTACAATTTACTTTCGTCCTAATTTTTCTCATGCTACATATCCGACAACATAACTATTTCAATTGTTTAATGCAATATCTTCATTTTAAGTAATTCTATTTCCAGTCATATAATCAACTTTTCTTTTATTGTAAGCTTCTTCATCTGTATGCGTACATATAAAATCTTTCAATGTCATTGAAGCACCTTAACAGTCATTATCCTCACAATTGGCATCCACGACCTAATAATTAAAAAAACTAATTTATAATAAAGGCTTTAAGAACTATTAATAAAGGCAGTGGGTCTTGAGTTTGTAATTCTCACACGATGGAGCCATATACATAAGAAAAAGTTTTGTACAGGATCTGGGTTAAACTTCCTCAAATTGGGTAAATGTAGCTAGTATCTTTTAAAGTAATCCAAAACATTTTGAAATTTGGAATTGTGCGCTAATTCTGCATTGTAAGGTTACCGTCCTCTCCAATACATTTTCAGAAGAAACTATAGTGCAACCAAGTAAATTTGACCCCCGGAAAATATACGCACTAATTTACTAACGTCTTGCCCCTCACCTCGCCGGTCTAAATTTGAGTGTTTTAGTACAATCCCGTTCTAGCTTTAGTAGTTTTAGCGTGCGAATTTATACAATTGATTTGAATCTAGCGCGCTAAAATTCTTTCTGGGAATGTACACAACATACTTCCTGGGTCATATTTGCTTGGTTGGATTATGCAAACACTCGATATGTATACATGATATGCACACGATATGCAAGGATAATGCAAAAATGATATACTCATTTATATATAATAATTACTTATAAGTACATAACTTACATACATTTATACAATATCCTCTTTATTTTTCTTAAATTTCGGAGATTAATTAATCCACACACAATTACAACACCTGCAAGCAATACGTCTTCCTTAAATTACAACCACTCTTTTTTCTTGTCGACAGTGGACAGTGGACTAGGATATAATTTATGACACTTCAATCTTCAATAATAACAAAGATTATATACTTCTATATTATAGGTTTGAAATTCCTTTAGCACCATTTGAATCCAAATTTATATTGTAAATATTTGACAAATATTTCATACAATAATATAAAAATGTTAGAAATATATCTGTATATGCATACATGGACATACACAACGCATATTTGAGCGATGGTTACTTCAATTTACAGACGCGTTTCGATTTCCTTTTAGATCTCGCTAGTGTGAGGTGGTGAACCACCTATTGCCAATCGTTGCCGTTGAGTATAAAACACAATTTTACGGGTCAAATATCAGGAGAACGTGTCGAGACATCTGACGGCCAAGGGCAGCACATCGGCAAGCGTTTTCCCTCGAATAGCCAAGCTACAACTAACGAGAAAGTGCATGTTTAAATGTGTAGTCCATTAACTCGTAGCCTAGATGGCTCTAATATACAATGAAGAGATAGCGTGTCGATTTACATAATTAATAACATTAAGTGTGTAAATATAATACTATAGAATTGTTTAGAACATATATGTACATGCATACGTGGAAATGCACGACACATATTTGAGCAACGGTTACTTCAACGTACAGACACATGTTTCGATCTCCTCTTAGTTCTCGTCAATGCACGTGGTGAAACAGTCGTTGCCGCTAAGGATAAAACACAATATTGAACGACAAATGTCAAGAGATGATCTCAAAACATCTTACAGCCCAGGGAAGCACATCGGCAAGTATTTTTCCGTAAGTTGCGTTGTGTACCACTCTCTCTACCCGGATGTCCACAAACTGATTGAATTCCGAGCCATTGCATATTTGGCTTGAATGCGTTTAAATAAAGAGATTTTTATAAAACGGGCGTACAAAATAAGCTAACAGCATTTAATGTTTAATAGGTGCAATTCTAATTACAATTAAGTGTCAACCACGTTTATTAGTTAATTAATCGTTATTTTCATGAAAAATAAAGACTTCTTGTATGATGTGTGGGGCCATCGCTCGGTGGCTCTTTAGGAGCAGCTGGTGTTAAAGAATGGTTTGCTCATTATTTGTTGTAAGAGCTTAGTTACACTTTCAATTTCTCCAGAAGTCCGTAATATAGTACTTTTCTCCTATTGAAGCTTCTCAATTTTCTAATTGCATTAGAGCATAACTGTGCATCTAAATTAGGTTGAAATGAGAAGCACTATATTTTTGACTATATTTTCTGATAGAATTAACTGATGTAGAAATAATTTAAATGCCAACATTAATAAATATTCAGATAAAATTTAATATGCCAAGCACCACACGGGAGTGTTGAAAAATCATCGATTCCTGTCGTTAATGTCTTGTCTGCTTTGCTTGTCGGCTCACATCCGCTCAGCTAATTCGAGCGAATATTTGCCATTTCAGTTGATCACAGCCATTATATTGCACGTTCAGACGACAGTTTCTCGTCATTATCAGCTCCTGCATATTTATAGACGTGCCCCATTCATTCTCAATCAAATCACGTCCAAGAGAGGTGCGAGTGTCGACGAGAGATATCAATGACGGGTTCTCATGTTTATGATTTAAATACACACCGATGTGACGACGTAAAAGTTATAAATAAGTTATTATAGCATTTTCCGCTTTGGACGTTTTCCGTTGTATTATAAAATGACGTCATTACTTCTACACACTTTTTATTTGCAAATAAAAGGAAAAGCCATGCGATAAACCTATTACCAAAATATTAAATTAAAAAAAACTGATTTTTAAGTGAATGTTGAAAGAAAAACATAATAAATTATGACAATGTTGTGTGTTTTATTTCATGATTAAAAAAGCAAACGAAATATTTATCACTACATTAAAAATCTACAATTTTTTTGACTAGAATGTGAAAAACTAAGTAATGGTATATGAGAAGAAGAGTTTTCTACATAACATTGCACCGTACTTATATCAACATTGTCGAATGATAAAAGTTTGAAGTTACAAATACGAAACTTTCCAAAATCATAATTTTTGTCTAGAAGGGTTCCGCTTTATATACCTGAAAACGATCTGTCTATAAGAGTTTGTGGATTTTTCTCTCATCTATATATACGAGGACGTTGGAATTGGTGCTGTGATGTCGGACGTGGACAGGATCGCCATGTGATATCGGACGTGGGCAGGATCGCCATGTGATATCAGACGCGGGCAGGATCGCCATGTGATGTCACCCGGTCCCGGAGGTCACATCGATGCTTTTAACACCGGAGGTTCACCAACATAATAAATGATAGACGGGACAACGGTTAAATAACAATATATAATTTAATAACGACCATAACAACGATTAACAATAACAGATATTACATTGTATCCAGAGCCACTAGTCTAGCAGGGATACTAATACACTCGCTCGGACTATGTCTCTGTCTCACTCTCTCTTGAGATCTCGCAGGGTCTCATTATATATTCGAGCGTGTCCACCTTTAGCCTAGTGACCTGGTGATAAGATAAACAAGGTGGTGAAAGATCGTAACACACCGAGGTCGTGTTTGACGAAAGATCATAACACACCGAGGTCGTGTTTGGAAAGATCGAAACACACCGAGGTCGTGTTTGACGAATGAGATGCGTTTGCAATACATGACCTGGTTTAGTTGCCGCAGTGCAAAGAAAAACTCCAGTGGAACATCAAATAGTTTAGTTGTTTTTAGTGACGACTCATTATTCTTCTGTTGAGAGTTAGAAGGCGACTTGGAGAGAGACATAATCTATATAATTCGGTAGAAAGATATGCATTAAATTCGTGTGCTATCCTCTGTGGCAATAGATCTCCTTTAGTCTTCATCTAAAGCAAGATGACAGCCCAGTAAAAGCAAAAACAATGCATTCCGATTTTCTTCTCTACTTCCAGGAATTGTAAAATCCAATTTTTCAACAAGAAAATATCAGTTGTAACGTAACAAGGACTTTCAATCGTTTACCCTTACCAACCACTTCAAATTTTTCTCATATAAAACTTGCAAAGACTGCTATGGATAGAAGAAGGCAATAAATTTTCTACATACGAGGTGCTAACCAGAAATTTCCGGAATTTGAATGTGGCGCGCGAAGGGATGATAGTACAACACCATAGCGCTAGATGGTGTGAGCTACATCTATACTAAGTCTGTCAAACTGTACTTTGCTAGGTGGTGACAAACAGTTTTTGTGTTTATGTGTTTGAGTTATTCTGTCACACTACAATGTTAGGTGAAAGAACAAAGAATGTGCATTAAATTCTACATCAAAGTTGGAAAAACAGCAACGGAAATTCTAAAAAATAGTTAACCAAGCGATTGGAAAAGATTCTTTAGGCCATACGCAAACTTATAAGTGATACAACCGTTTTAAGAATGGACGTGTGTTGGTTGATAATGATGAGCGTTTCAGTCCTCCGCTATCTTGCAAGACCGAAGGGGAACAATCCATGACATTTGTAACATTGTCGGCTTACCGTACAGCGTTTGTCAGCGTATTCTGTTTGGCGAACTCAAGCGAAGTTTGTACCAAGGTTATTCAGAATTGAACAAAAACGACACCGTGTTCATGTGTGCACAGAGCTGAAGAAACTGCCGAAAGAAATGCGAACTTCAGTCGCCCGTATCATTATTGGGGGCGAATTATTGGTGTACGGGAATGATCCCGAAACAAAGCAGCAGTCATCGCAATGGATGACGTCATCGTCACCACGACCAAGGAAAGCACGGCAAGTTCGAAGCAACCTCAAATTGATGTTGATTGGCTTCTTTAACGCTGATGGCATCGTGCATCCACCAGGTGAAACAAGTAATGGACTATTTTATTGCTTTATTCTTCGGCGACTAAGAAAAAATATTTGACGCAAGCGGCGTGCAAAATGGCGCAACAATTCGTGGATCCCACACCGCAACAATGCACCAACCCACACATAACTTGTTCTGCGTCAGTTTCTAGCCTCAACGAAGACGGCAGTTCTACACCACCCTCCCTACTTCCCAGATCTTGCTTCTTGTTCCCGAAGTTGAAACCAAGGGGCGCCATTTGGAGACGATTGAGGAGGTCCAGCTCGAATCGCAGGCAGTGTTGAACACATTAGCACGCGAAACCTCCCAGCACTGCTTTCAGTCATGAACAAGTCGCCGGGATCATACTGATCCCGACGACTGATGTACTCGCCGCGAGTACTTTGAAGGGAATGGTGGTGAATAAGTTGTAAAAACAACTTATTGTTTTTTCAAATTTATTAGATTGTTTTTACAAGGGTATAGAATTATTAATTAATGGTTGTAATAAATGCATTGAAATTAGTGGAAATTATATTGAAACACGAAAACTGTCAAACTTCTATGTTTTTCGGTGATTTTCAAAATATTTTATTTTATGCAAAGAATGAAAATTAATCAATGATATCAACCCCTTTTTCGGTTTCATAGGTTTCAGAAATGGGTGGGTTTGTTCACGTTTCAGCAGTTGGTCGCAGGCGTTTATTTCTTTATGGCAGGAATATTATTACCAGTCGCTAATTTGAGGCTAACCTACAATTTAACCGTGTGGTCTAATACTAGATACTTGTGCTAAGTTCTAATATGTCATAATTAGAGAACGGACACGCTTACCACATGACGCAAAGCCCAGTGCAGTACTGGCGAAAGGCTGTATTTCTAAAATATTTAAATTTATTTATATAATTGGAAAACGAACGGGTGGTGATCTATAAAATTACGAAATACATATTTTTTTTGTTGAAAAGTTGTATTTTTAAAGTTTTTAATTTTATTTCTAGAATTGGAACATTTTTATTTGTTCATTTTGTCGTTCAAGTTGTGTAAAGGAGTATTAATATTGACTAGCAATAGTTTCTCAAGGTTTTCTTCTGTCAATTTTGTTCTCTTTGAATTAAGTACATCCTTATAAATAGAAAACGTCCTTTCTACATCGCAACTGGTTATAGGTGCATACTGGAAATATTCTTTTATTTCTTTATATTTAGCCGCTAGATTTTGTGGAATTGTCTCCATACATAATTGCTGCTATGTAATTACTATGCTATGTAGTTAGATGGTTAATTTAAAACAAAAAAAAAACAGTAGTAGGCACTGAAAAAATTCCAAAAACATAGTGTACAAAGTGTCAGAGTTGATTTAGTCTTAATAGTATTTGACAGCTACAGAATTTAAAAGTAAATTGAGAAGAATGACAAACTTGTCGAAAGTAGAACGAATTTAGATACTAATGTTAATTGGATATGGTGATAGAAAACGTACCTGAGGAAGAAGTAAGTCATGTTTTCAACAATTTAAATTCTATAAGTTGCTCTACAGTTTCGAGAATAATAAATAAATTTAATGAAACTGGTAGTGTGCAGGATCGTCCAAGGTCTGGCTGACCAAAAAGTGCATCTAATGAAAATAAGACTTTAGATGTCCTACTAGATGTTCAATAAAATCCTAAAACATCTACATATGAACTGTCAAGAAATCATGGATTAGTAGGAAGTCTGTACAAAACATTTTACATAAAAACAAGTTCCATCCATATAAAATTTAAAACCACCAAGAATTAGCTGAAGATGATTTTGATTGAAAATTAAAGTTTTGTGAGAACGTATTAGAGAAAATTGATGAACATAACAATTTTTTAGACTCTGTAGTGTTCAGCGGTGAGGCTATATACTGCTTGAACGGTAATGTTAACATGCATAACTGGTCAGTCTGTAATTCGCACTGGATGGAGCAGATTCATACTCTAAGTCTACAAAAAGTTAATGTGTGGGCCGGTTTGGCGAGAAGCATAGGTCCTCTTTTTATTGAAGGCACTTTTACCGGTAAAAAGTCTCCAGCTTCAAATTATACCTGAAATAAACAATTTATTTCCAAATGTAAACGTATATTTTCAACAGAATGGCACACTTTCGCACTATCAGAGATATGTTAGGCAATATTTGGATAGCATTTTCCCCCAGAGATGGATTGGTCGAAGAGGTGTGGTTGAGTGGCCGGCAAGATCACCCGAATTGACTCCACTTGATTTTTTTTCTGTGGGGCTTCTTAATGTTAATAGATCATATAACTTAAACGATTTAAAAGATCGCATATATCTGGAAATGCAGACCATTTCCCCAGAAATGATCAACAATTCTATTCGGCTTCCAAGACAGATTGCATTATTGCCAAGAAACAAATTGCCAACACTTTGAGCACTTGTTGTAGTGAAGAAACTGTTAATTAGTTTATTGTTTTAGGTATTATTTTTGTAAATTAATGTATGTGTTCAACAATCGCATTTTTTGTCTTCGACAATTTTTTTTCATATTTCCTTAGTAATGTGGTACGTTATTAGTATTTTTTAAAATTGGAAGAAATAAGCTTTCCTGTCATATATCACTCAACCTATGTTGCTATTTAAAAAAATTGAAGATGGCGACGGTACGTTAAACGCTAACGTCACATAAATTTGATATGTCCTCTAGAAAATGCAGAATATGTATAATCCTACAATTTCATAATTACAAGTTCATTAGTTAAAAAAATACCTTGTTGTCAGACTTTTTCGCTACCTGGTATAATAGACAGGTAAGAAGGTTCATTACAATTTGTATGTCTTTGTTTTTCTTTATAGTAAACATAACTTTAACGTATTAAGTACAAAGCAATATGCTTTACTTTAGGACACTTTACATATATTTACACTTAAACAAGTTCAAAATATTCCATTCTTTCATTTTCATATGTCAGTGATATCAAGGATCTGCAAGATTTCAGGATGGAATCTTGAGCTAACTAACGTCACCAAGTTCTTTCAAATTAATGGAAATGCTTCCATTCTCGAATGATAGAACATGGACTAGCTTCAACTGAAGCCTTTATTTTATCAGGATCAGCCTCCTACGGCCGAGACCTGTACGGGGTACAGGTCTCCTTGACTTTTCTCGCTGTAATCACCAGAATGGAAACGAGCAAAAGTCTTTTAGGACTTTATCCACCCTAAACTTTACGCATCTTTTCCTAGACCTGCACAGCGTTTTCCTTTTTGTAACTAATAAACGTTATGCATAAGCATAATTGTTGATCGATTCTCGTACATTTTTCTTTGATCAGAACTATAAGTCTAGCTTATAGTTCTATGTTAAAGCTCATGGGCGCATGAATTTATAAATACGTTCGATATATTAAATATACAATTTGTATCCAAATTTCTAATTGTATTGATCGGTCGGACTTTTTCCAAAATTTATTAATTAATGCGTCTGTTTATATCAAGAGACTAATTCATAGTAGTATTACCCCAACCTTTTGAATAAATAATTGAATGGAACCTTTTCCAGATGTCGGTGTTTTTCTGCAAATAATTTCATCGGTTATCATGGCAGAAAGTTTGAGCATTGTGAACAAATTAGTCAAAATTCTCACCTATAAATTTACAATATTAAATACAATGATAGACAATTACATTTTTGCTAGTTCCATTATAAAATGATATATTAGATTTCTCTTAGATTTACAATTCATATTTTAAGAACTATATTTCATCTTTATAGGTACTAATATTAAATTCAGTTCACCATCAACCATAAATTTCATTAAACCTGTCAAAGTAAACAAAAGCACGTACTATATTTTGAGTTAAAGTAATCCATCGAACAGACAAGACAAAAGAAGAACGAACGGAACGAAAAAGAGACAGACGACTGTGACGAAAATTGCCAAGCAGCTTTTTGCGATCGTCTTTTTTTCCCCTCATCGTCGTATGCGTCGTCGCCGCATCACGGCGAAGCGAAAGAATAGAGTTCAAGGCCTACTGACGTATTTCTCTGTACGTTACGATGTTGAGTCTTTCCCCTCTCCTCGGCAGCGTATTCGTCGTCAGAAAACGCAGTAGGCCGGATGTTATCTAATTTTGGAAATGGGTGCGATGTTGCCATAGTGTTCAAGTTTGAAATACGTTTGCTATGTTGCCGTTCTACGTACCCGTAGAATTACACTATGATTCATCCTAAATTGAACGGAGTAAATTAATGGAGTGTTTCTAATATTGTTTATGTAATTTGCTCTTAATATTACAAATGTTTGTTGCATTATACATCATCTATCACAAACTATCTATTTCTCTATACAATCATCGTTTTTTATTTTACCAACGATATAAAATTATAAATAATAATAATAATAATAGTCGTCGTTATCTAACAAGTACTTGTATTGACACGAGTGCGTAGTTTAATAAAACTATTGCCTAAGGCATTATTTTTATCAAAATGGAATCTTTGAGTGCGCATAGAGTGAGTGCTTCATTTTTAAATAAAATTGTTAACATATCAATAAAAGTATAGTACATACAGTATATGCAATTCTATTTGACACAAAATTAAATAATTAGGTTAGAAAAAATTCAAATTTTACACCGTACACTTCTGCCTTCGAATATACCGTTAGAATCTACTGTACTGCCTCAGGCATCAATTCTATTTGATTGCACTATACGGGGTGTGGCTACAAAATAACGACACAGATACTACTAAAAACGCGCCAAAGTCGTACAACCGACACCTGTGTACCGTGAACCCTTTTCTTTTGATTACCGCCTCTTCCGCAGGGTTGCCAACTGTACGTTTAATTACCGTGCATGTACAGTAATAATTTGAATTGTACGGTATACGAACGAAAAACATTACCGTACATCAAATGTACGGTAATTTTAATGAGAAAAATTGAAGAAAATTTTGTTTTTATTTTGAGAATTTAATAATATTAACATTTCTAAATTCATACTTGTTTTATTTCAGGCCAGTAATTTGCGATGCCCTCTATCGGGGTAGCATTAATTAAGCCTGCAGTAGACACTGCATAGATTCTGTTTTTTGTATTTTAGGGATTGATTTGAAAATTACTTAAATTTAATTTAGAAACTCCCCGAGATAACTTCTTGCACGAGGTTATAATATGATCAACCCCTGTAAATTCATCATATATTCGCAGCGAAAGTGCAATAGTGATGAACCCAGTGCTAAGAAATAAGTAACACATTCTGTTAAAAAAACATTTTTTAAATATCAATAAATTGTAAAATGTTCCTTCTTTTAAAGTTTACCTATTTTGATTTAATTTCTAATTTTTGCCAATTATAAAGAAGGTACCTTATATTTATTTAAAGTTTTTTACATAGAAATTTCGCCAAGCTTGGATAGAGTTACCTAAATTAGAGGATGGCTCCGTCCTGTGCCAAATTATAATTTAAAGGGGCAATGTGTATGGTGTAAAAATGAATTTGTAGCGGAATTGTCAAGAATAAATAAACATGCGAAAATTAAAACGTCCACAAGAAAATCAATTTTTCAAACATTGTTTAAATCGGAAGTTTCTACAAGTAAAAACAAAGATGAAGTTGAAATTAAATTATGTGGATTTTTGGCGGAACATAATATTTTATTTCGAGCTATTGATTATCTATCTTTTATAATAACACAGGTCTACAAAATTAAACTTTTTGACAGATGTTTTTATTTTGAAAACTGATTTTATATAATTTTGGTAGGCTGATTTCAAAAATTCTATGCATTTATTTGTATCATATAAGGTTTTTTTGAAAATATTAAATGAAAAAAAAACGATATTTCTAAAAAAAATTATTTGTTTATTGAGTAAAAAGGTGGAATACAAGTTAAAAAAGTGGAAAAAAATACTTTACTCAGTCTTTTTTAAGTGAAATCTTTGTCTTTTTGCCAGAAAGCTGCGTTGTCCGGACATTCGGTTGTATGTTTTTAAGGGCATATCCCGTTTTAACATCTAGCAGTAGTCCGCCATTTTCTTAATGTCTTGGTGAAACCTCTCTCCCTGTTCTTCGCTAACTGCTCCAAGATTTTCAGGAAAATAGTTCAAGTGTGAAAACAGGAAATGCACTTTCAAACTCATATTACAACCTAGACGATGGAAGTGTTGTAACATATTTTGAACAATATTTTCGTAGTTTTCGTCCTTAGAGTTCCCAAGAAACTTATCAATTACTTCTTTAAATGAAACCCAGGCGTTTTTCTCGACATTGGTCATTGTGTTTTGAAAATCCTTGTCTTTGCATAATGTTCTTATCTGCGGCCCAACAAAAATACCTTCTTTTAACTTGGCATCGGATAAGGCTGGAAATGTCTCGCACAAATATTTAAAACACTGTCCTTTTTTGTGTAGGGCTTTAACAAACTGCTTCATCAAGCCAAGTTTGATATGGAGAGGAGGCAGTAAAACTTTTTTGGGGTCAACAATCTATCTCTTAATACATGTTTGCTACCAGGTGTAAGGCTTGTTCTAGAGGGCCATTCTATTTGACTCCAATGTCTATCCCATGCTCGACTATCCCACTCACAAATAAAGCATGGAAATTTTGTATAACCTCCTTGTTGTCCTAGTAGCGTGCACAGCACTCTAAGGTCACCACAAAACATCCACTGATGTTCTTGGTAGTTTATTTTCTTTAAAAGAAGTTCAAAATTTTCATACGTTTCCATTAAATGTACCGAATGGGCAACGGTAACCGAGGCCAGCTCGTTACCATTGTGCAATAAAACGTCTTTTAAACTACGCTTACTTGAGTCAATAAACAGGCGCCATTCTTCTTTTACATACAGCACATTTCCTAATTTTGAAATTAAGTCAGGAATATTGTTGCAATACACTAACTTGAGTAAAATATTGACATAACTCTTTTTCGCGATCCCGGTAAAAGCTTGATGTGACGCCAGGTGCCAGTAAATGTTTCTCACGAAGTCGGGAGGCTAACAATTCGGATGCATCCTTTGGAAGGTGCAAATCTCTAATTAAATCATTTAGTTCGCTGTGGTTAAACACTTCGGGCTCTCTGAAATCTTGTGTGAAATCTGAGTCACCTGGGTCGCAATTAGATTCCTCTGATTCTGACGATATGACGTTTTCTAGTGCTTTTGGGGCGTTAGGTATCGGTACATCTGGTCCATGAGGAACTGGTCGAATAGCAGAGTCAAGATTGGGATACGCAATTTGTTTCTTATTTTCTCTGTTGAATCCTTGAACATTACACGAACAAAGATAACAATCATCACTGTGATTTCTAGGCTCTCGCCATACCATAGGAACACCAAAGCTTAAACATTTCTTCCTACCTTTTTGCCAGTTTCTTAATGCTTCAACGCAAACGGAACAAACAGTATGAGGAGCCCAGGACTTGTCTTGGTCGCCAATTGTTACACCAAAATAAGCGTGGTATACATTTTTCACAAACGAAGTTATAGTTTGCCTCTGCTTTACTACGACATAACTACCACAAATATAACAAAAGTTATTCGGATTGTTCACACAATGTCTTCTTTCCATATTTATACGTTCTAGGACACTTAAAACACGCAACAACGAAGACAACAAGCGCGCGGACACAGTAGCACGACGACTAACACAACCAAACTGCACATAAGCAGGTTTCAACGTTGTATTGACGCTTCTGCGCCGACTCTGTTGCTTTGCTGAGAAATCTAATATTAACTAGTGTTGCCAAATCACATTTAATTTCATAAAAATAAATTCATTTAAAAATCATGCCTAACATGGAACAAACATATTCTTGTCATAGGTATGTATATTAATAAATTAACATTTTTAAGATATAGAGCGCTATAAAAAAAATTTACGTGATAGAGCAAAAATATGGCGTTTTTGGAATAAGGGGCCCCAAACATATACAAATTAGCAAACAGTTTTCAAACATCAAAATCACTGTAGACCTGTGTAATCAAGGTATTCCCAGATTCTAAAATTGCTAGTGACTTGTCTATAACAAGAAACAAAGCAAGAATTATAATAACCAATGTAATAGCAAAGAGCCATAAATTAGAACTAGTTAAAAATTTAAAATTTACAAAATTTTGCATATTTGTGGATGAGTTAACAGATACTGCATAGTAGTTCGCTTTTATTCAGAAGAACGTGGAAAAATTGAAATGTTATTATGTACAATGATTGCTACATTTGCAGAGGAAAGCGACATGAGTACACAGGGTACAGCTGAATACCTATACAATGATTATGGGCACATTTGAGAAAAAACAAATTACCTTGAGAAATGTAGTTGGTTTCACCTCTGATGGGTGTAACCTATTGACAGAGGAACTTAATTCTGTTGCTTCCAGATTAAAAGATGTTCTGGAATTGGATTTTTAAATGTATTTGCCGTTCCCTACACATTTGCACCAGTCAAGCTTGCAAAATCTTTCACGTACTTGTGATGATTTAGCTAGAAATATGCACAATTTCTTTAAGGTATGAACATTTTTGGTCTAATTCAAATATTATGTGTGACTAAATATATTATTACAGACAAGCTGTAAAAGGCAATATGAGTTCCAACAATTTCAACACTTCGCTCAAGTTGAGGTATATAGCTTCCACATTCCTCTCAGACGCGCTGGTTATCTTTGGGGCAAGTTGTTGCAAGATTATAAGAACAGTGGTCAGCTCTACAATTATTTTTTGGTGAAGAATATTTAGATCAACGTCTTTTGAGTACGGAACAAGTTCAAAAAAACTTGAATGATCCGTTTGTTAAATTATATTTAATATTTTTAAATTTAAAATGCAAGAGTAGGTATAAAGACGGACGAATCAGGAGAAGCAATTGGAAAATATGGAGAAAACTATAAAAATAACAATGGATCAAGACTGATAGATTTTTGCATACTGAATAACCTAGTGATAACTAACACTTTTTTTGAGCACAAAGATATACACAAATTTACAAGAGAAGTAAAGAGTAGAAATGATAGGTCCATAATTGACTACGTATTAGTAAATAAAAAACACAGAAAGGAAGTAAAAGATACAAGGGTAAAAAGAGGACCTGAAATTTACTCAGACCATTATTTAGTGGTGACTAAAATTAAGATACAAACACAACAAAAACGACCACCCAGGACATACGAAAAGATAAATTTAGATACAGAAAGAATTAAAACGTACAAGTTAAAAGATATAGAGACGGCAAAGGAATTTAAATTACGGGTAGAAATAGAGATTGACAAAATAAAAGAAACTATAAATGAATTAAACGTAGAAGAGCTGTGGACTCTTATGAAAGAACTAATAATTAAAGCAGCTAAGAGAGTTTGCGAAATGACAAAAATTAGAGAAAACAGCAAACAAACCAGATGGTGGAACGAAGAAATAAAAGCTGAGATAAAAACCAAGAAAGAGAAATGGATGCAATATTTGAACGATAAAACAAATGAAAAATACGACAGTTACAAAGAGCAGAGAAATAAAGTTAAAACCAGGGTAAAAGCAGCGAAACAAGAATCATGGAAAGAATTTGGAGCCAAGATGGAGAGAGACCATTCCGGAAACCTAAAGTTGTTTTATAGAGTACTAAAAACCCTTCGACACGGAAGAACATATAAGCCGAATCTTATTAAAAATAAACAAGGGAAAATACTAGATGAAGATGAGGACATTATAAAGAGGTGGAAGGAGTATTTCGAAGAACTCTTAACGATAGAAAAGAACAATGACATAGGAACAAAAAGAACAAGAGAATATTAACGAAAATAACGAACAAGACGTAGAGATAACAATAGAAGAAGTGTCGTAAGCCGTGAGAAGATTGAAAAGGGGCAAGGCGGCAGGGCACGATGGAATATATACGGAGATGATAATGAACCTAGGACCGAAAGCTGTGGAAATAATGGTTAAGCTACTGAACAAAGTATGGAGAGAGAAACAAATACCACATGACTGGGGGATAGGAATATTGATACCGATATTCAAGAAAGGGAATAAACGGGACTGCGCTAATTACAGGGGTATTACTTTGCTTTGCATGCTGGCCAAACTCTATGAATGGATACTGACCAAAAGACTAGAAAGAACAGTGGAAAGACAACTAGAAGATTCACAAAGTGGTTTCAGAAAGGGAAGAGGAGTTCAGGACCACATATTCACACTGAAACAATTAATAGAGAAATGTACCAATGACAATATATATGTGGCCTTTATAGACCTCAAGAAAGCCTTTGACAGCGTGCCAAGGGAACTAGTTTGGAACAGTCTAAGAAGGAGAGGAGTCGGGCAAAAATTAATAAACTGTATTAAAGCTATATATAAGAACACAAGAAATTACGTTAGAACCAGGAACACAAGATCTGAAGAATTTGTAACGACGGAGGAATTAAGACAAGGAGGCAACCTTAGCCCAGTATTATTTAATATAATAATGGATGATGTAACAAAAGAAGCGAAAATGAAAGTTAAGAAAATGAAGGTGGGATACTACAACATGGAACCGGTAGAAATAGCAGAGAGCATATTTGCAGATGATTTGGTGATTTATGCGGAAAATAAGCTCAACCTTCAGCGTAATCTTGATATATGGGCAGAGGCGTTGCGAAAGAAGAATTTAAAAATAAACGCAGAGAAAACAAAAGTTATGGTAATAGGGAAAAAAGATGATGAATTACAAATAAAACTTGACGACACTAAAATA
Organism: Melolontha melolontha; assembly: GCA_935421215.2. Classification (NCBI taxonomy): domain Eukaryota; kingdom Metazoa; phylum Arthropoda; class Insecta; order Coleoptera; family Scarabaeidae; genus Melolontha; species Melolontha melolontha. The sequence continues at coordinate 39,403,506 of OW285238.1, forward strand.
GAACAAGTAGAAACATTTAAATACCTAGGGGTGAAAATACACAAAACAGGAACCATGGAGGCAGAACTGAATGACAGGATAGATGCAGCATCAGCACTTTACTACTCCTTGAACAATTCGTTCCTGGGAAGAAGAGAAGTGTCAAGGAAAACTAAGACCTCAGTTTACAAAACTATATTTAAGCCCGTATTGATATACGGAAGCGAAAGTTGGACATTGACGAAACGAATGGAAAACAAAATACAAGCAATGGAGATGAGGTTTTTAAGAGGAATAATGGGAACTACTAAGAGAGACAGAGTAAGAAATAGCAAAATAAGGGAAGAACTTAAAGTACGGACGCTGAAGGAAGATATACAACGAAATCAATTAAGATGGTTTGGACACTTGACAAGAATGGGAGAGGAGAGAACAACAAGAAAAGTATGGCAAGCAAGAAGATATCAGAGAAGACCAAGAGGTAGACCTAGGAATTCGTGGGACAGCCAAGTGGAAGACATATTGAGAGCCAAGGGAATGTCAGGAAGAGAGGCGAAAAGAATGGCAATCAACAAGAAAGAATGGGCAAGGATGATATACGGAACGAAATTAGAATAAAATAATAATGATAGATTCTGATAGGCTGCACTTACTGATTTCATGTACTGTAATTTTAAGGAATTGTTTGATTTTTGTATTTAACCTTAACACCTAACGGTAAATAAGGTATTGATGATATATATATATATATATATATATATATATATATATATATATATATATATGTATATATATTTAAATTACGTTTTGCGCAAAATTACTGTACTTAATCAATTTTTATAATCAGAAAAACTATTAGTAATTAATTTACATAATGTCATTGTAGAAAAATATACGGAACTTGTGCTTTTTAGAAAATCATTATGTTCAAAAAAACCCTTTATTCGCAATCAATCTAGAGGACAATCCCCATTATTTACCAAATTCTAATTTATATCTTGGCGTGGACGTTATGAACGAAATAAAAGAACGGAAATTAAAAACAATCAAGCAGTCTTAAATTATTATTTTGAGCGTTGCAGAGATTTCTTTAAAGTATCGTGTAAGGAAATTAAAAATTGATTTAATTTTGATGATATTATCTTGTCACAGCTAAATATTATTACTTTATTTTTCTTTGTATTTCTCATAAAACACGAAAAAGGTATCCTACATTGTTTCCATTATTTTAACATTTAAATAGATTTCATGAACATGAAGCTCGTCACTCCACTGATGGTCAATGGCGAATTTTACCAAATTACTCTTTTTCTGTCGAGACCCTCAATTTAAACGACAACATAGGTAGATATTTTCTGGGGAAAATTATTAAAATTTAGAAATGAAAATGGTAGGTTTGAATTTGCGGATCTAACGCGTTTTGTTTTGAATATTCTTTCGATACCACATTCAAATGCAGCTTGAGAAAGATTTTTTTCCGAAACAAATGCTCTTAAAACAAAATCATGAAATAAACTAATCACAAAAACTCTAAATAGTACTCTATTGAGTAAACAATATGTGAATATTTCTGGAAATTGTATTAGTTTTCAACCAAATGGGAATATGTTAAGTCGAATGACTGCCAGTCAACTATATTCTAGAAAAACTCCGAGTACATCTAAATTTACAGATGTTAAATCTGATGAAGAATTTTCCGTAGAAATTGAGTAGGAACTATAATTATTAGTTGTGAATCCTTTTTGTATTTATGAAAATAATTTTACATTCGGAATTTTTATTTTTGTTTTTATATTTGTTGACTTTATTCTAATAATAAATTTACTTTGAAAAATTAATATAATATTTTTGGTATCTTTCTTAACCCATAAACCTTAAACTTCATACGGTAATTAACCAGCCTGGTACGGTATTTGAAAGTGTGCGGTACGATAATACGCACTCGAATGGTTGGCAACCCTGCTCTCCCGTGTCTGTAGACATAATAGTCTGGTCGTGGCCTTTGTTTGTATAAGATCTACTTTTTTGTTTGGCGGAAAAATGTTTTAGTAGAGCAACGAAGTGAAACTTGGAGAAACCGCTACTGAGACTTATATTTTATTAAAAGAAGTATATGGCAATGAATGTTTATTACGGGCGTGGGTATTTGAATGGTTTAAGTATTTCCAAGATGGCCGAGAAGGCGTCGATGATGGTGCACGCCCAGGACGCCCTTCCACGTAAAAAACGAATGAAAATATTGAAAAAAATCGATAATCTTATTCGATCTGATCTGATTGCTGAAACTGTGGGAATTGGCAAAGAATGCGCAAGGCTAACTTTACTTGAGAAGTTAAACATGCAAAAAGTGTATACGAAGATGGTAGCGAAAATTCTCTCAATCGAATAAAAAGAAGCTCGTGAAAATATTTGTACTGACACTTAAGTACCATTAAAAATGACCCAAACTTTTTGGAAAGACTGATAGCATATGATGAATTATGGTTTTTCACCTATGATCCAGAAATTAATCGTCGATCCATGGTATCGGAAGAACCCAGCTTCACCCAGAGTTAAAAAAGCGCGAATGAATAAATCAAAATTCAAAGCTTGTATTATGTACCTTAACTGGTTTCTAAGGTCAGACTATTAATCGGCATTACTAGCTCGAGGCTATTGCCCGACTCCGTGAAAAAATTAGAAAAAAGACCCGAATTGTGATCAAAAAGTCGTGGTTTCTTCATCAGGACAATACACCGGCGCACAATGCATTGTCTGCCAAGACGTTTCTAGTCAAGCACAACATCCCCGTGTTAGAATATCCACCTTATTGGCCTGACCTGGCACCATGTGACTTTTATCTGTCCTCAAGCTCAAATCTGCATTTAAAGGAACAAAATTTCAGATCGTTGTAGCTGTGAACGAAAAAGTGGCACGCGTCATGAATGTGCTCGCAGAAGAAGACTACCAGGACTGTTTTGCACAATGGAAAATTAGAATGAAGCTGTGTATGGATAGAGGAGGGATGTATATTGAAGGGGATAATAATTAGGTATGTATAAATTAAAAATAAAAAGTTTTACAGTATCAGTCTCGTTATTCTATAACCGCACCTCGTAGAATGATTAAAACTTTATTTTGAGTTTATCATAACTATCTTATTAATTTTTAATATTTATACAAGGTGTGTATAAATTGTCGCAAAAGCTACACGTAGCGACATTCTTCGTTCGGTTCTGAATAAAAAATCTTAATGTTAAAATGTCGTATCATGCTTCGTAAATTCGTAAATGTCAAAATTTGACAGTAATGATTTTGATTGAACTCACTTTGAAATACAAACTTATTGTTCTACAACGTTGCCAAATGTGTTTTTCGTGAAAGTACGTTAATTAATAAATGTTTAAAACAAGCTTTTAAATCAAAAAGAAAACGTTTACGAAATAATACTAGTAAAAATTGTTTCTTTAAACTAAATTGCATCTATCTCTATTAACAGATATCGAAGAGCAAAGGTTAGTTACGCACTAAAAGTCTGAACTTCAAGAACCCCGCGAAAACAAACGAAGCATGATACGACATTTTAACAATAAGATTTTTTATTCAGAACCAAACGAAGAACGTCGCTGCGTGTAGCTTTTGCGACAATTTATACACACGTTATATATCCATTCAACAATAAAATCCTTTTACTATTGAAATTGCACGTACACAGTGACACATTAATAATACGTGAGTAAGATCATGGACAATGTTGATTAAACTATTATCCTATTGAAGCCAATTTAAACGAAAATAAACCCAAATTACTTAGTTTAAATTATGTACTTTATGAGGGTGTCGTGTAATTCACTATTATATATACTTTGGTTATAATAGAGTACATGACAAACATTTTAGGCACCGATTATAAGCTTCCTGTATAAACTACAGCCAATAATACCAAAGAATATTTGCGTTATAACTTTTATTTCGTCTTAAATAATTATTCAAGTACAATTTACATGATTCAAAATATAAACAAGTTTCACTGTTTCGTTCCTTTGTTGTATTTAACGCGGTATCCAAATTTAAAATCTTAATTTCGTAAACACTAGTTATAATAATGCTACAAGCAGTTGCTTGACTACAAATTACAGAGTTCAAGAACAGAATTCTGTAATTGTTGTATGTACTCCTTTACAGAGCTAAAATTTCAATAATAACAATTAATGGCATAATGCAATGAATGCATTGATTTTACAAAAAAATTATCTATCCGAAACATCATAGTAAGCACTGTGCAGAAGGGAACCTCGAAAGTAATATGTAAACATTGGAGTAGCTGTCTTAGAATCCAGATACGAATTTAGACTTTAAAGTATCATTCACAATTAAAAAGGCCAAAGTGGTAGTGCAGAACGATAATGCAAATTGATAGCATAATTATCTAGCCTCGGTGACATCCATATACAAAGAGAAGTAAGATCAGTAGCTTACAGACTAATGCAAGACGAATCACCTATTAGCCAAGTCCACGGCACTGACCATCATAAGTTTATAGAAGAACTCGAGGCAGATCCCATTACAAGGAAACAAGGAGTCATGCCATAATTCACAAATTCAACTTTAATAAAAAGTGTAAAATTGTCATATTATATAAGGAGGAGTGGAAAAAGGCCCACCCGTCCAGGCATCCCTATCTGGATGCCTCTAAAACAGAACAAGGTGTTGGGGCCAGAGTACATGGACTCAAAGAAAGGGCTATGATTCAAGTTGTCCTAAATGTAGATACTACGATATTTCAAGTGGAAGTTGCCGCATTACATTATATTTAAAGATATATTGATAGACAGGATTGAACGAATCGCTCTGTGGCCGTTTTCTTTGACAGTCAAGCAATCTTAAACGCTGGATTCGGTATTTATTCAGTAAGGGGATTTTGTGTGTACCCTGAACGAGCTCAGTAATAATAATAATAATTGTCTTTATTATCCAACAGATCTCTCCATTAAGGGGACAATACAATAATAAAGTACAGTGTCAAAAAACTAAATTAAATTATAAACCATAAGCTAATTACAGTAAAAATTACAAATATAATTAAATTAAGAAATACTAACCGAGTGATTACCTTGCGCAATTGCGCAAACGTGGGTAATTTATTGAATCTATGTAAAAAGTTTAAATTGTGGCGAAAGGGTAAAACGGATCAGAGAAAATTCGCGTAATAATATGCGTAATTGGTGTTTTAGCAAATATGTTAGTTCTAGCTCTGGTTTCGGCAAATGTTGCATTTGATCTCGTTGCATATTTTGGCACTATAATGTCAACAGAAGAGTGTAAGTTCGGTGCGTGATGCCATTGTTAACTAGCTTAATCATAAAGAGAGCACTGGCTGCAATCAGAAAGTGAGGTAAAATTGTGATCCCGCAGTAATTCCTGATAGTGAACTCCCATAGCAGAATAATTGCCAGATAATTTGTACGTTAAATATTTCAAGAATATTCGCTGCACTTTCTCGATCAGTAAATTCTGGTAAACCTAATAAGGGTACCAAATAATTGACGAATATTCGTGTTAGGGCGAATTAGTATAAAATAGAGCGTCTTAAGCGTCTTTAGATTTGCAAATTTACGGCAGGATCGAAAACAAAACTAAGAGTGCGTAAAGCGGAGTTGCAAATAGATAGAATGTGGTCAGAGAACTGCAAGCGTTGATCAAACAAAACACTCAAGTCTTTGATTTGTGATTATCGTGATATATTGAACTGATTAACTGAATAGGTATATGTTAAAGGGTTCGCCTTTGTAGTGTACGTGAGGACTGCACGTTTATTTATACTGATTCTTATCTTCTTATCGTTACACCATTGGTAGATAGTGTTTAAATCCTTTTGTATTTTGTGTATTTTCCCAAAGACTTTTAAGTCATCCGCGTAGGCAAGGACGGAGCAGTTAAGCGACGACAGAAGATCATTAATATAAACATTAAATAATAGCGGACCAAGATTCGAACCCTGAGGAACACCGGAAGAACCAGTGAAGGTGGTAGAATAAAAGCCATTATAGCAGACATAATAAAGATAGGAAGCTAGTCAAGTCTGTTAAGGATGAAGTAAAGGAAAGTTTGGACAATAATATGGTGTGATCAATATTGTCGAAGGCCTTCGCGAAATCGGTATAAACAACATCGACTTGATCTTTTGAGTCAATAGAGGAACTGATGTACTGAGTAATCTCAGTCAAATTAGTTAAATTTGTGCTGCGTGGAGATAAAACATCGAATAGATTTATATAATTTATCATAAAGCAACTGCTCAAAGATTTTAGAGCAGCTGAACAAAATAGTAATTGGTCTGTAGTCAGCAATATCATTTTTGCTACCTTTTTTTATATATAAGTGTAATTCTGCTTACCTTCCATACTTCTGGAAACGTAGATGTGCGGAGAGAAAGATTAAAGATAGCGCATAACGGATGACATAGAATGGAAGCACAGTCCTTAATTATAAAGTTCGGTAATCCATCATGAGCAGATGCAAAGTCTGCCTTGAGGTGGTTAATGGCTGTTAGGGTATCACTCTCTGAAAAGATTCCGAGTAATCACAAGAAAGTCACATTGGCCACTGGCTCTACACGCCTTGTCTATAACCTTTATAGGACTGAAGTCTTTCTTTAGCCTTGTAAAAACAAATATAAAAATAGTCGTTAAAAAATGAGCTGAAAATAGATATAGGGAAAAGTGGAGAACGTCTGTTATGATGATAGTAGACCTATTACTGCGCATTGTAAGCTCAACAAACATATGCATTCTATGGGCTTGACAAAATAATCGCTATGTAGATTCTGTCAAGAGGATGAGAAACATTTATGTACTATGCCAATGCGAAGGGCTATGGGAGATCAACAACTTTATTTAGAAGGACCGCTCTCAAAGCTCCTAAGCGTAATAAAAAAGCAGGGCTGGAAAAATACTATAACGAGACCTGAGGACCTACCCTGTTAATAATCAACTTAGTGCAGGATTGTATTGCAGAATTAGTGGCGAACATAGCAAACTCCAAGCTTAAGTATTATAACGTTAATTTAATAAAAACTGCAGACTAATAGAATGATAGTATAAGTTTAAAAAAACTGCTGTTAATATTAAATATGATATTTCCGCCACCTTCTATAGATTATTCATATTTACACATACCAAAGTATAGAACAAAACACGCATGTTTGATAATCTACACTAATTTTAAATACAAACGCAACTGCATAACCCTTTCCAATTTTTCTCTCCATTGAGCAAGTATGAATAATCGCTGTCAAGAGATAATCGACAACAATGGAGATTAGTTACCATGTTAAATACAGTACGCATTCTTTGTTGTTATGCAGTCTGTTCATGAACTAGCAGAAATTTTGCCGATTCGATATATCTTATTATTACTGTCTTATTACTATTGTCAACACCTTTCCAGATTTTTATTTTTTTACTTCTGAATGAATGGGGGAGACTTATTTTGTAAAAGTTAATTTAAAAAACTTACCATCCTGGACACATATTTCGACAACTAAATTGTCATCATCAACGATAGAAAAGTATACTCGGAGCCTTATCACTCCTTTTTACATAAAACTCATCACTATATCACCGATCCATTATTTATTTATTTATTTATTTATTTATTTATTTATTTATTTAGCGTATGGAATCTAAACAGATTTTTATATACCAATAATATACACAAAAAATATAAAGTATACATCAGAAATAAATCATTACTTTCCGTCGCATTCAAGAATTTCCTAAACTCTTCTCCAAATCGCTTCAGGGGACAATCCTCTTTGGAGAAAAGCTGCTCTAAATGCATTTACGTCAGTGTCATTCTTAGCAAGTGTAACCCTACTTATTCCCTCAATGTTTATATAGAATATACAGAACACTGGCCCAAGTTTTCTATTCACTTAGTCCTTTGGAGAATCGTCATTGTTCATATCGTTGTTTACAAGCATTTGATGTACTTATAGCCAGGAGATCCAGGTGATTCCGGATTATCTGACTCTCTTTTGTGCTAGTTTATTTTGCGTTATCCAAGATATACGTGTAGGGACGCAAACCTCTACACCGACCTATCAAGACAGCGTCATACATACGAGGACGACACTGATAATTTTTGAAAATCAAACAAGGATTCATTTTTTTTTAAATTAAAATGATTTTATTGCTTTTTTAAATATTCTTCATTTGCATTCGATGAAACCAGGCCTTAAAGCAATGATGCCACTCTTCTTGAGACACTTCAAAAACCGGCTTTTATAGTGTTTCACTACTTCATCTGATGACGTAAAAGTGATTCCACGCTTTTTATCTTTAATTTTTGTTAACCAAAAGAAATCACAAGGTGCTGTATGGTGGAAGGGCCCATGGTGCTGACGTTTAGGGCGCCTAGATACTCAGTTGTTAGTTTTTCTTTATGCAATGATGCGTTGTCATGGTGTAAAATTATTTTTCCTTTTGGATATTTTTAACGAATTTTTTTTAATATTTGCGGTAAACAGACATTGGTGCATCAATCGACAATAATAGTACGTCTACTTTCTGATGCTGTAGTAGCAATATGGTCCGTTTTAGGAAGAAAAAAAATGCGACCATCTTCTTACCAGCACTACGAATTCGTCGGACAAAAATCCTAAGCCTATAAAAATAGACTTAGGTTCTGTTCGAAAAACCCATTGAGTTGATTAAGTTTTCTTTTCAGGATAATAACAATAATTCCATGATTCACATACAAACACACCAGTAACGATATTCCAAACCGAATTTGAAATGCCGCCTTTTCTGAGTTTTCCTACACCTGTAATGACTGAACCAGGTCATGTATTCAAAACATCCATTTCGTCAACACGACCTCGTTGAGTTATGATCTTACATCACATTGTTTTCATCTTGTAACCAGGTCAGTAGACTAAGCGAACAAACTCTAATATATAACCAGAGACTCAGAGGTCTCTAGAGTCAGAGAGGTAGAAGTTAGAGTCAGAGAGAGTGAGAGTTAGAGTCACAGTCACTACCAGTCTAGTGCCTCATATTTACAATGCAGTGTTTACTGTTGTTATCATTGTTATTATCGTTATTAAGTTATATGTTGTTATTTAATTATTATTTATCACACTGATAAACCTGCTGTGCTGTATAAATGGAACTGTCTCGGCAACAATGTTACCTCCGGGACCAGGTGACATTACACGGCGATCCTGCCCACGTCTGATATTACATGGCGATCCTACCTTTAGTTAGATGATCAGATATTACATAGTGATCCTGCCATCCCATCATCTAATATTACATGGCGATCCTGCCATTCCACTTCTGACATTACATGGCGATCCTGCCAGCCACTTAAAACCGTATATAAATTAAGTGGAAAGTGGAACGAACCCTCGAACATATGGTAAGCCGATAAACATGGGGAACTACGCAACAAAAGAAGAAGTCGTCATAACAGCTAACAACGCGAACGTTACAAACAGCGTGGATACGGTCGACATCCTCGCCATACTGACATTACATGGCGTTGTTCTTTTTGATCGGAAGTGAGTTGATGTGCAGTTCATCGACAACAAAGCTTTCTCACGTCTAACCGTTGGTGTAAAATGTTTTAGATTTGACTCATACTATTGTCCAATGTCGCCCAAATAAATTCATATGATCCGTCGATCTTCCTCAAGCATTGCTCGAACAGCGGAAATATTCTCATCAATAACAGCAGTTATTGGGCGTCGTCCACGAAATTCGTCACTAAGAAAAAAACCGATCTCTTTCATATTCGCTGTACCAATTATAAATGCATTTCTAAGCGGCTCCTCACATTGTTTAGCAATACAATCACATCCTAAATCAGAATGGTAGGCTGTTAGACCTTGTGTTCAGCAATTTTAATTGTCCTATGCATATTATACATGATGATATGCCACTTGCGTCTGAAGATGGACATCCGAGTTTAAGAATTGATTTAGGCAATATTGTAAAAATCTAAACAAAATAGTTATTTTTATATTAAGTGTGCAAAGCATAGGTTTTTTGAGTTTGAGAATGTTGAGTTTTTTGTCGAGACAAAAATTATATTCGAAAACTCAAAAACTGTTTTGCACACGTAATATAAACAACATTTTTTTCTCCAATTGTAGTAATTTAAAATTCTAGATTAATATAAATAAAATAAAATGTCACCTACATAATTACGGCGGCTACGATAGGTGCGCTGAGTTGCCTTAGTTACGAGTGTAAATTACAAATTAAAATTTCACAGTGAAAAAAATTTTTTCTTTCTATTTCGGTGCTATAAAGTGCACTTTTCGACACCCGTTTCGGCTGCATAAAGTATTACTTTTTCGCACGCAAAATTTTGTTTTTAGAGGTTGGTCACAAAAAAATAAATGGAACTAAATCATATGTAAATGTCAAATATAAATGTGTATAACAAGCATGTGTAGTAAAAGTTGTATAGGTACAAAGAATAAAAAACACTTGCTAACATTTTATTTATACTAATTAACAATATAAATTGTTATACAGAGTTGGAAGATCTAATGCTACTATTGACATTTACTTCCCATTTTGAATAGTGCAACTGTTATAAACGTTTACTGTAACACTAGAAGATTCATGTGCATTAATGGAGATTCCAGGCAGATTCTGGGAACACACTATGTTTTGTTTGAATTCCTGTTGATTCACATTGATTGACACATTACTGCCTATTGCATCAGAAGTCGATGGATTCTGAATAATTTTAGTGGATGTATTAGGTGCACTAGACAGTATTCGAGCAATATCAACTTTTTTCATGGTGGAATTATCAATGTAACCTTCAGCCACTGCTGAAGATTTCCATCCTCCATGGCGCTTAATTGTTATTAAGTCACCTCCACTATTATCCAAGTGTGTCATACTTGAACGCCTAAAGCAATGTCCAGTGAAGGGCTCAGAATTAGGCAAATTTAAGTAAGTAGCAATAACTTTTGGTACTTTTCCTATAGTATTAATGCCAATTGGATTATTCACGCAAGAATCATTTCTATATTGCAGGAAGAAGCGTTTATGTGTAACATGAGTGGAACGAAGTGAATAATATTTTTTAACCAAATCAATCCATAATTTTTCTGTTATAATAAATTGTCTTGGAATATAAGTTTTAGTTTTTGGCACTCTAACCATTATGACATCATTTTTAAACTGTATATCATCTAAAATCATGTTCATGATTTCTTCACGACGACAAGCTCCATTATAACCCATTATAAGGATAACCTATCAATATTAATATGACTATTATAACAAAATAATGTAGAACATTAATAAAATACTATTACAAGGATGTTTGTATTACTTACTTTCATTGCTAAATATGTTTTATCATCGGCTTCTATTATAAAACAGTTAATATGATCTATTTCTAAAATCTTGGATTTCTTAGGCTCGTAGCCTTCAGATAATCTTTTTAAATATGCAAGAAGCCTAGAAAATTTTGAGATATCTATATTTTTATAAATATTTAAACAACATCGTAACATCGAATATGTGGACCACAAGGTCGATGCCTTTTTTATCTTGCTTTCCTTATCAAAATAAGCAATAATTACATTTTCAGTAATATTCGCGATATTATTTTCTTTACACCAAGTTAAAAAGTGCTCGTATTGCTTTTGATATATATGTCGAGACTTTGTCGGCAAAAGATTTTGTAAATTATCTTCTGCTATTTTGCGAATCTCTGGGGGGCGTGCAATTATTTGCTTCGTCCATTTCGTTAATAATTTATTGCATAAATCAATCTAAATTTTAAACTTAAAATGACATATAACACCGCCGATTTTTCAAATATTTAAAATGCTCTAGTCAAACATCAATGCTACCAACTTCAAAAAAAGAAAATTTCTACAATTTTCGTACAAAACATGCCTCTTAAGTCTTTTTGAACTTTTAATGTCCGAAATATAAAAAATAGTATAAAATACACGTTTCATAAGACATTTTAGTGCACTTGTTCTTTAGAAAACTCGCCTTGCGGCTCGTTTTCTAAACTTGAACGCGTGCACTAAAATCATGTCTTATGCAACTTGTACTTTAATATATTATTTTTTAACGGTGAAAAAAAATCCTTTTTTAACGGTTAAAAAATGACGCACTTTGCATACTGAGATTAATGGAAAAAACGTACATTTTTTTGACAATTGGAGAAAAATTATAATTTTCGTAAAGCTAATTTGGTAGAGTTGTACGATGGAATGGCTGGCATTGATTGGTCACACCTAAAAACATGTACGAACGGTAATGTAGCGACAGCAAATTTCTATTCTGAGATATTTTCTGTGGTTGATAGATACGTACTCGAAACATCTTCCTCTCGCAGGTTTCCCACTTGGTATAATCGAGAGGTAATAAGGATAATAAAACAGAAGGAATATTACTACCGTAAATGGAAACGTACAAGCCCCACTAACAGTAAGCAAGAATTTCTATGGTTGCGCAGCTTGGTCAAAACTGAAGTCCGTCGTGCTTATAACCAGTACATATCTAATGTTGAAACAAATATGGGGACCAGGAACCGATGTATTAACTGATCCGGATGAAATTATTGAGGCTTTTGCACACATGCTTTCCACTACATTTGTACGACGTTCAACTATACCTAATACTTTTCCTGCAAATATTCTTTCATTTGGCATTATTAATATTCCGGCGGTTTCGACTGTGGAGCTTTCGTCTATCAAGACTGATAATACCTCCGGTCATGATAGGCTTCCTAACTTTTTCATTAGAGATTGTACACGGGTTCTGAGCGAACCTCTACCTTCGATTTTTAATTTCAGCATCAGTACGTCTACTTGTCCAAACTTTTGAAAACTAAATCGTATTATATCAATTTTTAGACATGAGATAAGAGCTTTATAAACAATTATTGACTTATAAGTATTTCATCTACCTGCCAGACGCGGCTCGTGATCACGTACTTGGGGACACGTACAATGATGCGAGTGCTTCGTGTATTCTCGTGTACTAACTGTAGCGTTTTCTTAGTAAACACCGAAAACACACGTGGTACTCGCATCATTGTACTACCCCCACAGTACGTCATCACGAGCCGTGCCTGCTACCTGCTCCAAAATTTTCGAACAACTTCTATACTTGAAAATATATGCTTGTGTATCACCTTACATTTCCCCATACCAGCATGACTTCAAGCTGAGAAGATCAACAGTAACAAATTTGGTTGAAATTTCGCAGTATATTAGTCAATGCTTGGACAAAAGAGAGCAGGTAGGTGTGATATACAAGTGTCCCGTAACATTATGTTCAAATTTTAGGAGTGTAAAGTAGACTTCATTTCAAGTAACAAAAACGCAAAACTTGTATATCCATTTTTATTTGTTTCAAAGTTATAGATCTATGAATGTGATTGTCAGATCATGAAAAAAAGTGTAATCCTAAAGTCAATAAAAACTGATTTGATTTAAAAAAGTTCAATTAATAATATTTTCGAAATGTCCACCTCCTTGTTGAATGCAGGCTTGCGCCCGTAAGCCAACAGAAGAAGTACTTATCCGAATTTCATACTTGTTTTGTCGGATTTGCTCGGCAGCCAGGTGAATACGATCCAACAACTCTTCTCTTGTATTCGAAACTTGTGCGTAGACTAAATTTTTCGTGTACCCCCATAAGTCAAGGGGATTAAGATCGGGTGATCTGGGGGCCATGCAACAGGACCACCTCGACCAATCCATCTTGGATAATTGACGTTAACCCAATTTCGGACAGCAGTTCCGAAATGTGATGGTGCCCCATCCATGTGAAACCACATGTCTCGTCGAACATTCAGTGGGACATCCTCTAAAATACCTGGCAGTTCGTCAATACGAAATTGAAGGTAATTGTCCGTATTTAACCTCCCAGGAAGAACGACAGGACCCCTCAACAAGTCATCGATTAGGGCCGCCCAAACGTTAATAGAAAATTCATGTTGAAATTTAGATGGGCGTATAGCTTTGGGATTTTCTGATGACCACCTGTGCAGGTTTCTCAGATTTGTAATACCACTTCTCGTGAACGTAGATTCATCTGTTCAGAGGACTGTTCTGCAGAAATTAAAATGAAGCCGTGACTGTCTTAATATCCAGGTAGAATAAACTAGACGAGAATAGTGGTCTGCTTCAAGCAAACCGTGTCCCCTGCGATAGTGATATGGATATAAGCCCTCACGTTTTAAAATTCGCCAAACTGTCGTTCGTGGCTCTCCTAGTTGCCTAGCGATTCGACGTACACTGAGAGTTGGATCCCTTGTAACAGTAGCTACTGCTTCTTCCTCTAAGTCTGCTGGCAAATTTACTCCTCGGTCGAAAAGAATCACGCAGTCCGCATTCCCGAAATTGTTTGTGTACTTCCAGAAACGTTTTGTAATGAGGAATGCGCCTATCGGGAAACCGATTTCTGTATTCAATAACTGTTTGACGGACACTGCCGTTACAGTAGCCATACACAAAATGCATGTCCGCATACTGGTGAGAAGAAAATCGGTAAGGTATTTTGAATAAAGAAAACGTGTCCACTCACTAATAAACTGTTGTATGAACTGAAACGTAATGTAATCCTTTATTAAAAAATGCAACATTAACAGTCATCTGAACATTTGTTTATTGTATGATATTCATGGTTCAGCACTTACGGAATAAGTAAGAACCTTCTTTATCATAAATGAATTTCCAGTACTCTTTTTTGTAGATCTCCAAGAAATTACTGTATGCACTACGACACGTGTTTATTTATTTTAGGATAATATTTTATTATGCGACGTTAACAATCACAGGCCTGTTATTGAATCGTATATTTGTTTGTAAGTAAAATCAGTTTCTATTGATTTTAGGATTACGTTTTTTTTCATGATCTGACAATCACATTCATAGATCTGTAACTTTGAAACAAATAAAAATGGATATACAAGTTTTGCGTTTTTGTGACTTGAAATGAAGTCTACTTTACACTCCTAAAATTGGAACATAACGATACGGGACAGCTTGTATACAGATTTCGCTAAAGCGTTCGATACGATTGACTACAACATACTTATGACTAAAATGTCATCCTTCGGCTTTTCTCCTAATACTGTAAAGCTAATTGATTCCTGTTTGAACAGTAGATCAACCTATATTTGTTACAATGGACACAATTCCAGAATATTCACAACGGCTTGTGGTGTACCGCAAGGGTTCAGTCTAAGGCCTCTGCTATTTATAATGTATATAAATAATCTTTTAACAACAATCGACCTCCAAGTTCTTGCGTATGCTGATGACTTCAAAATTTTTAAAAAATCGATACCATCTCCGACTGTGAAACATTGCAAAGAAATATCAATATTGTTACCGCCTGGTGTAAACAAGTTTAAATTAAGTATTAGCAGGTGTACCATTGTCACTTATTTCAGGAACGAGTAACTTATTTCTTACGATTATGTTGCTGAACATACACCTATTCCAAGGAAGCTAGTAATAAAAGATCTAGGTGTTTTATTTGATACACAGCTTAAATTTACTGGACACATAAAAGCAATCTGCAAGGCAGCTTCTCGAGCCTTAGGCTTCCTTATAAGAACGTGCAGAGGATTCTCTAACGTGTTTACACCAACAACGTTATATTTTGGTATGGTCCGTTCTAAAGTGAAATATGCCTCTGTCGTATGGTATTCCATATATACTTACCAGCAAGCAACTTGGCTTGAAAAAAATTCAAAGGAGGTTCTTGAAATATGTATTATTTAAAACTAATGGAAAATATCTACCAAACTACTAATGGAATATATCTATCAAAGTTGTTACAAACAAAATTGATTTTCCGTCATTACTCGGTGAAGTACAATTTCTTGTAGCGCGTTCATCGGCAACATTTTCAGTTCCTCGTGCTAGAACTAATGTTTTGGCTAAAGCCCCAATGGTCCATATGGCGAGAAACGCTAATAAGTATTGTGAGGATCCTTTTAATAGACAAATGAGTTAGTTTGTCATTTTGTTTATATTGAAGGTAATGGATGAATTTAAATGTGTAAGTGGATTTAAGTGGATTTATGTATCTGATGGATAATAAAAACTATTATTATTATTATTATTAAAAGTAGCTGTCAAAAAACAAATTTAATTTTTTTTTAGGAACATGGCTGTTCTATATTTTTTTATTATTCCCTTCGTATGGTGTATTTTGCTTGCGTAAAGTACGTGCTAGGACTCCGGGTATAAAACATTTTCTATTGCTAATGATCTCAACTTAGTTGTCGAAATCGTATCCAGGATTTAAAACGTTATTTTGGTAAGAATTTTTTTAAATTAATCCGTATTTACTATCAACAAAACAAAAACCTCGACTTCTGGGTTCCAGTCAAAAAATTAGATTTCAATATTTTTTTAGCACTATAGTTAGACAAACAATTCTTAATAAATATTATTATTCTGTGCGTTTCCAAATATATTAACGTTGGTAGTCGATATGTTTTTCGCTTGCGCTGTTTGAAACGAACAAGCGAGCGAGGTATAGCGACGTGAATGTCTGGAAACATAACGAAGCAGTCTGCCGTATCAACCAACAGATGCGAAGCGAGGTCGCGAGAAACTAAGCGAGTTCACGTGAAGCGAAACGCTTGAAGAGAAGCAGTTCGTGTTTCGTGACGATAGAATACGTATTGCACAATGATCGATATTGAAAAATTGATACATCATATTTACTCTAGAAGTCCAATATGGGATCAGAGGAATCCACTGCATAACAATCGTGAATTAATATTAAACTTATGGAAGGAAATTAGTGAGAACTGTGAGACAACACGTAAGAATATCATTATTACGTATAATAAGAGTAACAACAACTTCATCTTTTATATAAAAAAGTACAGTAAAAATATTCTCTTGTGGACTGAAATATTTTTATGTTAGTGCTTATTACTTTTCATTTCTCGTAGACTTGCATATAATTGTTCCTAAGTAATTGGTTCTAAATCTTTTCCATATTCTAATTTAAATATGTAGCAAATTTTACACATATACGGGTGTCCTTGAAATTAGAAGGCAACATGTGAAAAACATGAACAACAAATAAAAAATTATACAGAATATATACCCATAATATTTGTCCAAAATTTTCATAAGCGATAAAAAAAATGTCATGCCACTGTGTGATGGACTATATTATAAAAGACGGTATATTAAGTTGACCTACAATAACATTTACGTCTTCGATTAAAGATAAATTGTTACCAAATAGGAGTTTAAATGCTCTTCTTTTAATACATCTTCTTAAAAATATTCGTTGAACCTTTAGCATACAAAGCTGTCTACCCAATGTTATCTTCTAGTTTTTCTAAACATAACTATTGCATTCAATAGCGGTATTTTTTATAGACATTCTAAATCCATTATATTTGTGACTTCTCGTAACAAAAAAACATTTACGTAATACACCTAGAACAACAGGTGATTTTGTACGTGGTTATTGACCTTAGCATACAACAATGTAATAGCTTTTATAACATCGACAGCTGTTACGTATGTAAATATACGCTATGGCGTATGTGTGTCTAACTTCAATAGAGGTATTTATACATTCAGAATATTTTGAATTCATAGGAGTTATGTAATACAATGTCCAGAGAGTTTTTAATTTTAGGGTTCGCGCCGTAAGTTACTCACAATATTTTGGGTATATATTCTATACAATTTAATCTTTCCATCTTTCATACATTGTCTTTTTATTTCAAGTACACCCGGTACAAGAAAGCGTCACCAATAGAAAAATAAAAGAAATTCAAACAATTTTATTTTTGAGCACTCTTAAACATAAGCTGAACTCGTTTCCTATTTTCGCTATTCATTATCTGAAAATTGTATTCGCCGAAAATATATAATTAAAAAAAAGCACGCAAAAAGATTAGATGAGATTCTAAAACTTCAAATAACAACATGGGATATATACTGGACACCATAAATAAGTGAACGCCCAGTAAACGTATATTTTAATGAAATATTTAGGAAAGATTTATTTTGTTCGTACTTGTAAACGATGGAAATTTCACCAAGTTTCATTAGATTACTCACGGTAGCATTGTATTAAAATTTTTGTTTTGTTTTTCTTAGAGCTTTATTTAGTCCTAGTGGAGTGTGAAAGAATGCAATCTATTCGACAATGTACTCATTTTCATCTGTTAATTAAGTTTAAACATGGCAGGATTATTGACCTGAGAAGCTGGATTATTCATTCGTGATGTTGCTGTTCATGGAAGACGTATAGTCACCACAATTAGTTAAGTTTTCGAAGTAAGGTACGAACTACATTTACGGCCCGGTCAACCTAGACGCACCACTGATCATGAAGATCGTGCTTTTCAGCTTTTGGTTCTTAGGGACCGTTTTTTGTGAACAAGGAAAATTAGTGATAGATGGAGAGGTTTAAATAATTAACAAATCTTCATACGATTTATATATCGGAGAATGCGAGCTTTCAGGCTTAGATCGTACTGACTATTTCTTTGTTTACCTCTAACTTCTCACATAAAATAGCATGGCTAGAGTGACACAACGAAAGGTTGCACTAGAATGAGGAATGGACTCGAGTCATCTACAGTGACGAATCTCGATTTTGTTTATAGGCTGATAACACTGGTCAACACAGTTTGGTTTTCTTTTACACCAACATGTATAAGTTTATGTCTTTTGTAATGACGATTTTGAATCTGATTTAAAATTTGCTCCATCACATCAACATTTTGAGATATTTTCTTATATAGTTTTTTCAAAAATCGCATTGAATTTTACAAAATTTCAAAGTTACTTTTATATAATAAAGATACTACTAAAAATACTGTTCTGTCGAACATTGAGTGAACATGTCTGAACATGTATGTTTCCTACATCCGAGCACTTCAACCACGACCACTTTTGCTGTAAAACCAATCAAATTTAGAATTGGTAGATATCTGGCTATGGGTATATAAAGACCTACACACGGCTCTTTCGATTCAATGTAAGTCGGTTTGTTGTTGTCTTAATGTCACGTACGTGTATAAATAATCCAAACAGTTTTTGTTATGTATGTGGAAAATTCACTAGCCACTAGCATAAGCGGAATAATACATCTTTAATAGAAAAGTTTTATTTTCACTATTTTGGCTTAACCATTGATCATCAAAACAAGGCTGTGCTATTACTCAAAGGGTCTGGTCAAACGGTATGAAAAGCGCTATGCCATTTGTATTACCTGCATTGCTAAAGACTGACCAGTCAGGGCTCAGCATATTCCTGGACAAAACTCACTTGAACCTGATAGAGTACCACTACCGCCATTACATATAAAATTAGACTTGACATAGGGATAAAGATGGCTGTGGATTCCAATATCTTAAACACAAAATTCTTAAAATCTCGGATGCAAAACTTGAAGAGGAAGTTTTTGTTGGACCCCAAATTAAACTTCTGTAACAAGATAAAAAATTCGAAGAACCCTTACGTGACTTGGAGCGTGGACTTGCTTGGAATGCTTTTAAAAATGTAACCCACAATTTTCTAAGAAACAGAAAATCTGACAATTATATAGCACTTGTGAACTTCTTGGAGTTACCATAATTTGGGCCGTAACATGAGCCTTAAACTACTGTTTTTTCGCTCGCATCTGGATTTCTTTCCCCCGAACCTCGGCGTTGTGTGTGATGATCATAGCGAAAGGTTTCAAGATATTTCTATTTTTGAAAAACGTTATCAGGGTAAGTGGAATAGGGAAATGCTAGCTGATTATGTAATCAGCAAAGACGATTATTGTTGGACATTGATATCAGAAAGTGCCAAAGAACAGTATATAAGAAAAGTAAAAAGAAAAAAGCATTTTAAACAGGACGATATATATGAGCTCCATATATTGTATATACTTAATTAATATTATTTCATTTACTTTTCAATATTTTTTCCAAAACCTGACCTGCCGGAATAAATTTGTTGTTATTACTATTGTTAGTTACTATAAAAGAAACGAAAATTGTACATAGTTTCTAAAGAAAAATTAAAGAAATGAAAATTTGTTTGACCAGTGTAATAGACGTAAAATTATCAGAAGATGTCCAGGGGAAGGAAGAAACTTCTAGTTTATTATACAGCAACATACAGCTCTTACTCAAAATGTGTTGGTGTGGGAGCTATCTGCGATGGAAGGAGATCTCTACCTACAAGTGGTAAATCAATTTTTTCTATAGGATAATGCGCGGACACATACTGAATGGGTTACTATGGAGTTCTATATAAATCAATGTTGATCGCTTGCCTTCTCGTTTCTCCTGACTTGTCACAAATAGAACATGTGTGGAATATGGAACATCGATAATTTACAACCACCCCCATATAATTTCTATAAGTTCTTCAACAATCACGTGCTCAGGGTAGCACAGGACGGCGCCAAAACTTGGTAAATTCCAATTTTTATAGTCGAATGAGACGAGCGATCACTTCAACTGTCAAATTAAATTTGTCAAACCTAACCTGACTTTTAAGATTGTGAACTAAAGAGATTGCAATATTGTATATTTCTTTAAAGAATTGTTCTGGTTGTTGTTTATTCATGGACGAAGTAGAAAATTTAGTACAAGCTAAATAGGAATTGTATAATGTGCGGCTATTCAATTACAAAAATGTATATATAAAGAAAACATTGTGGCAAATCGTTGTAAACGTAACTTAACAACTGATCAAATAAACCGGATGTCGTTCTAAAAGAATTGAAAAATGATTCCTTGCCCTGAAACCGCATTTCTAAACTTAAATTGTGAAACGCACCCTTAATTCGTCTCTTTGCAACAAAAGTCTTAGATGGTTTCGAATCTTCAGCAATTTACAGTAAAGTTAACAAATTAAAAGTTTTCTTCGTCATTGAGCAATCACAAAACAAGTTTGAAAGAATTTTTGGTAGTAAATTAATAATAGCCAGCAACTCCAACTGTCAAGTAGAAAATACGCTAATCTCATGCATGTAAAAAACTATTCTTAGCTATGCGAGCTGAGCTAAACGATTTATGCAAATAAGTTCGGTAAGACGCACCTTTAGAAGCTTGGAATAACATACCACAGACTACCACTGATTCACTAATTTCAAGTATGTCTAATAGACTATTCGAATGCCTAAGAAGCAAAGAAGGGTCGACGCATTAATAATGTTTATATGAGATTTCAATCACAAAACCCTGGTTACATTATCCAAGTGCTAAATTTTGTGTTCAATATAATAACGCCATCTTTTGTCAAGCCCCATAATTACTATGAAATACTGGGACATTTAAATAGTTTTTTTTTAAATAAATTTATGAATTTTCTAATAATATATCTTCTATCTATTAATAATTAACTTTGGCTGTTAATCTGTTAATAGATAACCTAAATATTTTTTTTAAAAATTCAATCAAAGTGTAACTTAAAAAATATCGGATTAGATCCAAATAACGAGAATGAAAATTAAATAAACAGAAATTATATGTTCTTGAACTAGAATAAAAATAACTATGACATGATTGTTTCTGAGATTTCGGCCTGGAATTGCGTTCTTGGAACCGCTTCCTTGGACAAGTAAGAACCAATTCCAAGGACGCAGTTCCAACCCAGAATTTTAGAAGCAACCGTGGACAACGATAGCGAGAGGCTATAAGCCAGAATAATTATGACATGACATAAAGAATTCAATTACTGAATGGAGTAAATGGTAATGATAAACATATCTTTGTTTTTTTCAGATAACTTGCAATGCACATCAATAAGAAAGATTGAATGTCACTTCTGTCTATATGCGTATTAAATTACTTTTTTTAATTTTTGTTGCAAGAATTGTGTCATGTTCGTCAATTTTCGTTAAAACATCTAGTCACACTCCTTCTTCCACACCTTTCAACGCGGTTGAATATTTCAGCAATTTATTAAAGACGTTAAGAGAGCATGTTCAAAAATAAAATTGTTTCCAGTTTTTGTGTTATTTGTACACAATGTATTAATTTTAGCGGATGCTGCCAAATCCAAATGGAAAAACTTGCGAGATAGTTTTCGAACAGAATACAAGAAGAACGGTAAAAGAAAATCTAACAATACCGAACATAGGCCGACTTGGATATGGTATGAAAGCTTACTATTTCTGAGGGATCAAATCGCAACCAGAAATAAGAGAAATAATTTCTTAGAACCAATTCTAAAAGTTGAATGTGATGAAAATGCACTAACGGAATATAGCATATCAAGTAGTAATAGCTTAGGCTTGGAGGAATCTGACAGAGAAGTGGAAAGTACAATTTTAGAATCCGAAAGGCAAGGAGCTCCTAATCAAAGTACTCCATTATTAATTTTGAAATCAAATGACAATGGGAAACGCTTAGCCGATGATGAATTGCAGAATATCGAAAAAAAGATTAAAGTTATTGACGCGAATGAGTACAATTCAGGAATACCTAATGATGATTCATTTCATTTTCTTGTGAGCCTACACAAGCCGTTAACCAGTCTTTCTGTTGAAAGGCAAATGTTTCTTCGATATAAAATCCAAGAACTTATTTTCAATGAAATTTCAAGATCAACTAGTGGGTAACAAAATATTTATCGGTTATCTTTGATATCTTTTTTTATTTATATTTTCATAATAAAGTAAGCCGTACAAATATAAGATACTAGAGTGCTTCTAATTTTCCGTCAACAACTACTTCAACCATGTTACTAGTCTCCTATAATACCCAAAAATAATCAATGCGATCAAAATTGATAATGCCAATCTTTGATCCTACTAAATCTAGTGATGGAAAATAGTCATCGATCTCCAGAATTGATAGTTATTTGTGTTATTGAACTTTCTCATGAACCCACACCAAAAATTATATTGAAAGAAAATAAATGTTAGATAAATAGTTTACACGTACATGTAGTTTGACTTAGGGCAAAAAAATTGCTATTGAAAAATAGAGAAATTAACACGTTCCTGTCGACCCTTACCATGGATGTGCATAAGTAAAATCTTCGCAAAGGCTGTTATGTTAGATAAATAGTTTACACGTACATGTAGTTTGACTTAGGGCAAAAAAATTGCTATCATGAAAAATAGAGAAATTAACACGTTCCTGTCGACCCTTACCATGGATGTGCATAAGTAAAATCTTCGCAAAGGCTGCACTTGACCATCGGCGATATAAATGTATATTTAACATCTATACGTTCTAATATATTTAGGCTTACATACAGAGCACACGGTTCCTAGATATATATACATATATTGTCCCATTCGTTAGCGATGATGCTTTCGGTTATATGAAACGATGTTATGCTGTAATAAAAATACGTACCTAAGAACTAAGAAAACTTTATTGATAATACAAAACTCAGTAACATAAAGAATTATTATTATTTTATTTTCAATAAATAAAATTAACAAAATTGATAAAATTGTGTGACTATATATTTATCAAAGTATGCCAGCTTTTTTGAACAGTCCATGTAATAAATGTAAACTCGCTTAGCTTCTTCATCACTTCTCGATATCCTTACCACTCTTTCATATTTTTAGCATAAAGAACATCTTTTCCTACTATCCCCCTTTGTGTCTGTACATTTTCTTCATCTGTTCATGAGCCATTTCTTTACTGTTCCTTAATTTTAGTGCGAAACAGCCCCAAATAAAAGAATATTCCTCGGAACCGTCTTGTACGACCTAACTTTAAATAGATATAAAAACACTTACAACATTGATATTCGTATCCTATATACGTATTTTAATAACTAAGTTGTAATCTTCAGTAGAAGGAAATAACATTGTTGAACATGGGGCACGGTAAAGCTAACGTAAGAAGTCCCGAAATATTTTACTAAAGGTTCATGTCCCCATGTTCAACACTGTTATTTCTTTCTGCTGAAGATGACAACTTAGTTATTGAAATACGTACATAGGATACAAATATTAATGTAGTAAAAGGTTTTATACCTTTTTTAAGTTCTACTGAACCACAGTCTCTAATGAAAAACCTTTGTATCACCAGTAGTACAAGAAAGAGAATAGGAATTTAATTGCAAAAATAAAACAAATGTATACTATAAACACCGTTTATTTATTATTATTATTATTATTAAAGCGGGGATATTTAGACAGTTTGCATGGGCGGCGAACGAAACCGGTACGGATGTCTTCGTCAGTCTTTGCCATCACCGACATATAGCAGGCGTTGCGTTGTCAAAAACGAATACATCGTGAAATATACAAAGGGTGTACAATAAATATCGCATTACAGATGAATAAATAGTAATCAGCAATATATTTTATGTTATTATTAAAAAAATGTCACTTGCCGCTCATGCATGCTGTCTAAATATCCCAGCTTTAATTATTTTATTTATAACTTTACTATTTATTATTAACGTCGGCGCGAACGTGTTTCGTTTCTTTTTGTTTTGTTGAGTATTATTTTATAATCTTTTTTACTGTATAAAAATGTGAATAAATTTTATTAACTTAATTCTCTTTTTTTGCCATTCCTTCCACCGTACCAGGCTTTTAGTTACTCTATCTCGAACTTTATGGATATTTCAGAAAATAATTTTATCACGTAATCAGAAATTTCTGATGCATAGAATAGAAAACGTCTTTCTACGCAATAATAAATCAACTTATGATTCTACCAGATGAATTTCTCTTTATAGTAAAAATTTTCTCGTCTGATAATAGGATTTTGTGATGCACTCTTTTATAGTAATATAATGATTATAATAATTCATGCCTTAGCATCTCCTAATAACTTAACGCCAATTGCAGGGGGCATTGGTAGGATGTGAATTAGTTTTAGACTAGTGCCCATGGAGCGACTTAAAACTTTTAACTGCCAACCCATAACCGAGAAACTTCGAAAACCTCGGACAGCAAGCCCCGAATTCGATTCCGGGATCTACATTACGATAAGTAAGTGACTAGTAAGCAAGTTACTAAACCACTGGTATGAAGGTCCCAAATTTGAATATCGGACTGTGTCGAAACATTGATTACATCTTTTGCCCCTTAACATAATAATAATTGGTCAATGCGTAACGCAAGCCCTAACCAAACTGTTGTGTACATCTTCAAGGCCTGTTACGGGTATCTATTACTGTTAACATATTATAACGTAAGAAGTTTGGCACATAATTCCGCCTCAAATAGTTATCTAATTTAAGATTCGTTGATTACGCTAAGATGATTCTTAGAATTTGATTGAAAACGTTAATTATTTTCATCGATATTCATTGTTTTTGAATGTCCAATAGGATGTTTTGGGTGCAGGACATTTCTAATGCTGAAAAATTGCTGGAGTCTAAATATAATAGAATTAACAGCAGCTTTTTTTCTGAAAAATCTTAATGTGTACTTGGTTCCTATCTTGTATCAGTGGTAAAAGTACTCCACAAAAGACACTTCTTTCTCCATTTCTTGCTCCGTTAATGTTAAGAACATAGTATTGCGGGTTACGACAAACGAACGTATTACAGAGAATTTTACTCAGAAATGTAGTCAATCATTAATTTGAATAAGGTTGTTTTTATCCAAGATAAATTCATTGAACGAGATATACGTGTAAATTTTACTCCTTTTTTGTCAAAACATACTGCCATGTCTTTCCCAACACTATGTTCTTTATACAAATTTAGTAAGTATAGAATATTATTGAAAATATAAAAGATGTTAAAACGTTTAGAACATGATATATGTTAAAACCAGTAACGAAACACGTGAACGGTACGGACTGCTTTCTTAAATCTATTTGACACATAATTTTTACGATTAAGTACTTTTTTCATGAATAATTATTGAATTT
The DNA here is from genome assembly GCA_935421215.2 of Melolontha melolontha. Classification (NCBI taxonomy): domain Eukaryota; kingdom Metazoa; phylum Arthropoda; class Insecta; order Coleoptera; family Scarabaeidae; genus Melolontha; species Melolontha melolontha. Next base: position 39,429,315 of record OW285238.1, read on the forward strand.
AGTTCTTAACTATTGTAGTTACCGCCAGTCCTGTTCCGCCGTACTTCTACTTAATTATTATAGGCCAGCGGTCGGCAAACTTTTATATTTCTCGGACCACTAAATTTGTAATTTAAAACTTCGCGGACCACTAACATATTTTTAAAGGTACGAATTAATGCGAGCATTGAGTATGATTTACAATTCATATATACAGGCTTACCGCCGAATAAGCGACAAAGCTATGCGAATCTGAAGAATACATATAAATGTCTAACTGGAAATCAAAAAAGAAATTTATTTGAAATCATCCAAAAATTTTAGGGCCAAAATGAGTCGGTCCGTATCTTTGCTTATTCTATATTTGTCAAAATACACCTCTAATTCAAGTTCATTGTCCTGCAAAAAAGTCGATGTAATTTCTAGACATTGGTTAGACGATATGTCTAACATAAGTTCCTATTCATAAGATAGTGAAAATAGTGAATATTCATGTTTTCATATCAAAACATTTATGCCCGCACGTATGGTGCTTTAATTGGGATGTTTTTTTTTTGTAGATATCAATAATAACGTTTACGTTGAATATGTCGATAAGCCTATGACGCATTTTAATTAATGAAATTATAATAAACTAGTTTGAACGTTAAACTTCTTTTAAAATAAAATAAATTGTAATAAAACAAAAATCGTCAAAAATAAAAAAAAATTATGTAGCGTGTTGATGGCGTGTCCAATGAGTCGTGGTGTACTGACAAATATCGATAGAACAATATAATTCGTCGATAAAGAGAATTACTCATGACTTAGAGGCGGAAGCACGTATTGCCGCCCTTATATTTGCGACAGGGTCGGACCCGAATAAAGAAAAATTATTTTCTCATTACTACCTGAACATTGGGCAGCGATTTTTTGTATGTATTTCACCTTTCCTATACACTATACACTACTAAGATTGTATATTTATAATTTAAGTTTTAAAACGTAAAGAATAATAAATATAAATTAGTGCCGTGGGTTGATTTTAATGTCTTTCTTCTCTTTTATGATGACTGAAGTAGAAATTACAGTGTTAGCATATTTTGAAGCCCATCGCGAATTTTCCATTAGGGATGCTACTAAGGAATTGGCATTAAGTTATTCATCAGTTCAAAGAATTTTGGAAAAGCATAAGTATGTTCCCTTTAAGTTCAGAATCTCTCAAACATTACAGCCAGGAGATTAGCTTTCTGTAATTGGTTTGTTAGTTTTTGTGATGAAAATTTGAATGGAGCACAGCGTATTTTATGGAGTGACGAAACAAATTTTTCAAATAGAGGCATGTTGAATTAGAAAAATAGTCACTACTGGTCTCAAGAAAATTTCAAGTTCAAGTTCGATTTAGTTTTAACGTTTGGTGCGGATTAATTGGTTCGGTAGTCGTTGGTCCACTGTTCTACAATGGTACGTTGACAGGAAACAGATATCTGGAATTTATTCGTAACGTTCTAGAGGATTTCCTTGATAACGCCAATTACCTGATGCGCCAAAATTTATACTTTCAGCAGGACGGTGCTGCTGCACACAACTATCACCTAGTGCAAACCTACCTCGACACCATCTTTGCCGAAAAGTGGATTGGTACAAATGGTCCAATTGGCCAGCACGCTCCCCTGACCTCTCACCTATAGACTTTTTTCTTTGGGGATACTTAAAAAATGAGGTGTACAAAACGCGAAACGACAACTTGTGCGAATTGCAAGACAAGTTCAGAGAAGTTGTTCGCCAATTAGATAGAAGGACAATCTTAAGAGCCACCCAGAGTGTACTGAAGCGGGCACGGAAATGTATTGAGTAGGAAGGTGACACCTTTGAGCAGTATTTATAAATTATACATGTACTCTCTTCTTTTTAATTTAATTTTGTAAGCTGTAATATGTTAAAATAAACATTAAACACAAAAAAAAACACACAAAATATGTATCTGTTTTGTCAAAAGTTAGCGGAGCAATGACAACATTTAGAAGGAAATAGAAACTGCTATAACTACTTTATTATTCGTTTTCGGACAATTGTGTATTGAAACTTGTATATTACAAAGAACATTAGCATTCAGAATTTTAAAAAATATACAGGCTGTTCCATTTAAAAAAATTATAAATTTCAAAATTTCTCGAAAATGCGTTATTAAATTTTTTTTCATGAACTGCATGCTAATTAATGTTAAAAGCACTAATACTTTGCTAATTTAACCTACTTTCTAGAATCAATAATAACAGAGATAGCAATAGTGCGCACTTAATTTGAATCAGCCTGTATAGTAATACAACGTAGACAAAATTTTTTTTGTTTTAAAATATTATTGAATAAGCTCAGTGAATTTAATTAATTTCTGAATTTTTTGTGGATCGTTAAAATTACGATGCCTGATCTAGACAACGTTCTTGTGTAAGAATTGTTGGTACTTCTATTAATTAGTGAACTGATATTGTTTTTAAATGAAAGAATTGTAAGTTAGTTTTTAAATTCTTTCATAAGCAATAAATATATAAAAACTTTCTGTGTAGGTGGTTATTTATACATATTATATCTTTTTGCAAATAAATGTATTTATCTAAATGAAGCGGACATTTTGATATAATACGAGATCATGTAAATATTTACAAGTTATTTATTTTTAAATGCATACCAACGGAGAATTTTTTTCTTTGTTATATCTCTGCACGCTCTGCTAATTGTAAGGCGAAAAATAAGATTGCTGTTATGTTGTTTTTGTTGACGATGTACGACTAAAAAAAATAGGAGTAGCCATATCTGGCGTAGTAACAGTTTTACTGTTTATAGAACCGTCATAAAAATCGTTATAAAGTTCAATCCTTCCTTATCTTATCGGACAACTTCCAATGATAACTTTTTTTACATACAAATGTACACAAATATGTTGCGCAACTATTTAGAATATTTAAGACTTTTGAGAAATAAAACTAATCACTGAGTTATATAACGTGGTCGTCTTACATTGGTAAATTAAAAGTCACCACTTACTGAAAAATTTAATCAGTACTAAAGGCCACTTCCTTTTGAACCTAATGGATTGCATATTTTTTTCTCGCTTTTATTACATTTTATTTTGTTTTGATGCGTGATTTATCACCTAATTCTTGCAAAAACTCTTACCTACCTGTAAGTAAGTATTTTTTTTAACAATGCTTCTTTGTTTTATAATAATACAGTAAAGTTTCGCTAATTCAGCTCAATTAAAACCGATGCAATCCGAAGTAGTGAAACATCCGGATTATCGAAACCTTTTTTAAAAGATAAACAATAATACCCAAAATATGTATTGTAGGGATTTATAAACTCAAAATACAAACTAAAATACGTTATGTCGTACATAAAAAGTAAGGAGAATATAAGGCAAAAACCAAAATTTATAAAACTAAGATTTAAAAAAATTCAGTATTAATACTGCACTACTTGGCTCGCTTTGCGCGTTCTCGCATGATTCGTAGTATGGACAATATATTTAATTCAACTCCATTCTCCTCAGCCCACTGTATGCATGTACTGAAACAATAAATTGTCTCATCATGTTTCGCTTTTGGATCAATCCTTACAACTTCCTCCTCCGGGTCATTGTCATCACTATGCAACTTCATCGCCATCTATCCATTCACAGATCTGTGATTCCGTCAGTTGGTTATTCTCAGTGGTAACGCTCTGCACCATATTCTTAATTTTGTCAATTTCACTATGCCCATCACTGACTGATTCACTTCTTTGATTAAGTAGAGACAATGGAACCAGATCTTCAGAATCCCAATCAGAGTCTGACGCATCATTGTCTGAATAAAAAAATATTTTGTGCCAACATTTCTGAATTGCGTCAGGAGTCACTTTGCCCCAAGAACAGCAGGAACACGCCATCCTTTAAATTAATATTTTTTATAGTATTAGAAATGTCGCTTTCTTCAAAAACCAAACATGAACCAAGAGACTCGTACGATAATACAGTCGAATGGCATTTTGATCCATCGGTTGGATGAGGCGAGTGCAATTAGACGGCAGGAACATAGTTACGATGTTTCCATCGTCACTGATCAATTGCGTCTCGGCTGCATGACTTGGGGTCTTCTCAATTAATAAAAGTGTTTTGCCACTCATATTATTGTCTTTCTGAAATGTTCTCACTTGTTCGACAAAACACTCAGGAAACCATTAGACGAATAAAGCTGACGTTATCCACGCATTCTTGGTAGCGTGATATTCAACTGGAATGGCACAATTCTTAAATGCTCTCGTATTTGTTGATTTGCCAATAACCATCATTTTTAGTTTTTGTGAACCATCACCATTTGCACAGGGAAGAAAGGTTATCCTTTCCTTAGACACTTTACGTCCCGGTGCTGTCCTTTCTTTTACATGAACCGTTGTACGATCTGGAAATAATTTCCAGATCAATGCAGATTCGTTTGCGTTGAAAATCTGATTCGGCTGCAAATGCATCTTCCTAAGAAACGGTTTGACAACATGTGAATCGCTAAATAATTTCTCCCCACTAACTTTGAGGGAACGAATACCATATCTCTTCTTAAATTTATTTAGTCAACCTCGGCTTGTGTTGAACTTGTGATCGCTTTAATATTTTGCTTAAAGTTGTATCGCGCTTTCTCTTAAAATGTGAGATGTAATAGTTACATGTCTTTCGCGTTTTGAAGAAACCAGCTATTCAATTCAGTTTCCGTTCTTGGGTTTTCTCCGTTTCTCCCGGTGCAGAAAAACAGTTTCCAATGTAGCTACATAACAACCATAACGTTAATAAATTATACAGATATTAATGCGAACATATATACGTCGTTATTTGCTCAAATTTCTTTTTGATATCCGAAATGGTCAACGTACCAAGTCCATAATTATCAGCCAACACTTTTCCATTAACACCACGTCGTAATTTTTGTTATATCTCATGTTGTTCCGTTAGTGTTAATGTTTTGTGCGGTCTCTTTAGCGCCATGATGCTTTTTAACTATCGGGGGAATCACCGTCTTATGCTTTTTAGCGGTCAGGGGAATCACTGTCCTACTCGAGGTTGCGCTGCGACGTATATAGCAAACTGTGCAATGGATGATTCTTATTACGGAATCATAGGTAATCCGGATTAAGGGATACATAGAGTAAATGTGCTTTATTTAAATTTCATCCGAATTACTGGGAAATCCGGATTAGCTAAGCTTTACTGTATGTAAAAAAATTGCAAACTAAACACATTTAATTTGAGGAGTTATAGTTACAATGTTTCAAAACTTAAAATTAGAGACATTGACTTTTAGAATTATGCCATGCCAAAAGCTACGCGACGTAACAAAAACAATTTTAATATATTTTAGTGGGCAAACCATTTATATAAAACAAAAATACCTATTTTTAATAATATCAAAAATATTATTTAAAATATTTGAAGACCACATATTTTTGTAGAAATTGCTATCCAGATATGCAAACACATGGTGCGTGCTACTATAGACTCATCAGTGCATGATGCTGGGCAGACCATTGATGCCAGACGACCATAGTCAAAAATCCCTAGTTGGCCCTAAAAAATACCCTTTATGGACGAACTCGAACATGTTTCCCTAATGGACCCCAAACATGTTCAGTTGGATTCGTGTCTGCGCTGCATGCGTGGGCTAATCCATTTTACGGATATTGTGAGCATCAAGATAAGTGACGATTTGAGCAACGTGCGGTCTATTATTATCTTGCATAAAAATAAAATTTTGACCAACAACATTTACTCCTGAGATCACTTGAGGCTCTACAATCTCGTGTACTTTCGAGCTATTAGTTGCCAATAACAAGGTCCGTACGACTGTTTATTGTTATTCGACCCAACACCATTATGGATGCACCACCAAAAGGGACGGTTTCATGCACTGTATTTGGCTATTTTTGCTTATTGTAAATTGGGTTTAAGTAATGGGTGTCCCAACAAGCGCGCCGGATTTAATTTGAAAGAAAAACACATTTATTTTTTGAATTAAGCAAACATTTTAATTTCAACATAAAGAAAAATAGTTCCAATTAAACGTGAAATACATCAGGCAAATGGCCACCACGAAACCTCTGGCACAGGGTTATTCTTTTGTTGAAATTTTGAATAACGTTTTCGCATAAATGTGGCTGTATTTCACCAATAACGCGCCGTATTTCCTCTTGAAGATGTTCAACTGTTTCAGGCATATTCGCATACACATTTTCCTTCACATAGCCCCAAAGAAGAAAGTCCATCGGTGTTAGATCGCACGATCTTGGTGGCCAATGTTGATCGCCAAATCGAGAAATGACACGGCCTGGAAACTTGGGCTGCAGTAACACCATTGTTTCACGTGCTGTATGGCAGATCGCACCGTCTTGTTGGAAAAACATGTCCTCCATATCAATTACATCCAATTCGGGCCCAAAAACACCTTTAACATTTCGCGATACCGCACACCATTAACAGTTAGCGCATTTCCAGTCGCATTTTCAAAGAAATACGACCTAATCACTCCGCCAGCCCACACCAAGCAGTGATAATCAGAGAATTATCACAACGCACACCAAGCAGTTACTCGCGGTGGATGCATTGGTTGTTTGAGTATCACACGAGGATTTTCAGCACTCCAAATCCGACAGTTTTGCCTATTTACGTATCCGTCGAGTTGAAAATGTGCCTCATCTGAAAAAATGATTTTATTCGAAAAATCCGCATTAATTTGATGATGTTCCAACACCCACTCAACAAATCCACGGCGCTGCGCATAGTCCCTTGGCTTGATTTCTTGCACCAATTGAACCTTGTACGCGTGCAAATCCAGATCTTTTACCAAAATTCGTTGCATAGTGCCTCTGGAAATGTTTATTTCTTGACCACGATGCCGAATGGAATTTCCTGGATTCTCAGCCACAGAATCCCTTACTGTGGCTGTTTTCGAGTGACCGACAAGGACGACGACGAACAATGATCTTTTGATCCATCAGCGTAAATTTGGTCTCAAATTTTGTAATTAAACGCCTCACTGTCGATTCATTTGGCGCATTTATTGCGACCGAAAACTTGACGTAATTGGCGAACTGTTTTCGAAAAACTTGCACCATTTTTGTAATGTGTTTTTACAATAATTAAACGTTGTTCGTTTGAATACTTTTCCATATTATTAAATCGCGTGGTCTGTACTGTCAAATAAAAATCACCGTACAACTCGTATTAACAAAATGGCGGCAAATTTAAATCCGGCGCTCTTGTTGTGACATCCATTACATAGACTGCTTAACTGATTAATAACATTTATTAGACGTCATTCTTGTGTCAAAATAACGTCAGTAAAATGCCAAGAAATTTTGTTACTGATTTTCAAAAGGGAGCAATACTGTCACAGTTAGAAAATGGTCAGTCAAGTAGACAAGTAGCAGCGCTTTACAACGTAAGCCATACACCTATTCTAAAAATAAGACGGAGATGGTTAGAGACGCAAACAGTGGAACATTTGGGAGGATTGGGAGGTCATGTTGTCTTGAACAGGATGAAGCTTTGATTCACTATTCGAAAATCCATTTGCAACAGCTGTAGCAGCTCAGGAAACAACTAACTTTCCAGGAAGTATTCGAACAGCTCAAAGAAGAATTAAAAAAGCTGGCTTGGGCAATTACGCTGCTGCCAGAAAACCGTTTTTAATAGAAGCGTCCAAACAAAGCCGGATAGAATTTACCAATAATTTCTTAAACAGGGACAATGGTTGCTGGAAAAATGGGATCTTTACCCATGAAAAAAGTTTTTAGTCATGTAATAATGGCAGAATACGAGTTTATCGTTCGCAAAACAGAAGATATGAAGGAAGATATACAAATTATATACAAAGTAGCAAAGAGTGAAAGATTTTCGATAATGGTGTGGTCTTGGATTTCAGCTAATGTAAAGGAGTTTTAGTTCGATTAGATGACCGTTTTACAGGACCAATTTATAGAAACCTACTTGAAAACATAATTCTTCCGTCCGTTATAAATAGATTTCCGTAAAATAATTACATTTATCAACATGACAATTGTCCGGTGCACACTTCTGGAACTGTAAGGGAATGGTTAGCAGATAACAATATTAATGAGCTTCCCTTTCCAGCTAATAGTCCAGATCTCAATCCCATTGAGAATATATGAAGACACATGGTAAAAGAAATGTATTCTGAAGACTTTAGACCAAGAAACAGAGAAGAACTTTGGGAAGCAATACTCCAGGCATGCCAAAATCTAGACAACTATATTTTTGTATAATTTTGAAAATCTAATTTTTTCCATGAATAAACGTCCACAATGCATAATAGATGGTAACGGGGATGCTATTAAAAATTAATAAATTTCATTGTTTTATTTTCGCTCCTGTTATTGTAATATTTTTCTAAGTGATGTTAAGGTGGAGTGGGGTAACTGCGGACCAGTTTTTCGTAAGTTTGATTTTCAACCGAAATATCTTTAATTCGTTCTATAATTACTTACCATTTCTTGATGATATCCTCATTTAAATCTTGCTAAATTTCCCCAATCATTTTCAAAAATTCTGCCTTTGGAAGCTTCATTGCAATATTATTTCTTTACCACGTTATTAATCTCTGATTCCACGAAGTTTTTAACGGTTTGAAGACACTTATATCTAAAGGTTGCAGCGCATGACCGGTACGCGGAGGTAGTTTAAGTATTGTCATATTTGCTTCGGTAGCCATTTCTATCAATCTGATACTTATATGAGTGGCATTACAATCATATTAATAAAACCGAGCGGTCGGGCCCAATAGCTTTCAAAAAACTTTTTTGAAAATAATTTTCAAATACCGTTGTCTCCGTCCATCCATCGGTAGTTGCCGCATAAGTTGTTTCAGGATATCCAGTATTTTCTGGGGCATACCACCGATCTCAGATATTTTTTCCTTTAAAAATAATCAATGGTGGAACTTTTCTTCCCGAAACAGAAGCTGCCATTAGAACCGTAATGTTCTCTCTTCCAGGAGCAGTAACTGTGCGAGTGCATGGCCAGTTTTTACCACCAACTACTTTTGTTTTTGACGGATCTGTACAGAAACTAGATTCATCCAGGTTCCAAAATCTTGACGGATTGTTCTCCAATCCGAGATCCTGTATCTTAGCTTCCAGTAACGTAAAATACTCGTCAATTACAAACGGATTGCAACATTTTCTACGAGCGATCTCAACACGTGGTTTCTTTATTGATAAATTGTTTCTCTTTTTAAAGTCAAGAAACCAATCTTCGCCAGGGATACCGTCTTTAAACGGGGTTTTCAGTTTGTTGGCATTTACAAACTGGCCAACCAGCTCCAGTACCTCACGCCTGGACAATCCAAAACCGCACTTTTCTATTGTCAAAAGACCTTCAGCAAGACGTTTTTCGCTTTCGATTGAAATAGCAGTGCTTCCCCCAAGTGATTTTGATTTCACACCACGTTAGCGGAATTTTGTACATTTTGCTAACACAGTAGGCATTTGTAGCTCCTGCCCTAATCAGATCTAATGCCTCATCTAAGGACTGTTTTGTATAATCACCCCGATTCGATTTTCTAATATAGTTTCGAACCATGGCGGCTATTAAAAATTACAGAATAACGTCAATGAAGAATTACAGAATATGATATGAAGCATGTGCGGACTAGTGCGGTCTTACCCCGCTGAGTAGTCCGCACTTGTCTCGTGTATCAATATTTTCGAAGCAAGACCGGAGTAGTGTTTTTCTCAATATATAAGAATCGATTGAATTTGTTTATTTAACAAACATTTTAATCAATGTTCTTTAATACTTGCCAAAAATAATCACCAGATCAAAATATTTCGTTAAAAGCCACGGCACTTTGGTGGTAACCACAATGTTAAGTGTGCATCTCATACGAGTTGTTCACTTACTACTTGCTTAAATAGGAGAAGCACATAGACAAATTGTACGCCATCTGCGACGTTGGTTTCATATTACTTTATTCTAGGTTTCTATAGATTAATAATAACAATTTTGTTTGAATTATGTTAAATACAGGCAAGTTCCGTTCTTGCCCCGTTTACGATCTTACCCCACTTCACCTTATATGATAAATTTTAAAAAAACATTATTTTAGCATTTCTAGTAGATTTAATTAAATACGATATTTGTCCGAGTGCCCACTGATGTCATTGACAGTAATTTCAATTCGAACCTGAGTTACAATGTCAAATTTTCAAATAACTTCAATTTTTCTCGCGAAAATACTACTGTGAAGATATATAACTTTAGAATGACATTAATCACTCGTAAATGATTATGGCAATTGTTGCGAAAATGTAAAATCAGTTCTCGAACTTTGCTCTAAAATCATGTAATATTCGGTGATTGTACCGTATAAGATAAGAACAAGAACATCTTCTATATGTTATATATATTCTGTTCTTGTAAACTTATTCATCGATTAAAATAGAAATTGAAGGCAAATTCTATTTCATTCTATCCGAAAATGAAATCCGCGTCACGAAAGCGTGAAAGCGTAGTATCGTGTACAACCCCTACGCGAAAAAAAAACGCGAAAACCACCAGCAGTAAAAATAAAATTCGTTTCCCCTCTTATCCATTATAACTTCGCGACCCTTCATTAGAGGCAGTTTAGATTCCGCTCGCGTAAACAAATCGAAAAGCGGAAGTCTTTTAGGGGCGGGGCCGTTCTGATCTTTCAGATTGTCACGACCATCGTTCGTCCTCACTTATCGCCGGCAAGCATGCGAGGGTCTCTAAGTTAATGTCGGTGGGTAAGTCCCATTCGGAAAAAGTTCGGAGCAGTGACCGGAATATCAAATTGCTCAGGCTGGATCGATAATAGAACCCGAATCCAGAGTATGATAGAGTAGTTCAGCACAATAGAGATCGTTTGGACTCGACGAGAAGTTAGTCGATAGTTTAGAAAAACTATCTAAAGTTTTTCACGCCACCATGTATATTTTACTTATATGTTTCGAAAGTGTCAATATATTTTACTTACGAGTAAACTGAACATCCAAACCGATTAGAAAACGCGCTATCACATACCGAAGTAGGTAATAGCACTTTATCGGCTAGTTTATCTCATTTTCCCGGCTAGGTAATATTATTTCAGTATTTATGAAACGTCAGTGTCATTTAAATAATTGTAAATTGTTACGTTACCTGGCAACAGTACCTTTTTGTCAAAATGCTATGAAATTTAATACTACACTCGGCAAAAAAATTGTCGCATAATTGACTTTTAATAATTTACTAAAGAACACACTCGGTATATTTGTTTCACAAAATATATTTATTTATTAAATCTCTAACATATGTTTCGACTTTTCAGTCATTGTCAAAGAGTCTTTAAAAACTAAAATATAAAATACACTTCTACCACTATTTATGAGTTTTTAAATGACTTTATTACGGCATCTATCGTAGGGGTGTTGAAAAATCCAGTTGTGTATTTGTGACATGTCTATTAAGATTTATGGCTTCTTTAATTTCTAATATTTCGAGGAAGTCGAGTCGTTTTCCCTTATTGCAAGTATGTAAAAGTTTTAAACTATTGGTGTTGAAAATATGTGTATTTACAATGCAATGTTCCGCGAATCCCGTATTCATATTACCATACAGAATCGACCTTCTATGCTCTTTAATACACAATAAAATATCACGTGCTTTTATTGAGCGTCCTGATTGGCCGATGTATATCGCATCACAATCACTGCAACTTAATTCGTACACACCTGATTTATCACACAATTCTGTTTTTTCTTTATTATTTACTAAAATATTTCCTAGATTGACTTTATTCACTTGGATGACATTTAACCCTAATTTATTCAGTTTATTAGAAACTTTATTGCTAACCCCAGGTATATAGTTGAGTGTGTGAAATGTTTTATTCGTTTTTGTATATGTGTGCCCGTAGTAAAAATTCTTCGTAAGGATAGTACGTTGTTTTTTGATAATCATTTTATCTATAAATTCAGTTTTATATCCGTTGTTTCTAGCTATTGTTTTTATGGTGGTTACTTCTTTTTAGTAATTCTCTTTATTTAAAGGGAAATTTACACAGCTGGATTTTTTCAACACAGTTACATACTTGCTTAATACTTACTTAATTACTTGCAAAGTCTGTAACATATCGTTAAAAGATTCCAAGAAATCGCACGTAAAATATCACTTAGCATCGCAAAGACATACACAGAAATTAGACTCCTTGGAATCTCACAATTTTAATGAAGAACTCTGTGAAACTTTAATGGCGGCAAGTATTGCATTAAATAAACTTAACAATCCCACCTTCAAAACATTTCTCCAAAAACATACTTGTCGAAATGATCCTGATGAATCCACCTTGCGCAAATATTATATTTCTAAGTGCCACACGAAAGCAGTAGAACGCATTAGAAGCCATCTTTCAAATCAGTATATGTATAAGTGCCGACGAAACTGTCGATATATTATGACGCTGTGTGGTAAATATTGTAGCTGCTATTCCATATAACTATTCCATATAACGCATATGTAATAGCAACAAAAATTATAAATACAGTTGAATGTTGATATGCACCAAATGCTTCATTCGGACGACAGGTACAAAGAAAAAACACTTTTATTTATCAGTGGCAGTGTTGCATATATGTTAAAAATAGGCAAACTATTAAAGAAAACATACCCTAATATGCTGCATATTACTTGTGTAGCACATGCTCTCCACAGAATCTGTGAATATATCAGAGACACCTTTCTGGAAGTTGATAGACTTGTATCCGCTTTTAAAAAAGCGTTCAGAAAAGCACCATTGAGAGTAACTCTTTACAGGGAAAAACTTCCATCTTTGTCACTGCCTCCCTCTCCAGTAATAACTAGATTGGGGAACATGGTTGGAAGCTAATAGTTTTTATTCTGCAGAGAATTTCGAGCATCGTTTAAATGACGATGCTCGAAATATTTCTGAGTGCAAGGAGCATACAAATTCCAAATTTAAAAAAATCAGTTGGACTTTCTTCAGGAACGCTTTGGAAATTTGCCAAAACTGATCACTTATTTTGAAAATCAAAATCTCAAATTAAATGATGAATTAACCACATTAGATGTGGCTATTAATAATTTGAAAAATATTCCATGTGGCCTTCGGCAGACGGTAATTTCAAGTATCTCGTCTTAGCAACTCCGTTTCATTTTCCGGTGAGGTGAAGTATCATTTATCATGAGTTCGATTTCCGAGTTGCGTACCAAGCAACAATCTGTGATAGAATTTTTTACCCTGGAAGGTTGCGAAGTATACAGGCGGTTGAAAGCTGTTTATGGCAGCGATTGTGTGGAGAATGTTCGCCAGTGGGTTCGACGTAGAAAACTCTGTCATAGAGGCGAAATGAAGGTGTTTGACGAAAAGCGATCAGGTCGACCTGTATCAGCTACGCATGAGAAGAATCAAAGACAAGTGAATGCACAAAGACAAAAACAAGTTGCCCATCGATTAGACATTAGTCAAGAAAGAGTCCATCCATCAGACGTTGAATTACAGAAAAATTAGCGCAAGATGGGTCCCGCGGCAATTAATGGTCGTCATGAGAGAACAAAGAAAAAACATTTATTAAGAACTTCTTGAAACCAGTATCAATGTTTAGAACATGATTTTCTTATTAACATCATAGCCGGGGATGCATCTTCAGTTCATCAGTGTAGCTCCTAAAGCAATCGGCAGTCCATGGAATATCGTGGTACTGATTCTTCACGTGTACGAAAACTCAAAAGAGTTTTATCAACGCAGAAAGTCATTCTGAACGTTTTTCGTATTTCAAAGGAAGTGATTCATACCGAATATGGTAATTCAATAAGTAATGTAAAACATTTCGATTACTAAAGAATCTATTCGTACGAGAGTGGTTCGGAAACTATGTGGCCTAACCAAGAAAACGCAAATTTTATTTCTCAATATAGTCTCCTGCTCGCTCAACGCACTTATTCCAACAATTCCAAATTAGTAATGCCTTTATTGTAGGTCGATGAATCCAAGTCATCCCAATAGCTATTTACAGCACGATTACCTCGGAATTAGACGAAAATCTATTACCGCCCAGCCATTTTTTCAGGTTTGGAAAGAGATGTTAATCGCTGGGAGCCAAATTTTGGGAATAGGGCGAACTAGGCACTAATTCAAATCCCAATTTATGAATTTTTGCAATTACAATCGGAGTCTTGTGGGCAGGTGCGTTATCCTAATGGAAAAGCAGTTTCTTCTTTGCCAAATGAGGCCGTTTCTTTGATTTCGGAACTTAATTGTTGCAACGAATTCCCATTTATTGTTTTCTCCTTTTCTAAGTAGCCGACCAAGATAATTCCATGAGAATCCCAAAAAAGAGTTGCCATTACCTTCCCTGCTGACGAAACCATTTTTGCCTTGTTTGGTGGCCAAGAACTTTTTTTGTCCATTGTTTAGATTTGTCTTTGGTTTCGGGAGTGTAAGGATGGACCCTGGTTTCATTATTCTTCTGATTACGGTGAAAACGTGCCAAAACGTCGCGAAAGACCCTCAAACGATTCAATTTTTGTTCCGGTGTGAGTAACCGCCGCATTCAACGCGCCGAATATTTTTTCATTTCCAATTTTTCAGTTAAAATTCTATGCACACTGTCATTTGAGGTACCTACAATGTCTGCTATCTCGCACACTTTTACTCAGCGGTTATCCAAAACGATACGGTGGGCTTTTTCAATCATATCCGGAACAGTTTTTGGACATCCACTACGGGGTTCATCATTTGTACTCGTACAACCGCGCTTAAATTCGGCAACCCAGTTTTTAACCATCGAGAACGAAGGAGCGAATTCCAATAGTGTTGAATCCAGTTCTGCTTTAATTTCGGTTAGTGTTAAGTCTCTCAAATGAAACTACTGCTCTCAACTCAGTTTTTTTAATTATTACAAAATCACACGAGACGTCACTTTGGCATACTGTCAAAAACAGACTAGATCGCTTTTTACTGTCATATTTAGCCTATTAAAGGATGATTTTACAGAATGGTAAAGAAGATTCCTGCGAATTCACGCCATCCCTGCGCTAGGCCACGTAGCTTCCAAACAATCCTCGTAAAGTAAGGCCGGAAAGAACCAATTTTTTCTTGCACCACAAGGCCAGACCACATTGCAGCAATGAAACGATGAAGAGAGTGACAATCCTAAAGTTCACGGTTGTTTTGCACCCTCTTTACATTCCTAATATGGCAACTTCAGATTTCTGAAGAAGGTATTGAATGGTCAACATTTTTCATCCGGTTGCAGTTGGATCAACAGTAAACAATAAAGTTTTTTCATGGACGAATTGAAGAAATGGTTTCAGCATTTAGAGAAATGTGTTTCACTAAATGGTGATTATGTGGAAAAATAATTATGTACATTTGGTGGTACAATAAATTTACTTCATTTCGAGACTAGTTTCATTATTTTGTCTTTTATAATTCTTATTTTATAATGTTGAAGACCCTATATATCAATCCTCGTAATATTCTTATAAAATAAATCTATCTAAAAAGTTAAACAGCGATCAATAAGACTTCTTATTACACTTATTTATGAATATGTTAGAGAGGAAATTAATATATCTTGCTGACTGCGTTGATTTGATGTATTAAAGTCTGTAGTAGGAGTTTTTCATTTCCTATTTCGAAATGAAAATGAAGGGGAGAAAATTAAGTTTATTTAGAATTTATTGATTTTTTTCGAGGGGAATATTCAAGATACAATTATTAACATTTTAAAATGGAATATTTATGTGGGGGTTGTATAAAATCATCATTTTTAACCTTTTCATAACAAGGAATATTACTACAGCCGAAATTTGTGTTCGTAATGATATACAACTGTGACAAAATATTTCCATCAAAATACGCGGTTTGTAAAAATAATTAACTTGGTTTGCCAAGTTAATTAAATGGTACATTCATTAAGAATAACAAATCAGCAAATTTCCCCTATATTAGATAATTTGTAGGCATCAATATCAGAAAACAATAAATCAATCACTTCGCATGTTATGTCTGTTAATCGTAATTAATTAATTATAATACACACGAATTAATGCAAACAAGTAGAATTTGCATTTTACATTTTAGATTCAACATGTTATTTTTTTTTAACTTTAAATAAGAGATCTTATTAATTTACACGCTTTAGGGCATAGGAAATTTACCATTAAAATAAAAATAAATATGTGTGAGGGTATATCAAAATGTAACGAGACTTCTTTCACAATTAGAATTTTATAACACAAAGAATAGTACATGAAATTCCCCTCTCTAATGTACTTATCCTCAAGTAGGCTTTGATTTAACTTTCGACGTTTATTACAAATTAATTACTGAATTGTCAGTGTTTGTCGTACCTATCGAAAAATGAGAGTGAAGCAAAGATGTGCCATAAAATTTTGTGTTCGGTTGGGTAAAACTGAAACTTTTGAAATGATTAAAACTGCGTACCCAGATAATACTTTCTCACAATGTAGAGTGTTTAAGTGGCATAAGAAATTCTAAGACGGTTGTGAATCAGTTGATCCAAAATCGTCGGATTGTCATATATCGAATTTTTGACATTGATAATTTGTCTTATGGTTCCATTCAAAAAATTATTCATGAAGTTTTAGGGTGCCGGAAGGTCGAGGCAAAATGCATTCCAAATGTACTAGTGTACCAAATGTACCAATGAACAAAAAGTCAATCGAGTGATAATTTGTTGGCAGTGGAAAAGGCAACTGCAACATAATCCACAATGTGGTTACATGTGACAAGAGTTGATTTCATCATTACGACCCTGAATTAAAGTCTTAAAGTATGCAATAGAAGCACAAAAGCAGTCCAAGACCACAGAAAGCGAAAACTCGTGAAAAGCGCCGGTAAAGTGATGCATTTATTTTTTTTTATAAATGGGGCGTTATTTATGATCACATTGTATCTAGAGAACACCATTAACTCGAGAGTACTATTCTAACGTACATCTAGGAACCCTACAGGCAAAATTAAAGAAAAGTTTTATCAAGTCAGGTTGGATCCTGCATCACGACAATGCTCCGGCCCGCAGATCAGCGATTTGTCAACGAACACCTGAAGAATTCGGGGTGGAAATTATGGTTCACCCTCCCTACTAACCTGACCTTACTCCATATGGCTTCCATTTGTATCCTAAAGTCAAAAAAGAATTGAGAAGTCGAAAATTTGAGTCGAATTTAGAGCTCAACAACTCGGTGATGGGTATACTAAATAGACTCCCAAAAAATGGTTTCTTAGATGTTTATGACAAATGGATAAAACAATGGGGCAAATGTATTGCACAGAATGGAGAGTACAGTGAATGATAGTTGTTGTAGTTTTCTAAATAAATCTTTTATTTTTGTACTACAGCACCAGTCCCAGTTGTTTTCTCCCGATATTTCCTCATATATTTATGCATCTTGATTTTTCTCGAAAAAATATCGTAAACAATAAGTAAAAAGCCATGAAATACAGTTGCATTTACGGCGACCATTTAAGAGAACAGTTTTTTTCACTGATCTGTCTTTAAGACGATTTTTTTCAAATGAGCATTAGCTATGGACTGCAAAACGCATTTCTGTACATCAATTTATTTAATTAAATAAAACTTCGTTCAAAATCAAGGATATTAAAGGTGTAATAGAATTTCTCAATACTCGTAAGGTTTTTTTTTGGTCCCTTGATGGCGTGACGTCGCCTGTGTTCCAAATATGCTTTATATTGGGATCTGCAATTTATTGAAAACCGTTTATTTGAAATTTTCTCTTGTTGTGGCGTTATTTATTATGTTTAACCTTTCACTGTTCTTTGTGTTATTTATTATAAGTGTTCGTTATAAATAACAACTAAAAATGACAATGCAAATAACAATATAAACTACTCAAAAATGAATAGGGAATTAGATCTTTTTTTAACAGATCTAATTAATTCGATTAAATTTAACGTATTTTCTCAAACTATAGATAAATTAGAAGGCCCACAGTCGTTTGTGGACATTTTATTTGGTAAATGTCTTTTCTATGTGATAAAATATTGAATCTTGTATTTTAACCTTAAATTAATTTAGAATACAAAATTATAAAAATCACATTTTTTGACAAGTATTATTCATTTTAAACGTCATTTCACATTTTCACGATGCCAAGACGTCATTTAAATAAAGAAACTTTTGATTTAATTGCGTTATTGCATCAGCGAGGGCAATCTGGAGCAGAAATTGCCGCAATTTTTAATGTGTCTCCAAGTGTTGTTAGTAGGGCTCTAACAAGATTCCAACAGATAGGATCTACAAGGAGAAGACCCGGTAGTGGTTCTGAGAGGAAAACAAATCAGAGACAAGACCGCTA
This sequence comes from Melolontha melolontha, assembly GCA_935421215.2. Classification (NCBI taxonomy): domain Eukaryota; kingdom Metazoa; phylum Arthropoda; class Insecta; order Coleoptera; family Scarabaeidae; genus Melolontha; species Melolontha melolontha. Next base: position 39,447,679 of record OW285238.1, read on the forward strand.
CATACGAATTCAGACAAGGATGAATCCGTTTAGAAGTGCTGTATGGTTGCAAACACAGTTACGTGCCGCCACTGGAGTTAGAGTTTCGGATCAAACCATCAGAAACCGTCTGAGGGAAATGGATCGTCATAGCTGCAGGCCTGTGAGACGCCCAAAATTAACTAATGCCAATAGAATGGCTAGAAGAACTTGGGTAAACCAACGACTAGCAGAAAATTTTCAATGGGAGTATGGTTTATACACCGATGAATCCAGATTCTGCTTATGTAGTGATAATCGTAGAGTAAGGGTCTGGAGAACTCGAGAAGACCGTTATAGACGCTAGTTTACAAAAGCTGTGGTGCTTTTTGGCGGCGGTGGTATCATGGTGTGGGCGGGCATTACTTTGAATGGACGTACGAACCTCCATCTTTTGAAAACAATGTCAATGGACACATATACAGAGATGACATTATTCAGCAATATGTGGCCGACTTTCGTGCGGCTGTGGATGAAAACATGGTTTTTATTGATGATAATGCAAGACCTCATCGTGCACAAATTGTAATGCAAGCAATAAATGACCTCCATATTAACCATCTACCTTTACCACCAACGTCTCCCGACTTGAATCCAATTGAGCACATTTCGGACAGACTTCAAGAACAGCTCAACGAACATAATCCACCCCCAGTTAACGTGCAACACTTGCGGGAAATTTTACCGCTGTGTTGGAGAAGAGTGTCACAAGAACACATTAATAATTGCATTATGAGTATGCCCCGAAGATGTACAGCTGTGAGAGATGTCTGTGGCCATTATACACGATTTTAGAATTAATTGTTAGAGAAATATGTTTATTTTAGCTATTGTTAAAAATGTTGCTCATTTCATTTTTGATCATTTCTTAGTAATCTAACGATTTTTCTGAATAAATATACTTGAAAATTTTAAATTGTTGTGTACAATTATGTATCTAATATAATACACTACAAATATTTACCCATACTATCTAAAAAATACAAAAAAGTAAAAATTCCTTATTCATTTTTGAGTAGTTTATATGATTGGTTCTGGAATTCCGGGCTGCAACCGCGTTTTTGACACTGCTTCCTCCTTATCCGACTCTTCTTCGCTGCTGCACTGAAATTTCCAGCAGCCTTGAACTCCAACGAAGAGAAACGAGATATGTTAAGTATTTTTTATTGATCGAATCGAAATACAACACTAGCGAGTACAAGATATTTACAATTGTATCCAGAACGACAACAGCTACATCGTACCATTTTTCTGGATCTTATAGAAACTTGGTCGAGAGTGGATCGTTTACCAAACAGCGTGATGTTTATGTTAACAGGAACTTGAATAAATATCAACGGGATATTTTACAGATGGTAAATTAAAGGTGTATTTTTGCAAAGTCAATGAAATCTTGCATCTTGTTTGTAACAATAAATGAAAATAACAATAATAAGAATAGGGAACAAAACAAATGTTCAAATAACTTCGATTTTGAGGAAGTAACTAAGTTCAAATACCTGGGAAGCTCAATAACAAATGATAGAGAAAAGGTAGAAGAAATCGATGAAAAATACAAGGTGTAAGCAGAGCCTATGCCTATAAGCAAATAGAAAGAACAATTATGAAAGCTATTTTAAGGTCAGTCAAACAAAGTGAAAATGAAATGAGAAGAAGAACGAATCGTAAAATAGATATTGAATGAAGAGCCTAAAATATAGTAAAATATATAAAATCATCGAGGATAAGATGGTTGATCCATGTTTGGAGGGCGGGACCTGGAAGTAAGATACGGACAATAAAAATATGGAAACCAGTAAATAGAAGACGAAGCGGTAGACCAAGAACAAAATCGTAGGATGAAGTAGAAGAAATAGTATAAGAAATTGAAAATAAAAGACCAGCAATAGAAAGAAAATGGAAGCATAGCAGAAAGCATGACGAGACACATATAACCAGCCAAACAACATAGACTAATCCATCCCAAGAAAAGCATTTTAAAAACTTCCAAGAAGGGGCAAAACTCTCCTATAGGCAGTAGGTTGCGCTAGATAAAGATTTTACGAAAGGCCAAACCGTATTATGCCACGCAACTAGAAAAACCATAAAAGAAAACAGTTTCTGAAAAACGACTTTGAAAGGCCTATCTTTCATCACGACAAATTCATGAAAAATTGAATCATTCAGATTTCAGGTTGTGTCTCACCTACCCTATTCGCCAAATCTAACTCCAAGAGAACTCCACTTACTCTTCAATCTCAACATCTTCTTTATTAGAAGGAATTTTCGGTTGGATGAAAAACTTTCCTCTCAAGATGATTACAAAGATAGCACAATGGCATCAACATCGTTGGTGCAAGTGCGTTGGTTTTGATTTTCTAGTTTTCGAGCTTCTAAACTGTTATCCGCAAAAAAAAGAAAACCAATTATCGTATTATATATAACGTTTAAATTATCTAAACAGTTAAGTAGACAAAATCTTTAATAGTTTCTGTCACACCTTGTATTTTAAGCGATCCTCGGTATTCTTTGATTAGATTAGAACGTCCTGTTTGTAGTCCGCTTATAATTTTTTACGTATCTTTAACGACTAAAGCGGTTATAAATTGTGCAGTTACAGACAAGAACGTATATATATGTCATGCACTTTATGATACCATTATTGCCTCAGTGTCACGAGAATGAATTTATTTCATTTCTAACACACCATAAACGTATTCAATTTATTGCATATGGGAGGCTTGCGTGTGTGCATTTGCATCTACATACAAAGGAGTAGGAGTGGTACGACCGGTACTATTCAACATTACGGTCGTGAAAAATGTGCGGGTGCAGTGACATAACCTACCACACTTGCGCTGTCTCGACGTTGTGCCTCTCTGTCTTACATTTTAATTTTAAAGAATCCTGATACCGGTCAAAAGTTTGGATAAATTCAAATAAGGATTCGTTGAAAATGGCAAGTTTAAATATATGAGATGGTCAATTTCTGCAACATTCGGATTGTATACACAGGCTGTCCTTGAAATAAAAAGATAACGTATTAAAAATGGAAAAATCTAATTATATAGAATATGAATCAAAAATATTGTCAATTAGGACGCAAACTCCAAAGTTAAAACCCCCCTGAAAATTCTATCATGTTCCGCCTATGAAATCAAAATATTCAGAATTCATAAATAATAAATATGTACCTCTATTGAAGTTACACACACACACACCGCATGTTTACGTACGTAACAGCTGTCGATGTTATTGCATTGTGAACTGAATTATTAAAAATTAAAATGTGTGTTACATTAATTTACAAACCCATTTTAAAAATCATACTAAATATAATTTGTGTACTTTTAAAACTGACATAATTTCATGTATATTACGAGAATAGAATGATTTTTTTTGTTAGGAGATGTAAGAAATATAAAGTATGAATATTGATTCAGAATGACACTATTATATTTGAAGGCGTCAATCTGTATGTTTATAAAAACGATAACATTGTGTTTAAGTTATGGTAAGGGCTCGATAACCTGGTATGAAAGTTAGCTGTTAAAAATTTATACTTCTGAATTTTTATAGATAATATATTAAAAGAACATGCTCTACGGGCATTTAACGACGTCCTATTTCATAACGATCTATCTTTAATCGAAAAATTGTATCGAACGTACAGTTCCCCTACAAACTCAGACAGTTACACAAATAATAAATGTTGGCTTTGTAACATGGTCTTAATACTGAAGTTTATAAAATGTCACCTAACTGAAAGAAATTCAGTAGCGTTTAAATTAAAAAAAAATTGAAAAATGGAAAAATTCTAATGCAAATAACGTTTTTGCAACAATATATGCGTTTTTAAAATGAAAATGCATTCCAGTTTGTTTTTCTTGATGAAATCTGTATTTTTCAAGATGGAAGCTCTCAAAAACCACGGCAAGATTAGAATATTAAATCTGTAAAAGCAAAACAAGTAGGTGGCAAAAGGTATTAATTATTTAAAAAGTATTAGCATGGGCAATATATCGTTGACTTTTATCGTGTGTTTATAAACATTTATTTGCGATGTGCCTAATGCTCTTCTTCTTCTCTGTTTTGGGGTGGACGCCACCACGTCCAGGCACTTGAGCACACTGCTCTCTGTACTATCCCCAATAGATCTCTCAATTCCACTCTGTTAGTCTTGTGTCCTCGATAAAAGCCACTATCCTCATCAAGGGAAGTTTGAGTACACTCGAAGGATCCAATAGATCTCTCCCGAAATATTTCTGTCTGAGTTCCTTCAGTTCCTCACACGTGCATATTACATGAAGGTTAGTTTCCTCCTGTTTTTCACATCTCCTACACCAGGGCTCGCTAACCAAGCCCGTGGTGTACAAATGCTTCCTTAAAGGACAATGTCCGGTTATTAACCCGGTAATTATTTAATTTCTTTTTTGCTACTACGAATTAGGTTGGCTGAAAACTTCCCGTCCAGCCCCCTTAGTAGTGTTTTGGTATAGAGTTGACCTTCCGTTAACCTTCATTTATTTTTATGTTCTTTTTCTAGCCATAACCAGATCTCCCTTTTAGCGGAATCCTTAGTGATTCCACATACAGGTTCTGGTCCTATGAAGATCCTATTAGTACCTTCTTTGGCCAGTTTGTCGGCTATCTCATTGCCTTTAATTCCCTCATGTCCTGACACCCATATCAGCGACACTGTATTGTCTTGTGTCAGGTTATTGAGGACCTGTTTACAATATTTCACCAGCTTAGACCTGGTAGATGGGTTCATAATGGCTTTAATAGCCCCCTAACTATCAGTCATTATGTTCATTTTTTTGCTTGCGCAGCCGGCTTCCCGAATTTCATCGGCGCAGGCTGCGACTGCTAACAATTCGGCCTGGAAAACCGTAGCATGTTTACCCAGACATATCGATATCTTCCTTCCAGGGCACATTCCGTATATGTCTGCACCTGCCCCTGACTAGATTGTGATCCATCAGTGTACCAGGTGCCGGCACCACAATCGATCGAGCGACTTTTTGCCTGTTCCCTGGTCGGTATAAGTATGTTCAGCTTAGCTGTAAACATAATTTCAGGTGCCATACTGTCCACCGGCATTTTAAATATCGGCTCTTCCAGTGTAGTTCCTGTGATATCTGTATGGCTCCCTACAAACCTTATTAGGACATCATACGTCATTGGCCTTCAGCCTCAGTATCGCAGCCATTGCCTCCGCCTTTATAAATAGTTCCAGCGGAGGGAGACCCACGATGGCCTCCATGGAAGCGGTTCCCGTGCTGTTAATAGCTCCCATTATTCCCAACAAGGCCTGTCGCTGGAGAGTCGTGAGGAGCCCCACCGACAATGTCCGCTCCGTCCTCCTCCAGCAGACAACTGCCCCATAGGTAGTCGTTGGTCTTATTACTGCTGTGTTCAACCAGTGTACCACATTTGGTCTTAGTCCCCAGGTCTTGCCAACAGCTCTTCTGCATCTCCAGAAGAGCTGCGCCGCCCTATCTGCCACTTTGGCTAGGTGTCTGCTCCAATTCAGTTTCGCATCAAGTGTTATGCCTAGATACTTCACTTCATTGGTTAGTTCTAATTCTTGTCCAAACAGCTTTATGCTGCCCAGATCATTTAGTTTTCTCATGTTGGTAAAGGCTACCAACTTAGTTTTTTGAGGATTGACAGTTAATCCCTCCTCAAAGCATCATCTTTCTACAATTCGCAGAGCATTTCGCATGATGCTCGCCACTGTCCCCGGGAATTTCCCCTGGGACACTATGACAATGTCATCGGCGAACCCCTGCGTCTATATTCCCTGGTCATTTAATGTCCTGAGGAGATTATCCACTACTAGACTACATAGTAGTGGTGACAATACGCCTCCTTGAGGACACCCTTTTGTTGTCCTGATGGAGATCGTTTTGTTTTGCATTTGGGCATGAACTACTCTGCTACGCAGCATGTTATAAACCCAGTTGCATGTGGTGTTTTTTATTTTTCGATCTCTTAAAGATCGAATAATAGAAGACATCGAGGTGTTATCGAAAGCTCCCTCTATGTCTAAGAAGGCTGCAAGTGCAATTTCCTTGTAGTGTAGGCTCCTCTCGAGCCCTCTCACCAGGCTATGCAGGGCACCCTCACCTGATTTTCCCATCTGGTATGCCCATTGCAGTGGATGTAGAGGAGATCTATCCAGATCCAGATTCTTTAATATTTAAATATATAATTTTTTCCATAGGTGCCTAATGCTCATGCCGTCCTCTAGCCTAGTTCTAATTATTGAGTTTTGCAGTTCGTTTAATTAAGACATTTAAAAATTGTGTACGCTTCTTACTTACAATAAAGTGACACTAACATAACCATACCGGATAAAAGTCAAATTTACAAATCTCGAATTTCTTTAATTTGACAGAATGTGTCAAAAGTCGGTGTCTGAGTTTGTAGCGGCCGCAACTGTACGTCACGATTGACAACCGAACGAAAGCTAAAGCGAGATGGACAATAACAAAACTATTCTTTTTGTTATCGTGGGTCAACTTTAAGATGTCGTCTTTTATAATATAGTCCATCACACAGTGGCGAACAATTTTTTTTTAATATCTTTATCATTTTTGGGTATATATTCTATATAATTTAATTTCCATTTTTCATACGATGCCTTGTTATTTCAAGGACACCGGTATATATTAATATTTTATTAAATTTAAATATATTAATGGAGAATGTTTAATGGAGCACATGTCTATGAATTGGTAACAGCATTTAGACGGAATAGAACACTATTCCAAAACTGACCGCAACTGTGGTGTTTTGAGTTTGACATCAAATATTTGTTTTTAATATCGATATATAGATGTTTCTATGATATCATCGGGATTATCTTCCATGAACATAGCCATTTCAGCAGCATCTCCTCCTCGTAAGATAATGATATATTTACCTTAAACTGTCCTTAATCTAGCAATTAAAGTTTCTACCAAAGTATGAAAAACAACTCCAAACTATGCTTTTAGAATCACCATGTTATCATTTACGGCAGTTACGGCTGAAAAGCGGTTTTTGTAGGTCTTCTGTCGTTTACTATCCAATCACTGGAGCTCTTAAGTAAAAATTTTCTTTTCATCTTTCCAAAGGACATTACACCATCTTTTTTTAGCTTTCTCTCTTCAACCATCATTGGATGTATTTTTTATTTAATAATGGAGCTATTCGAAACTTCGGGCTGTTAAATTACAGTTTTGCAATCGCCCGAATTATTCACTCATTAATACTTGAATTCAGTTGAAAGTATTACATCATGACTTAAATCACAGGTAAAATCATTCCTATCTTAACAATTAGCATATTTTGCATAATTATATAATACCTTGTTTATTAAAGGTAATTTTATTTATTTTTAAACGTAGCGAAAGGACCTGCTGTTCACTCAAATAATGTGGTTTAAAACTTTACAGAAATAGTAGGACAACTATCTGATACATATTTCAAGATCCTGTGCTGATTAAACAAAAGTATATCGTTTTTATGGCAAGTCAATTTTATTTCTATACGCATATCCTAAAGGCTCAAAGATCCATGAAAAGTTATTATTCTGTGTACGTCGAAACGAAAGACCTCGAAAACTAAGGCATTATGAAATATACTAATTACAAAAATTTAGCCTAAACTAGAAGTAAGCCAATTTTCAGTATTATGAGATATAAAATATATAAAAACGAGCTGTCAGCTGATAAATCCATTCTTATGGATATGGCATTCGTCAAAAACCCATACATTTGGAAGGAACATTTGATTATTTTATAGAAATAAATTTATTTACAAAGACATTTGCCAGAGACTTCTGCATAGAGATTGTAAGACCTATTCGAATTAGTCGTCATAGTTGCTAAACAACTATGTTTCCTGTTCCTTTTAAATTTTTAAACGACTCTCGACAAATCTTTATTAGTTGGTGTGACTTCTGTAACTTTTCTCTAAATTGGTTGGCAACCACTAAATAAATAAGTCTATTTGATCACTCAGTTCCGTGTGAACTAAAATAATACTCAATTATCAATTTTTTTTCTTATGTTAGTACCAATTCAAATATTTTTTACTTGTTGCTCGAATAAACATTTTCATGGCAATCATTGTTACATATATCATTCAATGCGTTTGTATTTCATGGATTTCTAGATTTCGATATCCTTTGCTTTCTTTGACGTTTATCGTTAAAGTTTTAAAAGTATTCAGCAAGTTAATGTAATCCCCCAATAAGTCTAATCGCCCGCTTAAAAAAAATGGACATTGAATATGCACCGAACGTTGTCTAGAAATTAGTTGAAAATCCATAGGCTTTCGCGGGTGGTTTCACTAATAATGCAATCATCTTCTAGATTTAGCTGTGTCGAAGAATACTGTATTATTAAATAAATTTTATGAACTCTAACAAAATTTCTGATTCGTGACGAGAAGTTGTTGACGATGGATGATTAATTGAGGACACAGGATTACATAGGACAATGCAATAATCCTGGGAAAGGAGAGCATCAGACCAAAAGAAAGTTAAAAATGCCCTTAACACCAACCGTTATAAGTACACTAAGTCTGGAGATAAAAGGTGTCTGGCGACCAATTATTCGGAAAAATGTATAGATAAGACCTACAACCACGGTACCAGAGACAGAATAGACAAGATTGCCTAAGACGCACACAACACGACGCTGTAATGTTGAACATAAAAAATTACAGCTTATAACTTAAATAGTGGTTTTAGGAAATAATATTCTGTTCTCCAAATAACGTAGTTGTTAGTGTACTTGATTTAGTTAAAACTTTCGCATTTCAGACCTGGTTTGAATATCCCACGAATACATTTCTCAATTAAAAAAATTGGGAAGACATATATGTCAGACACGAGTTTGGCAAGAACCAGCCCTTCTGAGGACTTCCCTGAGGACGGCAGTAGATTAAGTCTCGAAGCGTCGGATTATGCAAATCCTGCAAGCGATGAAATTAGCCTAAATAACTACTCAAAACTTCCGATCCCATTGAGCATTTACTATTACATCTTAAATTAAGATCAAATACTTAAAAACTTAAAAAGGTATATAACCCCTTACCACAAGTATTAATCGTATCCTAAATACGTATTTCGACAACTAAGTTGTCGTCATCAGTAGGTAAAAACCACTAATTAAAAAGTCGCACATGGGGCACAGTAAAGCTAGAAAACCTCTTACGCAACAACTACTTTACACCGCGTCCACGTATAGACTAATTTTAACATGCGAATATAAACTACGAAAAGGTCGAAAAGCACTTACCTCTTAGGGAAAAAGGCCTACACATATGTTTATTCTCCGAGTTGAAATATGTCGAACGACAGAACGACAAACATTTCTTTCTTAAGGGAACGGCACTAAACATGTCCTAATAACTTCAATTTTAAAACGACGATGACACAATTATGGTAATAAAAATGAAAAGAGACAACTGAAAGGAATCGGTGATCTATCGCTATTCATGGAATTTTGTTTATTTTTCGCGATATGTATATGTACTTTCATAAGCATCAAGTTCGTGGGGTTTATTAATTCCTTTGACCAACTTCAACCCTGTAATCGATACATTGTGTAGTGTGCTTAAAGCGTGGTTGGCAACATTAGATTTATCCGGTCTATTGTATTTAATATGTGATATGTGTTCTTTAAAACGGGTTATTATTGGTCGTTTAGTTTGACCTATATATTTCAAATTACAATCCTCGCAACTAATTTCGTATATACCTGATTTCGAATTGAAATTAACTCTATCTTTAGTATTCCCTAGGAGACTTTTGATAGTGTTTTCGGACCGAAAGGCAACCTGGAGACCTCTTTCTTTCACAACTTTATTAATGTTCTCCAGGTTCTCCAGAAGTCTCCAGGTTGCCTTTCGGTCCGAAAACACTATCAAAAGTCTCCTAGGGAATACTAAAGATAGAGTTAATTTCAATTCGAAATCAGGTATATACGAAATTAGTTGCGAGGATTGTAATTTGAAATATATAGGCCAAACTAAACGACCAATAATAACCCATTTTAAAGAACACATATCACATATTAAATACAATAGACCGGATAAATCTAATGTTGCCAACCACGCTTTAAGCACACTACACAATGTATCGATTAATTAATTAATAAACCCCACGAACTTGATGCTTATGAAAGTACATATACATATCGCGAAAAATAAACAAAATTCCATGAATAGTGATAGATCACCGATTCCTTTCAGTTGTCTTTTTTCATTTTTATTACCATAATTGTGTCATCGTCGTTTTAAAATTGAAGTTATTAGGACATGTTTAGTGCCGTTCCCTTAAGAAAGAAATGTTGGTCGTTCTGTCGTTCGACATATTTCAACTCGGAGAATAAACATATTGTCATGGATTTTTCTATCCAGAGAGAGAGAGAGAGAAAAAGATGGAAGATTTAAATTTTGAACAACATTTGAATTTTATTGATATTTATTATATTTGTAATTATATTTTTGACTGACTCTGTATGTTTATTAGTTTAAACGTATGGATGCGGACAGATGTGGTACTATTGAATTAGATGTAGGAATTTTTCGCGGTAAATTTAGTTAGAGATATCAAGACTTGCAAAGTAACTGGTTGTAGAGTATAAGAAGTTCATTTTTATTCTCTGTTTTTAAGTAAAGTCGGGTTTTTATTTTAGTTTATGCATTTATTCCTGTGCATGTAACGTTATTTCGATTTTTACGAGAGTTGGTGATCTCGTTGTTGAATTAAATAAAGTATGGTATCTCTCACGTAGTTTTTGTGTTATCAGTGCTTAGATCGATGTAAGTTCTATAAAAATATTTAATTTATATAATTGATACTACGATTATTTTGCTTATAATTATAATTTTGTGTATAATTTGTGATAATTTTGATATTTAAAGTAATATATGAATACTAGAGAAAGTTGTCATGTTTTTTAGTTAGTGGAGTTTTTTCTTCAAGATAATATTCTAGAACGTTTTAAATTCAGGTTGGATTTTTTTAGTTGTGGGTTGATTTTTGTCGTGTTTTATTTGCGCATGACTGTAAGACTGTTACGCGGTTTCAATAACTTTGTAGTTGTTGACATTTAAGTTGTAGGGGTTAAAGTAGAGGTCAAACTTGACAAATTTCTCAATTATTTATTAATTTTATGTTTGTTCGAGAGTCACAGGGGGTTTTTCTCTTTGTGCGAGTCATATTCATAAAGAGTCTTTCCTCCTAAGCTACTGTTAATTTGCTTTAGCTCCCTGTACATTCGGTAAAGGGATTTTTTTTCTTTTTTTCTTTTATTAAATATTGTAAACTAGCTAAATGTGTCTTTTATTAATGTTTATTGTTTTACTTCAAATATAACCTGGCCCTTATCTGAGAAGATCGACCCGTGAGAAGTGAGCTCAAGGAATCTACAAGACTGAACAGCCGGAAGCATAAGTTGTAGTGTGAACAAAAAAATTAATAAGCAATCAAAAGCACATTCCACTGCAATATGTGTAGGCCTTTTTTCCCTAAGAGGTAAGTGCTTTTCGACCTTTTCGTAGTTTATATTCGCATGTTAAAATTAGTCTATACGTGGACGCGGTATAAAGTAGTTTCTAGCTTTACTGTGCCTCACTTTTTAATTAGTGGTTTTTATCTACTGATGATGACAACTTAGTTGTCGAAATACGTATTCAGGATACGATTAATAATTGTGGTAAGGGGTTATATACCTTTTTAAGTTTTTACTTAACCACAGTCTCCAAAGAAAGAATTTTTATCAAATACTTAAATAAAAAAAAGTAAAAGTATTGGAACTAAGTTATGGTATGCCACAGGATTTATCAATCAGGTCTTATTTATTTATAATTGAAAGACAAACTCGTACTATGTACTCACAATAACCCTGTCAAGTGATTTCAAAGAATACATTTTTATGATTGAAATTGAAATATATCATTGACAATTGAAGACTTCTGTTTATTTTTCCCATATGAGATTATTTCCTTTGCTACACTTAACACACGTCATTTGCCAAACATTACCATAATGAAGACATTTATCGTCATCATCGACCGAATAGTAAAGCAATGGCTTTGAATTTCCCAGCCCGTCTTCGTTCCTGTTACGCACACTTGCTTCTAGCGTAACGAACAAGGAACATATTCGTGTGAGTTTATGTAGTACGCATTGCCACATACAATATACGTTGTCCAGATATATAATGCTATATGAAAGGAAGTAAGAAGACACCTAAACAGAAGGCCTGAGTAAACTTTCAACAACATAACAAAAAGCGAAAACAATAAAAGAAGAGTGAACAAGAAAATTACCGTAAGGACGAGACAAATCGAGAGAGTAGACTATTAAAACGGAATGCCGCCATTAATAAAAAAACACGTTATTAGTAGATATGCAGGGCATACATGTACGTAGGCGGTATAGTTCTTGCGTGAGTATGCGAAGCGTGACGAGGAGGCTGTCATGCTCAAAAGATTTCTTGGCCATGCAACCTTGCATGCTTCTACTCATTTCGTCGAAACACGAATCCGTATTAAGTTACTTTTCTACAAACATTGTCTTGTAAACTATAACTTTAACGATTTCGAACATTCAGTTCCTGACTCTTACGTCGAAACCAATATAGAGTGTTTTTTTTATTATTTTGTAATAGATATTTTTAAAACAACCGTTAACAAACTCATGTCGTATATCAAGCGAACTTTGGAAAATTTAATAAATTATAATAACGCTATTTATTATTCGATTTTGGTGAATAAATTTAGATGAAGTAAATCAAAAAAAGCCTACAAATAACACTGGCCAACACTTAATTTTTTTTCTGCTGATTATGATCTGACACTTGTTTTTAATTCATATTGGTAAGCTAATACCAAATATGAAATCCATTTGTTCCTATCACGTCAAGTTTTCTTTCTACAGCACTTCTTGTTTGCGAATTTCAAAGTTCTTGAAAATCGTGAAGTAATTCTTAATTGTTCAAAGAATTGAAAGACATTCCAAATACGTTTATCTCATTAGCATAACGTACACTTGTACCTAATATATATATATATATATATATATATATATATATATATATATATATAATAACTTCGTGACCTTGGTATGATATGGTAAACCTAATCAGTAGGCGATTAAAGGTCTGTATATTACTTCAAAATATATGTATTTAAAAAACTCTACATGTTTCGGCAGTTCGCCGAGCTCTTGATAAAGGCGAACTGCCGAAACATGTAGAGTTTTTTAAATACATATATTTTGAAGTAATATACAGACCTTTAATCGCCTACTGATTAGGTTTACCATATATATATATATATATATATATATATATATATATATATATATAAAGATAAAGATAATTATTTCGTGACCTTTGTATGTTATGGTAAATTCAATTTGTTGGCGTTTTAAGGTCTGGTTTTACTTCAAAATGTATATATTTATAACAATCCTACATGTTTCGGCAAATGATGCCTTTTTCAAGGAATATAAAATATAAATGACAGTATATTAATGTCATACATTTGTAGTTGCTATGGATAAAATTATTCAAAGATACATTCCAATTTAATAATAATAAATAATGCCTTAGTATTCTAAAATATATAGACAACAAAAACAGGGAAACGCAAGTCATGAGTTATTATTATGTATGCGCCCGTGGAGCGACTTAAGATGTTAAGCTGTCGGCATTCACCTTAAACGAGAAGGAAAACCACGAAAACCTACTCGGACAGCCAGACAGGAATCAAAACACAGAACTGTCAGCATGATAAGCAAATGTACAGATATTTAAATAACATAAGATATATAATTATTTAACAGCAACATATATTATGATGGTAAATTGAAGATCGTTACATAATTAAGTTATAGTATATACTGCTTAAATTGTTTATATCACTTCTGTTGTTAATTGAATTTTTTTCCTGTTTAATACTAATCATTTCTTTAATTTCCCTTTTCATTGTGTGTTGTTCTTTATCAATTATCTGTGTGTTTTCAAAATCGAAATGGTGATCGCGTTGTAGTTTGTGTGTAGATAAAGCAGTTTTGTCTGTTTTAGAGTATTTGTGGGCTTGTATTCTGTTGTATAAATATTGTTTAGTTTGGCCTATGTAGTAACTATCGCAATCGCGACATGTTATTTTATAGATGACATGTGTTTCTCGATTTTTTTCTATTTTAGGTTTAAGTTTTGAAAATAGATGTTCATTAGTATTACTAAGTTTATATGTTGTAAGTATATCATATTTTTTTAAAATGTATTTAATTTTCACAACAAATTAAAATTCACTATTGTAGAAGAAATTAATAACAGTATTAATTTTCTTGATATTTCTTTAAGCTATGATAGACAGGGTACTATTTATACAAATTAGTATAATAAACCCACAGCTTCTTTTCGATATATGAATTACCACTCAAATGCACGTACAGTATTCAATAAAATGATTATCAATAATCTGACTGATAGAGCAGTAAAACTATCACATACTCAATACAGAAAAGATAACATCAAGATAATTGAAACAATCTTAACTGATAATAATTATCCACCACAACTTATAGATCAAACAATTAAACAAAGAATCCACCAAATATACAACACTGCAGACACCAATAACAATTTAAACAATGACACAACATATATCACTATTCCATATGTTCCACAACTATCAGAAAAAATTAAATACACTTTAAAAAAATATGATATAGCTGCAACATATAAACTTAGTAATACTAATAAACATCTATTTTCAAAACTTAAACCTAAAATAGAAAGAATCGAGAAACACATGTCATCTATAAAATACCATGTCGCGATTGCGACATTACTACATAGACCAAACTAAACGATATTTATACAAAAGAATACAAGCCCACAAATAGTCTAAAAGAGACAAAACTGCTTTATCTACTCTACACACAAACTACAACGCGATCACCATTTCGATTTTGAAAACACACAGATAATTGATAAAGAACAACACACAATGAAAAGGGAAATTGAAGAAATTATTAGTATTAAACAGGAAAAAATTCAATTAACAACAGAAGTGATATAAACAATTTAAGCAGTATATACTATAACTTAATTATGTAACGATCTGCAATTTTACCATCATAATATATGTTGCTGTTATATAATTATACTCGTATGTTATTTAAATATCTATACATTTGCTTATCATGCTGACAGTTCCGTGTTTTGATTCCTGTCTGGCTGTCCGAGTAGGTTTTCGTGGTTTCCCTTCTCGTTTAAGGCGAATGCCGACAGCTTAACATCTTAAGTCGCTCCACGGGCGCATACATAATAATAACTCATGTCTGTTTCCCTGTTTTTGTTGTCTATCTATTTTAGAATACTAAGGCATTATTTATTATTATTAAATTGGAATGTATCTTTGAATAATTTTATCCATAGGAACTACAAATGTATGACATTAATATACTGTCATTTATATTTTATATTCCTTAAAAGAGGCATCATTTGCCGAAACATGTAGGATTGCTTTAAATATATACATTTTGAAGTAAAACCAGACCTTAAATCGCCAACAAATTGAATTTACCATATATATATAGTATGTAAGTACTTAATGAACTAATGAAGTAATAAACAATTATAAAGAAATGCAAGTCTATTAAGCTAATCCTGTTCATTAAGTGAGCATATTAGGGTTTAATGAGATTTTATTAGAAAGTATTGATCACTTAAGACTATTTAGAAGTATACAAGAGTGATAATAAAACGTTAGTTACATGTTAGTTGTTAGGGAAAAACCACATCATGTCTACTATTATAAGATGGGTAAATAGTGCCGATTCGTTCTGCTACATTTGTGGCAGCTTACTGCTTTCGTTAAGAAAATATATTTGGTGTATTTTGATTTAAAACTTGCTGGTCAGGACAAGTCATGGGCTCCACATAATGTGTGTAAACCATGTGTGGAAAATTTGCGGTAGTGGAGGAAGGGAAAACGCCAGAAATTAGCTTTTAGCCTTTCAATGATATGGCGTGAACCGAAAAACCACGTAGATGATTGCTATTTTTGTTTAGTTCAGACCTCCGGTTATAATAGAATAAGAATAAAATTGTATATCCTAATATCAACTCCGCGATTCGACCAGTGCCTCTTTCCCATGAAATGCCCGTGCCAGTTAATGAAAAGCTTCCTTCACTTGAGCACTCGTATGCTGAAGACAGCCCGTGCTCGTGCCAGTTTATGGAAAGTTTCCTTCACTTGAGAACTCGTATGCTGAAGACATGGCAGATGCTATTGAGGAGCATGATTCAGATGTAGATTGTGACTAAGAAGGTATAATTTCAAAAAAGATAAATGAAACAATATATGTATAATTATAATATAAACATATATTATTACATCCAGTATGAATGTTAATATTTCCAATGTTACTGTAATACTATGAAAATATGAGTTCATTGTTTACACAAATCAATTTCTAGGCAAAACTTTAGATTACATACAAATATTAAGAGGACATTATTTAAACAAATGTATCCATATGTTTCGATACTATCGATTGTTCATTTGTAATATGTAAACTTGATTTAATTAGTTTTGTAGTCTAACTATATTAATTATTACAGTTTTTTCTACAATATCTTTAACTTTTGCTCTAGTTTCTTTATTTAGCGTATGGTTTTCATGAATAAACGGCAAACAATTTTATATACATTTTTGTCGAAACAAATATTGAGCATGCAGTCTGGTCAGAAATCTAAATTACAACAAATCTGAAGATGTAATATAGTTATAGCTTTATGTCAAAGCCATTAATCCGTTCAGTAGCGTCTATAGCTCGGAAGAAATGAGCTTAGTTACCTAGCTACACCATCAGAAGACAATATAAGCAGCAATCTACACTAGTGAGATAATTCGCAATTGCAAAATGGTGATTGGATTATTCTCATATTTAGTGGTCTATTCTTGGCGAGTCAACTCCATTCCTAGTAGGCATTCGACAGGATCCAATGTGTTAACCACATTGAGTTTTTCAGATATTCATCATTTTTTATTTGAGTGATTTTTTAAGAGAAATGAGAGAAACATAGATTTAAGCCTCTTCAGTGCGGTATCTGGTTTATTATTGATACATATCAATAATTAGAAATTGATTTCTCTATCCGTCCAAAGTATGTACTATCGTCTTACGCGGTATTTAACATACGCCTTGGTCTTCTAGGGGAATATTTTCTTAAAGGCTTGTTAGAATGTTGCTTGCGACCGATTATATCATAAAACGATATTTAAAGTTGACAGACAATAACATTGTATTAATAGCCGAAGATAATCTTAAAGCAGACGGACAATAACAAAACTATTGTTCGCCGGCTTTAAGATCGTCTCCGTTTTCGTCGTGTGTACATTTACTTCTTCGATTAAAGGTAGATTTTTACCAAAATGGATGTAAAATGCCCCATCTTGCATCTTTCTTTAATACATTTTCTTTTAAAAATTTACAAAACATACAAATTTTACCAGGTTATTAAACCTTTACCATAGCTGTCTGCACAATGTTATCTTCTCGACTTTTATAAATGGTTAATTACTTCTTGGAACTCGGTTTGATAACTATTTATTAAATAAAAATGCTCATTTTAACGTGTCGACATTTATTTTGTCTTCATCAGAATAAATTTTATTACAATACAAAGTGTTTTCCTGCAGAAGTAAATTTAAACTAATAATAATATAATAACTATTATTTTTGTAAAGTGTAAATTTATATATACTTATGGTACTTACAATTTGTATTCTTATTTTTAATTTATTAAAAGTTTGAACTATTTTACTTAAAATATTAAATTGGCACATTGTACATTCAACATGTGAAAGTATGTATATATTTGGATTTGGATTTTTACGTTATTTATGTTATGGGTTGTAGATCAATGGGAGATATAATTTTGACAGATTTGAAATTTCATCACGGTCATTAACGGCGTTTTCTTCATCTTTTTTAATATGAATTAACTCTAATACTAATCTTGCTTTGTAATTTGTTTCGGTTTATAGTATTTTAACGTCTTTGTAATTTAAAGTGTGGTTATTTTTAGTTTCATGTTTTTTCAAAGCTGTAATGTTTTTTGAATATTTGTGACCGTTTATTCTTTCTTTTAAATGTTGTTCTGTTTCATCTATATAAACACGACTTTGTAATGTAATGATTGTAGTCGTGTTTATATAGGTCAAACAGAACAACATTTAAAAGGAAGAATCAACAGTCACAAATATTCAAAAAACATTACGGCTCTAAAAAAACATTAAACTAAAAATAACCACACCTTCAATCAAGTTAAAATACTACAAACCGAAACAAATTACAAAGCAAGATCAGTGTTAGAGTTAATTCATATTAAAGAACATGAACCAAACGCTGTTAATGGCCGTCATGAAATTTCAAATCTGTCAACATTATATCTCACATTGATCTAAAAAAATCCGTAATATAAATAACGTAAAAATTCAAATCCAATAACACTTAAATCTTTTAATTAAAACTCACCCACACCAAGCCGAAAGTATTAAATTACAGGCAAGGACAAAACACAATAATTTAAAATATATACATACTTTAGGCCAACTAAAATTCAGTCTACTTCCATATATTGAATGTACAATGTGTCAATTTTATATTTTAAATAAAATGGTTCAAAACAATTGTTTTGGAGTAAAAATTTTTCGTTACTCCGGACATACATATACAAAAACTAACAAAGTGTTTCACACCCTAAACTATATACCTGGGGTTAGCAATAAAGTTTCTAATAAACTTAATAAATTAGGTTTAAATGTCATCCTAGTAAATAAATGCAATTTAGGAAATATTCTAGTTAACAATAAAGGAAAAACAGAATTGCGTGATAAGTCAGGGGTGTATGAATTAACTTGCAGTGATTGTGACGCGGTATACATTGGCCAATCAGGACGCTCTATAAAAGAACGTATCAAAGAACATAGAAGTTCTATTCTACATGGCAATATGGTTACGGTATTCGCGGAACACTGTATTCAAAATTCTCATCTGTTTAATGCTAATAATTTCAAACTTTTACACTCTTGTAATAAGGGTAAAAGGCTTGACTTCTTAGAAATTTTAGAAATTAAAAAAGCCATAAATCTCAACAGACAGGTCACAAACACGCAGTTGGATTTTTCAAATACCCCCACAATCGATGCTGTAATAAACCTTTTAAAAAATAACTCATAAATATTGGTATTAGTACACTTTTCATTTAGTTTACATGACTTCGAGAATGACTAAATAAGTCGAAACATATGTCAGAGATATTTTAAATACATTTTGTGAAACAAATATACCAAGTGTTTTATTTAGTAAATTATTAATCATGTTTCACCAAGAGCCAACCGTGAATTCTATACATTATATAACAAGAATTGTAATTTCTCCAACGCAAATCTTTTTATAATTAAAACTCGACTTTAAAATAAAATAACTTAATTGGTATATGAAAGTTAAGAACCCGTTTTCTTATTTTGGCTTCTATTAAAAACCATAAATAAAAATACGTTTCATAGCCAGTCAACGGTACACTCACATCATTACCATAATGTATCCGTAAACCAACAAAAGAGACGGTTTTATGTAACAACCGCAGGAAGCTGTCGACGTTCCGCTTCGTAAAGCGCGCCTCTTGTATAACACCGTGGAAAGCTATCGTTATGAGACCCATTCAAATTTCTCTTATCTTCTCCTCGTCTTAAGTTTTTACCAACGAAGCGTACCGGCGTAGGCGTTACGCATTGTAATTTCTTGAGGGAGCGTTTATGGAAGAGCGAAGGCGAAATCACGAACTGAGAAAAGGTCTACGAAAAGAGAGAGTTCCCTTTTCTGCGTGGAACACCTGCGAAGTCCCTCAGACTGGACCAGGATAATTGAAACAATGGCGCACCATGTTTTAGATGGGTGATTTATTTCTTGGTTTGGTCTAGCGTGAGCGGTCAAGTTAAAACGTAATCAGTTTCGAATGGCACGGAGAAAAGTCCGTAAACGTGTAGGCAACGTTTCATAATACGTAATCTTTGAATCTCATTTTACTCTTTCTACGATTTCAGTAAAGAACGGGAATTAAGTACTTATTGTTTTTGTGAAATGTATGTATTTGCAATTATTATAGACTAAATAAATAAAGAGATTCGATAGATAATATACGAGGAGTATTGATATATTCTTAGCCTACTATTGAAACAATTTAAAGCGATCCTGCAGCGCCTTTAACCCTTCTAAAAGAAAGATTGTTTTTGGTCTGCAAACCAGCCCTCCACAGGTTCTATTACCTTTTCGTTACCCAAAAATTGACGTCCTTTTAAACTTCTTTTTCAATCGACGGAACAGATAATAGACTGAAGGGGCTAAGCCTGGGGAATAAGGCGGGTGTTCTAGTAATTCGAACCCTAGATCTCGAATTGTATTCATGATAATGCGCGATTTGTATGCAGGGGCATTGTCCTGCAAAAACAACACACCTTTCGCTAACATGCCACGTCTTGTTTCGTTCATTTTCTCTCTCAGGGTGGTAATTTAGAATAAGAATGATGGTATGACCCTTTTTTAGGTAATCGATCATAATTATTCCAAGGATATACCAAAAAAGTGAAGCAAGAACTTTTCCAGCGGATATTTGAATTCCAAACTTCTTAGACCTTGGAGAACCATGATGCTTCCACTCCATCGATTGCTGTTTTGTTTCTGGGTCGTAAAAATTGACCCATGTTTCATCCATAATCACAAGATGGTTCAAAAAATCTGGATCTCCTTCAAAACGGGCACAGATTGACCGTGATGCTTTCGCTCTTGCTCTTGATCTAGGAATCCATTTTGCAGAATATATGATGGACGTGTTCATATTAAATCTTTAGTGCCTGAGCTATATGTTTCAGCCCAATTCGATGGTCTGATAATATCATGTCATGAACTGCGTCAATATTTTCGGGGGTGGACACCGAAATTGGTCTTCCTGATCGCTTCCTCATCTTCAACGGAAAGTTTTCCCCTTTTGAATTACGCAATCCAATTTTTAAAAGTCGCATATGATGGACATTGATCGCCAAGTGTGTTAAGCATATCTAGTAAATAGTAAATTTCTTTACTTACTACCTAACCGCTTCAAATACAAGGATTTGATGATGCTTCGATACTCCAATTTATCGATTTTCACATTTGCATTCGACATGCTTTCTTTCAAAATTTACTGGACAGCAAGACTTCAACTTCTTGACGTAATATTTTACAATGACACTTTTAAGTGTCATTATTTCTTGCCATTACATCAAGATTTTGTTTCGTTCAAGTAAAATGGCTTAGGCTAACTAAATATTAATACCCCCACGTAAATTCTTTCAGTAAATTTAATTCTGAAATGAAGAAGAGCTTAATGATTTTATTGTTTGGATCGTATCAGACTGCAATTTGACAGCTCAGGAATATAATCACGGAATTAAACAAAAATAACTTTATTATTTCAAAGTAACTTGAAACATACTTGAGTAGGTAAAGTCTCACTGTATTTTGTATAAAACAAAAACATTTTTAATAATTTAAAAATACACTCATGAGCGAAAGTATCGCAAATTTTTAATATTTGAAGCTACGTTTGTTTATTTATGATAATTATATTTTTTGTCAGAATATATATCCAATACAATATACACCAAGACCTCGCTTAGCGCTGCTGCGCTTAGCGCTGTTTCGGTTTAACGCGGTTTTATTGGAATAGTGGTGTTCCCAGAAAATTGCACGCAGCTTTGGGCTTCCTCGACATACAAACTATGTAAATGTGATAGACTTGCTTCATCCCTGCGGTGGTACACACGCATATTTTTATATGTGGTTTTAAAAATTTGTTTATTTGTTATCGTAATTGTAAAAAATCAAGAATTTTAAATAAATTGATAATTCATAATTGTAAATACATATATATTTATGTAATATAAGAATCATATATTGATAAATATAATAATTTTTAGTTTTTATTATGGGTGATAATTAGAGAACGGTTGCAATTTGCATAAAACGCAATCGGCAATTGGAATTGTGTATAACGTCGCACAGTACATCCCGGCGTAATTCAATGAAGTATTTGTTTGACTTACTCGGCCACCTGGTCTCGCACGATAACAATGGACAACTCAGCTATTGTATTCGGAGAATATAGTGTTTTTAAAGTGTTTTCATGAGCGTAGATAGAAGCGGGGTTTTTATAATGTATTTTATTTATCAGTTCATATTTCGTAAGATAAATAGAGTGCTGTGAGTAAGTTTCTTGTTTTCATAGTTTTAACTGTTAATTATATCGTAATTTTTGTGATAGATCCTGTTTAATATCGTTTGATTGAATCTATTTCTACCAATTATTTCGAGGTAAGTATGCATTGAATTTCGTTCAGTTTCAATAACTTACGCACACATTTTTAGTTTTCATTTATTTAGATCTAGAGCATTGTTTAAGTTACTTTTTCAGACATGATATGGAAGAATGTGGAGAACGGCATTGTAAAACAATGGCGAGTTGGATTGACGGTCATACTGATTGTATGTCCATTGTCAGTGATTCCGAAATTTATTACAAAATCCGTAAAATATCGACAAAAATTCGTCACTTAGGATCGCAAACACATCTGAACTCTGTAAAACTTTTATGGCGGCTAATATTTCATTAAATAAACTTAGCAATCCCACTTTAAAAATATTTCTGAAAAAATATACTGGTCGAAATGTTCCTGATGAATCAACTTTACGCAAATATTATGTTTCTAGGTGCTATACGAGAACAGTAGAACGCATTAGAAGCCATCTTTTAAATCAATACATATGGATAAGCGCCGACGAAATGGTGAATATGTTAGGACGCTGTGTGGTAAATGTTGTAGCTGGTGTACTACATCCAACTATTCCCTATAACTCATATGTAATAGCAACAAGTGTTATAAATAGAGTTGATGCGGAAACAGTTGCTGAAACCATTAAGGAGAATATGCAAAAAATGTTTCATTCGGACGCCACGTACAAAGAAAAAATACTTTTATTTGTCAGTGATAGTGCTGCGTATATGTTAAAAACAGGCAGACTATTGAAGAAAACATATCCTAATATGCTTCATATTACTTGTGTAGCACATGCTCTCCACAGAATCTGTGAATATATCAGAGACACTTTTCCGGAAGTTGATAGACTTGTATCAGCTTTTAAAAAAGTTTTCAGAAAAGCACCATTTGGAGTAGCTCTTTTCAGGGAAAAATTTCCATCTCTGTCACTGCCTCCCACTCCAGTAATAACTAGATGGGGAACATGGCTGGAAGCTACTAGTTATTATGCTGAGAATTTCGATAGTCTAAAACATTTCGTAACACTGCTAAAGGAGGATGCTAGAAGTATTGGTGAGTGCAAGGAGCTCACACAAATCCCAAATTTAAAAAATCAGTTGTACTTTCTTCACGAACACTTTGGAAAATTGCCAAAACTAATCACTTATTTTGAAAATCGAAATCTCAAATTAAATGACGGATTAACCACATTAGATGTGGCTGTTAATAATTTGAAAAGTATTCCAAGTGACTTCGGATGTGGCCTTCGGTAAAAGTTTGAAGCAATTCTTAATAGAAATCCAGACTTAATTACATTGCAGCAATTATGTATGGAGACAATTCCACAAAATCTAACGGCTAAATATGAAGAAATAAAAGAATATTTCCAGTATGCACCTATAACCAGTTGCGATGTAGAAAGGACGTTTTCTATTTATAAGGATGTACTTAATTCAAAGAGAACAAAATTCACAGAAGAAAACCTTGAGAAACTATTGCTAGTCAATATTAATACTCCTTTACTCAACTTGAACGACAAAATGAACAAATAAAAACGTTCCAATTATAGAAATAAAATTAAAAACTTTAAAATTACAACTTTTCAACAAATACATATGTATTTCGTAATTTTATAGATCACCACCCGTTGGTTTCCAATTATATAAATAAAATTAATTAATAAATATGTATTTCGTAATTTTAGATAGATAGATCACCACCCGTATGTTTTCCAATTATATAAATAAAATTAAAAACTTTATAAATACAACTTTTCAACAAATAAATATGTATTTCGTAATTTTATAGATCACCACCCGTTCGTTTTCCAATTATATAAATAAAATTAAATATTTTAGAAATACAGCCTTTCGTCAGTACTGCACTGGGCTTTGCGTTATGTGGTAAGCGTGTCCGTTCTCTAGTGATAATAAAAACTCGAAAATAAAGTGTCAAGAAAAAGTATTTCACTAGACACTAAAATGCAAGTGCTTCGACGATTAGAATAGGGTGAACGTCAAACTTAAATTGATGTTGCATTAGACTTGTCGACTTCGACAATAAGAACAATTCTTAAGAATAAAGAAAAAATAGTCTCGTCCGCAACTACGACTACAACTACATCTGCCACTAGAATTACTCGTTCGAGAATTTATGAGATAGAGGAAATGAAAAAACGACTTTCCATATGGATTGATGACGAAGTTCAACGTAATAAGCCATTAAGCCAAGCGATTATAATGGAAAATGCTAAAAGAATTTTTAATGTGAAACAGCTGACACAATTTAAACTTTCGTTGCAAGTGCGGGATGGTTTCACAGATTTAAACACCGAAATAGTCTTCGTAATATAAAGATTACAGGAGAAGCGTCGAGTGGAGATACAAAAGCGGCGGCAGAATTTCCCGCGACATTAAAAACGATTATTGAACGTGGAAACTATCCCCCAGAATTAGTTTTTAATGTCGATGAGACAGGGCTTTTTTGGAAACAAATGCCAAAAAGAAGTTATTTATCCTGTGAAGAAAGCATGCACCAGGATTTAAAGGCGCAAAAGATCGCTTAACACTTTTGCTGGGTGGCAACGCCAATGGAGATTTTAAATTAAAACCACTACTGGTCTATCACTCCAAAAACCCAAGAGCGATGAAGGGCATATCTAAAACAACTTTACCAGTAATTTGGGAATCTATTAAAAACTCATGGATAAATATGACGATTTTCCAGAGTAGGTTTACTGAACATTTTTGCCCATATGTGAAACGATATTGTGAGACAAAAGAACTTGAACCAAAAGCACTACTTTTAATAGATAATTCTCCAACATCTATTCCAGATGAATTGGTTTTCTTGCCACCTAACACAACTGCCTTAATTCAACCCATGGATCAAGGTATTATATCAAATTTTAAAGCTTATTACTTGCGGCAAACATTTAGACAGATGTTTGAAAAAACGGACGGAGAAGAAAAACAATCGATAAGAGTTTTGGAAGAAGTACAATATCATGGATGCTGTGGAAAACATACATTTTTCTTGGAATGAGGTAACGGAAAAATATTTTGAAAGGGGTGTGGAAGCATATTTAGCCAGATCTATGCAAGAACAATGACAGTAGAGATTCTGATGTTGATATGAACGAAATAGTGGATTTAGCGAAACGAGCAGGTTTAAATGATCTAACTGTGCAAGATCTGGAAGAAATTTTGCAAGACACAGGAGAAAGTGTTTCTAATGATGGACTCAAGGAGTTGACGAATCAAATGATCGAAAAAATACCGAAAGTAGCGATTCTGAGGAAGAGCAAAAAGAACTATCAACTGCATTTTTAAAAACCAGTTTAGATACGATAACAGAGATTATGGACCAATTTATTGAAAATGATGAGAATTTTTATCGAAGTTCAAAGGGGTGTCATGGATGCTTTGTCCACTTATAGACAACTTTTTACAGAGTGTAATAGAAAAACACAAACGACATTAGATACCTTCTTAGTAAAAAGGCAGAAAGTTCAAGAATCTGAATGATCTGAAACATTAATAATGATTTAGAGTTATGTTTATTTTTATATACCCATTTGTAAGAACCAAGTTTTTGTTGTATTGTTATAAAAAATATATTAAATGACTAAGTTCCAAAATACCTGAACAATATTTTTAATTTTCTACCCGTTTTCCCCTAACCTTATTATGTACTTACAAGACGACATAACCTCGTTTAACGCTATTTCATATAACGCTCTGCCACAATGGAACGTATACCTTGGTGTGTACCTTTTTTGAATAATAAAAGCGTTAAAAAGCACATTACATGTAAATAATCGAATCCCCGGATACCAAAAAAAAAGTTGGTATTGTAACATGTTGTTTATTGCGTCACTTCGGAGATAATCTTAGGTTATTGCTTCAGACTGCGTTGACATAAACGTCTACTTAGTACTGTCACTGAAATGGAACATAAGCCTAATGACAGCGAGCCGATAGCTGGTCAAGTTACTGCCTTATCTGAAGTGGGTCTGAAGCAATTGCAAATAGCGGAACGCTTGCATATGCACCAATCCACTGTTTGCCGTATTCTAAAACGATATAGGGAGGCCTGCAGATTCAGTAGTCGGTACAAGCAGACCGAGATGCACAAGTGCAAGACAAAATTGTTTACTACAGATCACAGCTCTAGGAACTCGTCCTGCAACGGCGTCTGAACTTAGGACATCTTGCGGAAGCTACTGGGACGAATGTAAACAGATTTACTTTATCGAGGAGGCTAAAGGAATATAGTTTAAAAGAAAGACAACCTGTTCCAGAATTGCTTCCACGGCACAGGACAGAAAGACGAAACTTTACTCAAGAACATTTACAGTGGACTGCCGAGCAATGGAGCTGTACTCTTTTGTGACGAAACACGGATTCAATTGTATCATCCAGATGGACGTAAGTTAGTGTACAGGCGAAGAAATGAACGTTTTGCACCATGTACTTTGGTAAAAAATATTGCTTTTGGAAGAGGCTCTGCGATGTATTGGGCAGGTATAAGTTCAGAAGGATGTACTAAGCTTGTGGAGGTCATTCAATGAATGACTGGCTTTATTGGGTTTGATAAGTTCAGATCCATGATAACGCACGCCTGCATATTGCTGATGTTTTACAACAGAATCTTACTGATGTTGAAATTGATAAAGTGATCTGGCCTGCAAAGAGTCCGGATTCTAATCCAATAGAGCATGTATGGGACTACTTAAAGAGAAAATTAGGAAACGAAATCCGCTTCCAAGAACTCTACAGTCTTGTAGAGTTCTACGAATAGCATATGAGTTAGAATGGCAACAAATTCCACAAGAGTATCTAAGAAATTTGATTTTTGGAATGGGAAGGCGTATGCAAGCTGTATTAAATGCTAGAGGAGGCAATACGCGATATTAAATCCAATTTTAAAAAGGAGACAGCTAATAACAAACTGTTGAAATTATTTAAGGAACTTGTCTAGGTTTATTAATTTCTAATAAAAACACTTGTTTATCAACTTTAGTTTTTGTTGTTACGTAAAATCAAATAAATAAGTCGTTGATATTATGTTTCTCAACAATGAATAAAAAAATAAGGAAAGAATAATAAATTATTTAACATATTCAAAATATGCAATACAATAGTGTGTGAAAAACACAATATAAGTTCATATCTTTAAGCTTTAGACGATGCTAGTCAATTAGATGTTATTTATACTGACTTCAGTCGCGCATTTGATACCATCGACCATATTGTACTCTTACAAAAACTGTCAGCTTTTGGGTTTAACAATTCCATACTCAGGTTTATGAAGTCATACTTGATGGATAGAGCAAACTATGTTACCTGCAACGGCTATAAATCAATATTTTTCTACCCGATTTCTGGAGTTTCTCAAGGTTCCAACTTAGGCCCGCTTATGTTTAATATATTTATTAATGACCGTCTTGGCTGCAATGTATTGGCTTATGCAGATGACCTTAAAATATAAAACTTAGCTGATGTGGATTGTTTGCAAAAGAACTTAGCTACTGCCACAGCTGGTGTCGCATAGAGATGATATAACCTACTCCTTGAGCGGAGTAGGTGCACCTACCAGGATTCCAGTTCCGAACTAGGTGCGGCAAACTAGGTGCACAAATCAGTTCCGACTCCGACCGATTGTGAGTCATATTTTGCGTCCGATCAGTCAGGGTAATCTTTATGTTTACTTAGGCACACAGCTTGGATATACAAATAGCAGTTAAATTATTACATTTTAAATGAGGTGTCAGATTGCAATTTATAGATTTTTTTTTTTAATTAAAGTGCATACGATATACATACATACATACATAGGTTTAAAATAATTTTTGTATGCTTTTCAATGCAACAGTAGAAAATCCCATGTCATTCTAATATGTAATGTGTTGAATGTATTTAATTTATTGACGGCGGCGGTTAGAAAGAATGTTTAAAGTTAGAAAAAAAGAAACATTCGTTAGACTAATCACAAAAATAATACCAATAATACCTCAATAGATAAAATGTTATCTAATGCTGAAGTCCCAGGGTCTGCAAATTCTCGCACAATAATGGAAGTGCAACGATATTTAGAATGTGAAATGGCTGATCGAAATCAGGATCCATTTCAGTGGTGGAAGGACAGTGAATATTTATTCCCGAATCTAAGTATCGTTGTAAAGGAAATATGTTGTGCAATGGCTACTTCAGTTCCATGCGAGAGACTCTTTTCTAAAGCGGGATATATTTTAAATGAAAGAAGAACACGGTTAAGTGCGAGTAAAGTAGAAAAACTAGTTTTCCTGAATATGAACGATGATTTCATTTAGATTTAAATACAAGAATTAAAACTATTTTTTATGTATTAGTTCTTATTATTTTTACTTTTTATTATATATTTTTTGTGTAGCTAAAAATTTAGTTTTTCTTATGACTAGAAATCATACTAATTATTTAAAAATAAATATACATATTTGGTTGCACAATTCTATATACAATTATTCGGAAACGCAGCAACTACAATTGCCAGTTGTATTTATTTATACATAGGTATAGGAGTAGTTGCGTCGTTTATTTCTCACATTTCGCTTCGCTTAGTCGGACTCGTTCCAGGCGGACCTACTCTTTTACATAATACGATGCGAATATGTAGGTGCAACTGCGAGATCAACTCTCGGGCGCTCCGACTTGAACGATCGGAATCAGAATTGTACGACTCGGAATCGTTTCAATCGGATCTACTCTTTTGGAAAATGCGAACTAGGTGCACCTGCTCCGGCACGCGAACTAGGTTCAAAGGAACAGGTTCGGTTCAGAGCAACCATCTCTAGTGTCGCATGAATAAATTTAATTTAAACATTTCAAAATGCTGTGTTGTAACTTTCACAAGGAAAATAAATTACATAAACTCTCTTTATTACATTGATAATACTGTTATAGAGAAACGAAGCTCTACAAGGGATGTTGGTGTTACATTCGACAGTAAGTTGACCTTCAACGATCATCTCTTAAGCATCACTATATCTGCTGTTAAGTCTCTAGATTTTATTATCAGAATGTCCCGAAATGTCACTAATGTTGGTACCATTAAATCCCTATTTTCGCATATGTCGTCAGTAAGTTGGAATATGCGTCTACCGTTTGGTACCCAATCTATGACCTACACTTGAATCAAATTACGTACAGCGTAAATTTTTGAAGTACTTGAGTTAGAGTCTGTATGGGGTCTATCCAGAACCAATATAGACTACGAGGATTTGCTTGTGATGCATGGATTGAAATTGCTAGCGGTGCGAAGACAAAGGAAGAGCGCATTACTGGTGGCGAATCTCCCGAACAACCGGATCGACTCAGCATGGCTGTTATCTCGAGTGAATTTACTGGTACCACGCATTGCTGCTAGACACTCCCCATCTTTTGTGTTTTCAACACCAAGGACTAATATATTGTGCAGGGCTCCATTGGTGCATTCGTCGAGAAACGCGAATAATTTGTTTAACGATGTTTTTATGTTCTTATGGAATTAATTAATTATCTTATTTATGTATTGTTGTATTGTCACTTAGTCCAAGTTTTGTTGTCCTATTTTGAATTAATCTGTTGGGCAAAATAAATCATTATTATTATTATTATTATTATTATTATTATTATATCTGTATGAAAGTATCTTTCCAGACATGTGGACACGTGTTTCATCTAACTACAGAATCATCAGCGCGTACTCCTGGAGAGATACTTTCACACAAATATGAACTTATATTGTGTTCTCTACACCAGATTTTCAATAATATTTTTATATTATTAAAAATGTTTTTGTTTTATACAAAACATGGTGATCTCCAGCAGCAAGTACTGGTGATTCTCTAGTAAGATAAAATATATGTCTGCATTTCTGGAAAGATTCTTTCACACAAATACGAATTTGTATTGGTTCTCCACGCCCGATTTTTATGTTATTAAATTTTTTTTTTGTTTTATTATTTATTATTTAAGATATACATATAAGAATAATTCACGTTTCATCTCTTTGTATCATATTTCATTAAATTTATAAATTACAGTATTTACTTCAGATGAGCTTTTGTTTAGGCTTTATAAGACATTCCCTACTTCTCGCTACATACGTTTGTACTAAATTATTTTTTATATTCCGAGGTACATCCAGAGAAAAATAATTTTCATTTTTCACTCATACCTTGTGTGAAATTTTCGGCCACAATAGATGTTTCTTACAACACAATGGAGAGAAAAATAACTAAGCCGTGGAACAAACATTTTTCCCAGAATTAATTGCTCCTCATGAGAATCCAGATAAGTTAAGTCGGTAACATTGTTACCGTCTCTCGTTCCTCTTGCACGACATTACGATTGTATTGTTTTTATATGTATGTACCTCTTTCTCTCTCTATATATGTACTTAAAGTTACGCGGGTAAAAATAAAACAGTGCAAATGGAATCTCCCACACGTCTACGCGTGGAGACAAAGGACATTACAAGATTGGTGCTGTTATTGTATTTGTTTTTTTGTTGTCGCTCGGGTAACCTTGAAAGGGCAAAGTGACTCGAATGCGAGAATAATTTAATGGATATCTTTGTATTGTCCCACCTTGATCGTTTCTCCTGTTCATGTAACTTCATGAAAGTTCGATTGATATTCGACACGTTCTCCATGTATGAATGTCTATTTTAAAGGTTTGGTCAACTTTTTAAGTTATTAATTAATTCCTTTTTTAGAAAATGTTTATTTTCCTAATATACATATTTCTGTGTAGTTTGACTCTAACAAATTGAGCTGCAATTATCTAAAATGTAAATTGTTACACACTCGTATATCTCTTAGTAATACTAAGTACTTAGTAATACTAATCAACATTTATTTTAAAAACTTAAACCTAAAATAGAAAAAAATCGAGCAACACATGTCATCTATAAAATACCATGTCGCGATTGCGATTGTTACTACATAGGCCAAACTAAACAATATTTATACAAAAGAATACAAGCCCGCAAATACTCCAAAACAGACAAAACTGCTTTATCTACACACAAACTACAACGCGATCACCATTTCGATTTTGAAAACACACAGATAATTGATAAAGAACAACACACAATGAAAAGGGAAATTAAAGAAATGATTAGTATTAAACAGGAAAAAAATTCAATTAACAACAGAAGTGATATAAAAAATTTAAGCAGTATATACAATAACTTAATTATGTAACGATCTGCAATTTACCATCATAATATATGTTGCTGGTACATAATTATATATCTTATGGTATTTAAATATCTATACATTTGCTTATCATGCTGACAGTGCCGTATTTTGATATCTGTCTGGTTGTCTGAGTAGGTTTTCGTGGTTTTCCTTCTCGTTTAAGGCGAATGCCGACAGCTTAACATCTTAAGTCGCTCCACGGGCGCATACGTAATAATAACTCATGTCTTCGGTTTCCCTGTTTTTGTTGTCTATCTATTTTAGAATACTAAGGCATGATTTATTATTATTATATTGGAATGTATCTTTGAATAATTTTATCCATAGCAACTACAAATGTATACGTATGACATTAATATACTGTCATTTATATCTTATATTCCTTGAAAAAGGCATCATTTGCCGAAACATGTAGGATTGTTTTAAATATATATATTTTGAAGTAAAACCAGACTTTAAATCGCCAACAAATTGAATTTACCATAACATACGAAGGTCACGAAATAATTATCTTTATATATATATATACATATATATATATACGTATATATATATATATATATATATATATATATATATATGGTAAATTCAACTTACCATAACATACAAAGGTCACGAAATAATTATCTATATATGTATATATATATATATATAATAACTTCGTGACCTTGGTATGATATGGTAAACCTAATCAGTAGGCGATTAAAGGTCTGTATATTACTTCAAAATATATGTATTTAAAAAACTCTACATGTTTCGACTGTGTACGCCTTTATCAAGAGAATACAAAATGTGAATGACAGGATATAAATGTCAAGTCACTTGATCTAGGGGATCTAGGGGATCAAAACCCTCCAAACACTAAGCTATGACAAAAGGTGTTTTGTTTAAAACAATAAAAATATTAACTTTATGGGTCTTTTAAATTTACTGTACTAAAAGGAGCGTGTACTAAAAGGAGCGTGTTATTTAATGTTCATTTAGCAGAATATAATGCCTAGACAGTGAAATATCAATATCTACACTATGCAAATTTTTAATCAGATCCCTAATTTATGAATCTTTATCACGATTCAAATATGCAGATATCGTATCATTTG
The DNA here is from genome assembly GCA_935421215.2 of Melolontha melolontha. Taxonomy (NCBI): domain Eukaryota; kingdom Metazoa; phylum Arthropoda; class Insecta; order Coleoptera; family Scarabaeidae; genus Melolontha; species Melolontha melolontha. Next base: position 39,480,385 of record OW285238.1, read on the forward strand.
CAGAATTGTTGTTCCTACGCGTGACTCGGATGTCATACTTGAATATTTTATTACGAAGATTGTAATTGTAATTAACTGAATACCAATTTAACTGCCCATATACGCTTGAAACGTTCAAATTTAATTTTATGAACTTCAAATTACTGTGCACCGTGTTATTTATACAGACCTTTGTTCCTCATACAATTATCCAACTCTTCGTGATACATATTGTTAAATTTTAAAGTATAAAAGAAATTTATAATTCATATCAAACATAACGTTAAAGTAAAGAAAATAAAATGTATACGCTTTGATAAATAAAATTAAACTTAGAAATGTTTCAAAAATTAACATTTATGTACAAATTTATATGGTAAAAGTAAATTTTTAGACTTGTCAGAATCGTTGCCCCCAATAGAATTCCTTTTTTTTAACTGAAAATAGTACACACAAAATAATGTAAAAGAAAGTGTGCTAAAAGTTGTAAATTAACAGAGATATTCACAGGAACACCTCTTAAAGCAAATGTCTGAAGTTACCGCCTCCTGGTTGAATACAAGCTTGTTTGTGCTCGCCGTATCCATGACTTATAACAATCTCGGATATCTTGCCTGCTTATTGTATCTGCAGCATCTTTAAGACTTATGATCAATAATTGAATGTTTTCAATTTCGTTATCGTTATTGAAGACCAAATTTTTCATATGTCCCCATACATAAAAGTCCATCGGGTTCAAGTCAGGTGATCTAGGTGGGCATGCAATAGGCCCACCTCCACCTATCCATCGTCATCGATCACCAACCGTATTATTTAAATGCTCACGCACTTCGTAACTGTTATGTGGTGGTAAATTATTTCGTAAAAACATTAAATAACTGGCATGTTAACGATGTGGTAAAATAAATGGTCCATCAACAATTTCTGGCGAGTCTTTTAAACTGTAACTATGAATATCTCTGTTACTTTACAACTTTTATCACAAGTTTTGTTTCATTTGTCATTACATATTTTGCACTATTTTCAATTAACAATAAAGGTCCAATTTTTTTAACATCCTGTATTGTAAGCTAGAATACTAGCAAATAAATTTATGATTTTTAACTGAAAGTTGAACTATAGAGATAATAATAATAATAATAATAATAATAGTAATAATAACAATAAATATTAATATAATAATAATTACCACTTGCCCAAGATGTTAAAGAAGCTAAAACAAAGTGATTGTAGTACCCATCATCATCGGTGCTACAGGAGAAATACCTCTGAAGTTACATGAGGCTCTAAAGACCCTAAATATACATCCTATGACATATAAACAGCTTCAAAAAATTGTCATACTAGAGTCAACGAGCATTGTGCGGCAGGTGCTGAGCCAGAATACATGACAAAAACAACCACGAACACATCTCAAACCGAAACACCATATCTCCGAAAACACGAACTAAACGACTCCTACGATCTATTGCGTCGATTAATGAGGAAAAAAGAAAGCCAAAAGAACAACGTTACAGTAGATCCATGAAAAGAACAAAAAGAGCCAAAAGAACAACGTTACAGTAGATCCATGAAAAAAAAAAAAATTATGTATAATTCTACCAATGTTTCCATCCATATCAAGCAGGATAGATGTTGATATGCTTGCCTCGCGGCCGTGTATCAACTTTTCCCTTTCTCCCGAAAGGAGCTTTCACATCAATAATAATAATAATAATATAGTGGAGCTGCCTGAGGCCACGATATACTGGAATCGGACAATACAGACTGACAGAACTGTCCAACACAACAGACCAGACATTACGTTACGAGACCATAACACAAGAACTACTTATCTCATAAACATCTCAGTACCAGCGCCAGCCAATATCCAGGCGAAGCGCAGAGACAAGATCGATAAATATCTACCACTTGCCCAAGATGTTAAAGAAGTGTGGAGCCAAGGCAAAGTGATTGTAGTATCCATCATCATCGGTGCTACAGGAGAAATACCGCTGAAGTTACATGATGCTTTAAAGACCCTAAAATACATCCTATGACATATAAACAGCTTCAAAGGATAGTCATAGTCAACGAGCATTGCGCAGCAGGTGCTAAGCCAGAATACATGCTAAAAACCACCAACACCACATCTCAACCGAGACACCATATCTCCGAAAACACGAAAGAGAAAAAAAGAGAAAAAATGCCAAAAGAACAATGTTACAGTAGATGCATGGAAAAAAAATATAAAAAATACAAAATATAAATATATCAAATAAAATAAGCAAATACACTAATAAGCTAAAACAAAAATTTAATCTAAACACCTCCCGCAAAAATATCACCATAAATATTATCCGCACATTGGTACATAAAATTAATTGGAGCTCTTAGTAGCGCGTTAGTACTAGCTCTCGGTGGGTAAAAAGTAGGATTAGATCTTGACGTCATTCGAGGCACGTGAAAAGCTATACAGTTTAATATTTCAGGCAAATCAATTCGACCATCAATCAACCTACACATAAATCGTGCAGCATTAACCTCCCGACCCTGTTTTAAAGATTTGAAATCTCTTTTGAACCCATTCAAGTGAGGAGTCATGCGTCGAGTAGTAAGGAGACTATATTACCGAAGCATACTCCAATCCACTCAAAACAAAAGCTGGTACAGCGATTTCAGAACAGTTAAATCCTGAAACTGACTAATAGACCTCATAACGAAGGCCAACATTCTAGAAGCAGACGAGATGGTACACGAAAGGTGTAAGTTAAAGGACACATCCGAGTCGAATTTGATCACTAATGGAGTTCCTCTAAAGATACATTTTTTGTAATCATACACAAAATGTAATCACGGTACAATGTTAGTATGTGTTTATACAATGAAGAATTTTGATAATTTTTGTTACTCTTTTAATATGTATGCTCAGTATTCGACCAGTTTAGAAGGAATTACTACTAAATTTTGTTTTTTACAATAAATCTTATTCTACAAAATTGGAGAAATTATTTTTGTTAATTACCCGTAACAATTTTAACGTTTTATATCAAAATCATTTGTCAACCTAAGTCAAGCGTTAGGATTGAAAAACAGCCATGTTCAAAGCTGCAAAAGGAATCCAATTCTCTTCGGCAAATCTAACCTGCCAATTACGCCAACAAAGTGTTATTTAAGGAATTATTATTTAAGAAATTGTGAATTTTTAGAATGGGTAAATTACTAAATTCATGGCTGGCTTGAAAACTTGTTGAAAAGTAGGAGTACCAGTGATTCTGGTATTCCTAGAGGTCTCCTTCAGTAATTCATTTTTTAAATTTTCAATTGGAAATTTTGGAAAACAGGTGGCCTGTAGGCTAAGATTCGTAATTTTCTAATTAGAAAACTTGTACAAAATATTTTATTTAAAAAAAAATAATGATTAGTTATTAATCTACATTTATTTTATTTTATATAAATTCTTCCGCCGCAAAATAGGTTATTTCGAGACTTAAGATAGCATCGTATTTTCCAAAGCAATATGACGTGTTGGATGTTACGGTTAACCACTTTTACACGGTAATTAACTCGTATAAAAAGTAAACACATCCGCTTACACATTAAAGATTAATTTAATTAGATTATGGACAGAACATTTTTATAGAACATACTTTTTATAACCATTAATGTTTGTTTATTTTAATTTAAAAGCCGTCAGATTACAAATCGATTATTCTTTACAACTATATTGAGAATGGTTCATATTATTTTTTATAAATGCAATATAGTAGCAATAGGAGCTAGAGTATGCCTTTATTAATTGTTTGTGCGACAACAGAGTAACATAAATTTCTTTCTTTTGTTGATTGGTAAAGAACACATTTGTTGAAGTTTTAAGAAATAGGTAATAATTTTATCATTTTAAATATTTATAAATTATCGTAAACCACCACAATATTGTTTCGCCATACGACGGCTTTATCAGGTGGATTAAATCTAACAATTTCCTTCTAATATACTACTGAGCCATTTCGGTAGCGAGCCAACTGGTGAGAATATTTCGCAATTTTTACATACACTTTCAAAGTGTCAAAAGGGAAAAATATGAAAGCGTCAGTGAAATTTTAAAAACTTTCTTAAAATTCGTTTCACGTCTAAAAGAGGAATAAAAATCGTAAATAATTCCATGAAAATATAAAATGTTTATAAAAGTAAATAATTATCACAAGAACGACGAAACATTTCTTTCTTAGTTACTAATCATTCATCTTTGAGCTTCGATCTTTTCTAATTCTCCCTGTTTCTGCTGTAGAGATTCTTTTATTTTGAAATCGTTACTCCATTCCATTTGAGAGCATCCTTTAGTTTTCAGTATGCTCTTTTTAAAAGCATACTGAAAACTAAAAGACTATCGTGTTCTTTTTATTACTACTGCTACATTTTTAACCTTTGTCCATAATTTAATCCAAATTCAGTCTATTTGATCTTTAGAATTCTCTTACCATAACTCTATCGTTGTCGCGCGCGGCAACGATAACAACGGCATTCGACCGCCAACTTCGACCAGCGCAAAACCAACTCCAGAAGATAACGAGTGAGATCTCGTTGAAACGTCGAGAAAAATAAGTGTTTTTCAGGACATATCTCACACGCGAAGAAGAACCCGAGAAACAACGTTTTCATATATATATAAATATAATTATTTCGTGACCTTGATATGATATGGTAAATTCAATCAGTTGGCGATTTAAGGTCTGGCTATACTTTAAAGTACATATATATATATTTAAAACAACCCTACATGTTTCGGCAATGATGCCTTTATCAAAGATATAAAATATAAATGACAGTATACAAATGTCATATAATTGAGTTGCTATGGATAAAATTATTCAAAGATATATTCCAACCAGACCTTAAATCGCCAACTGATTGAATTTACTATATATATATATATATATATATATATATATATATATATATATATATATGAGTGTTTATATAATTTCTTAGCCGTTTATTAAATATGTCAATTGACAAATTATTGGGGTTTTTCGGTTTTTTTATATGAAATATTTACAAATATCAAGTTAGTATGTATGCAATTGTAAAGTAAGTGGGGATGTAAACATTACTGTCTACAAATTACAAAGCAAATCATACGAAATTTTTAATTGAAAAATATTGTCTACGTTGGGACTTGAACCCAAGTCTACAGTTTGCCAGACTGTCGCTTTTACCACTTAAGCCACGATAGACCTTGGTTCAAGCTATTTAGAAATGCATTATAAAGTAACAGTGTTAATGAATCAGATGTCAGTCATTGAATGTAGATGCCAAGTTGAAAACAGAAGTCAGTTTTGAAAGCTGATGTCACTTTTGATAGCAGATGTCAGTTATTGAAATCAAATGTCAGTTATTGAAAGCAGATGTCTGTTTTGAAAGCAGATTTGCTTTCAAATCTGACTGTAATCCATTAGGTATTGGTCCCGTACAAATCCTCATGCCTAAAACCTAAACCGAACACAGTACCCTCAAAAAGCCAATGCAGAAAAATATTTAAATCTCTTACAAAACCACATAATTCCAACAATTGAGATACTAAATGTTGATCAACTTTGGTTCCAAATGGATGGGGCTCCGGCACATTCTACTCATGCCGTGAGGAATTTTTTAAGTAACACATTTCAAAGACGGTGGATTAGCAGGTTTGGCCCCATACCATGGCCCCCAAGATCAGCTGATTTATCTCCAAATGATTTCCTTCTTTGGGGTTACCTAAAAAGCAAAATTTATAATAACTTGCAAATTCGTAACTTGGATGAATTGAAAGAACGTATATTTACTGCATGTGATGGAATAAATCCAGAATCTACTCCGAATACCCTGCATTGCTTTCAAAATCGCCTTGCTTATTGCCTTCAAAGACAAGGAGGACATTTCAAAAATTTGCTATAAACGCTTTTGTTGTTGTAAATATTCTTTCTACACTTTACGACGCTATTTTATTCGAATTTTTCCTGGAAAAAATTCGCCTTCAAGTAGGAAGCGAACCCACGACCTCTGGCTTGCCGGATCATTGCTCGACCACTGAGCTGTTGAAGCGTGAATTAGAAACTTTTATGGGGATGCTTTGAGTTACATCAAAGGAAACAGATGAATATTTCTTGCCCGTAGTACGGCAGTTGTACAAATTAATTGCGTTTTCGCGAAGTAATATAATTGTAAATATTCTTTCTACACTTTACGATGCTATTTTATTCGAATTTTTCCTTTTGTTGTGTTGTTTTGTTTATCTTAATTAATCATTAGAATAAATTAATTTTTTCATTCAAACAGATTTTCTTTCTTTTCTAAGAACCTAACCTAATTCTTTGTGGCTTTATTTTCTTTAGTATTACCCACTGTTGCCAGTATAAGTAATATTGCCAAACTAGATTCTAGAATACTTTCGCGATAAATTTTAAGTTTTGAAATAGATTTAAAGAGTTTCATGTACATTCTGTATGGCAATCTAAATAATTTCCCTGTGAATGCTTAAACATTCATATCTTTAATAGTTAGAAAGTATAGTAAGATGAAACTCATAGAGTTATATCTATAGCTAATAGGAAAAGGTTGGGTGTAATTTTAATACAATAGATACTAAGTTTACTTAATAATATTTTTATTTAGGAACAATATTATATTAACATTTTTCGGTTTTAGTCTTGCACACCTTTGTTCTATAATTAAACGAGCTGTACTATACACTCTAACTTTCTGCTGAACTCGTTCGAAAGTACAAGCACTTTCTAGCACATTGTTTTAAGAGTTTCAGCTCCATTCCTGTTACGTAAAAGAAAATCAAAATAAAAAATCTATTTACCCTTCTAAAAACTTTCTCTTTAAATCGAGGTTCTCAAACAGTTGCTACTCTAGTAACTGATCCTCCTTCATATGAAAATAGCCTTGCTTTCCTCCCTCAATCTTCGCACAAGTTATACGTCTGTTGGGATAATCAACTGTTTTAAATTATGTATTTTTCAATCAAATGTATTTAATTTAAGATTAAGTATGAAGAAAAACAGAAATTTTTGACAGTTTGAAAATGTGACTGGTGTATAACTGGTTGCCTACGCCACCGTATATTTATTCCTATGTGTAATGACAAAAGAAAAACCCAGTATATACATATATATATATATATATATATATATATATATATATATATATAAACATATATATGATAAACGTAATGCTATTTCTGGGTAAGGTGTATTGACAATTAGTAATAACTATGAAACGTCGACGTCTACACATCCCGGATGGATACGACTTTCACACATTTTTTCATACATATATATACATATATATATATATATATATATATATATATATATATATATATATGTATATATATATATGTAGTGTATTAGTGTATAGTAAAGTTCTTCAAGAAATTATGAATAATAAAAGTTAAATATTTAATTTAGTTCGCTCAATATGCAAAATCTTAATACAAATGGTAAAGACAAGGATTTAAATCTCTTAAATGTCTTAAGAGATTTACACACGTTCTTCCTACAAGTTCTCCAAAAAATCAACTTAGATGGTTTGGAGGGATCCTCAGCTTTTTTTAGGTATTTTATACTATATTTGATGTTTTGATGATCTCTTCTATGACATTTTCGATTTTGATTAGATCTAAGTTGATAGCTCATCCCCACAACAAAACGCCATACGTCCGTATGGGCTTTAATATGATCTTATTGAGTAGTGTTAGTTGTAACAAACATTCATGTCAATGAATGTTAGTCCTAATTATTTTATTTTCTTTTGATCCATTCGTGCTTTCTCTAAGTAAGTGACCGATTGAGGTACACCCCCATGTACCTGGTTTCATCACCTTGAGGTAGTTAATCATTATTTAAAAACACTAATGACCATTTTGTTCAGTGCATGGTGAAAATTACTTTAAAACATTTCAGTTCGTTGTCAACACGTTTAATCAAGCAATTCTCAATAGCATTAGACTATAATTATGGATACTATGAAGCTGCAATTAAACCTGCATGAAAGCCAGAAATTGCGGTGATGTCGGAAAATATTTTATTCATTGTATATGTTGCAGAGGAAGTACACGTTGAGCCTCTACACACTTGCCTATGATATACTAACATAAATAAATAACATGTGGTAATTATATCTTCTTATAAAACGAAGAAATATAGATATACTCAACCAGCAGTTTATTACTTACCAATAATTTCTTCTTATTTACTCGTTATACTACTTATTATATACTCAAAAAGTAAAAATATTTTAACTATCAACTTTATGATTCCTCTTATTATCATTTTTCTTCTCTTTATTCTCAAATTCTCGGCTTCTGCTGAAATGAATGCTATTACGTTCATTACTCATTTTGGGAAGATTATTTTTTATACTTCCAGTCAAGAATAAGAAACATCTACGTAAATTTAATCAAATCTATTAAAAAGTACAAGGGATTCTTATTTACTGTTAATAAATTTAGGAATCATTGGTTTTCATTAGTTTTCTTGCCATTATTCTCATAATTCTCCACGTATCTCAAAGAATACTGAAATAAGGTGCATCATAACTGATTACATCTATGCACGTTCTTAGTAATTTCATTAAAATGCTCATAACATGTAATTTATTGGTAATTGCGTATTATCTTGCGTTCATAATTTTACTCTGACTCTTCGATTTGACGGCATGAACGCTTAATTTGCCGTTAGCTTCCGTTTCTAAACTTGACCTTCTTATAGCAATAGTAAATTACGTCATTTGAAAAATCGTACACACCAGGTGTGCACCAGTGTCAATTTATGTAAATTCTTTGCGATATGTGTGCCAAGTGATGGACTGAGTGAATTGTATTCAATGTTAAACAAATATTTATTATCTTAATTTGACTTGGATGGTATTTTAATTATTCAAACTTATAAATTGTTGCTTTTAAGCTCATAATATGCAATTGTGTTTCTAAGAAAAAAACTAAAAAACTTCAAATATTCATTGTAAAGACTATTTGTAAACAGTAGCATTGTAAAATGCAATAAAATACTACCGCAATTATGGAACATACAGTTGCCGATTACATAATTTAAGTTATTAACAGAGAGCGGACTGAAGCGATTGCATACCAATTACCCCGATAAAACGTTGTGACGGTATCATGTATAATATGCATGTTATAACAGCCCCACTATTTGCATGCTCGATTGCATTCGTCGAGCAGATCTTGTTATTTCCGTCGTTATTGTGCCTATTCATTCATAAAATTCTATTTTACAATGGCGTGTTTCTGGTTTTGTTTCTTTCAGTGTTATTTGGTTACTTTTTAGATTTAACGATTAAGAGAAGCAATAACCTACTAAAATTCTCGATATACCATAAAGAATCGCACACAGACACAACAATACATAATATATCAATGCACCCAATTCAACATAAATTAGCAGCATTCTATAGTATGATTCATAAACTATTAAATATACCCATGTCAATAGAAGACTTTAATTCAGAATACAACATAAAACAGATTGCAATCAATAATGGTTATGACCCGAATATAATAGATAAAATAATATCCAAAAAACTAGAAACTAAAGCAATACAAGATATATATCCGATTACTAAAGATCATGACAAGAAATTTAAAATTATTACTTACCTAGGCAGACAAAATAAAACATTGGAAAAATTTTTAAGAAAACCAAATATAAACATTGCATATAAAACCAACAACCATATTAGTAACTACATCAAAAACAATAAAAGTAAAACAGCATATCATAATAAGTCAGGTGTGTATAAACTAACTTGTGGCACATGTACTAAAACATATATCGGGCAAACAGGTAGAACGTTCAAAAAGCGCATATACGAACATTATTATTCGTTTAGAAATGGGAAAACAGATTCAGCATACTCCAACCATTTAATTGAAGAAAGCCATAGTTTTAATAATAATTTCAAGATCCTACACGAAGAAAAGAAAAGTAAGAAACTCGATTTATTAGAAGCAATGCAAATTAATAAACAAAAATTTTCAAATAAATTATTAAATGACAAAACAGAGCTTAATTCCTCCCCTCTGTTGAATTTATTTCCTATTTTTGATTGAAATATTTTGTTAGTTATGTGTCACTTATAATATAATTTATATTATCTATATGTATCCCTTATACTAAAAGAGGCGGGTAAAAATATTTCGGTTTCCAATTTCTGAGAATACCATTAAGTCATAAAATAAAAAATATTTACGTTTAAGTAAAATGTTTTATAGTACCGCTTGTTATATCTGAAGAAACCGTTGTACGGTGAAACAGCTGTTATATAGTCATTATTAAATATTATTAAATAAAGTGTAAATCTAATACAACATTGTGTGTTTTTATCATTTTATTTGGTTACAACTTTTACTATTTTCAAAAATCCGTTTTATTTTGTTATATTGTATATTTATCCTATAATTTTTTATAAATATTAATTTTAATTTACTACCTTATTTTTGGAGTAGTTTTCGTTTCTTCTTTTTAGTCCATTTCTTTCTGTTCTTAGTATGTATTTCTCTTTATTTTCAACACTTGGATGAATTAAGAAACTTTGTTTTTCGTCTTCAAGATGATGTTACGCAACGCATTTCTAATTGTAAACACCTGATACAAATTAAAAATTTGCAAAACCAGCTAAACTTTTTTAACGCTAATTTCCAGTGTCTTACAGATACGATTACTTACATGCAAAACCAAGATATTAACCTAAAAGAGGCGATAATTAACTTAGAAACCATTGTCGATCGAATGAAAAGTATGCTTTCTGAATTTGGATACAAGCTAAGACAAAAAGTTGATGCCATATTTAGCAGAAATCCAGATTTCAATATATTATATCAATTCTGCACAGAGCCGATTGAAAAATCTATACATTGGAAGTATGGTGCACTTTTGCAACATTATAATCTCGCATCCATCACCAGTTGCAATGTGGAGCGGACATTTTCTATTTTTAAAGACGTTTTAACATCTAAAAGAACTAATTTAACACAGGAACACCCTGAACAAATTTTAGTTGTTCATAGTAATATTTTAACACTTTCAATGTTTCACAGAAAATACATAGTTTTGTGTAAATTATTTTTATTCAAAATTCGATACGCAATTACCTTGTCAGCATTACTTTTGTTTCAGCAGTAGAAATCAATCGCTCGAGTCCGCTCTCTGGTTATTAAGTTAAGCTATTTAAGTTATAGAGAGCGGTAAATTTACTGTACAATATGGCCAAATTAAAGTTGTTTTGTAAAATCTACGTTACTTTTATCTGGAAATACACATTTCCATATTAATACTTATCTTTATTCTAACACCAGATATTGTGATAAGAAATTTTTGATCCAAATAATTGTCACATTCAATTTCTTCTCGTAAATTGTATTACAAAATATTATGATTAATTTAAGCGGTTTCTCATGTATTAAGTTGGTACATATGGAATGTCAATTTATGTTATCGCACAGATATGATTTTTGTGATAAAACGGGAATTTACTTACTGTGAGTGTGTTTGTTGACCTTTTTATTATGTGAGATTAACACATATTTCATTGGAGTATGTACTACTAGTCATACCTATTTATGACAGTACTGTTTTTTGCCTGTAGCGTGTGTTGAGCAGGTTCAGTTCAGCAGTCACGTCAGCTAAAAATAGAAGATCTACTGGTGGTTAAAAAGCTCGTGTATTGGCTTTCCTTTCATCTCCATAAAGTTACAACTTTTTTTCCTCAAATCGAAAAATCGTCGTCGTACCGTACCTTGACTGAGCCACCTCACTTCACAGTAGTAAACCATGTTGCCATATTCAGATTTCATATCTTCTAAAAACTTTTGGAACTGGCGGTGTGTAAGCCCCTTTTTTTCTTATAAAATTAACAGTAGATATAACGGTGTGCATTATTTCTGTCTACGATAAAGCCTTAGAGCACGATGCCTCTTGATGAACAATACAATGGACAAAATGTCAAAGGAACGCAAAATTCAGACTCTTGTTTGCTTTTAATTCTCCTACAGTACCTTTATTTTGGCCGCTCATATTTTTACCTCCATCCGTGGTGACACTTTTTAATTTTTTCCAGTTCAATCCCAATGAATCTAGGGCTTGGTCCAAATGATGGGATAAATCTTCTCCTGTGGTATTTCCTTTTAGGGTGCACATTTTTACAAGCTCCTCATAAACAGTGAAGTTTTCTTCAATGCCTCGTAACGGGTTGGCCATTTAATGTTGCGGTTTTAAAAATTGCGCTATTCCCTTGTATATATAGAAATTAATATAATATATATTTTTTACACTAGAGGGACAAGCGCGGTTTACAATAAATATATGAAAAATTTGCCTTGTCAGTTCTCAAGATGGCGTCGTATCCAACGGAAGTGCGTGTGGAAATATTATTATAGAAATGGGGAATCTTTTGCAGCTACGGCAAGACCCTTGCGTACTCTATTCGGGAGAAATAACGCACCAACGGAAAACACTATAAAAAGGTAAGGAAAAAAAGATAAATTTAGAAAAGTAACAAAGTATTCGTTATCGTGTTTCCATGTCTACTAATCCGACAATATCTTAGGATTGTAGTGAAATTTAAAGCAACAACATCTGCGGCAGACGAAAGATCAACTGTTAGAGAACGTCAAAAGACCATCCGGGTACCGGAAACCATAGAACGAGTACGGGAGCACTTTACAGCTCAACCTTCAACATCGACCTCAACAGCATCTCAAGAACTTGAAATACCCCGTACAACACTAAGGCGGATCCTAAAGCAAGATCTAAAGATGAAAGCATACAAAATCCAGATCGATCAGCCGTTGAGACTGTTTGATATGGAGCGACGCTACAATTTTGCGAACGAAATCATCGAACGCATTGAAAATGGCAGCATGTCATTGGAACGAGTGTGGTGGTCGGATGAGTCACATTTCGATGTATCCGGTTATGTGAATAAGCAAAATTGGAGACATTGGGGGACAGAAAATCCACATCTAGCAATTGTTCGTCCTCTTCACCCTCGACGGTTGACTGTATGGTGTGCTATCTCGTCGGCAAGAATTATCGGTCCCGTGATTGTCAATGGAACCGTTACTTCGCAAAAATATTGTGAAATGCTTAATGAGTCTTTTATTCCCGTGGCGCATGGATTAAATATGGTGAAGAATGCATGGTTTATGCAAGACGGGGCTCGTCCGCATCGCACGGAAGAAGTTTTCAACATTCTTGAAGAACATTTCGGTAACAGAATCATTGGTCTTGACGCTCAACAGTTTACAGGCGGAGGGATAACATGGCCACCATATAGTCCAGACCTCAATCCTTGCGATTTCTACCCGTGGGGATCATTAAAAGATACGGTATATCGCGATGGCATAGACAGCCTGGATGGCCTTGAAATGGCAATACGGCAGCGAATAGAAGCGTTACCGTACGCCACACTTCAGGCAGTTTGTGGAGAATTTGAGAAGAGGCTGCGAAATGTTATCGTTGCTCGAGGCTCTCACTTCGAAAACCTGATTTATTAAACCGCAGATCTTGTTGTTTAATTGCACAAATAAATCATTGTTTTAAATTAATGTTTTGTATGTTTAATATGACTTCAAAAACCGCAATCTTAAATGGCCAACCCTGTACAAATATGAGGAAATGTACTGTATCCGACACATCTTTCGGCCATAGCTAAAGAGAAACAATCAAGAGACTGCGCTTTACCCCTGAGTTGTTTACGCAAGTTAGCGCCCAAGTCTTCAGTACGTGAGGTGCAAATTCTGGCATAAAATATTAATGTCTTCAAAATTTCATCCACTCAGCAATCGATCTCGAGCTATTGAGGACAAACTAATAAATACTGATTTAATTTACATGAATGCCTTCTTACGCAGAATAAATATGTGTATTGTTAGAAATATCATCTAATACTTACCCAGCAAGTTGATAAGGTTCACAGAAACGATCGATAATGATTATAAATCGCTGCGCTGCGTGTACACTTAAACAAAGAGAGTCCGGTAGTTTTGAGATTTTTATATGGAATGTCCGGGACGTGTTTACGGGCCGCACCGAGGCAGATCACGAGTCACATGCAACCCGCCCGCTGGTAGCAGACCGCTGGCCTAAAGTATCCTCACCAAGCACTTGTTTAAGCATTTTCAAAGTTTCCGCTGCCGTTTTACGTTTAGCAGAATTTGATGCACGTTGTTTGCTCTTTCACATCAGACACAAAAACTGTTTGTCACTACCTAGCAAAGTACCGCTTGACAGACTGACTTAGTTTAGATCATTGAACTGTAGATACTACTGGAACGAGCACGTAAATAAAGAAATTGTCGGGTTGCCGGTCCTCTGTGTTGGAAGGGTGTGGTTGCTGCGTAAGGGTAACCGTTCTCTGTCTGTTGCGTAGGAGTATATGGTGTGTCGGTTTGTCGTGAGAAGTTTTATTAAATTAATAAACATTTAAAATTAAAAAAATGGTGCAGTATTGTTGTGCATATGGTTGTAATAATCAGTGGACACCCAATGGAAAAATTAACTTTCATAGGTAAGCCATGTTTATGGAAATAATCAACTTAATTTAACCTCTCTACCAACATAATTGTAAATAAGTTGGTTGAAATCATAATTGAAATGAATGTGATGCAAAAAAAAAACAGTAACATTAATATTTAATTTGTAACAAAATTATATACATAGACTTTATCAATATTTGACTTTTGCTTTAGACATATTATACTTTTAGATTTCCAATGAAACAGTCAGAGATAGTAAAATTATGGGTACAGGCAATTCGTAGAGAGAATTTCACTCCAAAGAGCACGACAGTTGTATGCAGTGATCATTTTACTGCAGATAGTTATTGGGAATCTTCTATGAATATGAATCTTTTAAAAAAAGATGCCGTTCCATCAATGTTTAGTTTTAATAAAAATGTGAACAAGTATACCTCGAGAAGACCACTACAAAAACACAACTTAAATAAAGAAAGAGAGTAGCGAAGTAAGTTAATTATTATTTTATGCAAATGTTCAATGTAAAAATAACTATAATTATATTTGTAGCTTGCAACAAAGATGGAAGTGGATGAAGTACCAAGCTTTGTAAGAGATGCGAGCACTCAAACTTCTCATAGGAAAGTAAAACGATCTAAACATGAGATTTGTAGTAGCCGAAAAATAAAAATACTTCAACAAAGATTGAAACGAAGAGACAATTCTTTAAGAAATATGAAAGACTTAATTAAATATCTTAAAACCCAAAAAGAAACACATTTACAGGATATCCTAAGTGAATATTTTGATGGATTTTCATTGGAATTATTTCACAGTGTCTCAAAAAATTCAAAAATGATTTCTACGCAGCGACGGTATAGTGATGAGATGAGATGAAGCGGTTTGCTTTAACTTTATATTTTTATTCTCCAAAAGCATACAATTACGTCCGTAATAATATTCCTCTACCACACAGTTCAATGCTGAGGAAATGGTTATCATCTCGAAATTGTGATGTTGGTATTTTATCAGAAGTAATGGAATTTCTTAAGGTTGAAGTACTTAACAAGGAATATTTAAGGGATGTGGCATTAATATTCGATTCTATGGCAATTACATCACAAGTCACATATGATAAAAGTTCTGATAAGCATGTTGGGTATGTAGATTTGGGCGGTATCTCCAATACAGATAGTGAAGAGCTAGCTACAGAAGCATTGGTATTCCAAATAGTGTCTTATAAATATAAATTTAAGTGTCCCGTGGCATACTTTTTTATCAATAAGATAACAGGTGACTTACAAAGTCGGTTGATATTAATGATAATTGAAAGGCTATATCAGATAGGTATAGTTGTACGATCAATTACATGTGATGGCTGTCACAGTAATACGAAGACAATGAGCAATTGGGATGTAACTTACATAGCGGCAGTCTGTTGCCACACTTTAAACACCGACAGAATAACAGCAATTTATATTTTATTTTAGATGCATGTCACATGTTGAAGTTATGCAGAAATGCATTTGCTGAAACGTCAATGTCATCAGACATGGGACAAATATCATTTAAATATGTTGAAGAACTACACAAATTTCAAGAGAAGGAAGATTTAAAATTAGCCAATTCATTATCTGGCCCCCATGTTCATTTTATGCAGAAAAAAATGAATGTTAAGTTGGCAGCACAAACGATTAGTAGCAGTGTTGCTAATGCCATATATTTTTTAAGAAATTCTGGATATGAAAGTTTTAGGGGCAATGAGGCAACAACTGAATTTATAAGATTTTTTGATAGAATATTCGACGTCATGAATTCTAGAACATTATTTTGCAAAAGGTTATAAGGCACCTTTATCTTTAAATAATGATAACTATTGGCTAAATATATTCTCTGAAACTGAAAATTATATTAAACAGTTGAAGATTGGGGATATTGATCTTCTGAGCCATGCTAGAAAAACTTTTGCATTGGGTTTCCTAGTTAATATCCACAACTTTAAAAATTTAGCATTTGATCTTCTGAAGGACACCAACCGTCCGCTAACATATTTTCTCACGTACAAGTGCTCTCAAGATGACCTTGAACTTTTCTTTTCGTGCATAAGATCGCATGGTGGTTGTAACAATAACCCCAATTGTCAGCAATTTCGTTGGACTTTGAGAAAACTATTATTCCGTAATAGTGTTGAAGCTAGTGTCACTAGTAACTGCATAAGTACAGATTCTGAAACATGCTCTATTTTTGAGTTTCGCAGTTCAAAACGTTGTCAGAGGGAACAAGTGGACAGTAGTCAAGAAATACCTACTATTGTTTTGGATTTAGTTGCAGCTGTTGATAATGTGAATCTTTCCTTCTTTCAAGAAAATGTGTTGTATTATATTGGAGGTTTTGTGATAAGACAACTACTGAAAAAAGATTTGTGTGATTTCTGCAAAAAAATTGTCCTTGTTCAATATACGAAAGACCATACATATGTTGCAGATTTTCAAAAATGTTTGTCTTTCACTAATTTTGTTTCTAATGGAAATCTCCTAAACCCATCACCTGCTCTTTTTGAAATTATTAAGTATACAGACAGAGTGTTTCGCTTATTGAATACATACATTGGGAGCAATGAGAGAAGCTAATATAAGGCAAAAACTTGTAATGGCTGTGGTGCAATATTTTGCTTCTAAGGTTACAACATTATTTCAACTGCAACATCATATTGTAGATTATGAAGAAATTCACGAACTTCAAATTATTAAATATATTTCCAACACAGTTATTGCACATTAAGATTACAAACTAGTGCAAAAAAAAAGAGTTTGCAAATGTTAGGGCAGAAAACTACTAAAAATTAACAAAAACAATATTATTTTATCACGTTTAATAATTTTAAATGAAAAAAAATATAAATAAACTATAAAATGTTTTTTTTTAATACGTATGATATGTACATGTCATTATCTTCTTATCAGATTATTTAAACTGCATAATAATTATATTTAATATTATTTAAAAATGAATAAAAGTTGTATATCTTCTGGTTTATTATTTTATCTACTAACCATAACGACTTCCTTCTATATTTATTATAAAACTTCACATTTAGACTAAATTTTTATCACACCTGCCCCTAATACACAAAACAGTATATGAGTAAGAGTGCGATACATATGCCTGACGCAGCGATTGTACTCTTCTAACTTGAAAGACCGGTTTTACTGCTCGGCGTTGTCGTTCCAGTAGTAGTATATAGTTCAATGGTTTAGATATATGCTCACACCATCTAGCGCTATAGAGCTGTACTACCATCCTTTCACGCGTCACATTCAAATTCCGGGAATTTCTGCACCTCGTATATAAAACGCAAAGACAACTAATCATAAAATAGAATACGAATGCAATGGATATAAATAGGAATACAAAAACGAAATAGTAAAGAATTAAAACAAGGGATAGAAATCGTAGATCAAAAATACCTTTCTGAGGTTTCTATAGTTACAATAACATAACAACCAGACTGTACATACAATTTGTGATTTGAAGTAGCAAGTCACTCTAATTTTCTGTTTGTTAAACTATCGAGCAACTTCATTTAAAGCTATTACATTTCTATTTCTGATTATAGCACGAGATGTCAGTCTCTCTGACAAAATCAAAGATTTAGTATGAAGTGATATTAATATAAATAATTGATATATTTTTACAGTTTTAAATATTTTTTTGGACTTGATACTTTGCTAGTTAAAAAAGTGTTATTAACATCAATAAAACTAAGGAAATATAAATGATAAAAAATTAATTTGTTTCATGACTTGTCAGTTTTTGTATAGAATAATAAGCTTTCAGAATAATTTTTTCATCATAAAATAACGGTTCATTTTATTGATATTCTCTCTTGGTGGTAAGGAGTATCAACAGCATCGCAGCGAACATCAACTAAAGAAACGTAATCGGGAGACGAAAGCGGGCTTCTACCGGGCCGCGACCGAGTGACCGATCGTGCAGACACCGTTACGACCAACGGTGTGCCCCAACTCAACGTAATCTCCGGAGCGAACCACACGCTCACCTTTTGCACTAACGAACACTACTCTAGATATCATCCTCTCTGTAGGCAATACGTGACTTAAATTCCAATAAACACCGTTCATATTTTACATTCAAATAATTTACGAACATAAAAAATTCCGTATAGTAAAATGGGATGACCTTTGATAGCTATTAAAGTAATTTTCGGTTTTATACACCTAATCAGTAAATATCTAAATGATATTAAATTATATAGGAAGATGTAGAATTTATAAACGATTTACATAAATACTCGGGATATGTCAAGAATTAATTCGTATTAATACCCTATATACGATGATATTTCATAAATTACCTAGTTATTAAATTTTTGTAATAAAATTTTATGTAGTAGCTTCCCATGGATCTAATATTAGTATATGATTAGTTATGGAAATAAATCTCAGAAATTGTCACAAGTACATGTAAGAGTAAAAAAATATAAACAAAGTATTGTCATACGAGGGATGTCTTTTATGTTTCGCATACTGAGTCATAGCGGGTGCCACTAAGCAAATGTCAGTACTAAAAATTAACCTCCATCTATAGTTAGCCTAAATTCAAAGCTTCAGTGCGATACGTGTAGCGTTGTAGTTATTACGAACAATACGAACTGTCAACGTTGACAATTTACTCGAAAAATTTAATTAAACCGTGAAAATTTTCGCGCAATTATTTTTTATAATTTTCGAAGACAATTATGTCAACAAGAATGCCTCGCCGAATTGGTTTCTGTTTTCGGTAATGAAGCACCACATCAGTCAACAATGTTTCGTTGATATGGAGAATATAAACGTGGACGGATTAGTCTTAGCGACGATCCAAAAGCAGGTGCACCAAAATAACGGCAGTCATTCAGGAATACGTCGATGCTGTGCGCCAACGCATCAACGAAGATCGATATGGGACATATCGCGAAATTCAGTCATCACTGGGTATTTCATAGAGCTCAATTAAAAAAATTTTGCATGAAGAATTGTGTGTAAAAAAAATTTGTTTCCCTTTGGATAACGCATTTGTTGATCGAGAACAGAAAAAAACTAAGGTAATTGGTATCAAAAAACTCTATACATCTTCAACACAGGAAACTTTAAAAACGTATACAACATCGTTCTTGGATTTACTGATACAAGCCAGAAAATAAACGCCAATCGTCTGTTTAGATGTTTCAAGGTAAAGAAAAGCCGTTCTCGAAGTGTCTCCAAAAATATGGTCGCGACATTTGTCTCGAAAGCAGGTCGTGTAGCAATAAATTCTCTACGAGATCAAAGAACGATTCCTGCCAATTGTTATACAACCATTTGTTTTCCGCAAGTTATCGTTGATCTCCGAGAAACCAACCCACAACGACGAATCATCTACCACCAAGACTGCAAGTTCGCACACAACTCGCAGACAATTGAATTTTCAACGCAAAAAGACGTCAAATTGTTAAATCATCCTCCGTACAGTCCCGACTTTAGTCCCAACGATTTCTTTAACCTATCCGAAAATCAAAGATGGACTGCGTGGTCAAAGGTTCCAGTCGTCAGAAGGAGAAGTCAATGCCTTCAAATACGCAATTTTGACTGTACCAACAAGCGAGTGGAATAACTGCTTCCAGAATTGCTTCGAGCGCATGCAAAAGTGCATAAATCGTCGGGGAGAATACTTCGAAAAACAAGAAAGTCTTTAAACATTATCTACTGTTTTATGCCAGTTCTATATGCAAAATATAATAGGTAACCCCCATATTACCTTACGCGCCCCAAGTAGAAAGTTGATGTGGCGGAAAAGTGACTTCAAAAGTTGTCAACACATTGGCCATCATGAATATATTGTTGACTTCAGTCATGTTTCAGAAGTACACTAAATTTCACCCAAATTAGTCACATATATAAGTTTTTACGATCCTTTAAATATTATATATATATATATGGCACAGCATCTACTTAAAAAAAAACAAAGTAACTGCCGAGATCTCTTTCGTTTCCCCCTTACATCTATTAAAGAAATTTTATCTAAATGGTGTTAACTAAAATAACATAAGGTATAACCAAAAGTCAACGGCTACAATGCCATCGAAATTAACATATGGTAAAACATAGGATAGCTATCATAAACAAAATTGCCATAGGATATAATACAAACTTAAATATAAAAAGCCAAACAAAATCAATCAAATCATAGCTTATAGTAAAAAAAAGTAAAATATCATAAGAAAGCTAACTTATCGCAAAACCTAATCTAAGTTTAAATCTTATACGCAAAAGTGAATTACTTCACAGGAAAGAAAAATTATCACTGCTTTTACGATTAACTAGCAATGCTAAAAAAAATAAAATGAGATTCGACTTATGTAAATTTAATTACGTGAAACAAATGAAAATTAACAATCAGAATTTTAGCTCGCAAAGGTATAACTAATTACATATTTAACCAATGTAATACAAATTATTAAAATAATGTAACCCTAATTTCACAGTCGGTACATCAAAATTACAAAAGCAAAATTAATAAATCTAATAAACGATTTTATATGAGACCATTCGGCTGTTACACAAAGAGGAAACGTTATACTACACAAAATGGCCGACATAAATGTGAGTTTCTTGACTCGGTAATTAAAATTTCAGTTTAATGAATTTTCGGTATTTTCCGGACTACACAATTATACAGATTACGTTTATCTGTTACCGAAGAATTGCATATCTTTTAACGGAAAATGTGGCGTCTACTCCAAGTCTGCAGGCTCGAACACGTGGTCAAGATGTCGGACGTAATCTATTCTCATCAGTGTGGCCTCGCAGAGTTTTGCACCCTTATTAGTTAGGGATATTCTTAACACCCTATAGAAAAAGATATCACGAGCCTTAGCGATGAAAAAATACAACCAAAGAGGTTAATAATAATGAAAAAGATAGCGGAACTTGCCAAGCGGAATCTTGGGATTCTGTTGCAGCTGCCGCTAAAATAGTCAACCAAAAACTTAATTACATAATTAGGACGTCGCATCCACCCCTAAGAGTGCTTATTTTTTCCCAAAAATATCAAAACGATAACGGTAAATTCACAATAAGAAGACTACATTTAATTGTAACAACACGTGCAGCTTACAATACTGCTATTGTCAAAAGTACAGCAGGTCACGCGCAATCCTTTACTTCCTACTTAAAAAATTCTACCACACGTTGCCGACAACGAAGCAATACAATACTAACGCCAAGAGAATACGGGGTCTAATCAACAAAATATAGTTGCTAACTAAGTTCATGCTGTAGAGATGCTTCCTTAAAGGACTATGTCCGGTTATCAAGCCGGTAGTTATTTTAATTTCATTTTGCTATCACAACGTTGTCAGCTTCAGTTCGTTACGTTTCAGTTTTTGTTCTTGTATCTGGAGTCCCATCAGTCTCTATTACTAAGGGAGTCTTAATAGACTCCTACTTCCAAGACGGGCACAAGGCGTAATTACAAGAAGGTCCCGGTGACAGCTTTCGCTAAGGATTTAAAGGTTTTAAAGCCTCCCCATCCCGCTTATGACTGCCACTAATCAGGTCCCCCAAGAGAGACCTGACCGTCCTCTTATCCGCCAGCTAGGGACGCGCCTGTTGGGTAGCTGGGTAGCTCAACCCCCCTGGAAGAGGTCTGCGCACCAGATGTTACCGTAGATGAAACCTGTATACATCACTATATTCCAGAGACAAAAAAAAACCAAGGCAATAGATTTCTTCTGATAAACGTGTACAGAAGAAGGCACGAACCATTTTTTTTTTTCGGCTAATCAAATTATGATCACGATTTTATTAGGATTCCAAAGGCATATTTTTTATTAATAACTAGCCAATATTATGCTGATATAATTAACACGTTTCGATGCCGAACTGAAGAAAACAAAACTGATCCATCAGAATAATGCGCCCTCATTCATCCGCTATGGCAACTGCTAATTTCGCCAAATTAGAATACGAATTGCTGCCTAATCCACCATATTCGGCAGATGTGGCTGCGACCGAGTGTATAGAATTGTGTTGAGAAATAAAATATACTTTTTATCCTAAAATAAGGATTTCATTAAAAACTCTCTCGTCAAATCACCTTCGTATATGTTTGAAAGAATTCTTTCAATTAATACCCTGTGCTTAGATGCAGTTAATTTTCCGCTGACGCCCATGTATTAAATATGAGTCACAAATTTTAATTACAATATAATGTACATCATAAAACCAAAGCAGTCAAAACAACAAACAAAATATTAATATATATACAAACATTTCGCATTACATATTATTGTATATTCTGTGAGAATAAGCAGAATGTGATAGGTCACTGCAATCTTCTATCATGCTGTCAATAAATGGTCGGGCGTTGAGTAAATAACAAATTATCTCATTACTTCAGTAATAGTTTTCATAAACCATTGAATGTAGGATATCAATTTAATAACAGAAAACTACATACTATATTGGTACGAATTACACAACATGACCCACTGTAAACGAAACAAATACATATATATATATCGCCGTTCATGATCATAAGTTATGAAGAATGTTTGAAGTGATTTGGCTACAGTTACGGGTAACATATTCTCGAAATTCTCCTTGATTAGCTAGTGGAATTTTGTTTTTACCTTTTAAGTTACTTTACATAAAAAAGTAGGAATAAATCTATTTAATGACCCATTTCCGAAATTCATGAAATTTATAGTTCGATCGGGAGAATCGTCCTGCCGAAACATCATCTGGTTTTCCTAATATCATCTATCTCATAAGTAGTACACTTTCTCAGTCAAATAAGCATTTAAATAAAAGGGTCTGGACAGATCGTAAAAAATACCAACCCAAACTTTCTGTGTCTTGGAACAGTGTTTTCTAGAGTATACTGAGAAATTTTTAAGATCACAAGGCCATAGTAGAAAAATTGTGAGCTATTGATGAAGACATTCATTTTAATTTCCGCCTAAGTACATCGCTATTTATTGGTTGTTATCACGTATTTACCTGCATTTACATGACTTGTAACTATATACAACACATGTTTCTCAGTGGATATACATCTGTTTCTACTTCCAATAAGCATCGACTTTTAAAAAGTGCATTTATTTTTATAAATTTGTGTTTAAAAGTAAGTGATGGTAATATTCTCTAAAATATGTTAATAATGTTATACCGCCTCATTCTGAGCAAACGCAACGATCCGAATGTATGAATATTTCTCCCGCTCCAAATACAAATCCCCTGAACGCGTCTAGCCAATCACAACACAGTCTGTCTCATTCCGAGCAAACGCAACGATCCGAATGTGCAATTATTTTTCTGGCTCCTAATACAATTCCCCTGAATGCTGTAGGCGCGTTAACATCGATGTCATATGTCATACATACTTACATATTATGGAGCCGCGTAAGAAAAATTATCTGATTACCAAATTACTATTAAAGGACTATAAATTGTTTAGTCCTGTGCTATGGTAATGAGTAAATTGCAATACGTTATACTGACGATGGTTACACAAAGCGTAATGATATTATTAATAAGCGATCAAGAAAATTGCAAATAAGGCATCAAGAGATTTAATAAATTAAATTTTAATAATAAAGGTCACAAAAACTATTCATAGTATACTAAATAAATTTCAGAACTAATAAAAACTAAATTAAATTCTAGTAATGTAAAGAAAAATTTACTCTTACAAATAATAAAATAAATTGTTCATAATGAGAAATTAATTATATAATAATGGAAATTCATCCGTTTAAACTCATCGCCGTAAAATAATTGATGATGTTTGGAATATTTATAATTACGAAAACCATTTAATTTTAGTATGCGGTTAACGGAAGAGCAGCATATGCCTAAATCATTGGAAATATCGCTTAAGTGTCAAATTTGAATTTAGTTCTATTGCAGCGCATACTAAAATGGACGTATCATTAGGAACTCTGCGATTTGGGAATAATGGTTTTAAATTTTGTACAGAACCAGTAATGTCTATTTTCTTTTTAAGTCTACAAATTGTAGCTTTGTTCGGGATGGGCCTGTCGGCATACCTTCCGGCAAATAAGTCACATACTCTTTGATAAGAATTATCAGCATGATACCATTTCATAATTTCGGCTTTCTCTTCTAGTGTATAACGCGGCATGATCACTATTCAAACGCTTAAGAGACTCCGTATAGGGTGACAGTGGTGACACTAATTTGTGACATTAATTGTCAAATGGTTGCGCGACAGACTGTTTTGTGATTGGCTAAAAGCGTTCAGGGGATTTTTATTCGGAGCGGGAGAAATATTCATACATTCGGATCGTTGCGTTTGCTCAGAATGAGGCGGTATAACATAATAAAGGAAAATTGTTTGTGATGGATTCTCTCCTGCCGGCTAAATGTTTAAGTTTAATAGAGTATCTTCGATATTTAGATTAGTAATGAAACGATTCCGATTACGATTAATCGTAATCGTATTCAGCGGTTAATCGTAATCGTCGATTATCACTGCAATTACTTGCCGATTATCTGTCAAGAATATTTTCAAATAAATTTTGTTTAAATTCTCGTTTAACAACCTTTATAAACGCGTTTTACAGATTGCGTGTTTATGTGATGTATCCGAACGGAAATTTTGGGAATCGAATACCGCCGGTGCAAACCTGTTTTGTGAGAAAATTGGTAATTGTTTAGTTTTTGTTTGGTGTTTTAACTTATTAGTACTTCTAATGTCATCAAAACGCAACTTGATTAGTGATAGTTGGCAGCATTTTGAAAAGACATCTGAAACCCTCCAAAAATCTAAATGTAAGTACTGCAATGCTAAAATTTCTTGTGTGAGGAAAATTACCACAAATATGTGAAACCATGCCAAGAAATTTCATTCTATCGAGATTCAAAAACATCCAGATGTAGTTCCTGGTATCCCTAGTACATCTACCGAGCCTCCGGAAATAAAACAAGCGACAGTAGTTGAATTTTTTTAGAAAAACATTCAATTTAAGATAAACCACCCTCGAGCGGTGATATTACAAAATTTATAGCAGAAATGATATGCGTGGATGATATGCAGGCGTTGAACTTGATGAATCATGTAGGATTCAGTAGATTGCTGAACAAAATCTGTCCTAAATATAAAATACCGTCTAGAATTCATTTTAGGAAAAAAATTATACCTGATATGTACGAACAAGTAAAAAATTTCATTTTCTTAACAGCGGATGTGTGGACAAGCGATTCATCATCGAATTAAGAAATGATTCCTTGAGTTTTACAGCTCACGCTGTATCAGATGACTTTGAAACAAAATCTATGTGCCTAGAATAACATACATTTCGCAACATTGTTTTGACGTAATTGATGACGTGCACACCTTCGAATCGTGAACGGCGTGTGTCTAATATGTTTTAGGATATAACATATTCATAACGTCATCAATAAAAAATTTCTTAAAAGTCTTTCTTTGTAGACTGTGGTTAAGTAAAAACTTAAAAAAGGGTATATAACCCCTTACCACTATTATTAATCGTATCCTAAATACGTATTTCGACAACTAAGTTGTCATCATCAGTGGTAAAACCACTAATCAAGGTGTCGCACATGGGGCACAATAAAGTTGTAAAACCACTAATCTAGGTGTCGCACATGGGCCACAGTAAAGCTAGCACAACTGATCACGCAACAACTTTACACAGCGTCCACGTATACACTGTATACTGTGTAAAGTTGTTGCGTGATCAGTTGTGTCAGCTTTACTGTGCCCCATTTGCGACACCTTGATTAGTAGTTTTACCTACTGATGATGACAACTTAGTTGTCGAAATACACATTTAGGATACTATTAATAATTGTGGTGAGGGGTTATATATCTTTTTTTAAGTTTTTAAAAGATTTCTTGTCATATTGCATACTAAGTTCCCCTAATATTACTGAATCGCCACATATTTTTAATTCTATGACGTAATTTTTAGGATCAAACCTAAGTCGTTGCAACGTCTACAATTTGATTATCTTAATCTTAATATCGTTAGACAATTTACTCTTTCACCTAGATACTACCTTGCGGTGTAGACCGTATTGTTTTGAAACATGACGATAAATAATGTATTCTGACTCCTGTCGTACAATGATGTAATATATGATCAAAAAGTCTTTGGATCGCGATAGCCATGAAGTGTAAAAACCATCTATAGAATTATTTACTTCTGTACCTTGAAGTACACATAAGTCACAAATAAAATAGATTTTAGGTTATGGTAATTAGTTGCATTTTATGAATATTTTATAACCAGCTGACTTGAAAGTTGTCAAGTAAATGTCAAAACTAATTGAAATAAATAATTTCATAGATATCTCATAAATTCCAAGGCAATAGCGATCCAAAGACTTTTTGATCATACGATAGTTTATCCATGATTGTTAAATGACTTGGTGTTTGTTTGTAAATCAACTGCCATTTTCAACTTCATTCAACACATAGGATTACGCTGCTAAACATCGTTCAAACGAAGAATGACTATTCTATAGTTACTACATAAGGTTTTATTTATTAGTAATAATATTTGCAATATGAAACGTTATGGAAATATGGCGAATGATCGCTCCATAAGGGGGTTTAGATTAACATCATATTTTTGTAATTATCAACCAGGATAAATCGCAAGGAGTGTGTGATTACATGAAATTACACCAAAAGGTATTCGTGCGGTAAATTTACGTAATCCAAAAAGATCTTGACGAACCTTTCCAGACTTATAAATTTACTATTACTCATTCAAGACATTATTGTATAGATATATCTATTTTCGCCTTTATAAACTTCAAATTGTGCAAAAATTAAGCTAAAAGAATTGATAATTAACTGATGTGGCCTTTATTCCAACGCTTCCGCACAACTACTATACACTGCATCCCCGTATAGACTGTAGACAGTCTATACTGGGATGCAGTGTATAGTAGTTGTGCGGAAGCGTTTCTCTTACTTTACTGTGCCCCATGTGCGACTTTTAATTAGTAGTTTTTACCTACTGATGATGACAACTTAGTTGTCGAAATACGTATTTAGGATACGACTAATAATTGTGGTAAGGGGTTATATACCTTTTTTAAATTTTTATTTAACCACAGTCTCCATTGAAAGAATTTATTATAGATTCTTTAAACATTTCTTAACGTGGCAATATGGGCAATGATCCCGAATGCCAAAAAAAGAAAACCTGTGGCTTGATTTTGCACTTGTTACGAAGACAATGATGTTTTTTTGGCGTTCGTGATGTTGACATTAGTCAAATGAGCAGCGCTGAATATTCTTATACGCTCAGTTTTAATAACTTTTGTAATCTGGTAAGAGTGTTATTACTAGGGACTTGACACGAGAGGCCCGTGACTCATCGCCCACGGGCGTACTATTGAGTTTTTAATTTTATTTCTATAATTGGAAAAGAAACGGGTGGTGATCTATAAAATACGAAATACATTTTTATTTGTTCATTTTGTAGTTCAAGTTGAGTAAAGGGGTATTAATATTAACTAGCAATCCTTTCTCAAGGTTCTCTTCTGTAAAATTGTTCTCTTTGAATGAAATACATCTTTTATTTCAGCGTATTTAGCAGTTAGATTTTGAGGCATTGTCCACATACATAATTGCTGACATGTTATTACATCTGGATTTCTATTAAAAACTGCGACTAACTTTTGCCGAAAGCCACATCCGAATCACTTGGAATATTTTTCAAATATTTAATAGCCACATCTAATGGAATTTGTATTACATAGTTACTTGCACTCATAAATACTTCGAGTATCGTCATGTAAACATATAACGAAATTTTGTAAACAATCGAAATTCTCTGCATAAAAACTTGTAGCTTCCAACCATGTTCCCCATCTAGTTATTACTGGTGACGGAGGCAGTGATAAAAATCGAAGTTTTTCCCTGTAAAGAGCTACTCTCAATTGTGCTTTTCGGAAAACTTTTTTAAAAGCGGATACAAGTCTATTGACTTCCGGAAAGATGTCTCTGATATATTCACAGATTCTGTGGAAAGTATTTGCAAGTAATATGCAGCATATTAGGATATGTTTCCTTTAATATTCTGCCTGTTTTTAACATATATGCAGCATTGTCACTTGACAAAATAAAAATATTTTTTCTTTGTACCTGTCCTCCGAATGAAGCATTTGGTGCATATTCTCGTAAATGGTTTTAGCTACTGTTTCCGCATGAATTTTATTTATAATTTTTGTTGCTATTACATATGCGTTATATGAAATAGTTGGATGTAGAATTCCAGTTACAATATTTACCACACAGCGTCATAATATATCGACAGTTTCGTCGGCAGTTATCCATAGGTACTGATTTGAAAGATGGTTTTCTAATGTGTTCCACTGCTTTGGTATAGCACTTAGAAACATAATATTTGCGTAAGGTGGATTCATCAGGAACATTTCTATTTTTGGAGAAATGTTTTGAAGGTGGGATTGTTAAGTTTATTTAATGGAATATTTGCTGCCATTAAAGTTTCACAGAGTTCTTCGTTAAAATAGTCAGATTCCAACAGATCTAATATCTTTGTTTGCGATGCTAAGTGACGTTTTACGTGCGATTTATTGGAATTTTTTAACGATATTTTACAGACTACAATAAATTTCGTAATCACTAGCAAATGGCCATACAATGGACATTAATCCAACTCGCCATTGTTTCACGATGCCATTCTCGACGTTGCTCCATATCATATATGGAAAAGTAACTTAAACAATGTTCTAATCTATATAAATGAAAATTGAAAATGTATGCGTAAGTTATTGAAACTTAACGAAATTCACTGGACACTTACGTCAAAATAATTGGGAGAAGTAGATTCGATGAAAGGATATTAAACAGCATCTATTACAAAAATTATTTATTATGATAATTAACAGTTAAAACAATGAAAAAAAGGAACTAACTCACCGTACTTTATTTATCTTACGAAATATAAACTAGTATTACAAAAACCCCGCTTCTATCTACGCCCATGAAGAAAGGAATTTCACTATAATATTGAAGTAACTGCGTCGTAATTCAACGGCAAAAACCAGATGCACGGTTAACCGAATGAATAATAGTGCTATTCAATAACTGCGTGTTATTTATATGGTCCATCGCCAATTCGGCCTAATGCGTCTGGTATCTAGTTATTACAATGAAAGTATTCCTCTAGTGGTGAAACACGCAGCACATGTCTCCGTATTTGGACAGATACTTTCACACAAATATGAACTTGTATTTTGTTTTTCACACCCGATTTTTAATAACACTGTACGATGATATATCAAAATATAACGATATAACTTCTTTCACAACTAAAATTTTATAATACAAAGAATAGCACATGAAACCCCCATCCCTAATGTACTGACATTGAGATGACATTGACATTTCTGACATTGTTAATTTATTTTATGGTTTCACACAAAAAATTATTTATGAAGATTTAGGCTACCGAAAGGTCGCGGCAAAATGAATTCCAAAAGTCATGACCGATGAAGAAAAACCCAATCAAGTGACGATTTGTCGGCAGTAGAACAGGCAACTGTAACATAATCCACAGCTTTTAAACAATGCGGTTACATGTGACGAGAATTGGTTTTAACATTACGATCCCGAGTCTTAAAGTATGCAATGGAAGAACAAAGGCAGTCCAAGACGTAGAAGGCGAAAATTGGGAAAAGCACCGGTAAAGTGATGCACTTACTTGTTTTGATAAATGGGGCGTTATTTACCACCATATTGTAATTAGAGAACATACAGTAACTGAAGAGGACTATTCTAATGTACTTCGAGGAACCCTATAGGTAAAATTAAAGAAAAAACGGCCGCTTTATCAAGACATCGATTGGACCCTGCATCACGACAAAGCTCCGGCCCGCGGATCAGCGATTTGTCAACGAACACTTGAATAATTCGGGGTGGAAATTATGGTTCACCCTTCCTACTCAACCTTGCTCAACGTGACTTCCATTTGTTTCCTGAAGTCAAAAAGAGTTGAGAGGTCGAAAATTTGAGTCGAATTTAGAGGTCATCAACGCTGTGGTGGGTATACTAAATAGCCTCTCAAAAAATGGTTTCTCAGCACTAGTCTCGTGATTTTCTGATATTTCCTCGTATAATAAAATATTTGTCAAATTCACACAATAATTGTATTTCGTATTTAATTTTAAAAGATTATTTCGCACGATCGTGTATTATCTGAAACATAATTTATTTTATTCAAGTATGCGTACACGGCCAAAATATTCATAAAGTTTTTACCACAAAACTTTTAACCGAGGCTTACTTCTCCTTGAGGTAATATCTATTGGTTTATGTGGCGTCCCGATCAAACATGTTCTGATTCTGGAAGTACTTAAAAAAGTCTTACATGTATGTGTTATCAATTTAGAGAACGGACACGCTTACCACCCAGTGCAGTACTGGCGAAAGGCTGTATTTCTAAAATATTTAATTTTATTTATATAATTGGAAAACGAACGTGGTGATCTATAAAATTACGAAATACATATTTATTTGTTGAAAAGTTGTATTTTTAATTTTATTTATATAATTGGAAAACAAACGGGTGGTGATCTATAAAATTACGAAATACATATGTATTTGTTGAAAAGTTGTATTTTTAAAGATTTTAATTTTATTTCTATAATTGGAACATTTATATTTGTTCATTTTGTCGTTCAAATTGAGTAAAAGAGTATTAATATTGACTAGCAATAGTTCCTCAAGGTTTTCTTCTGTCAATTTTGTTCTCTTTGAATTAAGTATGTACATCCTTATAAATAGAAAACGTCCTTTCTACATCACGACTGGTTATAGGTGCACACTGGAAATATTCTTTTATTTCTTCATATTTAGCCGTTAGATTTTGTGGAATTGTCTCCATACATAATTGCTGCAATGTAATTAAATCTGGATTTCTATTAAGAATTGCTTCAAACTTTTGCCGAAGGCCACATCCGAAGTCACTTGGAATACTTTTCAAATTATTAACAGCCACATCTAATGTGGTTAATCCGTCATTTAATTTGAGATTTCGATTTTCAAAATAAGTGATTAGTTTTGGCAATTTTCCAAAGTGTTCGTGAAGAAAGTACAACTGATTTTTTAAATTTGGGATTTGTGTGAGCTCCTTGCACTCACCAATACTTCTAGCATCCTCCTTTAGCAGTGTTACGAAATGTTTTAGACTATCAAAATTCTCAGCATAATAACTAGTAGCTTCCAGCCATGTTCCCCATCTAGTTATTACTGGAGTGGGAGGCAGTGACAGAGATGGAAATTTTTTCCTGAAAAGAGCTGAGAGTAGCTCTTTTCTGGGGTGCTTTTCTAAAAACTTTTTTAAAAGCTGATACAAGTCTATCAACTTCCGGAAAAGTGTCTCTGATATATTCACAAATTCTGTGGAGAGCATGTGCTACACAAATAATATGCAGGATATTAGGATATGTTTTCTTCAATAGTCTGCCTGTTTTTAACATATACGCAGCACTATCACTGACAAATAAAAGTATTTTTTCTTTGTACGTGGCGTCCGAATGAAGCATTTTTTTGCATATTCTCCTTAATGGTTTCAGCAACTGTTTCCGCATCAACTCTATTTATAACACTTGTTGCTATTACATATGAGTTATAGGGAATAGTTGGATGCAGTACACCAGCTACAACATTTACCACACAGCGTCCTAACATATCCACCGTTTCGTCGGCGCTTATCCATATGTATTGATTTAAAAAATGGCTTCTAATGCGTTCTACTGTTCTCGTATAGTACCTAGAAACATAATATTTGCGTAAAGTTGATTCATCAGGAACATTTCGACCAATATATTTTTGAAGAAATATTTTTAAAGTG
Organism: Melolontha melolontha; assembly: GCA_935421215.2. Classification (NCBI taxonomy): domain Eukaryota; kingdom Metazoa; phylum Arthropoda; class Insecta; order Coleoptera; family Scarabaeidae; genus Melolontha; species Melolontha melolontha. The sequence continues at coordinate 39,512,784 of OW285238.1, forward strand.
GGATTGCTAAGTTTATTTAATGGAATATTAGCCGCCATAGAAGTTTTACAGAGTTCAGATGTGTTTGCGATCCTAAGTGACGAATTTTTGACGATATTTTACGGATTTTGTAATAAATTTCGGAATCACTGACAATGTACATACAATCAGTATGACAGTCAATCCAACTCGCCATTGTTTTACAATGCCGTTCTCGACATTCTTCCATATCATGTCTGAAAAAGTAACTTAAACAATGCTCTAGATCTAAATAAATGAAAACTAAAAATGTGTGCGTAAGTTATTGAAACTGAACGAAATTCAATGCACACTTACGTCGAAATAATTGGTAGAAATAGATTCAATCAAACGATATTAAACAGGATCTATCACAAAAATTACGATGTAATTAACAGTTAAAACTATGAAAACAGGAAACTTACTCACAACACTTTATTTATCTTACGAAATATAAGCTAATAAATAAAATACATTATAAAAACCCCGCTTCTATCTACGCTCATGAAAACACTTTAAAAAGCACTATATTTTCCGAATACAATAGCTGGCTTGTCCATTGTTATCGCGGCGAGACCAGGTGTCCGAGTAAGTCAAACAAATACTTCATTGAATTACGCAGGGATGTACTGAGCGACGTTATACACAATTCCAATTGCCGATTGCGTTTTATGGAAATTGCGTCCGTTCTCTAGTTATCATTTTGGAATAATTGAATCAGAGCCTTCAACCTCAATATTGTTATGACGAAAACACAGTTCTCGCCGCTTCCTAGAAGAATGTGCGACTAGCGAGACTACTAGTTGATGTGACTCATATTCAAGCATTGATTACTGCCGCACAACTACTATTAGACATTGAAAGTGAAAAATTAAAATAACAAAAGTTACTAAAGATGTAAGAAATGGCACTTAATAATTTTGTGACATTACACATATTATGTTTCAAGAGGAATACTTGAAATCCGAAAATAATTTAAGCAAAACTACAAGAAGTGACGTCTGAGGCGCTAAATCAGAAGTAGAACAGGATGAAAATTAAATTTAAATGATATAAAGTTATTAATATTATTTACGAATTATTTATGTCGTTGCACGTATTTGATAATGTTTATGTTGAGATAAAATTCTAAAAATAGCGATCTACAATGTAAGCAATTATCAAATTTAATTCGACAACAGTCGTGGAATATTCTAATAAGGAACTACACGCATGCACATATATACGTATTTGTGTTCAGAGATATAGTAAACAAATGATACACTGTCTCCTTTTTTTTTAATTCAACGCCAAGGTCAATCAATGTTAGTGTATAACGTTCGTTGTGTTCTGGTAAATCAAAACATTTCAAATTCATTACTTTTGACTTTTGACTTTGATATCTATTAGGAAAAAAATTATCACTTCACGGATTAGCGATAAAGTAATAACACTAATAACATAAAAATCAAACTGGGTCCACATAGTAAGCAGTAAGCAGACTCCTGTTTATATATTCTTTACTCTACTGATAAGTAAATACAGGCTGGCCCAAAATGACCGAATGAATGATTGAGTTCATTATAACTTCTTATTTAAGACATAATTATTAATTTTTTTAAATTTTAAATACAGTATATTAATGGAGAATATTTTTAATTTAATTATGAAAAATTATATCTCGCAAGTGGTGGCCATTTTCTGCTACGCATATTCGTGCTCTTTCCAAAACATTTTCCATAACCTTTCGCAAAACTTCAGGTGTTATGTTGTTGATATCGTCGCGTACATTATTTTTTAATTGCTGTATGGTTCGAGGCTTATTAATATAGACTTTTCCGGTGAACGCGGAGGCCAATTAAAATCGCTTGTACGGGAAATAATTCGTTCACCAAAGATGTCGCGTAAAAGAGCCATTGTGTCCCTCGCAGTGTGCGCTGTGGCTCCATCCTGTTGGAACCATACTTGCGGATGGTTTTCCACGGCTGGCCTTAAAAAATTTTACAACATTGTCCGATATCTTACACCAGTGATGGAAACGGCGACACCGTGTTCATTTTCAAAAAAATATGGGCCAATTATCCTTTCCGACGAAACACCGCACCAAACGGTACACTTAAGTGGGTGTAATTCTCGCTGTTGAACTACTCTTGGATTTTCCGTAGCCCATATCCTGCAGTTATGCCTATTAACGAACCCATTTAATTGGAAATGGGCTTCGTCGCTCATAATTAAATTATGAATAAAATCATGATTTTCTTCTGCTTTTTGACGAAAATAAATTGCGTAATCAAGTCGTTGCTGGTAATCTGTCGGTTTCAATTGTTGGACAAGCTGAATTTTGTATGGAAACATTCTTATTGTATGCAAAATTCTCTGCGGCGACCCTCTTGAGAGGCCAAGTTGTGTCGAACGTCTCCTGGTTAATGTTTCTCCATCTTCCCGAATACTCTCCTGTACCCGTTCAATATTGTCATCCGTGTGAACCGTTCGTCGTCTGTCGGCACCAGGAAGGTTCCTTACTGCCCCTTGTTCTCGAAAATTTGCAACCAGACGGTCTATTGTTGACTGTGAGGGTCCAACCCGCACATTAAAATAACGACGATATGCACGCTGAGTCAAAACAATGGATCGTTGATTTGAGAAATAAAGTTCAACGATTTTGGCACGTTGTTCAATTGTGTACTGTTCCATTTTAAATTCCCCAAGTCTTCTTTACAAAATACTGAAAACAAAAAAAAATATATAATGAAAAAGTTGTAAGGAATTAAAACCCCTTCGGTCATTTTGGGTCCAAATAATTTTTTTGGCATCATAACTTTGTTGCTTAAAAAACATATTACATTTTATATTATTGCTAGTTTATAATATTGTTAATGATAATTTTGTATTTAATCTAAGTTTTACTAAGTCTTGGAATCAGCGCCGTCACTGCGTTGGCTTTATCGAAATAAAAGTGTGCGTTCGAATTTCACCATCACGTATTCGTAAATATGTCTACACGTCTATAAACTTCGCACTATCATCGATGTTCATGTATTACATACATATAGCACGCTTGTAAAGATATTATCTTTATCTCCTATATAACATATAATAAATACGTAATTTCGGCAATACGACTTATATACAACTACATTAAGGTTCGTAATTTTTGGTATGATCTTATGTGTTATATGTTTTCATGTTTTATACGTTTTTAAAATTTATTATATTATATACTCGTAATTGTTTAATATTCAATGCGAAAAATAAAATACAAATAAAAATAAATATAAAAACAAAACAAGAATACTTTAATATATAGTCATACTGCCATTTCCATCAACAACTTTATTTAAACGATGGGGCACTGAATTAATCCATTACCGCACGTAATTTTCATCTGCCGCTAATTGTTCCCAAGCAATTTCTATAGTGTCCCAAAGATGATTCACATTTAGAAATCGAATATTTTGGGAATATATTTTCTTAGTCAATAAACCCCATATATTCTCTATAGGCTGCAGATCTGGACTGTTAGCAGGCCATGGCAATGTTTCGATTTCATTATTAGTAGCCGTGTTCTAACAATAATAGCCGTGTACACAGGACAATTGAATCGGTTATTTCGAAAAGGCCACATCTCCTCAAGTGGGCGAAAATGAGTTAAGCTCACCAATCGATTCAGAATATGTTTTAAGCTTTGTTACATGTGAAAACGCCACATTTCCGCTGTTCGTTAGTGTAACTTGAACAGCTGTAATTTTCTGTTTACTTCGAAAAGGCCACTTCTCCGGAGATGTGGCGTTATCCAACAATATGCGTGCGCCGAATAGTTTGTTGATATTAACGGACGTCTCAGGCTGCAGTCGCTTGTGATCTCTTGCATTGTTTTTACAAAGATGCCTAACTCGAACAGTGAAAGCAGTGCCATTATTGAAATTAATCAACAAAGGAAGAGAGAGAAGGGCACTATTAATCGTCCTAAGTATAAAAGTGAAGTAATCAAGAAGGCTAAAGTAAAAGGCAAGGAGCATATAAATCATGTGAGAAAGAAGGTTATGCGCGAAAAACGGGAATCGACTGCAGTTGTCACAAGAAATTATTAAGAATTTGACAGAATATCTTGGTTGACTTCTTTACATCAGTTTGATGATAAAAACTCTCAAGACTCCTACTTACAACATAAGATAGAAGTAACACCTATTATTAGAAGACGAAAATCGCAAAATGCCAATAAACAAATTGACAGACACCAGAATTTTTTGTTTCGTGTTTGTTTAAAAGGTGTACGCGAGCATGTATGTAAGAAAGCTTTCTTGAGTTTATATGGTGTTGTTGAAAAGCGTATTAGACGATTATGTCACTTACTAATTACTGGAAGCACTCCTACAGATAATAGAGGTAAATCTGTGAAATCCAGACATAATTTAATACTAGGTGAGGTGTGCTTTCAAATAAAACAACACATAGAATCATTCGACGTGAAAGAAGTTCATTTTTCTAACAATGTACTGAAAAATATTTGTCCGCTACTTTGGATGTTAAACAGATGCATAAAATGTTTATGGAAAAGTTTCCTGATGCGAAGGTGAAATACAGTTTTTATTTGAAATATTTCCATGAAAATTTTACTACTGGTCGTCCTCAAGTTGAAAAGTCCTATTTTTGAAATTTTTTACTATCGACAGTTATGGGTTTTTGAGTTTAGTGTATTTAACTTAAAAACAGAAGCTAATTTTTTTCTCTTATCATGAGTGTGAGGCTCTCAAAGGACCCTATGAAGTGGGCACATTCTTAAAACAATTTTTTGAGAATGAGGTTCCTGCAAGTGTAAAAGAACTTCATATATTTTCAGTTGGATGCGCCGGTAAAAATAAGAATCACACGGTCGTTCGTTTCCTTTTAGCCCTCGCCTCTTCAGGAAGATTCAGAAAAATTTCTCATTACATTCCAATCAGGGGACACTCATTACTTCCGTGCGACAGAGACTTTGGGTTAGCAAAAAGGCTAGTTCGCAAACAAGGCCGAATTTATTTTCCTGAAGAATATTATGAGCTTATCAAAAAATCCTCAATGAAGTCTCTCTTCTCAATAAAAAGAGTGCATAATGAGGAAATTTTAGACTTTAAGAAATGGCGGCCCAAATATTAGAAGAAAACCATCCTGTCCATTGACTCCTATGGGAAAATAAGTTGAGAAAACGACTTTTCAAATTTCTCAGTATAACGAATTCGAATATGATTGCGGAAATCCTGGGATTGTTAAAGTACGCCCGTTTATAGATGGGCTTATTTTCTATGAATTTTCTTTGGGAAAACCAGCTGAAGCTTGTCCTACTCTGCCAACAGAGCCTGCTTACACAGGAAAAATCGCTATTAATTTCAAAAAAATTGACAATCTAATGAAACTTGTGCAATATGTACCAGAAGACAATAAAATAATGTTACGATGAGTTGCTTTTATGGCCTACCACTTGAGCCACCAGAGGAGGATTATTAAATAACACTATTTCTGAACATGTCCCTTATCTAATAAATTTTTGTATTAACATTAATACTGGAGTTTTCTTTCGGTCTATTTGGAAAAGGCCAGAACTACAAAAACAATTTTTTTTTGTTATAGGTTATCTAAATTTTTTTATGCTCATGTTTTTTATTAAAACTTTAAAATGCATCATAAAATTGACTCTCTGTTTAGCAAAAGAACTGATATCCTGATTAATATCAAAATGAAACGTTTTTTTTGTTCTCCTGTAAAATTTACTTTTCTGGAGTTGTGGCCTTTTCGAAATAACCGATTCAACTCTCATGTTGATAAATAAAATTTTCGGGTATAATTGTCGAATAGAAGGCAGCATTATGTTTTCTAGAATATGAGTATAGTATTCAGCATTGAACCGCCCGTCTATTTTAAAGCAAATTCGTAGCCCTTTATACCTGCACCAAGCCCATACATTTACGCTGAAACGTCCACTTTATATATTACATAGTCCCGAATATATTTGGTTGAGAGACCAGCTCAGTTAAGAGACAGCAAGGGGAGGTTCTTTTTTTTGTATAGGCGCCACTGTGTTTATGCTCTCAAGCTGGTAGAGTGAACACAGACACCGCTGATAGTAAGTTGCAAATCACAGGTAAATACGTGGCCAATTGTTATCACAATGATAAAATACCCAAAATACAACAATAACAAGAAATAGCTTACTAACAGCCAATAAGAAAACAATAAACATATAAATGAAACATTGCTGTGTTAAATTAATCAATAAAATAAAATATGCAAAAATCTAAGTAATAATGAATTAAAAATTTAAAACAAGTAACAATGACCAACTTGCTTAAAGAAATACAAATTTTATCTAAATAAGTTGAAATAAATATTTAAAGTGAAACTGAGTTAGTGACTCACCCAGTATAGTATTGGGATGTGATACAAAAAAATTATGCACATATGATATGCATCAAAAAGCAATTAAATACTAAAATTAAATTGAATCAAAAATATATTCACAAAATTAGACAAGTAAAACTTATACAACGAAAGCAATAAGACCTCATAAATCATTAACTCATAATTAAGTAACTGGTATGCTTAATGTAGACAATAAATTGGATAGTAATTTATCCAAAGATCTTTTGATAAATCTCACATCGAGATTCTTGTACATTCAGTATACTAAATATCAGGAAAAAACAAATAAATCTACAATTTAAAAATTGTAATAAACAAAAAAAAATTACAACAAACCAATTGTGATAGAAAAATTGACACTAATAAATCATTCACAAGTTATAATTAACTATTAATCTTTAAAAAGTTTTTGTAACTCCACGAATAATAATTTACAAAACCAAAATCGGGCAAAACGCATTAAATTCGAGGCAAAAATTAAGGATATCAATTACTTAAATTTTACTAAATGAAATACAGCGAACGCTTGATAACGCGAACTAATGTTTAGCGAACGTGATTTCATTAACAAGCAAATTATTAAAGGAAACCTTTAATACACCAAAATAAAAATAAGGAAAATATTCAAACAACTTAAAGTATTATTTATTTAGAAGAAAAATAATCTGCTATCCTGTCTTCCAATGCCTGCGCCCGTAGTTTGAGGAGAACTAAAATATCCACGTATGATACTTCTTTTCTTTCAGCCCAATCCAAAGCTTGATTAAAAACTTGTATAGCTTGCACGTCAGTCACTACACTTGCAACTTCAACGAAATAAGTCCTCGTCATCACTGTCTCCTCGTCATCACTGTCTGTATCTTCTTCCTTATTTACATCATTCAACTGCTTATCTTCGTTCCATACATTAATATCACCTGGTGTACAAAGGACATCCGATGATGCATTAACAAGAACATCAGCATCTGATCGCAATTGTTCCCTAATTACGCTTAAAGGTACATCGTCTTCATCTTCGTCGCTGGTGCAAAAGAGATTATTCCAACATTTTTTAATTGTTTGCTGATTAAGTGCATTCCAGACCATGTGCAAATTCAAAACCGCTTCTCGTAATGTTATTTGTTTCAAAGCCTCGAAAATGTTTTCATTATTCTTTGATAAAACAGACGAAAGTAAAAACTTTCGGTAGTATAGCTTGGTGAGTCTTATTACATTTTGGTCCATTGGTTGGATTAATGGAGTTACGTTGGACGGCAAGGCATGTACATGACAAAAATTGACCCATCCTTGCTTCTCAGTTGTTGCTCTGGAGGATGACTTGGGGCATTATCTAATAGTAATAACGCTTTTATAGGTAACCTCTGCTTTTCCAGGAAATCTTTTACCTACAAATTGATTATCGTTTAAACTATATATCGAGTATTTGTGATTACAGATTCATTGTCATACCTGAGGGACAAAGCGCTTGTGGAACCATTCCAGGAATATATTGCTGGTCATCCAAGAGGTTTTTGAATAGTCATAATCAACAGGGATATTGTCATTTTTAAGTGAGCGTGGACTTTTTGCTTTTCCTATTATCAGTGGCTTTATTTTGCGCGAACCACTAGCATTGGTGCAGGCTAGAATTGTTATTCGTTGTTTTTCAGGTTTTCTACACGGGGCAGATTTTTCAAATGATGCAGCATAGGTTTTCTGGGATAACATTTTCCAATAAAGATCGCTTTCATCGGCGTTGTAAATTTGGTCCATATTTAAATTTAGCTCCTTAATTTTTTCCATCAATTTTTCTTAATAATAATAATAATAATCTTTATTGCCCAACAGATAATTCCATTTACAGGACAAACACATTAAACAAACGAAAAAGAGAATAGAAGAAAGAAACAGATGTGTGCTAAATTATATAAAAATACAAAATATGAATGTATGAAATAAAATAAACAAGTACACTAATAAACTAACAACTTTTTGAATTGTTGTATTAATTGTGGTTATGCTGATAATTTTTCACCAGATATAGACAACAATCGAATTCCATATCTTCTTTTGAATCTTTGTAGCCAACCATCACTGGCTACGAAATGTTCAGGCTCCTTCAGTTTTTCATTTAACAGCTCAGCCCTCTCATTAATTATTTCGCCGCTAATTGGGACATGATTTTGACGTTGTTTTAGAAACCATTTATAAGGCAGTTTTCCATTCTAGGCGTTTTCGCATTTCTTTAAGTTTTTCTATTTCCCGGGCCTCTAAATGTATTGCAAATTCTTAGTAAAATTTGCGTTTTGAAATGCTTAATCTTACAGATTGTTGCCATTGACACTACATATTTTGTTGATAACTGTGTCACTCCTGCACCAAGTGTTACCTCGTCTAAGATTTTTACTTTATCACTTAATTTTAAACACTTCCGTTTACTGGACGATGGATATAAACTCACACAATTGTAAACTATTTGTAAAAACACCAACGGCAGCAATAAATTAAAATAAGGTTTACAATCGTGTATTAAAGAACAAAGAAGTATGTTTATATTGAATAGAACCTCACCCAATAAACTTGTAGCTAATTCAAAACTACACATGTACTGACATGCAACTAAGCATCTGTGTTTGCTATTAGCAAGGAGTAACGTACAGACACAATTAAATTCAAATATGAATGTATGCTTCATAAATCGGGGACTACCCTACATAACTGGGTAATTCTGGGATTGATCATCGTCTTCGTCAAACTGTTTACGTTATCGAATCTACAAGATGTTTATGTTATCGAGCGTTCCATATAATCCTATAGTACGAATTTTGTGTTCACATTAGGGCAATGTTGCCAATATCGAGTGCTTACATTATCGAGCGTTTGCTGTATACAAAAAATTATGGAAAATAAATCACTCTAAATTTAGAATAGTCTTGTACAATAGCAACTAACGAGTCGTAAGAAGTTAACTTTTGGAGCTGTCTGTAATCTTCTGAAAAAAATATAGGCACAGTTCATACCTGATAAGTTGTAGAACGATCAATACCTTAATGATTTCGATTGAATAACGTCTTGGAAAAAAACGATCACCATACTCATGGAACTAACCCTGCTGGCTACAAAAATATACCACGTGCATCGCATGAACACCGTAGTGGTAAAAGTATCCTATACTTGTACAATTAGCCTCGCTTTGTAAAAGTATCACGTACTGAAACGACCAAGTACTAGAAAACTACCATATACTGGAACCCTGTTAAATTTCAGGCAGAAAACTAGTGTTCATCAAGAGATGAAACAATGGTTCTGTATTATGGTCTTCTAACCAAAATGAAACGATGGACTGGCGACGACCTGGTAAAACTCATCCCCATAAAGACAAAAGTCGATCAAACAACGAGAAAGATTATGGTCACAATATTTCGAAATTCTGAGGGCATTTTACTGATTGACTTTAAAGATCGCAATGCAACTGTCAACAGCACATATTATTCTTGTTTGTTGCATAAATTGACAATCAATGTCCTTGAGAAACGAAGAGAAATGTTGTCAAAAGGTGTTGATAGTACGTCCGCTTACAGTGCTGCAATTTCACAAACTGCAATTCGCGAATGTGGCTTTCAAGAAATTGAACATCCACCGTATAGTCGTGATATGACCCCTAGTGAGTATTATTTGTTTTGTTAATTTAAGAAAAGATATTAATGGGTGTCACACGACGATATTGAGTTGAAAATAGCCGTTATGTAATATTTTATGGCAAAAAAGACAACTTTTGCAAAGGTATAGAATTATTAATAAATCATTGTAAGAAATTAATTGAAATTAGTGAAAATTAGGTATATTGAAATCCAAAAATTATAGAATTTTCAAAACTTTATTTTTTCTGTCAGGCCTAGAACACATGCCGCGTACCTAGTACGTTTTTCCTTTTCTAATATTAGTAGCTGTCTAAATAATACAAAGTGCAATGAAAATTTACAGGGTTAACTTTTGTATGAACTCTTATTCAATTTTCCACGTAGTTCCCTGCCTTCTAAATATAAACCTTTGATTGCTAGTAAAGCCACTGAAATACGCAAGAACCATACCATCCAACAAATTCGCCCACTTCGCGCACAATTGGAGCAGCGCGTCTATTTTCTGTGGATCGGCCTGCGCAATGTGGAAACAGTACTCATCCTTCATCCTTTCCACTATGTGCCCGACGAGTTCGGCTTCTCTCGACCCGGGATCATATCTCAGACACAACCTCCTCAGCCGATTTGCGAATGCCACTGGTGGTTCTCCAGCTGCTTGCTGGTTTTCGGTGGTGTGGCGTAGCTCCTTTCGCCTTCTGGCGCCGAGGTACTCTGCCCTAAAACGTTGAGCGAAGTCTTTCAATGACGTGAAGCTGGGTTTGTATTGTTGGTACCACTTCTCCGCTTCACCTATCAGGTGGGGTCGTACTTTGTCGTCGACGCCCTCCGGGATCTCGAAACGACTGCCCTGTAAATATGGCTCTAGCTTGTTCAAAAATACGGTCTTCTGTCAGTTTGCCGCTGAACGGACGTGGTGCTACTGGCCTTGAACGTAGTGCGGCTTCTAATAAAATTTGAATGGCCTCAGACATTTTGTTGGTGGCGACTTAACTTCTGGTAGCGGCTGCTGGAGGTGGTACTGGGTCTTCCTTAACTTTGTGGACGCTGGGCTCCATTAATCGTTCGGTTTATCTGCCGAGATATAAGATTTTTAATAATCTGGCCGGCAGGTCGGCGCCGCTATTCGGCGGTGATGGTGGTGGTGTTCTTGGCCTTCGGCTTTTATTAAGAGTTTGGTTGAAAAAGTTTTGAATGCCGGCGATGTCGATGTTGTTAGTCGTGAGCGCCACTGTGCCTTTTAGCTCAGAATCGACGATGGAGGTATCGTCCACGTTCTTCCTCTTCATCTCATTCCTGGTTGTTGACCTGGTGTCAGGCATCTTCTAGGTGAGTAAGAAGCGCAGTCTTGCGTTTTTATCACGCCCTACGTTCAACCGTCAAATTGTTACACTGGAAGTCAGGGAAAGAGAAATATTGGAGTTCTTATTCTCTGTGGCTTGCCTGCCCTGGCTTCGCTCAGTCGATTTCCCGGTAACAAAACTTCTTGGGTAGAGGACATGTTTTTCAAAATTTTACAATATTCCTTTGTCTGGGAATTCAACATTTTCAAAAAGGAGAGTTAGATCTGGTGAAATTCTTCGCTAATACTATACTAAATAACGATAGAAAATCAATGAACTAATAGATTTTTGTAAAGAAATAAACAGTCACCAAAATATTCATGATCTGAACACAATCGCCATATTTGTTTCAAAAGAGGATGCGCGAGGGGGATTATTGGTTCCAGACTGCTTCTAATACGACAAACTCGATGTTGCAGGTGTTTTACAGTCTGTATATACCGAAAAGAATTTACCGTTGCCCCTCTTTCCAGAAAATCGGTCACATAAACTCGGTGAGCATCCCAAAACACAGTCAAAAGAATTCTTTTTGCGGATGCTTGTGTTTTGAGCTTTTTCGGCTGAGGAGAAGACGGATGTCGATATTGAGCGTTCTATCTTTTCTTTTCCGGGTCGTAATGATGGACCCATGACTCGTTCCCCTTTACAATATCTTCCAAAGGAAAGTTGTCTCCTTCGTCACGGTAGCGCAGCAAAAGTTGCTCGCAGCATTCCAATCGACGCTGTTTGTTCTCGTCTGTGAAACGGCGTGGTACCCATCGTGCACAGATTTTACGGAATCCCAATTGTGTGAAACGGCGTGGTACCCATCGTGCACAGATTTTACGGAATCCCAATTGTTCAATAATGAACCCGACACGTTCCTTGGATATTCCAATATGGTTTGCGATACGCTTTTGAGTGTTTCGTCGGTCATTTCGAATCAAATAATCGACGAGTTTGCGATATTAATCGACTGTGGCAGTGATCGGACGTCGGCTATGTGTTTTATCAACAATTTTGGGTTCTCCAGGGTCACAATCACGAAATTTTATTACACATCGATTTACAGTACACCTATCAATAGCATCGTCACCATAAACATCCTTTAAACGACGATGAATCTCATTAGCAGTCACTTCTTCAGCAGTCAAAAACTCGATAACAGAACGCTGTTTAACTCGCGTTGACATAGGACTAAACACGTCTCCATACTTCCGCTTCCCAAAATACAGTGGAGTCTGGATGAATTCAATGACCTCAAACCTGTGCATGAGTATAGAGGGGGGGATATCACTTACACATTCCACTTGGCGCACTTCTCAAGGTCACTTCGTTCACGCTGTACAAGCATGTGGCATTATTTTTCAGCCTAGCCTCTTATATATCAAATATTATTATTATTATTATTATTATTATTACTATGGTTAGACCACGTAAGATGTCTGCCTAGGTGCATACCTAGCTACTTTATTTAATTCTTTTGCAGAAGAAAAATATTAAAGGTCTCAAGTGAGCATATTTCCTTTTTGAGAGTAAAAGTAATATTTGTGGGCTTAATGTGTTGATCTTCATACGCCATAGTTTAAGCCATTTCTCGACTTTCATCTTGCATCTCGCAGATGCATTTGGTGTTTTCGCGGCACTACTGTAGAGTTTTTGTTAGAATCTACTAGAGCAGTATCATCTGCAAATGTGACAGTTTTACTACCATTTGTTGGGATCGAAAAATTGCTAGATCGTGATAAGCAATAGTAAATAATGGAGGAAAATTCTTGATTAGTTCATGTCTTTTGTTTGTTCAAAAATTAATAGATTTTGAGTTCAATAAAAACGCTAGGAACTTATGGATCAATCCAATAGTAAAAAATCCACTTATTTTTAAAATTCTTGTGGTTATTCAGATCTAATAAAAAATAAAAAACAGTAAACATTTAACATTGCTTAACGCCATTCCATTAACATGATCTCAACAATTACGAGTGTAGATAAATCACAAGTTATAAAATTTTTAATGGACTTAACAATTTTTCGTACTGCTAAAAATAGAAATTGAATTAGCAATAAAGATGTTTAAAAAATACAATCACGTATTTCAGCAACATCACATCGTATGCATGTTTGATTACGCCACCGTGTGATTAAGAGATTTCAGTTTGTATGGATGTATTTTTTTATTAGTCAATAAACAGATGCTTGTAAGTGATAATAAAGACTAAATGAGACTAGAAACTAGGTTGTTATTGCTCTTAAAAATATCGACCCAATTACGATAAGTAAACTTGAGTGCATTAGATTGAAAAGATTGTAATTATGTGTATATAGTATTACACGTATTCCTTCAGTGATATGTTACAGAGTAGTTGGTTCAAAATGCAATTTATTATTATTATTATTATTAATTATTTTATCGCAGAATTTTCCTTATTTGTATTATATCAAAGTAATTAGAAAGATATTCTTAGGAGGACACAGCTAAACCCGCTAATTATTGCCTAAATTCATAATAGGTTTACTAAACTTATGCAATAAATTCGCTAGGGTGTTAATAAATTTAACAAAAAGAAATACATATAGATAAGATGGAGTATGTAAGAAACCTCAAAACTCATTTCGGATAATTACAGAATGTGTTAAAAACGCAATTCACATTTATGCTTGTCTGAACAGGACAGGATTTACGATTTAGCGCAATGCGTTAATAAAGTAAATGCAGGCTTGTAGTATCATTAATGTGTTTATCGTATCATCAACTATTATGCCATCTTTATGTGAAACATTTATTGATAGTTATTACGTTATTAGGAACATAATATTACAATATCTTAATAATACTTTAGTTACTCATAATACGTTAGTAACGAACTAATAACTAGAGCTGAGGATGTTTGCGGTATAACCAATTACTATGGTTACATGATATAACCATGGTTATACCGCAAACATCCTCAGCTCTACTAATAACACGTTAGATACAGCACCATAATACGTTAGATACAAAACCATAATACGTCAAATAGTACATTATTTGTGAACATGAATTTCAATATTTTGACAGTTCTCAATTTTGAAAGATATGTCTTTCATATCTGTCTTTAATCCGCGATCTTCTGCAGCTTCACATACAATTTTTTTTTCGGATGATTCAGGACACATGATGTTCAAGCCGCTTACGTCCTCCAAATTTTCATTTTTACGTGAAAACTCAATTGATTGTTCAGAGTTTGACAAACTGTTTATTAAAACCTTTCCCATCTGAATTTTCTGCGCAATTGCAGATTTCTTCGTTCCGTTGTCTTCTAAATACCCCCTAGCAACCTTGCTCGACTCCCACCCACCCAGCTCTTGCAGATCTAAGATGTCTCCGCCGGCGTTAACCAGAAAAGTTGCTGAAGATCTTCTAATACAATGTGACCAGTATACAAAGTTGGATTTTCTAGTTTGAGGTATGTAGCGATTTTTTCAGGTATTTTAGAAAAGAAATGAATACCACAAGGCTGAATTGTACACCTTCCATTTCTGTACGATATAAACAGTCTCTTATGCGTAACATGACGCGGTCGCCATGCTACATACTTTTTTAAATAAAAATACGGAATTAATGTCACCGTCAGGTACAAGGACAAAAAATATTTTTTTGTGAGTTTTTGTGTCAGGAATGGTAACAACTACCTTAGTCTCTAAAACCTCAACCTGGCAACGTCCTCGAGTATTATAAATCGCTTAATGTTCTCGTTATATTAATAGCTATAATAATACTCAAATGAGTTGTTACATTGCGCGCGCAGGCGCAGCTTTGGCGTAATGAAGATGTTCGAAAAATGCCGAGATCGGTAGTCGCACCGCACAATTTAAAAGGGAGTCTCTATTTATTGTGTATGCCCTTAGTCAGTAGAAACGGTCGTGGATTGACTACACAGATGGTAGGTAGCACCACATAGTTCTACGTACGAAGGCTTGGGACTGAAAACTAAGAAAAGTGTTACACGTTTGTAGGCGCATGCGGTTACAGACTACTAAAAATGAAACAAAATGTCGGACTAAACTAAAGGAGAGGTACTAAATTAAAAATACGGAATCGGAAATAGTTAATTCGTCTATTGACAAAAACAAATATTAGCAAAGTGGCTTTCAAGCCGCCAACGAATTTACCTTGTAATAGAATGACAATTGTAAATGAACCCTCGGTATATTATGACATTAATAAATATCGAACATAAAACAGAAACATTACGTTAAATTTGTATCGTATTTGCAAAATGCTTCAAAAATATAATAAATTAAGTTAAACTGCAAAGTACACCAAAATATGACAATTTAGTTATTTAAGCGATTTCTAATTAACTTATACGTAGGATCAAAAATCTAGTTATACCTCAGATCTGTAGCCGAACCGTACAATAGAATTACACACAGTATATTACCTAAGCATTAGTAGTGAAATGGTATCAAGAAAAATCTTTAATTTTACAGAAATTACAATTTATTTAAATCTTCTAGCACGCCTATGGTTTGCGTGATCACGAATCAATGCAATATATTTCGTGAATGTTACACAAGGTTGTCGTTTAAATTACTTAAATGTGTGAAATCAACTCAATTAATCATTTATTTAAACACAAAATTATTTTAAAAATAAATTCTATACCAATGAAAAAAGCGCATCGAAAAGAAGCTCATTTTGATACACAAAATCGACCATTTCGTCAGATGTAGCAGTTTTCGGACGCCCGGAACGTTTCTCGTCTAAAATGCTCATACGACCACGTTTGTACTTGGCCACCCAATGTTTTATCACTGTAAATGAAGAGGAGGCTTCACCGTATACAGAGTCTAACTCATCTTTTATTTCCTTTTCCCTTTCAAATGAAGCGATTTTATCACTGCGCGATACTCAAGTTTCTCAATTGTTCAACGACAATGTAACTTGACTTTAGAAGCGTACTATAGACAAACAAATGATCAGTATGACTTGCAATTTTGAGAGTTTATATATGTCGAGGCCATCGGACGGCAAAAGAATTTTTTTTCTACAATAATTACTTTATGTCGGTAAGGCCGGAAACATTTCAAATATCCCTCGTATGTTCAAACGAATCATATTTTCCTTGAACTAATTATTAATAATGTCAATATCGTTCTGACGCTTGATAATCCGATGCAATTCTAGAAAATATTTTTGAAACATCCGCGCGAGCTAGCTAAAACATTAGACAGTAGATCAGTATTAATATGATATTGAATAAAAGATATTCAAAGTTTGTCCCTTGTAACACACCAGAAGAGGTTGTGAGAAGGTTTCTTCTTCTTCTTCTTCTCGGGATTCATATTTTGAAATGAACTTAGTTCTTTGTTTCAGTTCGTGATATTTGTGCGCATGACGTGGATACTTTTTCCGAGTTCGCTTTTGAGTAGCAGTGTGTTGCGACTCATGGCCTCTCGGGTTTTGAATGAACTTTTTGCAATGGAATGAAGGGTGCTAAAATAACCGATGTTTACAGAGTAGGAGTTTTGGAGTGAGAGATGAAGCATAAATGATGGGTGTCAGGAAGGTTGTTTCAAGGAGGGTCATCAAGTAAGACGTCTTGAGGTCGTCGATGGCTACCGAAATAGAGGTGCACTTACATTTCGGAAATCAGTGGGTTTTCGTGCTGTGGGAAAGCATCGAAGTACTTCCTAGCGATCTCTATGATGGTTTCCCGGATGGTTGGGAAGTCGAGATCTTCACGGATGGTGTCGTTGCTCACATACCATGGGACTTGCGTGATGATTCGCATGAGTTTGTTGAGGACAGTCTGGAGGTGGTTAAGATGGGTCTTCGCTGCATGTCTCTAGGCTGATACTACGTATGCCAGGATTGGCCTGATGACGGGCTTGAGAAGAAGGGTCGTCATGTTGACGTCCAGCTTGTTGTGACCATGTAGCATAGAGTATAGGTGCGCGGTCGCTCCACTCGCGTGGTTCCGGCCCTTTTCCATATGGTATTTCCATATGAGCCTCGTATCTAGCGTGATACCCAGATACTTCAGCTTTGTTGCCCATGGTATGTCTCTGTACATGAAAAGAGTTTCGAGAAGGAATTAGAAGTAAAGCTATATATACATAACAAGTTTGGTTGTTCATATAAGCAGTAATCAATTCGACGACTCCCGAAGAAAAGTCGAAAAATGACATGGCTTGAAGGCACTGAGTAGTTTGAATCATATTGATCATCACAGAACGTTGGCTCATCTCATAAATTCATGCTGTCTGGTGAAAATAGGTCATAAAGTTTAACGCAGTTGTTCAGTTTAGAATAAAGAAGATGCTCAAATACCTGACCATAATCAGACAAAATACTTATAGGGAAATAATTTCTTACGTTCGAGCGATTACTTTTCTCTATAGATCGAGTGAGTTACACGAATTAGTTGATACATTAAAGCAATACATACGAATTAAACTTATTAATATGTAAGAAAAAATAGACAACAAGGCATATCCATATCAGAAATAAAATTACTCAAATAAAGTATAATATAGAACTTTGGCGTCGCACACCTTTATAATCCACAGTTTACACTGAATATATATTTTGACAAGGACGTTATTATCTTCAAGAGTATCACTGTTACGACTTGAGTATAAAAGCATTAAAGTGTTTTAGTATCGTTGTCAAGATAGATTTATTGCAGACTATTAGTAGTATTATCAGTACGGATTACTTTTGTTGCCATATAATCAACCCTTAATGTACTTTTAGCCCCAGACTTGAGTATCTCTCTTTTTCCTAAAATTTCGGCTGTTATTCTTTGTTATAATTTGTTATCGATATTGGAATAGGTCAACTTCACTTACATAAATTTCCTGATTTGATCTTTATATGATACATTCCTTAAATTTATAACGCATTACTACTCGGTAGATATAAATGTATATATACTTGTTTTATAAATATTTATTGCATTCGTTTATCAGTTTAAAATGTAGTAATACACATGGAAAATTTACTACATCTTATCGGTACGTTTTACGTAACTGTCAGATTGTTTTAGAGTTCGAGTTTGATCTACCGTGTCCCAGTTTTATTTCTGTTGGTTTTATGTAATGTTTGCCTTCGATTAGGCTGTATCTGAGGCGATTAAATACACTCACACATTTAAATGTGTACTTTTTTCCGTGCAGGAAACCTTTATCTCGGAAAACATAGCGATGGCGTCACAGGATGCTTGAATAACAAAGATAACGGTGTTGTTATCAGTAGTATGTGTATATAAATGTGTATAATATTAAATGTAGTGAAATTAAAGTTTTGAAAACCTCTGACTTTTGTTATAATAATACTTTGTCTGGCAGGAAATAATATCATTTCTATTAGAAAATCGTATAATTCACTCCAAAGCATTTATCTACATATCAGTCACTGGGAGACAGATCTAGCGAATATGGCGGATGAGGCAACAATTTGTAACGCAATTCGACAAATTGTAGCAACATCGAAAGAAATAGAAGTTATGGAACAACACTCTTTTCTTCGACAAATGCGGTCGTTTTTTCTTTAGTTCTGCATCAATACGTGTCAGCAGATCTGCATAATATTGACCAGTTATTGTTTTTCACTTTTCTAAATAATCTATAAACATAACACCTTTGGAACCCAAAAAAAAAAAAACTGTCGCCATAACCTTATCGCCCGAACAAAAGATTTTTGCTTTCTTGGAGGCCCGTTCCGTTAGGGATATTCATTGTTTCTACTGTATTTTTATTTCTGGAGTATAATAATGTATCCCAGTTTCGTCTACTGTGACATATCGACGTAAGAATTCCCTTGAATTACGTGGATGGAACCAAACATACTCCTGACATTTGGATGCGAGCGCACATTTGATCAACATTAAGTACATGCGTCACCCATCTCGCGCATAGATTTTTCATATTCAGTTCATTTTCCCCCGCCGCACATAAAGGCCAAATTATCAATTTACGACGACAAAAATATAAAACATGATTTTATTAGATATTCTGATCAGAGATGTTTATGAGGAGACTACTTAATGAGTATCTTTAACAAAATACCTAATTAGGATTAGTTGAGGTCAGGTGCTCATGGTGTACTAATTAAGAAAAACAATTTCATATCAAATTATTTATGTATTTTGAATTACATAATATACAATTTTGATTTTATAGATATTATTCCATTATTCCACATTCCACATTATCTTCGTCTTCGTCTTCGTCAGATTCCCGGTCAAAATATTACCTTCATTATCACCACCACAGAAAGTAGGCAGTCTTAGCATACTTAATACAACTTCATTGAATTTTGTTTTATATCTTTTAGGTTTTTTCGTTTATTTGTCATAATAGGATCCGAAGATACTAAAATCCCGTTAAAAATGTCACTATTAGTGACTTTGGAAGTTTTTCTGGAGTGATATTGGCTTAATTTTTTATAATCTTTATGGCCTGCCTTAATTACATCTTCTGACAATTGACGTACTGGCAAAGGTAAATATTTTATAATACCAACTCCATGTATTAACAACTTGTGAACACTGGCACTCACTTTGTACCAACCATAAAGCGAAATATATATACAGGGCTAGTTAAAAGTATGGAGACGGCGATTTATTGTCGTTAATATTCATTTTAGGGATTTATGTTCAATATAAAAGTTTGTTAGGATATTTTGATCTACATTTGAGAATATTTGAATTTTTTTTTCTTCAATTGTTTTTTACTTACGCCTGTCCGCGCATTTTTTTTTAATGGGAACTAGTAAATTTTACTCTACCATTCGATAGAGATGTTTTTTCTTTTTACAAATTTTTTTTGTTTTTTTAAAATTCATTTTAATAACTTTTTTATAAGAAAAAGCCGGTTCATGTGTTTAACAGATGTTCGGTACATCGCAGATAGACAGAAGCGTAGCGATAAACAAACTTGAGCGACATAATTTTATCAGTGGTTATTGTGTACGTCAAATCTTTGACAGAAATAATTCATTTGTGCAATTTGTTGCTGTTAATATTAACAATGGCGAGTTTAAGTGAACATGAACGAATTGAAATACTTATGATGTTGGGTTATGGAGATAGACGCAGAAGTTTACGAGACGTTAGTAATTTATTTAATGATACGCATCCAAATAGAAATCCAATTTCTTTCTAAATCCGTTGTTGGTAAAACTTTAAGACGCTTTGAACAAACGGGTAGCGTTAAAGATTTGCCAAGGAGTGGTAGACCTAGAACAGCTAAAAGAGATGATAACAAACTGGATATTTTATTGGCTGTATCTGAATATCCCCATTTATCAACCAATCAACCAATTAGCGGCCAATTTCAATATTTCACAGTCATCGATCGTGTCGTTTTTAAAAAGTGAAAAGTATAAACCTTATAAGGTACACCTTGTACACGAGTTAACGGAAGATGATTTTGATAGGAGATTACAATTTTCTGAAGAAATGTTAAATATTTGCAATAATAATGAAAATTTTGTCAACAAATTATTTTCTCAGACGAAGCTACTTTTTGCCTTACCGGTGAAGTAAACAGACATAACTGCAGATACTGGTCATCGGAAAATCCCTCTTGGTTTTTGGAGCACCATACGCAGTACCCCCAAAAGGTTAATGTTTGGGTTGGCATTCTAGGCGGTCATATTATCGGTCCCTTTTTCATCAATGGCAATTTAACTTCGGCTCTGTATTTGCAGTTATTGCAAAATGAAATAATACCTGCTAGTGCTACGCTCTATCCTCATGAAAACAATGAACACCTGCCCAATGACAGTATCTGGTTCCAGCAAGATGGCGCCCCACCACATTATGGTGTAAATGTTCGTCAATATCTGGACAACGTTTTTCCCCACAGATGGATTGGAAGACGAGGAACCATTGAATGGCCAGCCCGTTCGCCAGATCTAAGTCCTTTAGATTTTTTTCTTTGGGGATACGTAAAAAACAAAATTTACAAAGAAAAGCCCGATAACGTCGAAGATTTACAAATCCGAATTACCAAAACGATACAAGAAATTCCCCGAGATTTTTTACAGAACTCTGTTCGGGGTTTTGTAAATCAATTGGGTCATTGTCAAATTACTAATGGATGACAATTTGAACACTTACTTTAATTTACTTTGTTATTAATTTGTTTAATTTTTCTTGTAAAAAAGTTATTAAAATTAATTAAAAAAAAACAAAAATATTATTGTAAAGAGAAAAAAAACCTCTATCGAATGGAAGAGCAAAATTTACCAGTTCCCATTTAAAAAAAAATGCGCGAACAGGCGTATCTAAAAAAACAATTGAAGAAAAAAAACAAATAATCACAAATGTAGATCAAAATATCTTAACAAACTTTTATATTGAACATAATTCCCTAAAATGAATATTAACGACAATAAATCGCCGTCTCCATACTTTTAACTAACCCTGTATATATATATGTATATTGCTGTGAACTTTGCTCTTAAAATTGAATTTAATTAACGGAATGATTGCGTATATAGTTGCACAGGCATAATTTTGTTGAGACTCTGTATATTCTGTGTATATTTCAGGGTAATCTTTTGGTTCTGCACAACTAGGCCTAGCGTCCAAAGTAAATACAAAGAAATAACACAACGAGCACTATTTGTTTAAAAATATTTTATTTACATCTCACTGTTATTGTCTTAAGATATTTCATTCTTAACCTATTCATAATCTAGCAATGAAACTTTTATATATAAATATTCTCTTATGAATTCTAAACAGATAATTTTGGAGATTTGATTTAAATTCAAATGAATCTCACAAGCAAAGACTTTTGAGGATTTTTCTCACAAAAGGGGGTATTTGCCCATCTTTAAATAGAAAATCGTTTGAAACATATAATTCACTCAAAAGTATTTATCTAGATATCATTCACTGGGAGATAGATCTACCGAATATGGCAGATGAGGCAATTTCTAACGCAATTCGACAAATTGTAGCAACATCAAAAGAAATGGAAGGCGCATTATCGTTATGGAACAACACTCTTTTCTTCGACAAATGCGGTCGCTTTTTCTTTAGTTCTACATCAAAACGTGTCAGCAAATCTGCATGATATTGATCGGTTATCGTTTTCCACTTTTCTAAATAATCTATAAAGATAACACCTTTGGAACCAAAAAAAAAACTGTCGCCATAACCTTATCGTCCAAACAAAAGATTTTTGTTTCCTTGGGGGCACGTTCCGCTGTGGATATTCATTCTTTCTCCTGTATTTTTGTTTCTGGAGTATAATAATGTATCCAAGTTTCGTCTACTGTGACATATTGACGTAAGAATTCTCTTGAATTACGTTGATGGAGGCAAACTATCTCCTGACATTTTTGATGCGAGCGCGCATTTGATCAACTTTTATATATAAATATTCTTTTATGAATTCTACACAGATAATTTTGGAGATTTGATTTAGATTCAAATGAATCTCACAAGCAAAGACTTTTGAGGATTTTTCTTACAAAAGGGGGTATTTGCCCTCCCAATTTTGAGATCAGTACGCACAGTCTATATTACTCTTAGAAATTTGGATCTCCGGTCTGATAAATTCTTACAAAACGAGTGTGCTATTCAGCGCCTATTTAAATGGGAGATGTATCCTTACAGAATAGGACCCTTGTCTTCACACTGCATAAGCATTTCTTACTTTCCACGCCTATCTCTGAATGTTTTGAAACTTTGAGAATATTCAGGAAATCCTACTTCTCTACCATTCCTACCTCTTTATCAGACTCAGGTATCTGTCATAACATACACATTATTCGTGTATTTATAATTACTTAATAATTTAAAATAACAATCCACATATACCTTTCGTTAACTCTATATACTCCAAATTTTCTCTTGTATAAAATTTGACTTACTCGGATTCGAGCTCCGGATATAAACTTTCAAACTCCTCTTGGTACATTGTTTATCCTAAACTAGCGCGGAAATTAAATGAATTTTTAATTCTTTTAATTATTTAAACAAATCGCTCACAGGCTTCAACATCAAGAATTTATTAATTATCTTAAAATTAAAATGTTAATGTGACTTAAGAAATCTAGTGCAATCAATATATCTGCGTGAACGTTGAAAATATGCACGTGAATCTCGAGAATATCTTCGTGAGTCTCCCTTTCCTTGGTGATTTTTCCTTATATAGTACGCATTCTTTCTTTCTACGAATTTCTTCCCTATTCCAAACCATTTAATTTTGTTTTAACTAATTTTCATGCTTATTAATGTGTTCACCCCTGTGTATTTCCCTCCGTCGTGGGTGTTTTAATCTTGTTCATTTCTATACGTTGTCTCCCCGTTTATGTATTTTTCCTTTTCGCTGTAATTTCCATATTTGAAAGTTTTATTATTGAATATTGAATTTTTAATATCTTTTTCTACGAATCGTGTTTGATTTGCCAGTCTCAACCCGCAAAATTTCTTACCCGGAAACGATGTCTTGATCATCTTCTTCCTCTTTCTCTCTCCTGGCTTGATTTTGTGGTGCCGTCCTGTCCTTTTCTACCGCTTGTAGGCTCTTTGGACGTCTACGTTGTCTTTATTGAGCATGCGTCTCCGCTAAGTATTCTTATTTTGACGTATTGTTTGTTTACATCATAATATTATCGTATTAATTATTTTGCTTGCATTTTCCAATGTTTGTTGACTTCTCGTTACTGATATTTTTGTGTTTCTTTTAGGATTTTCTAGTCCTGGTTTCCCTTTTGCATGGATTATGATTAACTTACTTGTTTAAAATTGGTGGGTAAAACACGGTTATATTTATAACAATAGAATGAATTGAAGTTACATGTGGCTACTAACGTTGTTAATATACAAAAAGAACTATTTCGTATCATTTTTCATATTGCTGGCAGGTAACGCATGTTTTATTACTTTACTTAGATTTTAAGTATTTAAAAATTAAACTAACCTAAAATTTATTGACATAACGTCGCTTATTTACACATTAATTCTTGGAATTATACATCTAGAATTTTAACATTACATTGAGATACGATATACGAGGTGCTTTTAATCCATATACTTAATCCATATCCTTTTAATCCATAATACACAACCTCGGTCGATTTCTTTTTAATTTTCTTATTTTAGTGAATTTCATAGCAATATGGTGTTTCAAAGCAATATTTTTTAAATATCTCTTCTTTGACGAAGTGTCTACAAGAAACAATGGAAAGTATATTTGAAAATCTTTCTATTAATTCTCTATCGATTCCAGGTATTTGGAAAACAAGCGAAGGATCTTAAAAAAAATTTCGTGCTGTGTTACCGTCGTTGCTATTGCCTTCACTTTGTTTCGGCTGCTCAACAACGAGACCCATTTCTCTATAAAACTGAGTTGCTATTTTACTTTTTTCTCGTTTACCTTTTCTTTTTTCATTTTCACCTCTTGCTGCAATTCTAGTAGTGAAATTGGAATTGTACGAGCTGAAGATTTTGCGACAGATTCCGAAGAATCAATGGTGCAGGGAAGCTACGATCATATTTATTGTTTCGACTGTATTTTCGTTTCTGGAGTATAATAATGTATCCAATTTCATCTACTGTGACATATCGACGTAAGAATTCCCTTGGATTACGTTGATGGAGCCAAACATTCTCCTGGCATTTGGATGCGAACGCGCATTGATCAGCATTAAGGTAGCGCGGCACCCATCTCGCGGATATTTTTTTTTACCTCACGTACTCTCAATTGACGATCACTACTTACAAGGGCATAGACTGCATTAACCATTTCTAGAGTAGTTGCAGTAAATGACGCTCCGGGATGTTCTACATCATTCGTGCTCATATGGCCACTTTTGGAAGCAGAAAACTACTTCCGAATCATTCCAAGGGATGGGGAACATTCATGATAATATTGGCGCAACTTTTCCTCGGTTTCTTTAACTGCCTTTTCCGTAAAAAATAATGTTTAATTAAAATTTTTTCTCCATATTTACACAACAACGAAAACAGTTTTCTTTAAATGAATAAAAAGCACAACATATCAGATTTGTTTGAAATTTTGACAGTCGACATCAGAAACATGGCGGAAGTTAGAAACGTAATCACCATAGCGAAATTGTTGCCAACCTTTGAAAAGTCACTCTTCCGTCAAACTGTAATTGGGGTAACATGTTGGACAATAATAGTTATTTATTGTACAAGTGTGTTATGTTACAAATAAGTCACACGAGAAAATGTTTAGCTCACGAGTCCGCTAGGACGAGTGAGCTACTTTTCTCAAGTGACTTATTTGTAATTAACACACGTGTGCAATACAAAACTTTATCCAACACCTCTTAAGATCCGTTCAAAATGGCTTTTAATGTTTTATAAATTTGACGTTCCATGTCAAATTTAAATTATAAATTTGACGTTCCATGTCAAATTTAAATTATAAACGACTAATGCAAAAAGTTCATATACAGTAATGCAGTTACTATGGAGAATAAATAATGCAAATCAACAAGCAAACAAAATTAGTGATTGATTAATAATACTGCAGTTAAAAGTTGATGGCAATGGAAGAGTTGCAAGAGGCTGTTTTCATTCCGCTAGAAGTTAAGAAAGAAGCTCAAGCAGCATGTTATAAATTACTGCCAAAAAAATCGAAGGATAATTACGACAAAGAATTTCGTCATTTTGAAGAATGGAGAAAGCAGCAAAGTATCACTGGAATTAACGAAGAAGTTATGCTGGCGTATTTCCATATTTATAGAAGGAAAATAGCACCTTCTTCATCGTGGACGAAGTATTCCATGTTAAGAAGTACTTTGAAAGTGTACATGAATAGTGACATATCGAAATACGGAAAACTGATTTCCTATTTGAAGAGTGAGGCAAGAACCCACAAGTCCAAAAAGGCGAAAATCTTGGAGAGGCTACATATAGAGAAGTTTCTGAATGAGGCTCCTAACAATAAATATTTGATGACGAAGGTATTATTTATTTTCTTATATTTAATTCAAAGTATTTATTCATTATTCGTTCGTGTATTCTATGCAGGTTGCCTTATTAATGGGTATATCAGGTGCGTGTCGTTGTGATGAAATAACTAAGCTGAAAGTTGACGATATAGAAGATAAAGGAGGATACTTGTATGTTTCGATACCTGACTCAAAGACAAACGTATCTAGAAGTTTCACTGTTATGGCAGAAGAATTTACAACAGATATTCTTGACTTCTACAGAAAATATGTCTGTATGAGACCAAAAGGTATTCCACATGGCAGATTCTTCCTAAATTACAAGAAAGAAAAATGCACTATCCAGCCAGTTGGAATTAACACCATTTCTAAGATACCTCAGAAAGTTGCATCTTTCCTGAACCTACCAGAAGCTCAATTATATACAGGACATAGTCTGAGACGTTCGTCAGCATCTCTTCTGGCAAACGCAGGAGCTGATATTACAACAGTTAAACGACATGGTGGGTGGAAATCGTCCACTGTGGCAGAAGGTTATATACAAGATTCAGTATCCAACGAGATTGATATAGCCAGAAAGATACAAGGTCCAGACAGTCTAACGTCCTCGACTTCTGGTCATCAAATTTCTGTTCAGGATACTTCAAATACGTCTTCTAGTATAACTCTAAATTCGAATAACCTGAATGCAGAGTCAGATACAAAGAGGATTTCCTTCAACTTTAATATTAATGTAAATGTTAATTAGTTGCTATTGTTTACCCTTTAGAATTAATATAAATGTGTTAATACAAAGCAGTTTGAATGTCTCTATGCAATCTAAATTTCACCTTGTTTTATCTCACTAGTGAGATAAATTATGTTTTTAACTCACTAGTGAGTTATAAGACTTATAAGCTACATAATTATTTAAAATCGCCATAGTTATAGGTCTATTATTAGGAGGTGTTGGATAAACGATATAATTATTATTATTATTAGTGGGTAAAATTACCTTTTTGTACATTTTCAAGGCAGGTTTGGTTTTTCAAAATTAAAAGTATGGCACGAATTAGTCTCTATCCAAGCAGCGCTGAACTCCAGAATATAAAATTTCAACTCAAAAATTTTCAGACTTTTTTACCTATTCATGCGCCGATCCGAGGACACACTGTATATGTAGACGATCAAACGATTTGGCTATTGAAAGCTATAGGTTCGAATTTTATGCAGAGATAGAAATTTCCCCCCAAAATGGGTTCCTGCAAATATAGAAAATGTTAAATTAGAATTGTAAACACATAAAAATTCTAAAATAAAGGAAAGATTTGATTTATATCAATGTTAGAAATAAGTTTTTCTTGTGCACATTATATCGTTCTTGTTAGAGAAATCGAGTTTCCCCATGTAAAACTTTTTCGAAAATAGACTATGACATGGAGAAAATAAACCACCTACGTTCAAAAGCAAAGTAGACAAATTTTTAAAGTAGAAATTGTGCGACATTAAAAACAATTGCGAAATATTATGAAAACGAAATAATAAAAAACAGTACACGTGGTCGTTAAAAGATCAATAATAACGACGCCATAAACCATTAAATTTATGAAATCACGGCCAGTTACTTCTTTTTCTGTCGTGACCAAAAAGAATAGAACCGTCTCAACAACACGGATTCGCGTGCACACCAATATCTTTGCCGTCGTTGTGGTCGACCCCTCTTCTTTAATGTTCGACCATTTTAAATAAATTCATTAATCATTAGGTGCGCGTGATGTAATGTTGTTATAATACTTAACAGCGCGGCAATGCAAGCGTTTTCTTGGTAATGGCGGTTCACTTACTCAAGTTTGTTGTTCATGTTCACGTGGCTTTTTTACACTGCCGCCCGGCATGTATCTTTAAAAATCGCTAAAGCCTTGAAACCTCTCTATATTTAAGCACGAACGTGTTAACTGCAAAATGTAAACTCCGATACGGTACCCATAGTTCATATTACTCATACACAACATCGACTCTGTTGCGAATGCAAAGAAAATATACTGCCACAGGGTCAGACGGAGAAATTATGGCATGCTTTTATTTAAAACAGCATAAATTAAAATGTGTACTCGGAGAGTATTTTGGTCTTGGGCGGCTGTTATAAAATTCGCAAAATTGTTATTAAGAATTGTTAGTCATTTTATAATACGCGACAAAAAGTGCAAAGAAAAACCAAGTTTATTGGAATCGTATTTTACTGAACTATTGTAAAAGTTTTAATACACAATTATTTAATAGTATATGAAAAAAAAATTCATAAGACATGTTTTAAAGCACGAATTCAAGTTTAAAAGACGAATGATGGTTTCGCGAATAGCCAAGTAGCGGCCGGGTAATGAAAACAATATTTAATTTGCGTTTCGATACCATATACAGGGTGTCCAGAAACTCTCCTGACAAACGAAGACCGGAGATTCCTCTGATAATTTTAAGACAATTAAACACAAATTCACCTAGTCCGAAAATGCTTCCTAAGGGAGCTGAGTTCTTTGAAGATGGCGCCTTGTATATATTTTTTTTTAATTCCTCCAGAACGCTTCTATTTAGAAAAACAAAAACTGGTATGCTTATTTATCCTCCAGAGATGAATCGATTCCATCAATTGGGAATTTCTAGTACCGGTCATAGGCGTCCGTTTTGGGTAGGTCAACGGTTATTTTAAGGCATAACTTTTTTGTCTTTAACTTTTAAGCATTTGTGACACTAGATTATTAAATTTTCAGGTATTCCAGTACAAAAATGTACTCTTACTTTAAGTCGGTAGGATACACCGTTTTCTAGAAAAAACGATTTGTAAATTTTTCGTTTTTTCTTCATTAAAGTTCAATTTATTATGTACCTACTTATTTTTAGCGACGAAGTTGGCTTGGACTATCAAGGCATGGATGAAAATTAATTTAATAAATTAAAAACAAATTATTTATTTCAATAGAACGAAACTAACAAAAAAAGAACAAGTATAAAAGGTAAATTGTTACAAAAGTTGCTCGATGTGATGACCATTAGTCTCTATGCATAAGTTTACCCTTTTGCTTAGAGAATGCCGAATTCTTGCAAAAATTCCAAAGTTATTTCTAAATTCGTTGCAAGCATCTTGCATCCTTAGCCAGAGTTGTGCGCGATTTTGTATCGGAACGGAATAAACAAATGCTTTTATGTATCCCCAAACACAATAATCGCAAGGATTCAAATCCGGCGACCTTGCTGGCCAAGCAACTGGACCGCCTCTTCCAATCCAATGGTCTTCGTAGTTATTATCTAGAAAGTCTCGTACATTCCTGCTAAAGTGGGCCGGACAGCCGTCCTGTAGAAACCATAAGTTTTGCCGAATATTTAAACGCATCTCATCTAACAAATCAGGTAAAATATTTTGCAGGAAATGTAAGTAATCAGCACCATTTAAACGAGCAGGTAATTCCACAGGTCCAAGTAGATAATCGTCAACTACTCCTATCCAGACGTTTATGCTAAACCTATGCTGATGCTTAAATTCTTGAACAACGTGGGGATTGTCACCAACGTACGAATAATAATGTGCATTACGTATATTAAAAATTCCATTTTTTGAGAATGTAGCTTCGTCACCAAACAAAATGTTCCTGAAGAAATCTTCATCTTGATTTTTCTGATTTTGTAACCATCTAGCGAATTCTACGCGAGCAGGAAAATCTCCTTCTAGCAGTGCTTGCACCTTTGTAAAATGAAAAGGATATAAATTTTCTTTGTGTAAGATATTTCCTACGGAAGATTTTGAAATTGTGGGGTACATGGCAGATAGTCTTCGAACGCTAATTTCTGGATTTTCCTCAACTTCCATTAAAATAACATCTTCATGTTCTGCTGTTACATCATTATGTCTCCCTGTTTCATTATTTTTTGGGACCACTGAACCTGTTTCTCTAAATCGTTGATGAAGAGCTGTAAATGTTGAGTGAGTGGGATGCTGACGATTGGGAAATTTTTCAGCGTATCTACGTTGCGCCGCTCGAGCGTTACACCTCATTTCGCCATAAACTAAATGCATATTATAAATTAAAAAGGCGTATTCCTCATTAGTAAAAACCATTTTTTTTTTAAATTGAAATCGTTGTGTTTGAATAACACAAAGTAAAAAATGAAAAGATAAACTTCGCGAACTGACAACAATTTGACAATGAAAAACGTAGGTTTTACGTCTGTTGGCAATGCAGAGCTAACTATTGCAAAAAATAAAAAATTGAACTTTAATGAAGAAAGAAGCTAGCTCCCTTAGGAAGCATTTTCGGACTAGGTGAATTTGGGTTTAATTGTCTTAAAATTATCTGAGGAAACTCCGGTCTTCGTTTGTCAGGAGAGTTTCTGGACACCCTGTATAGTATCTTTTTCAAAAACTGTAAAATTTATTTAATTGTTAAAAAATGGAAACAAATGATATTATAAGTCTACTTACATAAATTTTTTGTGGGGTTTATATATTGTTACGTATTTGTGCGCATTTCTAAATATAATTAAACGTTTTGTATTAGCAGGTAGACTATTTTTGGCCGTATGTTTATTTTGACGGATGGAAAGAATGTTAGCTTTATCAACACTTTGCGAGGAGGATTGGTCAAACGTTAAATTAAATATTGTTTTAGTTATCCGGCTGCCATTCCCAAAAAATATTACTTTTATCTCGTATTATGATTATGGCCAAGAAAACAAGAAATTTCCTTCTAATACTATATCTAATCTAATATATAAAGAAACTAAAAGTTTCTTGTATAGTTTAAGAATATAACTTTGAACGGCTCTAATGCTTTTATTGCACCACCTTCTGTGATGATAATTATTATACCGGGTCTCCTTATTGAACGGGTACGGTTTACCTATTTGCAACGTATGAATCTAGGGGCCGTATTGACTATAAATTAGGGCCCTATAATATAATAATAAAACGCTGTTAATTTCAAGTATATAATAAAAAATATCTGTACATCGGGTTTATATACAAAGAAAAAATTACAAATCGTGTGGCAACATGTGTAGTGGATAGATATATAAATCTAATTTATTTGTAATACACAATAAAATTTTTATGTGTCG
The DNA here is from genome assembly GCA_935421215.2 of Melolontha melolontha. NCBI lineage: Eukaryota > Metazoa > Arthropoda > Insecta > Coleoptera > Scarabaeidae > Melolontha > Melolontha melolontha. The sequence continues at coordinate 39,544,112 of OW285238.1, forward strand.
CCGCATTTCATAAATCATCTGTGATTGAGTCGTCTTGCAAATCGGTGTCTGTGTTTGAATCGTGTTGCAAATTTATAATCAAAGGTGCTACTATATTCTACATGCGCATAATTCGTCCTCTTTTGCTATTGCGTATTTAACAGCATTTTTCCAATTTACAGCAGTTATATGTTCCATAGCATTTTTTATGTGTGTTACACTGCTTTCACTAAATTTCGGTGTTTGATTTGTTTGTCTTATGGTATTTTTCAGTTGAGCCCATATCAATTCAATGGGATTGAAAGTGCAATGGTATGGTGGTAACCGCAAAATTGTATGTCCTACTCCTTTGGCTCTGTTATCCACATAATAATCCTTTAAATATTCTTTTGTCTTCATCACCTCTATTAATTGTTTTTTTTTGTATAATGATCCTCAAAATATAAATCATTTGCTTCTAAAAATGTTTTAATATCTTTCTTATTATTACATTTTGTAGAAACTTTGGTTTGCTGTCGAGAATGATACGGAGCGTTGTCCATCACTATCACACTATCTTTTGGTAAATTTGGCAGCAAAGTGTCACAAAACCATTCTTCAAAGAAAGATGAGGATTTATAGGCTCATCACTGATTCTTTTATGTAAGCAGTCAAGTGTAGATACAACATTTCCTCTGTAGAAGAAGTATACTTGCTGCCTGATAGTATCAATTTCATACTCTTCAATTTTTCTCGGTGCTCCTTTGTCACTTCTTTGTTTTCGAGGCCCTGCGTTATTCTTAATTCTTTTATATATTGTTCCAAAAGGCACCTTGGTTAATTGCGACGTTCGTTGAATGTTCTGGGTTTGTAGTTAGTTATTTTCTTCCATCAGGGTATGATAAACATTGAAAATTATCTGTTTTGCATCTTGTGATATATGCTTTCTCTGTCGTGCTTCAACAGTATCATCACTATACACATCATAATTACTAACACTTTCAGCAAAAGGTCGCCACATGTTCGTTAAGTAAAGAGAGAAAAATCAAATATGTATACAGCAGTAAAGATTAACAATAAATGATAAATAGATTCAATATTAGATGTAATATATACCAACTCTCCTAACTATATTTACTTAAATTTTGTTTATTAAATATAAGCACTTATTTCATCTAAATTGTAATTTAATGACTATTTAACAATATATAATAACTATATATTCAAATTAACAACTGTTGGTACTTATATTATTATTAAATTTTATTTCATCTAAATTGCAGTAATTACAATTTACTTAAATTTTGTCATTACGGACCTCAGCAGTTTGTTTGCGTAAAAGATAATCGTATTGAGCGGCCAGGTAGTTATTACCGCAGGTGGTGAAATAAAAGCATTAGAGCCGTTCAAAGTTATAATTATCTTATAATTTGAAATAAACTATACCATAACATTTTGCTTAGGTATTCTTATTTTAGGGATCTTTTAATGTCATCTAACGTAGAATTAAAAGGAGGAAAAGAATAATTAAGATGGATTAGTTGGATTGAAACAGGGTGATTCATTGTCGACTATTTTTAGCCTAATTCTAGAACAAATAGGTGACATAAATAGATATAGTAATATTCGCAAGGAACCTCAACAATTTTTGACTTTCGCAAATAATATTTTAATTTTTAAAATAACGAAATATGCAAAACCAAGATGAAAATAATAATACTAGCTGGGCGTAAAATTCTACAAATACTACAAATTAGCACCGATTATTTCTGCAAACTAATATTTCTATTATTGAATCAAAGGAATCAAACATGCTATGAAACAAATGCTTATTGGTTTATATTTTGACAGTTCGAATTTAGTTTTGATAAATGCAACAGTTATTTTGCAAGCTAATTTCAAACCGAGTGGTTTGCAGTAAAAATGAATTTAACGAGAGAAAATTTTACAGCCATGATTTACTATGATTTTAAAAGTTCTTTAACTCCAAAACAAAGTGTTTCAAGACTTCGTGCTGCATTTGGTGATCAAACTCCTTCTCAGATCAGTGTTTACAACTTGTATAACGAATTTAAATTTCAAAGGGTTTCACTTAGTGGCGATTTTCACGAAGGAGGTCAATCTCAGCCGATACTGTAACAAATGTAGACGCCGTACGAAGAATGATTCAAGACGACAATCGAGTCACGTATAGGATTATTAAGAGCACTTTGAGTATTGACATGACTGCAACAAACAAGATTTTACATAATAATTTGTGTGTGAGGAAAGTCTGTTGTCGTTGAATATCTCATAATTTAACACAGGAACAAAAAGAATACCGAGTGGAATGATGTAAAAAAACGCTTGAGAAATATGATGGAGGTATGTCTAAAGCAGTTTACAACATCATTAGTAGCGATGAAAGCTAAACATATGCATTTGAACCGAAAACAAAGCGGTAGTCGGCTCAATCGGTGTTTTCAACAGAACTTAATCCAGCCAAAGTGAAAAAATCTCGAAGTGTTGGAAAGAAAATGGTAGCCAGTTTCTTTGCAAAATCAGGACCTATCACAATAGTTGTGCTTGAAAATAAACGTACGGTTACCGCAGAATGGTACACAACAATACGTCTGCCAGATGTTGTTCAAAAGGCTCATTTACGACGCCCTAGATCGAAGATTGTCCTTCATCACGACAATGCTTCAAGTCACACTGCGCGTCAAACAAACGAATTTTTGAAAGCTTCCGGATTAAAATTACTAGATCATCCGCCATATAGTCCGGACCTTGCACCTTCAAATTTCTTTCTATTTCCAAGACTAAAGGATAAAATGCATGGTGTACGATTTGCAAGCCCAGAAGATGCAGCGGAGAGCTTCAAAAACCTTATATCTGAAGTGACTCAAGAAGAGTAGAATTTATGTTATGAATTTAAGGGCGAATATTTTGAAAAACAATTATAAAAATAATTTATCTACATTTTGTTTTATTAGTTTGCAGAAATAATCGGTGCTACCCTCGTATTATATAAAATTGTAAAAATAAAATTTATGCATCTGAACGGTCAAAAATAAATTAATTCAGAAGCTCTTCTGGACAAGTAAAAGCAAGGCTGTACAAAGCATATATGTATAAGATCTCTATTTACCGTATATATAATTTACATGTTGGGAAATAACACGAAAGTATTGCAACCTGTAGTTAAAAAAACATTTTATTAAGAATTATAAGGGATTGTATAAACGAAACAAAATTCAAATTTACAATTTTACGTGGAAATTATAAGGGAAAATATTATCTAAAATTTTCTATTTATCTCAGATTACCTCTCGATCAATAATTTTTGTATTCGGGTACCCATTACAATTTATATAATACCATATAAGCTAAAAAATTTGTTATACAATCAATAAATAACTACTGCATTTTAAAATACAGGTTTTAAAACGTCTTTTTTCTCTCATTCTAATTCAAAAAAATACTAGTTCCTCATTACTGACCATCAACTACATTATACCGGCCGATAGCCACTGGTAACGCACTAGGTTATAGTACCGGGGTTCCCGGGATCAGATTCGGGGCTCGGCTCTTTCGCGGTTGTCCTTCTCGTTTAAGGTGAATGCCGAAAGATAAATATTTTAAGTTGCTCAATGAGCGTGGGCGTAATCATAATTTGTGACCTGCCAATGCACCCTGTAATTTGAGCTTAAATGTTGGGCAATGCTAAGACATTAATTATTTTTTTTATTATTATTATTATATTGTTAAACTTTTTTGTGTTAAAATATATTCCAGTTAGCAGAACCTGTATATGGAATCACTAAGGATTCCGCTAAAAGGGAGATCTGGTTATGGCTAGAAAAAGAACATAAAAATAAATGGAGGTTAACGGAAGGTCAACTCCATACCAAAACACTACTAAGGGAGCTGGATGGAAAGTTTTCAACGAACCTAATTTGTAGTAACAAAAAAGAAATTAAAATAATTACCGGGTTAATAACCGGACATTGTCCTTTAATGAAGCATTTGTACAGCACGGGCTTGGTTAGCGATCCCTGGTGTAGAAGATGTGAAAAACAGGAGGAAACTAGCCTTCATGTAATATGCACGTGTGAGGAACTGAAGGAACTCAGACAGAAATATTTCGGGAGAGATCTATTGGATCCTTCGAGTGTACTCAAACTTCACCTGAGGAGGATAGTGGCTTTTATCGAGGACAGAAGACTAACAGAGTGGAACTGAGAGATCTATTGGGGATAGTACAAAGAGCAGTGTGCTCAAGTGCCTGGACGTGCTGGCGACCAACACAAAACAGAAGAAGAAGAAGCTAGTCTTATATATATTTTACGGTCAAAGTCCGAAATTGGCCAGTTCGGGAAATGGCCAATATCGCCTCACATTGACCGGCCAATATCCGATTTTTTCTTAATTTCGGGATTTGGCCAGCCAGTTTGCGAAATGGCATAGGGCGTTCGGCCAAAGTCGGAAGAAGAAGGTTAAGAGGAGATTTCGGGATGTTGAATACCGAAATGATAATCACATTATATTGATTATAAATTCTACTAAATTACCAAAATCAAAGTTTATATTACAGTAAATTATCATCACTTGTTACAACAAGATGAACTTTTATGACATTTCGAATTACACAGCAGTTTGTTATTTTTACATTTGCAGCGATTTGTTGAGCACTTGGTAGTGCAATTGCATCGACTGTAGCCTTGGCCGCCGGTCAGTGATTGTGAAGACGCGATGGTTCGTAGTGATTTTTCTTCTGTGCCCACGGATGCCAATGTGAGCAGTTTCTCGTACGAATGGAAAACTCACTTCTGGAATACAGTTGTTTGAGAACACCGTGTTCTGTTCCTAGCTTGTAGAAAGCGCCCTCGACGTTCATAACAACTGCAAGAACGCTCCGTGGATCCTTGGCTTTGGCTATGCCTCGGTTTTCCGTGAACTAGTTTCAGTTCATGCCAAATGTTTTTTAGTTCATATATAACATGATTCGCAAATTCTCTGCCATTATCTGATTGAAGCACGCTTGGAGCACCTATGGTGGTGAAGACATCCAGTAGGTGGTAAGCAACTTCTTCTGCTCTTTTGCTTTTCAAAGCTCGCAATAATATGAACTTTGTTAAATGGTCCTGGTAATTGAGTATAAACTTTTATTCGCCGTCTGGGTTACTTTGCATATCGATAAGATCTACCTGGCATCTTGAGTTAAATTCTTTAAATATCAAAGGTTTAGAAACTGGACCTTTCTTAGGATTAGATAATTTGGTCTGACATGGCTTGCATAAGCGGAGATACAATGTAATAATTTCCTTGGTGACATTTTTGTACTTAGTTTGTAGCTCCTTTTCCATACGTGTGCGACCTCCATGTCCAATTTTCAAGTGAGTATCATTCAGCAAGTCTAATAACTCTTCTGTGTGCACATAATACAAAATAACGCTATTGTCTTCTTTTACTGGAACAATAAGTTTTTCTTTGCCGTCAACTTCAATAACATCATATTTTCTTTTCTCTGCTTTGCTTTAGCCTGTTTAACATCCTCTATAAAAGCACAGTACTTGTCTTTGCTGAGAATCGCGCTGTTATGTGCTTTTTCTTGCAGTAACGTATTCACCGTATCTAAGAACCTAATTTTCATATCAAATGTCGGTTCCGCATTTACATGTACGCCAACTTCGCCCAGCAGCCCAGTCTCGACAGAAGAAGCCATGGGAAAACCTATAGAAAACAATACAAATTATTGAAATTGAAATGCCGTTAAATGGGGCACAGCCCCAGTTAAATGTGCCGTCATCAACGAAATAACAAAATATCCATTTCTCGCGTTAATTCCGATAGTTTCCTGGTATAAAAAAAATACTGTACGATACTTATGCACAATTAGTCTTTAGAACACTTGCGCCGTTACAAGCACTCCGCTTCGGGTCGTGCTTGTATCGTCGGCAGTATCACCTAACCTAACATCTAGAATACAACTAAACTATACGAACATGAGCCGAAGAATACTCACAATTAAACCGCTGTCAGAATAATGGAAACAAGTCACAGAAGCAGGACCTTGTCCGAAAAGCAGCAGAGGAACGGAAAATTATCGTCGTGCGTGGAACTGTCCTTGCTACCATGTGCAAGCCGCCATCACACCGGAAAACCGACAGCTGTGCCGCCTACCGGACATTCTTGCATCAGCAGGGCCAGGGATTTCACGGAACTTCGGGAAGTGGCCGGCCAAAGTAGCATATACACTTGCCATTTCTAGAACATCGGACATTGGCCACACGCCTCGGCCAAAGTGCGAAATGGCCGGCCAATTCCCGAACTGGCCGAACTTCGGGCTTTGGCCGCAACATATATAATGATTATATAATTTATTAGTGTGATATTTGAATTTTTTCCATATCTTTTTATTTTTCACACATATAATTGTAAATAGTTCGGTAATTTGAATCTTTATCCAATATTAATTTCTGATCAGTGGTAGAAAAGAAATGTTTGTATTACCGATCACTCCCAAAAAATAATGTTTTAATTGTCGTCAGCAAATTCCCAAATCTTTCCGTAAATTAAATATTAACCAACAATATTTACCTTTAAATTTTATTTAAAATATGTGATACAAACATAAAAGAAATTGAGTATTATTTATAAAAATAGTAGTGAAATCTTGAATATAGCACATAATTTATAAAACTACGATGCATGCAAGTATTAACCAGTTTTTCAATTATTTCCTAATGAGTACTAATAAGTACACAAACCCAAATTTTGGTAATAAAGAACAAACTCTCGACTCTTTACAAAGATTAAATATTAATTTAATATTAACTTAAACAAGCAAGCACTTTTTTACAGATTAGATAATGTGGGTCATGCAATTTCCCTATTTGTCCAGGTGAGGAATCTTAGATAATGCTTTTATCTTCTAATGCCACTGTCGTACGTTTTGAAATCAGAACTTAGTAAATAGTAATCTCTTTAGATTAACGAGGTGATATTTGCGATAAGAACAGAATAAATTAGGTTCCAGTAAATTACTTAAGATAATCAATTTGATAATCAATGTTTTCGTAGTTAATTAATATGAAAAAATTATTTTTATTGTGAAACCGTGAGAATGCCGCTCTAAGTTAGGCTTTCTCTTATACTAAGTTCAATTTTAAAATTGGAAGATACTTCCAGGAAAACGATATTTTATAATCGCATCGTTCGTGTAATTCTTAAGTTTGTCTTAATTTTTAAACTACTGTAATGTAAGTCGACAAAACAAGCGATAATTACTTAACACGAGGTCTAGACTATAGTGCGTATAATCAGTTAGAGGGTAAACAGTTAGAGTTGAAGTGTGAAATTGAGCAGTATTATGCAAAACTAAAATGATGCATGGCAACTCTTTTAAACCTTTTCAAAGTATGAATAATTACTAACTATCCTTGTATGCAAGAAAAAATAATTATCTAAATCTCTTTTGCAACTTGGAAAAAAGTAATAAATTGTTTAGCAGAAGATGTTTGCTTATATTTGTTTTCTCTGTGGTATTAAATGTTTCTCGTGATAGACATTTACTGATAATATTAGACCTATAAATTTCCCAATATTACATGTGAGTATCAGAAATATTAATATTTCTTCTCGCTAACAATATCCATATCAAAGAATCAGTATCATAGCCGACGTTGTTAATTATTATTTTGATTGTGGAAAAAATTCGTATTATTTTCGAGTAGCTATAGCCTCTTGTAAAAGGCCCCCATTTATCGCTAGGTTGCTCGTTTTAAACGTGGCGACATAAGTCTCGAAGATGAACAACGTCCTGGACCACCAAAAAATGTTACCATTCCAGAAACGGTTGGAAAAGCTCATCATATATTACGTGACCGGAGAGTGCAAGCAAGGGAGGAAATTCCCAAGACTATGGGCATGTCTACTGAAGGTATACACCACACTTTGCATGTCGAATTAGGCATGCTTAAGCTCTCTACCAGATGGGTACCAGGTTTACCGTCTACCAGGTACCAGGTACCAGGGTACCGTCTGTCTCAAACCAATTGAATAATTACTAGACGTAAATTCGCGTCAGTGTCACAAGCAATGTGTTACAATTTGGTCAAATTTTATAAAAATTTTTCAGTCGTATGGATTATTCAGTGCAACAACGTGTGTTTTTCATGAAAATTTACATTAGAACTGCTTCAGTAGAAGATGTTCGGCGTGCATTTCAACGACAGTTTGGTGATAATAATAGGGGTAATGCGCCAACGCGCGAAACGGTTATGGCATAGGTTCGTCAATGGCGTAAAAATGGCAGAACATTAAAAAACCTGGACGTCGAAGAACGGTTTGTACGCTTGCAAATATTGAACGAGTGAGAGCTGCTTTCACAAGAAGCCCTACCAGATCTGCTAATCGGCAATCACTTGCTCTAGGAATATCCAAGAGAAGCCTTTACAGAATCCTTCACAACGATTAAAAATTGCATCTGTACAAATACAAACATTTTATCAAGAATTTTGAATTCGGTATCGAGAATCAATACACAATTTGTTAATGATCAACGAAGCAAATTTTCATTTGAATGGCGTTGTTAACAAACAGAATTTTAGATATTGGGAAGCTGTAAATCCTGGCGAATTGTTTGCAAAGAATCTCCATAGTCCAAAGGTCGTTGTTTGGTATGGTGTAGTATCATTTGGTACCATTGGTCTTTATTTTTTTGAGGATAAAAATAAACGTTCTGTAACGGTCAATTCCGGGCGTTACATAAACATGTTACAAACGTTTCTCATCCCAGAACTGATTAGGCGGAGATTACTAAATGTTACTCTGGTATTCCAACAAGATGGAGCAACAGCTCACACAGACAGAAACTCCATGAGGATTCTGCTAGGATTGTTTAACGGCCGTATAATTTCGCGATTTGGATATTTGCCTTGGCCACCTAGGTCCCCCAGACTTAATGGCACCCGATTGTTTTCTATGGAGGTATTTGAATACAAAGGTCTATGTTAGTCGTCCTGTAACAATTGAGGAACTAAAAGACCGCATTCGAGAAGAAATCATAGGAATAGATGGAGATTTGCTTCACCGGGTGATGCACAATTTTGCATTCAGAATTGAAAATTGTATTGAAGTTGATGGAGATCATTTAGAAGACACGATTTTTAAATAATGAAGAAAACTTTAAGTAATTATAAATCCGAGAGAGTCACTTGTACATTAGTGTATTAAAAAGTTTTTTTACTCTACTTCTCATCTTTTTCGTCAAATTTGACGGACGGACTACTAATCATATGAAGACACTGTGCACGCTAAATGAGCTAGAACAAATTTCGGCAGCCAAACATCTTTGGATCACCTGGCTACTATACATGGATCCACGTACCTCAGAATCTCTCATTAATGGCCGTGCTCAGAACCAAACGACGAGAAGTCTCTGAGAATCATTACAACTTTGAAGCCATATTGCGCCTCCCACCATCCACAGAAAGACACCTGGTTAGAGAGTATAATGGGGTATAAAATCCCTATCACCCAGTATATTTATATGTAACGTTGTTTAGATCTGAATACATGTAATCCATACGCGAAATAAATAAACTGTAAACGCATGGTTTCACTTCCTCGCTTAAATTATGCGTGTTTTAATAAGCTTTTTCTTGTAGAGGCCCACAAGTATTTAAGCTTTATATGATATTTATTAAAGACAGGTGTTTAGAGAAAACAGGTTTTTAGAGAAGAGACATATGTATTTTCGAAGTATAGTATGTATTTTTTCTGATTTAAAGATTCTCGGACAATATGAGTTCAAGCTTGATCGGTGTTTCTATAGAACACCGATTACACACCTTCATTAATTTTTTTCTTATAAGTCGCTATACCAATTATCTATTGAACTTTTCCAGATATAATGTTTCTAATTACTTAATATACGAGATGCTACCCAGAAATTTGTTGAGGCTAGTAACTAAGGTACAACAAGTGACATATGGGCTAATGCATTGTCGCAATACGCCGCATGTTGAGTTCGCCGCACAGAATATGCTGACAAATGCCGTACGACAAGCCGACAATGTTAAAAATGACATGGATTGTTCTTTGGCCTTGCAGAATAGCGTCACGCACTTTTGCCACATTTTGTGGAGTGTTTTCCATCGATGGACGACCAGAAGGCTCATCCTCATCAACTGACATTCGTCCATTTGCAAAATGATTGTACCACTTACAATTCGTATGCGTGTGGCCTAAAGCATCCTCACCAAACGCTTGTTTAAGCATTTCATGCAAAATTTTGCATACTACCAGTCAAGCAATTATATATATTTTTGCACTAATTAGAAGCGATTACTTTATTGCCAGTAATTCCTAGTGTATCGATTAAGATATACTTAACACAAGTTATAAATATTTAATAGTTTGTTTTTTTAATTATTTAAGTATTAATATTTATGTTAATGCAAATTCCACCACAAAAACTTTGTTAACAAAATATTTAATTGTCAGACCAGAAAATTGATGGTCCTCCTAAACAAGTTTTTAATAAAAAAAACCTTTTAACGATTCATTTTCTTAATTATGAGCTGTAGTTTTCATATCCAATATTTAATTATCCAAATTTATTAGCATGTATAAGTAATACACGGCAAAAAAATAATGATAACCTCTCACTTCAAAGGAATGTATTCTAATACTATACATTATTAGTCGCAAACTTAGCATAAACGATAAATTTTGCTGAAATTTAGCTAAATATTTTACATAATTTTACAAAAAAGCAACAGATTATTTTGATATTGAAAAATATATAAAATATAAATTTTCTTTTACTGAAAAAAATAATCGCAAAATCAATTAAAATTCTTTAGTAAACAAAATTATACTTGGAAAAATGAATTATACCGGGTGTTAAGAAAAGATTTTCGGATATTTTACCAAATTATAGAACGCTTCAAATAAACAAAAAGTCTGTATAGTGTAGTGATATAGTCGATATAATATTGTTTTATTAGGATAAAAATTACCAAAAATAAGGTAGGTAACTTAATACTTTATATTATAAATTTTTAGAAAATTTAAATCTTTAATTAGTTTTAATCATATTTCATTTATAAATTATTATTATTAACTTTATTTATATATTTATTTATTATATACCGATAGGACCAGCTCTCAACGGGCCATACCGAGCAATAAGTGGCAACAGCGAATCCCTTAAACCGCGCAAGGATATAGTCGTTTGCATATTCGTTCTGTATACGTAATTTGCCCATTTGTTTCAGATATAAAAAGGTCGTTATATCTCCAAGTTATTATTATTGTATTCTTAGCTGCTACGGAAAAGTAATTTTAAGTAATAAAAAAACAATAACGTTTTCTAAAAGATAAAAGTAAAAAAATCAATAATTCTGCAAAATAAATTTTAATTCTAAGAAAGTCACTAAATATAGGATTCGAAAATACCGCCCTCTCTCCCCAAACAATAGCAGAGCCTATTGTAAAACTCCCGCCTCACTCCCTCGAGATTTCTAGGGGTTATTGTCTCGAAAATTCTAAACAGTTGAACTTGCAACTGCTGCAACCTTTACATTTGCACAGCTAGATACGAATGACGGGCAATCTATTGCTCTTGATCATCGGACTTATGTATGCGCACGCGGAGTAGCGTCGTACATACGTTGCCACATCGCATTACGTTCCATACGTATATTGTTCCGTATGGCCCGTAGCGGGCTGGACCTATATACATACATATATATATATATATATATATATATATATATATATAGACTTCTATGTATTATCGACCGTACTATATTAGTAAAAATTAATCGAACGGGTAAGGGGTCTGTAAAATAAAAAACTTATTTATTTCACTCTATATTTCATAACGATTTGCTCCTTCTTCAGGAGTTCAATTACCGAGATAAAATTTAGTGGCGTCTTTGCTAAATTTTAACTCTGTAATTGAACTCCTGAAGAAGTAGCAAATCGTTATGAAATATAGAGCGACATAAATGAGTTTTTTTATTTGACAGACCGCTTACCCGTTCAATTATTTTTACCTGTATGTATATATATATATATATATATATATATATATATATATATACATATATAATTGTACGTACGTATGTATATACATATAGCACAAACACAACGTATATAGTACCTTATCTAATCAGTACAGCAGATAGTAAGAAAAAGGAAAGCATAAATCGTTTTTACATATTTAGTACACGTTGTTTGTTGATGTCAACGCAATTCAGTTTTAGTGATAATACCGCCAGATAAACCAAAAATAAAAATCATCATTCTATTGCTATATTTGTACCGTTATCTTGTCAAAATATTTGACCAAGATTACGATAAATGAGTTTGCGTTGTATGTAGCAAAATAATTTTTTTTACGTAATGACTTCGTGGTACTCAGATAACAGGGAAAGGAGATACCTGATATTATTGCACTTCAATTTTATTAAGTGGGCGTTTGTTTTTTGTGGGCGATAGTAAAATTGAATTGGTTCATTTTACGTATCTATTATTGATTAACCTTTTGTTAGAACAAACTAGTAACTTTTAAATTTTTTAAATTTCTAATAAAGGAAATACTTATTAATCTAAGAAAGATAATTACTAAATGACTGTTCTGTTTGTGAAATTCAAACTGAAGAATTAGTTAATTCATTATTTATTTATATTCGTTTTAATTGTTCGCTTTGTTAAAGCAAACCACTACTGATAAATGTTACGATTACAGAGCCACCAAGTTATCAATTTGTATTAATGTATTAAAAATACGTTAGCTTAAATATCCGCGTTATAATAAGTATTGCGTAAGATTATTGAAGTGTTTATATAAATATAAAAGTACTGTATTAGTGTGTCAACGAATTTGATACACATTTGAAGAAATAATTGCTAGAATTAGATGATAATAAACTATGTTTAATCGCAAAAAGAATTACTGTAGTGGGAATGAAATATTTGCCACACGCACACATATCTTTTGTACAACTTATTTTTCGAGCAAAACAATCATTTGGAAGTATTGCGAAATTATTAAAATAGCATTGTACTAATAATCGTTTAAATTAATACAGTTATATAGTATGTAGTGTTTAGATATACTTAATACAATTTATACTAAAAAAAAACACTTCATAAGTTTCATTGTTTTATTTTATTATTCTGCCAATATTGTTTTGGTAATTTCTACCATTCTCAGAGAAAGACTTTATTCAACTAAATGTAGAGCCAAAAATTTCCTATGTATATATGTATTTGTGGGCCTGGGTGAACCCTGGGTGTATTTTGACAATTTTATAATTGTCTATTATTAGGGTTTTTCTGTGTTTGTACCCTTCTATATCGGGAAAGTGAATGCAATGCTCTGCAAATGCTGTCTTTTTATTATATACCTTAATCTTATAGGGTGTAGCAACTTATTTTAATATCATTTAACCTACTATACTATATTCACTGAACGTATAGAGTGGCAAGAATGCGTGATTTTTTGTACTCTCTTTATATGCTCTTATAGCTGCATAGAAATCCCACACTTGTGAGGTACTATCGAATGCAAAAAAAGTGAGACAGTAGTGAAGTTATATGTAAAGACAATTTTTAAACATTTTACTGTCTATTTTTAAACTAAGAGGAGTAAATGGAAAAGCCACATTTACACTGTAAAAGTTACCAAATCAATGACATTCTGAATGTTTTTTTTAATTTTCGTATTTTATTAGTTTTTCTTTATTCATTAAGCTCAAAGGCAACATTTAATTTAGCGTTATTTCCCGCTTAATTTTGAATATAAACTCTACATCAATAAAGTCACAACGTAATTAAACATTTATTAAAAATTATTTACATTAAACACAAAAATAACATAAATAAAGGATTTAAAGAAATCAAAGGCTCCGTTAACTACTTGTTACTTGCAAAAATTAAACAAAATAATCTATTCTAAATCTGAAGTGTCTGAGAAAGTATCACTGTCACATTCAGCACCAATAGAAATAATAAACGGTTCGATTAGATCATCTACGATGGCATCTAGTGTGGCCATTTTTATTTCTTCCTTAATTATATGCTCAACACAACTTTTCCAATTAACATTTTGAACATTTTCGATAGCTTGCAATAACAGCCCCCTCACTTCTGTCAATTTAAATGTGATGTTCTTCGTACTTGAAGTTAATTTGCTTCATAAATTTGTACAATGACGAACGGGACATTTGTGGTAAATCTGGATGTTTCTTTATTTCCATCAAAATTTTGTCCAACGTAGGTAATTCGTTTTTATAAAAGAAAGCATGCACTATTTGCCGCACAGACTGTTTAACTACTTCATCGTATGCAGCAACATTACCAGGTCGTCCTCCATAGTGTTTAGATGCAGTAATTGTACCAGTCTCATTATACTCTTTTATGGTGCGATATACTGTCGATTGTGCAACGCCTAAAAGCAAAACATTATCAAATTGGTTACATTATTCAATCCATGAAAACTTGCCCACGGTGTTACTAATTTTAGAAACAATAATAGTTTTTTTAAGATTCGGTTCATCAGTTCGCAGCTGTTTATACATATTTAAAACACATTGCTTTTCAGCAACAGATAAATGCCCTATATCTAAACGTTTGCGTTTTTTCGGAGGTGAAAATGATGCTGAACTTGTTGCAACAGTATCCATATTTATTTGAATATTGAATAATTATCGATAACTACAGAAGGGTATCTTAAAGGTTTCGCAAATTCTAAAAAGAACGGATTTATTTACGTTAATACAACAATACAACTGAATAGAACAACGGGAACACAACAGAAAACGAAATATGACAAGCGTTTGACATCGATAGGTCAACACGCAATTTTTGCATAACGTAATCCTACCTCTGAAGCAACCAATCACGCATAGTAATTTTGACGCGATTAATTTAAAACGCTCCTCTAAGTTTAAAAATAGACTATAGTATTGTGACGTTGCCAAGGTACTTAAGATCGTAGTAACGTGCAAAAGTCATTTTTGACACACACCTATCTGTACATCAACGTATATGTTATTTGACACTTGTAGGGTATTTGAATATTTAAATTTGACGCCTACATTTAATACATATCTACATTCACGCAGCCTAATTTAAACCGATTAAAATATGACTGTACCACTTTTTTGCATTCGATAGTACATATTTTAGTTACCTAAAAAGACAAAATACATGATACATGAATTTTGTAAATTTAAATTAGTTCAGTATTTTATATAAACTAATACACTCAGCGGCAGAATTAACCGCCCATTGTTATTTTGTTGGAGATTTTCGTCAATTAAGTTTAACTGCCACTGTCTGTGTATTACTGTCATTCGTACGCTTATTAGTAATTTGGTTCAAATTTGACTTGCTTAGTGTTAGTTTATTTTCGATTTATTTTTTATTAAACTTAATTAGACTTGTTTAATGTTGGTGTATATCTTTTCAAATCGGTTTAAGATAAGTTCAAAAACATTGTTAATTCGAAACAATGCCATTGAATGCAAACTCAGTAGGCTGTGGTTCTATTCGATGAAGGTTACAATCAACGTCGTATTGCTGGAATACTTGGTGCTGCCCGTGAGACAGTCAGAGATGCCATCAGGCGTTTTTGGGAGACAAGTTCTTACACCAGAAGGCCTGGTCAGGGCCGCCTTTGCTGCACTTCCATGAGGGACGATCGTTTTGTTGTAAGCACAATTTTAAGAGATAGTTTTTGTACCGTCGTTGAAGCCTGTAATCGTCTTGCTGAGGTTAGAAATGTGGAAGGTTGGCAGAAAATAATCTTTCAGCGAGACGCCTTTACCGGGCCCCACAGCTTCGCCCGCATCACAAAACAGCTCGACTCCGTTTTGCGCGAGAATACAGTATGTGGAATATGATTCAGTGGAACAATGTTTTATTCTCCGACGAGAGCAGAATTGTTTTAAGAAATCCCGATGGCCGCCAGCGTGTTTACAAACGTCCAAACGCGTGGTTTGCTCCTTGTTCTCTTGTTCAAACTGTGGGTTACCAAGAAGGCTCAATAATGGTATTGGGAGGAATTTCTTACGAGGCTCGTACGGACCTGGTGATTTTTTATAGAGGCGGTGTAGATGCTCACAGATATGTACAAGAAGTTCTTCAAGATCATGTCATTCCGTTTGCGACGTTTATTGGAAACAACTTTGTTTTAATGCAAAACAATGCACGCTGTCACGTCGCTCGAGTGGTTTTGCAATACCTTAATGAAGTTGACATCAGAACTTTACAATGGCCAGGAAATAGTCCAGACATCAATAATAGAACACGTCTGGGATAACCTGAAACGTTAGATTCGAGCACGGAGACCAGCTCCAACAACCATTAGAGAGCTGGAAACTGCTGCGTTGAAAGAATGGGAAAACATCCCGCAAGTTGACATTCAAAACGTCATGGATACACTTCCATGCAGGCGCTTTGTGATTAGGGCACGGGGGTGTAACACTCATTATTGAAGTCAAGTTCGTTAACAACAATGCTTTTTTTCCATAAATTTCATGCATGGCTAATCTTGTTCAAAATGTTCGAAATTTTCAAAAACTGTTTTTTTGTAATTTTTTAAGAGTAAACAAAAAAATTCAATTAATTCGTATTTGTTTCCTTTTTCAAGTACGTAGATATTAAAAATTTAAAAAAATAATTCAGAATTACAAAAATTCAGAATTAATGACAAAACATAGGGTGGGCGGTTAATTCTGCCGCTGATGTATATTGTTTTTTTCTAAAATTTAAACATGTCACAATCAAATTTAAAATTTTTACAGGCGTGGGCATCCCGTGATTACTCTATACGTTCAATGCATCAGGTGTAACATCGAAAACTAAATGTCGTATATCAAGACAATTTACAAGTATGTATATATATTATTAACGTGAATCAGTTGAAGAAATATCTTATACTGAAATAAGGGTTCGTGCAATGAATAAATATAAAATTTATTGTGTTTGTTATAAAATTTAAACTATACGTCTTGTTAATTTAGATATTGTAGATGTATCAAACGCAAATATAACGGCTGTTTTTTATAGAGGTATATAACTTTAAGTTGGCAAAACTTTTTTAACTGGCGGCGATTTTGTCAGCCGTCAAGTGATTTATGTTTAGTTTGGTTTGGCATTTCAACATGAATAGACTGACGCCTGAACAACGCTTTCAAATTGTGCAAATTTATTTTGAAAATCATGGTTCTGTTCGAAATACGTATCACGCACTACGTCCATTTTACGGTCAACATAATCGTCCATCAGAGCAATTAATTCGATTAACTGTGGAACGTTTTCGCACCACGTTTACTCTAAATGATAATACGCATCCACAGAGACGTCGTACAGTGCGTACAGAAGAAGTCATTGCTGCTGTAGAGCGTAGCGTAGAGGAAGACCCGAATCAGTCTATCCGCCATCGTGCACAGGAATTGGATCTGTGTCCATCCACTTTATGGAAGATTTTGCGGAAAGATCTTGGTTTGCGTGCTTACAAAATCCAACTCGTGCAAGGATTGAAGCCACACAATCATCTAGCAAGGTGTAGATTCGGTGAATGGGCCCAAAACAAGATTGCCGTTGATCCCGATTTTCTTAAGCGAATTTTGTTTAGCGATGAAGCTCACTTTTGTTTGAATGGATACGTCAATAAACAAAACTGCCGTATTTGGAGTGATGGTAATCCTCAAGTGTATGTTGAGACACCGTTACATCCAGAAAAACTGACTGTTTGATATGCTTTATGGGCTGGTGGAATCATTGGTCCGTACTTCTTTAAAAACGATGCTGGTCAGAACGTTACAGTCAATGGTGACCGCTATAGAGCCATGATTAGTGACTTTTTCGTTCATCAATTGAGCAACCATGATGTGCAGGAGCTGTGGTTTCAACAAGACGGCGCAACATGTCACACACCTCGTGCCACAATTGATTTATTGAAGGAAACGTTTGGTAACCGCATAGTTTCACGTTTCGGACCCGTGAATTTGCCTCCAAGATCGTGCGATTTAACGCCGCTAGACTATTTTCTGTGGGGATATGTGAAGTCGCTAGTCTACGCCGATAAACCCGAAACGATTGACCACTTGGAGGACAACATTCGCCGCGTTATTGCCGATATACGGCCACAAATGTTGGAAAAAGTCATCGAAAATTGGACCTCCAGATTAGACTACGTCCGAGCCAGCCGTGGCGGTCATATGCCAGAAGTCATATTTAAATTATAATGCCAGAAGATTATCTTTCGAATAAAATAAATTTCATGTCAATTTAAAAAATTCATCTTTCTTTTATTCCATTTCAAAGTTCTATACCTCTATAAAAAAACACATTTTATTTCTTTCGAACCGCTCATACATTTCTTTCGTTTTTTTTTAAATTTAGCATGCACACAATTTCACGACGGATAGGAGTACCGAGGTCGATCAATCTATTAAATCTTGTATATGGCAAAAATTCGAAAATCGTACGTTAAGGACAGAAGTAAACATTAAAGTGTCAAGAATCTTTTGAACATGAATCACTGAACTTCGTTAATTTAATAATTTCTTTAATACAAAATAGCCATTATTTTATTAATCAATTTGAAAAGCGTAAAATAATAAAAAAATATCTGTAGGACTTACTTTTTCATTTGAAGTGTATGTTGTCGTAATACCAAACAGATTGTTTGTCTTTCTTTGAAGGAATGGAACGGATATTTCATTTTATTGATTTTTCTTTGCTACAACATTGCAACACAACATCAATAAGTCAGAGAACATTACGTAAGAGTGCTTCGATCGATGTATGACGGAAAGACATTTATCTTAAATTAAACATGGTATATTAAATGCATTTCCTGGAAGCAAATACTCTTAACATATACAAATTTTAGATAGAGGAACAAATGTTTATTTTCTTTTTTTTCACCAAAATACACACCTGGCATAAATACATGTTTTTGTAAGATTTTAGTTGGCATGTTATGGTAAGCTTCCAACAATAATTGCCACAACATATATTTTGACCTTGAAAAGTGGTTCTATTTGCTACATTCATCTCATTCAAAAGCCTATCAGATTTAAATCTGATAATCATAATCTTAATAAGAGCTTCTTCTTTTCTTTGTAAATAACCTTTGCACATGTTTAAATATTAGCTTGGAATTAGTATCTTGCCGGAGATAAAACTATATTTATAATGCTCTTTTCGGTAAAATTCTAACTATTCGGTAAACAAAAGTATTTTTAATAATAAAAAATATTATTAAAAATGGGGTGTGAAGAACACAATACAAGTTATATATTTGTGAATGTATCTCCTCTCCAGAGACGCAGATACGTATTTCACCATTCTACAGGATCGTCGGTACGCCCCAGCTGGAGAAGAGATACATTCAACCAATCATAACTACCTTGCTATCAACCAGAAATTATTAAGACAGAGCGTGAAAGAATATTCAGCGCTGTCTACATAATAACTGCCGAACTAAGCATCCTGTAGAAAGGTGAAATACGTATCTGCGTCTCTGGAGAGGAGATACATTCACAAATATATAACTTGTATTGTGTTCTTCACACCCCATTTTTAATAATATTTTATATTATTAAAAATACTTTTGTATTATACAAATTGGTGTGGTTTTTACTCACTCATGTATGTTTCAAATTATTTTGTTATATACGTATTCGGTAAACCCATAAACTGTAATAACGCTATGCAGTTATGTGTATGCAAACACTCTCAATGAGGCCACAGCCTCGAGCCCGTAATACAAATGTAACGTGTTTTACAAATACGACCTCGCTAACGCGTGGTGTTTGCAAACACAAACTATATGTCAGGGTTTGTAGTATATTCCATAAGTAGTACGAGGATCATCGGGGATATATATAACGAGAGTAATGTAAGTGACAGACATTCACACATTCAGTCTTATTCAGAGACAGATTCTTATTCAGAATCATGTCCACTTTCATACTCTCTTTCTGATAGACAGTAACAGTCTTAATGATAGTTAGTTCATAATGTATATAATTGTTATCCAGTTTATAAGTGTTATATATTAAATTATATGTTACCCGAACTGTGTATTATTTAACGGGACAACGATATCTGCGTGAAGACTCACCGATGTAGCCCTCAGGACCAGGCTAACATCACATGGCGATTCTGCCTTAGGGCTTAAGGCCCCACCGTTATCACATGCCGATCCTCCAGGCACTTAGGGCCTAAGGCCCACGTTATCACATAGCGATCCTGACCAGCCCTTTAGGGCACAGGTTATCACATGGCGATCCTACCTATCCACACCACTAGATGGCCCTGCCAGCCATCTAAGGCTGAAAAAAGACCAAGTGGAAATTCGGAACGAACCAGGGAAAAAAAACCTACAGCTTAGCAGGTCAAAACCAAGAAAATGGGCAAGTACGCAACAAGGAACGGAGGAAATCTTCTCCAAGAGCGGACAGAAGCTCCACACGGAAAGAAGGAACGCAGGTATTCCTTTAGAGTAAATTTAAACAAAGACAAATATTCAGTGTAAAACAAGTGAATGAAAAATGCAAGACTTTCGCATACTTAAAATGTTTATTATTAGTTTAAAGCGTATACACAATATCGTAATATGTGTATCATTTATTTCTGCTACGCAAACATATTGTAGCGTAATAATGTATTCTGTATTTACAGGTCAAGTTTATTTAAAAACTCATATGTACAACGTAATTTAAGAATGTTACATTTCGGCCGTACACTTCGCAATTTTGTTATTAACGCAGTAGTTTAAATATATACTTTTTTAAAGATAAACCACCTACCTGAACGCAAAATATGTTATATTTTTTTTTTCATAAGTTCAATTACGTGCATAAAAATGCAGCGTCTTCATTTCGTTTTTTAATAAGCGCCATACAAGAAGGTTATATTTCAGATAGTTTACAAACAAAAGTATAAACAATAACTTGTATATTTAAACTAATCGCGAGTAAATAAACATCGAATTCAAATTGAATATGTGTAGTTTAGTAATACACGGAGTCAAGGTCACTGATAAAATGCAACACAATGTTTATTTTGTAAACGTTCGCATACGTGACATTGAAGGAAATATTGCTGACATATCCAGTAAGTTTTTCGCTAACAAAAGAGTATAATATTGAATTAATAAAAGAAACCAATATACGAGGAGTAGTATATTAATTTTATTGGTAAAGATTCCGAAATTTTTGTAACAAATGCCTTAGAAGTTGATTCCAATGCCATAATGGTTAGTAACGGGACGATTCGATAGCATCCTAATCACGTCTGGAGCCCTATAAGACGACAGAGACCTATCGATTGTACCTTTACGACACCAACAACAGTGCAACCTACAGGACAGATCATCCTAGAGTTGTGGAACTGGCGAAAACGTTAACCAACCGAATCAGACGAACTCCAAAAATAGAAGAAAGGCAAATAAGACTCCAATTCGCCCCTAGGTCGTGACGAAGCAAGCATGCGCTTCCAGGAAGTGATCCTACACGACAAAAAACGCTCTCAGAATTTTTTTTTAGAGATTACAGTTATAACAAAAGTGTGTTTTGTTAACTGGTCTCAAGTTTTTCTGTATTGAAGAAAAGGCTTACAGCATAAGAGATCAGCAGCACGTGCCACCTTACTGTAGTCAGAATAAGCTTCAAAAGATAGTTCTGCGCAGGAACATGACAGACACGAAATATGTGCTGTCCAGGGAAATACACGAAAGAGTGATTTCCAGAATAATTTTTTCCATGGAGGAAAATAGATAGAAAAACGGAGAGTCGATTTATTTTAAGGTATGGTTGGAAAGGGACCATAAGAATTGGGAGCAAGCAATCATGCACAAGAATTGAAACCAAAAGATCAAGCATGAAGAATCGGAAAACAAGAACCAAACGCGAAAAACAAGAAAGACAAGAATGGCAAACTGCGAAACAAGGCAATTATTATATATAAGTTGCTATAGAAGTAAAGGTAAAAGTTGATATAGAAGTAAAATATAAAAAGCGAACAGACTAACAAGATTGAGACAGTGTACAAATTACAAAGGCCCGACGATTATTATCAATTAACGTTTATGATCAATTAATTATTATTATCAATTAATTATTATTATCAATTAATTATTATTATCAATTAATTATATTTTTTAATCTTCTACAATATAAAACTGACTGTGAAGCATTATCTTTTAGAATGTAAAATTATCCATTTAAAGTTTGACAATCTATATGGTATATTTATTATTACAGTTTTATTAGGATATTTATCATTTTAAGATTTATATTATATATCTATTCGTTAAATATTTATTATTATTGTATATAGATTAAGACTATCCATCATTTTACCGTGTATTTATTATAATGTGATACTCGATAACAACTTCATTTTAGAATTGTAGTTATCATAAGTTTTAGCAAATTTATTATTTAAGTATTACCATTGTAAATGTATAATCCCAAACAGTGTTCACCGTATTGTAAAATAGGAATAAGAAAGGTAAAGATTTTAATGAAAGAAAAACAAACACCTCAGCGTTATTTTTCTTTACCCCAAGAAGGGTGGTGTAATAACGCTATGCAGTTATGTGTATGCAAACACTCTCAATGAGGCCACAGCCTCGAGCCCGTAATACAAATGTAACGTGTTTTACAAATACGACCTCGCTAACGCGTGGTGTTTGCAAACACAAACTATATGTCAGGGTTTGTAGTATATTCCATAAGTAGTACGAGGATCATCGGGGATATATATAACGAGAGTAATGTAAGTGACAGACATTCACACATTCAGTCTTATTCAGAGACAGATTCTTATTCAGAATCATGTCCACTTTCATACTCTCTTTCTGATAGACAGTAACAGTCTTAATGATAGTTAGTTCATAATGTATATAATTGTTATCCAGTTTATAAGTGTTATATATTAAATTATATGTTACCCGAACTTTGTGTATTATTTAACGGGACAACGATATCTGCGTGAAGACTCACCGATGTAGCCCTCAGGACCAGGCTAACATCACATGGCGATTCTGCCTTAGGGCTTAAGGCCCCACCGTTATCACATGCCGATCCTCCAGGCACTTAGGGCCTAAGGCCCACGTTATCACATAGCGATCCTGACCAGCCCTTTAGGGCACAGGTTATCACAAAACCCATAACCCATAAAAAGATTCTTACAAAAACTCCTCTATTCAGCAGTCGGCACGACAATCTCTGATAATACTCTTCTCAGATATAAAGTGTTTATATCTTTGATTCTTCTGTCAACTTGCCTTTGCTTATACCCAACACACTTAATCATTAGGCTATCAAGTGTTGTATATAAAAATTTTGAATGTCAAAGCAGGGTTCAAACCTCATGCAAGACATTTTTGCTAAAAAATTAGGAAAGATACTATCTGTTTAATGCATCTTAAAACAAACGTCATCAATTTTTATTCGTCTGAAGCAAATCAATACTTCTTGCTCGAGTCAAATATTGTAAAAGGTATACATATACTTAATATATTACTTTTGCGGTAAAATTTAAATGCCACGCAACACATGCTTAATTATGGAAACAATTTAAACACATTTCAGAAGAAAAAAGCTGCGCGTTGGATATATAGTCATAATTAGAGACCGGACACATCGGGTTGAAATGACGTCGTCATTACGACGGACGATATAAATAGTCTACAACATCTGTAAGTACATCACGCAGTTATTGAATGCACTATGGATTTGGCTAGCGCGCACTTCTGTTTTCATCGACAATTGCGACGTTTTTTGTTGGATATTTACGGTTAAATTTCTGTTTTCATGAGCGTAGATAGAAGCGGGGTTTTTATAATTTATTTTATTTATTAGTTTATATTTCGTAAGATAAATAAAGTGCTGTGAGTTAATTTCTTGTTTTGATAGTTTTAACTGTTAATTACATCGTAATTTTTGTGATAGATCCTGTTTAATATCGTTTGATTGAATCTACTTCTCCCAATTATTTCGACGTGTGTGTGCATTGAATTTCGTTCTTTTTAAATAACTTACGCATACATTTTAGTTTTCATTTACTTAGATCTAGAGAACTGTTTAAGTTCCCTTTTCAGAAATGATATGGAAGAACGTCGAGAACGGCATCGTAAGACAATGACGAGTTGGATTGACGGTCATACCGATTGTATGTCCTTTGTCAGTGATTCCGAAATTTATTGCAAGATATCGTTAAAAAATTACATGAAATCGCACGTATATCACTTAGCATCGCAAACACATGCACAGAAATTGGAACTGTTGGAATCTGACAATTTTAACAAAGAACTCTGTGAAACTTTTATGGTTGGTAATGTTCCATTAAATAAACTTAACAATCCCACTTTAAAAGTATTTCTCCAAAAATATACTGGTCGAAATGTTCTTGATGAATCCGTACCTCTGCATAAGTGCCGACGAAACTGTCGATATATTAGGACGCTGTGTGGTAAATGTTGTAGCTGGTGTACAAAATGCAACAAAAGTTATAAATACAGTTGATGCGGAAACATTTGCTAAAATCATTAACGGGAATATTCAAAAAAATACTTCATTCGGACGGCAGGTACAAAAAAAAATACTTTTATTTGTCAGTGACAATGTTGCATTAAAAACAGGCGGACTATTAAAGGAAACATATCCTAATGTGCTGCATATTACTCGTGTAGCACATGTTCTCCACAGAATCTGTGAATATATCAGAGACACCTTTCCAGAAGTTGATAGACTTGTATCCGCTTTTAAAAACGTTTTTAGAAAAGCACCATTGAGAGTAGCTCTTTACAGGGAAAAACTGCCATCTTTGCCACTGCCTCTCTCTTCAGTAATAATTAGATGGGGGACATTGTTGGAAACTACTAGTTTTTATACAGAGAATTTCGATAGTTTACAAAATTTCGTTGCATGTTTAAATGACGATGCTCGGAGTATTTCTAAGTGCAAGGAACTAACACAAATTCTACATTTAAAAAATCAATTGTACTTTCTTCAGGAACACTTTTGAAATTTGACAAAACTAATTGCTTATTTTGAAAATCAAAATCTCAAATTAAAAGATGAATTAACTTCATTAGATGTGGCTATTAATAATTTGAAAAATATCCCAAGTGACTTCGGATGTGGCCTTCGACAAAAGTTAGACGTAGTTTTTAATAGAAATCCAGATTTAATTGCATTGCGGCAATTGTATATGGGGACAATTCCCCAAAATCTAAGTGCTAAATACGCTGAAATAAAAAAATATTTCCAGTAGGCACCTATAACCAATTGCGATGTAGAAAGGACGTTTTCTATTTACAAGGTATATAAGGTTTACAATGTATTTCATTCAAAGAGAACAAATTTTACAGAAGAGAGGCTTGAGAAAGTATTGCTAGTAAATATTAATACTCCTTTACTCAGCTTGAACTACAAAATGAAAAAATAAAAATGTATTTCGTAATTTGTAGCCGTATATATACCGGTTTTATTATTATAAGTATAATTAAATAAATAAAATAAAAAACTTTGAAAATATAAATGTTTAATAGTACGCTCGTGGGCGATAAGTCATCAACCCTTGTGTCCGGTTTCTAGTCATAATATATAGCGAAATAGGTTATGTACTAGTCAAATTGTAATATTTTGAAGTTATGTAATATTAATAATACGCGAATAATTACTAGTGCATTTTTTTAAAGTTTCAGATTTTATTCTACACAAGAAAGAAATGAATAAATACCTCTAAAGCATACATTTTCGGTAGTGAACTAAATTATTCATAAAGAATTCTTCTATCATTGAAATGTGTTTCTTCTCTTTAAACAATCTACTTTTTGCTGTATTTATACACATAACTCCAATATTTGTGAATATTGGAAATGTTATATCTAAAATATATCATTGGATACAGAAAGAATTGATTGGCTAATTTACTTGATATGATGTCGTAGTTTGTAAAGTTTACGACATGACTAAGTCACTGTATGATAGAATAAAGCACGAACATCGTATTTTATACATTTATTTAAAAAGAAGATATTATTTGCTAGTAAGCAAGCAAATATTTTGCAAAGTTACTAATAAAGAATACAGTACCACGCAAATAAATATCTAAAATTTTTTAATATATTTAATATTTCAAAACATAGTATTTAACAATAAATAAGCAAGTATTGATTAATTTCAATATGAGTATCACTGCTAATTGATGCTTAATTATCCGATTCTTCCACTGAACTCGATAAATCATTTGGATTTATAATAATTGGTTCGATTTCAACATTTGTTATGTGTATCTCTCGTTCGTACCAAGTTTTAATCAGGTTATTTTAGTATGCCTTACACAGTTTTCCCAAGTACTTATATCACACTGTTCTAACGATTCACCCCACATAGCTAAGACTTTCCCATCCCCATATCCGTTCCGGACAATATTTTTATTGTAATACCCCTTTGTTGAGACCAAAATTATTTCAATTGCATTAAAATCACAATTATATGGAGGTAGTCTCAACACTTCATGGCCCTCTTTCTGAAATATTTCATCAATAGCATATTTTTTATCAGGTTTATTTATTTTAACTATATTCAAAAGTTCATATTTCATCAAATTATTTGGAAGCATAATCTTATTGTTTATTAACCAATCTATATTATCTTGCTTTTTTTGTGACGTATTTGGGACTTTATTAATAACGATTCTATGATATGGGGCGTTATCCATTATAATATTGAATTTTTTGGCATGTTTGGCAAGTTGAGCTGTAACCCATTCATCAAATTTTTTGCTATTCATTTCAGCATGATAGTCTACAATTTTTAAGACCTTGTCGCTACCAGCATGGACAATCAGTGACGCGCCGTCCATATGGGCAAGGTCGTGCAGCGCACAACGGCGCCAAGGCCTTAAAGGCGCCTACGGCCACTTGTGATAAGTTAAATTTTAAAAATATTAAAAATATTTTTTGAAAGTTTACAACAAATCAACAAATTTACATAAAACAATTATTACAATTATTTTAGCATTGACAGCAATAATTTATTGTTACTTCAAAGAGTGTACTTGATATTTGCGTCTACACTGTTTTTTGTATAAATTTAACTTAATTCATATTATTTAATAATTAAAAAAGGTGAAAGGGGTATCTTAAGCATTTTAATAGAAGCTAATAATCATACTGTAACATTACAATAAATAACTTAACCCACTCATTCCCAAACATTACAATTGCATTACGTATATTGTTAACTATACCAATTTCTGTAGCTACAGCCGAAAGATCATTTTCTAAATTAAAGTTAATTAAGGATTACTTACGATCTAGAATGGGCCAGGAGCGGCTAGAAAATCTTGCTATCATTTCTATAGAGTCTGACTTTTTAAAGCAGCTGAATATTGAAAATCTTATTAATGAATTTGCCAAAAGTAAAGCTAGAAAAGTCCAATTTCTATAAGACATTTCCGTTGTTTTCCTTCACGTTTATCTATTTAAAAACACGGGCACTCTAAAAATATTTTATTTGACCTTTTGTTTTTTAATAATTTGGAATACTGTTTTTTATTTTGTTACTGTTGTTTCAGTGTGCAATAAAAATTTTAATAATATTTTTTTGTATGTGAACCTATTGTTTGCCTCAAATAAAAAATACCTACCAGTACTAACAAGTCTAAAGAGTTCGTCATAAATTTCAATGTTGAACTGTGGGAGAGTGGCTGGTAATTTTGGCTCAATACATATAGGGTAAAGGCGCCTATCAGTATTTCGCACGACGGCGCCGAAGATACTTGGCGCGTTACTGTGGACAATGACATAGCGTTTGCCATCATAACCTTCAGGCTTTCGTACACTTTTTGTAGACTCGTGTTGCCAAGATTTTTCCCTAACACGCTTGGAATAAATTCATGTTTCATCCAGAAATACAACTGGCTTTGGTGAATTTGTCATCAAATTGTCCATATACTTTCTCAAAAAACACTCCATAATAATGCAATATTATGCCTTTCAATTAGCACTCCTCTGTTATCTTCAGTTTTGAATTTAAAGCCGATGTCATGTAATAAAGTACTCTACTTTCATATTCTTTTACCATAAATTTCTGCACTGTCGCCCTCCATTTTGCACAATGACTAATAATGAGATATGGTACCTGAACAGGGCCAAGTCCCGTAGAAACTTGAGAAAGCAAAAGACCCTGGTCCAAGACTTGGGCCATTTTATGATACAACATTATTTCTTGGCTTATTTTACACCACCTACATCGAAGACTTGAGTCTTATATTAACAAAATTAGTAGAAAAGACTGAAATAAAGTGATTTATGAGTGGGGCCCTTGTCATTCTTGTGCATTCAATTGTTACCAAATGATTTCATGGTAAATTATTTTTTCTTATCTTTTGTAACTTACTTACTGACTTACCCTCGTAATTACATTATATTTATTGAAAGAATACCACTCATAAACAACATAAATATTTGAAAGGAATGTTAGAATGAGATAGTCCAGACGAGTGAGAAGATGATTAATAAAATAGACAGTAACGGGTGTATTAGCGAGCGTTGTAGAATCGCGGGGTATATCGCACAATAATTCATATATAAACCATGAAGAAACCCCTTCCCTATTTAGTTGCTGGTAAATTGTGTATCAGTGGTAAGATTGGCCAAATAAAATTACTGAAGCGTATTTAGTTGTTAATACTACTTAACCAAAAGTTGCAGTGGAGATTTCGTTCTACTTTTTTCACTTGCACATACGAGTATATATTGCCAAGATATAAGGCAAATTATATTATATACTCGCATGTGCAAACATTTTTACTAAAGTAATTCGCAACACCGTGGTGTTGGCTTCGACATGGAACGCCCTCTAGATAAAAGTCACAAAATCTTCTCGGGTTTTTAGTAAATTTGCATTTGCAATATTTATATTTCGAAAAGCCCTTCCAAATTTCAATGTCAACAACATTTCTCCGCTTTCGATCCATCAACGTCATCATTTCCACTTCTTTCCGTGTTTTCTCAGCAGTAATTTGATCACTCCAAGGACATTTTATGTTTACACACGTTCTGGCCCGAAGTGCTTTGCCCACAAATGTCAAATGTCGACGAGCCTAGTCGTAGTAGTAAATGGCCTGTCCCAACTCTTACTTTTCGATGTTCACGGCAGTCGACGTGGGCGTAGGCGTCCGTAATGGTGGATTCTTCCCATCACCCCACCCACTCTAAACCCTATTGATTCCCTGGTTGCACAGGCTCGCTCTTCCCTGCAAAACGTCGGGGTCGCTGGCTGGCTCGCTACAGGGCAGTCATCGTGACGTCACAGATCGATTTCCCGAGCGAGGAATGTGTATGTGTTTGTGTTTACATGCATGTGTGTTTGTACGCGCATATATACGCATATACTCGGTTTATTCAATTATCATATATGGGATTTCAGTGTTCCTGTTGCAAGTTAAATTGCGAAATTTTCTCTCATGTATTTATAATATCATTTCTAGTATCAACATAATGCATTAAAGTTATTTAAAAAAATAATTGAAATGTCTTGATAATGTAATAGTAGATAATATTGATCGTTGTTTCTCATCATTAGAGCTGGCTGTTGCAAGTGCGACGCTGTCATCAGATCTTAATGTACTATTGATAGCAGGTATGTATACTGCAATTTCAATGGTGTGTTTCTGATTGTCCACTGATTCACCGTACCCCAAAATTATATTAATAACTCAATGCATCGACGCCGCGTGTTATGCTCTTGCTAGACGTGACGTCATCCCACGCGTCACACACAACTTTGCTCGTAATTCAAGAAATGGAGAAAGATCTTGTATAATAGGGATTTTTCTAAAATTCTGAATGGTATTTCATGTTGTCGGCCATCTTACCACGTTTCAAACGATATATGTATTTCTCACTTACGTATCTTAAACTAGAATGCACTGACTGCACTTACTTCGCACTGTGAAAATATTTTTAAGAATGTATAGAGACGATTTTCTTCTGTGCATATAAAAGCCAATAAATATGATATATGTGAAACCACATTTGTAGCAACAAGAAGTCAAAGCTTATGAACAAAATCATGCATTATCTACCTGAAAAAATGCGTGCCTGACAACATAAAAGCCTTACTTAAATATATGTAGGTTGTAGGTATATGTTCAAAATTAAACATAGCTGAACTAGAAAAGGTATTTCAATATCCGGGAGTTAAAGATGTAGTTTAAAACAGTAATACAACAGTTCATCTCAACTTTCTCTGAACTCCCACTGCCGTGTCAGCTTTATCCAGGACACCGTAGGCGTTTGCGTCTTTATGAAGAAACTTACGTATTATAAAAGGTACATACTTGGTTTTCAATTTGAAACTGGTTCAAGATTTCCTTCTAGACTTTACTGCGGCAAACTAATTTTTCTATAATCATTTAGGCTTTTTGTGGAAGGAACAGTTATCGCAATATTTGATTCTTTTAGAACTTGATTCTCCCAAATACTTTCCGCGATCTTATACCGGTTCTTGCTTATGTCCTTGAAATAAAAAGACAACATATGAGAAGGAAGAAATTAAAATACATATATATAATATTGTGAAGAACTTGTCTTTCTGGATTCGTTTAAGTAAAACTAACGGTAATTAAAAACACTATATTAATATTAAAACACACAAAATAACACTTCAAAACCAATAACAATAATAACAGTATTTATTTCACAATATTTATTTTATATTTATAACTACTATCAACTTGGCCGCTCCCACTTTTTCAATGAATGTCT
Organism: Melolontha melolontha; assembly: GCA_935421215.2. Lineage (NCBI taxonomy): Eukaryota > Metazoa > Arthropoda > Insecta > Coleoptera > Scarabaeidae > Melolontha > Melolontha melolontha. The sequence continues at coordinate 39,574,878 of OW285238.1, forward strand.
GAATCTCTTCCGAGCGGTACATATAGTCCTGCTTGCGCGTCCGGAATATTCGGGACTCTGTTTGGTGTTCCCAGGCCCTCAAACATGTTGACGCGTACGACGGGTAACTTCATCGCCTAACGTAGTTGCGATGACTCACATCACAATATATATCCAAAATATTGTGACTCAATTACGACGCGAACCCCAAAATTAAAAACTCCCTGAAAATTGTTTCACATGACGCCTATGAATTCAAAATATACTGAATGTAAATACCTCTATTGAAGTTACACTCACATACGCCACAGCGTATATTTACATAGGTAGCATTGCATTGTTGTATGCTAAGGTCAAAAACCTAGTACCAAATCAGCTGTTCATGCATTCAAGTAAACTATTAAAAATGTATAATACGTGTATTACCTAAATGTTTTTTTTTGTTACGAGAGGTAACAAAATACCGCTATTGAATGCAATGTTTATGTTTATAAAAACTAGAAGATAATATTGTGTAGACAGCTTTGTATCCTAAGAGTTCGATAAACTTTTTAAAGAAGATGTATTAAAGGAAGATGTAAAATGTGTACGTCGATTAAAGAATCGAAGATGTAAATGTAAACTGTATAGAACGTATGTAACGATCGACAACTGAACGAAATTTAAAACAAGATGGACAATAACAAAACCATTCTTTTTGTCATTGTCGCTCAACTTTAAGATATCGTCTTTTATAATATAGTTCATCGCACAGTGGCGTGTGACAAATTTTTTTAAATATTTTTGTAATTTTTTTCTCGCTTTTGAGGGAATTTTGGGAAAATATTTTGGGTATATATTCTATATAATTTAGTCTTTACATTTTTCATACGTTGTTTTTTTATTTCAAGGACACACGGCATACTAGAACGTACACATATTATTTTCTGAACTTGTGAAACCTAGCAATTAACTCTTTGCCGAATCGATCGCTCCAAGAAATCTATTTGTTATTGAATTTATACGTTGTATTTGCAATGCGGTAATACAGAGTGGCCAAGATAAAAGAGGCCCGATATGAATACAGTACAAATGCTTACAGAAAAGTGAATTACTAATACATATATTATAAATTTTTATTTAAAAGTTGTAAATACAGAATATCATGAATAACAGCATAACGAACATTCAAAACTTGACAGGAGGAGTTGAAAGTGTTCACCATGAACTTCGATACACAAATTAGTACGACTCAACATGTTTTGAAAAACTTTTGCCAGTTCATTTGATGTGATGTCAACAATTGTATTGCAAATGTTCAACTCTTCAATTGTATGCGGGTTGTTACTGTACACTTTACCCTTTAAGGAATCCCACAAATAAAAATCGCAGGTACACAGATCGAGCGATCTGGGAGGGTATAAACTTGCGGAAACGTACGTTCTTCTCCGAAAATTCCTTGGACGTATGATATTGAAAACCGTGAAGTATGTGCCGTGGCACCATATTGCTGTCAGCTGCGCTATGAATGGTTGCAACAATTCTGTTACATACACTTCAGAGGTCACGGTGTTATTAAAGAAAATGGGGCCTACAATCCGTCGAGCTGAAACTGCACACCAAACGCGTATTTTCGCATCATGCAGAGGCACCTCAAAGCGTTCCTTGGGATTGTTCGTTGACCAATAACGATTGTTTTGAGAGTTCACGTACCCGCTGAGAGAGACGGGAAGATGGAACCATGCTTCATCTGTGATAAAGTAAAGATTCGAATCCAGATAACCATCAGCGACATGAGTGAGTAACCATTCGCAATAATGTTGCCATTTTACATAGTCTATAGGTTTTAATGTTTGCATCACTCTTATTTTGTACGCTCGCATATGCAACTGTTTCAACATGTTCTGGAATGACATTCGCTTGATGTTTAGTTGGGAGGATAGACGTCTAGTTGATTTCCGTGGACTTCTTAGCATAGTCTCTTGAACACGTTGAATATTTTCCAGTGAACAAACCGTCTTTACACGGTTACGTTTGGCGTTAACGACTGAACCTGTAGCTCTAAATTTAGTAATCATTTTCTGCGCAACACCTTTAGAAGGAGCAGACGTTTGTGGATATTTTATCGTGAACCTTTCATTTAATGTTACAAACGATTTACATTCCAAATAATTTTCAACAATAAACACTTTTTGTTCGATTGAAAACGGCATTATGGAGAACTCTATTCACAACCACCATTAACAACTGACAACGCAACACTGGCAAACACAATATGACAGTTAACACGGAATGGCCGCTGATGCCTCACAAGCGCTCGATTCAAATATCACGTATAGTATGACTTGGCCACTCTGTATAATGTGGTGTCGCTTCTGTAGTTATCGTCTACCTCTGCTTTATGTTTTCTCCTTCCGATACTTAAATTACGGTAACGATCTTTTTAATTTTCGTATTTCCCCTTCAACATACACTTGTACCAGCAGTGCTGAAGTGCTACTATACCAGTTTTATAATCATCAGCATCAAGGCCATCAAAATACTGCAGTACTTCAGAAGTAACTTCCTTGTCTGTCTTGAATTTCGTTCAGGCAAGAAACAGCTTGAGTTTCGAGAATAAGTGGAAATTTGAAGGGGCTAGATTTGGTGAATAGGGTGGTTGGGGCACAACCTGGAATCGCAATTCATCCAAAATTTTCCAGAACAATGTGACTGGTGTGTGAAGGTGCATATTATCATAATAAAACAGCACTTTCTTTCAAGCCATCGCCAGTCTTTCTCAATAATGGCAACTTTCACTTTATCTAGAAGGGTAGCATAATATAATATATCTCGTTTATAGTTTCGCCCTTTGCGAGATGATCGATAAGAAGTTTCCCCTTCGAATCCCAAAATATCATGGCTATTTACCTTTCCAGTCGAAGGAAATGTCTTTGCCTTCTTTGACGGAGAACTGCCGTGATGAGATTGCTGTTTGGAGTCTGGCAATGAGTAATGGAGCCAAGTTTTATCGACCGTAACAAAACGACGCTTTTGCAGGAGAATCGTTGTCAAGTGTTTGCTGCATATCCACCAAAATCTCAGTTCTCTTCATCAACAATTACTGAAATGCACCACGAATAGCGATTTTATCCATTTTACAACTTTCACTGAACACGTTTTCTTTAAGTAACTCTTATCAGTCAAACCAAACGCCAGACTACAATGAAAATTTAAATAGCCCGTTGTAAAAGCAGATCCTCCTCGAAATTAATGTTAATTCTTTTCACAAACAAACACAGACAGGCCAGCTTCACAACAGTTCTCCTATTTGAACGTTATTAAGAGTAACAAGACCTGATAAATAGAAGCAATAGACGTGAAAATCCTTTGAAAAATTACATTGATGAATTGAGTGGCAATAGAAAAAACGGAATATATGTATCTAAACATTGTCTCGGATGATAATAATACAGTAAGACCAGAAATATACAGTACTGAATTAAAAAAAACATTTATTGCTCACTTAATTTAGCAAAATTGATCAAGTTAATATCTATGATAATGGCGAATGATATGCTGTTTATGCCCACCATTCTGTTGGACGCACAACTCAAGGCGGTGTTGGAGATTTCGTACCATGATTTAAAATGTAGGTTGTTGCAAAGTTCGAAAGAAACGAATAATTGCCATTCTTACTTTCGGAATTGCACTGGGTGGATCGTTTTCAAAAATTACTGTTTTTTTTTGCCTGCCCCAAATGTATGGATCGGGGTGAGTAAGGTTCGAGCTATGTGAAGGATAATTAAAGTCTGTTTTTCAGCAAATTATTCTGTCACCAAAATGATCTCTCAACGATTCTCTCATCTCTCATTCTCTCATCATTCTCAACGATTGACCAGCAGTGTAACTCGTCGCACCCTCTTACTGAAACCGCTGTCGATGCAACAACAGATTTATTCGTCTAAAGAATCGTCTAAGGTCCTCTATAAAAGGTATCAGAACTTGCTGCTGATATCTTTCATTGTTAATGGTGGCAGTTCGTCCTTCATGATCAGTTATGAAATAGGGGCCGGTAATCCCATTTCCAGAAACTACACACCATATGGTCACTCTTTGTTCATGAAGTGGTGTTTCAATGAATTCCTCAGGAGGACTAAACTCAATGCTACTAAAACTCTGCTTATTAATATGGCCAGAAAGTGAAACATGGGACTCATCTGAAAACCAGACATTAGTCAAGAACTCCATCATCTTCATAAATATAAGCTAGAATCTGAGCACAGTAAATTAAACTAAATGTTTTATCGTTTTGGTTCAGTTTCTGGCACTTTTGAATTTTGTCTTCTTCTTGACTTGCCTTTTCGTTGTATGTTAACATTTCCAGTAGTTTTTAATTTGTTAGCAGCGTACAAGATAACGCTGTTTGATGGTTTAGCCTTTGAAAACATCTGCTTAAATTGAGATCCAACCCATTTAATGCTGGTCTATTATTTCTGCCAAACTCGTATGAGCGATTATATGCTTCACTTATAAGTTTTTTCTTCGGTTGTGAGCATCTTATTCACAGACAGTGTTTTCTACCCTAACAGCTAACAGGTTAATGTTTATTTAAAATAAATTTGACAACAGTGTCATTTTCATAACAACTGTGAACAGAGTTGCAATTTCGGTACTGTATATTTACGGTCAGAGTGTAATAACTCTAGAGACCGGACACATCGGGTTGAAATGACGTCGTCTTACGACAGACGATATAAATAGTCTACAACATCTGTAAGTACATCACGCAGTTATTGAATGCACTATTGATCTGGCCAGCGCGCACATCTGTTTTCATCGGCAATTGCGACGTTTCTTGTTGGATATTTACAGTTAAATTTCTGTTTTCATAGGCGTAGATATAAGCGTGTTAAGTTTCAATAATTTAGTTTATATTTCGTAAGATAAATAAAGTACTGTGAGTTAGTTTCTTGTTTTCATAGTTTTAACTGTTACTTACACCGTAATTTTTGTGATAGATTCTGCTTAATATCGTTTGATTGAATCTACTCCCAATTATTTCGACGTAAGTGTGCATTGAATTTCGTTCAATTTCAATAACTTATACATACATATTTAGTTTTCATTTATTTAGATCTAGAGCATTGTTTAACTTACTTTTTCATTTATGATATGGAAGAGCGCTGAGAACGGCATCGTAAAACAATGGCGAGTTGGATTGACGGTCATACTGATTGTATGTCCACTGTCAGTGATTCCAAAGTCTGTAAAATATCGTTAAAAAATTCCATGAAATCGCACGTACAACGTAACTTAGCATCGTAATCACATGCACAGAAATTGGAACTGTTGGAATCTGACAATTTTAACGAAGAACTGTATGAAACTTTTATGGCGGCTAATATTCCATTAAATAAACTTAACAATCCCACCTTAAAATATTTCTCCAAAAATATACGGGTCGAAATGTTTCTGATGAATCCACCTTACGCAAATATTATGTTTCTAAGTGCTCCACGAAAGCAGTAGAACGCATTAGAAGCCATCTTTCAAATCAGTACCTCTGGATAGGCGCCGACGAAACTGTCGATATATTAGGACGCTGTGTGGTGGTAAATGCTGTAGCTGGTGTACTACATCCAACTATTCCATATAACGCATATATAATAGCAACAAAATATAAAATATAAAATATTATAAATACAGTTGATGCGGAAACAGTAGCTAAAACCATTTACGAGAATATGCACCAAATTCTTCATTCGGACGACAGTTACAAAGAAAAAATACTTTTATTTGTCAGTGACAGTGCTGCATATATATTAAAAACTGGCAGACTATTAAAGGAAACATATCCTAATATGCTGCATATTACTTGTGTAGCACATGTTCTCCACAGAATCTGTGAATATATCAGACACCTTTCCAGAAGTTGATAGACTTGTATCCGCTTTTAAAAAAGTTTTCAGAAAAGCACCATTGAGAGTAGTTCTTTACTGGGAAAAACTGCCATCTTTGTCACTGCCTCCCTCTCCAGTAATATCTAGATGTGGGACATGGTTGGAAGATACTAGTTTTTATGCAGAGAATTTCGATAGTTTACAAAATTTCGTTGCATGTTTAAATGACGATGTTCGGAGTATTTCTGAGTGCAAGGAACTAACACAAATTCCACCTTTAAAAAATCAGTTGTACTTTCTTCAGGAACACTTTGGAAATTTGACAAAACTAATTGCTTATTTTAAAAATCAAAATCTCAAATTAAAAGATAGATTAACCACATTAGATGTGGCTATTAATAATTTGAAAAATATTCCAAGGGACTTCGAATGTGGCCTTCGGCAACAGTTTGTGACGCAGTTTTTAATAGAAATCCAGATTTAATAACATTGCGGCAATTGTGTATGGGGACAATTCCTCAAAATCTAACTGCTAAATACGCTGAAATAAAAGAATATTTCCAGTATGCACCTATAACCAGCTGCGATGTAGAAAGGACGTTTTCTATTTACAAGGATGTATTTCATTGAAAGAGAACAAATTTTACAGAAGAGAACCCTGGGAAAGTATTGCTAGTAAATATTAATACTCCTTTACTCAACTTGAACTACAACATGAACAAACAAAAATGTATTTCGTATTTTGTAGCCGTATATATACCGGTTTTATTATTATAAGTATAATTTTATAAATAAAATTAAAAACTTTAGAAATACAAATGTTCAATAGTACGCTCGTGGGCGATGAGACATCAACCTCTCGTGTCCGGTCTCTAGTAATAGCAATGGTACAAGATAAATAAAACACTTTTGGAAGAAAACGAAGAAAAAAAATATGCAGTAACGACTTAAATCTCAGCTAAAAATACTGGAATAATACAAATCCAAAGAATCGAGAAAACGAGCAAGCACTTAGATTAATAAAGAAAAGAAAAGAAATGTTTTAAAAAATCCGTTTATACGCTTGACCACAAAGACAAAGAATACGCATTACTTTTTTATGTATGTAAATAAAACAGTGGGAGAAATTGGGCTCGCTCGATCAAAACGCAGCCGGTACAAAAATTACAATAACATCCCATCACAAAGGAGTATATCATCACAATCTCCAAATACCACATCAAGAGGGTCAAGATTAAAAATGACCAACGCGAATGTATCATGCTGCATTTATAAAACTGATTTATTTGCCTTTGCGAAATGAAGGATGCGTGCGTTTCGAAGATATCGACCTGAGTCGATGCGTTGAACGGAAGGAGAGAAGCTGTACAGGCAAGCGCAAAATCAATAATACATTACACTGCATGGTTTAATGTTCTCCTGGTAGCAGAGGGAACATGAAAAGCGAGGCGCTCGCAGTCTCTCACCAGTGGATTTTGTAGTGGCAGATGTGATTGAGCTCTTAGGAACTGTGCCAAGGAAATCAATAACAAGACAGATAGAATACGTTTGGATTTTCGCTTGAATAAATATTTTGTTCGTACTCATCCTTGTTTGTGTATATACGTAGAAATGCGCCTCTTAACGTCTTCTTGCAAAAGTGATGTCTATGTGCCTAAGCACATATACATGGCGTTTCATAAAAGCCAGCAAATAAAAATGATTAGAAGAACGCTTCCGAAATTTGTTAATAAAAACATACAATTTCGTGTTATCAAAAAAGCCAAATAATCTTCTATTTCAATTAGTTTTTTAAATATAAAACATTGAATAGATCGTTCAACGAAATAATTTTCTCTAAGAAAATATTCGCGATAAGGGACAACATAATGCAGTGAATTTTTCCCCGAAGAAAAAATTAAAAGAAACTATAAAAGACTATATATTTATGTGTATTTTATTCCAGAAAAATATTTAACAATATTTAATATTTCTCGAAAAATTTATTATAATGTGTATTTTTATCCACGACTGTAGATTGTTCGAACAATTGTATTGACGTATGCAGTCCAGGTCTAGCGGAAGTATATTGCAATTGCAGGTCTTTTGATTTATGTTAGGCATGCTGATATTTTCCATTTCCGGAGGGAAGAGGTAGAGATTTACCAGCTATCGTAGAGATAGGTCCAAGTTCTTGTCGCTGAATAGAAACTTCTATTTTATTCAGTTATTTTAGTTAAATTCGGTTTGCGTTGTTATTTTGTGATTTTTGTTGTGTTAAAATTAATTTGCGATAATTACGAGACTGTAAACTTGTAATTTTGATTTTTGGGACCTATCTGAAATCTCTAAATTTTTTGTGAAGTGACGTATACATTAATTAATGTATGTATATTTTTGCAATTATATTTATGTATTTAGAAATAATTTAGTAAGATAGTTGAGCTCAATAAAGTCAGTAATATTTTAGTTAATAAAATATTTTGTAATCAGAGGAATATTAAGGAAAATTTTCAGATTTCTTTTGAAGTTTTTTTATGAGTAAGATATTTTAGAAAGTAGAATTGGTGGGAAAAATTTATTTGTTTCATGTTCAATGTGCGCATGAATTAAAATTTTGGTTGCGTGCGCTTACAGAGTGTTGTGCTGTTTGACGTTTAAAAATTTAATAAGTCTGACAGTTTTTCTAAATATTTATTTAATAATTTGTTCGGGAGTCATAGTGAGGTTTTTCTTATAATAACTGTCAATATTTATTTAAGTTTTCCTCCCGTTGTGACACAGTAGGTGTTTCAACATTACTTTATACTTAATAAGGTAATATTTTCTTTTCTTTTTTTTGTAAAGTACATGTTTGTGGTGTTAATGCTAGTTTTATTTCTTTTCTAATACCTTTTGTTTTATTATTATGCTACGTGCCCTATGAGGGTAACCTTGAAGATACAAGAGCTCCTGGAAGGCGAACCCGATTTGAGCTAGTCCGGCAAGCTACTGTGTATTGTGAGCCAATTAAATAAGCAATCAACATCACAATTCACTGCAATATGCAGAGTGTCTTTGAAATTGAAATAAAAAACCAACGTATGAAGAATGGAAAGATTTAATTCAATTTAAGCCAATTACGACGCGAACCCCCTATAAATTGTATCATGTTCCGCCTATAAATTCAAAATATTCAGAATGTAAATATGTACCTTTATTGAAGTTACACACACATCACGCGTTTATATACGTAACACATGCTGATGTTATAAAAGTTATAACATCCTGTATACTAAGGTCAATACCTCGTTCAAATTCAGCTTTTCATACATTCAAATAAATAATTAAAAATTAAGATGTGTGTTACATTCATTTACAAACCTATTTAAAAAATTCTAAATGTTCATGTATATTACGACAATGTTTTTTTTTTGTTAGAGGTAAGAAATATAAAATATGAATATCGAATTCAGAATGCTCCTATTGTATTTAAAATTTAAACTGTTAAAAATTTATACTTGTAAATTTTTGAAGATGATATATTAAAAGAACATGTAAGAAGTGTGCTTTACTGGCATTTGAGTTACAATCTATTATGTTTAATCGAAAAATTATATGGAACTTACGTAACGATCGACAACAGAACGATACTTAAAGCGAGATGGACAATGACAAAATCATATTGTGGGTCAGCTTTACGTATCGTTTCCGACGGCATTTGTGATATATTCAGCTGCACAATGGCGTAATAAAATTTCTTTAAATGTATTTGTTATTTTTTTTTTGCTTATAAGAAGGAACTATGGGAAAATATTACGTTTTCTTTTTATTTCAAGGACACCCAGTATATGACTTATAACTCTACTTATTCCTTTTTTTATTGTGCTTTTAAAATCACTCGTTAGTTAGTGTACTTTGATAATTCATGGTTTTGTAGAATTGATAAGATGTGGATAAAGAAATAAAAAATAAGTACAGATAAAGAACATAAAAAATGAGGGAAAGTGCGGGGCAGTAGAAGATAAAATATTTAAAACAAGGATGTCTTCTTCCGGTATTTGACATATGATCATTGTAGCAATTAATGATTCACTGCTCATCCTAGCGACGTTTCGATGAGATCGCATCTTTCATATTCTTCTCTTGACCCTTATTTGGCTCAAAACGGGTGAACAAAGTTAGCTCTCGATGATGCCAGCAGCAGCTTTTATACCTGCTGTCCCTGTCATGTGACCCAATCAACGTTTATAGTGGAGGTCTCTGCCCGGACAATTACATGCGATCCGTCATGCGTTCCATTTCGTGTCGTCCTTGTATAGATTTTGCTAAGCAGGGGTTCAGACAAGCGGTAGGCGTTGTCCGTCATCTCATTTATTCAGGCTGTCGGGGCGTTTTCCTATTTCTATTTCTATTGCCTCTTGTACGATTCTTATGAGTAAATGTTCGCTTTCACTTATGGTTTTTGTTCTGTCGGAGTCATAGTTGTGTCCTGTCATAAATGTGTGCTGGACTAGGGATGATAAAACTACGTTTCGGTGTTCTTCTCTGCGAACATTTATTCTTCTGTTTGTTTGTCCTATTAACGATCGGTTGCAGTCTATGATATTTCGTTTACGCCTTGCTTCTCTAATGGAACTTTATCTATCGCTATAAATATGTCTATGTTGTATTTTCCTAGTATTTGTTTAATTCGATCGGTGGTAGGGTTTTGTTGTTTTTTTTCTTAGTTGGACGCTTTGTAAGATTTTATGCATGCGCGACTTGTGATAACGTCGGGCAAGGCTGCTAGATGGAGTACTTCTCACAATTTTGGTTGCAGATGCTGCCTTTCCTGTATATATGACAGCATTAATGAAGTTAAACAATCTCATCCATGCGACAGCTCTCCTTGTTACAAGTTACAATGTCTTCACCATACTCTAGCTTCCAAAATTCAATAATTGTACTAAAAATATTTGTTGTTTACCAATTTCAAATTATAGAACGGAGCGATTTGCATCGATATAATTCATGGTTACAAATGCAAATATCCTAGCGAGTATACCAGTACCAGTTTTTCAAAATTACACCATTAGTGGACATGATGTATCCACAAGTTTCGCTCTGTCATCATCGCGATTGGGTTAGTATCGTTACTGTTTGAAAAACCAGTTGACATGTAGAGGTTTTTCGTTCCTGCGTATATATTATCAGCGTCTGTGGGTCGTTGTGATCTAAAGACTATAGTTTTACTGCTGCCTGAAGTTGAATTGAATGGAGACAAGGAGCCATATGTCTACATGATTACTAATACGTCTAGAAATGGTAGTTGGCCTTGGTCTTCTAATTCCATAGTTTTCTAATTATTAATTAGGTGTAGTAAAAATTCGCGGAACTTCTCGATATCGTGTGTACAACTGCTCGTCAGGAACACTTACTACATCTCGAACTCAAACGTTGATTGGGCCACACTAGAGCGACAGCAGGTATAACAGCAGGAACCAACTTTACCTGCTTCAAGTCGAACAAGAGCCAAAAGAAAAAGAGTGCGCTCTCATCGAAACATCGCCAACAGCAATATTTATTGTATCATTCGACAAAGAAGTACCACCAGAGGATGGCAGACGAGATTCCGTCAAAACATTATTTATATAGTAAAACATAGCGTCTTTACTAAAGATATACAACGTCCCTAAAAGAGGGTAGGCTAGATAGTATTACAAAAACTTAAATTACATATAAATGGTATTATTTTACACAGAGATACCATGCCTTCAAAATCTGTCCTAATTAGAGATGGTCATGCTTTTTAATAACGATTGGTAAGAGTACATGCGCGCACTAATAACTTTGACAGTTTGTATGTCATCAATATGTGTGCAAAAATTAAAAACTTTTATTATATTAGTTAAATTTAAAAGATAATAGTACTGAAAATGTTGTCCATTATTTTGAAAACAAAGTCGAACTCTGCCCTTTCTGTTCTCAAAACCATTCACCAGAAGTTGTGGGGTTATGTCTGCACAGGAATCCCTAACAGCGTTGCGAAGCTCTGCGATAGTGTGATGCCTGGTGTTAAAAATGGTATTCTTTAAATATGGAAAAATAAAATAATCTAAAATTATCAGATCCGGCGATCTTGGAGGAAAATTCATAATTCTATCGTCGAAAAATTCTTGCAAAAATGCAATTGTATGTCGAGATTTGTGTGCCGGTGCGTTATCTTGCTAAAAATATCCTTCTGTAAGTTCGTCATCATGAAGTTCATTAATAAAAGGTTGTGATAATTCATTTTGGTATATTTCAGCAATTACGATTTGATTAAAAAAATATAGGCCCAATAATTTATCTCCTTAAAACTGCTAGCCAGACGCCTAATTTTTGTGGACACAATAAAGTTTCTATGAATTCGTGAGGGTTTTCTACCGGCCACATTCTCGTATTTTGCCCTATTTAAATAGCCAGAAAAATGGAAATAAGCCTTATCAGAAAAAAAAAACATTTGTCGAGAATGTTGTCATTATTTATGTTATGTAAAAACCATTTGTTTTCGTACCAAACTCTACCGGCGTAAGTTCAAAAAATGTTTGAATTTTATATGGATGGAAACAGCTTTAAGTCCTTTTTTAAACGGCATGGCATGTTCCCACTGATAAATGAACTTCTTGAGAAAGCTTTACAATTGACTTTTTAGATGAGTTGTCTATTCGACGTCAAATATCCGCTATGCAATCTGCGGTTCGTTTTTAGGCGCCTAACTGCCAGGTTTACGAGTTATTGCCCTGTTTCACGAAATTTATCAATGGAAGCATGAACATAACTTGGCAACTGTGCATAAGTAACTGTCAGGTTAGGAAACTGTTATCGGAAATCATGCAAGCACTGATTAATGGAATAAACCCATTCTCAATTGTCTAATTTTCAACTAGTTCTAAAGTAACTTTCGATATTAAAACTTTTTGTGTTGTAAGTTCTAACTCTAACATGTTAATAATAAAATAATACAACCGAATGTAAGGTTTTCTAATATAAGTTTGTCACTTACAGGTGTCGCAATTTAAAGTAACAGGTGTCGCAATTTAAAGTAACAGGTGTCCCATTAAGAGTGCAAGATTTAAAACGTGCCCTACGTTCGTTTAGTTAGGTTGGTATATCATCCTCCATTTGTCATTGTTGCGATCAGGAGTCATGGAGCATTATACGACGGAACAGTATGGAGAATGTTATGCAGAATAGGTCGCAGACTTCGTGGAATTTTCGGTCGACGAAATGCACTAAATCTATCAACAGTTCCAAGATTAGTTAAGAAAATCGAGGAAACTGATTCGACTGTTAACAGAAAAGAAGTCGTACGTCGTCGTACCACCCGATCTCTCGAGAATATTGCAGTAGTGCGTGAAAGTGTTACCGAAAATCCAAAAATATCGATTCGTCGTCGTTCTCAACAGTTAAAACATTTCGAGAAGCACCCTGCACCGAATACTCACCAAAGATCTGCATATGCGCGTACAAGATGCAGTTGTTAGAAGAACTCAAGCCAGCAGACCATGGGCAGCGCCGAGAATTTGTTAATTGGGTGTTGGAAAACCAACAAGAGGACGACGATTTTTCTCAGTCTTTAGTGATCTTTAGCGATGAGGCGGATTCCCAACTTAATGGGTACGTGAACACTCAAAATTGTCGGATTTGGGGCGAGGAGAATCCTCGAGTGATTCATGGAAAGTCATTGCATGCAGAACGAGTTACTCTTTGGTGTGGATTCTGGGCTGGCGAAATAATAGAGCCCTACTTTTTCGAAAATGATGCTGAACAAGTGAACAAGCAGTAACAGTGAATGGCGTACGCTAGCGCAACATGCTCAGGCAGTTTTTATGGCCACTGTTGGATGGAATGGATATCGAAGGAATGAGGTTTCAACAGGACGAATCATCTCACACAATGGCGACCGAAATTGGCCCCCACACTCGTGCGATTTAACCCCGTGCGACTTCTATCTTTGGGGGTACGTGAAATCTCGGTGTATATGCCAACAATCCACGAAGAATTCCTGAACTGAAGGCGGAGATTAGACGTGTTATTGGCGAAATCGAACCACAATTATGCGCAAAAGTCATCGAGAATTTCGTAAAAAGAGCAAGAGCGTGCCAGCAGAGTCGTAGGGAAATTTGTTCGATATTGTGTTCCACGCTTAACTGAAATAAAAATTTTTACTCTTTTTGAATATATGATGCACTTTATTACAAATGTAATGTACCACTATGTTTACTAAAAATCACTCTTCAATTTTTACAATGTAGTTTATTGTATAACAACTTTTACATTTATTTTACAATAATTACTTACTTCTAAGTGATGGACTAAATCTAACTGTTCGTTTTGTATAATGAAAGTATTACTGCATAAGCGTTAGAATGAATATGAATTGTTACGCTTATTGTGTTGCATAGGTATTGTACGTGCTATGTATATGAGAGTTCGAATATGAATACCAGCAATCGTAACATTTCTGTATTAGTCCCTTCAGATAGATATTTGTGAACTAAACACAGACGTTTTAAAATAACATCGGGGGCGTAACAAGATACTGTGAGAAAGAATTTAAAAGATATGTATTAGTGAAGTGCTAACGTTCCAGACAAAGGTATTTCTACGCAATAAATTTGTGGGAATATGGAATATTGAAAGGGGAGAAATAACAGATACGTTAAATGGAAAATGTATGTTTTCTATGTGTTCTAATTTATGATATCTATTTAGTGGATGCCGTCTGTACGATGTGTGCGTAAATAATAATACACCAAAAATTTGTGAAGGGAGATATAAGAATACAATTTATATTTATGAATAAGTATACACAAAACTTATTGGTTATTGTTCTGACTCATTTATTAGAGTTTATTACACAAAATTGAATATTGTGCTCTTAGTTTGACACCTATACAACTTAAAAGTATCGCAGTATCGTCAATCTTACTAAAATACTTAAAAAACTACTCTAATCAGATAAGTTTTTGAAGGTATGATACATATTTTTAATACACGCTATAGAGGAATATGTGTGAATTAATTCGATTTAATATCTTTACAGGAATATGTGTGAGGAATATGTGTGAATTAATTCGATTTAATATCTTTACATGTAAATATATAATTTCAAATCACAGTATTTGTAAAAATAAATGAATAAATGTATAAAATACGAAAACTTATTTCCATCACCGTATATGAGAATATTTCTTGAAATGTAGTACTCCTAAGTTGATAAGTTAAAGTTAATTTCTAAAAATAGGGAGTACATATTTTAAACACAAACATTTCAACGAAATATCGTTGATATTGATAAACTTTGATTGACTCCAGGGCCCGTATGAATCAACAACAGCATACCAGCCGCTTACAAAGCAACAAATTGCGCTTCACTATGCTCCCCTTTTCCTCCCCGCCTCCTCTGTCTACCATAGTCTCGTCCTCATCGAATATTTCAAGAGAACACACAACACACATTCATACACGTATATGTACATGAATACACACACATACGCAAACATACTACGACGAGTTGGTTTCCAACAGTTCTATCCTTGACACAGGCAACGATCTGACGTCATCGCCGTGACGTGACGTTTTAAAGCTGCTATCGTTCCATGGCCGACTGGGACACGTATCATTCGGTCCACTTGCTTGTCTTTTCTCTAAAGTCGAATGTGAAGCTGTCTGCCGTCTGTTGCGCTTGTTATTTGTCGAGGATGGCTGTGTAATGTAAATTATGACGCTACCGTCTTCCTAATATGTTCCGTAAAGCATGATTTGTGAACTGAAATTGTGCAAGCTTTCATAAACTATTTTAATTAACGATCATTTTTAAGGCGCGAAGAAAATATTTGCGTTGGTTTCATTATATTTTGTTGTTTTGATTCGCATGTTGGAAATATTTTAAACTCGTGATCATTGTTCTATCTATTTTTGGATGGCATATTTGCGTATCATCAAATATTATGTAATCTCTTACCGTACTACACGTATTGTTAAAAAAATGTGTTGTTTACTGTGTACTACTAAATACATAATATATATATTATTATAACCAGAAATTTGCAACTTTTTTTTCTTCAACATTATCCTCTAATAATATATGTATGAAATACGGTATAAATACATATTTAATTCAATCAGTAGACAAACATTTTTGTGTAGTAATCGGATTTTTGATTTGACAAGTGCACATTCAACTGCTAATGGATGGCGTTTATAATTACACTATTTTTCCTGTAGCGATCGACTTCCGTCATAAACAATGTATGACGTCATACCCAGTGCTGTTGCCAAATGCTTCCGCATAAATAATGTTTATATTTTGATAGATAGGTTATGTTTATTTCAGTTGACGGCCAGAGTTTGGATTTTATAATTTAAACAATGCTTTGTTTGATGCTTTTAAAACATTAATTTGCAGTAATATACATGTACGACCTTTTAAAATGAAACCATAGTTAAAAAACGTAAATAGTGAAAGTCGTCATGAAGGGCATTTGTACAGTGTACAATGCTAAAATTATGTATAAAATTTAAATTTTGTTTTAAGTGTCTCTTTTGTAGTTTTCATAATTAAATATGTATCTTTAAGTTGTTATGGATAGACACATACTAAACAAACAGCGAGCACTTTGGTAGCAAATTTAAGTGTATTTACCTAAGCAATATATTCATCAAATATAATAAAAACTGTTTGGTGTTTATTGGAGTATTTATTTCCATTTTTATACGTAGTAACAATAATAATTATAGATAATTTTAAAATAACGTGAATGTAAAAATATTTATAATACTAAGCGCAAAGTAAATTAAACAAGTCCTATAGTTAATTTACAAGTAATGTAACATTTTCTATATGACATAATAATAATAATAATAATAATATATTTATTTGTTCAAAATTATACAAGTGTATAGAACTCGTCAAGTATATGTATACAAGTACATGTAAATATATAAAAACAAAATAAAACGTGACAGACACCACATTAAAATTTTTTTGAATAAAAGTAATCCAAAGAATAAAAATATTGTATATATAAAAAATTTTCTAATGTTTTCTTGAAGCACTTTTCCCTGCTCAAGTCCTTAATGTACTTTGGGATATGATTATAAATATTTAAGACCCGACTAGTTGCGTTCGTTTGCACCCTGGTCAGAGTTGTTTGTGGCACCGCAAAATAGACACTTTCCGTCCAGCGAGTACTGCACTTATGATTTAAGACATACCTGCCAAACGCACTGCTCATACCCCTTCTCGCACACAAAGTACACTCCAGAATGTAGAGACCGGTAAGGGTATGTATGTTTCTTGTTCTAAATATTTCTCGGCACGAGTCAGTAAGTCTCAATTTAAAAACTGCACGAAGACATTTCTTCTGCAGAATAAAAAGTCTTCCCACATCCACACTGTTCCCCCGGAAGACTAAACCATACCGCAACCGCAATTCTACGTAAGTTCGATACGCACACAAACTGGCTTCACTGTTTACTGAGCCGGCGATAACCCTCAGGGCATAGTGAAATGGAGAAATCCTCCGAAATAAATAGTGTATATGGGACTTCCAATTCAGTTGTGAATCGACCCTTATGCCGAGAAACATTACTTCGGACGGCGAGGCTAGTACACCGTCTCAAAAAGTCCACAACAAGATCCTCGCGCTGAGAAACAGCGAAATGGATGATTTGGGTCTTGCCCACATTCAATTTAAGTTCGTTCGCTCTGAACCATGCGCTCACAGAGGATAATGCCTGTGCAATGAAAAATGCCTGTGCAATGAAACATCATCCGCAAATAAGGCCATAGGATAATTAAATACTAGTGGTAACCCATTTATGTAAATTAAAAAAAAAGAGGCCCCAGCACGGATCCCTGTGGTACGCCCCTGGTAACAGTGAGCCACCCAGACCCAATTCTGGTTCCCTCCCCATTCACTGCCACGACACTTTGTCTTCTGTTTTCTAGATAGGATTTAATAAGGCTCCAACAATTTCCCCTAAATCCCAGTTCTCCAATCTCTCTAAAAGGATTTTGTGATTAACGCTATCAAAAGCCTTGGACAAGTCCATAAAAATTCCTGCTACTTGCTCTTTGTTCGACCAGGCATCAAGTATTTCACAAATCACCTGAAATACGGCTGAACATGTCGATTTTCCTGTTTGATAACCATTCTGTCTATCTGTGATAAGTTTATGTTTGTCAAGAAACCCATTCATTCTTCTATATATCCGTTTTTCAAACACCTTGGCCACTTTCGAAATTAGTGCTATAGGTCTATAATTTGTGATGTCATGAACATCTCCTTTCTTGTACACCGGACACACAACAGCCGTCTTCAAAGCATCCGGAAAGGTGGGCGTCTCGAAACATCTATTGACAATATGACACAGTGGGTCAGCCAGATGCTCTGCGACGACCTTAAGTACGGGAACGGATATTTCGTCCTGCCCCGCAGACATGGTGTTCTTCAGTTCCATTATACTGTTGAAGACCTCTGACGGTGTCGTCGGTTCCATAAAACACGTCTCCTTACAGGACATTTCTTCAAAATGTGCTGGCTGTCTATCATCAATATTAGCAACTATATCTAGGAAATATCTGTTGGTATAGTCCAAGAGCTCTTTTTGGTCTGTTATTCCAGCAACTTTAACAGTAGCCAGAAAATTCCGTTGCTCCTTCTTTCTCCCTGCTATGATATTCACCAATGCCCATGTTGCCTTACTTTTATTATCCGATAACAGAATGTAATTGGAGTTATATGTCGTTATAGCCTTCTTGATTTCACTTTTTACATAATCTGCGTAATTTTTATAGAGTTCTTTAGGTAACCTGTTTTCGATATAACCCTCGTATAATTGCTTTTTAATTCCACACATTTTCCTGAGTTCGTCAGTTAGCCATGGATTCGTTTTTCTTCTTGTTTGTTTGAATGTAGATATGATTAATAATATTTGCAGCGATGTGTACAATTAATATAATTAATTATATAGAAGTTCAACGATATATATATATATATAGTTTATTTTTATTATTACATTAATCATCACTGTCATGGTAGACCGACGAATCTGAATCTTGATTAACACTAATTATCAATGGTGATTTGGAGAAAAATATTAATTCAGCCCCAGGACTAAATCCATTTTTATTTTCAGCATGTATTATTATATACCTAAAAACAAGAAGGTTTACTTGTACATGTAAAAGCAAAAGCAACGTAAGTACTTAACCTTCTGCCACCTCCTTTACTACTCGTTAGTCTCGTTACTGATCGTAGATCTTGCTACAATCTAACAGCAGTCCTATTTTGAAATATACACGTTTGATACAAAAATATAAAAGTATAGATATTTTTCGCTTATATTTAAGATACATTCTTAAAAATGTTAGCTTTTGTAAAACTACAGTTGTGTAAACAGTAACATTTATTACGTAAAGGTTGGCAATGCCGGTTATATAGTTACTTTTAGTATTAAGATGTTAGTCAGAGTGTATGTATGTGCCCGTACAATAAATGGCATCTAAACAGTGAATATTCGTTTTATTTAGATGTAAAAAATAAAATAGGCCAGTGAGGCTTACAGTTGGAAGTTTCATTAAGCAATGACGTGGATCATCTTTTTTCTATTTAAAACGCAAGTTTTTTAAAACCTTGTGCAAGAATTTTTGAGAAAATATATCTTGCTCAGTTAATTTGCCACGTACAATTTGTAGTGTAATATGTTCATCTAAAAAATTATTGGTATAGATTTGGAGAATATATAATATATTATATATAATATACAATAGTATATTAAAAAACAAGTTTCATAAGGCACCATTTTGCCGCACGAGATCAGTTTTCTAAAGAGCGAGTGCGGCAAAAGGCCTTATGAAACGAGTTTTTTATACTATTTTTTCTATTTTGCGTTTTTTACATTAATAAATTGCTTAAATTGGAATTATTTAATTTGAAAGTTCAGAGTTTAATTTTTATATAAAGCATGGCAGTTGGTCACATTGATACTTGACATTTTCAAATTTAAATCTTGCTATCTGCGAAGTATATTATATTACATATAATTTACTAATTTTCGTTAACATTACTTGATACTTCATTTATTTATTTATTTATTTATTTAAGATCTAATATTCATAGTTAGACAATTAGGAGAGAAATTTCTGAAAAAAGGAAAAGAAATACATATCTGCTTTATCGACCTACAAACGGCGTTCGATAGAATTAAAAGAGAAGACATCTGGAAAGCTCTAGAAAACAGGGGGATAGAAGGATATATTATCGATACAATAAAGGCCCTGTATAAAGGTAATAAAAATAAACTTAGAACACATAACGAAGAATCAACAGAATTTGAAACAAAAATAGGATTAAAACAGGGTTGTGTTCTTAGCCCTCTTCTATTCACGATATTAATGGACGATGTTATTAAAAATTGTAAACAGAGATGTGAAAAACTGATAGTGGGTAGCTGGAGAATGCACCAAAGTGCCCTACGCGAATTATTGTTCGCAGACGACATGATTGTAGTAGCAGATTCCGAAAAGAATCTACAACAGAATCTAAATATATACCAATCAGAATTCAGAAAAATAAACATGAAAATTAACATAAGCAAAACAAAAACGATGATAATGGCAGGAAAGGAAAAGATACACAAAATATGCTTAGGGGGAAGACAACTAGAACAAGTTAAAAGTTTCAACTATTTAGGCACAGTAATAGAAGAAAATGGAAGGATAGATAAAGCAATAGCAGAGAGAATAGGAAAGATAGGGATAATTTTTAACATGCTTAAAGATACATTTTTTGGAAAAGTATCAAAGGAAATAAAAACAGAGATATATAAAAAAGTAGTAAGACCTTCACTAGTATTCAGTTGTGAGTCTTGGACGATTTCAGATAGAAACAAAAGCAGAATAACAGCAGCAGAAATGAGATTCCTGAGAAAAATTGAAGGAATTACAAGGAAGGACAGAATTAGAAATGAGGTAATACTACAAAGAAGGAACCTGAAACCGGTTAAGAGAATTATTGAAGAAAGACAGCTGGGTTGGTTAGGACACTTGCACCGGATGCACGAAAATAGACCATCAAAACAGGTGTATGAAGCCAGAGTACAGGGAAAGAACAGAATAGGAAGACCTAGAATACAATGGGAAGAACAAGTACGACAGGCAGCCGCAGAACGTGGTATACAATGGTGTGAAACAAGGAACTTGGCACAGAACAGAAACTTGTGGAAGGAAAGAATAAATGCAATAGTAACTTGAAATGTAGAAATAAAATCCGACACCTAACGGTATAAGGATGTATAGTTTAAATAAATGATACTTCATTTAAAAATATAAACATGAGTGACATAGAAACATATATATGTTGTTGTCAATTGTATACAACATACGTTGTTTGTGTAAAATACGGACATATATCATATCTGTCAAATGTACATAAATTCTTAAAATCAAATGACAGCAATGATATTTATTTCTGTATTCGAACAACGCCAACATTGAAAAATGAAAAAAAGCGTATCGAAATGAAGCTCATTTCGATACTGTTTTGGGTTTCATAATGAGTTCATTTCGAACGCAAAATAGAAAAAAATTATTTAATTGATTGTCATGGTATTTATATTAACTACATTCTTTCGTTTGTCGATAAAGCGGTTTGGCATCTTCCTTTTGGTAAACAAATAAATACCACTAAGGCCCGGTTTCATAATCAAAATAAAGTGTTCTTTATTATTAAAGTGGTCTTTAACTTTAAAAATGCGTTTCATAATGACATTTAAAGAAAAAGGATTCTTTATCTGAACTTTAAAGTAAAGTGCCGAATGCAGCGCTTTTACATTTTAAACAGTCCTTTATGTATCACGAACAGCGCACGATACCTTACGAGTCCAAACGAAAAAAAGATACTACATAACCTAAGTAAATATTTGTTATTTTGTTTTATATATTTGACACGTGTGTAAATATTTAGTAAAATATGAATAATTTACTGGATACATCTTCAAGTTCCTCATCTGATGATGAAATAGTAATGAGAAATTGCAAAATATATAGAAAGAGAAAAAATTGGCTAAAGAAATATAATGATATTGAATTTTTTAGTAGATTCAGATTAACGAAACCTACTGTAACAACATTACTGAATCGAATTCAACATCAAATATCTCACCCCACAAATAGGTAAATTGTATTTTTAAATATTAATGAAGTAGTAGTATACTTACATTATTTTATTTTGTAGAGGAGGTTGTGTGCAACCAATTATTCAGTTGCTACTCACATTACGATTTTTTGCAACGGGAAGTATGCTGATATCTGCAGGAGATTTTATGGGGGTATCTAAAGCATCGGCAAGTAGAATAGTGAAGCGTGTTTCAAGTGCTATAGCTTCACTTTATGATGCGTATATATATATACATATATATATATATATATATATATATATATATATATATATATATATATATATATGCCAGAAGATGCAGTTGAAGCAGGTAGAATAGTTGAAGACTTCTACAGAATAGCTAGATTTCCTCGGGTTATTGGAGCTAATCAAAATACAATCACCTGGAGGAAATGATGCTGAGATATTTAGGTCAAGGAAGGGTTATTTCGCATTAAATGTGCAAACTGTATCTGATGCAAATTTAAAATTTAGAAATGTTGTAGCTAGATGGCCAGGTTCTTGTCACGATCAAACTGTTTTCAACAATAGCTATTTAAAACAAGAACTGCAAAATGGTAGATTTGGCCAATATTTATTATTAGGGGATAGTGGTTATGCAATAGAGCCGTATCTAATGACGCCACTACAACATACTGAGACAGCAGCAGAAAATTTATACAACGAGTCCCAAATAAGAACTCGTAATGTTGTTGAAAAGCAGTATGGTGCATGGAAAAGGAGGTTCCATGTTTTAAGTACTGGAACTAGATTAAATATTGACACTGCAATGACTGTGATAATTGCAACCGCAGTATTGCATAATATTGCAATTGAAATGAAGGAAGATATTCCAGATGACTGGCTAGAAAATTTACACATAGAAACAAATGAAAATCCAGTAATTCAAAACAACAGGAACATTAATACAGGCAGAAATGTACGACAAGTTATTATTAATGAACACTTTGCGCAATTGTGATCATTTTTTCAATATTACGAATTTGTCAAAAGAAAGGGCATACACAGATTAGTTTATATATATATATATATATATATATATATATATATATATATATATATATATATATATATATATCACTTTATTTAATATGTATTTATAAAAATTATTATTCATTCACCATTAAATTTTTTTATTTGTAATTGAAGAAGTTTTAATTCAAACTTATGTTTTTCTTGCCTTCTTTCTTCTTCTTTCCTATCCCTTTCAGCTCTTAATCCCTGTTGTTCGATTTCATTTTTCAACAATTCAATTTTTAATTTATAATAATCATCTTTTATAGAGTTCTGACAAGTAGAGATTGTTGGGCGTAGCTTTTTATTTATAGGCTGCTTTAATTTTCTGGGGGTATAATTGCTCCATTCATCGTTACTCTAAAAAATATATATTTTAATAAATATAGTAAGATTTATTAGTAAAATTATACATACTCTTTTTCTTTTCCTTTCAGAGTTTAAAAGTTTCTCCTAAAAAATATCATTGAAAAATATACACATGTTATATTCATTTAATTACCTCAAAATCCTCGATAGGAGCTTTCAATGCAGTACTACATGATTCAGTGCTTTTAGACACAATCACCTATGACAAAGATTTTTACAATATATTCATCATTATAATATGTACCAAAATACCTCATTAGGAACATCAATATCCACATAGATCGGCAAGGATAAGTCTGGGATAGTAATTATCTGAAAATGCATATTCAGTTTTATTGATAAATTTATATGCACATTTAAATAATTTACTTACAGGTGACGGTATGTCATGCAATGTACAATCAGATGTTTCATCAGGGTTTCCTGATGCACTACCTGTTTCTGGATTACTCTAAAGAAAATAAACAATCAATGCATATATTCAGGAAACACAAATGAAAACTTTACAGAAACAGCATCACCACCATAAGCACTATTTAAACCCACTACCGTCTTTACATTCATTATATTTAAAATGGCATTTATTATAGGATCGAACCCATCACCTGGAAATGGACCACCACCTGTACCTTTCGAAAATACCTTCTGGCTAGAAATTACCTTTCTGGCCTTTGTTTTCAAATTGTCATATTTCGCTTTGATTTGGTCCATTGTGCGATATATATAGTTTTTTGAATTGAAATTATTTTTAACCCTTTCCCATGCTTTTTCCTAAGAATAAAAATTGCATTACAAATTAAAATCATCTAAATTTGATTTAATTAACATACTTTTTCACTATTCGATGTTTTATTTGTCACTTTGCATTCTATAATGTCTTTTTCTCTTGCTACTTCTTCCAGTAGCAACAACTGCTCTTCTTTTGTAAAATTACTGCCTCTCATTTTTTTAACACTATCACACATTTTTTTATAAAATAAAATCACAAATCATACGGATCAAAACCAGGTTAATACAAAATATACAAAATTGCGCCAATTTTTAGTGTCTTCGCAACGTTTAAATAATAAAAGAACTATAAAAAACAAGAAATACATACTACCAACCGTAAAACGTGGCGTTAAAGTCTACTTTTCGTAAAGATTGAATGCTCTTTCATTATGAAACGCAATTGCATAGAAGTTGCATATAAAGCCTCCTTTATTTAAAAGTACGCTTTACCAAAAGGACTCTTTTCGTGTGCATTATGAAACCGGGCCTAAGTAATGTTTGTTCTGAACAGAACAGTTTTTAAACGCGATTGAAATCATAAACGAAATATATCAAAGAAAATAATACAAATCTGAAATAACGTCAATATCGAAATGACAAATTGTGCCAAATAAAATTAATATGAAAGCGACAACGTTGGAATTTCGTATAACCAAATATAGTAAAAGACCCTAAATATTACGATGATAATGTGTACGTACAAAACTTATGCGTATGGTAGAACATTACGTCACAATTTTTGTTTATAATATGACGTAAGTCGATTGCTATAAGAAAAATAGTATACATCAGAATATTTTAACACCTAACAGTTTTCAGACATTTTTTCTTATTCTGTTTGTTAGGAAATAAGCGCATCCAAAAAGTATATACAGAGTCCTTGAAAGAAAGAGACAACGTATGAAAAATGGAATACACTGTCAATCCATTCGATGTTTTGACTTACGGCATTAATTTTTTATTTTCCATATGAACCAAATCAACACTTCTGGGTCAAATTCATTACTTATAAAATATAATTGTATTTAAAGTAAACTGCTTTAATATTATTTTCCCGGGAAAAGATTATTGACAACCTCAAGTGATTGGTTTGAAGTGTTGCAAGTAGCTCCATCTTCTTGAAACCATGTTTCCACATTCAAACCTTCAAATATTTGCAGTTATAGAAGCAAAAAGTTTCTTAATATGTCGCAATACGGTTCACTGTTTACCATAAAGGGTCATCCTCACTGGTCTTCAAAAAAATAAGGACCAATAATGTCCTCACCAGACATGGCAGCCCACACAATAACTTTTGGACTATGTAATGGTCGTTCATGTTTCTGTCCTGGATTTTCGTTGGCCCAGTAGCAGAAGTTGTGTTTGTTTACGTTACCAATTAAGTGAAAGTTCGCTTCGTCACTAAACATATCGTTTACGAACTTTGGGAAGCGTTGAAGCATTTCATTTGCAAAATTCAGCCGGGGAGGATAGTCGGTAACGTTCAGGTTTTGAACAAACTGA
Organism: Melolontha melolontha; assembly: GCA_935421215.2. NCBI lineage: Eukaryota > Metazoa > Arthropoda > Insecta > Coleoptera > Scarabaeidae > Melolontha > Melolontha melolontha. The sequence goes on from OW285238.1 coordinate 39,600,544, forward strand.
ATTTAGTAGACTGTAAGTTGTAAATCTTGCTTCAGAATCTTGTGGAACGACGATCTTTTAATGTTAAGTTCTTGACTGCGTTTGCAAACTGATTGAGACGCATTTTCACGCATTGAAACTCTCACTTCTTTAATTGTTTGTTAGCTTCGCACAGAGCGCGGGCGACTTTGTTTGACAATTTTTACACTCGAATCGGTATTTTCAAACATTCGAATCCATTTTCTGATGGTATTGTCCGTCGGTCCATTCCGTACGTTAAATTTTGCACGATATAAACGTTAAGCTGTGACGATCGAATCACCAGTGCTATAAGAGGCCTCTATGCAAAAAGCGCGATGGTCTCCCGGGAACATTCAAAGAGCAGTGCAATAACCTATCCTTACCGCGCCACTCTAAACCACTCCGTTACATGAATGGCGAAGATACATGTCCCTTATCCTTTCTGGACACCTGGTATATACATATAATACGAACGAACGTAACGATATGTACAAAAGTAATCAAATACGAGTGTAACAATATATACTGAAAGTAATCAAATGCGAGTGTAAGATATGTACCGAAAGTAATCAAATACGAATGTAACGATATGTACCGAAAGTAATTAAATACGAGTCTAACGTTATGTACCAAAAGTAATCAAATACGAATGTAACGATTACATTTTCAAATAGGTAATCGTTACTTCGGGTTCGTTTATGTAACGAATACTAATGTACCGAATAGTTACTTTTCGACATCACTAGTTCATATGACAAAACATTCTGAGTACGTATACCGTCAAAAATGGTCAAACATTACAATGGATATGTAAGATGGCACCTAGCAACACTAGTGTCGCCAGTTCTGGATACATAAGTAGCTACCCTGGCATTTGGGATTTATAATGCACTGGCTTATTGTTATAAAAATTATATGTTTATTATCTATCGTTAACTACTGAAAAGCTCGAAGCCAATAACGTAATGTTTTTATTTTTATTCAAGATATTATGAAAATTATTTTAATTTGATTTTGTGGAGAAACCCAATTTGTCCGCGGTATTTTTCAAACAAACTCTTATTAAATTCACTAACTTACAAATTATACAAAAAAAAATTAAATTTGTTTACCTTCATGTCTTACAATAAATCAACATACAAGAAAATATCCGACAATTTGTAATACATAGTTACATTTTATGATGTATTTTGATCAAGGTTTCTGTAATGAGCTGACCTAAACATAACGTTTAACCTTTGCAAATCATAAACTATAAATAATAAAGACAGCTGATCATGTGATTCAACAATTCATCTTGATAATGTTGTATAATTTTGACCAATTGACCTCAGACTTGGGACTGTGGTTCAAGAATCATATGATTCACTAAATAAATTATTATGCAATCTCGAAAACAAATATGCAAATGGAATCAAATTGCCAAATTAACATATTTAGACATTAATTTAAGCTTTTCAGCGCTCGATAAAGCCGTTTTTTAAATTCTGTATCTCTTAAAAACTTACATATTATTAAAACTTCTTAAGAAATAGAAAACATATTCAAAAAATTATTGTTTTATTGAGTTATAAAATAATTGTAACATTTCTACTATAGGTATTTGACAAAAGAGCTACACTATCGCCAGTAATTTTAACTGAGCCGTATCACGAACAATATATTTGTTTAACTTATTTAAATATTGAGAACACAACACTTGACTATATTTCACTAATTTTATTAGAATAATTCTAATTCAGTTGTTATGCCATTACCAAGAGATATCTTTAAATTTAACTTAATAGATGTAAGTGTAAGATTTATATAGAAGAAACGCGTTAAGCCCAATTCTACGTCATTGATGACGTTTATATGTTATCATAACTGTATTCGAGAAACTAAAAAAGTTAATTTGTAAAACTATATTTGAAAGCTTTTATTTCATTAATTAAATACAAAATGTTATAAATTGATGATAATATAGACATTCACGGCAAATAAACACATAATTTCCGTTTCAATACTAAATATTTCTTGTATATATTTTTAACAGGGTAATAGTTACTTGCGGTGTTAAATGGTAATTGTTTAAAAACAGTTCCTTTTAGAACTACGTTGTTTATTATCTCGTTTCGTTATTTTGATATAATACCAAAAGCTTTCTGTAAACAGTCGAAGCAATTAATTGCTTCATTATTGACCTTTTTATAGTTGACATCTTATAATTGACATCTTGCCGACAACATATATAGAACGTCATGAATCTGGTATGGCGTACAATTGGATATAACGCGTTTTCTCTATACATAACGATCTTGTGGGTAGGAGGGTGGTTAAGTGATTTTTACAATAGTGTCTGTGAAGGGGGTATGCAAGTTATGTTTCTGTGCTTTTTTGATTTCTATAATTTCTAACAGATCTAATCATTTGCTTTTTACTACTTTATGTATTAAGTTAAAGCTATTAATATCTGGCAAGTGGTTATGTTCTATACAATGTTTAGAGAAACCTGTGTTTTTGGCATTATATTGTGTGCTTCTCTATACGTTTTTTAATACTTCTACCGCTTTGCTCTATATACAGGCTGTCTGCTAACATGTGTTTCAAAATTTCGAGTCTGGTTCTACCCTTCAAAACTAGTAACGCTTAATAATCTATGCCGGAAACTAACGTCGCCCGTTTACTTAAAGAAAATAAATAATGTAATTAAGTACAATAGCAACAAAAATGAAGTAGGCTGCTTTTAATATCACAAAAGTTAAATTATGACAATTCACTTAATATTACAAAAGATGTTCTAAGTGTTCTCCATTGGCTGCTATGCAAGCATTAGCACGGCGCATCATTGATTGTCTTACCCGTTCAAAGACCTGCATTGTTTCGTATTGTTGGGCAACCATTTTGAACCCTTTCGCAATTCTTGAACATTTACACGAGAAGCATACTCTAATTGTTTTGGATATCCTCATAAAAAGAAATCCAATGGGCTGGCATCAGGAGAGCCGGCAGGCCATGGTATCGGTTCACCTCCGGTGGAGCGCCATTATACATGAACCACATGTGCATTCTTATCTTAATTCTAGAACAGATTTTCTAAGAAATCTCGGTATAAAGGTACCGTCCGGCAAAAAGAAAGGACCTATCAGAAAATCACCGATGATGCCCGCCCAAACATTTATGGAGAACTTGTGCTGAAGTCTAGATTCCATTATGGAATGGGGATTCTCGTCGGCCCAGACATGAGTATTGTGGAAATTAAATATTCCATCTCTAGTGAATCCCGCTTAGTCTGTGAATAGTACGCGAGAGACAAATTGTGGATTTTCAGCATCCATCCTCAAAAACCATCGAAAAAATTTCTTCTTGGTTGTCCGTCGTTGTACATGATACAGATAAAGCATCTGATCATGTAATACGTTCCAAACAATGCATTTACTGACTCCCTCAGCTGGAGCAATTCTCCGAGTGCTCGTCCCAGGATTTCTTGTGATGATATTTAAGATTCTCCCCTCTAACTGTGGAGTACGAATCAACTCGCGCCTACCAGAATGAATAGTACTTTTTGAAAATGTCCCGTGGTCCTTTGCGCGTTGATCGAGACGAGTGAACGTTTTATCAGAAGGAATTCGACGATTAGGAAACGTCTCATGGTAGATACGACGTGCTCGTCGCGTACTACCATAAACACGGCCGTAACATAAATGCATGTCAGCTATCCCTGCATACGTGTAATCTTAAGCCATTTCAACAAGAGCAAATCTAATTTAATGCGACACATATAAAAGTAGCCTCCTTTATTTATCTAAAATAAATTGTACTTAATTACACTATTTATTTTAAGTAAAAGTGATACATCTTGGGCGGTGTTGGTTTCTGGGCATAGTTTATTAAGCGTTTCTTACTAGTTTTAAAGGGTAGAACCAGACTCCATGAAACACATGTTGGTAGACACCCGGTATATAGCTTCACAATCTTTACATTTAATGCTATATGTATACGCCTAACTTATCAAAATTTTCTATTTTATATTTGTTGTTGTTTGACATTGTACCTAATTTTACTTTATTAACCCATGTCTAACTTTCTTAATATTTCACTTAATTTATCTGAGATGGGGGAAATATCGGTAATCGAATGTCATATAATTTTATTCTTTCATTTCTGAGTATAATTTGTTTTGATATACATATTATTATTGTTAATGGTTTTGGGATTATATCCATTATCTTCTGCATCATTTGAATGATGTTAAGTTCTTCTTTGAAGGTCTCAGTATTTATTAATGGTATGTGTGTTGCTCTATAAATGAAACTAAGGAATGTTGACATTTTTATTTTAAGTAATTGTTTTTCTTTCGCTTGTAGTATATTATCTGTACATGTAGGTTTTCTATAAATTTTGTATCACAACTTATTAGTACTATTATATATCGTAATATCTAGAAAGTTTAATTTGTTATCGTTTTTCTTTTCTATTGTAAACTGTATCTTGTGATTTAGAGAATTAAATAGTTTTAAAAAATCTGTTAATTGCCTTTCTGTACCTGTCCAAATACATAATATATCATCCACGTACCTCGCCCAATAATGTATCTGTTTAGTTAGGATATTGTTAATCTGGAATAATTCTTGTTCAAAATGATTCATGTAAATTTCGGCCAATAAAGGACTTAATGGACCTCCCTTGGGTAATCGATGAACTTGTGTTTATTAATTTATTTTCATATATCATGTGGCAATTAGTGTTACTGCCAGCATAAAGTTTAAGAGTTTATAAGAAAAACTTCTAAAACAATATCTAAACAACTTTAATCATTTTAATGACTACCCTTTGCATCATAACTGATGAACTTTCATAACAAAATAACCTTATTAAAGTCGAAGCTCTCTTCTAACACATAATATTTATCGTTATAAACCCATCCTAAGTGATAAGCTCCAAATTCAAAACTGCTACGTTGGCACCAGTCTAAGCTGCATGAACTTTATGTTTCATGCAAGTAATTACCAAATATTGACACTGGTTCTGGTTTAAAAACCTGTGAGAGAGTGGAAATCGACAGAAGTTCGCTACTAAATTTCTTTTATGATATTCGGAATGGCGAATTTCTTCCTGTATAAATAAAAAATAATTAAAACACCTTGGCTAATTTTCGATATGTACCCGAAGTTTTGCAAATACTTATATTAATATTTCAAATAACCCCGAAATTATAATTATTTTGGCAATATACTATAAATAATGTAGTTATATGATGATATCATTTCTGAGCCAGATTTATCAGGCGTTTTAAGTCAATTAGTACATAAAAAAATATGTTATTTTTATAACCACGTGTCTAATAAAAACAAAATATTTACAGATCAATATGTCAATTATATTATCAGTTTATTAAAATTGAACGCGCGATACCTGAAATATTTCAGTTCTATAAATCATTTCTCATTATTAATATTAATTTTCCTATTCGAAAAACAATAATATTAAAGAATTAGTAAATATGAGTTTTCCAGGTAAGGGCGAAATATTTAAAATAAAACGCTCTTTTAGACGTTCTACTAGTACGGGGGAAAAAAGAAAATCTATTGAAACAATAAGCTATTTATAGAACTGACCATCTACAATTGAATAAACAATCTTGAGCTAAAATGGTAAAGCACTTTATTATACAAGTGTATCAGAGGGCTTTAGGGAAAAACAAAAATAATACGATGAAAATGCTGATGAAACGAATCATCGAAAAAGTCTTGATATGCTTGCTTGAGACTCTAACTTACAGTGACGCGCCGTCCATATGGGCAAGGTCGTGCAGCGCACAACGGCGCCAAGACCTTAAAGGCGCCTACGGCCACTTGTGATAAGTTAAATTTTAAAAATATTAAAAACATTTTTTGAAAGTTTACAACAAATCAACAAATTTACATAAAACAATTATTACAATTATTTTAGCATTGACAGCAATAATTTTATTACTTCAAAGAGTGTACTTGATATTTGCATCTACACTGTTTTTTCTATAAATTTAACTTAATTAATATTATTTAATAATTAAAAAAGGTGAAAGGGGTATCTTAAGCATTTTAATAGAAGCTAATAATCATACTGTAACATTACAATAAATAACTTAACCCACTCATTCCCAAACATTACAATTGCATTACGTATATTGTTAACTATACCAATTTCTGTAGCTACAGCCGATAGATCATTTTCTAAATTAAAGTTAATTAAGGATTACTTACGATCTAGAATGGGCCAGGAGCGGCTAGAAAATCTTGCTATCATTTCTATAGAGTCTGACTTTTTAAAGCAGCTGAATATTGAAAATCTTATTAATGAATTTGCCAAAAGTAAAGCTAGAAAAGTCCAATTTCTATAAGACATTTCCGTTGTTTTCCTTCACGTTTATCTATTTAAAAACATGGGCACTCTAAAAATACTTGATTTGACCTTTTGTTTTTTAATAATTTGGAATACTGTTTTTTATTTTGTTACTGTTGTTTCAGTGTGCAATAAAAATTTTAATAGTATTTTTTTGTATGTGAACCTATTGTTTGCCTCAAATAAAAAATACCTACCAGTACTAACAAGTCTAAAGAGTTCGTCATAAATTTCAATGTTGAACTGTGGGAGAGTGGCTGGTAATTTTGGCTCAATACATATAGGGTAAAGGCGCCTATCAGTATTTCGCACGACGGCGCCGAAGATACTTGGCGCGTTACTGCTAACTTACACTGTACAAGAAACGTTCAAATTAAAATTATAATTGAATAATTAGACTGAAGTTATTTTTTTTGCATTGGTAAATTATTTTGCTTGTTTAAAACACGCCAGCGCGTGTATCAATAAATCATTAAAAAACGCGCATGTTTTAAAATTACTGGGAACAACGTCAACAAATCGAAATAAATCAAGTATAAATGTCAACTTTTTATTAATTGATCTGACAGAACAACCTTTTAACAATAAATAAAATGTTACTAATAAATGTGTCAAAAGCTATAATGAAATATTTCATAATAATTTTATCGAAAAAACTCTTACTTTAAATAAATATGAAATGTACAATTGGTATTGTTTGAAATATTAAACACTCGGTTTTTTAAATCAAAGGAGATACTATTCAAATGAATACTTCTAACACTATTTTCGGAAGTCACTGGGATCGTGTTTCCACCGATGGCACTCCCAGTAGTGTTTGAAATATTCTTCTTGTTGCTGTACTCTCTTCACCGTAACCACTCGCCACAGCTGCCGATTTCCAACCTACTTGCCATTGGATTTGATAGATTGTCATACCACCATTCACCATAATGAATTCCATCACTGTCGGCAACAATGAAACGTCAAGCCTTGACTGTCTTAGATGGTCGAATAGTATTCCTTGATAGCGTATAGGTAAATCGCACAATTCACATCTTCTACATGATCCAAAGATACCGCAAATTGCTACCACCTTCAAAAATAAATATGTAATGTCTGGTGCATCTTTAAAAAAATTCCGCATATCGTCTTTCTTCCTTCTTTGCTACGTCATTCCTGCTAATTGCCTTCATGAATGCATGCACTTTCATAAATGATATTATGTCAATCCCTTTGTTTATCCGCAACATACTTTCCAATTTCCAGTGGATAGCCCATATCGCCGAGGCCTTATGCTGCTTCGACATTTCCTGAAGATAAGCAAGCATAACTCGTTCATCTATAACTGCAGCCTGTTGCTTTTCCATCCATTTGATAAATCTGTTTTACTCATTTTTATATGCGGTTTCCTACTTTTGCGGTATTAATCTACACTCGGCTTTATTACTTAAGTAATCAATCCTAAAACTGTTCTAGTTTATTTTTTACATTTGGCCCGAAATTATAAACTAAATTTGAACGCTTTTTGTACTAATTTGAAGAGGAGAGAGTATGCAAGCAGAGACATAATTAGTTTCTTTTGATTTTCCTTTAAATACGTACATGTAGTTTAAAGCGTCTTCTATTTTAGCCACATTATGTTATACGAATTTCAGAAATGTCCAACCACTCTGATTACTATAAAAAATGTTAAATAAACACTCCAAACAATTCGTTTTAAACGTAGCAAATTCCCCCTATGAACTTCCGCACTTAGCCAGCACCAGACATATTCATCATTAAGCCACTTTGGATCTCTCATTAAAGTTCTAGTTTGAGGTCCATCAAATACCCCAGCTTTAATTTTTTCGTAACTTAGTCGTGGAAACTTTTCACATAGGTACTGGAAGCAGTTATTAGTTATTAGGATATACAATTTTATTCTTAGTCTTCTTATTATAACCGGAGGTCTGAATTAAACAAAAATATCAATCATCTACCTGTTTTTTCGGTTCATGCCGTGTCATTGGAACGCCAAAAGCTAATTTCTGGCGCTTCCCTTGCTCCAGGACCAGACATATTCATCATTAAGCCACTTTTTCTCTGGTACAGTTTGTGTTTGAGTTCGTGTGGTCAATGTGCAGCTCAACAGCCTGCCTCGACTTGTGCAGACAACTAGTTCTTTCAAGTTCCGCCTGAGTCTGATCCGGTGGGATCAGCTGTTCTCCGTTGTTCTGTCTAGGCCATGATCAAACTGGGTTATTAGTCTTCCCTTAGGTGGTTCACTGTCCTGGCCTCGACCTTACCTAGAGCCTGACCATCGGATTCTCCGAGCTTTATGCTCTAGTCCACGTGCCCGCGGCTGTCTTTAGATACTTGTGTAAATGGCGAATACCTAAATCTCTTTGGAATTGTACGTTTTTGACAAACCTTGGAGCATTATCGACTAAGTAGTTTATTCTGAAGTATCTCCAAGGTCTTGACCTGTGTTTTTGCCGCAATGCACCAAACAAGTAGTCCGTAAGTCAAAACCGATCTTAGAGAGGATTTATAAATGGACAGCTTGCTTCTCAAGTTAAATGGACTGCAGAGATGTAAGGAAGTTTTTTGCGGACAGGAACTTCCTCTTTCTTTCTTTAATATGTGCTCTGAAGGTCAGCCTAAAATTTAACACTATACCGAGATATTTGACCAAGAGTCCCTAATGGGCGTATTACACGTACCAATTTACTGGCCAATTTTGCGACCTTCAATTTATTTCCATGTGTAAAACGAAAATTGACGACAATTTATTGGGCAAGTTCAACTTGGCCAAGAAATTGAACAATTAGAACATGTTCTAATTTTCTAGTAAGTTAGTAAGTTATAATATTTTTCCGGGCTACCAATATTGTTTTAGTTGCTTAATTTTAATGTATATCAGATTATAAGTGTCAATTCTTTCAATGGAGACTGTGGTTAAATAATAATTTAAAAAGGTATATAACCCCTTACCACAATTATTAGTCGTATCCTAAATACGTATTTCGACAACTAAGTTGTCATCATCAGTAGGTAAAAACTACTAATTAAAAGTCACACATTACGATTACTTTTACGATTAATTACGATTAATTACATTAATTTACATTACGATTAATTAAAAGTCACACATTACTGTGCCCCATGTGTGACTTTTAATTAGTAGTTTTTACCTACTGATGATGACAACTTAGTTGTCGAAATACGTATTTAGGATACGACTAATAATTGTGGTAAGGGGTTATATACCTTTTTAAATTATAAGTGTCAATATTTAAAAATAATAAATAATAATTCAAAATATTTAAAACACAGAGGACATTGCGAAACCCAAATTACATGCAATAAATAGTAATATTATATGTTTTGAATTGCCACCTTCAAGAAACAACAATTTATAGCACAAGGTTAAATTTGTACACTGTATGAAAACTTGGAAGTTGAATGTATATATTTCAGATTAACTTGTAACGTGCCAAAGTAAAACGACTCCAAACTGCTGACCAGTCGAACTTAGTGGCCTTTTGTCAAAGCATGGTCAAAGCACGTAACTACTGCTAATCGCAAATTAAATTTAGTAAGCGGTTGGTACCCCTGTTTGTTTTACGAAAAATTGGCCAATTTATTCATGAGTGTAAAACGAAACTCTTTTCGTCTAGAAATTTGTCAATTTTTGGTCGATTTCTTGGCCAATAAATTGGTGTGTGTAATACCGAAGGACTCTCGGTCCCTCACAGTGATTACGTGAAGTGAGGGACGGAGCCGCCGATTTATTTGTTAAAGATCTGATCCTCTGAATGAAGCGGATAGTGTTAGATAATTTATACTTTTATAACTTAGCACAACCCATCACATAAGAAATTAATTCTGTCACGACGTTAACATAAAATAACAAGGTTTGGTTGGTTATTAAAATAGTGTCTTTTATATTATCTAAACAGGAATATAAAATCCTTCCTAGTTTCATTCGAAATTAGAGCATCTTGTTGTTGGTAAATAATGATTGTTATGATGATACGTATTTGCTTTGGCCTTGTACTTAAAAATTCGCAGGTCATAGGTGAGTTCGTAATCGATTAATGAGTCTAACCTAAATATCGTTTAATATTAAAACTACTACCATATTGACATACTAGCGGAAGTAGACAAGAGCAGCGATATTAACAAGAGTAATAAAAAATAGCACGTGTCCGACCATTATTGTACATTGGCCTTAATAATGACGTTCATTAAAAGTCACGTGCATTATCGATGACCTCAATAATAGAAAATGTGAACAAGTAATCACACCTGAAAGTACATTACATAAATTGCAATTTTTTACTCCATGTATAATAGCTTTTTCCTATATTTCTCTTTGGTATTTTTGTTACATCTCCTATTGTTTCTTCGATTTTGCAGTGTTCTTACCTAAGCTTTTGATAATACATGGTCTTCTTCGATGAGTACTTTTTCAGTCCACATTTAAATGCTGTTTTAGGTAACATCTAATCGTCGTTTGCATGCTGAATTTCTTTATGTTTATTATGTTTATTCGGTAACAACTATTATATCTGCACTTGCCTATATTTTCGACAATAACACTGGCCAACACGATTTTTGTTGCTTCTAAGTGAGACTTGTTTTCTATTAATTTGAGTGTGCTGAATCAGAAAATCATATTTGTTTTTTCATATCACGACAAAATTAAACAGCATACTGTAACAAGTGAATCTGAAAAGTCAATCTAGGCTACTTTGAAATTTTGATAGAATAAGACGCAAATATATTGATATGTGTTTGTTGTTCCGTAAACGTAAATCCAAATGACATTTGATAATGTCAATCACAAGTATCAGTTAGTGCATAAAATAATTACAAACCAATTACAAAACTGTAGTCTACGTGGGTAATCAATTTCTAACAATTCTTGTACTGCTGTGACACGGTATGGATAATGTTGCATATCTTTTTTTAATAACTTGTGAGTTGTACCAACAGAAATGTTTATTTGTTGACTCAAATGTCGAACAGATGTTTGTGGTTCATTTTCCATTATTTCTTCAACACGATTGACAACTTGAGGTGTACGTTTCTTAACTGCTCCGCTGCCTGATTTTCTTAAGAGACTATCAGTTTCAGAAAAAAGTTTTAAAGTTCTATCCAAAGTATTCTTAAATTGTAACGGGTGTTCAGAAACATTCGAAGTCAAGTGGGCTCTGAACAAAAAATCGTATATCTTTACTTAAGTATCTGATTTGTAATAATTATTAAATGTCAACTGTTGTCTGTCAAAAATCAATCTATCTCAGACATGACTTCATATTTTCAAGGACTACTTTGACTTCGAATGTTTCTGAACACCCGTTATATAATCTATTACAAAATGTGGAAACTCAACTTGAAATTCTACCATGCAATCTTGAACTGAATAAACCCATAAACCATCAATTTTATTACCACTTCGAAAATAAGCCTGGACTAAAAAAATTTTTTGTTCTAAAGTGAAAGCCATTTTAAAACTGAGAAGCAATTTATTTAAACCAGAATCGACGCACGATTATTTTATGCGCTGATATTATATATACATATAATAACGGGTGTTCATTTGAAAAGTCAATCTAGGTTACTTTGAAATTTTGATAGAATAAGACGCAAATATATTAGTATGTGTTTGTTGTTCCGTAAACGTAAATCCAAATGACATTTGATAATGTCAATCACAAATATCAGTTACTGCATAAAATAATCGTGCGTCGATTCTGGTTTAAATAAAGAAATTTTGAACGGAGGATTTTAAAGTGCATTGATCTTGAAGGACAACATTTTCAACATTTGTTATAGTTTTCAATAAATACCTATTATTTGTTATTTATTTGTATGTATGAAACTGTCAAAATATACGACTTCGTAGGTTAAGTAGTAAATTTTAATTTACGACATACTTCAAAATGTTCTCTAAGTAGTTACTTACATAAGACCTGTTACGATATAAAAAAAAGTATAAAATTTAATAATTCATTTATTTATTTCAATACAATATTAGTCACGAGTATAGTACAAGTATTTACACAATAATCATTAAAAAATTACAAAAGTATTTGTAAAAGGAAAAACAACAATCAGGGAATAAATTTCCGTTTGGAGCACTTTCTGCTGCATATTTTGGTTTGGCAGTGCCTTTGAACACTCTAGCAGTGGTTGGCCATAATATGAGGGTTCCATCTTCCTTGGTACCGAGTTTTCATTATTTTGAAATTTTGATGAAATCGCTCGCCTTGTTCATCGCTTACACCACCTAAATTTTCGGGAACCTATCAAGATGACTATGAAGGAAATGGAGCTTTATTCTCATGTTACAACCTAAGCGGTGAAATTGTTTAGGCATTGATTGCACTAGATCTTTATAATTCCAGGCTTTTTTGTTTCCAAGAAAATTGTTCGCGACCATCGTGATTGAAGTCCAACTTCTCTCTCACCTTCGTTCATAGAATTGGTAAAATTTGGATCTCTCATTAAAGTTCTAATTTGAGGTCCATCAAATACCCCAGCTTTAATTTTTTCGTAACTTAGTCGTGGAAACTGTTCGGAAGCAGTTATTAGTTATTAGGATATACAATTTTATTCTTATTCTTCTTATTATAACCGGAGGTTTGAACTAAACAAAAATAGCAACCATTTACGTTGTTTTTCATGCCATATCATTGGAACGGCAAAAGCTAATTTCTGGCGTATTCCCTTGCTCCATTGCCGCAAATTTTCCACACATGGTTTAAACACATTATGTGGAGCTCATGACTTCTCCTGATCAGCAAGTTTTGCGTCAAAATAAGCCAATTACATTTTCTTAACGAAAGCAGTAATAGTTACCCTTTGACTGGAAACGGTGGAGCTGCCACAAATGTAGCGGAACAAATCGACGCTACTTACACATTTTCGAGTAGTAGACATGATGAAGTTTCTTGCCTAACAACTAACGTTTTACTATCACCCTTGTTTACTTTTGAATAGTCCTAAATGATTAATACTTTCTAATAAAACCTCATTAATATATTCACTTAAGAACAGGATTAGCTTAATAGAACTGCATTTCTTTATAATTGTTTAGTACTTAATTAGATCATAAGCACTTAAATATTATCAGATACCAGTGTACATTATGCTAATGAGATAAATGTATTTGGAATGTCTTTCAATTATTTGAACAGTCAAGAATTTGCTGCATTTCTATAGTAACTTTGAATAACTGCATTTCTGAATAATAAATATTTTATGTTGTAACTCTAACATTATAATAAAATAATTAAAAAAAATATAAGCGTTTATAATTTGAATTTATGTATAACCAATGTCAGAATTTGAAGTTTTCTAAAGCTTCGCATGTGCTCCAATCTTTGATTACCTAATTACTTGAAAAACAACCTGCTATAATGAGAAAAGTTTTTGAAGGCACGTTATGTTAATCTCTCGCTTTGCTTCCATCTATATTTGTAAAGTTTATAAATTCAAGGAAACTCAAAAATTTCCCGTTTAAATTGTCCTTTTCCTTATGTTAAACCTAGAAAAAGTATCTTAAAAATAAGTTAATACCTCGACTGAAATTTTAAGTATTTTGTTATTTTTTTGTATACAGGGTGTCCAGAAACTCTCCTGACAAACGAAGACCGGAGATTCCTCTGATAATTTTAAGACAATTAAACCCAAATTCACCTAGTCCGAAAATGCTTCCTAAGGGAGCTAGAGTTCTTTGAAGATGGCGCCTTGTATTTATTTTTTTTTTAATTCCTCCAGAACGCTTCTATTTAGAAAAACAAAAACTGGTATGCCTATTTATCCTCCAGAGATGAATCGATTCCATCAATTACGAATTTCTAGAACCGGTCATAGGCGTCCGTTTTGGGTAGGTCAACGGTTATTTTAAGGCATAACTTTTTTTGTCTTTAACTTTTAAGCATTTGTGACACTAGATTATTAAATTTTCAGGTATTCCAGTACTAAAATGTACTCTTACTTTAAGTCGGTAGGATACACCGTTTTCTAGAAAAATCGATTTGTAAATTTTTCGTTTTTTCTTCATTAAAGTTCAATTTATTATGTACCTACTTATTTTTAGCGACGAAGTTGGTTTGGACTATCAAGGCATGGATGAAAATTAATTTAATAAATTAAAAACAAATTATTTATTACAATGTAACGAAACTAACAAAAAATGAACAAGTATCAAAGGTAGATTGTTACAAAAGTTGCTCGATGTGATGACCATTAGTCTCTATGCATAAGTTTACCCTTTTGCTTAAAGAACGCCGAATTCTTGCAAAAATTCCAAAGTTATTTCTAAATTCGTTGCAAGCATCTTGTATCCTTAGCCAGAGTTGTGCGCGATTTTGTATCGGAACGGAATAAACAATTATGTATCCCCAAACACAACAATCGCAAGGATTCAAATCCGGCGACCTTGCAGGCCAAGCAACTGGACCGCCTCTTCGAATCCAATGGTCTTCGTAGTTATTATCTAGAAAGTCTCGTACATTTCTGCTAAAGTGGGCCGGACAGCCGTCCTGTAGAAACCAAGTTTTGCCGAATATTTAAACGCACCTCATCTAACAAATCAGGTAAAATATTTTGCAGGAAATGTAAGTAATCAGCACCATTTAAACGAGCAGGTAATTCCACAGGTCCAAGTAGATAATCGTCAACTACTCCTATCCAGACGTTTATGCTAAACCTATGCTGATGCTTAAATTCTTGAACAACGTGGGGATTGTCACCAACGTACGAATAATAATGTGCATTATGTACATTAAAAATTCCATTTTTTGAGAATGTAGCTTCGTCACCAAACAAAATGTTCCTGAAGAAATCTTCATCTTGATTTTTCTGATTTTGTAACCACCTAGCGAATTCTACGCGAGCAGGAAAATCTCCTTCTAGCAGTGCTTGCACCTTTGTAAAATGAAAAGGATATAAATTTTCTTTGTGTAAGATATTTCCTACGGAAGATTTTGAAATTGTGGGGTACATGGCAGATAATCTTCGAACGCTAATTTCTGGATTTTCCTCAACTTCCATTAAAATAACATCTTCATGTTCTGCTGTTACATCATTATGTCTCCCTGTTTCATTATTTTTTGAGACCACTGAACCTGTTTCTCTTAATCGTTGATGAAGAGCTGTAAATGTTGAGTGAGTGGGATGCTGACGATTGGGAAATTTTTCAGCGTATCTACGTTGCGCCGCTCGAGCGTTACACCTCATTTCGCCATAAACTAAATGCATATCGGCGTATTCTTCATTAGTAAAAAACATTTTTTTTTTAAATTGAAATCGTTGTGTTTGAATAACACAAAGTAAAAAATGAAAAGATAAACTTCGCGAACTGACAACAATTTGACAATGAAAAACGTAGGTTTTACTTCTGTTGGCAGTTCAAAGCTAACTATTGCAAAAAATAAAAAATTGAACTTTAATGAAGAAAAAACGAAAAATTTACAAATCGATTTTTCTAAAAAACGGTGTATTCTACCGACTTAAAGTAAGAGTGCCTTTTAGTACTGGAATACCTGAAAATTTAATAATCTAGTGTCAAAAATGCTTAAAAGTTAAAGACAAAAAAGTTATGCCTTAAAATAACCGTTGACCTACCCAAAACGGACGCCTATGACCGGTACTAGAAATTCGCAATTGATGGAATCGATTCATCTCTGGAGGATAAATAAGCATACCAGTTTTTGTTTTTCTAAATAGAAGCGTTCTGGAGGAATTAAAAAAAAAATAAATACAAGGCGCCATTTTCAAAGAACTCTAGGTCCCTTAGGAAGCACTTTCGGACTAGGTGAATTTGGGTTTAATTGTCTTAAAATTATCTGAGGAAACTCCGGTCTTCGTTTGTCAGGAGAGTTTCTGGACACCCTGTATAAAACTAGGCGAGTCTAATATAAAACCTACTAATAATAACAAAATTAATTTATTGACGTTGTTAGCCTACATTTGACTATATCCACAAACAAATGCTAGTCCAAAAAAAGAAAAGCAAAAAACGCTATTTGTGTATGGTGACAACAGTCGAGCCCGCATATTTAAGAATTATGTCACCTCCAATCTGACGACGGTTAGGCGAAATTCGCATTCGAACGTCGCTTAATGCAAAAATTTTTAAAGAATTGCTAATGTAAACTCAGATATGTATAAACACGCAACCAAGTAAATATTGGCCGTTGCTGTTAGCGCTTTGGGCGCGAACCGGCGAATAACGTTTTATTTCTGTCTGCTGTTGTCATAACACTCCTAAACGTGTTCATTATCGTTTACCTGCAAATACCAGGCGTCGTAGTCGAGGATTAGAAAGTCAGATATCAGGCCACGGTGTGTCGATATAGCATTCTAACGTTAAAACATAAGTTCATGCAAACTGCGCGTAACACAAGCAATGTAGTAGATAAGGTGTATTGAAATATGTTTCTGTTTAATAGGTAGAGAAATTCAGTGGCGTAGTAACTCGAAAATTGTGAATATTGTATTTAGCATATTGGAGTGTAGTATAGTCGTACAATTGTATATGGAATTAGAAGTTTAATTATTGAATAATGCGTTGCAGCTATAAATATGTATATATATTCTATCTATAAGTAACATATATATCACATAAGTTGGATAGATTAATTTACATTCTAAAGAATCGTATTTGTGTATTGGTATTAAGTACACCCGTATAATAGCTCACAGTAAACATATATAATATTACTTACAATATCATAACATCAATGTATTTAATTAAATATTTATTCCTATTGTCACAAAAGAAAAGACATAAATTAACAAAAATTTCTGAAAATAAATAATTTCTGTTAAAGAGTTCAAAAATTGTAGACAGCGGCCAAAATTGTACGGTACAAATAGCTAGGATTTATTCGGAGAATAACAATGAAAACAACATGTCTGTACCCTTAAAATTGTAAATTCATCTTTGTTTCAAGTTTTCTTGAAGAATATCGTGTCATGGAAAGATTTATTTATTTAGCGTATGGCACTAAGCACACCTGTACGTACCAAAAATATACACAAACATGAAGAGTATACACCATAAATAAATTATTTATAGACTAACATCTAAGAATTTAATACATATAGTCTATTGCACTTTCTGTCGCATTCGAATTCTCTTCCAAATCGCCTCAGGGGATAATCCTCAACAATATGGCGTATGGTTTGACGCGCAACTCCGCAGTCACATTCCGGGTCAGCAACCTTGCATCACATACGCAACCTGTTCGCGTACCTTCCAGATCGGATTCTGTTTAAGGTTGACCTGGGTTGACAATGCTTTACAAAATAACTTTTGGCTTGGCATCAATACAAGTATTTTCGATGATGCGCTTATAGCCAGAAGATCCAGGTAATTCCGAATTATCTGGCTGCTTTTGTGCTAGTTCATTTAGCGTTACCCAGGATGCACGTGTAGTAGTCTACTACGGACGCGAACTAGCTTTACACCCCATGGAAAGAAACAAAGACTGGATTATTAAATAAATTTGAAGTAATAGTTCCCGTAGCTAGCCTTGCACGCTATTGCGAGAGTAATATGATAGACTTGTTACAACTCGAGCCGTTCCGTACATTAGGATGGTAACGTGGCTAGCACTACGCACCGACCATCTATTTATTACATCCTAGAGTTTTCCCTCCAAGTACCCATTATTTTTGTCAGCCTGTATCGAGCTGGAACCGAAAAAACGCCATCGATAATATTATTGGCTACACCAAGGTTTGAACCCGGTTCATAAGATTCATAGTCTAGTGGCCTGTCCGTTAGACCAACACTCTCTATTTAAAAAGATTTTACTTACCAATATACAAACTTTTTTTGGTGACTCGGAATCGTAGCCATTACACCTGTGTATACATTCTTAACTAAACTTTGTGACAAGATTATTGACATCAAGATTGAGGCACTATAGAGGAAATGATATGAACACACACTTCACATCTTGAGATCTTTTGGGATGACTAACAAATCGGCCACTAGAGAATAAATATCTTCGACCATGATTTTTAAATTTTTATATTCACTTACAACTGTATCGACAGTACTTCGAGTGTACTCAAACTTCCCCTGAGGAGGATAGTGGCTTTTATCGAGGACACAAGACTAACAGAGTGGAATTGAGAGATCTATTGGGGATAGTACAAAGAGCAGTGTGCTTAAATGCCTGGACGTGGTGGCGTCCAACCCAAAACAGAGAAGAAGAAGAACTGTATCGACAACTAAATCATAAACACGTTTATTATTTGAACATATTAAACTAACAATATTGATAGATAATTGAATACCTTCTACGATTACGTTTATTAAAAATTGGTCTATTACGCTATTTTGCAAGAGACAATTCTGTAATACGTGATTTTAGTCCGCTGCTTCATACCCATATAGACATTGTGGTGATTCTAGAATCCCAAATTTATATAGGTGTGGCGCAAATTGGCAAATGACCAAATTTGATTCGGGGCTATTGTGGTACGGTATAATCGATATTTTGATGTCTATATCGAGTGCCGTATAGTAGAGACGCGTTAAGTCCAATTGTACGTTATTGCTGGCGTTTACATGTTGTCATAACTGTATTAGAGAAACTAAAAAAGTTAGTTTGTTAAACTGTATTTGAAAGCTTTTATTTCATTAATTTAAATACAAAATGTTATAAATTGATGATAATATAATTCATGGCAAACAAACACATAATCTCCGTTCCAATACTTAATTTTTCTTGTATATATTTCTAACAGGGTAATAGTTAGTTGCGGTGTTGAAAGATAGCATATCTGTCAAATGTGTACATTTTCCCCGTTTATTTTGATTGTTTGAACTACATTGTGTTTATTATCTCGTTGCGTCTTTTGGATATAATGCCGAGTGTTTATTATCTCGTTGCGTCTTTTGGATATAATGCCGAAAGATTTCTGTAAACGGTCGAAGCAATTAATTGCTTCATTATTGACCTTTTTTGAGAAAGAGCGCGAATGTTGAAAACCATTAGTTCCAAAAACTGCTGTTCATGAGGTAAACGACTAAATTATTTACCATGTACGGAATAATACAAGTTTTTAATATTACAGAGGGTTGCTATTGCTTTAAATATTAGTTTATCCACCGTCAGTAGCATAGCCAAATGCATCAAAACAGACGAACTACTCACAAGCCCTTAAAAAAAAGTAAGAGATATGAAACAGAATTGATAATAAATATAAATGAAGATTCTGACGGTGACGAATGTGACTGGGAAGATTGAAAAAAATACATGCTGCTTACAAGCATGAAATCTTATCACTGAAGTAATGCAGTAAATTTTAACATTTTACCACTTAGTATTTATTTAAATAAATGCAAATCTATACCATCAATAAATTATTTTCTATAACGTTGCTTAATTTCCACTATTAATTTCGTACTTTTTCTATCTTTATCTGTTAAGCGTACGTAATGTGAAGTAAGTATTAATGGGGTATTTAAATTTTATTATAGTTACGTTATGAAACATTTAGAACTCGCTTCGACAATGTTAACCATATAATAAATAAAAATTATATGACAGCATAGCATATCAGTATATCATTTCTTTTAAATATTAAAAAAAATTTGAATAATTTTATTTGTTGTTTATTTTATTTATTGAGGTCTTGCCGGCAACATGTATAAAACGTGTCGTCGTGGATCTAGTATGACGTATAATTGGACTTAACGCGTCTCTACTATACTTTCGAATTGAACTAAAACACAAAAAAAATTGATCGAAGGACCTGAATTATGACTTTATTCGGTAGATAAGTTTATGCCTTTTAGCATTTTAATATGATTCCCGGTATTGAGCGCCCCCGACTGGCCCGAATATAGCACACTCTGGAGGTCCAATGATGGTTTAATGAATAAGTGAGTATATTTGGAGATATTAAGAAGCCGTGCAACAGCCCGAAGCACACTGCCGGTGTTGTTAAGAAATTATTGCTCTACGATTGCCCAAAAGTAATAAAGACACCTGTCAAATCCCTTGCCGTGGACGTGATAAAAAATCGATGGACCAACTCAAATTGTCTCATATCATTTCAAACGAGAATGATTTGAAGAAACCGTTATCGAATAAATAAGTGTTGCTTATACACAATCGATACTTAAGCGATTAAAAGCAGTCTTAAATAACAACAGTTTACCTAGTAAATATTAGTATGCATTTTCCAATATTTTATAAATATACCTCTGTGTACGCGGCAAGTGTTTGGAAGGAATTATTTATTTCAAAAAATTATTGTTAATTTATGTCCCTTCTTTTGTTACAGTAGGAATAAATATTTAAATAAATTGGTGTTGTTATTTATTTCGAATGAGATGCGACATAAATACAGTAAATAATATATTTAAGGTAACTTCAAAGTAGGATTGTCTCTATTGATCTACCCTGGAAACGTGGGTCTCCTACAAGCAGAGAACAACCAGTTCTTCGCCAGGCGATGCACGAGTATATAAACATCGTGAAGCCACGTAGTACTTGTGGATTTAGCAGGTATATCACAATATCGTATCTCTCTGTCCGGATTTTTTGCCGTTGAGCTAACTCAACGTTGCCCAGGGTGTACCACGAGAAGGTACCACACTTACACCCCAATAGGTGTTATAATACTGTAAATAATATTATTTACATTAATATACATACTTAATTTAAAATAAATAGATTTTTATTTGTGGAGTATAAGTCACTGTTAAGGACACAACATATAATTATATATACAGACTGTCCCGTAAAAAACGCCAACATTCATAATTCCGTTATTTATTGTCCGGTTTTATTTAAACAAAAAGTAAATTTAATAGCATCAAAAACACTATAAGATAGCAGTGTTTTATTTGTTTTCAATTGTTTTCATTACTGTCAAACGACAGTCAAGTTTTTTATTTTAAATGGCAACATATATATTTTTGGCTATATTCGGATTGTATTTTTTTTTTCTGAATTCAACGATGTATAACATGTTTATTTTTGATAAACGTTTATTGCAAAAAAAAAACTTTATAAATTTCATCTTTGTCTTCCATTATTTGTAGTTTTTTTTTTATTTTTTATTATTAGGAGATGTGCGATATGTGTTAAACAAGGTGGCGGGCAATTTCAACATTTATTATAAGAAACAAAACACTTTACAATAAATGTTGAAATTGCCCGCCACCTTGTTTAACACATATCGCACATCTCCTAATAATAAAAAATAAAAAAAAAACTTTATAAATTTCATCTTTCATTATAGTAGACTTGGCCCAGTCCACTAGCATTATGTCAATGTGCCTTAAGTGTCAGTTTGACTTTATTAAGTTTTCTGTATTACCCTGTTTGAACGTTTTGCCGCAACAAAAAGCGTATTTTCGTTAAAAATGAATAACAATGAATTAACGGACATGTTACAAGTGTTCTTTGAATGTAATAAAAATCGCCTTCAAGCAGTTCGGCGGTACAGTGCTCGTTTTCCGGACAGAGAAGCTCCAGGTTCGAAAATATTTCAGAGAATTGAAAAGAATTTAAGAAATTATGGATCATTTACCAAACCAAAAACACAAAAACGGAAATTCTCCGAAGATAAGGAATTAGATGTTCTTCTTGCAGTACAGCAAAATTCACGAACTTCGATTCGTGAAATTGCACATAATATTGGGGTATCAAAAACTACAGTTCATGGTATTTTAAGAAAACACAAACTTAAACCGTACATAGCTCGAAAAGTTCATGCATTAGAACAAAATGATCCTGGCCGAAGAATCCAGTTTTGTCGTTTTTATTTAAATGCATTAGAACAAGACCCGAATTTTTACAGAAGGATAATTTGGTCTGATGAATGCACTTTTAGCAACAACGGTATTTTTAATAGAAACATACATCGACAGTGGAGTGCAGACAATCCGAGATTTGTAATTGAAAATAATTTTCAAAGACGTTTCAACGTAAATGTTTGGTGTGGCATTTTAGGTGATCAATTAATTGGGCCATTTTTCATAGATGGTTGCTTAAATCAAGGAAAATACTACACTTTATTGCACGAAAATCTCCAAAACTTTTTAGAAGAATTACCTTTGGCAAATTTAAATAGAATATTTTTTCAACAAGATGGGGCTCCCGCGCACAACGCCAGAGTAAATACTGATTTGTTGAACACCCAATTTGGAAATAGGTGGATAGGAACATCCGGTCCTATCGAGTGGCCTGCGCGTTCACCGGATCTTACGCCCCTCGATTTTTGGTTGTGGGCTTATCTACAAGATCGAGTTTATTTAACAACTCCAGAAAATGTTGACATTTTAAGACAAAGAATTATTAACACTTGTCAAGAAGTACCTGCCACTTGTCTTTTAAATGCGACCTTTGGAGTAATTAGGAGATGTGCGATATGTGTTGAACAAGGTGGCGGGCAATTTCAACATTTATTGTAAAGTGTTTTGTTTCTTATAATAATATTTATAATACTTACATTTCCAATGTTTCACGACACATTCGAATATTTATAAATAATGGAAGACAAAGATGAAATTTATAAAGTTTATTTTTGCAATAAACGTTTATCAAAAATAAACATGTTAAACATCGTTGAATTCAGAACAAAAACCAATCCGAATATAGCCAAAAATATATATTTTGCCATTTAAAATAAAAAACTTGACTGTCGTTTGACATTAATGAAAACAATTGAAAACAAATAAAACACTGCTATCTTATAGTGTTTTTGATGCTATTAAATTTACTTTTTGTTTAAATAAAACCGGACAATAAATAACGGAATTATGAATGTTGGCGTTTTTTACGGGACAGCCTGTATATTACTTTTAACTATTTACATGTTATTTTATAACTATTATCGGGATAAATAAAACAAATTTTAATGAATTTCACTACTTTTTACATTACACAGTAACGATCGTTTCGCTCCAACCTGAACTTCGTCAGACATATTCGTCAGAAACTTATGGATATATATTTACATAAATGTACCGTAACAAACATATGTTTTCAATAGTTGAAGGAATGGGTAGTTTTTATTACTTAAATGTCTATGAACAAAAACCTTCAAAAAATATTGAACTACGATTTATACTAAAAGAAACAATCTTATACAACCCCCTTACCACAATTACTAATCGTATCCTAAATACGTATTTCGACAACTAAGTTGTCATCATCAGTAGGTAAAACCACTAATCAAAGTGTCGCACATGGGGCACAGTAAAGCTAAGCACATATGAAAACGCACGGTTTATACAATACTGTTCATAAAGTGATAAAACTAAGGGTCTACATGATGTTAAAGGGAGGCAGAGCATCGCTATGGAAAAATCAAAATAAAATATATGACAGTCTGAATATCAAATAAATAAATTAAGAAACGGTGAATTATTAATTTATAATTGATCATTGAGGATCTTATCAGTTTTCTTTAATTTATTAATTTCAAGTGACTAATAAATTAAGCATTTTGCCCTTATTTTGCATATGTAGTATTTTAAATTCTTTGTTTAAGTTGTGGTTTGTTAAATTAATATGAGACGCGTATGAAGAGTCACTTTTATTATTTCTAAAAGAAGAAAAATGTTCTTTGATGCGTATTTCAAACGATCTGCCTGTCTGTCCGATATATGTATGTCATGAATATCCTTGAATATGTCATGAATGTCCTTGTTGTTTTTTATAAATTTTGATAAATTGTTGTTAGTTCTATATATTGTATTAATGTTTAATTTTCTTAAATATTTACTAATTTTGAATAATGGAGTTTCATCAAGTAAAGGCTGAAACTATCCTATATGATATTGTTTAAGTAATTAAATAATAATGAAATATATTCAAGCATAAATTATAAGCTAAGTATATTTTTAGTATTATATTCTATGCTTAAATTTATTTCCGCCCGTATAGAGGTGTAATACATTCATTAGTTCACTGTCAACCTTTAAACACGTTCCAACATTTTATAAATTTCCATCCTTTATATGGAAAATGTTTGATTGTATAGTTTATTGCCTAATAGTAGTAAATAATAGCATTTTTATAATTGTAGTAAAAATTATTGTTTCTGTATACCTAAGTTAAGAAAATTACTTTATGGGCAGGTTGACCTATTTTCTAATGGACTTCTGTGAAGTCCTCTGACGTCAATATACGAGTATATCTTTTTCAGGTACTTCATGTTATTTCCGATTTGTATGTCTTTTAATGTTCGTCCAATAGAAATGGCCAATCTATATTTTAGAAAATTTTACTTCTCTCGTTTTTATATAATTATGCGTAACTTTTATATACTTATGCGAAGAAACCGTTTCAAAAGGTAGTATACTTTTATACCTAAAGACTTCACTTGTATGGTAAGAAAGTCAGAAATATTAAGGTATTTTCACGAAAATATTAAAACTGCAATTTGTTTTCATGCAAGTTGTTTTTCAATGTATTTCATTTTAAATTTCTTGCTTACAGCAAGAAATAATAAACATTCTGTAACTTAAAAAAAATTAATTTCTATTTATACAGTTAAAACACGAGTGCTATTAATTTTAATCAATTAAGATTAAAATTATCCTTTGAAACCTATCGCATTCTTCAAAACAGGACGATTAAGCATGTACTCATTTTCTTATAACTAGAGCTACTACACTGATCAAATCATTAAATATGTGTAGTTTTCTCACTGATGGTAATTATGCAGTTTAAATCGAAACAGTTACAAATCAAATTTCCTAGTTGTTGGGGCTGACGGTTCATGGAACCAAATGTTTGACTCCGGTTTCTAGCGGTGATGCTTCAACCCCGGTTATTAGAATCACGACCCCAATGTTTTCTTCACCGTGCATAGGTTGTAAGGCTGTATACACTCCACTTTTTAAATCTTCGGCGACTGTTTGTTAAATGAATAAATGTACTTTCATCAAAATATATTTATTTACACTATATGCATTTATTTTTGGATCTACAGCGACTTATACTACCATAAAAATTCTGTTGAGATGGTGTCTCTTGTTAAAGTATGATTGTTATGTTGATGTTTAATGTAAGATTGTGTGTCTTCATGTTTATGTACGACCGTTCTGTTGTTGAGTTGATACTGTCTTAATGTAAAAACTGTGTTTTCTATACTATTCTTGAGTCGATACTCAAGAATAGTATAGAGTATAGTATAGTTGAGAATGGTGTTTCCTGTTATGATGTTACTAATGAGACTGTTGTGTTAAGACTGTGTTACAAGTAGATAAGAATATACCACTACTCCTACAAACTATTACATAATTAAATATGCGTATTGGTTGACGTCATAACGGGGAAATTTTCCAAGATAAATTCGTGGAAACGGTACCTACGAGTAACAATACCAAAGTTTACGATAGAGTCTTAAAAATCTTAACTAATAAATACATAATAAAGTATCATTACCAGTTAAGTATTAGTTGCTATTGTAAATCTAAGTATGTCGTTCTAGATAAACTTCCATTTTTCAGTAATAAAATTAATTATATATATTTAGGAAACGTGATCTTAAGAATGGGTATCAGAGCAGCTATGCACAATTGTTAGAGTAAGCAATTGCTATAAAACCTTATTATTTAAAAGGTTAAGTTTTATTAAAAACCTCTCTTAATAAAGAAACTGTAATTTACTCTTCAAGATGCTTGAGACATTCGCGCAATAAGGATTCATAAAATTTTATTGGGAATAATAGATTTTGAGGTTTCGGGCTGTAATCGCGTCCTTAGTACTGCGTCCTTCTAACGCCCCTTAGCGGTCATGAACAATGACCGCGGAAATCTACCAGCCAGTTTATTGGAAATAAGTTTGTAAAATTACAAAGAAAATATACTTATTTACTAACCTGGAACCTCTTTTACAATTAAATGTCGAGGTTTTCTGTTCTACAGAGCTTCTTCCATATGATGCTTTCTTAACCATTCTCCTAGCTACCTTCCATGAGTTGTTTCTTCTCTTTAAGGGCACTGCTACTTCTAGCTACCACATCCTGCTCGGTCTACTGCTTCTTTTCTCATCATCCCATGACCATCTTTCATACATGCAAGATGCCCAAACCAGCTTAATTGTCTTTCATTTATTCTCTCTATAACTGATTTCAGACCAGGCCTATTTTTTATGTCTATTTATTCCTATTATTCATTTCTAAATTTTCTACCAATACCACCATCCATATTTCCTAGTATTTTTTCAATACTGCTTAGTGATTCTTCTACATTTGAATATATGCAATGGTATACAAAATCTCTTAATGATCTCATTGATATTCAAGAATTACTAGTGCATCATCTTGCTGGTAAAAAATTGAAATCTGTTTACTAACTTTAAGTTAATTCAAATCTTTACAGAAAATTTCAATGTTTTCCAATATGTCTTCGTGATATATAGGCTAATAGATTTAAATGTAATTGATGCTGATGATGATTAGTCGGTGCAAGTTAAAGATTTTTATTGCTGCAGTGATGTGTATTCTTTCAGCTGAAAATTTTTCAATTTGAAAAACTAGTTTCATATCTCCACGAGGTGTATGTACATTTCTAAATCTATAAGTGGCGCTTTAAGATAATTGAATAGTAATAACAAACCAAGAAAATAGTTAAGCAAACAAAAATACGTTTTTAGTTAAATATCTGATAGATTGTTCAATTGATGTGTTATCTATAACTATTGATGAAACTAGTTCATACTTAGCGATAGTAGGACGCCGACAGCCTTCTTCAAAAATGCAATAAATAACAATTATTATTATTTATTTATTTCCTATAGACGAACTCAAATAAAGGAAATTACATAAAATGTAAATATAAAGTAGATGCCATCGAAATAATATAAATATTCTTTAATAATAAACAAAAGAAAAACGAAAATCCGTAATTATGTATATGTTATCCTAAGCTGTTGTAATATTATACACAAAATTACATACAAGTGTCCCGTATCGTTATGTTCAAATTTTAGGAGTGTAAAGTAGACTTCATTTCAAGTAACAAAAACGCAAAACTTGTATATCCATTTTTATTTGTTTCAAAGTTAGGGATCTATGAATGTGATTGTCAGATCATGAAAGAAAATGTAATCCTAAAGTCAATACAAACTGATTTTATTTAAAAAAAAGTTATACGATTCAATAACAGGCCTGTGATTGTTAACGTCGCATAATAAAATGTTATCCTAAAATAAATAAACACGTGTCGTAGTGCATACAGTAATTTCTTGGAGATCTACAAAAAAAGAGTACTGGAAATTGATTTATGACAAAGAAGGCTCTTACTTATTTCTTACTTAAGTGCTGAACCATGAATATTATACAATAAACAAATGTTCAGATGACTGTTAACGTTGCATTTTTAATAAAGGATTACATTACGCTTCAGTTCATACAACAGCTTATTAGTGAGTGGACACGTTTTCTTTATTCAAAATGCCTTACCGAATTCTCAAGAGTATGCGGACATGCATTTTGTGTATGGCTACTGTAACGGCAGTGCACGTCGAGCAGTTACTAAATACCGACATCGGTTTTCCGATATGCGCATTCCTCATTAGTCTCATTACAGAACGTTTCTGGAAGTACACAGACAATTTCGGGGATGCGGACTGCGTGATTATCTTTTCGACCGAGGAGTAAATTTGCCGGCAGACTTAGAGGAAGAAGCAGTAGCTATTGTTACAAGGGATCCCACTCGCAGTGTACGTCGAATCGCTAGACAACTAGGAGTGCCACGAACGACGACAGTTTGGCGAATTTTAAAACGTCCATATCACTATCGCAGGGGACACGGTTTGCTTGAGGCAGACCACTATGCTCGTCTAGTTTGTTCTACCTGGATATTAAGTCAGTCGCGGCTTCATTTTAATTTCTGCAGAGCAGTTCTCTGGACAGGTGAATCTACATTCACGAGAAGTGGTGTTACAAATCTAAGAAACCTGCACAGGTGGTCATCAGAAAATCCCAAAGCTATACGCCCATCTAAATTTCAACATGAATTTTCTATTAACGTTTGGGCCCTAATCGATGACTTGTTGATTGGTCCTGTCGTTCTTCTTGGGAGGTTAAATGCGGACACTTATTCAATTTCTTATTGACGAACTGCCAGGTCTTTTAGAGGATGTCCCACTGAATGTTCGACGAGACATGTGGTTTCACATGGATGGGGCACCACCACATTTCGGAATTGCTGTCCGAAATTGGGTTAACGTCAATTATCCAAGATGGACTGGTCGAGGTGGTCCTGTTGCATGGCCACCCAGATCACCCGATCTTAATACCCTTGACTTTTATTTATGGGGGTACATGAAAAATTTAGTCTACTCGCAAGTTTCGAATACAAGAGAAGAGTTGGTGGATCGTATTCACCTGGCTGCCGAGCAAATCCGACAAAACAAGGATGAAATTCGAATAAGTACTTCTTCTGCACAAGCCTGCATTCAACAAGGAGGTGGACATTTCGAAAATATTATTAATTGAACTTTTTTTAATAAAATCAGTTTTTATTGACTTTCGGATTACATTTTTTTTCATGATCTGACAATCACATTCATGGATCTGTAACTTTGAAACAAATAAAATGGATATACAAGTTTTGCGTTTTTGTTACTTGAAATGAAGTCTACTTTACACTCCTAAAATTTGAACATAATGATACGGGACGCTTGTATTTGCATTAACGAATCACCTGCATGTCCAATAGAATTATAAGTTACTGCAAATGCGAGAAATTGTGAGATTAATTTGGTATTTGTTCTATTTGCCGAACAGTAAAATAAATCAGGAAGCCTTGCATTTAAATTTGGTACAGAAAAAATTATTTGGTTCAAGAGATAATAGCTACAATCGATGTTATTGTATGTACAATAAATTATATAAAAACTTAATACCACAAGTTGTATGTCTGTTTTCAAGCGCTACCATGTCAAATCTATTGAATAATATTTCATAATCCATACCACATTCTTGATCAATTCTGTCTTCTACATACCTGAGGAATTCTAATTTTCAATAAATTCAATGATGCAACATATCTTCATATCGTCAGCAAAGTTTCTCACAAGAGACCACTACAGTTATATCATTGATATAAATGAAAAAAGAAGTAAATAAATGTTTTATATTCAAAACCACGCACTTTCATTATCGTCTGCAGATGAATAGCGATATGGAAAACCGTCCACAACGTATTAAATAAACCTGCAGTAAACTGCCACTGTATTGATAAGTGACAATGAAACATATCGTCCGTTGAGAAAAATTCCTTGTGGCAGTTCGTACGTGGCATACACTATAAACTAACAATAAGCTGTTAGTTTTGTGAAACTAAAAATCGCATTATTAGAATTATATTTTCTATAAGTTATTAGAAGGATTAATGTATAAAATATGCAATAACGTCTTCATTTGTTACAGCAGAAAGCGCTGGTTAATTAAAGATAGGATAAATTAGTAAAAGCCACAATATAAATAAATATAAATATTTTATATAATGAAATTCTAAAATGGGGCCAAGCGGGTTTGTTTTGTAACTTTCTTTCATAAACATATTGTTATGAATAGTGGTTTGTAGATTTAATGCGCCACCATCCACAATTAGTTTACCCAACTAGGTTACTCAGCCGGTGAATTTTCAAAATATGAGACTTCTAACTTCTCGGGTTCCAATAAGGAAAATCGTGACTGTTTCTAGAAAGTTATTTAAGCGCCAGTAAAAAGTTCACACTATATTTATATTTTTAATAATATAAAATATTATTAAAAATGGGGTGTGAAGAACACAATACAAGTTATATATTTGTGAATGTATCTCCTCTCCAGAGACGCAGATACGTATTTCACCTTTCTACAGGATCGTCGGTACGCCCTGCTGGAGAAGAGATACATTCAACCAAACATAACTACCTTGCTATCAACCAGAAATTATTAACACAGAGCGTGAAAGAATATTCAGCGCTGTCTACATAATAACTGCCGAACTAAGCAACGTGTTTCTATAGACGGTAACACCCATATCTATAAAAAACTGTATTATCGTGTCTTCACTACTTATCGGGCGAACCGAATGCGTATATAACAAAATAATTTGAAACATACATGAGTGGGTAAAAACCACACCAATTTGTATAATACAAAAGTATTTTTAATAATATAAAATATTATTAAAAATGGGGTGTGAAGAACACAATACAAGTTATATATTTGTGAATGTATCTCCTCTTCAGAGACTCAGATACGTATTTCACCTTTCTACAGGGGCGTACCGACGATCCTGTAGAAAGGTGAAATACGTATCTGCGTATAATCTGTATAATCAAAATCTGAAACACGTTCAAAATTTACACATGCGCAAAATAACATGTACAAAAAATAACCTTGAATCCCGTCGAACAAACTTTTCAATTATAATTTTTTTACATTTACATTTACAATTTTAATAATAATTTTTATTATTTAACTTTATAATAATTAAGACTCTTAACTACTTATTTTAATACAATTGAAATACACTTTTAAAAGCTTTTTGTACTAAGACGTCTTATAAATATAATTTTACTTACATAAAAAAAATGTGGAGACACTTTTACGAGAAACGGTTGCTTAATTAAATATAATCATCAAAATACGAGAATAACAATCTCGTAGAAATATCGGAAATTAATATGAAATACCATCAACTATGGACACTATCAAAAACAAAACCCGAACTAATTTAAATATACAGGCTGATTCATTTTCGGCCCTCACCATGGGGATCTCGCTTATTATTGGAGATAGAGTATAGGTTTAAATTTGGCAAAGTTGTTAAATTTTGTGTTTGTTATAAATCCGTAAAGAAAATAGACCTGTGACAAATGACCTTCGTTATTAAAAAAAAAAAACGCGAAAACCCCAGTTTCTTCTTTTACCTGTAGAACCGACATTTGGCCTTGTAGCGAAAATATAATAACACATCCTTGTGGCCATTTCTAAACGTCTATTCAGTGGTGTACTCTAAATTTTTATACGACGTTTCGTTTCTTTCTAGCCATCATCAACTATCTAATTTCTTATAGGCGCCATATTGGATTTAGACATCTTCAGAAAGAGTTTTTTTTTCTGATTTCAATCATGTACCACATGCTGACTATAGTTTTTGACATTAGGTTTTATTTGAAAGAATAAATTATAAGATTAAATAAGGTAGCCATGGAATTTCAATCTGTCAAACATTTCATTTATTGTTCATTAATAATACAAAAATGTCATACACTAACGAAGAGAAACGAGATATGATAAGTATTTTTTATTCTTCGAACCGAAATTCAACAGTAGCGAGTACAAGATATCTACATTTATATCCAAAACGACAACAGCCTCATCGTACCATTTTTCTAGATCTCGACCGAAATTTGGTCGAGAATGGATCGTTTACAAGCCGCGTAATGGTCAAGACAACAGGAATTTAAATGAAAATCGACAAGATATTTTACAAATGGTAAATTAGAAGCGTGTTTTCAAATTTCATGTTAATCTTGTATTTTTATAGATAAATAATAATCCACCAATTTCTACACGCGTAGTAGCGTCAGAATTAAATTTGTGCCAGTCCAAAGTTTGGAGAACTTTACATAAAAGTAGGTTTAAACCATACAGGATCCATGTTAGTCACTCTTTACTGCCTGGAGATAATTTGAGAAGGCTAGAATATTTTGTAATTGGTTAATGGGAAAGATAGAAAATGACGAAAATTTTTTAAGCAAAATCATCTGGTCAGATGAAACAAAATTTACAAATTCTGGAATGTTCAACAGAAATACGGAGCACTATTGGGCAGTACAAAATCCCCGACAAAACAGGGCTAGAAGACCACAACATCGTTTTGGAATAAACGTTTGGATGGGTATTTTGGCAAATCGTCTCTTAGGACCAGTTATGTATGATGAACGTTTAAATGGAGAAAGATATTTAAACATTTTACGTACATACGTATCTGACTATCTTGACGACAATATCCCATTAAATCAATTACATTATTTATGGTGGCAACAAGATGGCGCACCAGCACACAATGCAGCTGTTGTTAGAAATTTCTTAAATCAAGAGTTTGCAAACCGTTGGATTGGAAATAGGGGAGTTGTTGAATGGCCTGCGAGATCACCTGATTTAAGTCCGCTAGATTTTTTTTTATGGGGATATTTTAAAAATAATTTTTATAAAGTAGATGCGCCACAAAACATTGAAGAATTACGAGACAGACTTCAGAATGCCTTCGATGCAGTTCCTAAAAGAACTATACAAAGGGCAGTACAAAATGCCAGAAGGCGTGCCCAATAGTGCATTACCGAAGATGGCCAGATAATTGAACATTTACTGTAATTGTTTATTGTTTACTTTTCTATGTATTTTTATTAATGTTTTTGTTATCTTGTACTCGCTACTGTTGAATTTCGTTTCGAAGAATAAAAAATACTTATCATATCTCGTTTCTCTTCGTTAGTGTATGACATTTTTGTATTATTAATGAACAATAAATGAAATGTTTGACAGATTGAAATTCCAAAGGCTACCTTATGTAATCTTATAACTTATTCTTTCAAATAAAACCTAATGTCAGAAACTTTAGTCAGCATGTGGTACATGGTTGAAATCAGAAAAAAGAACTCTTTCTGAAGATGTCTAAATCCAATATGGCGCCTATAAGAAATTAGATAGTTGATGATGGCCAGAAAGAAACGAAACGTCGTATAAAAATTTAGAGTACACCACTGGATAGAGGTTTAGAAATGGCCACAAGGATGTGTTTTTATTTTTTCTCTACAAGGCCAAATGTTGGTGCTACAGGTAAAAGAACAAAATGGGGTTTTCGCGTTTTTTTTTTAATAACGAAGGTCATTTGTCACAGGTCTATTTTCTTTACGGATTTATAACAAACACAAAATTTAACAACTTTGCCAAATTTAAACCTATACTCTATCTCCAATAATAAGAGAGATCCCCATGGTGAGGGCCGAAAATGAATCAACCTGTATATATTTCGATAAACACAACTGTCTCGTTTAATTGCAGATCTTGGTCTCCTGGATATTTTTACTAGGCCTCAAGAACACATCGGCCTCGAATAAAACTAGTTTTTATATTCGCACATTTAAAATAACATATCGGATATACACATATATCCAAAAATAATGTACATTTATTTTAAATTATTTTTAAAATATTATTTATAGAAAAAATCCATAGCCATATGTTAAATAATTATTTTAATAATTAGAACATTCTAAGTATAACATATATAGAAAAAACTACGTACAATATACTGCCTTGTAAATACTCCAACAAATTCTAATTTAATACGCTAATAAACTCAATTTCCAGATGTGAAAAAAACTTCTTTTTTAAAATACGCAATTCTGGTCGTAATTCTATACAAATCATTTTATTCTTTAGCCTGTTAATCTTAGAAATACACTCTCGTCTGTAACAAAATTTTTATTCCAGATATTTTGCCTATAAATACGTTTTTTATTCTAATTAAAAGAATTATAAATATTTTACAGTACGCTACTGAGATGCATACATAACAACGGTACTTTTCCATACAGTGACAACTTTTTATAACTTTCTTAAATACCCGTGTGCATTTTTTGCTTTGAAACTGCAAGATCAACGTATATATGCATATTTAATGAATTAAACATAACTTTCCCTTATGTTAAACACTGTTATGCTAACGACAAGATTTACAGTAATCAATGTGTTACCTTACCTGTTAATTTATAAATTTAACGCGAATAATAACGGGTGACTACAAATGATTGAAAATTTATTTCTTAAGCCGGCAACGATTCTGAAACTTTACATTGACATGCCTGATTTTTAAATTCAAATTAATTAGAAGTTTGACAAAGCAAAAGTCGAACACTCAAATAAATAAAATAATTGGCTGTTTAATGGTCGTCGTTGTTGAGAAAATAGTATATTAGAGAACTAGTGTCATAAGAAGTCATAAGACGATGTTTTGTTGTACGAGGCCAAGTTTGGAAAACGAGCCGAAGGCGAATTGTCTTGCTATTGAAAATGAAGTTCACATACTATCAGAAAATGTTTTATTGGCATATTTTAAGCTACAAAGTGAAATAAAAAAGCCTTCGACACTATGGGCATTATATTCTATGTTGCGTTCTTGTTTAAATATCTATAAGAACTTAGATATATCAAAATATTCTAAACTACAAGCATTCTTAAAACGTTGTGGACAAGGATATCAGCCAAAGAAATCTAAAATATTAGATATGGAACAAATTGATGATTTTATAGAAAATGCTGATGATAAATTGTACCTTGCAATAAAGGTATTTCTGTTTCTCTATTAAAACACAATTTGTATAGCATTTTCATTTTAGGTTGCATTATTAATAGGTTATGCTGGAGCTTGTAGACGAGATGAATTAGTAAATATGTCAATCAATGATATTGAATATAAGGATGATTTCATTGTTTTTTCGATACCTAAATAAAAAATTATTTACCTAGAAGTTTTGCAATCACAACCCCTAAATGGATTGATTTAATAAAAAAATATATAAGTTTAAGACCAAAAAACACAACCATTGAACGTTTCTTTCTTACCTATCGCAATGGATATTGTATATCATGTCCAATTGGAATTCATACAATAGGCAAGATGCCTAAACTTATTGCGGTCTTTCTTAAATTACCAAATCCTGAATTATTTAGTGGACACTGTTTTAGACGTTCCAGTGCGTCTCATATAACAAATAAGGGTGGTGATTTGATTACAATTAAGCAACATGGAGGATGGAAATCGTCAGCTATAGCTGAGGGTTATATTGATACATCCATGAAAAGAAAAATTGAGGTTGCTCAAATGTTCTCGTCTGAACAAAATACATCAAGTGGGTGTTCAAGCGTTTCACAGCCACAATCTTCAAATAAAAAATCTAAAGTTATTGTTGAAACTAATACTACAAGGAAAACGTTAGTTTCCAATCAAAACCTACCTGGCATTAGTATAAATGCTTATGATTCATCGCAAGTTAATGTACATGTTTATACTAATTACAATAACTAAAATAAAATACATTAACATAATTATATTTTTATATTGAGTTTTGTGCTTCATTATTACCTTGTTTAAGTACTAAAATATAATAATAAATAGTCGTTATTCTACATTCATGTATTATCTTTTGTATTCTGGTAGGTACATAACCTATATTAAGCAGCGTGTCAAATATTATTCCAAATTGAACAGGAAACCAACACTAAATAATGAAAGGTTGCGTCTCGAAATATGGTTCATTTTGAGCCGCGAATGCGTATCAAAATGAGATCATTGTGTGTGTGTGAAATAGAAAAATACATTTATTGCGATGACGTACTTTCGAAGCGGCTTGCAAAATGAAGATTGGTAACTTGGAATATATTAAGCAGTTGACTTACGATCAATTTAACGAAATGTATCCAGAAGAACAAGTTGATTTGAATGTTAAACAGTTTTTAAACACTGGTAATGTTACTGGTTAACTGGCTCCAAAA
The DNA here is from genome assembly GCA_935421215.2 of Melolontha melolontha. Lineage (NCBI taxonomy): Eukaryota > Metazoa > Arthropoda > Insecta > Coleoptera > Scarabaeidae > Melolontha > Melolontha melolontha. The sequence goes on from OW285238.1 coordinate 39,636,433, forward strand.
ACATATTCAAGCTTATGTTATTAAATTTGGTAGAACGAGGTATTAAGGGGCAATAACTCGTAAACCTGGCGGTGGAGTACCTAGAAAACGAACAGCAAATTGCATAGAGGATATTCAACGTCGAATGGACAACTCACCAAAAAAATCAATTGCAAAACTATCACAAGTTCATTTGTCAGTGGGAACATGTCATATTATTTTAAAAAAGGCCTTAAAGTTGTTTCCATATAAAATTCAAACAGTTTCGGAACTCGAGCAGGTAGATTTTGTTATGAATACACATTATTGTCTATGGCTTTGAATAAAATAAATAATAATGACATTCTCGACAAATGCTTCTTTTCGGATGAGGCTTGCTTCCATCTTTCAAAGATATTTAAACAAGCAAAATATGAAAATTTTGTCTGCAGAAAACCCCCATAAATTTGTGGAAATTACGCTACATCCACAAAAAATAGGCGTCCGACTAGAAGTTTCAAGAAGACTAATTATTGGGCCTATATTTTTTTAATCAAACCATAACTGCTGAAAGATATCGAAATGAATTATTAGAGTCGTTTATTAATAAACTTCATGATGATGAACTTACCGAAGGATATTTTCAGCAAGATAATGCACCAGCGCACAAATCTCCAGAAATAATAACTTTTTTGCAAGAACTTTTACATATAAGGATTATTAATTTTCCTCCAAGATTTGACAATTTTACATTATTTTATTTTTCCATATTTAAAGAATACCATTTTTAAGACCAGACATCTACAATCGAAGAGCTTCGTAATGCTATTGTGAATTATTATGCTGACATAACCCAAGAAATCCTAATAAATGGTTTTCAAAGCACGAAGGCGTAGAGTTCAACTTTGTCTTAAAAATAACGGCCAGCATTTCGAACATCTGCTTTAGTATTATTTTCTTTTAATTTCGACTATTGTAATAAATATTTTTTCAAAAACTAAATTACTAATTATTACACACATTTACAAGACATAATCAAACTATCAAAATTATACGTTTGTGACAGAATACGTGCACCGTCGCCAACCATTAAAAAAAGCATGCAGGAAAGTTTTTGAAGGCACGTTAGGATGTATATTTCACCGGCATATCTTGTGAGAGGTCCCGAGATTGGATCCAGGGTCGGCTGTCTGAGAAAGTTTTCGTGATTTTCCTTTTTGTTTAAGGTGAATGCCGACAGCTAAACATCTTAAATTGCTCCACGGACGCGGGCGTAATAATAACTCATGACCTGCCAATGTCCTCTGTAATTGGCGTTCGCTTATTAAGTGATTAATTACTGGATTATTTTCCAGCAATTTTATATTTTCAAATAAAATAACTTTGAGTGAAATATATAGTATACTCTTCTATTTTGTCTTACCATCTGTTTAGCTAATCTAAAAACTGTGCGATTCTTCCTGTGCTTTATGAATTTATTTTAGGACGTCTAATTTTAAAAGTGAAAGTATTTATAGCTATTTTGAATTTCCATAAGCCAAACTTTATTTCTATACAAAAGATTTTAAAAAACCCAGGAGAAATGTCAAAGTTTATACCTGACGTCTGTATGTTTAATAAAACATGCGATAATTCCCATAAATGGAACAATGTCTATTTTTAAATAGCGCACTCATTCCTTTTTTGTAATCGATAACCGTGTCAGAGACTTTTTTGTTATTTTTAGAACTGAACATAAAGTCAATGCGACAGAGATGATCCCCTAGTGTAGATGTGGCACGATAGAAAATTGATTTTTCATGCTGTTTGTGGAATGACGAATAAAAATAAAGAATTTATCGCTCGGGTCGGCAGGCGAATATTTAAATCAGAACGGACGAATAGACTCTATAAATAATGCACAATGTATCAGGTCAGCTACATATCCTTGCTGTAAGTTACACAGTAAAAGTAAGTTTAATATTTTGTCGGCCGTATGTTTACGACAAACTGTTATATATAAATGGATTGAAGTACGAGGGCGGATTGAGATATAAGGTTTCCAGCTCTATAAAATAAGAATACCAAAAGGCAAAATAACCAAATATTTTTCCACATAATAATCATTTAGTGCAATACATTTTTCCAAACGCTGAATCCATTTCTTCATTGCGTCCATATAATAACTTTTTTATTTACTGTTGATCCAATTGGGAATAGCAGTCCAAAATTCAGTGTCTGATGAAAAATGTTGAAGAAGCTATTGACCTCCTTCAACTTTCGGAACAATCAGAAAAAGGTGCCGAATCAAGACTGCACGGAGGATGGCTTTTATATCTACATTGATTAGCTTCGCTCAACAACATTACAAACATTTATAAAGTTTACGGGTTTGTATACACCCACCGATGTTTCCTTTATATTGTAATATGTAAGAATTACCAGGCTAAACTCAATTAGTGTCTTTTCAAGTGTGCGTTCTACAGATCACTTAACTGTGTATCTTCAGCTAGTCTTCGTTCAAGATTTGCACAACTACCTTTGTACTCACCAGTGTATTTTCGACGGTCTTCGTATAATCAACTCTGGTCAATGTCTCTCCAAGAGGTCATTAAACAGTCTACATTCGGCAGCTCTACGATAGACAATCTGCCTTCAACAGCTCACGCCATAACATGTTTTCAACCAGTCTGCACTAGACAGTCTGTGACAGTGTTTTAGATGTTTAATGGTTTAATGGTGTCTTTCTAACAATTCTGCATTCAACGAGCGTGTCTTCAAAACTTCACTTAACAGTGCACCTTTAATCAGAGTGAGCCAACTTATTCAATTTAGCGTTCTCCTCGATTATATTTAGTTATCTGTATTTAACAGCTATACCGGGTGTCCTTGAAATAAAAAGGCAACGTACGAAAAATGAAAAGATGCAATTAAAGAGAATATATATTAAAAAGATTGTGAGCCAATGTCCATTAGAAATATCTTAAACAGCGTATTTAAACATACGCTGCAATGTTCATGTTTATAGAAACAGATAACATTGTTTAGACGGCTGTCGATTCTTCAATGGGTCAGCTTTGTTTACTTAGGGTTCAACAACCTCAATATAATTACTAGAGAACGGACACGCTTACCACATGACGCAAAGCCCAGTGCAGTACTGGCGAAAGGCTGTACTTCTAAAATATTTAATTTTATTTATATAATTGGAAAACGAACGGGAGGTGATCTATAAAATTACGAAATACATATTTATTTGTTGAAAAGTTGTATTTATAAAGTTTTTAATTTTATTTATATAATTGGAAAACATACGGGTGGTCATCTATCTATCTAAAATTACGAAATACATATTTATTAATTAATTTTATTTATATAATTGGAAAACAAACGGGTGGTGATCTATAAAATTACGAAATACATACATATGTATTTGTTGAAAAGTTGTATTTTTAAAGTTTTTAATTTTATTTCTATAATTGGAACATTTTTATTTGTTCATTTTGTCGTTCAAGTTGAGTAAATGAGTATTAATATTGACTAGCAATAGTTTCTCAAGGTTTTCTTCTGTCAATTTTGTTCCCTTTGAATTAAGTACATCCTTATAAATAGAAAACAAAATTAAATAACGAAATTTTATGCACACTTACGTGAAAATAATTGGAAGATTTTGCTTAAATGAAAAGAAAAGGAAAGTACGTGCTATTTCTCTTACGAAAAACGATAAACTTATTTATTTTATCTACGTACACGACACCACTGAAAACACTATATTCTCCGAATACAATAGCTGGGTTGTCCATTGTTATCGCTGCGAGACCAGGTGGCCGAGTAAGTCAAACAAATACTTCATTGAATTACGCCGGGATGTACTGAGCGACGTTATACACAATTCCAATTGCCGATTGCGTTTTATGGAAATTGCATCCGTTCTCTAATAATTACGTACGGATGTATCTGCTGTAAATCAATTCTGGACGAAAACCACTAGAACTGACCTAAATCACCTACCTTTCTTGTGCATTACGTTCAAGTTTTTTGTTACGAGAAGTACCAAAATATAAAATACATCTCAATATGGATTTAGAATACCGCTATTGAATACACACACTGCAATGTTTATGTGGAAAACTTCTTCTAAAACTGTGGAAGAAAACATTGAATAATCAGTTTTGTATGGCAAGGATTCAATAACCTGGTACAAAAGTCAGCTGTTAAAAATTTATATATCCTTGTGAATTTTTAAAGACGATATATTAAAGGAACATGTAAGATGTGCATTTAACGTCCTAGCTGGTAACAATTTATCTTTAATCGAAAAAACATATCGAACAGAGCATACTTAAAGCGAGACCCACAATAACAAAACTATTATTTTTGTTATTGTCCGTCAACTTTAAGATATCGTCTTTGAACTTTTTATAACATAGTCGGTCGCACAGAGGCGTGACAGAATTTGTTTACATATCTTTGTCAACTTTTTTTTCGCTTATGACAGGGAATTTTGGAAAAATATTTTGAATGTATATTCTACGAGGAATGTTTCCAAAGTTCTGAGAATTGTGTTCTAATTAAATTACGCAGAATTTATAGGCAATGCTTTTGGTGATAGACAAGTCTTGACATGTTTATGCAGCTATCCAGTGCAATATCAGTCTGATTCCGGTATTCGACCGATATAGACGCATTTTCGTAGCACTGTTTGTGTAACCATGGAAGACGTGGCTAAATCTTAAAGGGCAATATTTTGTTTTTGCAGAAAGAGGGTGTGAAAACTTTAGAAATTATTAAATGTCTGCAAGAAGTGTTTAGTGAGTCTGCAAAATCTAAAAGTACTGTATATCGATGGATCGATCATTTTAAAAGTTGTAGAATATCATTAGAAGCCGATCCACGCAATAGTAGCCCGAGCACGTCGGTAAATGAAAGAAACATTATTGCCGGTTTCAGCCTGCTGGGTGCCAAGGCTGTTGGAACTAAACAGAAACTCAATAGGTCTGACACTTGTCGTCAACTTCAAGAGCTGTTAGCCCATTAGGGTGGCAACGGATAATAATCACTGACGAAACGCGGACTCCTTATTTCAATTCTGGCACCAAAAGTTAATCCAAGGAATGATGTTAACCCGAAGAACGGCCTCCACTTAGGCGCGGCGTGCAGTTCCGTCTGTTGGAAAGGTAATGCTTCTGGGATTATGAAGGCGAAAGGTACTACAATTAACACAGAACATTATTCGAACTGATTATCTGGACCACTGCGGCAGGCACTTATCAGAAAACGGCCTGAGAAGTTGCATAAGCGTCCGTTATTGCAACAGGATAGTGCAAGACCGCACACCGCAAGAAAAATGGGAATTGCTTCCGCATCCACCTTACTCACCGAATCTCGCACCTCTCTTTTTTTTTTGCTCTGTTCTCAGATTTGAAAAAAACTGTCGTTGGTTTAGAGAGTTTAAACTGACGTAAAAGGTGCCATAAATAGGTGAATTGAGAAGACACCAAAAAAGGTCTTTGAGGACGGCTTAAAAAAATTAATTTATTATTAGGATAAATGTATTCAATTATATGGCGATTATGTAGAAAAACTACATAATAAAATTGATGAAAATTACAAATGAAACAGACATGCAGTATACACATCTGTAACAGTACACATGGACAATACACCTCGTATTTTCCAGAATTTATTTCTGTTTAAGACACGAGTTTCTGTCATTTACTATTAGGCTTCATCAGTTAAGCTAGTGAAGTAATTAAAGCTTAAATCGCCTATAAGGTATAGCAAATTTTGTCCTATCAGGTAGCACCATATAATATAGTGACATCTGACGGACGAAAGAGACTATTCCGAAAATGGCAACCCTTCCCTTGACGGGCTATCCCCCGCTTAAATCGCCTATAAGGTATAGCAAATTTTGTCCTATCAGGTAGCACCATATAATATAGTGACATCTGACGGACGAAAGAGACTATGCCGAAAATGGCAACCCTTCCCTTGACCGGCTATGCCGGGGTACAGAAGGGAAGAAAATACGTATATAGGTGTAAGTCCATTAACACGATGCCAGATGGCAGTAAATATACAAAAAAGGTTTAAGTATATCAATACGTTAAGCACGTATTACGCATTTGTTACAAATGAAACAGACATGCAATATACACATCTGTAACTGTACACATGGACAATACACCTCGTATTTTCCAGCATTTACTTCTGCTTAAGACACGTGTTTCTGCCATTTACTATTTATTAGGCGGTGTACAGTGTACAGTTACAGATGTGTATATTGCATGTCTGTTTCATTTGTAACAAATGCGTAATACGTGCTTAACGTATTGATATACTTAAACCTTTTTTGATGAAAATTGACAAAATAAAAAAATTAGCTAAATAGCAGGAAAGTGGATCCAAAGGAAGACCTAAGTTAAGATGGGAGGACCAAGTGATTAATGATATAAGGGCCATGGGAATCATTAACTGGCGAGAGAAGATAAAGGATAGAAAGGTATGGAGGCAAATAGCAGATGAAGCAAAGAAACATGACAACCTGTAAATACAAACAAACAAGAAAATGGAGAGGAGTGACGAACCGCCCCATAATGATAGTCAGAAGAGCTCAAGCAGCGGCTCCAATTCCGTAAGGAATGTATAGCCAGTTATAAATATAGCTAAATTCCCAGAATTTTGGAAATATCCCTCGTATATAATATATTTCCATTTTTTATACGTTGTCTTTTTATTTCAAGGACACCCGGTATAAGTAATAAATAAGTCAACAAATACTTGTCTTTCTTTCTCATTAACCACCCTGAACAAGTTATCAATGTATGTATGTCTATTCAGATTACGATCTGTGGATGGCAAAAACGGGTACACATTGAGTTTTGCAAAAGAGTTTTGGTCACTTTCGCGTTGTGTTCCTTACAGTCATATTTTGTGTTTAATAAATAAACGTAAAATAAATTTTCGATTTACAATCTTTCTTATGTTCTAGATTTTTACATGTCATACTTGCTCTAATCTATAAAGTTAATGTGTTCTCAACCTTTTTATTATCCAACTGAATGCTTGAAATAATTACGAATGTTTCTTGTGTCCCTGCAACCTTCTTGAGATATTTCACGTGGCATACTACCTATAATCACATGTAATCATATATGTATTTGTTTTTTTTATATCGTGTGACCTGAATGTATGTATGCATACACGTTCTCGATTATTAACGAACCCGCTCATAACGGAAACTACTTTGTTTTTTGCACAAGGAGCAGCACATGTATATTTTACACAACACACAAAATCAGAGAGAGAAAGAGAGATAGAGAGAGGGATAGACACACACAAACACACACGTATACGTAGATACGTTACGTAAATTCTAAACGCCAATTCCAGCGAGTCGACGTCATTTAAAGTAAACGAACTCCCTCAAGGGGAAATCGAAGCCATGACCGTGCCTAGAACGGACTCTCTAAATAGTTAAGCGTTTCGTAATGGAAAAATCAATTATTTCACCGGACCGAAAGAACTGGAATTTCTGGGGGTGCCCACATTCGATCGATACTATTTCTGCTGGCTCTTGTTTCTCTACTACAATGAAAATGCACTTGCTGATATTAAACGAAAGTTTCGCAAAGTGAAAATTGGCTTATGTACCCGTACTTTACTTCGTATCGATCTATATTATTTATTTGTAAAGACCTTGCCTTGGACTTCTTTTATTATTGACTCGAGTTCTGATCTGCCGTCGTGTAACTTGCTTAAAGATCGTAGACTGCCTTCGTTCTCGTTATTGGAACCGGTTCATTTAATATTGTTCTTAAGAGTACGGCGAGACGTTGTGCTGCTGTCGGCTACTGATCATTCTTGGAATGTTCGAGCCCTACAAGTATTTTATTTTGTAATCAAGCCTCTACGTGACCAGTATATTGTCTAGCCATTTCGATTCCCTTTAATACCTTTACATAAACTTTGAGTGACAGATATATTGCAAAAAATGAGAAAGAATGTTTTTTTTGTTAAAATCCTAAGCAATAATCGATCCTTGTTTTCAACGGATATCAAATGCCATTGTGATAATATTTTTCTTTCCTATTAGATGCATAAACTTATCCTTTATGAGTGAATTTATTCTAATGAACATGAAGTTATAAGTTCCTAAATATATACATAGATTAAATTCTTCAAAAAAAACCCTTACCACAATTAATAATAGTATCCTAAATACGTATTTCGACAACTAAGTTATTATCATCAGTAGGTAAAAGCCACTAATTAAAATGTCGCACATGGTGCACAGTAAAGCTAACACATATAATAACGCAACTTTACACGGCCTCCACTGACTTTAAAATAAAAATACACAGACTAAAAATTACGACGATTTACCTCTCTTAAGAAAACGCCAACACCATGTGTTTATTCTCTACTCTCACGCCCTTTTCAACCTTTTCTACCTCTTTTTTAAGAAAGAAAAAAGGCAACTGTATGTGATCGGACCGTTGTCCGAATTAAACGTATTACGTTTGTTTTTAACGGTATGAATGCTTTCGTAGGCGTCGAGATCTCTGGGGTGGCTTTGACAATTTTTAACCCTTTAACCAACATATTGTGATTTATGTCTAATGCATGATTAGCCACGCTAGATTTTTCTGGTCTATTAAATTTAATATGTCATATGTTTTCTTTAAAATGGGTTATTATTGAGCGTTTCGTTTGACCTATATATTTCAAACTGCAATAATCGCAATCGATTTCGTATATACCGGATACCACATTCGAATTAACTTTAACTTTGGTATTATCTAGGAGACTTTTGATGGTGTTTTCAGACTGAAAAGAACTTGAAGACCTCATTCTTATAACGCTCATATAACACAGATGTAGATAAATTATATTTATGTAGAATTGGAATTGTATTAAATATTGTAACAATATTATTTACGTATACTACATCGTGCAAACGGCACCTACTAAAGTGTTGCCTATAAATTAGAAACACATAAACTACATTTTATATTCGACTATATGTTTATTTTCATCTTCGAAGCTTATTAATGTACTTACTGTACTCCTATGATTGTTTATTTTATTGTGTAAACTTAATTTCCATTCGTAGCGATAATTCTTAGTATAATAAGTGCAGGAGTTTTACCCTTTTTATCATTGTCTACGATAGAAGGTATACTTTGAATTTAGTCTGCATATAACACTTCTTAAGTCGATATTTTCTAAGTCTGTAAAAAATCAGTCATAAGTAAATTTAATTCTAATTCTAACTCAAAATCAAACTTGAGATAATATTTAAATATCTAAAGTATGATAAATGTCTAATAAGTAGGGACCGGATACAAGAAGCCCATGATTCATCGCCCACGGGCGTATTATTTAAAATTTGTATTTTTAAAGAGTTTTTAATTTTATTTATATAATTGCAAAACAAACGGGTGGTGATCTATAAAATGCGAAATACATTTTTATTTGTTCATTTTGTAGTTCAAGTTGAGTAAAGGAGTATTAATATTAACTAGCAATACTTTCTCAAGGTTCTCTTCTGTAAAATTTGTTCTCTTTGAATGAAATACATCTTTGTAGATAGAAAACGTCCTTTCTACTTCGCAACTGGGTATAGGTGCATATTAGAAATATTATTTTATTTCAGCGTATTTACCAGTTAGATTTTGAGACATTGTCCCCATACACAATTGCCGCAATGTTATTAAATCTGGATTTCTATTAAAAACTGCGTCTAACTCTTGCTGAAGGTCACATCCGAAGTTACTTGAATATTTTTGAAATTATTAATAGCCACATCTAATCTGGTTAATAATTTAATTTGTGATTTTGATTGGCAAATTTCCAAAGTGTTCCTTAAGAAAGTACAACTGATTTTTTACATATGGAATTTGTTTTAGTTCCTTGCACTCAGAAATACTTCGAGCATCGTCATTTAAACATGTAACAAAATTTTGTAAACTATCGAAACTCTCTGCATAAAAACCAGTAGCTTATAACCATTATTGCCATCTAGTTATAACTGGAAAGGGAGGCAGTGACAAGATGGAAGCTTTTCCCTGTAAACAGCTACTCTCAATGGTGGTTTTCCAAATCTTTTTTAAAAGCGGATACAAGTCTATCAATTTCCTGGAAGGTGTCTCCGATATATTCACACATTCTGTGGAGAGCATGTGCTACACAAGTAATATACAGCATATTAGGATATGTTTCCTTTAATAGTCTACCTATTTTTAACATATATGCAGCACTGTCACTGATAAATAAAAGTATTTTTTCTTTATACCTGTCGTCCGAATGAAGCATTTGGGGCATATTCTCGTAAATGGTTTTAGCTACTGTTTCCGCATCAACTGTATTCATAACTTTTGTTGCTATTACATATGCATTATATGGAATAGTTGGATGTAGTACACCAGCTACAATATTTACCACACAGCGTCCTAATGTATCGACAGTTTCGTCGGCACTTATCCTTAGGTACTGATTTGAAAGATGGCTTCTAATGCGTTCTACTGTTTTCGTGTAGCACTTAGAAACATAATTTGCGTAAGGTGGATTCATCAGGAACATTTCGACCAGTATATTAGAGAAATGTTTTGAAGTTGAGATTGTTATAGTTATTTAACCAACAAATACATTAATGAAGGCGATTAATGATCGAGATATTTTAACGCGTGAGCGCAGCGAGCGCGTTAATGTTCGAGATCATTAATCGCATTTTAATGTAAGAGTTAGTTACAATACTTTTCCGTCGACCGTATATTTTTCTAAAGTGGAGAAAAACAGTTTACAACTTTTTTTTTATTTATTAATGATCATTATTATAATTATATATGTTCATAGTCGAAATATTACAATTATTAAAAGTAATTGGACACGCATTAGAATTTGTATGGTTTTGTGAATGTAAGTTTACCTCACTACTTTGGATATTTGTCACAGAATTTATTTCAGCGTCGGTAGAAGGAGTGGTATGACAAGCCTGTGTTGTAGTTTCACAAAGAATTTTTTTAGCTGTATTAACTTTATTTTGTAACGAATTCTCAATATATCCTTCTGCAACAGCAGTGGATTTCCAACCACCAAGTCGTTTAATAGCTGAAAAATCTGCACCGCTGTCTGAAAGTATCGAGGCAGAAGAACGCCGGAAACAAGGTCCCGTATAGAGATGCGGCTGCTCCAATTTCAAAAAAGTGGCTATTATGGACGGCATCTTCGAAAATGTATTTACACCAATTGGCTGTGGCCAACATTTACCATTTTTATAAAAAATAAGAAAGCGTTTGTGTTGAGTATGTACTGGCCTCAATGAGATATAGCGTCTAATTAAACTGAGAAGGGTTTTTTGTTCATTGTCTACTATGGTAAATATCCTGTTTGTGTGTGTTTTAGATGCTTTAACTGTTACAAGATATTTTGATTCTAAATCTTGAACGTCATCCGTTTGTAATTTCAATAATTCATCTTTTCTCATTGCTCCAGATACTCCGAAAATCAAGGCAAGCTACAAAATGATTTATTATCCAACTATTGAAATTTTAACTTTTTTAAATTTACCTTTGTCACTAAAAACAGGTTGTCAGGAGCATCAGAAATAAATGCTTGTACATGTTCTTTCTAGAGCGCTTTTGACTTCTTCGGTATATATCCTTCTTTTTTCCTCTTGATAAACATTATTAATTTTTAAATTTGCTAATGTCTGTGTTATTTTTCAAAATCAGTGTCGATTTCAGTTTTGAGTATTTTGGCCATAAACTTGCAATTAGACCTTTCTTTGCAATATCTGAGAAATATGCCAACAAAACCGTCTCTGAATAATGCTTTACTTGTTTCTCATTGCACCAAGATATAAATTCGGCATACATTTTTTCATACAGACTTCTGCTCTTTTCCGGCAGTAAATTTAATGATGCTGAATTAGCACTTTCTGCCACTTCCGGCGGAGTTAATGTAAAATTTTCATCCACCTCCATTGCTTGGAAGAATTCAACGCAACACAAAACACTAAAAAACCGTTCGATTCTGTTTCACGCTTAATAATGACAGTGAATAGCGCTTTAGTTTGACGTTGTTTGATTTTGTTGATTTCCTTGGTTACCATGGAAATCATCAAAATCGTTCATTAACAGAAAATCATGCATTAATAAGGGTCATTAATGTATGATTTTGAGAACGTTAATAACGGATGTAAATACACGGTCGACGGAAAAGTTTAATTAATGGAATATTTGCCGCCATTAAAGTTTATTCGTTAAAATTGTCAGATTCCAACGGGTCTAATTTCTGTGTATGTAAGTGACGTTTTGCGTGCGATTTCTTGGAACTTTTTAACGATATTTTACTTTGCAATAAATTTCGGAATCACTGGCAATGGACATACAATCAGTTTGACCCTTAATCTAACCCGCCATTGTTTCACGATGCCATTCTCGACATTGTTCCATATTATATCTGAAAACTTAACATAAACAACATTCTAGATGTAAATAAATAAAAATTAAAAATGTACGCATAAGTTATTGAAACTTAACGAAATTCGCTGGACACTTACGTATATATGCAATTAACAGTTAAAACAATGAAATAAAGAAACTAACTCAGCGTACTTTATTTATCTTACGAAATATAATCTAATAAATAAAATGAATTAGAAAAACTCCTCCCGCTTCTATGTACGCCCATGAAGAAAGGAATTTAAGTGTAATATTAAAGTAATTGCGTCACAATTCAACGACAAAAATCAGATGTGCGGTTAACCGAATGAATAGTACTATTCAATAACTGCGTGTTGTACCTACTTAGCTATGTTATAGTACGGTAATTCTAAGAACAATTAAATATTTATATTTTATTCTCAAATAATATTTTTTAACGTTATTTACACAAGTAATTGCGTCACCATTCAACGACAACAAACAGATGTTATAGGTTATAGACTATTTATATGATCCATCGTAATTTCGGCCTCTCGTGTCCGGTCCCTAATAATAAGTAACTGAACGCTAACGTACACAGTTGTACGGTAATTCCAAGAACAATTAAATATTTATATTTTATTCTCAAATAAAGTTTTTTTAAGGTTATTTACACGAAATAAATTAATTTTATCATACATTACAATATACGGTTTGAAATTTATACGAAATTTTCATTACTGACTGTATTTATTTTACGACATGTATAGGTACATGTTAAAACGTTTGTTTTCGACCCATCGTTTGAATTCACATGTACAGAACAACCCAACACGTGTTTTTCTCGTCATTCTGGTCGCTGTTGTATATATTCAAGCATCTGCGATCAGATTTTGTATGTTTATGGGGCCGTAAAACTAGTAATTGTATATTTAATAAACATATACATGTGCGCTTGGATGTGTATGTGTTTTCATGATATGTAATGTGCGCGCGCGCGTTTGGATACAAATGTATAGGAAATGCGAATTTATTTCGAGCTAAAGTTTATTTTCCTTAGCCGTTTCCTATTCTGTACATTCTGCCAGCACGTATCAACCAGTTATTGGTGCCAGAAATAGATCGGAATCATTAGGGACGCAGTGGAGGAAGTTGTGTTAAATTTTTTTAATACAGAAGTGTAGGCAGTAATAAAAGAGTAACAACATAAAACTGTCGCGTTTAAAACCGTTGTGGCTTAGAATTACTCAAACATGCCTTTAATCTAAAAATAATTTTATTACATTTGCGAAAACCAATTGATTAAGAATGCAAAAATATTGTGAGTATACTTAAAAGAAAACTTACGTCTTATTTCTGGTAATAAAGAAAATGAATTAATTTTCTAATTTGTTGTTTTAGTGTTGAATGAACTGAAAAAATTATCTATCCAAGCAGAAGAGAAAAATATAGAATTTGTCAACAATTCTATTTTTATTTAATTACGTCTCATTTCAACGTAATTTCATCCAGATGAAGAAGTTTTCTTTTATCTTAATTAAATGTTAGAAATGTTCATTTTGTAGGACTTAACTGACGCGATTAAACCTAGATCAAGCACAAATTATTTTTAGATTAGGAACGCTTTTCCAATCTAATTTTTTCTTGACATCATTTATAATCCACATAGTAATTAAAAATTATTCAAAACAAATAGTTTTTATTGAAATAGAATTTCAAAATTTTCTTTGAATGTACACCCTTACTTTTGTATAGCGACAGAAAAAGAAGGGGTGAAAGATACATAGTAATGCCTTCATACAAAAAATCGCTGTCCAATGTTCACTTAGTAACGAAAAAATGATTTGACTTTATTCGAGTCCGGTCCTAACGGAGTGAATATACGGGCAGTAATACGGGCTTCCACCTTTAATTCATTTCATCAATAATTCTGTTTACCGACGAATTATTTTGTTCCATCGGTATTTGTCAGTACCACCACAAATTTAAAGATAAATATACCGGGTCCCTTTTTTATCATTACACATACATCGCCTTATGTGTAGAGCTAAAAAAATAAAAGTCAATGCATTGGTGGCATAGTAGGCAACCATTATACACTAGTGACGTATTTTTCTCAATTGTTTTCAATTGTTAAATATTTCTGATTTTTTATTCATACTTAAATCTTAAATTAAATACATTTGATTGAAAAATAGATAATTTATTTAAAACAGTTAATAATTCCAACAGGCTTAGCCTTGTGCGAAGAATTTTAAATATTTTTAGCAAATTCAAAGAGATAGTATTTGTTTAAGGATGAAATATATTTAAGATAGTAAAATTAGTTTATAAAGCAAGGTAGAAAATATGAAAGCGTTAATAACAAAAAAGTACAAATAGATTTTACCATTCTATGAGATTGTAGAACGTCCTCACATTACTTCTAGTGAATTACCGAACGTAATCCACGTACTGGGGGCATGTCAGTAACACGATAAAAACAAATAACAAACACCTCGTGGTATTTTACGAATAAGTGGTTTTATAAAATGGAGAAATTTATCTCAAAAAGCAGTAGTGCGAAATTCTTGTAGGTAATAAATATCTTACTATTTCTTTAATAATCAAAATAACTTTTGAACTGTACAATTATCTGACAACATCACTACTTAAAGGTTGAAGAAGGGAAAAGATTATGCAATAAACTTTTGGAATCTGTTAAAGCATGGCTATTTTCATATGAAGGACGATCAGTTATTAGAGTAGCAACTGTTTTTGACCCTCGCTTTAAAAGAGAAGGTTTTCGTAATACTGAAAATGCTACTGGAACTGCTTCTTTTCTAAAAGAAGAAATGTTTAATATTATGATGAAAATAGATCTTGAAAATAAAGAACAAATGCCTGTAATCGAAATAGACATTAGTCCACATCAAAAGTCACTTTCATTATTTGGATTTTTGCAAGTAATTACAGCTAATGTAATAATAACTCAAAGGCAATACCTCGAATGGCCAAATTCAAATCAGGACGTAGATCCTCTTTTATTTTGGAAGGTAAGTTTAAAAAAGAAGGATAACTGCATTTTTTATTTGGATTTTCTTTTAGGTATCAGGAATGGAGTTGAAACCCATAGATTCATGTGCTAGGAAATACTTCTGTAGTCCAGCAAGTTTAGTACATAGTGAAAGAGGGTTTAGTACAGCTCGTTTAATAATAGAACAAAGGCTTGCAAGACTAAAACCGAAAAATGTTGATATAATAATATGCTTAAATAAAAATTTCAAGTATTTATTTTATTAAAATTACACCCAACCTTTTCCTATTAGCTAAAAAAATAATTGAATGGGTTTCATCTTACTATGCTTTCTAATTATTAAAGATATTAATGTTTAAGCATTCAAAGGAAAATTATTTAGATTTCCATACAGAATGTACATGAAACTCTTTAAATCTATTGCGGAACTGTTCGTTCTGTAAGTAAAAATTATTTTATTTAAAATTTCTTCGTTTTCATTTAACAAATAAACGTTATATAAATATCAGTTCATTTTACTTTATCTACCTCGAAAAGCTCTTTCTGGTTTGATATCTTGTATAGCTTATATTTGAATTCTTTCGGGGTTTTTAACACCGAACTGTACGATACTCCAAAATGCCTGGCTACATTTAAAAGAGATTCTACAGACCTTTCTTCTACATAACACGGGATATTCAGCTTCATGTGTTCTGTTAACACGTGATTGGTTTTTTTTGTGGGAATTTAGAAAACAACCATCATTTTTGAATTTGTTAAAAATATTTAAAAGTGTCTTCGCACAAGGTATAAGCCTGTTATGATACAACTGTTTTAAATAAATTATCTCCTTTTAAATCAAATGTATTTAATTTAAGATGTAAGTATGAATGAAAAATCAGAAATATTTGACAATTGGAAAAAAACGTAACTAGTTGTCTACTATGCCACCAACGCATTGAGTTTTATTTTTTAGCTCTACACATAAGGCGATGTATGTGTAATGATAAAAATGAACCCGGTATATGCAATAGTTGCATACAAATAATTAAAAACCAGGTATCCCGTGGAGACGCTAGATAATGTTAACCATTAACGATTTTTTTTATTATAAACATAATAATTTTATTTTAAAAAAAGTTTAACGTCGAAACTATTACCTATAATTACATTAATTAAAATGTCCCATAGGCTTGTCGACATATTCGGCGAAAGAAATTCCGCACTACACATTTACTTTCCTATAACGCTGATTTTTCCGATTAATACGATTTGGATTGTCTTCTGCCAATATCTGCAATTTTGGGATGATACATAATCATCAGTGGTACAAGAAACTTCATCCGAAAACAAAATTTTATGATGGAAAAATTGATCATCCACAACATTTTCTCCAACCCAAGTATACAATTCTATTTTAAACGCCTCGCCACACTTTTTGCAGTAAACTCTTGCTTACACCCAACTTCGCCCCTCTCACTTGTAGTGATATTTTTGGATCTTCTAGTACAGATCCCATAGCTAGAACAGTTAATGCGTCATCTACGTTGTATTGTTTTTTTTGCTTTCTTCTTTCTAGCTACAGAGTCAGATTCATCAAATTCCTTAGCAAGTTCTTTCAAAGAACTAATGCGATACTAATGCCGGGGAATTTAACATTAAATTTATTGATCGCTGTTTGATATGAAATATCACCAATTCCAAAACACTCAATCAAATAAATTCGTTGTTGCAATGTAAGCATATATTCGTTCTTGTTCGTGATTGCAGATGTCATGTCACTTAAATCTGAAACTGAAAAATAATTAAATGTCAACAGAATTTCAAGGAATAGCGATTATCAACAATAATTTGAGTGAGTTAAATTTTTGAAATTAAGTAAACACGTTTTCTACATTTATATGCATATATACGATAATCAGTGCATTTCGGTATGATTTCTAGTGGTTTTAAGGCAAGCAAAAACTTTCATACAGCATAACTTTTTTGTTTCCTTTGTGCACCAAATCTGTGGACACACTGATTTACTGTGTGTCCTTAAATTTTCGGGCACTTCGAAGAACTACCAATACAATCTGTTGCACCAGAAACCTTTAAGCAGGTCGAATTTAAATCTTAGATTTCAGAAATTGTTTATTTCGTAAAAATAAACTAACGTTAAGGTATAGAAATTATTCTATACCAATATTTTATGAGTGATTTTATTATATGCAGTAAAGGAGTTGTTATGAATTTTGTCTATCCCGGCATTATGTACTGACGAGTCTATAGCAAGACGAAACACATGTCTGGACACAAATATGTGGTTGTATTGTGTTTTCCACACCCAATTTTTATTAATATTTCAGATATTATTAAAAATATTTAGATAATATTGGTATAGTGTAGAGCACTAGACTACGACTCTGAAGTTTTTGTTTTATACAAATGTTGAGGTTTTAGCCACCTAAGTACGTTCCAAATTGCTTTTCTTGAAGAACTTCGAATCTTAAACAATTGTGTAAGTTTAATTTTAGACATTCTTACTATATCAAAGGCAACCAAATGAACTTTTCCACTGAATACGTTATAAAAAAAGTTAAAGTTATTTTACAAATCTGTACAAATCATATACCGGGTGTATTACGAAAAACCTTTCGTGCTGTAACTTTTTTATTTTTTATCCGAATGTAATAAATTATACGTCGAACTAAATCGTTTTAAAAACACTGTAACGTGATCCGCTTTGAATTTTTTTTTACACTTTGTTTTTGACAGACAGCTGCAAACTGTGTTTTTCTAAATTGCACTATACTTTTTTTTCCTTATTCAAATATATTGCTTTTTCTGAATATGAAACTGTAAACAACGATATCCTTGTATGAAAAAATATCGAGAAATTGAAGGTTTTTTTTTTAGTTCGATTTATTCTGGTTTTTCCGAACACAGATTTCTTAAATGCATTTTAAATACTCTATTTCATTTTATTACCAGCAAATGTGTGTACCTTTTAAAATCACTTACATTCAATACTATATAGCCCATAAAGGATTACAAACCAATGTTATCAGTGAGCGGTGGGTTAACAACAACATTTACAGTGTTTATTTTAAAAATTTAAAAATCAAGCAGTCATATTGAACGATAAAAGTGCATTCCAAATTTTCTAAGAGAGCTGTGACATCTGTCAGTCACACATTCATTATAACATTTTCAACGATTTATTTCTAAATTTTGTTATGGATAATGGCGAATGTGTGGATACGATTCAAGCATATTTTGAATGCGGAACAAATTCTGCAGCTGCTTTGCGACTTTATGGAAATCGTTTTCCTGACAGACTGCGTCCAAGTGCCGATAAGTTTGGAAGGCTCGTGCGAAATTTACGAAATTTTGGATCATTCATAAAACCGAAAATAAACGCACGTGTAATTCAAGATCAAAATTTAGAATTAAGTGTCTTGCTCTATGTGGAAGAAAACCTAATACGTCTACGCGAGAAATTGCTCACTTCATGCAGGTATCACATTCTACAGTTCAGTACATTCTGAAGAAGCACAAGTTCTTTCCTTATAAACCACGGAAGGTGCATGCTCTCGGTGAAAACGACCCTCAACGAAGGGTTCAATTCTGCACGGTTTTCATGAATAAACTAAGGGAAGATCCAATTTTTTATCGTCGTGTGTTGTGGTCCGATGAATGCACTTTTGGGAAAAATGGTGTATTCAACAGAAATAATCATCGCCATTGGAGCACTGAAAATAACCATGTTGTGATGCAACACAATTTTCAAAATCGGTTCAGTGTAAATGTTTGGTGTGGCATTTTAGGCGATAGAGTAGTAGGGCCTTTTTTGTGGAGGGTAATCTAAACCAAGAAAAGTATAATAATTTGTTACGCAATGAATTAGGCGATTATTTAGATGAGTTGCCACTTGCTGAGTTAAACAGGGTGGTGTTCCAACAGGACGGTGCCACACCCCATAATTCACGAATGAATACTGATTTTCTAATTAATTATTTTGGCGTCAGATGGATGGGCACTTACGGACCTATTCGATGGCCTGCTAGATCGCCAGATCTGAATCCACTGGATTTCTTTCTATGGTCTTACATTCAAGATCATGTCTATTTGACTCCACCTGATACCAGAGATGATTTAGTAAGAAGGATAGTACAAGTATGTAATGAAATACCACCAAATCTTATATTAAACGCAGCAGTTGGAGTTAATAGAAGGTGTCAAATGTGTCTGGAACAAAATGGGGCCAATTTCGAACATTTGATTCATTAAAATATATGATAGCTTGATTTCTGTAAATTTCGTAGTTTTTTTTTAATTATAATAAATTTGTCACTCAATTTAATGGAGGTGTCTTCAGGAAATAAATGTTTATTAGAATAAGTAAAAACAAAATGTAGTACAATTTAAAAAAAAAAATGTACTACTGTCTGTCAAAAACGAAATGTCAAAAAAATTAAAAAATAAAAACAGGTTACAGTGCTTTAAAAACGATTTAGTTTGACATATCATTCATTAAAATCAGATAAAATATAAGGAAGCTACAGCCCCAAAGGTTTTTCATAATACACCCGGTATATTACTTTGCAAAAAATAAAATTACACGTAAAACTTAATCCCCGAGTACTTTTGATAAAACAATTTCCTTATTCATAGCGCTTCTAATTTTACGATCACATTACGTAATTTCACATTCTTAATTTAATAAATAAATAATAATAAAGCTGAAACTTCAAAGCATAAAACAAGGAAATATATCAATGATAACTGATAACATGATAAACAATAACAAAATTCGCGTAAACAGTAATTATTTAAACGGAATAGCGATAAGAATTTTGACAAATAGTTGTTTAACATATTTTATGACAGGTCATAATAATATTTTCCATGAAATTTTGATTGAGTGCTTTGGAATTGTATAAACAAGTGAGTTTAAAGTAATATAGTGCAAAATAACATTATTCCCAAAAATTTATTTAGAAATATCTTTTCTTGTACGACTTCGATCTGTTTACTAGGATTCTTAATGAATCGATAAACTACGTTAGTCCATAATACTGACAGAAACAACAAAATAATGTATAAATGCATTTCTTTTGAACGTATTTACAAATGGTATTGTTTACAGTTCCTGCTTATTATTTTGTTTTTGTTTTGTTACATCTGGGCCACAAGCCCCTGTTTATTATTAGGTGAATCAGTATGTTTGGGAATCAATATGTTCTTGGAAAGAAAATCTTAACGAAAAGAACTAAGACGCGCTTTAAAATTTTTAAATATTGGATATTTTATGATGTATCATCATATTTTCAGTTATACTTTAATCCAGTGGTTTCCAACCTTTTTGTACCTGCGCCCCCCACCCCTTTAAAAAAAATTGTTGCGCCCCCTTAATTTTTCTAACAATCCAATTTCATAAATACTTAACTGATATTATAATCTATTTAATGGGCTACAAAATAATATACAATATTATGTAAAAATATACATAAAAAAATAATTATTTATTATAAGAAATAATAATTTTAAATGTAATAAAAACAAATCTTACAAAAATACAAAAAAAAGAATATATAATTAATACAACATTATAAAAATTTAATGCGACGGTTGAGCTTGTTTTTCAGCACAAATTTTCTCAAACCGTGGCATCATTGAAGAAATCGCGATTCTCAGTTCCTTTTCAATCACTAAGCGAGATCGATACTTTGTTTTTAAGACAGCTACTGTAGAAAAACCAGTTTCACATAGGTAAGATGTTACAAATGGCAATAAAATTTCTGAAGCTTTGTTTGTCAAAGTAGGAAAATCGTCCTTTACTCGTAGCCAAAACGTAACAATATTATTTTCGTCTTGAAACATCTGCTTTAATGTGCTATCACTAGATAAGTCAATTATCATTTCCTGCTCTGCTGTCGTAAGGCCAAAATCATCATATTTTTCAATCACAAACGGGTTTCTAATCCATTCATATTTGGACATGTCAAGATCTTTAAAGTAAAACGAGAATTGCTTCCATAGACTGGTCAAATGATTATTAATAAGAACTTTACTTGCTTGTATTTCATCAGCAAGACAGGTAATTTTAAAAGTGGGAAACATGTCAAAGTTATTATTTTTCAAACTTATTATCCACAGTTCCAATTTTGTCATAAATGCAGTAATCTTGTCTTTCTGCGTAAAAGCATGAATTTGAGGCTCTTGCATTGATTTATTTAAAGTACTGAGTCCTTGAAAAATATCAACTAAATACGCAAGTTTTACAAGGAATTTCGTGTCATAAAACAAATTTGCTTCATCTCTATTTTTATCAGTAAGAAACATGGCGATCTCTTCTTTTAGCTCATAGAAGTTACCAAAGCGAAGTGTTTCAGTCTATATATCAACGTGGTTATCGCAAGCACTACTAACGAACTTCTGTTCATAGACAACCGAAAAAAAACAGATGCTTCTGTTTACTGAAGTTTGGCGCGAGTAAGCACGAAAATACCCAGGATGTTCCGGGTGCTTGTCTTTTGTTTCCTCGCCCCGCCGGGTCTTGGCTCCAAACGCGAAAGCGAGATGTTTTCGTTCCAGCAAGAGTATGGATGGATGTTTTAGCATTTGTACCCGAAAAATTCGCAGCGAGGATTGTGGATTACAAAATGATATTTTAGAAACTAGAAACAGCTACATGCCCCCTAGCAAAAGTCTTCGCGCCCCCCTAGGGGGGGCGCGCCCCACAGGTTGGAAACCACTGCTTAATCAATCCTAGAGCCTATCTACCGGCGAATATGTAAGGTAATGCGGGAGTTGACCTGGCGTCCTTCTACAGATTTCCCTCCATTTCCTTCCGTCTTGGGTGAGTTCGTTCAGATTTGCAATACGCCATTTCAAATTCCTTTTTACTTCTGCTTCTCTTATCTCTTTTATACATCTGAGGGGAAAAGAGAACAAGAACTCTTTTCCCAGGTTTTGCTTTGGAGACTTGTTTAACAACTTTGTTCTCTTGCGTGTCCATACTAGCGTAATGGTCGTTCTCCTGTTTTTTCTTTAATAAGTTTTCTTTCTAATTGTTCTCTAATGGGTGTGTTTCTAATTATGTCTATCCTTGTTTTGTTTCCGATCTTTTGTAGGAATATCATTTCTGTCGCTGTTATTCGCAATATCCATGCTTGTTTTGAAAATTCGTCCTCTCACTTCCTTGGAGATGTCTTTCTTACCAAAAGAAACTATTTATTATTGACCTGAACAACCTACCTCATTTTGTTATTCCTTCCTTTGTTTCCTTTTTCATTCCTTCATCTTTTGGTATAATCGAACTCAAATATTAAAATTTTTCGGATTGCTTGATTGGCCCATTGTAGATTTATAGGTCTCTAGTTCTTTCGTCTTTAACTATTAATACGATATTAACCGCATAACACAATTCTGTTAATTCGACTTTTTTCGTCTTGCAATAGCGGACCTTAGAGGTTTGGCTATCTTGCTTGCTTTTTTTAAAGCTTCGTCTAATACTACACTGAAAATTACATCAAATTATTCTCTTCGCTAGCGATGATCCCAACGTTGATTCCATGATTCGAAACATTTCAGAAAGGCTCCTTTCTGAAAGAACTTTAGCTGCTCCGTCGTGGTCCTTTTAATGTCGGGAATGGTGTCAAAAAGTCCAGAGAATAAGGCGGATGTGGACAAGCAAGCAACCTTTTTTTTCGGCCAAAAACTTGCGGATCAGAAGCAAGGTATGGTATAACTGTAACGTTTCGCAAACGTTACAGTTCACTCTCGTAATATTCCCCACAAGTGTTCCCCTTGAAACGAACTCTGAACACACTATTCCCTCACTATCGAAAAAAAATAGCATGACCTTAACGTTCGACTTTGACTAGCGTGCTTTCTTAGGGCGATGAGAGCCATTCGCTTTCCATTGGGAACTCAGTCTGTGAACAAATTTCACACCCACTCCTATCATTTGCAAATTATCGATTAAAATTGTACGGACCCGTACGAGATGTTTAGTTATTTAGAAAGCTAGTTCTCGAGTAGTGATCGCATGTTTGACCGAACCATTTTTGCCACTTTTTCCGCGTTTTCGTCTGTTGTTGAGGTCGAAAAACGTCCCAACCGTTACTCGTCTTCAATCGACTCATTTCTGCTTTCAGTCGCGCATACTACTATAAACAATCTTCAGGGTCACCTTAACAAAAAATAATACATATATAAAATATTTAACTTGATCATTGTGCTTTCTTAATCTTTACTGATTTAAAAGTTCGTAAAATAATAACGAAAAATACCTAATTGATTGAGGAGATACTTGTTGAAATAAGTAATAGCAAAGTTTTACGTTTCAAAAAGATATAATGTAGACACTACATATGCTTCGTCACACTGTGACTTTATCAGGTGATGATAAATACTTGTTACGTATTTATCATCACCTGATGAAGCCACAGTGTGGAGAAACATACGAAGGGCAATTAAGTTCCGGGAATTTGTCAATAAAAGACAAGAAAATTAAGTTATGACAAAAATTTTATTATCGAACTTCACAATAACTCAACACAACGATTCCAACGTTGCTCCCACGATTGGAAGCATCCTTGGTAATCCTTCGAAATTAACCCGTTCCTCCTGTACGCCGCCATGATGGTGCGACTTCATCTTGAGAATCAGCAAAAGTCGCAGGAGGCAATATCGAGGCTATAGGGTGAGTGCGCCAACCTATGGAATGCCTTTTTTTGCCAAAAACTTTTGCACAATGAACGAGGAATGGGCTGAGGCGTTGTCGTTGGCGGCGAGTTTGGGCCGCACACGGAAAATACGTGACCGCAGCTGCTCCAGAACGCCAACATAGGCTGTTTGGCTGGCAGGAACATATTCACGATGAGCGATGCCGCGGATATCGAAAAAAACGATCAATAGTCGCGACTTGAACATCCTCGCTTTCGTGGACCGGTCCCCATTCTTTGCCACTCACTGCTGACTTTGTTTACAGGTCTCGGGGTTATACTCAAATATCCAGGTCTCATCTCCACTGCCTTCACGACTCATCCAATCTCTACCGTCGCTCTGAATGCGTGACAACAAATCCTTGCAGATCGATTTTCGCATGTGTTTCTGTTGGGTGAGAAGTTTTAATCATTTTGAATCATTGCGCAAATCTTTTGCATGTTCATATTCTCATGTAACATCTTGCGAACGGTTTCTTTGTAGATGTTTAACTCGTCAGACAAATTACGAATGCTTACGCGCCGGTCAGACGTGATCAGCGCTAGCAGAAGATTCGCGTCGGTACGAGAGGTGACGGGAGCTCCTTCACGCGGATCGTCATCTACAGATTCACGTCCCTCCTTGAACCGCTTGGCCCATTCATACAAGCGCGTTTTCGATATGCACTTGTATCCGTACACCGCCTTCAATTTTGGAATGATTTCCGGGAGTTTTTCGCCAGATTTCACTAAAAATTGGATCACAACACGTTGCTTATAATATGAGTCACTTATTTTCACAACGCCACTAAAAAAGTTACTTTCGAAAAACACACATTAAACACAATGCAAACGCGACTTCAAACTTCGATTGGAACTAAAGGAATCTCCCCTCTTTTAAGACATATGTTTACAAAGGATGCAATGTTGCTAGTTCCCGAGTTATAACTAAATTCCCGGAACTTAATTGCCACACCTCGTATGTAGTGTCTACATTATATTTTTTTGAAGCTTAAAACGTTGTATTATTAAATTTATTAATTATAATAAAGAAAAAGTGAAAATATCTAGTACTGCGTAACTTCAAGCAGAATGTTCTTCTAGGCAGAAAGAAAAATACTTCACTAATTTGAAATCTTTTATTGTAACATTGCCAAATTTTTGCTTGGGTATTTAAGCTTTTTCAGGGCAAGACAAAATCGAAATATAAAAGAATTGTATTCGTTGAGATATTAATCTATATAAAGATGCTCAAATTAAATAATTCTTTAAAAATTATAAATAAAATCAAGATAAAGTTAATCGCATCTAACAGTAACAGATAAAGCACCATCAAAATTATAAATGAGAAACATAAAATGCACAAAATGGAAATCTCTGAAGTTTTAATTATTTTTGGCTGGTTCTAACAATACGCGTCCGCTAAGAGATATTGTATTAAGTGTAATGCTTCTACTAATAATATGGAATCTTGGCTAGAAATGGACTTTTTAGTAAAGTGATGGTGTCATATATGGCCATATTATGTCCTAAATATGATGTAAATTCTTGTAATTATCCCTCTTGGTTTAGTACTGAAACGAAAAAATTAATAAAAAATAAAAAAACTGCTTTTAAAAAATACAAGCGAAGTACAGATAATATATTCGCCTATAACATATTTAAAAATTTAGGCACGTTGTCAAAAATCGTTATTCCAATGACTATAATCGCTATGTATCCTTCACATAATATAATTACAAAAGTTACTACGGCCTACCAAAACGAATGTCATATAATAGTGATTCTTCCGATGACCTAAATATAATAAGCAACATGTGTGCAATTTACTTTCAGTCGGTATATCGTAATTATTCCAATTATAGTCCTGATTTTAATCTATTATATTATCATAATTCTAGTATAATTTACGACATAAGAACTTACTCGGATATGATGTTTAATTAAGTAAGTTTATTATCTAATTCTTTCTTTTCTTGGTCAAATGATATTCTGCCATCGCCATACTTTTTGAAATATTGTAGCCCGTCACTGTTTCTGAATATTTCTTACTTTTTTGACTTGTCCCTAATATCAGATATACTCCATTCCTCAGCAATGAAAAGTTGCTTTTATTCTGCCACTCCTTTTCAATTATCGCCCGATTTGTGACTTCCAACTTTGGGAAAGATACTGGATTGCCGATGAAATTATGTTTACATTTTCTACTATTATTATTCCGAAGCAGCGTAGAAACCGAGGCTCGCGGCAGGGGCATTGAAAGTAATCTAATGTGTATCATCATTTCATCTCTGGTACATTGGAAAATGTTTTCAAGCTTACTCTGTTTATACAGATTTTAGTAAGGCGTTCAATCGCCAGGATCACTATCTTTTACCTTGGACGCTTGAGGCTTATGGTGTTTATGGGGCTCTTTTGACTTGGTTTCAACATTACTTATTCGACCGAAATCAAATGGTTCCCATGGGGTCTATCACATCGGGCCTTATTCCCGTGATCATAACCTACTCGGAAAGATTAAATTTGGTAGATTTTCAGTCACTCTCATCACGTCACAGAATCGTTTTGCCTTTAATTTAGTTACAAATGCCTACAGTTAACACAATATAACATAGAACTTCTTGTGGTAATAATTGCCTATTTGCAGTTGATAAAATATTTCTTTAGAGTTCGTACTGCTCAAAGTGCGAACCGCAAATTGTACTTTATCTCTTTTTATCACACATAAATACACGCTATAATACTACACACGTTATTCATTTTAAGGTATTCTTATGGCTTAAATTTGATCTTGGATTGAGAAGAAATATTTTATGACCTATACTTCGACAGCGATGACACTTGGAACTTAACTTGCTTTCAAATCATATAGATTTATTTAATTAAGTTATTTACAGTTTATAAAAGAGATAAAGATGAAGAAGAGAAGATAAAGATTAGATGTTATATGATCATGGATGTCGTTAAAAAACACGCTGTGGTTCGGCTGGCTAATAATAAATGAAATTATTTAAAATAAGTAATTGGTGGTGAAGATGCATCAAAGGTCCAGGACATGTGTAATAATTCTAAAATAAATATATTACAACTTACTAACTAAATAAAACACAACCACGTTGTCCTTAAAGTTTTTATTTAATATTTACAAGAAATTGAGTGTTGATATATTTTAAATTAATTAAATAAAAGTAATATATACAAGGAGCGGCAAATAAGTAATTTAAAATTAACACATAAGCAATACCCTGAAACGGAATTTAAATTATATCGTACATTAAACAGGAATTAAATGTAATTAACCTAAAATAACCTCTGTATCGAACAATATAGAGTTACATGTGGAAGCGTGTGTCGATCGGCCACGAGGTTCGCATATTGTACTTGGGCAAGTATGAACAGCGATGTTTGGCAGGACGACGAAGAAATTAATTACTTAAATTAATTAAATTAATGTGAATTAAATAAAAGAATAATAGACATATATTGAACAATACAGATTACCTTTAGCTTGCGAACATGTTCCGATCAGACATGTGGAAAGCAAGGCTTAAGGGCACTTAGGTGCTGGAACAGCACGTGTCAAGTTTAAGCAATGTGTCACTTACAAGTGTTGAAAGCACAAGAAGGAATTTGCGGTAGAAGAGAACTGGTTGTCGAAAAAGGTTTTTATGGCCGAGTTTTTGAAGAGGGGGATGAAGCTGATGATGTTTTGAATTAAAAACTAATTAAAAACGCGAGCTGAAAGGTTGTGATATCGATGAAACAAATATCATTAAAATATCTCTTATGAAGAAAGCTTTAGAATGATATGCGACATGATATATAAGAGAAGACGTATAGCAAGCGCCAATTAAGTTGGCGCGAGGAGGGGGTGCGCAGAAGCCGTTTTTAAAAACGTCCACCCCCACTACTCAAGTAATTGTCAGAATACATTTGTCATTGACGTTTGACGGAACATAATGTCTTTGCTAAGGGATCATAAAGTGATACACACTCAGAGGTTAGAATTATCTGACATTTGATGTAAAACCAAATACAAATCTCCCCACTACTTCTAATCCTGCACGAACTTATCCCTCCTCGCGCCAACTTAATTGACGTTTGCTATACGTAATTAAATTATACCTTAATATAAGTTAAAATGAAATGTATTTGTGAGAATTTCAATCGAACGTTAGATACTTGAGCTGCGTAATGCGTTATTTTTCATCGCACACTACAGTACAACATAAGTACGGATTGTGTACGGAAAATAGTAAAAAAATAGTAGCCTCAAACATAATATTCATCAAATCATTATATTTAGTAGCTGTCTCATGAAAATCGAAATATAATTAACAGTTACAGCTTGGTCCGGTTTTTGTGTGACACCTGTATATCAATCCGCCCTCGTATATATTAGTTATATTTATATTTACGAATTAATGTATATGGGTGTTATTGATTATAACGTGATTTTGTATTAACAACCATTTTTGTAAATTTCCTGTTAGTTATTTGTTAATAAAGAAATAATATTTCTCAAAAAATCTTAAAGTTGCAATCGATCAATGTTGCCTTGTGGTAGTTTGCACATTACAGTATAACACACGCTTAATGTTTTTAAATTAGGTTAAAAATACGATGTAGATGTTTATAAAATATAAAAGTAAAATTTTAATTAATAAACTTACGATTTTATCTACTCGATTTAATTTGCGTGAATTTTCGTAATTTTCTCGAAGATTTTTCATCAGAAATAAATAGTATCTGAACACTACCAAAACTGTTCTGCTATAATTTAAAAATCACTAAATTCGGAAAGTTTCCTTCCGCTTTGTAAATGACATGTAATAATTATTTTCCCTATCCAGACATTAATAATAAAATATTATTTTAGTATCCTGGTTTTATTCTTGTTATTATTTTTTTAATGAAAGGACGCAGTAATGAAGGAAAATTTTCACGTTGGGCGACCTCTAGCCACGCAGACAAATAAACTGCTAACACAAGGACTTCTTTGTTCGACAAGAGCACATGTTCGAAACCGTTGGCAATCATGTTTGCGTGTGCGATCAGAAGAGTGTGTAATTTGCAGAAGGTTCTTTTAATTTAGAATCTCTTTTTTGTTTTGACTGATTTGCTTTTATTTCACTTTTACTTTCCCTCATTATTTTTGGTAGTTGAATTGATGAGTTTGAATTTGATGAATTACGTCTAGTAATTCGAGAATACGCAACGACCAATTATATCAGTTTTCCTCCGATAATAATCGTCGTTACTATGCAAAAAAGGGCGATGTATTAAATTTCAATTTGAGTTTATAAATGATGATATGGCGAGTAATTTAGATCATTTTGCTGAGTAATGTTACAATGTATATGTGACATGGATAAATTAAGTAATTTAAAACATAATTTGATTAAAAATATTAATCCTCCATTTGATACTTTAGAATTGCTTGTGGCAAATAAAATGTTGAAAGATTAAAAAACAAAATAATTGCTTTGAATATTAAAATTTTTGACAAAAAAGAAACTATCAAAGACATATTATAGTTGAAGTGGATTGTTATAATATATTGATATTCTATTAGCACATGAGCCGAATTTTCAGGATATAATTTGAAAAGAATTAAATCAAGTTCGCTGTTCAGTTTTCACTAGTAAAAACCCATCTACGCACTGTCCTAATTCATGCACTAACCAAATATAGTCTTAGATCTAATCAAAAGGGTACAAATGGGGCATTTGGTATTTTCTCCAATACGTTTACATTGGAAATAGAGCGGCGCATTTACGCAGGACACAAAGTTGAATTTGGGTATAATCCGAAAATTATTAGGGTAAGGTCTATGAAAAAACAAATTTGGGAACAACTTTACAACACCTTGCTGATGTTCTTCAAGGGAATATTAACATTACTAATGAGTGGTGCTCGAAGAATACTCAGAGGTGGAATATTGAAAATTGCTGGTTTGTGTCATTCACTAGGAAATTAACTAGAGTTGATTATTATTCCATTAATTAGGAATCGTTTCCGTTGGGAAATTTTGCTTCTCGGATCTTACACCATTAATTACTGCGTCGGTTTACCGAACTATAGGATTTATTATTCAAGCGCCTATTGATTTTCATAATATTGCAGAAACAGACACCGTAGATGAGATGTTGGAAAAGATCAAACAAAATATAAAAGAAGCAGCAACCGAAAGTTTGGGAACACGGAAAATCAACATGAATAGTAAAAAAACGAACAAACATTGGTTCACCTCCGAAATAAAAGAACTGGCATACAAAAAAACGATATGCTTACCTTCACTATCGTAATAACAAGGGCAAGAAAACATAGCAATTCGAAATGATGTAAACACAAAAGTACGAAACATACAAAAAAGAATACTGGGCACGATTTACTGCAGACATGGAAAAATATTACGGAGCACAGAGGAAAGTCTGACAAATGTTAAGGGCGAGAAAAAAAATCTATAAATGAATATAATGTAACAACAGGAATAGACAAGACACAGTGGAGATCATACGTAGAGCAATTATATAATGACGAGGGAGATCAACCCCACAAAACCTTACGTTTAACAGACGAGGAAGTCAAAGAAGCTATAAACAAGCTCAAGAACAGCAAAGCCGTCGGACCAGACGGGATCATCAACAAATTTCTAAATCATGGCGACACCGAAGTAATTGAAAACATAACCATACTTTTTCAAAACATACTACATTGCAAAAAGATACCACAAAAATAGCGTTCAAGTATTACAATCCCCATACTTAAGAAAGGGAAGAAAATCGATCCCTCTAATTACCGCATGATTACGTTACAAAACCCCACACTGAAGCTGTCTACAAAAATCCTAGCAAATAAAATAGGAACAATGTATAAACATAAGCGAAGAACAGCAAGGCTTCAGATGCAACTGGTTTACCGTTGATGCCATATTTGTAATAAAACAAATGATCGAGAAGGTAGAATTTAACACACCAGCATATATGTGCTTTATAGATCTGACCAAAGCTTTCGACTGCGTTAGACTGAAGGATGTAATATTAAGACTAAGAATTGAAAAATACCTGAGAATATTATATGCATTATTAGACATATAAACACCGCCAATACAATACAAATAAAAGTCAATAACGAATTATTCGAGGAAGATATCATTAAATTGAGAATTCGACAAGGAGATAGCCATAGCCTATTGCTGTTAAAACTATTAAAAATGCCAAAACAAAAGGAATAGGATACCGGTTGGGAAACAACAGGATAAAGGTACTATGCTACGCAGACAATGCAGTAATCATTGGAGGAAACGAAGACGATGTTTAACAATTGGTGCATGTATTTACAAATACTGCCGAAAGCTACAATATGAAAATATCAGTAGAGAAAACTAAAAGTATGGCAGCAGCAAGAGAGCGGACAAGTTGTTAAATAATAATTGAAGACAAATGTGTAGAACATCCGGTAGAAATATCCAGTTACGGTAACCTAAAAGAAGGAGTACATAAACAGGTTAATAAAGCGGCGAAAGTTTCAGGATGCTTAAAGGATGTGGTGTGGATAAACGAAAACGCCAGTTTGCAGTCTGCATCTATAAAACATCTATAAACGTGAATTCATTTATAAAACCTGCGTAAGACCGTTTTAACGTTTGGGCAGTCGAAGCCGCAGAAACCAAAAGAATTCTAAGAACAGCAGAAATGAGAACATTACGATCTGTCACAGGCAATACACTGAGAAATAGAATACGAAACAATGAAATCAGAGAAACATGTGCAGTACAAGATGTTGTTCGGTGGTCTCGGCAAAGAAGAAGAGAATGGAACCAACACGTAAACAGAATTAACGGAGAAAGAATAGCAAAAATCGCAAGAGATGGCAGACCACCAGGAAGACAACCAGTAGGAAGACCTCCAAAAAGTGGAAGAATAGCTGGCAATCGACGTCCCCAGAAAATGCACTGTAATAACACACCATGGCCTAACATAAGCCTAAAAAGAGAGAAATTAAACGAAAATTACTAAAGTTTCTATCCTGAAAAAGATTTAGATTGTACTTTGCTCCTTGACCAGCATGGATTTGAATCTCTTGCCAGATAGAGAAAAACTTAATTTAAATTTTATGATAAATATAATTTATACAGTAATACAAAAAAAAAACATATCTGTATACATGGATATACACAACGCATACTTTATGCATTGGTTACTTCTACGTACAGACGCGTGTTTCAAACTCATCCTAGTTCTCGTCAGTGCAGGTGGAAAAACATACAAATGCCTTACGTTGCTGCTAAGTATAACACTCTATGTATATCCATCTATACATATACAGATATATTTTTTAACATTTTCATATTACTGTATTTTACGGTTGATGTTAGTTACGATATGCTATCTGTTACATGGTATAAATATCATTAATAATAAAAACTGATTCACCCTCTTTCTTATCTTGGGTTATCTTCCATGTACCACGACTGGCGTTAAGGTTAATTGAAGTTATCATTACAGCTACCCCAAGTATTAATCCGCTCCGTTAGTGCATTCGACTGGGCACTTTACCGCAAAATTACAATTTGTTTTAATGATTTGTTTTTCACGTATTATCATTATAATGTTTTATTTATTTTCTGTTTTTTATTGTTATTAAAGACAAGTATTGTGAATTAAGAATTAGTGAATTTGAAACAAAGCGAAGGCTACAAATGTAATAAAAAAAGCGGCATAACTATATAAATGAAAGTGTTGTTTATGGAAAGGACAGCAAGTGAGGTAAAAACGATGTAGTTGAAACACGCAGAAAAATTCAAAACCTACAGAAAACCGACTTTGAACCAAAATCCATAAAGCTTAGAAGGATGTGGGGAAATAAATATTTGAAACATTGCTACTAGGTTAAAAAAGAAAATGAGTGGATTCAAAAAACAATGGAATTTACAGACGTGAAAAAAGAGGAGCATCACTTAAACAGAAATAAGCATATCTGTGAGGCCAACCATATATACATATAAAATGTGAAATAGTGGTTCTAGGAAGCAATGTATCAAACAGCTTGTAAATCAGATGGAGAAATGGTATTAATATGCGGAGGTCTTATGTAGCAAATAAAAACCCAAGAACATACATATCTGTGAAAAACTAGGACAAATCTATATTCATAATTGCTTATGAGATTCCGAGTTGGAACTGCGTCCTTGGCACTGTTTTCATCTTGGCCTACGTTTCGTCCACGATGGGACATTTTCAGGACTATTACTGTTGCTGCCGTTGCTTCAGTGAAACTAAATATCTGTTAGTTTGGAACAGATTTATGGATCACCAGAGCATCACAGTTGTGGTTGAGTTGTTGAGATATAATGGTTTGCCAGATATTATGTAGAGGATACGGATCATCACGATTGATATTAATAGGCTGGTTTTTATGGATTCCCGTATTTTGCGGTTAGCACAATAGAGATTGCGCGATAGTATCTGGGCAGATTGACATTGAATTTGCTGCTCAGTTTCCAATATATGCTATGAACTGTGGTTTTAAGATTTGCTTTACCACCATTCACGACAAATCTATCCAGCTAGGATATTCAGTCGGTTTATTTCCAAAATGGGACTGCTTTCCTCTCAGGAACCCTGAGATCGGAGAATCTGAAAAGTGGAAAATTATTGAATTAGTAACATAGTTTTTATTGGACGCCACTCAAAATTCGTTTGAGAAAAGTTATGATAATGTCTTTAAGTTACTTATTAAAATGTGTAGAAAGGATTATAAAATTAAAGAACACAATATAAAATTTAAATGAAAATTTAATACAAAAATAAAAAAAAATGAGGCAATATTATAAAGGTAAAAATAACGCATGGAAATGACCGCAGCATACGTCTAAAAAACCTTAATGACAGCCGATCAAAATTAAAAATAATAAATTACAAAGAAACTTTTTAATTTCTCCCAAGAGAACAAAATCAAAATAAACAAACTAATTTGACAGCCCGAAGCAAACTCTAACGCATGTGCACCCACATGTAACAAAAAATGCCCTTGACATACCAAACGTATAAAATTTTACAGTTACAAAATTTTTTTACTAGAAATTTTAAAAATCCATCTTTGTTATTTATATTAAATATCTAAGACTAAATCTCAATACGATAATAATAATACAATAGAAAAATACATTATTCAATTCATTCAATATAAAAAATATCTTTTAAATAATATATTTTACTTACGTAAAAAAATATATATATCTTCGAGACACATGAGGAAGAAAGTGCAAAATATAACTATTACGAGATTAACAAACTCGTAAAAATATCGGTAATGAAATAAAACAGCACCAACCACTAATTAAATCAAAAATAACCCGAAGTTACTTTAAAAAGATAAAGATTAATCTTTTTATAAACACAACTTTCTTATCTCAGAGTACACTTGTGTCTGCCGTATACAGCTAGCACGCAGGCTTCGCATAAAAGAAACAGTATTAAAAATTGTCCACATCTATACAAACAGCTTGCTCCAACTGCGTAAGTCAAATATACATTTGCGTTCAAAATAAATGTACAACTATAAATACATAAATTTTTATAATATTTATGGGGAAAAGTCCACAGCAATATGTTCATCAACTGCAGACCTGGTTACGCGCAGCGCCGTTCTACAACGCTCGTGTTCAGCAATACGAATGTTTACCAAACGTTTTGTGTCGCCGACGTATACATTGCCATACGAGTATGAAATTCTTTAAACACCAGTGGTCTCTAGATGGTTACGATCCTGACCAGAAAGGCGGGCCGACAATATGGAGTGGTGTTTAATGATAGTTTTGATGTTATGTTTGAGAAGATTTTTGTTGACATAGTCAGTAACGCCTCGTATATAAAGTAATCCCAGAAGCAATAATAGACAACTACCGCGGAATCTTGCAAGCTAGATCTAAATTTAATTTCGAAAAATATTACAAATCAAAGCGTTTGATCAATTGAGACGAGATTGTATAATTAATTTAGACTTTAAACACTTTCATTACAGAACTTCACTTCGCTTTATTCAGAACCTCCCTATTTTAATATTTCTCTATTTACTATATCAATTACATGTGTTTTAATATCAACCGGTAATATTCATTCATAAATCCTTATTTTGATCAAATAAAACCCTGTAGTCAGAGCCGTGCCAAGCGCGGGTGCTAGGGGTGTCATGGCACCCCTGGCGGCGGACGGCGAGTGGAAAGTAATTTAAAATAGTATTTAAAATAAAATAGTTGTAGATTTGGACACAACAGATTTAATCAATAAATTTGCACTTAAAAAGAAAAGAAAAGTTAATTTTAAGTAAAATTTACTATACATTTTTTTTCTATAAAAATTTTGGAAACATTTTCTTTTGCTTGTTCAGTATTATCCATACGTTAAGTTTTATGTTTTTTGTTCTAAACACTTTCATGTTTTGAAAATATACGCAAAATATTTAATTATATATTTGTTCTATTGTGAAAAATATTAAATTTAGACAAAAATAAATTTAGCTTTCTAGGGAGCAGCAACTTTTGCCTAGCACCCCGGCGCCAATATACCTTGGACCGGCCCTGTGTCTAGTGTAGTTGAAATAACTTTAAACACATACTCAAAGGGAAGAAATAGAGGATGAAGTTGTTCTACTTGTTCTAAAAGAAATATATTTTATTTATAACGAAATTTTTTTATAAATTATCCTTTAATAAGGATATATTTAGAGAACTTTTGGGCATAAATTAGGATGTGAAGATGATTTGATGAAGGAATATACCAAGATATAATATCTCCTACTGCGAAAAGAAATTTAAATTAAAGGATTTACTCAACGTATTGAAGAATTATAGAATTATAGAAAACATTATAGAAAAGATTATATAATTTTATCTATTAGTAAAGAAAACTCCGAATCAGTACCCAATAAATTGAATGAAGCTTACTAGATCTGTACACCAGCAGTATTAGCCGCTATTCTATTTTTAGAATATCCAGATTTTAGTAGATGCATAATGTATTAGGCATGAAGCATTTAAAGATGGCTGTTAAGACACGAGTATGAGGGTTACGACACGATCTGAAAGCGAGTGTCGTAAAGAATTCCAGTGTCTTAATAGCCATTAAATACGAATTGCATACACTATTTTTTCTACGACCAGTTATAATAACAAGGGAGCGGGCTGAAGCGATTGAATGACCAATTACCCCGATAAAGCGTTGTAGCGGTCTCACGTATAGTATGCATGTTATAACAGCCCCACTATTTGCTTGCTCGATTGCAGTCGTCGAGCAAGTGTTGTTTTTTCCGGCGTTATTATGTCTATTCATTTATAAATTCTATTTAACAGAGACGTGTAAGACAGAATATACATTTATATATTATTTCGTTAGACATCGTTCTAATAATTGCTTAAAAAATTATATCCGCTAATTTCCAAAGTGTATTCTCTTGTTTACATGCTGTTTGTTATACATGCATATACATATATGTATTTATTGCTCTTGAGATAGTATATTTTCTATTCTCTTCTATAAGGGATTGTTTCTGGTTTCGTTTTTTTCAGTGTTATTTGGTTACAACATTTAGTATTTAAAAAAATCCGTTTTATATTGTTATATTGTATACTTATCCTATAATTTTTTATAAATATTCAGTTTAATTTACTACCTTATTTTTGAAGTAGTTTTCGTTTCTTTCTATTCTTCTTCTTTTCCTTCTATTCTTAGTACAGGGTGGCCCAAAATGACCGAAGGGGTTTGAGTTCATTATAACTTCTTATTTAAGACATAATTATTAAATTTCTTTTATTTTAAATACAGTATATTAATGGAGAATATTTTTAAAAAATAGGTCAACGATTTTGGCACGTTGTTCAATTGTGTACTGTTCCATTTTAAATTCCCCAAGTCTTCTTTACAAAATACTGAAAGCAAAAAAAAAAAAAATTATAATAAAAAAGTTATAAGGTATTAAAACCCCTTCGGTCATTTTGGGCCA
The DNA here is from genome assembly GCA_935421215.2 of Melolontha melolontha. Taxonomy (NCBI): domain Eukaryota; kingdom Metazoa; phylum Arthropoda; class Insecta; order Coleoptera; family Scarabaeidae; genus Melolontha; species Melolontha melolontha. Next base: position 39,673,494 of record OW285238.1, read on the forward strand.
CCCTGTATTTCTCTTTACATATATTCATTAGCTAAAAGCAGCATTTTTCTATTCGCAACCCTTAGATGAATTAAAAAACTTTGTTATTCGTCTTCAAGATGATGATACGCAAAGCATTTCTAATTGTAAACACCTGATACAAATTGAAAATTTACCAAACCAGCTAAACTTTATGAAAGCTAATTTCCAGTGCCTTACAGATACATTACTTACATGCAAAATCGAGATATTAACCTAAAAGAGGCGATAATTAACTTAGAAACCGTTATCGATCGAATGACAAGTATGCCTTCTGAATTTGGAAACAAGCTGAGACAAAAAGTTGATGCCATATTTAGCAGAAATCCAGATTTGAATATATTATATCCATTCTGCACAGAGCCGATTGAAAAATCTATACATTCGACGTTGCAACATTTTAATCACGCACCCATCACCAGTTATGATGTGGAACGGACATTTTCTATTTTTAAAGACTTTTTAATATCTAAAAGAACTAATTTAATACTGGAACATCTTGAACAAATTTTAGTTGTTCATAGTAATGTTTTACACTTTCAATGTTTCACAGAAAATACATAGTTTTTAGTTTTGTTCTTTGTAAATTATTTTTATTAAAAATTCGATACGCAATTCCCTTGTCAGCATTACTTTTGTTTCAGCAGTAGTTGCTACCGATTACTAAACCGCTTATTACATTCGCTCTGTTGTGCATTGACAGATACTTATTAATTGCATATGTAGGTATGTGCCACGTATGCATCTCACCACACGTATCAAATTGTTCGAAACTCACGGATCGCTTACTGAAACAAACCTATTGCGAATACAAGGCAGACGCCTAATGAATCTTCAATCGGTCGAGTCCGCTCTCTGCTAGTAACTAAAAAAAATTGCATTTTATCTTCAAAATTTATTTATTTAAATTACAACTATGTTCAATATGATTATATCTAAGGAATTGTTACGCAAACTATTACATATATAAACAAGACACATATATGTCGGAAAATCAAAGTTTAAAAAAAGAACTATTATTTTCCGTTTATAATTAGGTACATTATTTATATGTGATCTATTAAATGAACAGTAGGACAACGGCAGAGGCTATAGAACAGGTAACTGAATTGTTAAAATTTGGATTTTTCAAATGCTCATGGCGATAGATAGTTGATATTGACCGAATATTGTTGTTACTTTTTCTACGCTCCAGTGAGAAGGTCCAGGCCTGTATGCTGGTGGATGCATTAACATGCAATGATGCAATAGTAGAATAATATGGCGACAAGGTCGTGACCTGTATCGTATTGAATCTCATTAGAGTACAGGCAGTAAATGTCTAATACATGGGAGTAGAAAAAGATTGCTTACGTAAACGTTACCCGATAATAATACATATACATATAATAATATTTAATTTTTCAAGGAATAGTGCAGAGGTTGGAAGATTTATTTCTTATAAAAGTTATTAAAGATTAAACTTAGAAATTTTTCCTAGATGGACCATAAAATATTATCACAATACTATAAGCACTTGCAAATATACATTCCCAATCTAAAATGTATGTACATATATCTTATAATTAAATATACTCTATATCCAATTTAAATATTTTAATATGTAATAAAGAGGCACCATACCATCACTGAATGCGCTTTCTTAACAGTATTAGAAATATTGAGCAATATTTTGTTGTCCATTTTATTGCAATATATGTATATGAATATAGAATGTAAAAAGTTTAAGTAATATTTGCTTTTAGTATATATAATGATTTTGATAAGTATTAATTATAACTACGAGGCACACTCTAAAATTATTGAAACACACAGAAACTAAACGCGTAACTATAAATGATTGAACATTTTTTTTTCTCAAGCTGGCAATAATTTTGCGGCTTTATGTTGACACAACTAACTCTTAAATTTAAATTTGTCGAAAATTGACAAAGTAAAAGTCAAACAAATAATTCTAACCATATGTCATCCATATTTATACAAAATATTCTAATCAAAAAAGATAAATCTAAAGCGAATGATCAGGCAAGCCAAATTCTCAGAGCTGCAAAAATTAAATATTTGCTTCAATAATTTATAATCACTCGATAATTTCAAAATCTGGAAAAATAACGAGTTCATAAAAAATGTCTAGATTTAAAATTTAATAATTCAATGGAGGAAATACATTAGTGCTAGCATCAGTCCCTCTCTCCATCCATGTAAATGGGGAGCGGATAACTTTGAAATCTTAAATAGGAACCAGTATATTTTATTACAGATTCGAATTCTACTGGAAAAAATACGTAAGATTTGTCTGAAACATTTTTTTCAATTCATAATAGATGGTGCTGTAATCGATGAAATTCATTTTTTTTCAATTTCTCGCACTGAGAACATATGCATACGATTTTGCATAGGTTCGTGTGCCCGTCGATAATGACTTTGAATATATCATCTTAATTATTTTCCTGCTTCCTATTTACCTTAGGTTTTAGGCTATCAACCATCCGTACTTGACGGTTATTTTCTGTCCTTTTTTCGTGTCTGTTCCATTCTCTTCTTTGTTTTTTCCAGAACTGTACAATGTCCACTATTCTATATTGTTCTTTATCTTCTGATTTCTCACTCCATCTATTCTCATTTTTCGTAATATCATCTGCTTAGTTTTTCATATCAGGGCATGTTTCTACATCATATTTCAGCATAGGTCTTACAAATGTTTGATATAATAATAATAATAATAGTCTTTATTATCCAACAGATACAAAAAAAAACACTTAATTGATAATATAAAATTACAAAAACATATGTTGCAGTGCAAATTCATTTACACATTTAAATCCTAAAATAAACAAAATGACAAACTAACTTATTTATTTAGTAAAAGGATCCCCACAATACTTATTTGCATTTTTCGCCATATGGACCATTGGGGCCTTAGCCATAACATTAGTTCTAGCACGAGGAACTGAAAATGTAGCCGATGAACGCTACTTTCATCAACCAAATTCTCTAACAAAATTTAAATGTTAAACCATTTTCACTGCTTCATTAAATTTAATCTTCTTAGGGCCGGTATTATAAACGATCAAATCTACAGATTTTATTTAGTAAGCAAGTAAATTTAATTTACTCTATAAATTGGGTATTATAAATAGCGAATAAGAAAACTAAGCAAGTAAATCTACCAATTAATTTACACTCTAGAAAATCGTGGTATTAAATTTTATTTGTTGGTTAAATGCGAATAGCTGTTTGCTCCACTAGTTCAAATAAACATATCGTTATTTTTAAAAGTTTATATGTATTTTGTGTGTGTTTGATAACTTAAATTTTGATAATGCCAGATTTATCGGATTGTATTTTAGAAATATAAACAAAAAGAAATAGTAAAAAAATAGGATTTTTTATATTTTTTCATTTTATTCAGTGGCTCCGTCGTTTAGCGAAACGCTAAACTGTAAAATACATAGCTATTCAGAGTTATTCTACAAATACTTATTTTACTTGCATGCATTTTTTATAATATCAGATTCCAATTTATTCGTCGAATAAACTTATTTGCCAATATGTTATTCAGAGACTTATTCACTGTTTATAATACCGGCCCTTATTTTTGTATAATTCTATTTAGGTTTTAGTTTATAACATAACACTTATCTCTTATACTTATTCATTTAAACTTAGTTTTATATTCTTAATTATTTAGATAATTTAGATTTTAACTCCAATATTTTTTGGTCATAAAAGACGGCAGACTATGTGCCCCACACTGTTAAATTTAATAATACACATAAGGTGTATTAGATAAAAATGTAGATTTTACAAAATTTTATGATTTTAAGTATTTGAAATGTGTTTTAAAAACATACGAAAAGGTTGTAAAAGGGTATGAATCATACCCTTTTTTGTAAAATCTACATTTTTATCTAATACACCTTATGTGTATTATTAAATTTAACAGTGTGGGGCACATAGTCTGCCGTCTTTTCACTCATAAATACTCATAGATACAATTTCACGTTTTATGGTTTTACCGAAGACATAATTAATTTGTACCTGTTATTTAGTTATTGTATGTATTTCCAAGCCGATGTGTATTGTTAACATTTGCAATAGGCAATTACGTATTAGAAAGTTTAATGCTTAATGCTAATTTTACATTTCTAGTGAAATTTTCAGTTTGCAGATATTCATCTTTCCTTATTTAATCGCTCGATTCTTAGTGATTAGGGATTATAATGTCTTGTATATATTAGTTAATGCATGTCAAATATCGTACGATTTGTAACCATATTGGCTTAAACAGTATATGTAGAGTCGAGGGATTTTGTAGCGACTCAAACTGCAATTAAACGTAACGAGAGCAGCCCTTCCTTACTTGAATTGTTCTTCAGGTAAATATAACTGAGGAATTGTAATAAGCCGTATAGCCGCAGGGTAGTATTTAAAGGAATATAAATAAAAGGAATTTTGAACGTGCTGAATTTATTTACATTAGCAGGTAAGAAGTAAAAGCGGGATTAATTATACTTTCTTGTTACAACCCTTAATACTTCTTGAGAAAATTCAATGTAATTTAGTACCTAATATAAAACTTGTCAATCGTTTAATAATTTTGTTTATTTTCTAAAATGATTTGACCATTTACCAACCAGCATTTTGCTTTATTAGGTTTCATATAATTATAAAATTGTGTTAAGATAATTAACAGAATTATTTTGTTAATTTACATTGTATATGCATGTTGTTAATGGGAAATAAAGCAATTTTCGCCAATAAACAGAAAATATATATTACGTCTAATATTGTTAGTCATTTTATTAAATTAATTTTTTAAGAAAATATGACAGAACTACTGTTTACGAAACGTACTTCAGAATTATAATAAGCATCATTTCTCAATATAAAGAGCAAAGTAAATAGACGATTGTAAATAAAAGTAATTTTAAATTTCTTGTAAATTTTTTACCTAGCGCTTATGATCCGTAATTACAATCGACCAGCTATTTCACAAATGTTTCAAATACGTGCGTAAGGCCATAACGTTTGAATCGTGAGTGCTACAAAATATCTCGATTGTACAATAGTTTACACACAAGACTATCTCGATGTTCAAATTATTCCGCAGAATCAGTTCTACGATATCTGTCAACCAATTCAAACTAAAGTTAACAAAGTAAAACAAGGCTAAGGGCTCCACCTAGAGAATACAATCCCGGGATCCCGGCCGGGTTTTGATCCCGTCAATCCCGGGACTGTACTTGGCTAATCTCGAGATTGCCAGTTTGCATTCTATAATCCGTTGCGCCTTGACAATGACCTTACCTAAATTATATTAAGGGCACTTATTACATAAAGTCAAAAAATCAACCTTAGGTACGCCGTACGATAAAAGAACTACACAGGTACAGCCCAAACAATATGTAACTTAGAAGGGACTTCCCCACCCGGCATACTTCAATATAATACATACTGTTAAATAAATTCCCCAACGGGCAACAGAGGAATCCCTTTACGAAAGTATAAATACGCTTACTAGGATTTACTTTTTTCATTTATTATTCTACCAGCGACAAGGTTACGCAGGTTACGTCATTTAAATTTAAAAGTCAATTATCTGAAAAAGTTATTTTAAATAGCGGGAGACTTTGTTTAACATAAAAAATCATATTTTTTAGTTGCGAAAGACGGGAATTGTGCTAAATGTAAGCGATTCCCTGCCATTCTCAAAACTTTGGGTGGATCGACTAAGGGATTACATACACATTTGTATCAAAACATACCATTAAGATTTTAGCTGACGTTAATCGTTTAACAGCTTCAACAAGTTAAGATTCTGAAAATCTGAACACAGCACCGCCGCCAGCTAAACAAAAGTTAGAAGATTATTTTGCTTAAAGTGCCAACGATAGCCTGGATGATGTTTTGGCAAGAATGATTTGCATTAGATGGATTTCCATTCAGTGTATTCATAACTTCAGACGATTTGAGAAAATTGCTCTTAGCGAAATACACGGATTTACCGAAATCAGCAGTCACAATTCGAAAGCATGTTACGAATTACAGTGAAAAAATCAGAAAGCAAGTAACTGCAGAATTAAAACATTTGAAAAGTGCAGGTGAAAGATTCAGTCTATCTTTCGACGAGTGGACATCAACGTCCAATAAACGATACATGGCTGTCAACGTTCATTCATATAAAAAAATTTGGAGCTTAGGACTAATCTTAGTTCCTATTCATGGAAGTATAACGGCTGAAAATTATCTTCGTATATTAAAGTCTAAGTAAATTTGATATTTCCCTGGAAACTGATATCGTGGCTACTGTAACCGATGAACCGAACGTTATGATAAAGATGGGACAGCTTGTTTGCACTGAACAACAACTGTGTCTCGCACATGATATCAATTTAGCCGTCTGTGATGTGCTTTATAAAATAAAGAATTATTTTCAAGACAGGCAAGACAGCCCCACTTCAGACTCAGATAATACTATAAATGAGCTTAATGATTATATGAACTATAGTGATGATGATGACAATTTAGAATACTTAGACTGTCCAGAATCAGGTTTAATCTTAATGTCACAAAATGAACTTGCGCCAGAACACATACCAGAGTTAACGAAAGATGAAAACATTAATGAGCTGATGAAGAAAATCCGCAAAGCTGTAGTGTATTTCAAAAGATCACCATTGAAAAATGAAACAGTACATCAAAAATATGTGAAAATTGAACATGAAGAAGAGCTGTCACTTCTTTTGCACTATAAAACTAGGTGGTTTTTTAACCATGTTGGAACGATTTTCTCATTTAAAAACCTGCATTCAAAAAGCTCTTATAGATCTCAATCATCCAATCCGTTTACAAGATGCTGATTTTGACTTGGTAAATAAAATTGATTATGTGCTGACCCCAATTAAATTAACAGTAGAAGCAATCTGTCGACGAGATGCTAATTTATGCATTGCTGATGCCGCTTTGAAATTTCTTATAAAACAATTGTCTAGCAAAAACTCAGCACTCGCCAATAAAATGAAAACATCCTTAGCGGAACGTATAAAGCAACGACGAAATGATGATTTATCTGGTGTGTTGAATTATTTACAAAATCCACTAAAAGATGATGAAAATCAGTTATTATCGGGTTTGGAATGGCTTGACTTATTTCCAGTTCCTATACAGGTTTTAGTGAGGGCGCAAATAAAGAATATTGTTAAAAGACTAAATAGTCGAGATGACACGGAAGAGGAAGAAAAGTCAGGATCACAAACAGATGATGAGCCAAGGCAGCAAACCTCCCAACCCCAATTGACACTAAAGGAAAAGTTACAGCTGGAAATTAATAAGAGCATGGAATCCCCATATCCTGAAGTACAAAATGAATCGGGGTTGGTAAATAGTATTAGACGCGAAATAAGCCTGTTCGAAAATGGAAGAGTTCGTAGATATCACTTAGAATTAGCATATAAATATCTATTGTCTATTCCTCCAACCAGTGTAGAACCTGATCGAGCGTTTTCAGCTGCTGCTTATGTTGGCAATAAACTACGAAGCAGGCTTGGAAGTCAAACATTGGATGCTTTGATATTTCTGCGATTGTATTTTCGAAATTGTAAATAGTTTTTTGTATTGTCTTTTTTGTTCCTTATTTTAGTATAATGTGTATTGTGTTGTGCAACAATATTAATAAATAATTTTTAAGAAATTACTTAAGTTTTTTTTTAATTTGAACCCAATTAGAAACCATATAGTTTAATCCCGGGATCCTGGGATTACGCTTCAAAAATTCCGTAATCCCGGGATTGAAAAACATGCTCGGGATTGTATTCTCTATCTCCACCTGAATCAATTAGGGAACGTGTAATATAAGTGTAGGTTTAAATAAAGCAACTATTTTCAAACCTGTCTTGTATTCATTAATCGAAAAGGTGAAAGCCCAGCGCCGCAAATCTAAAAAAAATTAATAAGAGAACTAGCCTGTGTGTCTAAAACTATAAAAATAGACTAATTGATATGTCTTGATATGTCTTTGCAAAATGCCTTTATAATATAGTAATAGTTTCGTAATTTCGTATGTATTCCCACTCTTATGATAAGTTATGGTACTATTTTGTTTATCAACACTCTTGGACCATGTTTACACATATTTACATATATGTATATTGATTGACACATGCATTGAAAAATTTCATCAAATTAACCGGAAAAGGTTTCAACTAAATTAAAATTTTCGAACGTCAAGTCGAAACATACCCATGAATGTAATTTGTTTGCCTTTTTTAATGACTTTTGTTCGTTTCAAAATGTCATTTGTTTCGCTATTTAATCCAGTGAACGTTTTACAGTAATTATTAATCTCCATTTCGGGCTATTAATAGCAACTCTAATCTAGACGGTAATGTTACGAAATTGACCTTATTTTGGTTTGGAGATTAACGAAAGCGTGATGTCAATAATTCGTGTTCTTGTGTTTGTGTGTGGTATATACACGGTCTAGCGGTTCATTGTGTAACGAGACGTCGTCGCAGTAAAGCGTGAACGTAAAGTTAAGTGCACAGAAAGCCAGAAGGGAAAAAGAGAGTTTCAGTAAACGAGAGAAACGGAAAACGCGAATCGATACAGCGTTCACTGCACCCTGTTCTATTCGTCTCTCTTTCTTTCTGTTGGCTGTCTCTCACTCACGTATTCACAATTCTGTCAATAAAGAAGCTTTCGCGCGTCCGATTGCGCAGAACAACCGTAGTACCCTAATGTTGGCGCACGTATTTATTAACTTTGTTCCTAAACGAACACAAAAAGATTAATTCGTAAATGTATTTCAAGATTTTTAATATTTTATTTTATTATTAATTATATTTATTTTACAAACTCAAACACAATATTGAATAGAGGACGTAAAATATTCAAGCACGTATGTACAAGTTCAGTGGGAAGCAAACTTTATTAGCCAATCTAAATTTACCCTTTATAATACCATGTGTAGATTTTTAAAGTAAAACCTTGACATTGCAATTATTAATAATTGCCTACAAGTCTATATGGATTAGTTTTGGTCTTTTTTTGTACCAGGACTTTTTGTTTCTAATTTACTTTTCACCAGGTTTTCTTTAATGATAAAGCCAAAACAATAAAACTTATACTCTCATCATCCTCATCCGCAATAATAATAATAAAATCTTTATTATTGTAAATTTCCAAAAGTCAATATATAAATAATAAAATAAAATAAAACAATAACTTTGTTATACCACTTTATTCGAATGTAATAGTGACCGCGGTTTCGACATACAATGTCATTATCAAACTGCAAAAGTTACAGGCCTACATAGGTCTTATAAATGACACAAAAATATATGGGGGTGGTTTATGATGTTATTTAAAATTACTACTATATACTTTATAACTATTATATACAACATTGGAAAAGAGGTGTATATATAAGATCCAACTGGTCATTAAGAACAATATCTATTGTGTTGTTGCCGCTTTTAAAAATTTCTAGTGACTCTAAAAGATTTAATTTACGACCTTTCTCGGCCAAATGCAATATTTTATGATGACCAAATGTATGCCTTTCTGTAATAAGTTGGTTTGCGAATGTTGAATCTGTCTTCTATAGTTTATATGACCTCAAGTGTTCTTTTACCCGTATAATAAAACTTCGACGAGTCTGACCTATATATACACTTTTACAATCATTACAATATAATTTGTACACTCCTGATTTATTATTGATATCTGTTTTAGGTTTTGCGTCAAAAATGAAATTACTTGTTTTTACATATGGTTTGTAAGCTATACTAACATTACTATTGTTTTTTTAAATTATATTTCCAATTTGCTCGCTTATTTTACCGAAGTAAGTTAACGAGACAAATTGTTTCAAATTAGCACTATCTTTAGGATATACTAAACTAAGGGCCACTTGTAACTGTCTTTTCTTTAGTATACTGTCAATTACGCTACTTTTATAACTATTGTTTACCGCCATGTGTTTTATAGTATTGATTTCACGAACAAAAAATTCATTAGACAAAGGAATATTTAATGCTCTATGTATCATAGAATTAAAAAATGAATGTTTGTGTGTCTTAGGGTGTAGCGAATCTTTGGGAATAATGCAATCAGTGAAAGTAGGTTTACGATATATATCAAATTTTAAACTCTGATCTAATTTGTTTAATTTTAAATCCAGGAAGTTAATACTGTTATTCGCTTCTATTTCTACTGTAAAATTGATATTAGAATGGATTGAATTTATGTAGTTCAGAAATGTTTGTAGTTGTCTATGAGTACCCTTAAAGCAAGCTAGGATGTCGTCTACATACCGATACCAAAATTTAATATGTTTTTTACCTAGTTGTGATGAAAGAATTTTTTCTGTAATATGCTTCATGAAAATTTCAGCTAATAGAGGACTTAGAGGTGAGACCTTCTGTTTGTTTGTAGAATTTGTTGTTAAATGTAAAGTAACTTTGGTTGGTGACTAACTCCGTTAGAGATATGATTTCGTGTATAACAACCGGGTTTGTATTTTTCTTTACTAATATGTTTTCTATTAACCTTAAGCATTCCTTATGTGATATATTTGAAAACATGTTGGAAACATCAAATGATACCAGGATTTCTGTCTTTTGTATATTACAATCTTTATTATTTTATTATTATTACTAGAGAACGGACATTCTTACCACATGACTAAGTTCTCCCAATACAATAGCCGTTGTCCATTGTTAACGCTTTCGAAATCAGGTGGCCGAGAAAATCAAACACAAATAGTTCATTGTATTACGCCGGGATGTACTCAGCGATGTTTATAAACATTTCCAATTGCCGATTACGTTTAACGGAATATATCCTCCGAATACAATTGGTGTGTTGTCCATTGTAATCGCTGTCGACCAGATGGCCAGATGGTCTAACAAATACTTCATTGAATTACGCCGAGTCATGTGGTAAGAATGTCCGTTCTTTAATTATTACAATTTTATATATATCGTGAACCTACTTTCACTGATTGCATTATTCCCAAAGATTCACTACACCCTAAGACACACAAACATTCATTTTTTAATTCTATGATACATAGAGCATTAAATATTTCTTTGTCTAATGAATTTTTTGTTCGTGAAATCAATACTATACAACACATCGCGGTAAACAATAGTTATAAAAGTAGCGTAATTGACAGTATACTAAAGAAAAGACAGTTACAAGTGGCCCTTAGTTTAGTATATCCTAAAGATAGTGCTAATTTGAAACAATTTGTCTCGTTAACTTACTTCGGTAAAATAAGCGAGCAAATTGGAAATATAATTTCAAAAAATAATAGTAATGTTAGTATAGCTTACAAACCATATGTAAAAACAAGTAATCTCATTTTTAACGCAAAACCTAAAACAGATATCAATAATAAATCAGGAGTGTACAAATTATATTGTAATGATTCTAAAAGTGTATATATAGGTCAGACTGGTCGAAGTTTTATTATACGGGTAAAAGAACACTTGAGGTCATATAAACTAAAGAAGACAGATTCAACATTCGCAAACCATCTTATTACAGAAAGGCATACATTTGGTCATCATAAAATATTGCATTTGGCCGAGAAAGGTCGTAAATTAAATCTTTTAGAGTCACTAGAAATTTTTAAAAGCGGCAACAACACAATAGATATTGTTCTTAATGACCAGTTGGATTTTATATATACACCTCTTTTCCAATGTTGTATATAATAGTTAAGTATATAGTAGTAATTTTAAATAACATCATAAACCACCCCCATATATTTTTGTTCATTTATAAGACCTATGTAGGCCTGTAACTTTTGCAGTTTGATAATGACATTGTATGTCGAAACCGCGGTCACTATTACATGTGAATAAAGTGGTATAACAAAGTGATTGTTTTATTTTATTTTATTATTTTCAAAATGAATTACCACAAAGTTACGGCTACCAGTATTAATTTTGTCAATATATAAGTATATACAAAAAATAAATACAGATTATCTATAATAAAAAAAGATGCAGATCACATAGTAATTAAAGCCTTTGTCTGTATACATTACTGTTAAATTTGAAATAATTCTGGTTTGCATAAATTTATCATTCCCACAAGTTTTGGTTTTTCTTCATCCTCTTCTGATAAGATCTTTTAAAATACTTTAAGTTCTTCGATCGGTATGGAAGTAAATAGGCTTTTTATACGAGGGATAAGCAGAATTTATTGAGAAGAAGAAAATCTATTAGACTGTGAAAAACAATCATACAGTGTTTATTTAGAGCAACTATTTATCTGTCATTTGACATTTTGTTCTTGAAGTTACGTTCGTTATAACTAGGGACCGGAAACGAGAGGCCGATGACTCATCGCCCACGGGCGAACTATTGAAAATATGTATTTTTAAAGACTTTTTAATTTTGTTTATATAATTGGAAAACAAACAGGTGGTGATCTATAAAATACGAAATATATTTTTATTTATTCATTTTTAGTAAAGTTTTAGTAAAGCAGTTTTAATATTAACTAGCAATTCTTTCTCAAGGTTCTCTTCTGTAAGATTTGTTCTCTTTGAGTGAGAAAACGTCCTTTCTACATCGCAACTGGTTATAGGAGCACACTGGATATATTCTTTTATTTCATCGTATTTAGCAGTGACATTTTAAGGTATTGCCCCCATACACAATTGCGGCAACCTTATTAAATCTGGATTTCTATTAAAAACTGCGTCTAACTTTTGCCGAAGGCCACGAAGTTACTTGGAATATTTTTCAAATTATTAATAGCCAAATCTAATGTGGTTAGTCCATCATTTAATTTGAGATTTTGAGTTTCAAAATAAGTGATTAATTTTGGCAAATTTCCAAAGTGTACCTGAAGAAAGTACAACTGATTTTTTAAATTTGGAATTTGTGTTAGTTCCTTACCCTCTGAAATACTTCGAGCATCGTCATTTAAACATGTAACGAAATTTTGTAAACTACCGAATTTCTCTGCATAAAAACTAGTAGCTTCCAACCATGTTCCCCATCTAGTTATTCATGGAGAGGGAGGCAATCACAAAGAGTTTTCTCTGTAAAGAGCTACTCTTAATGGTGCTTTTCTGAAAACTTTTTTAAAAGCGAATACAAGTCTATCAACTTGCGGAAAGGTGTCTCTGATATATTCACAGATTCTGTGGAGAGCATGTGCTACACAAGTAATATGCAGCAAATTAGGATATGTTTCCTCAGAGACACCTTTACGGAAATTGATAGGCTTGTATCCGCTTTTAAAAAAGTTTTCAGAAGAGCACCTTTGAGACTAGCTCTTTACAGGGAAAAACTTCCATTTTTGTCACTCTCTCTCTCTCTCTCTCCAGTAATAAATACCTAGACGGGGAACATGATTAGAAGCTACTAGTTTTGATGCAGAGAATTTCGATAGTTTACAAAATTTCGTTACATGTTTAAATGACGACGCTCGATGCATTTCTGAGTGCAAGGAACTAATACAAATTCCAAATTTAAAAAATCGGTTGTACTTTCTTCAGGAACACTTTGGGAATTTGCCAAAACTAATTTGAGATTTTGAAAATCAAAATCTCAAATTAAATGATGGATTAACCACATTAGATGTGGCTATTAATAATTTGAAAAATATTACAAATGACTTCGGATGTGGCCTTCGGCAAAAGTTAGACGCAGTTTTTAATAGAAATCCAGATTTAATAACATTGCGGCAATTGTGTATGGGGACAATGCCTCAAAATCTAACTGCTAAGTACGCTGAAATAAAAGAATATTTCCAGGATGCAATTATAACCAGTCGCGATGTAGAAAGGACGTTTTCTGTCTACAAGGATGTATTTCATTCAAAGAGAACAGAAGAGAACCTTGAGAAAGTATTGCTAGTTAATATTAATACTCCTTTACTCAACTTGAACTACAAAATGAACAAACAAAAATGTATTTAGTAATTTATAGATCACTACCCGCTTGTTTTCTAATTAACAGTTAAAACAGTGAAAAAAAGAATCTAATTCACCGTACTTTATTTATCTTACGAAATATAAACTAATAAGTAAATAAATTATTAAAACTCATCATCCTTCTATCAACGCCCATGAAGAAAGGAATCTAACTATAATATTGAAATAATTGCGTCACAATTCAACGACAGAAAACAGATGTGCGGTTAACCGAATGAATAATGCTATTCAATAACTGGGTGCTGTACTTAGCGATGTTATAGGCTATTTATATGGTCCATCGTAATTTCGGCCTGATGCGTCCGGTCTCTAGTAATAAGGATGATCGGGTTTTAGAGACGGTGGAGGTATGCCGTAACTCCTTCTCTATACTTTTATTTGGCCATATCCATATTTAACAATCATATCTTGTTTATTCAAACCAGTTAACATAGTGACTTTCGTTTGATCTCAAACTTCTCAAACGATATACCGGAACACCTTTCAAATTTGTAATATTCAATATTATTTGTAAGGCGTCAATAACTCCACTCACTACTGACGTGAAAGCGTTATCAAAGTAATATTTCAGACGTCTCAGTGCCTAGCCCGCCTGTTTATCCAATAACCATAACCACCCAATATTGATGGAATCTTAATTTGCTTCCAACGTCTCTACTTGTATATTTGGAAGAGAATTTAATTGTATTTAGCGATCATAATTAAGTTCCATTAAATATATTCATCCTTTTATTATAATATAAATAAAAAGTTAAAATTAATTTAAATTTTAGGTGTTATTCACCTTGCCAGTAAAATAATTTGTTGTAGATTATTTGCACAAACCATAAAACTTTAACATTTAAATACTATAAGCGTCTTTGTGAATTTCGATACAATTCGAACCAAGTTTACGTTATATAATAAATATGTTGATACGTCGTGCTGTCGTTTGCCAAGTGCAATGTTGTTAGCGCATCTACGTTAAAAGTGAATGAACATTCAGAATTTATTAAACTTAACAGTCCTTGAGGTGATTCTAAAATTAAACACTTTACTCATTCAACAACCTTCTGAACAGAACATTATTACTTTGTGGGATTTAGGCGATCACTCTACAGATTTGAAGATAGGTGGTGATAAATGTATTATAGAGAAAAAAGCTAGGAATTAATTTTCTGCCAAGACCATCAAGCTAGATTCCCAAAATATTTTTCATTGAAATGATGGTATTTTATTTTTCATGTTTTATATTTTCGTTCCTTGCTATTCCCAGAAAGAATATTTAAATTTTCGTGAGAACTCTCATTTTTGATATTTATATTTGATATTTAAGCAATCATTTCAAAGGATTTACTGAATATATTTAACTACTTTATAATTCATTTTTTGTGAATGTAATATTTGCGAAGTATTTCTCGAAATTTTCAAAGATACAAAATTATATTTGAAGAGAGATTTTTTTAAGCTCAATAATTTTGATGGACAATATTTCTTCTGTCATCGGTTTTATTTTACTAAGGAAATTTACTCAAGTGAAAAATAACTGCGTGAAAGAAGTTGTTGGCAATATTGTTAAAATAATTTACTAAATGATGTTTAACACTTACGTTTGTCCCATAAAAGTTCGACTATTTAGTTAAAGATAATTAAATCGATCAAATGAATCTTCACTATATACAAGGTGTGGCTATAAAATAACGAGACATATGCTATTACAGATGAACTACGAATGCGTCAAAGTCGTACGACCGACAGCTGTGTAGCATGAATTCTTCTCTTACGATTGCCGCCCCTCCTGTGTCTGTAGACATAGTAATCTGACCGTGGCCTTTGTTCATATAATATTTATTATTTTGTTTTGGTGGAAAAATGATAAGTGTTTTAATAGAGCAACGAATTGTCGTGAAATTTCATGTGAGATTTCGCAAAACCGCTATTGAAACTATCTTTAATTAAAATAAGTATATTTATCACCTGCGGGGATATTTGAGTGGTTTAAGATATGTAACCAGGACTATCAAAAATTGAAGCGATCCCAGAAGTGATCAATAACATGAATATTGTTTTAAAAATGCAAAGAATTGACTCTAAGAAGATAGTGAGCATATCGACTGAACGCATACATCACATTTTACCCATGGAATTGGGCATGTCTAAGCTATCAATAAGGTGGATCCTGCGTATCTTGAATTGTGATCAACAACGTGCAAGAACGCAAAGCGATTAATAAGAACCAAACTGATTTTCGCGAAGATCTGTTCCAGTTTTTTTCCTACATTACTATGTTCTTAAATCCAAATTGCAATATCAACAATGGACATATTATGGTAAGCTTTCAGTTAACAAATTTCGATTAACATGTAGGCTAATAGCTGCGTTTTTTGGGAAGGTTCGAAGAAAGCATTTTCTCAAAAATACCTGGAATGACCCAAAGACTTTCACTTTCATCACAATATGGTGTCTCCTCACGCCGGTCAAATTGTCGAAATTTCAAGTTATGCTTCATCCACCCTATTGCGGTAACATTGTCATAGAGGTAGAGACTAATTTATATAAGAAGTTGATAGATATAAGAAAAATAAACATAGGGTGGAGAAAATGCTCTATATACGAATATGATGATGTAATCAGATGTTTTAAATGCGCGGGATTTAACCATTTTGCCAAAGATTGCAGAAATGAAGTAGCGTGCAGCAAATGTGGTGGAAATCATATAAGTGCAAGTTGTAATAATCTTACAGAGAAATGTATAAACTGCGTAAGAACGACTCAAAAATTAAAAATTGATTTGGATTCCAATCACACAGCTTATGATAAAAACTGTCCATGTCTCAAAAGAATAATTGATAAAATTAGAACAAAGGTGAAATATGAATAGCAATTAATAAAAGATGATAGGAAGTATTACAAATCTGTTGTCTGTTTAAATTGCCAGGGGTTTTACACAATAAAGATCTAATAATAGATTTAATCAAGAATTGGCAACCACAAATTCTATGTCTGGTGGAAACACATGTAGGCGATACTGTTGAGGATTTTGAATTGAATATCGCTGGATACAATACCATTAGATGTAATACAAATAACCGTAGAACTGGTGGTATATTGGTTTATCTAATGGAGTGTATTAAATTCAAAGAAACATTGAACTTAAAGTTGGACTATGTGTGGACTGTTGAATTTGAGTTAAATATTAGGAAAGAAAAATATCTCATTAACGTTTTATACCATCCTCCGCAAATGAATGATAATTTATTTATTGAATTTATTAAGGATTATCCAGAAAATATTGAGGCTGACAATGTAATTATGATGGGGGATTATAATCTTGATTATAATGGCGACACATTTTATACTAGAAAAATTAAGACGGTATTCTATGAAAATGGAGTGAATCAAATAGTTAATTGCCCAACAAGGATAACTCAATACAGTAGAACTCTAATAGATTATATAGGGACTAATAATAAGGAATTGAAGTGTGGGGTGTATCAAACTCCAAGAATAGGTGATCATTGTATATTATGTGTCGAACTAGATCATTATGAAAGAATCGATGAAAGATCTATGATAAAGAGGAGAAAAATTGGAACATATAATAAAGAAGATTTTCAGGAAAGTATATTGCTATCTTCATGGAATAGTTCAAGTACTTGTGTTAGAGAACTGTCGAATAGTTTTACTCACACCATCGCTAAGATTTTGGATAGAATGTGTCCGATTGTGGAGACACCTCTACCAAAGAAGTATACGGAAAACAAATGGATGAATCAAAAGATTATAGAAGCAATGAAACTAAGGGACTAAGTTACAGAAGGGCTGTATTTGTAAACCAAGAACGTCAATGGAACGAATATAAAGTTTTAAGAAACAAAGTAACTCATCTCATAAAGCAAGAGAAAAATAAATACTACATTAGTATTATAGACGAAAACAAATATAATAGCTACAGATTATGGAAAAATTTAAAAGCAATGTTGCCCAATAAGAAGAATAATGTAGTAGGAGAAATAGAGTTTAATAATATAAAAATAACCAATGAAAATAAATATTTTGTAGAAAGCATTGAAGAAATAGTAAGTAACATACCTGGATCGTATAATTATTCGACAGTATTAGATGGAGTTGATAATCATACACCATTGAGTAAATTTAATAAAGTGTCAATGGGAAAGTTAAGAAATATCGTGCGGAATTTAAAGAGTTCTGGTGATATTGGTGATGGAATATCCACAAGTATTTTAATAGATGCATGTGAAGTTATTGGAAATAGACTCTTGGATGTAATAAATACCTCTATGGAAAAAGGTATATTTCCTGAAGATTGGAAGAAAACTATTATAACACTGGTACCAAAAGTTGCAAACGCAAAAAAGTGTAGTGAATTCAGACCTATTAATTGTGTGGCGCCTTATGAAAAGGTTTTGGAATTGTGTGTGAAAGAACAACTACTTGAATACTGTGATAAAAACAACGTACTTGTGCCTAATCAGTCAGGATTCAGGAAGAAACATTCGTGTGAATCTGTAATAATGGATGTATGTGATAAATGGGTTAAAGAGATTGATAAAGGAAATGTAGTATTGACTGTATTTTTGGACTTTAGACGAGCGTTTGAGACTATTGGCAAAAACTTGCTGTTGTGTAAACTAAATAAAATTGGTTTGTCAGGTAATGCCTTGAAATGGTTCGAGACTTATCTCTTAGGTAGGACACAAGCTGTAAAGTTTAGAAATGTGGTATCTAATGAGGTTTGCACTCAGTATGGTGTACCCCAGGGAACTGTCTTGGGACCGCTTTTATTTGTATTATATATCAATGATATGGTGAAATGTGTAGACAACTGTGAGATCCGTATGTTTGCGGACGATACCATGGTTTATGTTACTGGTAAAAATGTTGACGTTATGGTTGAAAAATTAAATAATGAATTAAGTAAATTATACAAATGGTTGTGTGATAATTACAGCTGAGGATGTTTGCGGTATAACCATGGTTATATCATGTAACCATAGTAATTTACTATGGTTACATGATATAACCATGGTTATACCGCAAACATCCTCAGCTCTAGTGATAATAATATGGCGATTAATCTGGATAAAACTAAATATATGGTGATTGGGTCAAAATTTCGAATTGCAGCTGTCAATTTTGATAGTATGAATTTAACTATTAATCAATATAAATTAGAAAGGGTTGATAATATTAAATATTTAGGAGTAATGATTGATGCTAATATTAATTTTAAATCACATGTTCAATATTTATTAAATAGAATGTCACAAAAAGTTTTCTTTCTAAGTAGAATAAGTAAGAATTTATCTTTGTATACTTTGTTACTGTTGTATGGGGCTATTGTGTCGCCATGTATTGACTTTTGTTCAACAGTATTGTTCAGCATAAACAATGGTGAAATGCAAAAATTACAAAAGCTGCAAAATAAGGCATTAAGAATTATATTAAAGTGCAATAAGTATACACCAATCAAGCTTATGCTCGAGGTGTTGAACCTGTTGAGTATAAGGCAATACATAGTCTACAAAACCATGATTTTTGTTTTTAAAATGAAAAACTGCATGTTACCATCTTATTTAAGTGATAGAGTAGCTGTTGTACAGGATATACATGAACACAATACAAGAAATGTAAAAGACCTGTTATATAGAGCGATTTGACAGGGTTCGGACATCGAGAAACGTTTTTGTGAATGGTTTCATATTGTTTAATGCATTGCCGCAGGGTTTAAAATATTGTAATGACTTAAAAAACTTTAAGAGAAATCTGTTAGAATATGTTAAACAAAAATTTTAGTGATCCATTGAAGTTTCGATGTTGTAGCAGTGTAAATTAGTTAATTAAGTAAAATGTAAGAAATGTTATAGTTGTAAAATAGCTTTGCTAATAAAATACTTATTTACTTACTTACTTACTTACCTATTTACTAGAAGTATGCTTTGGGTGTTTCAGTCCTACTAATTACAGTCAAATTTTTGAAATTTCAGGTTGCGCTTCATCCACCCTATTCTACTAGAGTGACTTCCACTTTTTTCCGTAACCCAAACTTCTCCAAGCTGGAAAGAAGACGCACTTCAACATCGTTGGTCCATGTGCGTTGACGTTAAAAAAGGAATATGGAAAGGAAAAATAATTAAAAAAACTGAATGTCTTAACTCA
This sequence comes from Melolontha melolontha, assembly GCA_935421215.2. NCBI lineage: Eukaryota > Metazoa > Arthropoda > Insecta > Coleoptera > Scarabaeidae > Melolontha > Melolontha melolontha. Next base: position 39,693,631 of record OW285238.1, read on the forward strand.
TTTGTTTGGTTCTGATCGTGACTTGCCGTCAAATCATCTTTGTGCTATTTTACCTTAAAATTATATTTAAAACTGTTTTTGTATGCTCTATGGTACATATACACGTTTCTTTATTTACGAGGGTGGATTGATATATAAGGCCACCAACAAGTTCTAACCTGCAAATGGCAATTTCGAATATCTCGTCTTAGCATGCAAACTTTCATTTTCTTGTGAGTATCAGTGTCATTTATCATGGGTTCGTTTTCTGAACCAACGATCCCTGATATAACTTTTAACGCTGGAGGCTTGCGCGCTCATTGAAATTTGCAGGCGTTTAAAAATTGTTTGTGGCAATGATTGTACGAATGTGAAGAATTTTCTCGACTGGATTTGACGTGCAAAACTCACTAGTCATAAAGGCTAAATGAAGATGTTTGTTGAAAAGTGATGAAGTCGACCTGTATCAGTGACGGAGAATCAGTGAGAAGAATCAAAAACAAATTCCGATTGAAGGAAATCACCGGATTACGCAAAAAACAAATTAATTGGCAATTAGGCATTAGTCAAGAAAGAGTCCTGTACATTGTCCAGACGTTGTATTACAGAAAAATTTGCACTAGTTGAATCCGGCGATAATTAACGAATGTCATGAAAGAACAAAGAAAAAGCATTTTTCAAGAAATTCTTAATCAATATCGACGCGAAAGAGATGATTTTCTCATAAATATCACCACCAGGGACGAAGCTTGGGTTCATCTTGTATTGCCCCGAAAACAAGCAGCAGTCAATGGAATATCGTCGTCTTGATTTTCTCTCTCGTGTACGAAGATTCAAGAGTCCCAACAACGCAGACAGTTATGCTCATCATTCATTTTCTGGAATGCAAAGGGAGTCATTCATACCGAATATCTACCAAAGGAATCAACGATTAATTCAATAAAATACTGCAAAATTTTACTATCACTAAAGAATCGTATCCGTAGAGTAAGGCCGGAAAGAACGAATTTTTCCTTGCACCACTGCAACGCCAGATCATATTGCAGCAACAAAATTATGAAGACAGTGACGAGCCTGAAATTCTCAGTTGTTATGCATCCTTCGTACAGTCCTGATTTGGAACCTTCAGATTTCTGGTTGCTCCCGAAGTTAAAGGAGGCACTAACATTTTTCATCAAACCCTGAAGTTTGGGCTGCTGTTCGCAATTGGATCAACAGTAAATAAAAAACTTTTATCATAGACGGATTGAAGAAATGGATTCAGGGTTTGGAGAAGTGTGTTTCACTAAATGGTGATTATGTGGAAAAATAATTATGTACAATAAATTTACTTCATTTTGAGACTTGCTTCATTATTTTGTCTTTTCTTATTCTTATCATGTAGAGCTGGAAGCAGTATATATCAACCCGCCCTGGTACAGTTGTTATATGAATGAGAGTTCCTTAAATAAATGACCCTGCTCATCTGTGTCCTATCTTTGTAAAGTCATTGAAGGATGATGTTTTCTTGGTTATCGTAACTCTCGTTGTCTTCTTTATTTTACTTTATATGCGTTATGCATATGCAATTAGTTTTGTCAATCGTAAAGATCACAGCATAATGCCTTTGTTGATTTATTGAGTAAAACATACTGCGTTCGGAATTTCCCCATTCACGAGTCGTAAATCTGTATACGTATTTGTATGTATATTGTTAACTTGTTAGGAAACATTTAATCATAAAGAAAAGCAAGTATTAATTTGTTAGCTTATTAATTTATCTAGATAAAACTCGATACATTAAAGCTAGATACATTAAACTTGAACACACACTGCTTGAAGACCCTGAAGATTTATGCATTATTAAATTTAAAGGAAAGCTGAATGGGTGTAAAAAGACTTAAAATAATTACACTTATGTTCAATAGAACTGCAGGGATGCAATAAAATAATGCCAGGTCTTGCAGTGTAATTTATGGAATGTAATAAACGATTAAGGGCAAAGCCTATATAGAAGTAATATACTTTAACAATTATTGGACACACAATAAAATTAATTTCTATAAAGAAAATGGAACGGAAACATTCGTAATGTATTTATGTTTAATTAGGTAAATGAAATATGATGATTGGTGAGTTAATAACTAGAAAAATTTGTGGTAATTCTTTCGAACAAGGTAAAATTTACAATGTATAGTGTATTCGGAAATATACCGTTAACTTTTGAGTAAAATATAAATCCTATTGATTGCCCCATAATTAACACAGCATGCAGCGTAACCCTAACAGAAAGAGAGACATTAGTGTACCATGGTCGATCTTAGTTTAAATTTGTTTGTATTAAAAAATCATTAAGTAATGGCTTCAAATATATGGAATTTTATTATGTGCAGGTACTTTCTACCTGCACATAATAAAATTCCAGGAATATTTTTGAAATGATTAGTGAATTAAATTATATATTCAATATCCCTATTATAATATCCCCCGTAGCATTAAATTTTATAAAATAGTGGTAATGTAAATGTTTGAATACGGTTCTGTGTGTGGTTATTTGTATGTCGACTACCTACAGCCGAAGAAGATAGTGCCGTATCTTTCGGGAAAGACAAAAGTGAGATTCAACTACTAGCACCATCTTTCGGAAAATCTTAGCATTATATTTTAATTTTTCCATCATTGTGTGGAGGCAGGTGAAATCTGATTTAATGGCTGACGTTTGGTTTGAAAGTTACAGCACCATGAATAAAGATCAAAATGGAAATGCAAATTTTGGCTGATATGCGGCAAACATTTTTTGACAATACCTTCGAAAGCCGTTTTAGCTGAATTGCACAAATCTAAACATGGTGATATGAGCGTCCAAGATGATATGCAATCAGGACCATCAAAAACTGAAGTGATTAATAAAATGAATATTGTTTTAAAAATCCAAAGAATTGACGTCAAGGAAATAGTGGCCATATTGACTGAACGCATACATCACATTTTACCCATGGAATTGGACTTGTCTAAGCTATCAGTAAGATGGATGCCGCGAATCTTGAATTGTGATCAATAACGTGCAAGAACGCAAAGCGATTATTTAAAGCTATTTAGTACGAACCAAACTGATTTTTGCGAAGATTTGTTACAGTTAATGGTACATTTCTACATCACTATGTTCCTAAATCCAAATTGCAATATCAACAGTGGACATATTATGGTAAGCCTTCCCTAAGGAAAATCAACAAATTTCCATTGGCATGTAGGCTAATAGCTGCGTTTTTTTGGGAAGGTTCGAAGAAGATAATTTTCTATTTCGCTTATGCCGCTCTACAATTAATTGAAGAAAGCGTTTTCTCAAGAATACCTGGAATGACCCAAAGACTTTCACTTTCATCACGGTAAAGTGTCTCCTCACACCGGTCAAGTTGTTGAAATTTCGAGTTAGGCTTCATCCACCTTGTTTACTAGAAGTATGCTTGGGGTGTTCCGGTCCTACTAATTACGGGCAAATTTTTGAAATTTCAGGTTGCGCTTTATCCGCCCTATTCTATCAGAAGTAGTTCCAAGTGACTTCCGCCTTTTCCCTAACCCAAACTTCTCCTTGCTGGAAAGAAGACGCACTTAGACATCGTTGGTCCAAATGCGTTGACGTTAGAAAGGATTATTTTCAAAAATAATTTTAAAAACTTAAATGTCTTAACTCATTTGTTTCGTTTTGATCCTGACTAGCCGTCAAATAAGCATTGTACCATTTTACCTTAAAATTATGTTTAAAACTGTTTTTGTATGCCCTATGGTACATATACACGTTATCTAGACGAGTTTTCGAAGTAACGTCTCTGCACATTACACTTTTGTGGACGCCTTAAACTTAATGAATAGGCACTGCAATATATCTCGGTATCATTACGAATATGCAACCAATCTGTGTGGCCTCTAATCCATCCTACCGTGGTTGCCCTACGAGAATTCTCTATAGTTAATAAACGTAAAGAGAAATACTAAGAACAGAAAGCAAATAGCAATATTCTAAATGTTACATTTATGCCAGATGAGGCTTGGTTTCATTTACCAGGTCAAATACCATTCATCCATAGTCAAAATTATAGCTGAAAATGCACATAATTTTGTAGAATTCAATTTGCATCTACTGAAAGTTGGTGTTTGGGTAACAATGTCAAGACTTCAAATTACACAGATCTACAGTGATTTTGATGTTTGAAAGCTGTTTGCTAATTTGTATATGTTTGGGGGCCCTTATTCCAAAAAACGCCATATTTTTGCTCTATCACGTAAATTTTTTTTATAGCGCTCTATATCTTAAAAATGTTAATTTATTAATTTACATACCTATGACAAGAATATGTTTGTTCCATGTTAGCCATGATTTTTAAATGATTTAATTGATTTTTATGAAATTAAATGTGATTTGGCAACACTGGTTAATATTAGATTTCTCAGCAAAGCAACAGAGTCGGCGCAGAAGCGTCAATACAACGTTGAAACCTGCTTATGTGCAGTTTGGTTGTGTTAGTCGTCGTGCAACTGTGTCCGCGCGCTTGTTGTCTTCGTTGTTGCGTATTTTAAGTGTTCTAGAACGTATAAATATGGAAAGAAGACATTGTGTGAACAATCCGAATAACTTTTGTTATATCTGTGGTAGTTATGTCGTAGTAAAGCAGAGGCAAACTATAACTTCGTTTGTGAAAAATGTATACCACGCTTATTTTGGTGTCAAAATTGGCGACGAAGACAAGTCCTGGGCTCCTCATACTGTTTGTTCCGTTTGCGTTGAAGCATTAAGAAACTGGCAAAAAGGTAGGAAGAAATGTTTAAGCTTTGGTGTTCCTATGGTATGGCGAGAGCCTAGAAATCACAGTGATGATTGTAATTTTTGTTCGTGTAATGTTCAAGGATTCAACAGAAAATATAAGAAACAAATTGTGTATCCCACTCTTGACTCTGCTATTCGACCAGTTCCTCATGGACCAGATGTACCGATACCTACCGCCCCAAAAGCACTAGAAAACGTCATATCGTCAGAATCAGAGGTATCTAATTGCGACCCAGATGACTCAGATTTCACACCAGATTTCAGAGAGCCCGAAGTGTTGAACCAGAGCGAACTAAATGATTTAATTAGAGATTTGCACCTTCCAAAGGATGCATTCGAATTGTTAGCCTCCCGACTTCGTGAGAAACATTTACTGGCACCTGGCGTCACATCAATCTTTTACCGGGATCGCGAAAAAGAGTTATGTCAATATTTTACTCAAGACGGACCGCTAGTGTATTGCAACAATATTCCTGACTTAATTTCAAAATTAGGAAATGTGCCGTATGTAAAAGAAGAATGGCGCCTGTTTATTGACTCAAGTAAGCGTAGTTTAAAAGTCGTTTTATTGCACAATGGTAACGAGCTGGCCTCGGTTCCCGTTGCCCATTCGGTACATTTAATGGAAACGTATGAAAATTTTGAACTTCCTTTAAAGAAAATAAACTACCAAGAACATCAGTGGATGCTTTGTGGTGACCTTAAAGTGCTGTGCATGCTACTAGGCCAACAAAGAGGTTATACAAAATTTCCATGCTTTATTTGTGAGTGGGATAGTCGAGCAAGGGATAGACATTGGACTCAAATAGAATGGCCCTCTTGAACAAGCCTTACACCTGGTAGCAAAAATGTATTAAGAGATAGCTTGATTGACCCCAAAAAAGTTTTACTGCCTCCTCTCCATATCAAACTTGGCTTGATGAAGCAGTTTGTTAAAGCCCTAGACAAAAATGGACAGTGTTTTAAATATTTGTGCGAGACATTTCCAGCCTTATCCGATGCCAAGTTAAAAGAAGGTATTTTTGTTGGGCCGCAGATAAGAACATTATGCAAAGACAAGGATTTTCAAAACACAATGACCAATGTCGAGAAAAACGCCTGTGTTTCATTTAAAGAAGTAATTGATAAGTTTCTTGGGAACTCTAAGGACGAAAACTACGAAAATATTGTTCAAAATATGTTACAACACTTTCATCGTCTAGGTTGTAATATGAGTTTGAAAGTGCATTTCACACTTGAACTATTTTCCTGAAAATCTTGGAGCAGTTAGCGAAGAACAGGGAGAGAGGTTTCACCAAGACATTAAGGAAAAGGAACGGCGATACCAAGGTAAATGGAGCATAACGATGATAGCGGACTACTGCTGGATGTTAAAACGGGATATGCCCTTAAAAACACACAACCGAATGTCCGGACAACGCAGCTTTCTGGCAAAAAGACAAAGATTTCACTTAAAAAAGACTGAATAAAGTATTTTTTTCCACTTTTTTAACTTGTATTCCACCTTTTTACTCAATAAACAAATAAATTTTTTTAGAAATATCGTTTTTTTTTCATTTAATATTTGCAAAAAAAACCTTACGTGATACAAATAAATGCATAGAATTTTTGAAATCAGCCTACCAAAATTATATAAAATCAGTTTTCAAAATAAAAACATTGTCAAAAAGTTTAATTTTGTAGACCTGTGTTATCGGTCCAATATTTTTTAATTAATTAATTACTGGAGAAGGATATCGCGCTGGCATAATGCAGATATTTTTATGGATAGGGGATACTTCCAACAACTTGGAACACCACCTCATGTTGCTAATAATACTTTAGAATATCTCCGAGTCTATTTTGATGATAGACTAATCAGTAAGGATTGTCGGGCGTTCACCTGGCTTGACAACATTAGATTTATGTCTAATTTTTTATATAAAAACTAAAGTTTTTCAAGTCTACAAGAAGCTACCACAAATGAAATAGATGGGATTGATTGATTAACATTCGAACGAATACTGTTATTCTATTATTGTTAAGCCTAATTTATTATAAACTAGCTGACCCGGCGAACTTCCTACCTAACAGTCAATAAATGCCGTGTTAACTTTTAGCTAAACTTAATTTAGGATTTTATTAACGTAATAAAATAAAAACAAAAAATTAATTAAGTTCAATAGTTTATTAGGATAATATATATAAAGAAAATAAAAATTCAATAAAAGTACAAAAGTCAAGTATTTCAATGGCATGTCAGCAAGACATTTGCTTTATTGAAACTACGTATTTTGCTGCATGGGTTGCACTCGGGTTGATTCTTTTCAGTGAAGGATCTTGTGATATACGACATTTTTCGTTTTGTTATCAGGCCCGATAACACATAAAGCGTGTACATACCACGTACAAGTGACCATGAGAAAAACATGCATTTTCTAGATTTAGACCACAAACACTCAAGAATTGGCCTTGTGATTTGTTAATCGTAATGGCGAATGCAAGACGAATCGGAAATTGAATTCGTTTAAACTCAAAGGGCATATCGGTTAGGATCATCGGAATTCCCGGAATGAGTACTTCCTCACCTTTAAATGATCCTTTAAGTATGTTCGCGTGAATCACATTGCTCATTAGTTTTCTTATCACCAAATGCGTTCCATTGCATAATTTTGGTTGGTTTAGATTTCGAAGCATGACGACTACCGAGCCAACCTTGTTGTAAATTGTGCGGTGGTAAGCCAGGCATATCCAAGGAGTTTAAAAATTCAGTTGGATAGTTAGTGGCTTCGTCTTCATTTGTTACACAGTCAATAGATTTGAATGAATGCAGAGTACCAACGATTTGATTCTACACTACTAAGTTTAAGTCATCCATAGCTTTGTTCTTAGCCGCTAAAATTGCTCGCTCACTCAACCATTTGTAGTTTTTGTGGTTAGTAATGATGTTTGGGAATACTTTGTTGATGAGCTCGTCTTTCGATGAGACAAAATTGCAAAAATTCAGAGGAAATGAAATCAATCGCTCGATTCGTCAACAGGAACACGGCCATTACCGATAGCCAGCAATTGTTTGGAGAAATCTTCAGCAGGTAGATCGTTCAGCAATGCAACGCTCATGTTTGCTGCCAGCTGAAGTTTCTTCACATAGCGGCACAGATTCGATGATTTGAGGCAAGCGTTTATTTCATCGGCAGCAGTCGATTTTGGAATGACTGGCAGTGTTGGCTGAAATCGCCAGACAGTAAAATCATTGCGCCTCCAAAACATCTCGAGTCATTGCGCAGATCTTTCAATGTTCGGTCAAGTGCTTCCAATGCGCGTTTGTGCGCCATTGTGCATTCGTTCCAGATGATGATTTTAGATGCTACTAAAACTTTGGCCATTGCGGAGTGTTTTGCAATGTTACAGGTCGGTTGTTCAGTAGTTTGAAGGTTTAATGTCAATTTACCTTTAATGTCCGATTAAATCCGCGTTCTTCGATAAGTCTGCCCCAAATGAAGTCATTTGAAAGAAGCCATTGTATTTTTGAGTATTCGCTAGAAAATGTCGCGATTCTGGTGTTTCACCACGAAGCAATGAGTAGTGCAATTTCACTTTCCCATTAAGGCAGCACAATCCTGGCGTTTCTCCAGCAAACTCCAATGCGCCACAATGCTCGCAAACAACGTCCACTGGACCAATGCGAACGAAAGGATGTGAGCTGTAATCAATTGTGCAATCGTATAGAAACGCTGCTCGATTCAAATCAACACTTGAAGAATTTCTTCTTGCGCGTCAAAGATTATCTCGTTGTTGATCTGTGCGATAAGCTCGACGATTTCTCATTGCCAACCGAGCTGTTTCACGGGCTGCCTCTCTTTACTCTTGTGTTTGAGAAACACGAAGTCGGGCAATACTAACGCGGCGCTCTTCTCGTGCGATTTCTCGTTCTTCTTCAATGGATTGATTCGCAATATTCCGAAGCCTAATTGCATTACGGCTTTGTTGGGAAACATTAGATCTTCTGGGTCGCGGCATTGTTAATAATAATACTCGCACAATAAGATTTATTAACAACATTCGCACAAAACAAACTGATGGACCGGTAACCTTTATATGCTTTTTTTCAAAACAAATCACAGACAACATGAAACAAAAAAAATTACACTCTTGTGTCACTGGTTTGCAATGGACATCAATTATTACAAATAAGCTATAAGCGTGCGTGACGTAAGCTGTCAATTGCGGAAGATGGCTGAGTTCCTAACCTAATTTTTTAAAAATTATCTTTTTGCCGTGAATTTTTCCGATATTTTAATAGTTATTCTGCTATTCGCGGCGGAGACGAATCCAACAAATCAGAGATTATTAAAATCGGTCCAGCCGTTCTTGAGATATAAATGATGTAACTAACCCGACTTTGTTTTATGTATTAAGATGTATCCAACTGATTGAATTATGTAACTGTTTCGATTAACTGAAATTAAAGCTTCATTTACTGTTATCATCTTATTATTATTATGATTAGTATTACCTTATATTAGTTATCTTTTTAAATTAAATTAGTTCTAGATTTAAAACTACGAACATAACATATTTTTTTCACATCTAATAATAAAACAGTTGCCATTAAATACGAGTCGCCACTGAACACGAAATAACAGAAACTTTTCAACAATCTAGTACAACCTGCAATCATTTAAAATCACACTGTATAATATAAGAGACTTTGTGAAATTCGAATCGAATAAACGTTGGATTCGAGTTTACTAAACATTTACGTCACTAGTATGTAATTTACATCACAGCAACAAACTACAATGAGTTTGTAATTTGTCTGGCTACAAGTCACTTGTTATCTGTTCCAAGACGTATTTAGAAAAAAACAGAATTATCTTAGTTGAAGCACTATGCTCCGATAGTGTACATATTTTATTATATGTTATGGTTTTATGTTTCAAAAAACAGTGAATTTTATTTTTATTTAACTACATAGATAGTTTTAGTAATCAATATAAACAAAATTCTATTTTTTCACTCATTGCGAAATAATTTAAGACATTTTGTATTTGATCAGTAGAAAATTTAACCAGTAGACAAATAATGAATCATAATTCGTTATATTGTTGAGGACTAGACTTGAAATACGAATGCGATTTGTAAACTTCCGTTTGGTTATTAAAAATCACAATACAAGAAGAGGTTTTTATTATATACAACTTAAACCTACAACTATGTAGAAAAATAGCTGAAAGTAGTATTTTTTTACATAGATGTCATTAAGACTGAGACATTTGTTATAGCGATGAACCAACTGTTTAATGCCCTCTTCATCGAACTCTGCCGCCTGTGAATTAAGCCATGCTGTAACACTGTTTATTGCGATCCCTAACCTTGACTTTTCTCCCAGAAAAGTTTGACGGCACTTTAAATGTTACCTCGTAGGAAAGTTAAAGTGACCCCATCGCGCTGACAGTCTTTTCGTCTCAATGTTGACATAGGCGACCCAAGTCTCATCATCTGTTACGATATGCCGAGGAAATCTTCACCTTCGACATAGTAACGTATCAAAAAAGTTAGTGCTGATCCTAATCTCTTTGTTTTATGGCCTTCGGTAAGAAGTTTTGGCACCCATCGCTAACAAAATTTGTGGTAACTTAAATGATCAGTACCAACCTTGTACAAAACTATAAAGGAAAAAGACACTCAGTTCTGTGATCGTAAATCGTAGATTTCTTTTTTCTTTTTTTTTTGACATTACCCACAAGTTCGTTCGACACGACAGCAGGTCTATCACTCTGTTCTTCATCATAAGTTTGCATGCTAAGACGAGATATTCGAAATTGCCATTTGTAGGCTGGAACTTGTTGTGACCATATATATCAATCCGCACTCGTAAATAAAGAAACGTGTCTGCACCTGACACTTTTAACGAAGAACTGTGTGAAGCTTTCATGGCGGCCAATATCCAATTCAAAAAGCTTAACAATCCAGTCCTCAAGAGGTTTCTTACAAAATATATTAATCGTCATATACCAGATGAAACTACTTTACGTAAATACCACTTACTAAAATGTTATTTGAGAACCATTGAAAAATACGAACCAACCTATTTGGTCATTATCTTTGGGTAAGTGCAGACGAAACAACGGATGTAAAGGGACGGTATGTGTTAAATGTAGTTGGTATTCTTCATCCGACAAATTCATACTAACCATACTTAATTGCAACTAAAATATTGCCAGTCGTAAATGGTGAAACAGTTGCAGAAGTAATTGGTCAATGTATTAATTATATTCTGTCATCGGATAAAGACAAAATCCTATGATTTTTGACTGATGCTGCAGCTTATATATTAAAAACAGGGAAGTTATTAAAGCAATCTTATCCCAATATGCTACACGTTACCTGTGTAGCACATGCACTACACAACAGAGTAAGTGAATACATCAGGGCTCATTTTCCAAATGTTGATAAGTTAGTTTCATCATTAGAAAGATATTTCTCAAAGCTGCGACAAAAATTTGATTCAATATTTAGCAGAAATCCAGATTTGAATATATTATATCAATTCTGAGACAATTGAAAAATCTATACATTCGAAGTATGGTGCACTTTTGCAACATTTTAATCACACACACACACCCATCAGCAGTTGTTATGTGGAACGGACATTTTCTATTCTTAAAGACGTTTTAACATCTAAAAGAACTAATTTAATACAGGAACACCTTGAACAAATTTTAGTTGTTCATAGTAATGTTTTACACTTTCAATGTTTCACAGAAAATACATAGTTTTGAGTTTTGTTCTTTGTAAATTATTTTTATTCAAAATTCGATACGCAATTCGCTTGTCAGCATTACTTTTGTTTCAGCAGTAGTTGCTGCCGGTTACCAAACCGTTTATTACATTCGCTCTGTTGTGCATTGATATACAGATACATATTATTTGCATATGTAGTTCGAAACTCACGGGTCGCTTACAGAAACAAATCTATTGCGAATACAAGGCACACGCTTATGGGCTATGAATTATCAATCGCTCGAGTCCGCTCTCTAGTAATAACCTTAATCGCTGTGGCCCGTTACCACCGCTATCGGAAACATGTACATAAAATAGATGGGCATCCTTAGTAATCATACTCTAGAATAATATTTATTATTTTTATTTAAAAAAATTATATTTTTTCATATAAGTAACTATATACACCAATAAATTCTAATAAACATAGAACACTGAACATAGAACACAATAGAATATAATTAAATCAAATTGAAATGTTGTGAGGTAGTTTTTATATTCTGTGAATTCTTTATATGCATGACTATTCGTAATACATCAAGACGAAAACTCAGTTTCTGATTGTCGTCGAATTTTCTCAAAGTCGGCAGTAAGGACGTCAGAAAAGCGCGATCACCATCTTCCTCGTTGGTACTCACGTCATGGGTACTCACGTAGTTAGTACTCACATCGTTGGTACTCAAGTCGTTGATATGAGCGTAGTCGGTATTTACGTCGTTGCTACTCACGTCGTCGGTACTCACGTCGTTGGTACTCACGTCGTTGGTACTCGCGTCGTTGGTACTAATGTAGTTGGTACTCACGTCGATGGTACTCACATAGTTGGTACTCTCATCGTTGGCAGGTACAACTACAGTTTCAGAAACAGTTATCTCATCGCTGGAATCATGTTCAACTTTGATCGTGATTTCCTCTTCCTTAATCTCCGGCGTTTCTGTTAAGGAGAGATCTTTATCATCGATTATGGGAGTCTGTGGCGGATAGTAAGCTTCTTTCATCCGCTTTATTTGTTTTAAAAACTGTAATTGTTCGAAGTAATAGTATCTGTTTGCTTTTTTCGTTCTCCCTTTAAGATTATTACTGATTTTCATGAAAGTATCTCTTGCAGTTTTCCACCTAGTTCGAACTTTGAGTACTGAAATAAATGGAAATGATCATTATTGTATGTATATATATATATAGTTTTAATAATTCACTATTAATATTGCCTCCGTTTTCAGGCTTTACATATACTAGATTGCAAGGGTCTCCATATAGAATAGAAAATATTTTCAATTTACAAAAAATTGAAAGAGGAACGAAAATACATTCAAGATTGTTTTCATATGTAACTAATCGTACTATTTCGTTATCAAGATAGGGAATATTTTCTGTCACAGGAAAACAACTTTATTTAACTAGCCCCAAAATTGGTCGATATATTGGTATTGATTATTAACTTAAGAAATATAGGAAAATAATTAAGAACATTGATACAAGATACATTTGAATCAATAGTACAATATATAGTGAAGAGGTATTAAAACAAACCAAAATAATTTACGTTCGGGCAAATATTCTAAATTAGAAGTTATGCATGAACTTATTTGAGAAATATCGATGAAAATCCAGTATGTCCAAAATTAGAAATCTCGTTTCGTTTTAACAAGCCGTTGCCATTCAGGAGCCTATGTACGACGTACGATCCAGATATTTCTGGACTGATGCTACAAAAATTCGAAACTTGACGGTCGCTGTCGCATTCAAAGTAGTCTCTTTGCGCATCTATGCATCAGTCCCAGCGTTTTTTTCACTTCTGTAAGATATTCAGGAAGTCGTTTTCTGTGAACGAGTAGAACACTGCTTGCGATTCCTCTTGAATTTCTTCAATGTTATAAAAACGTCGGGTTCTTGCTGCAGTTCCATTTTCAGGAAGAGACCAAAGTCGCAGGCAGCCAGATGTGGTAAACAGGGGGGGGGGGGGGGGGGGTCGAAGAAGGTAGTCGTTGATGTTTTCATCAAAAAGGCGAACGGTGAGACGGCGTATTAACGTGATGCAGCTGCAATTTCCTGCTTCCAAATGTTGGGCAGTTTGCATCTGATATCCTCACGGAGGCGCCTAAAAACATTGCAAGAAGACATGCAATTGACTATCTGACCAGATGGAACGAATTCTCTCTGCATTATACGTTTCACGCAAAAAAAAAATGATATTGCTTTTCATTTGTCGGCATTTCTTGAGCCTTGGGGAGTTCGGACTCTTCCACTGATTCCACTTGATTGTTTGTTACTTTCTGGATTATAACCATAAATCCAGCTCCTGTCACTAGTAATCACTCTTGAGAAAAAGTCTTCATCGTTCGCAACAAGATGTTTAAGCTCAGAGTAAACGGTAATTTGTTCCTGCTTTTGATCGTAAGTCAGAAGTCTCCGAAGAAATTTCGCGGTAATGCAGTGCATGCCCAAGTCCTCAATCATAATGCGTTGACATGTACCATATCTGATTCCAACTTTACGCAGATGTCAAGAATCATCCGACAACGATCTTTATCAATGAGCTGTTGAACTGTTGCGATGTTTTCGGGACGAAAGTCTGTTCGTTCATCGTCATAAATAGACGTTCTATCAGTCCTGAAACGCGCAAACCACTCGAAAGTTTGTGGCTCGGGTCATTCATTGTTCACCGAATGCTTGCTGAATCATTCCATATGTTTCAGTAGCCGTTTTTCCGATCTTAAAACAAAAGTTAATGTACGTGTTTGCTCATATTTTTCATCCATTATAATGATCGCGGAACACAATTACCACATTATGCAATCGCACTGCACCGATCACGTTGAAACTTTTCACTCCTTCCTACCATGTATTAACGCGCGCCGGTATTAGTTTGGATTCTCGTGCTTCAGCGTCAGTCCGGGAACGTCTGGATTACACCTCGTATATCATTTTTAGAGGCAAAATATTAGCAACAGGTCGGGGCTTCCGTAGAGAATATATCCCGGGATGGAGCAATGAGACGGAACAGCTTTATCAGGAATATCAGAACAGCGGGGACTCTGAGATAGCGGATGAACTCCTTAATCGTCTGGACATAGAATGTCGCAAAAAAACGAAAAGAAACACCAGGTAGTAGGACTTAAAAAGATCTAGTAGGAAAGCTTGGAGCGTCCTGAAGAAACTAGGCAGCTCTAATCCATCCGCTCGTGGGCCACTGAGAGTACCAGCTGACCAAATCGCTGCACGAATTGTAACACTGTCTAAGGTCCCAAGTACAAGACAATAGAATGCAGACATTAAGAAACAACTGACACCCCGCCGTCAAACAACAACAGCCCATCCTGAATACTCCAGGCCATTCACGGAATCCCTCCCGAATTCCTCAAGAACTGTGGGAAACACACAAGGACGTGGATGAGTAAATTCTACTCAGGCATCCTGTTTACAGGACATATTCCAACAGAGCTCAAGAAATCCAAAATAATTGCAGTCTTGAAACCGAACAAACCCAAGAACCGCCCAGAAAGCTTTCGTCCAATAGCTTTATTAAGTTCATGTTATAAGGTTCTGGAACGATTGCTATAGCACATTGATATTCAATCATGTTCCCGTTGAACAGGCTGTTTTCAGACCCAATCACAGTTGTGCTGACCAGGTGCTCAGCTTAACAACGCACATTGAGGCAGGGTTTCAGAAACGACTGAAGACAACTGTGGTATATGTTGACCTGAGTGCGGCATATAACTACGGTCTAGAGAGAGCCTTCTCTACAAATTTCTCAACGTAGTACCATGCAGCCGAATAGCATCTTTATTAAACAACATGTTTTTTGATAGGCCCTTCCAAATAATAACAGGAGAGAGCAAGAGTAAAATTAGACATCATAATAATGGATCGCCTCAAGGATCGGTACCTGTTTAATATGTATATTTCTAACATGCCAAACACAAAGTCAAAAAAGTGGCTCTTGTATGCCGGAGTAAAACCATAGAGGGAACTAATAATATACTTTCAGAGGACCTGTCCGTGCTGGGAAAATACGCCGACTACTAATCCCGAATATGAATGAACAGAAGTGTCGTGCTTTCACCTCAATAATAAACAAGCACGTCTAGAGCCGCAAGTGTATTTTAATAACAACTAGCTACGTTCTACGTTATAATCCTTATCCAAAATATCTGGGAGTAACAATGGATCGAACACTCAGCAGAACACACACAGGCAAGATGAGTGATTTCTTTAAAGCAACTGACTCCCCGTTGGACTGGATCAATGGCCTCGATTTTAAAATTTAATTTTTAGATGTATAATCCATGTTAGTAGCCATACGCTAAATAAATAATAGAGACAAGGAAAAAAATTTTCGTCTCATCATATGAATCACAGAAAGGAGGTGAACACTTTGAAACAACCACTGTAAAATAAATAAGTGAAAACATTTACATATGGAGTTTGGTTTTTATTAGATTAGTATGTATACTTAATAATTCTCCAGGAAAATAATATAAAAATCCCCAAAATTTTAAACTAAACACTCATAACTAATCTTATCGGGCAACTACAGAATGAGATACATTTAAAAATAGAAAACAGTTGATAAGAAAGTGACGCAAAAATTTGCAACTCATAATGATAAAACAACATCAAGGTTTACGAGCTAAGCACAAGTTATTAACTTATCAAAAATGGAAGGCGTTTTAGATTCATACTTATACATATTTATGGTAAATTATGGTACATATTTGACATTTTTTATTTATTTCTCAGGTAATAAAATATTATTTTTCAGATATACAATTGTTTATACATATTCTAGTGTATTAACATTTCTATCATAAACTGGCAGAACTAGAGGAGCAAATGGAAAAGATTGTCTTGTTTATGGAGATTTTCTTGATCCAGTTTTGGGAAATAAGCAAAGATATTGCATGAAACTACGTTGAATATTCAATAACAAAAAAGAAAAATACAAAAGGCCAAGAGAAAGCGACATTGATTCTGGACCTAACGAAAGCTCATACTACTTAAGAAAGGTTAAAAATTTGAGCATCATCTAGAATAGAGCTTTCAACTGAAAAGCATAAATTGCATAAAGAAGGATTTAGTTTATAAATTGCTCTTTCGGTTTAGATACGAGGATATATCAAAATATAGTACAACTTCCACAACTAGAATTCTATAACACAAAGAATAGAACTTGAATCCCCCATATCTAATGTACTTATCCTCATGTAGGCGTTGATTTAACGTTTGACGTTTATTACAAATTAATTACTGAATTGTACCCATGGAAAAAATGATAGTGGATTTTGATAAATTCAAACTAAAATATAATATGCGATAAAATTATGTGTTCGGTTGGGTAAAACTCCAATTGAAATTTTTCAAATGATCAAAACTGCATACCCAGATAATAGTTAATCACGATGTAAAGTGTTTGAGTGGCATAAGAAATTCAAAGATGGTTGTGAATCAGTGGAAGATGAACTTCGAAGCGGGCACGGATTGATTCACAAATTGCGGAAATTACGACTTGATCGTCGGATTGGCATATATCGAATTTCTGACATTGTTGATTTGTCTTATGGTTCCACTCAAAAAATTATTCATGAAGATTTAGGGTACCGAAAAGTCTCGGCAAAATGGATTCCAAAAGTGATGACCGATTAAAAAAAACCCAATCCACTGCTGACAATTTGTCGGCAGTGGAAAAGGCAACTGCAACATGATCCACAATTTTTAAACAACGTGGTTACATGCGACGAGAGTTGGTTTTGTCATTACGACCCTGAATTAAAGTCTTAAAGTATGCAATGGAAACACAAAGGCAGTCCAAGACTGCAGAAGGCGAAAACTGTGAAAGGCGCCGGTAAAGTGATGCATTTAATTTTCTTTGGTAAATTCAAACTGAAATATAATTTCAAACTAAAACCTGTATAGATCAAATGTAAAACCAGAAGGAACATGTAGGGTGGTAGCTGGGGTTTGCTTTCATTCACAGTTCCCTATGAACTAATTTATATTTTCTGTTGTACAATTAGTTTCGATATATCGACGGTATATGCAGCATTATATTTTTTTAGAGACCACGTTTTATTTATTTAGGGAAAATCTCCAAGATAAAGAAATTACATTATGTTTTCAGTTCAATTTAAAAAAAAATGAAAAGCTAAATTTAGGAAATATAAAAATCTAAATACTCAAAAAAGTGATTTTATTGTTTACATTGCAAACAAGAAAACATTGAATTTTATGAATCAAATACGGTACGTGGCGCATTTTACAATCTATCAAACAGTAATTTTCATTAACTCTGTATACTGCGTTTACATCTCTTTATTTAGTTTAACGCTTCTAAATTTAAATAAAGAACAGTGATAACACGGTCAATAAAAATATACATTTACCCATTTTATCCTTGGCTTTCGAATCCATTTCATCAAAATTACTCACTACTTTGGCACAAATATCCATCCACGACGCCATTCTTGAATCTCTGAGCCTATACTCACGAGTTGTAGGATTCCATAAGTGTGGCCTTTTCTCAACTTCATTTATTAACGATTTTGTATCAATACGCATCGTGTTCTAAACAAATTCAAAAAAATATGTAATCACACAAGAATATTCTCCCTCAAGACCCCACTACTGAACTCGTTCTAACACATGCGGGTACACTGCGGGTTCGCTCACGTCTGGCAATGGTATGATACAGCGGCAACGGTGTGGGTATGCAACGGAGTAGGAACGGCGCGTATTCGCGTATACACAATTACTCTTAAGCCGCTTATTAGCTATCATAGTTAGTTGTCAAAGATATAGTATAAAATGTTTTAAAATATATTTTACATAGCAAATATGTTTCTTTTTTTTCATTTTGTCTGTTAAATTGCTGTCATAATTTTGAATTTTTTTGGACGTTTCAGTCTTAAAAATATTTGTTTTTTTTATTATTTATTAAAAAACTAAAATAAAAAGCTGTTATCTTTTCCAAAATATTACGCAGTTTGTTTAACTACACTTTCAATTGCTATAAAGTCGATTTGAACTTAACTAACTTAAAAAATATAATCAAATAATTGATATTTTTTAACTTAAGTTTATATGTAAGCTATTTCCTTTTTTAATGTTATGATTGCTTGGGAAAGTTGTAACGACTTTTTTTCTTTACAAGTCTTGTGTGAATGACTTTTTCTAATTGAACACTGGTGACTAATATTTGGATGAAACCGTCAGTTGGGAGGCGGTATACATCAAACGCTTTTAAAAAACTGAGATGTAAGACCACTGAACATTATAAAAATTACTTCTTTTTTTCTGCTATATTGACTTCGTAAGCCGTTAATTTCCTTTGTACGTCGACAATTGATAGATCCATCTTAGACTAAGGGCCGGTTCTACAAGTACCTTATAACATAAGTATAACTTATTTAAGGACAAATTTATTCGTTCGTAATACTCCGAATAATATTATTTGGGTTCTACATGTATTTAAAAGTGTCGAATAGTTATACTTGGAATAGAAGAAAGTTGGGAAAAAAATTTTAGTGATATTCGCATAAATTAGACGCTCAAAGTTGACATTTTCTATGAAATAATATTGCGTTTACATTAACTTCTTCTTTCATAAAAACAAATACTATATAATGAATATTAAACGTAGTTAATCTTCAAATAGATTTTCTCTAGAAGAGTCTACAAAGAGCTGAAGAAAAGCACAATTAGAAGTTCAAAATCAACTAAAACTAAAAGAAAAATTACAATTAGAAGTGGATTTGTTGAAAGTAAAAATAAAGAAAGCATTAAATGAGTAAATAAACTATAGCGTTTTTTAAAAAAATATGTAATTATGACTAAAATGTATATTAAAAGTTTAAAACAACATATACAAATATGTAAGTATATATATTTAATAATTACAAATACAAATGGATATTAAAAAATAAAATAAAAAATTACAACGCTAAGAAATAAGTATTAAACTTCTAGTTTCAAAAATTTTTATTGTAAATTCACTACAATATTGTTTCGCCATACAATGGCTTCATCAGGTGGATGAAATACTGAATATGCACAATACAAGTTTGAATATTTATGTATGTAAAAATTATTGAGAAAAATGGTGGTCGAAAAATTTTACAATCTTAAATTTAGTAGAGGGGAGTTGTTTAAATCTCGTTGGTCATTTAAAGCTAATCCTAGACTATTGTATCTATTAATTTCTAAGTTTTCTAACAAATTAAGTTTTTTACTTTTATTATGAATGTGTAAAATTTTGAAATCTATATTAAATCTATGATTAATATCTTTACAATGACTTGCGAAAGTTGCATCTGTTTTCTTTTCTTTATGACTTCTCTCGTGTTCTTTCATCTTAATTTTGAATGTCCTCCCCTATACCTTACTACAATCTTCACATGTTAACTTATATACACCAGAGTTTGATTCTTTGTCTATTTTATCTTTGTTGTTTTAAAATAATGTTCTGTATAGTATTGTCTGTTTTAAATGATATATGTTCGTTATTAAGTTTTTTAATGAAAGTACCAATTTTTTCCGAAATTTTTCCCAAGTAAGTGATTGAATTGTAGGGTTTTAGATTTTTGTTGGCTATTCCGGATGTTATTGAATAGCCTACAAAAATCTAAAACCCTTCTACTACTAAAACTACATCTTCAAGCAACATATCATTCTCTGCTACTGCTAAATTGTGTAACACAGCTGTTGCCACTACATTAATTTTGGATGTTATCAAAGAAACACGCATTCCCAGTGAAAGAATTAGAAACCTTCTTTTCCATACTCCGAAGCACCTTTCCACTGCATTTCTTGTCCTCATTTGAGATTCGTTAAAGTTCTCGGCGGGAGTTGCTGGATGACGTAAAGGAGTAATTAAATAATTTTGTATACATACCCACTATCCAATTAGTACCCCATTACCCATTTTCCCATTTTCAAGCATGGCTTTAAGCGGCTGTTGTTAAAAATTGTTTGGTCATGTGTTGAACCTGGCCATCTGGCAACGATATCTGATATACGTAGATTGGCATCACATACTATTTGTATGTTCCATGAAATGAAGCCTTTCCTGTTTCGATAGTATTCTGCTTTATTACCACCAGGTGATTGAATCCTAAAATGGATACAGTCTATAGCACCTATTAAGATTGAGCAACCTGGCCATTTCATCAAAATTATATTGTGCTTGATGTATCTCTTCATTGTTTCTTGGCATGTAAATATATGTTCTCGCTAATCTCGCTATTGCTTCACTTACTTTTTTAACTGCGACATTAGCAAATGGTTTGCTAACACTTATGAAATCTGCTACTGCTAATAGCATGGATCCTGTAGCATAAAATTTAAGTGTTGGTAATAATTTTGTCGTAGGTGTTAATGCATTATTTTGTCTGGCACAAGTTGCTTTCGAAGTCTAAACCTTATAAAAAATTCTCTCTCATCGAACACTTCAAAATAACTTTTTCTAAAATATTCGTACATAAGAATTATGTATGCCATTGTTACATTATTTGTAAATATCTTTCTCGAAATCTTTTCGGTAACCTCAACCTATTTGCGCGGTCTATAATTTCTTCATCATCCGATTCGAAAACAGTTACATCAACAACATTTATATCCATTTTTGGTATCGCTCTTTTAATTAATAATAAAATTTGATGCTAATATAACTTCATACGACAAATGACAAGATAAAATATAATTAAAACCTGTAGTGTAACTTTATACTGCCTTTATCCGACATATATTTGACAGTATTGGTTATACTTAGTTTATCGGCAGTTTATTTTATTCAATGTTTATTCTGAGATTGTAAAACGTCTATTCGGGACTAATTCTAAGAATATGGATATTCCGAGTTTATAGCTTTAGTTATCTCAACTTTTTAAGATTGCAGTACCTCTATGGTCGAAATATAAAGGTGGCCAAAAGGACAATAACAAACCCGAACCTATACAAGTCAAGGCGTTTAAGGTTGATCTATTATATGGTTTCGTTTCTTTTTCTTTAGTTAAACATAAAAGTATTATGGGTACTTTGTCACTTTCAGAATATTTTCGATATTTAGAGGGTAACATTAATTCACGCGGCATACATGAAAGAGAACAGGTATATAATTCAGGGCATTTAATTTTGTGGTATGGCAAAGAAAAGTGAGATTAGTGTAGATGTGTCCAGTTCATGCTTTAATTAAATTATAAATATTTTCAAATTTAAATGTATTCACTAGCACTTCAACATCGTTTAATTCTTTTACTTTCACATTTACATCCACTTCATCATTCAATATGTTAAGTAATGCAACTGCTGCTTCCATTTCTTGATGAATATGTCTTTCTTCAAGAAGTTCCCCATTCTCTAATTCAGCATCACTGACTGGAATTATTAGAGATTCTCTCATATACTGCCTACGTTCTAATCTTTTCTGCGAGTTACGCTAGGCTTCTCAACTGTTTTCACTACACTTGTTAGCAATTACTTTGAGGGAATTGCAGTTGGCTTCAATTTCCGTTTCAAATTTTTTGAAGTAGCTGTTAAATAATACACTATTACATTAATACATTTAGACAATTATTTAATTTTTACATGGAAAAAATCTATACCTTCAAAATGTCAGGAGCATACAACCATATATTGACTACAGTTTTACCTATTTTTAATTTTCTATTATTTAATTCATTGATTTAAACTATACATCCTTATACCGTTAGGTGTCGGATTTTAATAATACAATTCAAATTAGTAGTGCATTTATCTACCCTTCCATACGTTTCTGTTCTGTGCCAAGTTCCTCGCTTCACACCACGGTATACCACGTTCTGCGGCTGCCTGTCGTACTTGTTTTTTCTGTTGTAGCCTAGGTTTTCCTATTCTGTTCTTTCCCAGTACTCTGGCTTCATACACCTGCCTTGATGGTCTATTTTCATGCATCCTGTGTAAGTATCCTAACCAACCCAGCTGTCTCTCTTCGATAACTCTCTTAACCGGTTCCAGGTTCCTTCTTTGTATTATTGCCTCATTCCTAATTCTCTCTGTCCTTGTTGTACTGCTGTTATTCTGCTTTTGTTTCTATCTGTAATCGTCCGAGACTCATATACTAGTGAAGGTCTTACTACTTTTTTGTATATTTATTTCCTTCGATATTTCTTTTTTTCCAAAAAATGTGTCTTTAAGCATGTTATAAATTCTTCCTGTCCTTCCTATTCTCTCTGCTATTGCTTTACTACTCTTCTATTACTATGCCTAAATATTTAAAGCTTCTGGCTTGTTCTAGTTGCCTTCCCTCTAAACATATTTTGTGCTTCTTTTCCTTTTCTGACATTATCATAGTTTTTGTTTTGCTCATGTTAATTTCCATGTTTATCTTCCTGAGTTCTGATTGGTATATATTTAGGCTCTGTTGTAAATTATTTTCTGAATCTGCTACCACCACCATGTCGTCCGCAAACAGTAATTCCTGCAAGGCGACTTGTTGCATTCTCCATCCACCAACTAACAGTTTCCTACATCTCTGTTTATAACTTTTTATAACATCGTCCATTAATATCTTGAATAGCAGAAGGCTGAGAACACAACCCTATTTTAATCCTATTTTTGTTTCGAATTCTGTGGATTCTTCATTATGTGTTCTGACTTTATTCTTATTGTCTTTATAGAGGGCCTTTATTGTTTTGATAATATATTCTTCTACACCCCTTTTTTTCTAAAGCTTTCCAAATGTCTTCTCGTTTAATTCTGTCGAACGCCGTTTGTAGGTCGAAAAAGCAAATATGTATTTCTTTTCCCTTTTTCAATTTTCTTATTTTAATTTTCTTATCCACTGTTTTCTTCTGTTAACAATTTTCTTCTGCTCTAAATCGTCTATAATTTGATTTGTTTGTTTAGGGTTAGGAAATACATGAAAACTAATTTAGACGAACGCTTATGCCATGAATTACACTGAGGCACAGAAAAAAACTAGTTAGATATCTTCTTAAACAAATTATTGGGTAAATCCACGTAAAATAATCCATCAAACTCAACTTGCAAACTATTGAAAATAACTTCAAATGGATTGTTATTCTCCTTTTGAAAGCTTAACATATTGCATTCGTTTGGGATGAATTACCTATTGCTAAGGGTCAAAGTATTGGTTAAAATAAAATAAATCTAAAATTATATTTATTTACTACAATACTGCCTTTGTTTACACAATTTAACAATAAAGTTTGTTTTTGTGTCTGTTTCTTTTCCGAGTGTTTTTATAAACTCCAGCAAGAAAATGTAAAATCCATTTCTGATATTTTCTTTCCTTATAATGTTAGTTATTGTTTCGTCGTCTTAGAAGATAGTTTTATGTGAGGTTTTAGTGAAAAATATGCCCCGAAGACGTTTGCAGCCCGCACACATGCAACAAATTATACAATGGATCAACGTGGGGCAAACGCACCACGAAGAAACTTAACGTTTAGGTTTTACGCAAAGTGTAATCAGGCTTGGAATCGCTATGTGACAAATGGTACAGCAGCATAGATTCATGGTGGAGGGCGACCAAACAGCTGCTGTTGAAGACCGATAGTTGCGAATAACTGCAAGACAGAACCCAACCTATCCTGCTTCGCGCATTAATTCGTTACTATGTAACGCCACTGACGTAATCATTTCTAACCAAACAGTTAGAAGAAGTCTGCACATGACTGGTTTACATGCAAAAAGAGGCGTACCATGTCCACAGCTAAGTAGAGAGGATAGAGTAGCGAGACGGCAATGGGCTGAGGAACATCGCAACTGCATTGTTAACGAATGGAGACATTGTTTACTTATAGATGAGTCCAGATTCCGTTTGTATAATTCCGTTGGACGTATTTTGGTATGGAGAGAACGAGGTCAGAGATATGATGAACATTTAAGGGTTCCGTCGCTAATTTTGGTGGAGGTTCCATCTGTGTTTGGGATGGAATTTGTTGAAATGGGCACACTAACTTGGTGGTTTTAATACATATCACAATGACCGCTCAAAGATATAGAGATATCGTTATTGAACCTATTATTGTTCCATTTGCGGGTGCAATCGGCGAAAATTTTATTTTAATTGACGACAATGCGCGTTCCCACTGTGCACGCATGTAACCGAAAGTCGTAGGGTTTCACGGTATTGACCGTATGAAGTGGCCAGCCCGGTCACCAGACATGAACTGTATAGAACATGCCTGGGCCCAAATTTCGAGGAAATTGAATGTTGTGTATGTGTAAAACCTTGTTTGCTTTTTTTTAATGGACTGTATCTTGTGGTTTTACAACTAGTTCTCTGTTTTGTTTCGTTAATTAAATAACGGGTGTTCAGAAACATTCGAAGTCAAGTGGGCTCTGAAAAAAAATCGTATATTTTTACTTAAGTATCTGATTTGTAATAATTATTAAATGTCAACTGTTGTCTGTCAAAAATTGTCAGAATCTAATATCGAAGATACTAATTTGATAACCTATAAAATTGTATTAAGTAAATATATCAATCTATCTCAGACATGACTTCATATTTTCAAGGATTACTTTGACTTCGAATATTTCTGAACACCCGTTACAATGAACATTCGTAGAAACTATTTATTTCTAAAATAACAATAAACATTCACTTTACAAACTAACTTTGTTTCTCACGTAAGGTTGCTGTGTATTGCAATTCTTTCTACTTGCCGGGCTATATGCGACTTACTTCCTTACATTTAATCTTTTTTCGGAAAAACGCACCGGCATGCCGAAAGGCGAAACTGAACATCTGTTTCCCGCATCCAAGCGTCTGCCTGCTCTAATAATACAGGGAAAAAAACGTTCACAGAAAAGAAAAAGTTAATGTTAAAATAAAAACTTAAATCTGTAAATGCATGAACCGCCATACATATAAACACAATAGACTTAAATCTATCATATAAAAATATGTATAAATTGAGTATGTTCCAGCATCATACATTGAACACGTTACAACTTATAGAAACGCTAGAACAGTTGGAAATGTTGTCATTTTGACAAATATACCTCAAGATTTTGAGAATGGGTAGATTCCGAGTATACCTGCTAGAGTTTAGTCTTATTCGGACTCGGGGTGCGTCGACGCGATATTAACTTTTTCTGTAATTGTTTTAATTACTACTTTTTGATTTACAAAGGTTATTAATAGGGACCGGACATGAGAGGTCGAAATTACGATGGACCATATGAATAGTATATAACATCGCTAAGTACAACAGGCAGTTATTGAAGAACACTATTCATTCGGTTAACCGCGCATCTATTTTTTTGTCGATGAATTGTGACGCAATTACTTCAATTGTACAGTTAAATTCCTTTCTTCATGGGCGTAGATAGAAGCGAGAGGAGCTTTTATAATTTATTTTATTTATTAATATATATAAAGTACGGTTAGTTTCTTTTTTTTCATTGTTTTAACTGTTAATTACATTTTTGTAGTATAGCTTGTTTAATATCGTTACATCGAATCTACTTATCTCAATTATTTTGACATAAGTATCCAGTGAATTTCGTTAAGTTTCAATAACTTACACATACATTTTTAATTTTCATTTATTTAGATCTAGAATATTGTTTAAGTTACTTTTTCAGATATGACTTGGAACAACGCCGAGAATGGCATCGTGAAACAATGGCGAGTTGGATTAAGCGTCGAACTGATTGTATGTCCACCGAAATTTATTACAAAGGCTGTAAAATATCGTAAAAAAATTCCAAGAAATCGCCCGTCAAATGTCACTTGGCATCGCAAACACATACACAGAAATTAGACCCGTTGGAATCTGACTATTTTAACAAAGAAGTGTGAAACTTTAATAGCGGCAAATATCCAATTAAATAAACTTAACATTCCCACCTTCAAAATATTTCTCCAAAAACATACTGGTCGAAATGTTCCTGATGAATCCACCTTACGCAAATACTATGTTTCTAAGTGTTACACGAAAGATGTAGAACGAATTAGAAGTCATCTTTCAAACCAGTACCCTTGGATAAGTGTCGACGAAACTGTCGATATATTAGGACGCTGTGTGGTAAATGTTGTAGTTTGTGTACTAAATTCAACTATTCCATATAACGCATATGTAATGGCAACAAAAGTTATAAATACAGTTGATGCGGAAACAGTAGCTAAAACCATTTACGAGAATATGCACCAAATGCTTCATTCGGAGGACAGGTACAAGAAAAAATACTTTTATTTGTCAGTGACAGTGCTGCATATATATTAAAAACATGCAGACTATTAATGGAAACATATCCTAATATGCTGCATATTACTTGTGTAGCACAAGCTCTCCACAGAATCTGTGAATATATCAGAGATACCTTTCTGGAAGTTGATACACTCGTATCCGCTTTTAAGAAAGTTTTCAGAAAAGCACCATTGGGAGTAGCTCTTTACAGGAAAAAACTTCCATCTTCGTCACTAGATGAGGTACATGATTGGAAGCTGCTAGTTTTTAAGCAGAGAATTTAGATAGTTTACAAAATTTCGTTACATGTTTAAATGACGATGCTCGAATTATTTCTGAGTGCAAGAAACTAATACAAATTCTGAATTTAAAAAATCAGTTGTTCTTTTTTCAGGAACACTTTGGAAATTTGCCAAAACTAATCACTTATTTTGACAATCAAGATCACAAATTAAATGATGGATTAACCACATTAGATGTGGCTATTAATAATTTGAAAAATATTCCAAGTGACTTCGGATGTGTCCTTCGGCAAAATTTAAATGCAGAATAGAAATTCAGATTTAATAACATTGCGGCAATTGTTTATGGGGCCAATGCCTCAAAATCTAACTGCTAAATACGCTGAAATAGAAGAATTATAACCAGTTGCGATGTAGGAGGACGTTTTCTATCTACGAGGATGTATTTCATTCAAAGAAAACAAATTTTTCAGAAGAGAACCTTGACGAAGTATTGCTGGTTAATATTAATACTCCTTTACTCAACTTGAACAAATAAAAATGTATTTCGTATTTTATAGATCACCACCAGTTTGTTTTCCAATTATATAAATAAAATTAGAAACTCTTTAAAAATACAAATTTTCAATAGTACATCCGTGGGCGATGAGTCATCGGCCTCTCGTGTCCGGTCCCTATGTATATTGAACGCAAAACAACTAGATCCGCATGAGCTAATTTACATCAAAATTAGTGAGAATTTAATAAATTAAAATGGCAGTGTTATTAATAAGTATTTCTTAGATTCAGGTGGTATATAGAAGTTGTCATATTTTAAATAGTATGTTTTAAAATAATGTTTTAATTAACAAAGGATATGTAGAAATATTTTCGTCATCGCATAGACTGACTGTAATGTGTTATGTAATTAATACTACAGACAACACTATAATAGAATATTTTTTATTTCGAACTAAATAGAACAACAATAACAAACTTCAATTAGAAAAATAATTCCTTTAGAGTTGGTATAATAATAGCAATTGTTTTAATGTATTTCAATCAATTTTTATGACTAAGAACTTAAATGAATCAATCGTTAGCGTCAACATTCTGTTTCAAAACTAGAAAGCTTTTTAATTTAATACTGAATGTGATTTCGGTCGGGAGACTAATATATTCATTTGATTTAAAAAATTGTCTACTAAGATTTGTGTACATTTGTCTTGAAAGTAAGGTGGAGAAGTCGATTTAGAGAATATAATTTTATGATCAAGACTTAAAAATTTGAATTTTCTTTATCGATTAACAAACAGTTACAAGGAAAGGTTGCCAACTCGAAAATTCAGAAAAAATTGAATTTTTGTGGATGGTAGTTTACCCTAGGACATTTTCAGAATTATTTTTGTGCCAAAGAGCGTTTTAAGTAGATTAAAACGCCCTCCAAATTTCGAAAGTATCGAAAGGCTAACTGTGATCTGAGTCATTTAAGCATTATCGGTCGCTTTAATCAATATAATAATGTTATTTTAGACGGTTTAATCATACCACCAAATTTAAAATTTAATTGCAGCTTTTGGTGACAGTAGTTCCTTCTTTAGCTACAGTTAGTTATTGGTTTCGAGAAGATGAATCGAGCCCTAGCAGTGCTCAAAACATTGTTGCTATAAGAGCAGCTAATAAAGGGAAATCAGAATATTACCCATAGAGATTTAAGAAGAAATAGGCATTGAATCATCTGCAGTATATATCATTTTACACAAACGTCCCCTTGTTTGTTATATCATTACCCTTCGCCTACGGGGATACTATTGAAAATTTGTATTTTTAAAGAGTTTTTATTTTTATTATTATTTATATAATTTGAAACAAACGGGTAGTGATCTATAAAATACGAAATACATTTTTATTTGTTCACTTTGTAGTTCAAGTTGAGTAAAGGAGTATTAATATTAACCAGCAATACTTTCTCAAGGTTCTCTTCTGTAAAATTTGTTATCTTTGAATGAAATACATTCTTGTAAATAGAAAACGTCCTTTCTACATTGCAAGTGGTTATAGGTGCATACTGGAAATATTCTTTTATTTCAGCGTATTTAGCAGTTAGATTTTGTGGCATTGTCCCCATACACAATTGCAACAATGTTATTAAATCCTAATTTCTATTAAAAACTGCGTCAACTTTTGCCAAAGGCTACATCCAAAGTCCCATTTTTCAAATTATTAATAGCCACATCTAAGCCACACCATGTCCCCCATCTAGTTATTAGTGAAGAGGGAGGCAGTGACAAAGATGGCAGTTTTTCCCTATAAAGAGCTACTCTCAATGGTGCTTTTCTGAAACCTTTTTTAAAAGCGGGTACAAGTCTATCAACTTCTGGAAAAGTGTCTCTGATATATTCACAGATTCTGTGAAAAACATGTGCTACACAAGTAATATGCAGCATATTAGGATATGTTTCCTTTAATAGTCTGCCTGTTTTTAATATATATGCAGCACTGTCACTGACAAATAAAAGTATTTTTTATTTGTACCTGTCGCCCGAATGAAGCATTTGGTGCATATTCTCGTATATGGTTTTAGCTACTTTTTGCGCATCAACTGTATTTATAATTTTTGTTGCTATCACGTATGCGTTATATGGAATAGTTGGATGTAGTACACCAGCTACAACATTTACCACCACAGAGCGTCCTAATATATCGACAGTTTCATCGGCACTTATCCATATGTACTGATTTAAAAGATAGCTTCTAATGCGTTCTACTGCGTTCGTGGAGCACTTAGAAATATTATATTTGCGTAAGGTGGATTCATCAGGAACATTTCGGCCAGTATATTTTTGGAGAAATATTTTTAAAGCGGGATTGTTAACTTTATTTAATGGAATATTAGCCGCCATAAAAGTTTCACAGAGTTCTTTGTTAAAATTGTCAGATTCCAACGGTTCCAATTTCTGTGCATGTGTTTGCGATTCCAAGTGACGTTGTACGTGCGATTTCATGGAATCTTTTAACGATATTTTCCAGATTTTGCAATAAATTTCGGAATCACTGACAATGGACATACAATCAGTATGACCGTCAACCCAACTCGCCATTGTTTTACTATGCCGTTCTCGACGTTCTTCCATATCATATCTGAAAAAGTAACTTAAACAGTACTCTAGATCTAAATAAATGAAAACTAAAAATGTATGCGTAAGTTATTGAAACTGAACGAAATTCAATACATGCTTACGTCAAAATAATCGGGAGAAGTAGATTCAATCAAACGATATTAAACAGGATCTATCACAAAAATTACAATGTAATTAACAGTTAAACCTAAGAAAACAAGAAACTAACTCACAGCACTTTATTTATCTTACGAAATATAAATTAATAAATAAAATAAATTATAAAAACCCCGCTGCTATGAAAACGCTCATGAAATTAACTGTAAATATCCAACAAAAAACGTCGCAATTGTCGATGAAAACAGATGTGCGCGCTAGCCAGATCAATAGTGCATTCAATAACTGCGTGATGTACTTACAGATGTTGTATACTATTTATATCGTCCGTCGTAATGACATCATTTCAACCCGATGTGTCCGGTCTCTAATAATGACCACAACTGTAATCCTTAATTTTCATTAAATTACCTAGTACAAGAAATAAAATAAATCTGTTATCCCCATCCTTTCAAATCGATCGATTGCAATTCGTATAGAAGATTAACTTTC
Organism: Melolontha melolontha; assembly: GCA_935421215.2. NCBI lineage: Eukaryota > Metazoa > Arthropoda > Insecta > Coleoptera > Scarabaeidae > Melolontha > Melolontha melolontha. Next base: position 39,724,322 of record OW285238.1, read on the forward strand.
TTAATTCTCTTAGGGGTCCTTTTATTACCGCAATTGGCGTAAGACCGTTTCAATTACATAAATAAATTACAGGAAAATTAATTCGAACAACATTAAAATATCTTTTATTCTTAAATATTTTAACATTTTCTTACTAAAATCTTATAACAAGTAAAATATGAAAAGTATTCAAGAGGTACTGGAAGATGACGTATTCTTTATTCGTATTAATAGTTGCATAATATCTATACGAAAATTCAATTTTTGATCTTCACTAAATTTCTTCAGTATTGGAAGGAAGGACATCAAAAAAGCACGATCATCCTCTCCCTGATACCGCAATCCATTATCTAAAGGCGTGGTCGGTGTATCCGTTTCGATTTCATCAACCGTCTTTTCAGTTTCACTCTGAATTTCACTGACCATGTCTTCATCAGGTTTTATGTCAATTTCTTCTTGTTTAATCATAGATATTGCTTGGGTCTGCGTCTCTATTTGATTTTGGTTAGTTGTCGGTACATCTTTGGGTTTGGCATTTGTTGTCCGCTTATCTAAGAATACCAATCTATTATAGTAAGTGCACACATACGGTTTTTTAGCGGCCTTTTTATTTCTTTTGTATTTCTGAACTTTCATATAAGCGGTTCTAGCTGTATTCCATCTTTTTCGCACTTTATGCACTGAAAATAGATGAAACTATATTATTATTACGAATTAGAATGAAATTTTAATTTAATCAACAAAAGTTTATATTAAATAAAACGCAACAATAAGAGATGTTTTATTCAAAATTGGCTAAAAAACATTAAAATGGAAGTATAGCCATTTATCGGTTGAGATTTGCATTTGCGCTATTTTAACGAACGTTTGCGGATAAAACATCTTGTAGTGGTTCACTGAATACTATAGACTAAGATAATGTATTTGTTAGAGAATTAAACCGGGAAGAAATTTATGCAATTTCTAGACCCATGTGAATAAGGATTGTTCCAAGACTCAAAATATTAATTTTTAGAACAGTAATATCTAAAAGAATAACAGGACAATAAGAATACTAGAGAAGTATTCAAGATTCGTAAGTTGAATTTTTGTAAACTGCAGAAAATATATTTCCGGAAAATGCCTTTTCTTCATCGAACTCCGTACATGGCTGTAACAGGCTTTTAGCTGGGTTTTCTGCTAGAGAAAAGAAGGATATGCTTAGATCGAGGTTCCATCTATTAGAAATATAGGAGGAAGGAAACTTGATTACTTTACCATAAGTCAGTTTATGGAAAGACGATAGCCGATAACAGTGATCAATTGAATTCCAGATGAGATATAATGCAAAAAAGCAAGGATTCATATATTTCGAAGGAATTTTGAGAACTCACTTTATAAGTAGATTAGCGTAGAAAACCATTTCAAAATTTAGGCAATCAATGTTGACTGTTTTAGGTTAGGGAAAGTGAAGAAAGCTATCAGTTACAATTTGAATACCAATAAGACAAGGGTTGTGCCATAAGCCATTAGAAACAGAACATATATAAGCCATGTGTATTATCCCCTTAGATAGTTTGCAGTTAATGATACCTGTTACATTTCTGATTACATTATATAATATGACCGAAACATTTTGTACTCTAGAAAGCCATGAAATTATTTCTTCAAAAGAATATATATATATATATATATATATATATATATATGGTAGATTCAATTAGTTGGCAATTTAAGGTCCTGTTTTCCTTCAATATGTATATATTTCAAATTTCTTTGATAAAGGCATCATTTGCCGAAACATGTAAGATTGTTTTAAATAAGTAAAAAATAAGTTTTAAGTAAAACTAGACCTTAAATCGCCAACTACTATCATAACATACTAAGGTCAAGAAATAATTATCTCTATATATACAAGTATCCCGTATCGTTATGTTCAAATTTTAGGAGTGTAAAGTAATGAAGTCTACTTTACACTCCTAAAATTTGAACATAACAAAAACGTAAAACTTGTATATCCATTTTTATTTGTTTCAAAGTTACAGATCTATGAATGTGATTGTCAGATCATGAAAAAAATGTAATCCTAAAGTCAATAAAAACTGATTTTACCTAAAAAATTTCAATTAATAATATTTTCGAAATGTCCACCTCCTTGTTGAATCCAGGCTTCTGCCCGTAAGCCAACAGAAGAAGTACTTATCCGAATTTCATACTTGTTTTGTCGGATTTGCTCGGCAGCCAGGTGAATACGACCCAACAACTCTTCTCTTGTATTCGAAACTTGCGCGTAGACTAAATTTTTCATGTACCCCCATAAATAAAAGTCAAGGGGATTAATCGGGTGATCTGGGTGGATCACCTGGACCAATCCATCTAGGATAATTGACGTTAACCCAATTTCGGACAGCAATTCCGAAATGTGGTGGTGCCCCATCCATGTGAAACCACATGTCTCGTCGAACATTCAGTGGGACATCCTGTAAAAGACCTGGCAGTTCGTCAATAAGAAATTGAAGGTAATTGTCCGCATTTAACCTCCCTAGAAGAACGACAGGACCAATCAACAAGTCATCGATTAGGGCCCAAACGTTAATAGAAAATTCATCTTGAAATTTAGATGGGCGTATAGCTTTGGGATTTTGTGAAGACCACCTGTGCAAGTTTCTCAGATTTGTAACACCACTTTTCGTGAACGTAGATTCACCTGTCCAGAGGACTGCTCTGCAGAAATTAAAATGAAGCCGTGACTTAATATCCAGGTAGAATAAACTAGACGAGCATAGTGGTCTGCCTCAAGCAAACCGTGTCCCCTGCGATAGTGATATGGATATAAGCCCTCACGTTTTAAAATTCGCCAAACTGTCGTTCGTGGCACTCCTAGTTGTCTAGCGATTCGACGTACACTGAGAGTTGGATCCCTTGTAACAATAGCTACTGCTTCTTCCTTTAAGTATGCCGGAAAATTTACTCCTCGGTCGAAAAGATAATCACGCAGTCCGCATTCCCGAAATTGTCTGTGTACTTCCAGAAATGTTCTGTAATGAGGAATACGCATATCGGGAAACCGTTGTCGGTGTTTAGTAACTGCTCGACGTGCACTGCCGTTACAATAGCCATACACAAAATGCATGTCCGCATACTCTTGAGAAGCAAATCGGTAAGGCATTTTGAATAAAGAAAACGTGTCCACTCATTAATAAGCTGTTGTATGAACTGAAATGTAATGTAATCTTTTATTAAAAATGCAACGTTAACAGTCATCTGAATATTTTTTTATTGTATGATATTCATGGTTCAGCACTTGCGAAATAAGTAAGAACCTTCTTTGTCATAAATCAATTTCCAGTACTCTTTTTTGTAGATCTCCAAGAAATTACTGTATGCACTACGACACGTGTTTATTTATTTTAGGATAACATTTGATTATGCGACGTTAACAATCACAGGCCTGTTATTGAATCGTATAACTTTTTTTGAATAAAATCAGTTTGTATTGACTTTAGGATTACATTTTTTTTCATGATCTGACAATCACATTCATAGATCTCTAACTTTGAAACTAATAAAAATGGATAAACAAATTTTGCGTTTTTGTTACTTGAAATGAAGTCTACTTTACACTCCTAAAATTTGAACATAATAATTTCTTGACCATTGTATATTATAGTAGATTTAGATAGTCGGCGATTTTAAATTATAAACGACAGTAATTTAAATTCTTTGAAAAAGGCAGTAATTCCGAAACATGTAAGATTATTTTAAATATATACATATTAATGTAAAACACACCTTAAATCGGGGTTGTGGTTAGATAAACCACAACCCTCACCTTAAATATCGGGGCATAACGTTAGACCGGCCTCTGACATTTAAGCGGCACCTCTATAAAACTAGTCAAAAGGTGAAATAATATATTAATACTAATTTGCCAGCAATTCAGAATGGGAAGACCTTGCGAACGGCAGCCACTGCACTGGGTTACTTTTCTGCTGAATACTGTGCTGCCGTCTGATATTGAAGCTGTCACACCAAGCTAATAGATATATGTTCAATTTAACGATATGATGAGGATCATTACCGGCATTGTTAGATCTACACCTGATCTCTGGCTAGCGATTTTTTCTAACATTACCCCGCTGGAAATCAAACGTCTCCCTGCAGCATAGAAATGAATGGGCTCAGATAACCAACAACATTGCTCTTTTTATACACGTCCCTAATGACCCGACTGAAATCTAGAAGACCATTTGGTTGACACGGAAGTTTAACACTCCATCAATGTGAGTGATTACTGGATAGCCCTCTTCGAACAAAACCCTGAATTGAGGAATAGAGATTTAATTTCTAAGACTTCAGGACCTCTGCCGGGCGTACGTCTTCCACATAGGCAACGGTCTCAATTAAATAGGTTCCGCACAGGCCACGAAATGTGGAACTCAATGCTGCATAAATTGAAGCCTCTGCGACTGCAGAAATGTGGGCCTATAGTAAACGACTGCCCCCAAAAAAATTTCCCTGGTGGCATTCACACGCTGAACAAGGTAACTCCTGCAGCACTGGACAAAATTTAGAGATTAATGTATAAATTATTTTTATGAGCTTCCTTTTTCATAAAAACAAGCATGACTTCTCATACGAAATAAATTAATACATATGCACAAATTGCAATAAAAACAAACAATAAATAAAATATAATTAAATGAATGATAAGCAAAATAAAAACATAATAGTATATAATAAATAGTATAAACAAAGTATTATAATAGAATAGCCAACAAGTTAACGACCTCAAACTGTAGAAAGCATGAGTTAACAAAAAATATTTTTAAGCCGATTTAAAAGAATACAAGGATTGCGTATGGCGAATATCCCAAGCCACTTATTAACTGCTTTTATTATTATGTATACCATTGTTGTTAAATTGTGTTTGCGGATTGAAGAAGTATCAGTATGAAGCTCTTGAAATATCGCCATTTAATTTAAATTTATGTTTATTACAAAAAAATGTAAGTAAATGATACATATACAAACACAGTAATGTTAAAATGTTTAACTCTTTGAAGAAAGGCTTGGATGAAGTAGAAAGAAGAACATCCACCATACATCTTATAAATCTCTTCTGTAATACAAAATTTCTTCCAAACGAACATGAAGAGTCCCAAAATATTATGCCATATGATAGCTTTGATTGAACACACCTATGATAAAGTGATCTTAAAGTATCCAAACCGACACATTTACGAATACTGAACATAGCAAAAAGGAGCTGATTTAATTATTCGATAGAATCGTCAAGTGCTCATTCCATCTCAAGAGAGCATCAAAAATAACACCCAAGAACTTAATATTTTCTTTTTGTTCCAAAGATTTTCAGTTTAATTTCAGGTACAAGGATTCATCGTCGTTTTTTTGAACACTAGTCAAACATTTCACTAATAACGGCGTTACCCAGATAAGAAATATTCGCCAAACAACAACCCAACGACAAACATATGATGATACAACGTACTGATATGTAGGCGCTATAGTGAAAATAAAAGGTCGTTGACATTAAATAAAAATAAAACAGGGCCCAGAATTGAATCTTGAGGTACACCACACTAGATGGTCCTTGCAGATGACAAGCTCATTCCCCGCACTACTCCACGATTAGTAAATGCATGTAGTCTGTCGTCTATCAACAAGATAAGACTTTATCATATCATATGTTGGGTTAGTTTACTAACGCTTCACAAATGTTTAAGTTTTCATTATTTAAAACTACTTTCGAATTGGTGTACAACTAAAAAATGAAAGAGTGACCTTATACATATATCGAAGATGAAGGAGCTTCTTTTGAACATTTACTGGGGTTGATTTAATTATTAAACTTTCTATTTTTTCAATGTATGTACAAAAGTATTTTTAATAATATAAAATATTATTAAAAATTGGGTGTGAAGAAGTATACATTCACAAATATATGAACTTGTATTGTGTTCTTCACACGTGATTTTTAATAATATTTTATATTATTAAATATACTTTTGTATTATACAAAATTGGTGAGGTATGTATGTTTCAAATTATTTAGTTTGTGTATGTTGCTTTTTGTCAAAGACACATACCACCATCTGCCAACGGTGTACTTTACGCCAACTTAAATTTGAAGAAAACAGAGTTTCATGTCTTTCTAGAAAATAAAAGATTTCGATCATACGATATTATATTGAAGTTATTTTTTTTAATTAATTTAGTAACGTTACCGTTTATGCAACAATATTTGATTTGTGCTGTTTAATAGACGTCAGATTACTTTATTATGTTAGTCCATTCTAGATTTTTTATGTATTCTACAAGCATTACACTCTTTGTGTCTGGAAATGTTTACCATTGTCTATTGTCTAAGCAATAAAACCGATTTCAAAATACGATTCTTTTAAAGTCATAAATCACCCTGTATAGACATTTAAATTAATGCAAATTTATAAATTTAATCTCATATTCTTACGTTTAATGCTCGGTAGTGCATTTTTTTAATTATTAATGTAACAGAAAGAAGATATTTAAATAACATTGCATTAATTAGTATTTTGTAATCTATATAAACCAATAATAATAATAATGTAATTTAAGAACATTTACCGATTTTTGCCTTAGTTTCACTATCCATTTCTTCAAAATTCTCAAATATACTCCTTGAAACATCCCTCCACGACTCCATTCTTGCTTCTACGAAGCAATAGTCATTATCTGACGGATCCCATAGATCAGGCCTTTTTTCAACTTCAGCAATTACTTTCCTCGTATCCAAATGCATTATGAACGAATAAGTGTAGACGCTTCAGCCTAAAAATATATACACGTGTTTGTATATGTACGTACAAAGAGGACGGATATTAAGCTTACTTAAATCTGTGTACTTTCTACACTCGTTTTAGACTTGTTCAGTTCGAGGTCGTTACGAAAACCGACCGATTGCACACCGCTACGGCTTTGTTGTGCCTCGCTTCTCGTTCACATCTGCGGGGACCCTAGGGGCGAGCACTGTTTCGCAGCGGTAACTGACAAAGTTAGATATCTCCGTCCGCGCATGCGATAATGTCATTTACGTTAGATACGTTACGAGCCAACAAAAAAACCAGTAATAAGATTTCACTCGAATCTAAACCGCGTATTCTATTCAAGGATAAGATATTTATTCCTCTTTGTCTCCATTCGTTATTTTTTTATGAATCAATACGGAACTAAAATTAAGTGCTAATTTAAATATGTATTTTGTAAATACTTCATTTTAATATTTTCTTAATTAAAATTGTTCGGCATCTGCTAATTTACGGTAAAAATGTTGGAATTTTTGCGTTAGTCTTATTAAATTCGGTTTACTAGAAATCACAGATAAAATATCAGAATCGGACAATTTAAATTGCCCTTTCTGTTATTTTGTAACTTTTATAAATTTTGGTGAAATTGAATGTAAAAGTAGGTAACTGTTACTAAATAAATAAATCGTTTATTAATAAATATAAAATACGTTATATTTAGGGACCGGACATGAAAGGCCGAAATTACGATGGGCCATATAAATAGTACAACACGCAGTTACTGAATAGCACTATTCATTCGGTTTACCTCACATTTGTTTTTTGTCGTTGAATTGTGACGCAAATACTTCAATTTTATTCTTAAATTCCTTTCTTCATGGGCGTAGATAGAAGCGGGAGGAGTTTTTATGATTTGTTTTATTTATTAGTTTATATTTCGTAAGATAAATAAAGTATGGTGAGTTAGTTTCTTTTTTTCATTGTTTTAACTGTTAATTACATATATACTTAAGTGTCCAGTGAATTTCGATAAGTTTCAATAACTTACGCATACATTTCTAATTTTCATTTATTTAGATCTAGAGCATTGTTTAAGTTACTTTTTCAGGTATGATATGGAACAACGTCGAGAATGGCATCGTGAAACAATGGCGAGTTGGATTAAGGGTCAAACTGATTGTATGTCTATTGCCAGTCATTTCGTAATTTATTGCAAAGTCTGTAAAATATCGTTAAAAAATTCGAAGAAATCGCATGTAAAACGTCACTTAGCATCGCAAACACATACACAGAAATTAGACCCGTTGGAATCTGACAATTTTAACGAAGAACTCTGTGAAACTTTAATGGCAGCAAATATTCCATTAAATAAACTTAACAATCCCACCATCAAAACATTTCTCCAACAATATACTGGTCGAGATGTTCCTGATGAATCCGCCTTACGCAAATATTATGTGCTACATGAAAGCAGTAGAACGCATTAGAAGCCATCTTTCAAATCAGTACCTATGGACGCTGTGTGGTAAATGTTGTAGCTGGTGTACTACATCCAACTATTCCATATAACGCATATGTAAGAGGAACAAAATTTATAAATACACTTGATACGGAAACATTAGCTAAAACCATTTATAAGAATATGCACCAAATGCTTCAATCGAACGACAGGTACAAAGAAAAAATACTTTTGTTTTTCAGTGACAGTGCTACCATACATGTTAAAAACAGGCAGACTATTAAAGGAAACATATCCTATTATGCTGCATATTACTTGTGTAGTACATGCTCTCCACAGAATCTGTGAATATATCAGATACACCTTTCTGGAAGTTGATAAACTTGTATCCGCTTTTAAAACAGTTTTCAGAAAAGCACCGTTGAGAGTAGCTCTTTGCAGGGAAAAACTTACATCTTTATCACTACCTCCCTCTCCAGTAATAACTAGATGGGGAGCATGGTTGGAAGCTACTAGCTTTATGCAGAGAATTTCGATAGTTTACAAAATTTCGTTACATGTTTAAATGACGATGCGCGAGGTATTTCTGAGTGCAAGGAACTAATACAAATTCCAAATTTAAAAAATCAGTTGTACTTTCTTCAGGAACACTTTGGAAATTTGACTTATTTTCTCAAATTAAATGATGGATTAACCACATTAGATGTGGCTATTAATAATTTGAAAAATATTCCTGATTTAATAACATTGCGGCGATTGTGTATGGGGACAATGCCTCAAAATCTAATTGCTAAATACGCTGAAATAAAAGAATATTTCCAGTATGCACCTATAACCAGTTGCGATGTGGAAAGGACGTTTTTTATCTACGAGGATGTATTTCCTTCAAAGAAAAGAAATTTTACAGAAGAGAACCTTGAGAAAGTATTGCTAGTTAATATTAATACTCCTTTACTCAACTTGAACTACAAAATGAACAAATAAAAATGTATTTAGTATTTTATATAGTATTATATTTAGTATTTATATATAATAGTGGGCGAGTCATGGGCTCTCGTATCTGGTCCCTAATCATTACTTTCTGTTGAAAAAGCTACAGCGAATGAGTTTTCCTATTGCATTAGTTTCTATTTTCGAGTTCTGCTTACTTAGCATAAAACAAAATGTATAGTACCGGAACATTAAGTCTTCGATATTTACATCAATTTCAACTTGTTTTATCCAATATACATTAACGATATAGCTTTGGTAGTGCATTGTGAGAAGTTTCTTTTTGCTGACAAATGAATGTATATTATGGTATTGAATTGAAAAACTACATTGCATCATTGCAAAATAATTTGATTACGATTAGTGCAAAGTTGAATGTACACGTTAAGTACTTTTACACACTTGAGTACACTAGAAATGTACGACAAGGATTACTATTTTTTATTAGATTAATTGGCTCATCGTGTTCTTTGTGGTTTATGAACTTTGGCCCGTTTCGTAATCCTGTTTACGTAATCCTACATCTCTAACTTGCTCATATATTCAGACCATTTCTTAGTTTGTTGATTAAATTCCTTCTAACTTAATCTCGCTTGATATTGCGCATTTTTATTGTAATCATTGTCTGGATTTCTGTGTTTTCTACTAGTGTGTAACTTAAGAGATTCTAAAATGGCATGTAGAAATGAGTGGATGACTTCAGAAACATTTTTTTGAAGTTCATATTTAGATTTTAACGAATAAGCAAAAATGGGATCACCTTGATATTTCGATAGATCTTTTCTAAATATACTGTAATGTTTGTCTTTCGGGTTCTTAAATAAAACTAACAATAACTTTAGACACACACACTATATTAATATTTAAAACGTATAACAATATAAAACTAACTATTAACAACAATAAGTACATTTATGTATTCTATATTTATGTAACTATATTTATGTATTACTTCGCGAGACTGTAGGATTCAATGAATGTCTATCCCTTCTTCGACGCGGCTTTTATATCGGTGAATACTCCTTCTAGAGCCTTCACGTAGGCCTCGCGAAAACATCCAGAGGGATGACGCATCTCGCGTCAGCGGATGAGTCATTACATTGCCCCCTTCTTAAAAATAAAGTTTCGTCCCGAAACATGTCATGCTTTGGTCTCCTCAAACGATGACGAAATCGACAGGTAGGGCCTTTGTTACATTGCGACGTCATATCGAAATAACAGTCCACGGTCTTATCTTGCCTGGATGGACAGGAATATTCAAGCTGGTAACTGCATACCAGAATTTCCATACCAGTATGTCGGAAGATTACTTCCAACATGCTCCTTACAATTCTCCAGTCCAGGCGGTCCAATCCACAACCCAATTTTGGAACTGCTAATTTCAGAATGTCTTGCTGTAACATTTGTTCGCGTAAGTGGGTCAGGGCCTCCCATAAGGCTCGATAGGTTGGCTTTAGGCTCGACAGTTCTTTCGTGACCAAATAAAATATGGGCTGTCCTTCATTTATTATTTGGAGACTCTTCCCAATTGCTGGTCCCTGCTGCCTTAGCCTTTCGATTCTGCCAAATCTCTCTTTAAATTCCCAGGCAATTCCTTTGGCCATTCGTAGATCTCGGGCTACGCAATGAGCAAGCGCGTAGTCTGGCGGCACCGTGAACAAATCCTGCTGTTTCTCGATGGTTACCCCAAATCGAGCTTTTCTCGAACCAGAATACTCTTGCATAAAGTCTTCGAAGGTTAGTTCATGGTATTGGCTATCCAATCGGCGCAAGTCAACGGTTTCGTCATTGTCTCCAGAGTATGGGGCTAATCGATTAAAATGTACGACTCTTGGCTTAGTGTGAGGTGTTCGCCTGATGCGGTATATTACATCGTTGATCCGCTTCAACACCTCGTATGGCCCCTCCCAATTCTTTTGAAGTTTTGGAGATAGGCCCCGTCGACGTTGTGGATTATACAACCAAACCCGATCGCCTTCATGGTAACCACTCTTCTCGGCGTTGATGTCATAGCTCTCTTTCATTCTGTCACTAGCATCTTGGATATTATGTCTGACTTGTTCATGGATATTATCTAGTCGTCGTCTGAGCGTGCTGACATAATCTTCTCCGGCAAGATCATCACCAGGCTTGCTCCCAAACTTTAAATCACAGGGCAATCGGAGTTCCCTCCCGAATAGCACGTTGGCTGGTGATTGGCCTGTTGTCTCTTGAACGGAGGCCCGATACGCCATTAGAAATAATGGTAAATGTTCGTCCCAATCTCTCTGGTGTTCGGAGACCACTTTGGATAAGTGTCTGATCATGGTCTTGTTCATTCGCTCTACCATCCCATCTGATTGTGGATGCAAGGGAGTTGTTCTCGTCTTCCGTATGCCCAAAAGTCCACACATCTTTTCGAATAGACTGGACTCAAAATTTCGCCCTTGATCGGAATGAAGTTCCAAGGGTACACCAAAACGGCTGACGAACTCCTTCACAATCACGTCTGCTACAGTTCCAGCTTCTTGATTTGGTAGAGCATATGCTTCAACCCATTTGGTAAAGTAATCCATGACCACTATTATGTATTTATTTCCTTTGCTGCTTTCTGGAAAAGGACCGGCGGCGTCTATGGCGATCCTTTCAAATGGGCTTCCTACATTGTATTGGCGCATGGGTGCACGTCGACGCCTCTGGGGACCATTGCTTCCGGCGCAATTAGCACACTTTCGGCACCATTCTTTCACATCTCGTGAACAATTCACCCAGTAAAATCTCTGGCGCACCTTCTCCAGTGTTTTATGGACTCCAAAATGTCCCCCAGAAGCACCATTATGGAGTTCTCGCAATACCTCTGGTATTCTTTTCTTGGGAACCACCATTTGCATCTTCCGCTCGCTTCCATCGTGATTTTCGACCTCACGTCTCAGGAGATCGTCTTCTATGGTTAAAGAATCCCATTGTGCCCAGTATGACTTCAATTCTCGTGAATGGGGAGCAATTTCTTGCCAGGTCGGTCTTTGCCCATTTCTTTTCCAAGCCCTGAGGACTGCAAGATCCGGATCAGCTTCTTGATCCGCGCGCAAATTGTCAGGTTGCCATTGGTCATCAACAACGGTGGTTCGAAGAGCGTTGGCCGATTTGTCTTCGATTCTGTTGCAATGTCGACAGTCTTCTGGACAGGGCCTTCTGGAAAGGGCATCTGCATTTTGATGTTTGAGGCCTGCTCTGTGTTCAATGACAAAGTCGTACTCCTGTAGCCTCTCAATCCATCTAGCTACTTGACCCTCTGGATTCTTAAATTGCAAGAGCCACTTTAAGGCGGCATGATCAGTGCGGATCAGGAACCTCTGCCCATACAGGTACTTGTAAAAGTGCTCAATGGTCTTAACTACTGCCAATAGTTCTCTCCTGGTTACGCAGTAGTTCCTCTCTGGTTTGGACAGGGTCTTGCTGAAGTATCCAATGACCTTTTCTTGTCCATCTTGGATTTGAGAGAGCACGCCACCAATCCCGACGTTACTGGCATCCGTATCCAAAACAAACCTCCCAGATGGCAGTGGATAGTTTAAAACAGGTGCACTGATCAACGTACCTTTTAACAACTCAAAGGCCGCTTGGCATTCGTTGTTCCAAATGAATGCTCGATTTTCTGTTAGGCGAGTAAGTGGTTTTGCAATGTTGGAGAATCCAGGAACGTAGCGTCGATAATATGTGCATAATCCCAAAAAGCTTCTTAGCTGATGTTTGTCTTTGGGTACCGGCCATTTTTCCACAGCTTTTACTTTTTCTGGATCCACAGCAATTCCTTTTCCGGAAACCACATGTCCAAGGTAATTTACCTCCTTGCGGAAAAGGTGACACTTCTTTGGACTTAATCTCAGGTTGGCATCTCGCAACCTCTGGAATACTACTTCCAAATTTTTCATGTGATCTTCAAAGGTCTTCCCTACCACAATCACATCATCGAGATATACCAGGCAGGTATTCCAAGACAATCCCCTCAGTACAGTGTCCATGAGTCGCTCAAAAGTAGCTGGGGCGTTACACAGTCCAAATGGCATGACTGTAAATTGCCAGAGTCCTGTACCTAAACTGAAGGCAGTCTTTTCTTTGTCATTGGGATCCATTCCCACTTGCCAATAACCGCTCTTTAAGTCGAGAGTGGAGAACCATTTTGCTCCTGCCAAGGTGTCTAGCGTATCGTCTATTCTTGGGAGAGGATAGCTGTCCTTTTTGGTCACACTATTCAAACGACGATAGTCCACACAGAATCTGGTAGATCCATCCTTCTTCCTGACAAGGACCACCGGTGAAGCCCATGGACTATTCGATGGTTCAATTACTCCTTGGCCTTCCATATCTTGTATAATTTGCTTGGCTTCCTCACGTTTTGCCAGTGGTAACCTTCTTGGTCCTTGTCGAATTGGACTTGCATCGCCGGTATTTATTTTGTGCATTACAATATTGGTTTTACCTTTCGTACCAGTCTCAGTTTCGAAGACGTCTTCATAATGTTTGATTAGGTCCTTAACTTGATTTTGTTCCTTCTTGCTCAATCCTTGACAGGCGGAGTCGATTATCTTGGACAATTTCTCAGGAACCTGCACGAATCCATTCTTCTTCGCCTCTATGCGATGAACGACGGCCGACACTGGCGAACACCACCCCAGAATAGTACCCTTCTTCAATGAAACAGGGTAATGGTTCACATTCATTACCCTTATCGGTACAGTCTTCTGAGTCTTAACCAGCATTTTGGCAACTACTATTCCTCGGCCCACCTCGTCATCATCAGCCTTTGGTTCCAACATTGTAACATTTCCGTCCAAATAATCACCTTCCATACACGCCGTCAAAAATGTCTCACTTCTTGCATCCAGAACAACATTCTCTGCAGTAATTACTTGTACATTCCCACAATTTTTCCCATGAAGAAACAATTCCTCATTATTTATTTTTAAAGTGCCTTCTTTCATGTTTAACTGGAAGCCGTAGGTGTTCATGATGTCTAATCCCAAGATTATTTGTTCTTCTATGTCGGCTACGAGAACACGATGTCGGACTGATCTTGGTCCTATGATAAAGTTGACATCTACTTCACCTTCCACAGAAGCTGCTTCTCCAGTAGCTGTCCTTAGTTTCCATTTGCTAGAAAGTAATTCTTTATTCCTGGATATTAAATCGGGTCGTACAATGGTTTTCGTCGATCCAGTATCTAGCAAGCAAGCATAGGTTCTTCTTTCCATAATAGCATCCACATACAGGCCATTGGTTTGATTTTGCAAGGATGCGATTTGGGCAGTCCTTGGGACTTTCGGATTCTCAGCGGATTCTTTCTTGGTCCTTTTATCACATTTATTCTGGATATGACCGTTTCTTCTAAAATTCCCGCATGGCCGCGCACTTTTATTTGATTTGATCTGATTTAGGACTTGACTAACCACCTGCTCCATGAACACCTCATTTTCCTGTTCGTCGACAGAACAGCCACGAGCATTGTTCCGAGAGGCTTGTTTAGCAGTCTCAAACTCAAGCGCGTGCGCCAAAGCATCGATCAAGGTTTTCGGTCTTGCCAACCTTAATGCTTGCTGCGTATCAATATCCCGGAGACCATCTATGAATGTCTGGACCGCTAGGTGTTCCATGAAATTATCTGGTGCCATCGGATATGCAAGTCGAACTAGACGAGCAATATCTGCCTCAAATTCCTGAAGATTCTCGCCTTTCTTCTGTGATCGATTCTTCAGTTGGGTATGGTATACTTGCTCCAAATGCGCATGGCCATATCTCATCTCCAAGCGTTTAATGAGTTGAGAATAATCTTTACGTTCCTCAGGAGGCAATGTCTGCAAAATATCACTAGCATCACCCCTCAATGCTATGACTAAAGCAGTCGCCTTCTCGGCAGAAGACCATGCGTTTGCTTCTGCGGCCGCTTCGAATTGCGTCAGGTAAGTTGCCCATGACGTCTTTCCATCAAAGGTTGGTGGCTTGATTCTGGTCCTTGAAATAGCCACAAGTTCTTCTTTTATTTCGATGGGCCGCGGTATGACTTCTTCGTTGACCTGCCTGGGATCAGAATGACTCATGGTAGCGGGTAATTTCATCTCAATCATTATTGCCTCTAAAAGTCTAGAATGTTCTCCAATTTTCTCTTCTACAGCTGTGAAAACCTCTTCTTTTAACGCTTCTGATTTTTCCGCTAGTCGCTGTTCTAGAACTTTTTCGAAGTTTCTAGAATTTTCTAGTAATTTCTTTTCCAGATTTTTCTCGAGAATTCTAGCGGTTTCTAGGTTTCTTTCTTCCATCTGTGCTTGTGAATCTATTAGACGCTGTTCCAAAGTTTGCGAATTGTCTATTAACCGTTGTTCCAAACTTTTCACACTGTCCAGATTCTTCTGTTCCATTTGTTCTAGAGTTTTTGCTAAGTTTCCAGAAGTTTCCAGGTTCTTCTGCTCCATTTGTTGCATTTGAGTTTGCGAATCTATTAGACGCTGTTCCATATTTTTCGCACTATCCAGATTCTTCTGTTCCATTTGTTCTAGAGTTTTCGCTAAATTTCCAGAAGTTTCCAGGCTTTTCTGCTCCATTTTAGTTTGGGAATCTATTATTCGTTGTTCCATTTTCATAAACAGCGAATTCACGTCAGCATCTCCGCCTGGAACTTGAAAGACATAATTCTCTGGATCCTCGCCTTCTTGGATCAACACATTGCGAAGCCGTTGCTGGAGGATCGACTTTTTGCCAGTTGTATCCTCATCCCTCTCTTCTAATTCTCGTTTTAACTCGGACACTTTT
Source organism: Melolontha melolontha (assembly GCA_935421215.2). NCBI lineage: Eukaryota > Metazoa > Arthropoda > Insecta > Coleoptera > Scarabaeidae > Melolontha > Melolontha melolontha. The sequence continues at coordinate 39,740,318 of OW285238.1, forward strand.
AATTCTATCAGTTTCATTATGTTGGCCATCACGATATTTAAAATAATGTCTTTCCACACTGTATATTTATTTAAATGAATACTTAATTAACACTTAATTGTCTACTTAGTTTATTATTTATTAATTAGTCCACACCTGAATACCACTGTAATGTTTGTCTTTCGGGTTCTTAAATAAAACTAACAATAACTTTAGACACACACACTATATTAATATTTAAAACGTATAACAATATAAAACTAACTATTAACAACAATAAGTACATTTATGTATTCTATATTTATGTAACTATATTTATGTATTACTTCGCGAGACTGTAGGATTCAATGAATGTCTATCCCTTCTTCGACGCGGCTTTTATATCGGTGAATACTCCTTCTAGAGCCTTCACGTAGGCCTCGCGAAAACATCCAGAGGGATGACGCATCTCGCGTCAGCGGATGAGTCATTACAATACATAAATTCAAAGTAGTGAAGTATTTTAGAAGGTATGTTCCAGGTCTGCTTCTAGAAATGGAAATGTCATTTAAATTAGTATATAGATGCGCAAGGCGAGTATTTCTAAGACGATAGTAGCTAATCGAATTATGAAGCTGAAGTACACTACGCAAAAAAAATATGGAGAATCACTTAATTTTTTTATAAATTTCTTAATTTTCTCAAAATTTTATGTTCTGTAACTAACTAGTACACAAACATATCAAAAATATAACAAAATGCAAAGCAAAAGCCAAAGACCGAAACTTGATAAGCATAACAATTGAAAAACTAACACCAACGCAAAGAATTTCATTAACGGAAACTTGAACTAATAATGAGTATTTCTGCCTCAGCTCGTATTACGACTGCCATACGTCTACGCAAAGACTCAATAAGACCTCTGATGTGGTCTTGACACACCTGGTTCCATTCTTCAGTGACCACAGCTTCTGGCTCTTCCAGCCTTCTTGGTGAAACTTGTCCGGTTCGTAGTGCTCACCCAATGTGGTCCGAGAGATAGTCTATTGGATGTCCGGGCTTCTAGTAGACTATAAAAATTATTTACGAATGGACTTCACTTCTTCTTCTTCTGTTTTGGGTTGGACGCCAGCACGTCCAGGCACTTGAGCACACTGCTCTTTGTACTATCCCCAATAGATCTCTGAGTTCCACTCTGCTAGCCTTGCGTCCTCGATAAAAGCCACTATCTTCCTCAGGGGATGTTTGAGTACACTCGAAGGATCCAATAGATCTCTCCCGAAATATTTCTGTCTGAGTTCCTTCAGTTCCTCACACGTGCATATTACATGAAGTCTAGTTTCCTCCTGTTTTTCACATCTCCACAATAAAATTGATTGTGCCGCGCTGTTGTCTAGGGTCAGATTCAATGTGCCTAGTGTTAGTACCCGTAACCCTGTTACTTTCTTGCTGACGACTCCAAGGACGAATCTACTGATGAGATCACCGATATTCCACATGATGAGGAATGCTGAGGCATATTATAGTGACATATTCATTGGAGAGGTGGACACTAAGGATATGTGAACCTTGACATCATAATTATCGGTATTACTTATTTGTTATATTTCAAAATTATTTTAGTTATGTAATAATTTAACATAGTTTGTGTATTCATACATCTAATTGTGTACTTATTGCTCTGTAATTGGGATTACCTGTTGGGCAAATAAATAAATATTATTATTATTATTATTATCTCCTACACCAGGGCTCGCTAACCAAGCTCATGCTGTATAAATGCTTCCTTAAAGGACAATGTCCGGTTATTAACCCGGCAATTATTTTAATTTCTTTTTTTGTTACTACGAATTAGGTTGGCTGAAAACTTTCCGTCCAGCTCCCTTAGTAGTGTTTTGGTATGGAGTTGACCTTCCGTTAACCTCCATTTATTTTTATGTTCTTTCTAGCCATAACCAGATCTCCCTTTTAGCGGAATCCTTAGTGATTCCACATACAGGTTCTAGTCCTATGAAGTTCCTATTAGTACCGTCTTTGGCCAGTTCGTTGGCTCTCATTGCCTTTAATTCCCTCATGTCCTGGCACCCATATCAGCGACACTGTATTATCTTGTGCCAGTTTATTGAGGACCTGTTTACAATATTTTACCAATTTAGACCTGGTAGATGGGTTCATAATGACTTCACTACTTTTGGTAAACTATTAGGCTATGGTAACTCCACTTATACAAAAAGAAGACACGATATTAAGAGATGCAGGGAGATCCACGAGTACCATAAACTTGGTTCGTAAACACTTTCAGTTCCCGTGTCAGATTTATAACTTGCGATTACTTTTTCTTAATGGTCTCCGGTAGGCACTGTGCGAAACATTAATGTTTTTTCTCGCACCGTCTCTCTATCAGCATTAGCATACCTCCTTCAATTTTTCAATTAGTTTTTCGTATGCCAAATTCTTCAAATTTCTATTCTTGTATTCATCCCTCTTTACCTTCCATTCTTGCGGCAACTGACGCTATAAATCAAGAAACTCACTTAATTTCCTGTTATTTATAAAATTCGCCATTTTAAAAACACTAACCACTATTCCACGCGTGAAAAAAAACTGAAATTATTGCACAAGTGTTGCACAAAGCCAATACACGATGCAGTAGTTGCCCAAGTTGTGAAATTAATTTCAAACAATTTAAATTTCTGCAGCAAGTTGCGAAACACGATAAACAACACCATACACTATACAATTGTTTGGGCAACAGCCTCTGTTGTTCAATTTGTTTGCAGGTGTATGGGCTCTATTAATGACCAGTTGTTTTTATTATTGGATTGTCCTCGTTTACGCGGCTGATCTGAAAATTTTCTCTAGAGTCACGGATGTATCTGATTGCCGTGCATCACAAGGTAACCTTGAAAATGAAAATAAAAATGTATACTGTTTAATGTCAAAGTAACTAAACTTAAATTTTCGGTATCCATCCGACGAGCATATTAGTAATCTTATTACTGTTGTTATTTTCACGGCAATATTTGTTTTAATTAGTTACAAAGCAGTTCTCGATTTATATAGGGTGGACCAAAATGACCGAAGGAGTTTTAGTTCATTATAACTTCTTATTTAAGACATAATTATTAATTTTTTTTTATTTTAAATACAGTATATTAATGGAGAATATTTTTAATTTAATTATGAAAAATTATATCTCACAATGACCGAAGGGGTTTGACTTCATTATAACTTCTTATTTAAGACATAATTATTAAATTTTTTTTATTTTAAATACAGTATATTAATGGAGAATATTTGAAAAAAAATTATATCTCGCAATGGATCGTTGATTTGAGAAATAAAGGTCAACGATTTTGGCACGTTGTTCAATTGTGTACTGTTCCATTTTAAATTCCCCAAGTCTTCTTTACAAAATACTGAAAAAAAAAAAAAATTATAATAAAAAAGTAAGGAATTAAAACCCCTTCGGTCATTTTGGGCCACCCTGTACTTCGAAATAAAATATCTGTGACGAGGTTTACTAAAGAGAAAATTGTGTAACTCTAAACACTAAATTGCAAAAAACCTCATACATCGTAAAACTTGAGTATTATGCACCAGACTCAGTCTCTATATCGAGAATAAAGGCAGTAACGTACGTTTTATATGCTCGCATATCCGGGCTTCTTGCTGACCACTCCAAAACACGTATATCAACTTCGTTTAGGTAATTTTGTACAATGTTGGCGATGTGTGAGTGAGCGTTATCATACATTAAACAGAAATTCGAGCCTATATAAGGTGCAAATGGAAACACGAGTGGCTCTAAGATAATCCTAATGTACTTATCTGCGGTCATAGAGCCATTATGAATAACCTCCAACTTCGTCTTAGCCTTGGAAGATACACCTCCCCATATCATAATCGAACCACCTCCGAAATTTGTTGTTTTCCTGATGTTGCACTGACCGAAGCGCTCACCATCTCGTCCATATACTGACAGGCGTCTATCTGATGAGAACAGGCAATACCTAGTCTCGTCTGTGAACAGAATGTTAGCCCAATTTTCAGCGGTTCACTTACGATGATCTCTCACAAATTGTAGCCTGTGAATTCGGTATTCTCTAGTAATTATGGAGCCTTTGGCCGGTATTCTTGCGCGTATTCCTTGTTTTTAAGACGGTTCCTTACCGTTTGAGACGTAACATTTACATTTCCATCGGTAAGCAGCTCGTTTTTTTATCTGTCAATGCCTTATTCGCAACGCTGTAAGTCGTAAAAAGCGATCGTCTGTGGCAGTAGTTGACCGCTTCCTATCGTCTGCTGGTCTCCTGTTTTAGCTTCCAATTTCTGTATACCTGCGCACCAGTTTCGAAATTGTCGATTGTCGGACACCTAACACACTACCAACGCATCTTTGACTCATGCCATCGTTAATTATTGAAGTGACTTGGACAATTTCTTCATGATAATAATCTTTATTTGTTCAAAGTTATACAAGTGTATAGAACTCGTCAAGTACATGTAAATATATAACAAGAATATAAAGCCTGACAGTCCAGGCGCGGCTCATGATGACGTATTTGGGGGTGCACTTACAATGATGCGAGTGCTTCGTGTATTCTCCTTTACTAACTGTAGCGTTTTCTTAGTAAACACCGAAAACACACTCATAGGCACTCGTATCATTGTACGTGCACCTCCAAATACGTCATCACGAGCCGCGCCTGCCTGACACAGACAACATATTAAAATTTTTTGTTCAAATAAAATTCATCTAAAGAGTAAAAGGGTTGTATATGCATTGGGGGACCACCATTCATCTTTACTAAACCAGGCAAGAGGGTTCTACATGGAAACACGTTATAAATGTCTGGCGCGGCTCGTGATGACGTATTGTAGAGGCACGTACAATGATGCGAGTGCTTCGTGTATTCTCGTGTACTAACTATAACGTTTTTTAGTAAACACCGAAAACACACGAGGCACTCGCACCATTGTACGTGCCCCTACAATACGTCATCACGAGCCGCGCCTGCTTTCAAGTAACAAAAGACTAATAAAAAAAGATGATTGAATACAAGAAGGAAGAAAGGAAATGAAAAACACTATTATATAATTGAACATTAGACAATTCAAGCACTTAAATATAACAATTTGTAGGATGTGAAGAAATAAAAATAATTTAAAAATTGGGCATTTGTCATTCCGATAGAAGAATATTTACTATAATTTTCCAAATTTCCATTACTTCAATTCATTCTTACGACTTTCCTCGTTACAAATTGCAGTATTAAGATTTAGAAATATCCTTTTCTTATTAAAATTATTTTCAGAATACTAACGACATCCAACCATATATGGTAATTAGTACTTGTTTCTCGAATGATCCAAGAAAAACTTTTTTAACATTTATTAAATGTTAAAAGACCAATTTTCGAAAGAAATGAGAAGATGTAAAGCACCTAAAGCTCACGAAGTTAGAAAAAAAAAATAATTTGTGCGTGACAATGTCATAAAACCAAAACAAACAAACTCTATTGCAACGATTTACTTTGCATAGATAAGATGGATTCTATAACTTTTTTGCCGAGTGTATTATAAACGCACTCGTAAGGCACGTAATGTTTACAAATACGAATCTGCTTATCTAAAAAATTAGAAATAAAATATTAAAAAAAAATTTTAAATGTCGAGTTAGTCGTATAGCCAACGATATTTAAGTATAATAAGAAATAATCTTAAATAATTATAAGATTAATACATGTTTTTAAAATAATAAAGGAAATACACAATAATAACAAATTTGTTCCTTAAGGTTACAAAAGATAACAAGAATTGTCAATATTGCATAAAATAATATATACGGATTGATATATAGGATCTCCAACAATGCCATTGTGTGAAAAGTTGGGATAGAAACAAGTTCTGACCTGCACACGGTAATTTCGAGTATTTCATCTTAACATGCAAAGTTCCATTATCCTGTGTACCGTTGTTGAATAACAGTGTTATTTATAGAGATGACAAATTCGAGACACATGCAATTTTGCATTTAATTTAAATTATAAGAAAAAACATATAAAACGTGCGCAAACACTTACCGCATTATGAATCATCAATGAATTCTTTATCTGGATAAGATTTTTCAAATATTCCAATAATCAGATATGTCTCCACAATTATTTCACTTCAATTAGTGCGACGTGCGGAATAAACGTGTTTAATGCCGAAAACGGCCGTTCCACATCTAATGATGTTGTATTTGCATATTCAAAATAATCTTGGAAAGAACTTAATGGTTCTTTAGGCGCACCTTCACAATTAGTTTTTTAATATGTGAAAAGCAGTAGTATAGCTAAGAGAGTTCTGGACCAAAATCCCATAAAATTTAACACAGAGGCCTAATCTTACATTTTTTATCCCCTCCACTACTTACCTCACGTGGTCACGCCCACAACACGAGCGAAATTCAAACGTCAAGGAACGTAAGCGGGTTGTTAACATGGGACTATTTACATGGAGACCTTGGATTACGTCGTGATACGGTGGGTAGGTGGATGACATCAAAACGGTCCTACCTGTTAGCGGGGTAGCGAAATACAGCAATCTACTTCTCAAGAAAGCGTAAGACACTTTGCCTTATGAGACTTTTCGGAACCACGCCTCTCTCTTTGTTTTTTTTTTTATGTTCTCCTGGGGCTCTCCGAAATGTCAAATCCGGTGTCGAAACAGCTCTAGCTCATTCGGTTTTCGAGAAACTGCTGCCACTTAGAGATGAGTTACAGATGCGTCGGATTATGTCTATAGACGCTGTCGACTTGTTACCGCATTAATTCGATTTTATTTTATTATTTTATTAAATTTATTGTATTTTAGAAAATTCAATTACTTTAGAAATACTATACCCGACAATGCTCGAAATATCTCCGGCTATGTATGTGGTATCAATATGCCATCTCTAGTTATTTATCATTGGATTGGAAGTTGGATTTCTGAGATGCGTAAAAATTTTTAACGCTGGAAAGTTGCCGAACGGATCAACGATTAATTCAATAAAATACGGCAAAACTTTACGATCACTAATGAATCGTCTCCGTAAAGTAAGACCACAAAGAACAAATTTTTTCTTGCACCTCGACAACACCAGACCGCATTGCAGCAACGAAACGATGAAGATAGCGACGATCCTGAAATTCACTGTTGTTTTCAGTCCTAATTTGACACCTCAAAGTTTCTGGTTATTCCCAAAGTTGAAGGAGGTATTGAGAGGCCAACATTTTTCATCAGGCACTTGAAGTTCGGGCTGCTGTTCGAAATTGTATCAACAGTAAACAAGAAATTTTTTTCGTGGACGGAATGAAGAAATGGATTCGGCGTTTGGAGAAATGTGTTTAACTAGATGGTGATTATGTGAGAAAATAGTTATGTACATTGGTAGTACAATAAATTTGCATCATTTTCAGATTTGTTTAATTATTTTGTCTTATCTTATTCTCATTTTATAAAGTTGGAGACCTTATATATCAATCTGTCCTGGTGTATAACATAGCATTACATATAAAATACCTTGATACATTAATATTGAAAATGGAAATACATACTAGTGAGGTAGGAAAATGGTACAAAATGTTATCATTCTCTATTCCACTGCTGATATTACTACGCTTAGTCTGATTATTAGTTCTGCTTCGTATTTCTATATAGATTCAACCAGAAAGCCTTGGCTTTCTTTTGTCTATACCGTAAAATATTTACAACAACTGAACTAATAATGCGAAAAGAATCTGGAGAATGGTTGGCGATTTTCCAGGTTGAGTTATTTGCAGTCGCAGCCTGCGTCAAGCATATTTTGGAATTGGGCTATATAAATCAAAGGACCAATATAATATCTCATAGTCAGGCGACTATTAAGATTGTTATAAACCCAATTACTAGGTCTAAACTGGTTAAACATTGTAAGTCCTCAACAGACTGGCTTAAAATAATGTGTCACTGATACGGGTGCCTGCATACGAGGAGATTAAAGGCAATGAGATGGCGGATATAACTGGCCAAGGAGGGCTCAAAGAGGAACTTCATAGGATGAGAGCGGATATGTGGAATCGCTAGGGATTCCACCAGGAGATCTGGTTGCAAAACTATGTCACTGATATAGGTGCCTGGGCACGAGAAGATTAAAGGCAGCGAGATGGCTAATGAACTGGCCAAGGAGAGTTCAAAGAGGAACTTCATAGGATGAGAGCGGATATGTGGAATCACTAGGGATTCCACCAGAAGATCTAGTTATGACTAGAAAAAGAACATTAAAAAAAATGAAGGCTAACGGAAGGTCAACTCCATACTAAGAGACTACTATAAGAGCTGGATGCTGGATTTTCAGCCAATCTAATTAGATGCCATAAGAAAGAAAATAATACAAAAAAGAAATGTCACCCGCTCGATAGCGGCTCGTTGTACTTTAGGGAAGCATCTATACAGTATGGGTTTGCTTAACGGGACCTGATAAAGGAGATATGAATATAATATGTTCTTGTGAGGAACTGAAGAGATTTAGATATAAACATTTCGGTAAAGATGTTTGAATTCTAGTGGACATTCAAATTTACTATGAGAGCCGGATGCTAGATTTTCGGCCAACTTAATTAGATGCCACAAAAAAGAAATTAAGAATGTCACCGGCTCATTGTCCTTTAAGAAAGCATCTATACAAAATGGGTTTGCTTAGCGAGACCAAATAAAGAAGATATGAAAAGTAGAAGGAAACTAGCCTTAATATATGTTCTTGTGAGGAACTGAAGAGATTGATACATAAACATTTCGGTAAAGATCTATTGAATCCTAATGGGTACTCAAATTTTCCCTAAGGAGGACACTGTGAAATTTAGAAATGTATTGAGGGTGATAGAAAGAGCATTTTGCTCAAGTGCCTGAACGTATTGATGTTCAACCAAAAGACTTAGAAGAAGAATACTAAAAGAAGCTTTAGTTACACGTTTTACTTCCTTAAAGACCGGTGTTTCAGTATTCATTTATTTTTTCTCTCGAAGTATTATATATTGCGTTTAATATAATTTGTTTGGCATCGTTTGACAAATGAATATGTTTTATCTTCTTTTTGAATGTTCAGCTTATTCTTCGCCTACGATTTCTTCCTTTGTAGAAAATTCATCTTCAACTTCACTAATAAAACTTGCTTCGCTATTCCACGATCTCCACATTACATTTAATAGGAGAAAAACTAAAGGATTCACACTGCAACAATTACCAGTAAGTACCACTGCTCCACCTCTTTTAAGTATATAAACGTTCGAACATTTGTACTTAAACATTTTGCAAATGTAATTAAATATGTCATTCAAAAATATATTTACGAATGTTTCAGACAATTTCATCCTAAAGCGGTTCTTCACTATTTACTGCAGATATTTACAAGTACCTGTCAGATAACCCTTATATTACGAATACTTTTTTATTGGACTCATTTAAAAATATCGTGGCAACAACTATTTTTGCATTCCGGGAATTAAATCGTAACAATTAATATTTTAAAACTACATCATAGTTGACAAATAATTATGATTAGGCTATTCTAAAACAGACTAATCAAACAGAACTTAAATAAGATGAAATGAGATTGAATAATAAAAGAGAGAAACCAATGTGTAGATGTCACTACAATCGCCACTTTTATGCACAGGCACAATCCTTCCAATCTTGCAAAATTAAAGAAAAGAACCAACAGAAATAATTAAACTAAAGATGACAACTAAAGATTCACATAAAACAGATCCATAATCTCTAACGAAAAAACTTGAAAAACCGTTGCGACCAGATTTGATTTTTGATTTTTTTAATGTTATTTATCCTGGATTAGTTTCTTAGTCGCTCTATTTGCTGCTTGTCAGATTTATTCATTTTTCACTGAACATAACCCTGAGGTGAAATGACCCATTAATTTCAACTTTTCTTTACTTGAAAGAAAAAAAATGATAATTTTTCTTAAAATATTTATTATGGTAGACATATAAAAACTTATAAATAAAAAACTTCAAATTAGATTTTTACAATTCTTTGTCAAGTACAAAACAAAAAACAATAGTTAAAGTGTATTCTTTATACGCATAGCTAATTGTAAAGCCTCTATACGAAAATTTAATTTTTTATCATCGTCAAACTTCCTTAAAGTTGGAAGCAGTGACATCAAAAAACAACGATCACTGTCTTCCTCACTCTGAATGTCATTACTTGAATCCACTTCCTCGTATGGTGATTCACACATTTCTATATCATTATCATCAAATTCAATTTTAACTTCTAATTTGTCGCTTTTTGCTTTAGGCGTCTCCTTCGATTGCGAATAATTTGACTCGTTCTGTTCTTCACGCGATTTCGGTTTTATCTGCTTTAAAAATTTTAGGTGATGAATGTAGTTAGAACTCTTTCTAGATTTAGCCAAAGATTTCTGTTGATTTTCGACTTTGATATAACTATCCCTAGCGGTTTTCCATCTTGTTCGGACTTTTTGCACTAAAACATTAAAAAGATATATTTTTTATGGCACACACATGAAAAGAAAATAGAAAAAAAAATGGTTCGTGTCAATTGATACCACAAAATGCCCAAAAAATACAATCATGCGTCAAAAGCCGTGTATAACATCAGCACAGATGGCGAATCTTGGATCTGTACTTATGAGCTCGAATGCAAACAGCAGTCGACGGTGTGGATTTTCCAAAATTAACCAAACCCAACAAAAGTTATTCGCGCAAAAAGTACTTCGAAGCAAATAGTCGCCTGTTTTTAAGGGAAAAATGAACATATGGCTACAGTGCCACTAGAAGATCATAAAACGGTCAATTTTGAATAGTACACAACCATTGATTTGCCAGAAGTCTTTGGAGAAATAAGAAGAAACAACCAGCCAAGCAGGATAATTCTTCACCATGAAAATGCGAGCTCTCACGACGGCACAAACAACTTAATATTTGACCGGTCAAAACATCGAATTGATGGGTGATTCCCCGTACCGCTCTGACTTGGCACCCAATGATTTCCAAAAGTTCATCACGGAGAATATTTTGAACAACATTGAAACTTTTTTCAATGATAAATATTTGTTTGTGTTTGTTATTCCGGACATATAAATAGGAACTCTCATACATACATCAAATTCCGACTAAAACTCGAAAGCAATGATTCTATATTTTTCCGTTATTAATAAATTTAACTTGTCTTTTTTCCATACAAGGTAATATTATAAAAACCCTTACCACAATATAGTTTAAAATCCTGGATACATATTCCGACTACTAAGTTATCATTATTAGTCGTAGAAAAAGTATTATAATCGAAGTCCCAATACACACCTTACACAAACAAAATATATCACTATGTAACCGACGTATTAACACTGATACAAACAATATTATTACTAGGGCTCCGAGTGTGAGATTTTCTATTACTGATGATTACAACTTAGTTATAAAATTTTTTATAGTTTATTTCCTTACACAAATGAAAAATTAATAAAGTTTATATGCAAACAGAAGTCACTTTGTATATTTGAGCGTAATATTATTCAAATTATTTTTTTATTTATTTAATAATTCTATCAATTATTATAATATTTAAACCACACACAACATTCAATATCTGATGTTAATTAAAATTATAATAAAATATTCAATATAAATGCATTGATAAAATACACAAATTCTTACTTATTTTCCCTTGCGTTGCGGCGTCCATTTTGTCGAAATCGGTCACTAATTTGCAGCATATTTCCATCCATGATTCGTTTCTCACTTCTTTCAATCTGTATTCACGATTATTCGGGTCCCACAGATGGGGCCTCAGATTAACTTCAGCAATTAATAATTTCGTATCTATATTGTACATTGTATTTAGAAAAATTAAGAATAAATCGTGAAGTATAAATATGTAGAGTACAGTACAACAGTCGAAAAATAAGAGAGCCTCCAAACAGCTCTTTCACTCCCACTTCAGTTATATTACGAGTTCCGCTTGCGCACCGTAGCAGTGTCCTCGTGCTTACCGTATCAACACAAGCGGATACCCGCGCCGCGGACTTACTGTCGTCTGACCAAAACTCGATGTGAAATGGCACGACATTCCCACAGCGATCTCTGGCGGTGTACCTATAGAATATAGCAGCCTGTGTCCCCGTAAAAACATTGTAGGCTACGTTTATGTATACAGAGCCGTGCAAAAGCCAGAAATATACGAAACTTTTTTAACTTCCCTCTTCAAAATGTGTTATCAAACACATCCGCTTTGTAATTTCTGAAAGTTAAAAGACAATATATCCATATAAAAGGAACAAATTATACGTATGATAATTAAAAACGTAGATTTTATATGCGGCTGTAAATAACCCCGTACTCGAATCCTAAATATTAGATTTTCAAACTTTTTCCATCGTAATTTTGTTTGAACGTAAACACCAGAATAATTTAAATAAAACCTAGTTGTTCAATAATTAGGCACCGAACACGAGAGGCCCGTGATTCTCGCCCACGGGTGCACTATTGAAAATTTATATTTTTAAAGAGTTTTTAATTTTATTTATATATGTAATTGGAAAACAAACAGGTGGTGATCTATAAAATATAAAATACATTTTTATTTGTTCGTTTTATAGTTCAAGTTGAGTAAAGGAGTATTAATATTAACTCGCAACTTTGCCTTGTAGATAGAAAACGTCCAACTGGTTAAAGGTGCATACTGGAAATATTGTTTTATTTAATCGTATTTAGCAGTTAGATTGTGAGGCATAGTCCCCATACACAATTGCGGCAATGTTTTTAAATCTGGATTTCTATTAAAAACTGCGCCTTTTGCCGAAGGCCACATCCGAAGTCACTTGAAATATTTTTCAAATTATTAATAGAAACTTCTAATTTTCAAAATAAGTGATTAGTTTTAGCAAATTTCCAAAGTGTTCCTGAAAAAAGAACAACTGATTTTTTAAATTCAGAATTTGTATTAGTTTCTTGCACTCAGAAATAATTCGAGCATCGTCATTTAAACATGTAACGAAATTTTGTAAACTATCGGAATTCTCTGCATAAAACTAGCAGCTTCCAATCATGTACCTCATCTAGTTATTTTGGAGACTAGTGACGAAGATGGAAGTTTTTTCCTGTAAAGAGCTACTCTTAACGGTGCTTTTCTGAAAACTTTCTTAAAAGCGGATACGAGTGTATCAACTTCCAGAAAGGTATCTCTGATATATTCACAGATTCTGTGGAGAGCATGTGCTACACAAGTAATATGCAGCATATTAGGATATGTTTCCTTTAATAGTCTGCCTACTTTTAACATATATGCAGCATTGTCACTGACAAATAAAAGTATTTTTTCTTTGTACCTGTCGTCCGAATGAAGCATTTGGTGCAGGGCACAGGTAATTTGCACGCTATTGAATCCGCTTGAGCTTTACTTATAAATCCGGCGCCCTAATCCCACATGTAAAATGCACTCTTGCACTCTAATCATTTGCATACTCATTATCCGTAAGAGGAGAGATACAGAGTTACAGAGACATACCTTCTTAAAAGTTATATCTTACCATAATGCTCCCAGAGGATAACTACATGATCATTTCTATGTATCATAGTATTTCACACATCTATTGTATGTATTTTGTTATAAACTATATTCCTTTTTTTTCTGTAAAATTTAGTGACCATATTTTTATATAGGTATGTATTTTTATGTTGGATTTTTAACTATATGTATAGGAATAAAATATGATAGAAAATTCATTCATGTTTAGAGTGCAATTTACCGGTCAGATTAATGGGCAATGAAGAAACCGGAGTGCAAAATACCTGTAGGATTACATTGACCTGGGGGTTTGGCGTGCAATTTACGTATACCCTTGGTGCATATTCTCGTAAATTGTTTTAGCTACTGTTTCCGCATCAAGTGTATTTATAACTTTTGTTACTATTACATATGCGTTATATGGAATAGTTGGATGTAGTACACCAGCTACAACATTTACCACACAGCGTCCTAATATATCGACAGTTTCGTCGGCACTTATCCACAAGTACTGATTTGAAAATGCGTTCTACTACTTTCGTGTAGCACTTAGAAACATAATATTTACGTAAGGTGGATTCATCAGGAACATTTCGACCAGTATTTTGTTGGAGAAATGTTTTGTTGGTGGGATTGTTAAGTTTATTTAATGGAATATTTGCAGGCATTAAAGTTTCACAGCTTTCTTCGATAAAATTGTCAGATTCCATCTGCTAATTTCTGTGTATGTGTTTGCGATGCTAAATGACGTTTTACGTGCGAATTCTTGGAATTTTCTGACTATATTTTACAGACTTTGCAATAAATTACGAAATCACTGGCAACGGACATACAATCAGTTTGACTCTTAATCCAACTCGCCCTTGTTTCACGATGCCATTATCGACGTTGTTCCATATCATATCTGAAGAAGTAACTCATCAAACAATGTTCTAGATCTAAATAAATGAAAATTAGAAATGTATGCGTAAGTAATTGAAACTTAACGGAATTCAGTGGACAGTTCCTTCAAAATAATTTGGAGAAGTAGATTCGATGAAACGATATTAAACAGGATCTATTACAAAAATTACGAAGTATATAATTAAGACTAAAAATAATGAAATAAAAAACTAACTCACCGTGCTTTATTTATTTTACGAAAACTAATAAATAAAATATATTATAAAAACTCATCACGCTGTTATCTACGCCCATGAAGAAAGGAATTTTACGGTACAATTGTAGTAATTGCGTCATAATTCAACGACAAAAAAACAGATGTGCGTTAACCGAATAGTGCTATTCAATAACTGCGTGTTGTAGTTAGCGATGTTATAGACTATTTATATGGTCCATCGTAATTTCGGCCTGATGCGTCCGGTCTCTATCAATAACATTTTTTCGATACTGGAATAAAAAAAGATAAAGTTTTCTGAACTATTTTTATAATGTATTTAAAGACTATTATTATTAACACACTATTAGAACATTATTTTTCAAAACAAAATAAGTTCTTTAACGATAATTGAAGAACATAGGTGTTTCACCATCTGGTCTTAGTAAAAATCAATGTTTCGCTATTTCTTAAAGACCTATTACACGACTCGAAATTTTCGTTCTTTGTCCTAAAGTTTATTTTATGATTTTTCGGTTAATTATGCACAAAAACGAAAAGAAAATAGCTTTTTTTGGTATAAAGTTTGCTTTTTTGATAGTTATAGTAATAATACTCGTTTTTTTTATAAATTTTAATTAATTTTAATACATTAAAAAATTCCGCGCGATCAGAGTGGGGTTTTTACGTTCACATAGTGCCGCTAGATGGCACTCGAGTGATAAACAACTATCAGGTGTTTTGTACAAGTCTAGAAAAACTTAAAATATCGTCGCGAAAGTGTAAATATGATGCTGATGCATTTTGTTATATATGTGGTCAATTTATTAAAGTTCGAGACGTAAAATACGAACTAAAGACATATGACGTTCTCTGTGAAGCCTACGAAGCATATTTTGACTGTCCTGTTCGGCATCAAGACAAGCCATGGGCTCCACATGTTGCTTGTAGTTATTGTAAAAGATGTTTGGAAGGTAAGCAATTTTTAATTAAGCGGTGAATCAAATATAATAGACATATTAATTTTTATTTCTACATTTTAGGTTGGTATCGAGGTGAGAGGAGGTCCATGAAATTTGCTATACCAAGGATCTGGCGACAACCAAAAGACCACGTCAATGACTGCTACTTTTGCATTGTGAATCCGAGTAAAAGACGTAGAGGTAAAAATGCAAAACCTATCGAATATCCTGACCTTGAATCTTCTTCTGCTCCAATTGCACACGACCTGACACGACCAGTACCTGAGCCACCGAAAAAATTATCGCAGAAAAGTAGCTCATCTCTTAGTTCTAATAAAAGTAATTCCGATAAGGAGTTTTCACTTACACCAAAACAACTAAAACACCATCTTATTACTACAGAAGATTTTAACCACTTGATAAGAGATTTAAATTTGCAAAAAATTAAGCAGAGCTTTTAGGCTCTCGCTTAAAACAGTGGAATTTGCTTGATGATGTTAATATCACGGATCACGGATCAGCGGGGTTTATTGAGAGAAAGTACTTATGAACATAAAAGAAAAAGTAAAAGCGTGCACTTTTAAATTATTTTCTACTTTTTTGCAAGTTATTTTGATAATAAAACTTAATAAAAATAATAAACATATTTATTTGAATGGTTTCATCTTCAATTAAACATTAAAACCACAGATTTTGAAAAATATCGTTCAATCGGTCACCTAAATACAAAAGCAAACTTTTTCATGTCATATATTTTTTTTCGTCTAATTACGACCTAAAATATCGAAATTTTATGCTTTAAAGTCAAAGTCAAATTTTGTGTTGACCCGTGTTATCAATGCTACAGCCACCGGAACGACTTTAATAACGAACAGAAGATAATGTAATTCATTAAGAAGCTGATAGTATTAGGATAAAACGTTAATTATTACAATGTTTACACACGAAATACGAGAGAAGGTTGTCTTAATTTATCTATATCTTATTGTGTATTGCAAGACTGTAATCTTCTGTGATTATTATACGGTGTACAGTGAACATTAATCGGTCGATACGTTTTGATTATGGGCAAGCCTTCTTAATGTAAAAAATCCTGTTAAGATGTCAATTAAGTAATTGGTGCCCGTTTTCTTCATCTCTAGATAAGATCCCTAATAGCTATCCTCAAGATGAATATATCTGATAGATAAAATACATTTCAATTTCTTCATCAAAAATTATAGTTCCTTACCCGGTAGATAAGTATCTAATTGATAATGCAATCGTATGAAGTGGCAACGTCGTTTAATACTGATTTACCTAACTTCTCTTTATTTGCTTTTTTATAACAAAAATAAAAAAGCCAATGTAATCTTTGAATTTCTTGTGATTAGCTTAGCGAATGAAGAAGCATATGATTGAAACATTTTATTGAGCAGTTTTCATGAATCACTGCTAGAAATTAAATTTATCATAAAACTTTCAACATTCATAAAAATAATAAAATATTGTGTAGCAATACACTTGAAGTTATAGTTTTCTTATTGATTAGAAGGCGAAAGAAAAAATATGAGCACAGATTTTTTTCACTATATTTACCTACAAGTTGTTTTAATTTGAAACTGAAGTTTTATTAAATACGAAAATTGTTTGTTTCCAACTTCATCTTTGTGGAAAATTGTAGCATTATCAGTAGAACTCTTCTAACAAAACTATGTATATCCATGGCTTTTGCACAACCTCCTGTACCTTTATCGAAAAAAAAGCCTTTTCCAGATAATAACGAAATGACTCTGCTTTATGTCCTACTGTAAAAACTAAAGAAATTATGTTGGTGATAAATGTATTGAAAATACATAAGATTATATTCTATAATATGGGTACAATCTATACATCCCATAACTCTTGTAAAATTTGCTATCCTTTAAAGCCCTTTTTGGTTCTTTTGAATTTCAAGTTAATTTTCTGGAAATTTTATAAATTCTAATAGCAAGGATGCTATTATTGTTGACTTCATTTTTGCTATACGGCTGTTTATAAAACTGTTTGTAAAAAGCTGTGTGTCATAAAATCTGTCAATAATTTAATAATAATAATAATAATATATTCTTCATTTCAACACAATTTTTTTTTCTCATTACATACATGAAAATAACAAATCAGAGAGGAAAAGAAAAGGAAAAAGAACAAAAACGAAAAAAAGTGCTGATACCTTAAGGCATGGTTCAGATGGACGGAAAAGAATTTCCGCTGCCTGTTCTTCCAGCAAAACCTTAATGCACAGAATCAATAACAATAAAAAGTTTGCCTAGTCTAACTTAACAATAATGTTCTGCTATTCTATATAATAATAATAAAAATACATAAAAAATAAATAAAACAAACAATATGCAAATAATGCAATATGCAATAAAGCCTGTACATCCAGTCACGAGTTATAAAGGCAAAACAGACGCAGAGGAACAGAAAAAAAAAACAATATATATATATATATATATATATATCAATTGATAAATTCTTGGAGTTTTTCGGCTTTTATATGAAATATTTACAAATATCAAATTAGTATGTAATTGCAAAGTAGGTGAGGATGTAAACATTGCTGTCTACAAATTACAAAGCAAATCATACGAGATTTTTTTAATTGAAAAATATTGTATACGTTAGGACTTGAACCCAAGTCTACGGTTTGCCGGACTGTTGCTTTACCACTTATTTAATGAACCACTAAGAAATTATCTTAACACATATATATATATATATATATATATATATATATATATTTAGTGTTTAAAGAATTTTGTTTTTCTTTTTTATTTTATTGGCCGTGTTTTACTTAAAAACTTAAAATTTGTTAATATTTGTTAAGTCTCCAATTAATTCATACAGATATTAATCACATAAATGTCCCCCTACCATTCTAAGCTATTTTAATTTAATGTTATTTAATTTTCAACGTAAAACACTAACCTAATCCGTAATTCATTTCTTAATATAATGTTAAATTTAAAATGGTTAATTCAATTGTTATATCACACAAAACAAACACAGTTCTCATGTTCATTGTAATGATTCTTGTTTCCAGATGCTTGAAAAAGACTGAATTGATAAAAGTCGAAACGTCGCAAACAAACATCTAAATTCAATAAAAGGTCGCTAAAACCAATAAAAATCTATTATTTTTAATATATATATATATATACACATATATATATATATATATATATATATATATATACACACATATATATATATATATATATATATATATATATATATATATTAAAAATGTGTGAAAGCCGTAACCACCTGGAATGTGCAGACGCCGACGTTTCATAGTTTTTACTAATCGTCAGTGCACCTCATCCATTTTTCATTTTTCCCGGACAACCTAGACAGTTGGCGCCGTGACGCGTTGTAGCTACATTCTTAGACAAATGTGATTTTGTCATGTGTAGAAATTGATGCAACGAATTAGAGCGGCAATTGCATGTAATGTGGGAATTTAATAATTATTAATTCTCATTAACATTACGTTTATCATCATTTGCATATATACACGCAGTATAGAAATTAAAGTCGTATCTATTTCTGGATGAGGTGCACTGACGATTAGTAAAAACTATGAAACGTCGGCGTCCGCACATTCCAGGTGGATACGGCTTTCACACATTTTTCATTTTTCCCGGACAACCTGGACGGTTGGCGCCGTGACGCGTTGTAGCTACATTCTTAGACAAATGTGAGACAAAAGTGATTTTGTCATGTGTAGAAATTGATGCAACGAATTAGAGCGGCAATTGCATGTAATGTGAGAATTTAATAATTATTCTGGTTTTTACTCTGGTTTTACTTCAAAATGTATATATTCCAGTTTAATAATAATAAATCATGCCTTAGTATCCTAAAATAGATAGACAACAAAAACAGGGAAAAGCAAGACATGAGATATTATTATGCATGCGCCCGTGGAGCGACTTAAGATGTTAAGTTGTCGGCATTCGCCTTAAACGAGAAGGAAAACCACGAAAACCTACTCGGACAGCCAATCAGGGATCAAAACACGGAACTGTCAACATGATAAGCAAATGTATAGATATTTAAATAACATAAGATTTATAATTATATAACAGTAACATATATTATGATGGTAAATTGCAGATCGTTACATAATTAAGTTATAGTATATACTGGTTAAATTTGTTATAATCACTAACAACAATTAACTGTTGTTAATTGTTGCACGCAAACTCGATCAGCACTATCCAAATAAAGGCCGTAAATTGTGGACGCAAAATTAAATTGCGACAAGACAAGACTCTCGCATAACATGGTTTTACTTCGGATGTCAAAAGTTGATCGATAAGGATACAATGTTTTGAGATTGGCACAGCCTGACTTAATAATTTTTGAAAGATGTTTCTTGTATCTGATGATAAACCCAGATTTTTTGCCGAATCAACCAACGACACTTCTGCATTATCAATTTTGATCATGATTTTTTCTTTGATGTTCTGAATTAATGCAGGGTTACCAAACAAGACGGCAGTGGTCTTTTCTGGGTTGATCTTTAGTGCATGATTCTGCGAAAATGATTGTATACGCTCTAAATCCTGACTAGCGACTTGAACATCGTTTTTTTGTGACCTGGCAGTGCTTGACACATTTGTGAAAGTGACTGGTATAAATGGAAAAAAATAAAGGGCCAAGGATTGATCCCTGTGGAACACCACTCGTTATAGGCAATGGTGATGATACGTCGCCACGCAACGTTAAGCACTGATACCAGACTCAAAGCATCACTGCTGAACCCGAGATGATATAGAATAGCCAATAAAATGTCATGGTTAACAGTATCGAATGCCTTACTATAATCTAGCATAACCAATATAGACATAGAGCTATCATCTCTAAATCTGGGAATGTCATCTGTGACCTTCAAAAGTGCAGTAGTACAACTATGATTACTTCGGAAACCAGATTGACAGTGAGGGAGCAAACCAAAAGCTTGCAAATGTTCAGTAATTTGAGTATTTAGTATTTTTTCCAAAACTTTGCTTAGAACAGGCAATAAACTAATAGGTCGAAGGTCACCGATGATAGCAGCGTTCACATTTTTAGGTATAGGGATTACAAGTGATTTTTTCCACGTTACCGGAAAAACATTTTCTGTTATGCAACAATTTATTAAATGAGTTATGTATGGAAGCGCATACGGTATGAGCAATCTCAGCATGTGAATGCCAATACTACCGACAGCAGTACTCTTAATACTTAAGATGTATCGAAACACGACATTCTCGTCGACAGGGTGAAATACGAAAGTATTTTTTAGGTCTGGAGGAGTATTACTAATGTAATTAATACATTCCAGGAAACTTCCAGAAACGAGAGGTTTGTTGTTAATAAACTCAGCGTTAATCAAGTGCGGATTTGAGAATTCACATGAAATCTCATTTCTCCTTTTTTTCCAATATTTAAAGTATTTTGTCAAATAAAATGTGATTTCTTCAAAAAATCTAAGAGTTAAACAATGGCATGCGATTTTAGCTTGCTAAGAGCGGATAGAGCAAGAGTTATATATTTGTTTGAAGTTTGAAAGAGCTTTTTCCAAATATCAATATTTCTATTGAAAAATTTAAATATTCATGACAACAATGATACAGTAAAACAATTTAATAGCAAATACCAAAATAATACCGGAAAAATAGTGGCGTGACCATCAAAAATGGGTTTTGTTGAATTGTGGAATCGGACGGTTCGAGCAGCGTCCCGTGCCATTCACCTGCTTTAATCTGGAGACTGTAAATACGAGGATGGATCCCTTTGCTCCACCCCTGACCCACTCACAATAACAAATTGGCAAATACCTTACTTTTGTTTTTCAACAGTCTCCATTAAAGTTAACACATATTTCCCATCGATGTTCTAGCATTTCTAATGCTTCTCAAAGAAAAAATTGTTCAAGCTCGCAAACCACTGATTTACCGCACATATCACATCATTATCTGACGATTTGAAGTGTTTACCACGCAAATGTTCTTTAAGTTTCGGAAACAGTCGGTAATCGTTGGGGGGCAAATCTGGCGAATATGGCGGATGCTCAACTAATTCGAAGCTTGCTTGAGCTGTTGCAGTTTTGCAATGGAGGACCTCTGACTGGGTGCGTTGTCCTGATGCAAGAGAACACCTTTGCGTAACTTGCCCCGACGCTTTCTTTTATCAAGTCGCGTAATTTGGGAATTAAATTGGCATAATAAGCACCTGTAATTGTACCCCCCTTTCGCAAGAAATTTACTAAAATTACGCCTTCAGCATCCCAAAATACGGATAGCATGAAGGTTGCATTTCGAATTTTTTCGGCGATGTTGAACTTCGATGTGTCCACTCCTTACTCTGTATTTTGATCTCTACCTCATAATGCAAAAAAAAAAATTGTCAAGTCTACACCGCGTTAAAAGACGACTGCAAGTGTCTTTTCGAGTTTGCTTGTGTGTATCTGTTAACATTCGTGGCACCCATCTTGCAGACAATTTTTTCATGTTCGATTGGGCTGTAATTATATCACATGGAGTGAGATAACAGTATCTTCAACTATTTATCTAATAGTCACACGTCGATCTTGCAGCACAAGATCATTAATAATATTTAGCGTTACGATTAGAGTTCTTTAGTACACCAGGTTGATAACATGGCAATAATAATCTAAATGAAACTAACACCGAAGAAATTGATGGATTCGAAAGGCTAGAGGCTTTATCATCAGCATACGTAACATCTGTGATTAGTCTAGTAATTGGCAAGTCTACAGTATATAATCGGTATATCATCGGTCCAAGAATATAGCCCTAAGGTTTTCCTACTTGAGTCTGACATATTTCAGTACAGTATTTCTGTTGTTTCAATTAATTAGTTTCAGTATTTATCAGTATTAAATAAAATTCATGGGGTAGGAGTTTTTTAAGTTTGTAAAACACCGCCATGCCATATCCCATCAAAAGTTTGACAAGTATTTAGGCCCTTCATCTCAATTTGAGAGAACACTAAATATGTTATCTTTGCCAGTAGTCCTTTATCCTATTTGTCTCTGTTGTTTGCTATGGTCTTCCAGGCTTATGGTTCTTTTCTTATAATTGACAATTTGCCACCCGTTATTTAATTTGTTCGATGGGTGAGATGATTGTCCAGATACAACCGTAATTGACTGTGATTTCGCTTGAAGCAAAGTCTGATCTCCAGAAGTGGATATAAATATGTATTGACATTACTTATTGAAGTATCTGATACTAAGACGTTGACGGGTTTGGTGGCACATCTCACTATCTCAGTACAATCAAATGCATTAGCCATTTTAGAAATCCAGACTGTATATTTTAAGCGTGCACATACCGTCTGGGACAGACCACAATCCATGCTGTACGTCTTTTTATTCAAACGAACATAATACCACAACCCAGTGTATATGCTACAGTGTGTTGTGGTTTGAGAATTTAAAAAACTGTGTAATATAAATGCTGAAGATATAAGAAGCATCAATAGATAAAAAGTTTAATGTTTTTTAATTTTTTATCCGAACACTTGTGACATTTTTTGTCATACAATATCGCTATTAAAAGCATATTTTAAAAATTACATTAAAACTAAATAAAACATTATATTTATTACGCTGTTTGCTTATTTAAGTAGCAGTCTTTAGTAATAATTTATTACTAATAAATAATACACATATCACAAATAAAACCAAAAAAAATGTAGTCTTGTTTAATATACAGAGTCATCGAAAAAGGTGTCCGGGATTTTGAAGCGAAATCGAAATCTTAATATAATACATACATACATAATCAAAGACCTCTCATACCCGAAGGTGTCGAGGTGTAAAGTTCTCTTAATTTTGTTCTACAAATTCACGCCACTCTTTTTTGTTTCTGGCTAGGTCCTTCGCCTCGTTCCATGTTTTTCCTCTTTTTTTCAGAAGTTCATCCATACTGCTGTTCCACGTTTTTCTGGGTCGTCCTCTCCGATTTTTCCCAATTTTCTTTGCCTGCCATACCCGCTTCACCTGTCTAGTTTCATTCATTCTGATCAAGTGTCCACACCATTTCAGTTTCTTTTCTTCTACTTTAGTTCTTAATGGTTTTGTTGTCAGCATCCGTCTGTCATCATTTCTTTTTTTGTCTGTTCTTCTAACGCCTAATGTTTTCCTCAGATACTTCATTTCACTGGCTTGTAAACGTTTTGTTTGTCTTTCATCAAGTATCCAATTTTCTGCTCCATAGGTTAAGACTGGTAAGTATACTGCTTGATACACAGTCATTTTTGTTCTTATTGTTATCTCTTTTTTATTCAAAAAGTTTTTGTAGAGAGCATAGTACAATCTGGTTGCTGAATTTATTCTGGCGCTTATCTCATCTTCCTGGGTTGCTTTACTATTTAAGTTTATCCCTGGATAGATTCTATATCCTTCAATGTTAATGTTAATATTCGCTGTATTATTTGTTACTGCCATCACTTTAGTTTTCTCAGTGTTTATTCTTAGATTGTATGCTTTTAATTCTTCTGTCCAGATTGTTATGTTCTTCTCTAAGTCGTTCTCTGTTTCTGCTATAAGCACTATATCGTCCGCGAATACACATGCTTCTACTCTTACTGCTTGCATATTTCTATACCCTGCAATATACTTTCTTGCTTTTGTCCAACTGGCTTTTATGACTTCATCCATCACACTTATAAACAGCAATGGGCTCAGTACTCCCCCCTGTCTCACTCATCATTGTTTTCAAAAGTTTTTGAGGTTTTATTTCTTGTTCTTACTTGGTTAATTGTATGTTCATATAAACTTTGTACTACCTTCAAAAGTTCTTCTTCTACATTCTTGTTCTTTAAGCTCCGCCAAATTCCTTCTCTATCTTAATCTCTATCTTAATATAAATGGTAGAATATTTAATTGTACATCAAAAGACGCAGAAGATCTTAAATTTTTTTATCCCATCGAAAAAGTTTCAATGTGAGCTCCCCCCGTCGCGCGGCAGAGATCTAGCCGACAGGCTACCTCCCGCCAGGTGTTCTGAAGCATTTCAGGAATCACAGTTGAAATTGCTACGTTGACTCCTTCTCTCAGATGCTGTAGGTCACAATTTTTTTCAGAATAAATAAGGTTCTTAACATAGCCCCAAAATAAAAAATCTAATGGCGACAAATCAGGACTTCTAGTTGGCCACAAAACACGACCATTCCTCCCATTCCAACGGTCAGAAAAGCTGTTGTTGAGAGCTTCTTGAACGATTAGGCTGTAGCGACATGGAACTCCATCCTGTTGGAAAATGACTTTAATGCCCTTTTCCCTTTCAATTTCTTCAACTTGAGGGAACACATACATTTCTAACATGTCCAAATAAATAGTGCCTGTAATCGTGTTTTCTACTAACATGAAAGGGCCGATAACACGATCCTGCATAAATTCACACCAAACGTTAACTATTGGTGAATCACGGACGTATTGGAAAACTTCATTTAGTTGCTGTTCTCCCCATATACGACAGTTATGGCGGTTTACACAACCATTAATGTGGAATGTTGCCTTGTCGCTGAATAAAATGTTGTTAAGATTCCATCAAGTTTCCATCGTCGTCAATGTTACGTTTCATCTGTACGGCAAAGTCAATGCGCCTAAGCTTATCTGCTGGTTTTATTTCATGTCTTTGTTGAATTTTATAAGTATGTAATTTAAAACGCTTATGAAGCATATTCCGAATAGTTGTTTTAGCCATACCAAGTTCCAAACTGCGTCGAGCAATGAACTTCTTAGGACTTCAGACACATAACTGTCTTACACGCTCAACATCCTCTTCCGATGTCCGTGGCCGTCTTGGAGATTTCCTGATGTCAACACTTCCAGTTTCCTTGAACTGATTAAACCAACAAACAATGGTTTTGTCTGTAGGCGGATTTTGTCTATAAGTTCGCTGAAAATGACGCTGCACTAACACAACAGATTTGAACTCAGCGTACCACAAAACACACTGCGCTTTCTGCTCTACGGTAGTCATGATGGCTTTGAATTGACTGATCAGGTTCAGCCGCACTGAAACGGCGGCGCGCGGGAAGATGGCGTCTGCGCATGCGCCCACTGACTTATAATTTAATTTACGATTTGCTGCGTCTTTTGATGTACAAATAAATATTCTGCCATTTATATTAAGATTTTTTTAACCTTTTTCAATGACCATATAATTTAGAAACGGACCATAACCACAAGTATCTGAGTGTTTAAAATGAAGAGAAATGTTACAGCTCAGAGATTTAGACAGTTATCAAAACATGTTTATACATATAAATGTATTTCATGGAATAACCCTATACAGTATAACAACTTGAACTACGAAAGCCTATTGATAGGAGAGGGTGGTGGGAGGTAAAATTAAATGTATTCATTTAGCTTATTTAGCTACTTATAATATGTTTTTTAATATAAACGTGTAGAGTTTGTTAAATTAAGTTTATATTATGGAAAAACTGAAATTGTATTGCATACTAATTGCAACTAAAGAACCGTCAAATAAAAAATAAGTCCAACAAAATAAAATTTATTATCATAATACAACTTTAATAAACAATACTTTTAATTAATTACGTGTTCGAATCGTGCACCTTGAATTTCTAAACAATACGCCACCCGATCATAACAACCACGTCTAACATTTGCCAGCATATCGGGCGTAATCGATGCTAAGAAATTTCTTATTTTTTGACGTAGTTCATCTAAATTATTTGACCGTTGATGTTCGAAACCGTAAATTTTTGACTTTAGATACCCCCACAAGAAAAAATCATTAGGGGACAAATCTGGTGATCTGGCCGGCCATTCAATTGTACCGCCTAGAGAAATAATTCTATTTCCAAAGGTATTTCTTAAGAATTGACGCACAATTGCACTGTTATGTGCAGGACATCCGTCTTGCTGATACCAAATACTTCCTATTTCAATATTGGGTATGTTCGGGATAAAAGGAATAATGTCATATTGCAGCAATTGTAAATATTTTTGTGAATTTAACACGCCGTTTATAAAAAATGGACCAATTATATTGTCCCCTAACATTCCAATCCAAACATTCAATTTCTGTGGGTATTGTGTATGAGCTGTATACGATTTATGTTTATTGTCTTTTGACCAATACCTTATTAACATAGGCTTACGTCGACCGTGTAAAATAAATGAAGATTCGTCAGTAAAGAGAATATTAGAAATAAAATTTTCATCCACACCACATTTCTCAATTATATCCAAACAAAACTGAACTCAGTTATAATGATCTCCAGGAAATATTTCATTTACTTTTTGTACATGATACGAACGGTATTTATTCTTCTTTAATACTTTTCTAACAGTTTCACGGGAGACATCGACACTTTCACTAATTTGGCCTAACGTTTGGTATTCATTTTCTTCAACAGTAGCGCATATCATGATATCCCGATCCGCATTATCATGTGCGGGCTTTTTATGTAAAGAGGGAGAGACACATCCGTATTTTTCAAAATTTTCCTTAATTCGATGAATTGTATTTAAACATGGAACAGGACGATTAATGAAGGTAGTTCTCCAAATATTTACAATTGATGAAAGTGTGTGGCCTCCATAAAACCACTTTATAATTTGCACTTCTTCATTAATTGTGTATTCCATTAGGATAAAGTTTGATGGTTCGCTAAAGTATTTCACATAACCACTGACATTCCTGTCATATAAAAAGTTGACAATACTAAAGTGGATACATTTAATTTTACCTCACACTACCTTCCCCTATCAATAGGCTTTCGTAGTTCAAGTTGTTTTACTGTATATTGTAATAAAGAGCGTCTTTCTAAATAACCGATGCATAAATTTCTTGAAATAGCGGCATACAACTTCTGGCAAGTTAGTAATGAGACTTTTTTGCGTCTGAGATGGCAAAACTCATGTGTTATACGTTGCAACTATATCACTGCATTTAGTAGATATTGCACAACGTGTGTTGCAAATATAAAACAGATATAATTTCTTAAAGTTGTGTTGAGCAACCTCAGTCGAAAACATTGTAACTCATTGCTTTCCGAGGTATGATCCATCGGAAATTTTTACCGGCCGATCAGATCAGTCAAATCTGCGAAGATTTGAAGCCTCTGAAAGTAAAGATGGCTCGCGTTTGCCCGGAATTGGCTGAGAACAGATGGTTGCTGCAGTACGACAGCGCATTTACCGTTGATTATTCGTGAGTGTTTGGCTACGAAAAGCATCCTTACTTCCCTTTCTTCCCATGTAGAGGCTGACCAATTCTATTAACCAATTAACCAATTCTATTCCCTGATTGTATCTCCTCCCTGATTGCTATTCTCAATTAATACAATCAGATACAATCTAATTTATTTTGTGGTCAGCGACACTTTTGTTTGAATTGGGTTAGTTTAATATTTCTTTCAATTTATATAGTTTATCATTTATATTTTATTTATTTAGTTTTTACCTTCATCCTGTTTTTATTATTATACACATGTAAATCTACTACTTTGAAAGATATTTTTTTTATAACATCAAATATAAAAAAGTAGTAACAGTAATAACCTTAACCTTTAGCATTCAGATTGTTCACATGATAAACGTGACAAACGTCAAACCAACCGCCCAAAAGTGTACCATTCAAAACGACGGAGCTGTATGAGCGGTCACATCGAATTGGTTGCACTCTAGGTCAGGTGTCTCTTGTGACTTCTTCTTTTTCCCCAAGATGAAGGATCAGATCAAAAGGGCCCGTTTCGAAGTAATTGAGGATATCCAAATGACCTCGTTGCGAGTTATTAAGGTAATAAATTCGAAAAATTTCAAAGTTGCTTTTCGAGTTGGCAAGA
The DNA here is from genome assembly GCA_935421215.2 of Melolontha melolontha. NCBI lineage: Eukaryota > Metazoa > Arthropoda > Insecta > Coleoptera > Scarabaeidae > Melolontha > Melolontha melolontha. The sequence goes on from OW285238.1 coordinate 39,768,752, forward strand.
AACACTGAATCGAGTTAGAGTGAAGTGAATTATTATGAAGGCATATAAGAATTTCATTATACTGTTCAATACACGTTTGTAAATGAAAAAAAGTCTTGTTAATCAATTACTGCACCTCTTATTGAGGTTTGGACTGTCACACTTTAATAACTTAGCTTCTCTTTACTGTTACATGGTATGGATTCCATTAGATTATTTGATGTAGCCGCAAGGAGGTATATTCCACTGCGGCCTTTTAATATTTATCGTGGTCTTTATGCCTCGCTAGAATACTTCCTATACCACTGCTTTTTTAATTAAGCCTAGTAGCTTCGAGAGCGGTTATACATGGATATATCTAGGCGTTGTGTCATCAACGTTTTACAGCTTCAGGAAATTCTGAAAACCGATTGAATTTTAGATCACAAAAAAACTGATAAAATAAGTGAACTAAATACTTTATTTTCACAGGATTTTCTACCTTTACAAAAACAATGAAAAAATTGAATCTAAATTTCCAGCGTTCATTAGAGGAAAAAAAATAATTGAGGCAAAACTGAAGATTATGAATTTTTTATTCGCATCATTAGTTGCAACACTTGAAGACGGAAATTTAGTTTCTGATCTTCATCGAATTTTCTCAAAGTTGGCAATAACGATATTAAAAAATCTCGATCATCGTCTTCTTGGCTGGAATTGGCGTTATTTGAAGGTACAACGTGTTCATACGATGAAACGCTATTTTCTGTTTCATTAGGGTCGTCGTCACTCTTATATTCTATGTCTTCCTGTTTCAGGTTGGACAGTTCTTCTTGAGAGGATTCGTCATCTATATCCTCCATATTTTCAGAACCTTCAGCGGCGCCGCGGCTTCTCCTTTTCTTTATATGTTTTAAAAATTGTAACTGTTCCAGGTAATTATAGTTATTTACGTTTCTAGTTGTACCTAGTGTTTTATGTTTATTTTCTATTTTGACGAAACTGTCTCGAGCTGTCTTCCATCTTGTACGTGCTTTTATCACTGAAATTAAATCGTGTATTAATTTTGACTTTCATTAAACAAACCTTCAACAAAAATTAATATTAAGAGAGGGAATGAAAGAGAATATGCATTTATGTTACTCATGATAGTAAACAATCATTTTAAATAGGAAAGTGTGAAGAATTGCGGAAAATGAAGTTGTATGAAAGCATGCTTCAGCTACTTGCAATATGCTGCATTTTAAATATGAAAGAAACCTTGCCATGTTTTCTCTATTTCACGGACTAACAAACTAATTGCCATATCAAAAGATATAGACCGTCTAAATTATGTTCAGCATTGATGCACCACTCAATTAATTCGATATAATTTTTACAAAATTGTTTCATTGGTGAATAAGATCATCAAAAAATAAATTGAACTGGAGATAATTATAAATTTGTTTAATGTGGAAAAGTTTGTCTTTCTGGGTTCTTCTAAATAAAACTAACGGTAATTTAAACACACATTATTTTAACAACAGCACGCACTAAATAACAATTTAAAAACTAATAAGTCTAATAACTACTAATAAGAGTATGTATTTACGTTTATATATCACACGACGGCGATTACTCATTGAATGCCTGGTCTCCCTTCCGAACGGTATATATATATATATATATATATATATATATATATATATATAGAATAAAATAAATTAAAAGCGGGCAAGCGGTCTGTCAATTAAAAAACTCATTTATTAAGTATTCCTATATTTCGCAACAACTTTGTTGCTTCTTCCGGAGATAAAAATGTAGAGTTGAAAAAAATAATAAAATTGACGTACAATGAAAATGACCTTGTACGTCAATTTTATTATATTTTTCAACTCTACATTTTTATCTTATATTATATATTCATTTGCAATGAATACTCGTATAACAAACATTTTTCTTCACATTATTCTTATTTCACTTATTTTGACGCATTTTTTTAATAAAAAGACACGTTTAGTGTCTTTTTATAAATAATCATCTAATTATGTATTATGTATTTCATCATGAATTTCATTAATTTATTATTATTATTAACTGCCTATAAATAGCACAATAGTTCTCGTTCAAACAGTCACAAATAATTTCATTATGAAACAGACATGTAAAAAATTTACATATCTGTAACTGTATACTTGGACAAAACCTCGTATTTCCAGCATTTACTTCTGCTTAAGACATATGTTTCTGCCATCTATAGGCATCGTCAGTTAAGCTAGTGAAGCAATGTATACAAATGATACAAATCTTTATAAATAGTTCTGTATCTGTATATGCCATTAAGCCGGAATCCCTTACTAGATAAAGCAAATTTCATCCTATAAGGTGGCACTTATTTAATAAGTGACATCTGACGGACGAAAGAGACTTTGCCGAAAAAGGGGATCTTTCGTTTGACCAGCTATGCTGATACAAAAAACGAAACAATACGGGTTGCCCATAAATAAGCCAGATGGCGGTAAATATACAAAAAAGGTTTTAAATATATCTATACGTTAATATGCACGTATAACGCTTTTGTTTAATTATGAAACAGACATGTAAAAAATTTACATATCTGTAACTGTATACTTGGACAAAACCTCTTATTTCCAGCATTTACTTCTGCTTAAGACATATGTTTCTGCCATCTATTTAATAAGTGACATCTGATGGACAAGTCTCTTTCGTCTCTTTCGTCCGTCAGATGTCACTTATTAAATAAGTGCTACCTTAAGGATGAAATTTGCTTTATCTAGTAAGGGATTCCGGCTTAATGGCATATACAGATACAGATCTATTTATAAAGATTTGTATCATTTGTATACATTGCTTCACTAGCTTAACTGACGACGCCTATAGATAGCAGAAACATATGTCTTAAGCAAAAGTAAATGCTGGAAATACGAGGTTTTGTCCAAGTATACAGTTACAGATATGTAAATTTTTTACATGTCTGTTTCATAATGAAACTGAACGTGCATTTTAACGTATAGATATATTTAAAACCTTTTTTGTATAGTCACAAATAAAATTTTTTAACCATTGCTTTTCAAAGTACTCATTTTTGAGGTCAATAAGGATTTATCAGTGTCCAATTTTCAAAAACAGAATTCCATTCCTTTTAAGCGCGCCTTAAAATTCTGAAAATAAATTTTACTAGACCGTCAGGACCATGTTATATATAGAATATTTGTATAATTCTACTGTAAAATTAAATCAGTTTTTTTTTTACATAAAACCGGTTCCGTATGAAAAACATGTTAGAGAATTTCCGTTATAGAACTGTTACACATTGTAAATAGAATGGCATACGATTTGTTCCATATTTATATAAGTAATTTAATATATACCGCTAATATCGAACACATTTATTCTTTATATTATTATATATTATATATATTAATATACTTTCTAAATAATAAATTAAATGAAATCTTACTTATTTTTTCTTGAGTTTCTGCGTCCATTGTTTCAAAATCATTGATTAATTTGTTACAAATATCCATCCATGATTCGGTTCTCGCCTCTCTGAGTCTATAATCTGGATGCGAAGGATTCCATATATGCGGCCTTTGTTCAACTTCGGCAATTAATGTTTTCGTGTCAAAATTCATCGCCAGTAAAAATTTACTGTACAAATAAATGTAATAAACACTATTCAATAAGGAATTGTCAGAAGCCGTTAATGTATAGACTTGACCCCACGTGCTTCGTCAACTTCTCCCACTCTTTTGTTACGTTCGAGGCAGCCGCTTGCGCACCGTCACAACGCCCGCTCCGCAAACTCGCTGATGTCTAATCCAAACTCTAGCTTGGTTGGTGAATGCGCTGTAAATCCAAAGCGGTCTCTGGTGTTGTAAATGTTATTTACACCGCCAGTGTAGATAATATGAAATTATACATACACTGTTGTTCAAAAGTAAGCGACTACTAATTTAATGTTTCTCAATATTAATTAATTATTCCAAGAATTGCTATCATAATGTAAAATTTATTTCTTGGAGCATTTTTTTTAAAATCTAAACAGGATTATTAATTCTGAAGTGTTTAAAATTAAACGTCATCGAATCTTTACGATAAATATGAAACAAATCATAAAAAAGAAAAAAAAGTTTAATTACAAAAACTAAAAACGAATTTATATAATTATACAATTTTTACTTATACTAACCAGTATAAAATTAGATATGCTTCCAATTAGCTGATAATTTTTATTGTGAATAGATTATCAAACCTAGCATAACCTAATATTTATCTTACATACATTTTATTTTATTTTAATATTTTGTTGTACAATTTCCAGTTCTTTACTTTGTAGTGAAATGTTAGTTCATTTGATGCCCGGAACACTCTAATTTAAGTAATTATATTAGTTTGGTTCAGAATCTGTTAATATCCGAATTCATGTAAATATTTTAGTTAACATTTTAGTGTTATAATTACTTCGTTTTCGTTGTACCTTTAATGTTTTTTTAATTTAATAAAATAAATATTTTGTGTATAGGTTATCATTACCAATTTTATTTTCGTTAGCAAGTGGATAATAATTGAGATATTATTAAGATATCTTACGCGTGCAGTAAATACGTTACTTTTATAATGCTTTCTTTCATTAAAATAATGTAAAGTGTACTATAAAGTCAATTTAGTATTGAGATTACTCATTTTTGTACCCTTCTATACAGGCTGCAGCTAAAACCTATTAAATAGTAATGCCTTTCTACTTTATATATTTTGGGTTCCGTACCTTGACAGTCTCTTGCTTATACCGATAATATTAAATTATACACTCGTGTAAGTAATTCCATAGATTGTGCTAAATTAGAATCAGGTATTAACTTTGTGGTTCGCTGGTCACGTTTCAATAAACTACATTTAAATTTTGATGAGTGCTTTGTTGTGAGATATTATCGAAAGATAAATCCCATTAATTACAATTACTTAATGGAACATCATGTTCTGGGTCTATTTGTCAGGGTCAAAGACCTTGATATTAGTTTTGCCAATAATTGGTCGTTAAACGATCATATGGATCGTTGGGATTTATAATCAGTACATATCAATCTGCATTGAAGTCATTATACTACGCTTTTGTTGTGGGTAACCTAGAGTATGCCTCTATTCCGGTAGCCTTTGTATTTGACACATAAACTTCGTTTGAAACGTGTGCAGTGTTAATTTTTGAAGTTTATTTCGTCCAAATGTACATGGAATATCAACATTTTCAGTGCCAAATTGTATGAAAATTTATCTCTAGTAGTAGTTTATTGTTTATTTTTTTATCTAAAATAACTTTGAAGGTGCCACGATTGTCTGCCATAAAATCAGAGGCATTTACTATGGGTACAGCTAGGGACGCATACGAGTTGCGCCAAAGTACCGAATTAATCCTAGAAATAAGATTTTAGGGATTATCCGACCCTCTTAAATCCGTATACGAGTTGCGCCAGATTCACCTCGAGGATGGTAAATGTTCAGGTGAAGTAAAGTAGACATAACAAACTTTTAAACTTTAATACAATTTATTTATGTTTATGTTATTATAGTATTTTCGTGACCTTGGTATGATAAGGTAAACTTAATTAGTCGGCGATTAAAGGTCTGGTTATTACTTCAAAGTGTATACATTTAAAATAATCCTACATGTTTCGGCAATGATGCCTTTGTCAAGGATATAAAATGATTTTATATTTTTTATATCCTTGACAAAGGCATCATTGCCGAAACATGTAGGATTATTTTAAATATATACACTTTGAAGTAATAACCAGACCTTTAATCGCCGACTAATTAAGTATACCTTATATATATATATATATATATATATATATATATATATATATATATATATGTATATTACACCCACATCAATATTATATTATAGAGCTAGGCAAAAATTTATGTGAAACGCATTTGATAAAATCTATTTTACTAATTGTCTTATACACATATCATGGATTTTATGTTTTATATATGCTTGCTTGCCTTTTAGGTCAGTTCTAATTTTCTTCGCAAACTTATTTGCTGTATTAATTTTAACATATATTTCTAACTGTAAATTTACAAGCATTTCTACAAAATTTATAATGTTCGGATGTGAATTATAAAAAAAATTGCCAAATTTGGAATGAAATGACTCAAAATTATTTGTAGTTTTAGTCATTAAACAAGAGGCAGAAGCCCACACACTGGGAGAAAATGCAGCATTTTCATCAATATAATTATTTAGTACATAATCGCAAAATTATATCACCTTATCATCGTCAGGTGCAGATTCAAATATCTCCGTAAAACATTCACCTACATCATCTGGTTTTAATAATGACAAACCAAAAAATTGTTTTAAAAAAATGCTAATTTCAGAGTTTTCTGTGGTATATTGATTTTTCAAGCCAAGTGATAGAATTTTTCTAAACCAAGCCTGACTTAAATGAAACCGACATCCAGTAATTTTTGTATTTGGGCACAATGTGTTGACGGCTTTATGAATTGCAGATTCAAAATCAAAAACAATTTCATTAGGATTAAAACTGATATTATAAGTTATACATTATTCTTTGATAAATTTGAAAGTGTTTAGGTACGTTTCACTGGTTTTATTTGGTAATAAGCAAAATACTAAAGGCACATAGTGTCCCTTTTTATAACCGTGGATTGTAAATAGTTGAAAGAAAAATTTTGTGCAAAATTCAAATGTACCGTCCATGTAGACTGAATCCGTCGAACATAGGAAATTCAAATTTGTAAAACAAGAAAATATTATAATTTGTGTTGCACTATCAGCTACTAACAAAAAGTTTTCTTCTTTACTTGTTTTTGGTGTCAAATTCTTCACTAAGTCAAAAACCTCGCCCCTGTTTTTCGGTAATGGAGGTAAAATACTTCGACGCGCATAATACATATTTATCCGAGTTCGGTTCAAATCTTCTGTTGTTAGCATTGAAAAATTATCTTCTTTTAAACGTTTTATTTCACTATGAATCAACTTGGCAGGTTTTTCGTACATGTCACCTTGTGCTTTCCTTTTGACTGAATTACTAAGTATTTGCCTTGCAATTGTGTTGTCACTTGGATGGTTGTGATTCAAATCTTTGTTTATTATGAAATAATTTCCACTTTTTGTATAAACCTTTGCCGCACAAGATTTATTTGTACACCTCCACCGAACACCATTTAAATTTTCAGAAGTTTTTCTGAATTTGTAGTTATTTATTACTAATAATAATTTTCCTTTCTCACTAAACATAGTATACACTTCCATGATTGTTTAACTAACTAACTTGACGATAAATGAATATCATCCATAAATATGTAGGTAATATCTAAGGAAAATATTAACTACCCCTACTTAATGACCAACTTTCACATTTACCATCCTCGAGGTGTATCTTTGGTGCAACTCGTATATGGATTTAAGAGGGATTACTAATTCCTAGAATCTGTGGCGCAACTCGTATACACCGACAGCAAGAACGAATGCTTTAGCGCAGGCACCATTAGGGCTTATGTATAAGAATCGTAAGATCGTAATGTTTTCAATGAAAGCGTACCTAAGCATACATTTTTTTGTATAATTCAGTTATTTGTTTTAATTGTTTTCTATAATTTTTCATTTTTCTTAAATTTATTGTTTATTGATGTAATATGTATATGAATTGTATTTACTATACTTTTTTATTAATTTATTTATAAAAAAAATTAGTATTTGATATTTGTTTTTTTAAATGTTGCATATATCACAGTTTTATTAATTTATATATAAATCAAACTATCTTCTGTTTAGATAACCTACTGATAGCCTAGTAGTAACGCATTAGCTTATCAATGCCGGGGCTTTCGGGATCGATTCCGGTGCCGGATTGTCTGAAAAGGTTTTTGTTTCCTTCTCGTTTAAGATGAATGCCGACAGCCAAATACTTTAAATCACTCCAGGGGCGCTGGCGTAATAATAATTGATGGGCTGCAAATGTCTCCTGTAATTACTATTACTATTACAGTATAACCTCCTTATAATGGACACTGACGGGGAATCCTAAAATGTCCAATATATGGAGGTGTCCAAAATGTGGAGGTGAAAAAAAAAACGAAAAAAAATATTCATTCTCATATCAATTTAATCACACATAATAAGACGAAGGTCGAAAAAAAATTACAATACTTAATACACATACATACATACATATTTTATGCTAGATTTTACTTGAAATAATCATTAATTGTTGTTTGTCTTGCTTTTTTCATTTTATGTTTAAATATCTCAGATTCATATTCGAGAAGAGCTTGAGAAATATTGTTAGCAATGTTAAAACTGTTAGTGCTTAAGAAATAGTTCTCAAGATCTTTTAATTTTTGATGGGCTTCTGAAATATTTGATATACTAGTTACAAATTCCTCTTCAATCTCATTTTCCATTTCATCACTGATATCAATAATTTCATCGATACAATCTATAATGGAAACATTAGGATTTTCAGTAAATAACTCATTATCAATTAATGCGTATGTGCTTAAATCTAAATTAGTGATGTTAAAATTGGGAAATAAAAATGCTAATGGTATATTATCTTCTATATCGCACTCTGCACTTAGATCACTGTCACTTTGATTGAATCCGCATTTTTGAAAACAGTTTCTTACGGTCACAGGCGAGAGTTTTTTCTAAGCAGCTGATATCCATATTAATGCAGTGACTACCGCAATGTTTCTTTCTACCATTTCTAGTGAATTTTCAGTATCCATTAACGCCAAAAGCCTTTTTACAAGCATGCTCCGGTAAATTACCTTAAAGTTTTGAATCACACCCTGGTCGATAGGTTGACAATGCGAAGTAGTATTTGGAGGCAGAAAAACCAATTTTACGTTTTCCAATGAAATCTTCGGATGAGAAGTGGCATTATCAAGAAACAAAATTACATGCCTTTTTTCTTTCTTCATCTTGTTATCAAAGTTCTTTAACCAAGCTGACATAATATTCAAAGTCATCCACGCTTTTTTGTTAGATATCCATTCTATCGGCAACTTATCCACATGAGCTCCTTTAAAACATCTAGGTTTCTTACTTTTACCGATGACCAACGGCCTTTCCTTATCACCCTCCATATTTGAACACAACAATATAGTTAGTCGTTCTTTTGCAGATTTTCCTCTGGCACATTTATCACTTCTTAACGCAAATGTTTTTGTCGGAAGGGCGCGGAAAAATAAACCGTTTTCATCAGCATTAAAAATATCTTTCGGAGAGTAATCTTTGCATATTGATTGCAACTTGACTTTCCAATCGTCTACATTTTGCATGTTTACATAGGCAGATTCACCACACACACTTTTAAACGATATTTTCTGTCTTTGACAAAATTTCTCCAACCAAGCATTAGACGCTTTGAATTCGGTGAGTTGTAAACTTTGTGCTACTTCCAGCGCCTTTTCTTTGAGTAGGGGTCCTGACATGGGAATATTTTTGTTTCGCACCTTACAGAACCAGTTGAACACTGCTCCGTCGATTGCTAAACCACTAGTTTTTGGAAACTTCCTTTTTTGAGCTAGGTTTCCATTTTTCTCGAAAAGTTCATTTATTTCACTTTTGTTTATCACTATATCACTAATTTGCGACTTTCCGACACCAAACTTTTCCGCGAGCTTTCGGACACTTAAGCTTTGCTGTTCACTAACCGCAATAATATCAATTTTATCTTGGATTGTTAACCGCTTTCTTTTACTAGAATCCATGTTGACACTATCAAAGGCTAGTTCAAACTGATTCAAAATACATATCACTCCACTTATCACCTGACGCGTAGGCCAGTGGTAAACCGTCGTTCCTTTGTATTATGGGAAAAACCCGAGTAGATATACTTCCACGTGTGCACTTTGTACATACATATGTATTATGGGAAAAACCCGAGTAGATATACTTCCACGTGTGCAGCAATAAAAGTACATACATACATACATAATTGCAAAATTTTATTCGGCGCCGCCCGTCTTGTCTGTCCTTAATTACGAGATATATTTACAGATGTTTTATTGCTTCGGTGAAATAAAGGGTGTCCGCGTCCGATTTATGGAGGGTCCAATATTAGGAGTGACTATTGTTAAGCAAACCCATTATAAAATTTCGTACCACAAAAAATGTCCATTTTTTAGAGGTGTCCGATTGTCGGAGGTGTCCATAATTAGAGGTTTTACTGTATTATTATAAAGGAAATCAATTTTGTTATATCTTTTTTTAACAATTGAAATATTAATAGTAAACTTTTGATATACACAAAATGCTTTTCTACAAATGCGCTATAGTCTTCTTTAAAAAATTCCAGACGATTAACTTAATTTATATAACGCATATTATAAACCAAAATCATGTAACTCAAACATCAACGCTTCTTTTATGAAAAAGTTTTATTTTCATTCGATATGGGTAAGCGTAAATATAGAAGGCCTGGTCTGAAAATTTCACTTACAAAAAACTACCTACTGAATTTCAAAGAAAATAATTTAGTTGTTTTCCGAAATAATCTTCTTTACCTAAAATACACGTATTTATTCTTTGGAATCTCTTCTCAAAACTCTTCTTTGGACTAGTCATTAAAGTGTCGCTAATTTCAGTAATCACTGCATTTGCCTCAGCAAATCTCTTACCACGCATTAAACTTTTAATCAACGGTATGATCGTTGAGGGTAAGATCGGATCTGTATAGTGGACGAGTGAATAGTTGGGTTCCCGGATTCACGTAAAACATTTATTGCTTTTGGTTTTGCAAAATTACTTGTTCCTCATTACGCATCATGGGCATCAAAGAATATTTATGTGTATGTTAAGTGGTTTGTTCCTCCTTAAAATTTTCCAGATGAATATAACCACTTCCTGAAATTAACTCAAGCGCAATCTACTATAAAATTTTATGATGAAATATTTTATTCATAATTTCATACCAATTTTTTCACTGATCGAGGCCAGCTGAACGGTGTTTGCTACTAGATATTTATCCCTGGACTGCGATTTGTAGTTGATCGTTTGCATATCTGAGGAAATTTGTTCTTATATTGGTGTTATGGTGAAATTTCATAACTACTATACATATTTTATTAGCTGTACTTTTAAATGAAATAGATCAGGGCTGTCCAACATGAGGCCCCCGGGCCGCATGCGGCCCGCCACGGCCTCAAAAAAATATCGAAATATGCTTTAAAAACAAAAATATATACAAGCGAGTCATTCCTACACCAACGATGAAATGATGAAATAAAATAACACATACATAGGTTATGTAACCCCACTGGCGTAGGATAGAACGCCGCAACGAAGTTACTGGAACATTGGAGATTTTGCTAGGCCGCTTTCGAACATTCGAATAGGCATACGCGCGTATATAATAAGAAGGTTGACGAGTTAATAGTAAATAGAGTGGCTGTGGGATACAGACTCAGACAGAAAAACGTTGAATACGGTTCGCGAAGTTAATTGTTACGGTCAAGTGTTTATTTGTTTATAATTGTAGTTATTTTGTTCTGGTGTGCGGTACGCAGCAACTTTTTAAGTGAAATATGTCTTCGCGGAAAAGAAAAATTTCAAACGAACATCGAGTTTATAATGACCGTTGGGAATCAGACTATTTAATCACAAACAACAATAATAAACTTCAGTGCATTGTTTGTATGCAAATACTATCAGTTCCTAAAGAATATAATGTAAAACGACATTACACTACGTTACACGAGAAAAAGTTTCAGCAGTAGAGTCTAGAAATGGTATCATTACGGATTATAAGAAAAAGCTAAAACTACAAACAATTTTTTTCAAAAAGTCTGACACTGATAACAAATGCAGTATTGCCGCTTCTGACGAAGTAGCGCTGGAAATTGTCAAAGCGAAAAAACCTTTTCGTGATGGAGTTCTTATTAAGAATTGTGCAATGAAAATGGCAAAACAATTCAATGAAACAAAAATTGCCGAAAAATTCGCAACAGTCTCAGTGTCGCATCAAACAATTGCAAGATGTGTAGAGCACATTAATCAATATGTATCCAAAAAATTGCACGACACAATTGAAAAATGTAAATATTTTTCACTCTGCCTGGACGAAAGCACTGACCTATCTGACATCAGCCAACTTGTAATTTTTTTTCGAACTATTCAAGAGGACTTCAGTGTAGCAGAGGAGATGCTAGATCTTATTCTTCCCCTCCATGGTACCACCAAGGGTACGGATATTTTTGAAGCTGTAAGTAAATAAGGTGGTATCTGACTATGGGGGATTCGATAAATGTTCCTGTATTGTTACTGACGGAGCCAGAAATATGATAGGAACTGAAATTGGATTTGCAGGACTCTTAAAACGAAACAATATCAACTGTCCTGTGATACACTGCATTGTTCACCAAGTGGAAAGTCCTTACGTCAATCGAATGTCATGAAAGTGGTTGTTAAAATAACTAATATTATAAGAGGGGGCAATCGTGCTTTGACTCACAGAAAGTTACGTGATTTTTTGGCCGAAGTAGATGCTACATATGAGGACTTGTTACTTCACACCGATATTCGTTGGTTAAGCGCCGGAAACTGTTTGCAACGTTTCTTCTCTCTACGAAAGGAGATTCCCATTTTCCTTAAAAATGACGTGAAGTCCGACACTACGGAAATTGAAAATCAAATGGTAGATGCAAAGTTTCTCTCAGACCTTGCATTTTTAACAGATCTGACATCTCACCTTAACGAATTAAATTTGAAACTACAAGGAAAGCAGCAGGTCACATAAGAGGATTTCAAAGTAAAATTAAGCTTTTCAAGTCTTCACTAGAAAAACAAGATTTTCATTTTTTCCAAGCTGTAAAGAGCACTTTGAAGAAATGCAGGATTTTGAGAAAGTTTCATATTTAACTGACACAATTACAGAAGAATTCGAAAACCGATTTAGCGACTTTAAGAAAATCGAAGGAGAAATTTCAGTTTTTACTCAGCCACTTACAATTTCTGTTGAGAACGTAAGCAGAGCAGATCTTCAACTGGAATTGTGTGATTTGCAGTCGGATCCTTTTTACCAGGGAAGAACCGAAATAGGATTGGACTTTTTTAAGTTACTCCCAGGAGACCGTTACCCGAACTTGCGAAACTAAGGCCTTATGATGGGCTCAATGCTGGGAAGCACGTATCTTTGCGAAAGCAGCTTTTCCAACATGAAATTTATAAAGTCAAAATATAGGTGTTCCCTGTCTGATAACTCACTTACTCAGTTGCTTCGTTTGTCAACAACAAATATTAATGTTAATATTGATACACTGGTTAGTGAAAACCAACATCCCCAAACTTCCCACTAACTTTTTTAGTATATTTCTTATTTTTTTTTTGAATAAATAAAAATAATTATACAAACAAACACGTTTTTTGTACCTATTACAAATCACTGATAATGTTGCATACGAAGTATTTTATGATGCGGCCCTCACAACCGCAAATTTATTTACAGCGGCCCTTGGTCCAGTGGTCCAGTGGTCCAGTGGCCCTTGGACAGCCCTGAAATAGATGAATCCATGCCCATCAAAAATATTTTTTGAGTTTCGTTTTATTCTGTTTTAAAAAATTTGCATAAATGCTTTTTATACATTTTCTCAATATTAAAAGAAAAATGCATATAACATAATTTTCTTTAATCTGGTTTACAGGCTTCCACGGCTGTTATCCATGTTTGCATCTAGGATTTCGGTCTAGAACAGCAACCTCTGCACCAATTTCTTTTGTACTATTACCTACATTTTGTTCGATATTAGCCAGCATTCGTTCTTCTAACTGGACAGTTCTAGCTATTTGCGGTCGTCCGCAACTTTGCGTAAAAAGTTTCAAACGTTTATGAATTCTTTAGAAAGTCCGTTCATTGAGCAAACGCCTCTTTGAAAACTGTTCTGTATACAATCGTCTAGCTTCAGCATAATTACAATTTACTTTGCCATAAATCAAATGCACATCAGTTATTTCGAAATTCGAATGAACTTCACAGCAAAAACTTTGATAAAAAGTTACTAGGGTTATGGTTACTTCTGGGAATCCGAGCTGGAACCACTGCTTCCTTCTTGGCCGACGTTTTTTCCATTCTTACAAGGGACATCTTCAATTCGGCTATTTCTCTTGTCTTTGTTGCACTGAAACTGAAATTCTGTTAGTTTAGAAAATAAGTTAAAGGAGCTGTTCCGAATCATTGGAGCGTCGCAGTTACGATTGATTTGTTGAGATGGGTTTGCCAGGTATTTTGTAGAGGATATTCGTCATCACAGTTGATGTTATTGGTATGCTTTCGAATATCTATAGATTCACATATTTTTTTGTTATCATCTACACAATACCTGATGAATCCTTTTATATGCAATCATAACTTTCTTTCTTTGACAACAGTTTTACTGTCGTGTTTAATTCTCTAAGAAAAAATAGTAAATTTTGAATTAAGAAAGAGTTAATAGTCAAGAACTAAATGTTTATTTCTTGAACAGCTTCATTGAATGATTTTGGTATTGCACTTGACAGTAATAGCAATATTAGAAGTTGTCTCATATGTACAAACTAGTAATGAAACAATTCCGATTACGATTAATGGTAATAGACGATTATCAATATTTAGCGATTAATCGTAATCGTCGATTATCAGTGCGATTATTTGCCGATTATCTGTCAAAAATATTTTCAAATAAATTCTGTTTAAATTCTCGTTTAACAACCTTTACAAACGCGCTTTATAGATTGCATGTTTATGTGATGTATCCGGATGCAAATTTTGGGAATTCCCCTTTGACGGCTTGAGCAGTTCCCAGCCGCGGTCGTAAATGAATACAGAAGACAGATAGTAACAGAATTGAATACCGCCGGTGCAAACTTGTTTTGTGAGAAAATTGGTAAATGTTTAGTTTTTGTTTGGTGTTTTAACTTATTAGTACTTCTAATGTCACCAAAGTTGATTAGTGATAGTTGGCAGCATTTTGGAAAGACATCTGAAACCCTCTAAGAATCTAAATGTAAGTACTGGAGTACTGCAATGCTCAAATTTCTTGTGTGGGGAAAAATACTGCAAATATGTGGAACCATGCCAAGAAATCTCATTCTATCGAGATTTAAAAACATCCAGATAGTTCCTAGTATCACTAGTACATCTATCGAGCCTCCGGTAAAACACAAGCGACAATAGTCAATTTTCAGTCAAACATTCAATTTGAGATAAACGACCCTCGAGCGGTTGATATTAGAAAATTTATAGCAGAAACTATATGCGTGGATGATATGCATCCATTGAACTTGGTGAATCATGTGGGATTCAGTAGATTGCTGAACAAAATCTGTCCCAAATATAAAATACCGTCTAGAACTCATTTTGCGCAAAAAAAACCTGATATGTACGAACAAGTAAAAAATCGTCTTATGCACAGCGAATGTGTGGACAAGCGGTTCGTCATTGAATGTAATAAATGATTTCTTGAGTTTCGCAACTGTGTCAGATGATTTTGAAACAAAATCTATGTGCCTAGGAGTAATGCCATTTGAGGGAATAACTAATTATGTATACTGAAAATATAGCACACAATATCCGCTTAGCTATATTGAAGTGGGAAATTGCAAACAAAATTCAGGCCATTGTGACTGACAATGCTAGAAACATTTCAAATGCAGTCGAGGATTTAGAACAAGAAGTTGCTTGTATTCAATAAATTACCTGGGCAATACATACAGTTAGTACAATTGATGTTGAAGGATGGCTTATTTCAAAATCAATTGATAAAACAGATCATAGATAAATCAAAAAAAATTGTAGGTCACTTTCGCCACTCTACCAAGGCGAAAAAATTAGAAGCAAGCCAAAAAGAGCACAATGTGCCTCAAAATGTCTTAATACAAAATGTAACCGCAAAGTGGAATTCTACATATTATATGCTCAACCGTTTATATGAACAGCGAGTTGCATTACAAGCAGTATTGTTAAAAACTAATTGTAACTACGACATAAGTACTCAGGAATTTCAAATAATCAAGGAAATCACAAAATTACTATCAGTTTTTGAAGACAACATAAACGAACTAAACAAAGATACTGCGATATTGTCTGAAGTTACTCCAGGATTTACTGGTTTTTGCTGGTTTGTTTCGACTTCTGTAAAAAGGTCAGAATGAAGAAGCAACAAGTGCGTGTGTAAAAGACGTTGCTTTGGCATTATACGAGGCGTTACAACGTAGATTTGGAGACATTGAACAAAACATGACTTGTGTAATAGCTACAGCTATGGACCCGAGATTTAAAACTCGTACTTTTAGGCAAGACTTGACCCTGCAGAAGGCAAAAGAAGCCGTATACATTTCCTGCTCAGAGCGCATTAGTACTGGGACTGAAAACGCAAAGTTGAGCAGTGTAGCATCTGTTGCTCAGCAAAACAGGTATTCACTTCTAATAGGTAAAATTTTTGTTTCATACTTCTTGTTTTTTTTTTTAATTTCAATCGAGTCAAAGAAGAAGACCGATATTTTTCGGTTTTGGAAAACTGCCACATAATACCCTGTTTTGAGAGAAATCACAAAAAAATATTTTTGTTTAAAACCATCTAGTGTCGCATCGGAGAGGTTGTTTTCTACTGCCGGCTTGATTCAGACCCATAAAAGAAACAGAATGACTGCAGAAAATTTAGAAATACTGTGTATTCTGAACAAAATTTGCAATATTTAAATTTTGATTATTAAAATTTATAACATTTTGATTTTAACAACTTGAATACACATTTCCTTAATTTTAAAATATTCAAAATTTTGCGATAATCGTAATCGTAATCGTCGATTATTGTGGCTGATAATCGTAATCGTTAAGTGATAATCGTTTCATTACTAGTACCAACTCAATTTTTGTGTCCCAAAATTTTTTTAACACATTGCTTTTATTTAAACATGTTCATTATCTACTTTCCATTGTACAAGGTGGCGCAAAATTAATCATCCAATTTTGTTTTTGAATAACTTTTTTAGTAAATTAAAAAAAAATTTTTTTGAGTGGTGAAAATCTTTACATTTTTTTCTGTTAATTGGAAAATATGATATCCGCCAAGTGGCTGCCGCCAGTATTGATACACATTTGTGCCCGTTTTATCGCATCTTCCATAACTTTCCGCGCGATTTCTCCTTAAAGGCTGCGATTGTCTGAGGCTTGTTGGCATAAACCCGCGACTTTAAGAAGCCCCAAAGAAAGAAGTCTGGGATGGTTAAAGCGGGCGATCTTGCTGGCCATGCCAAATCGCCAAAACGGGAGATTACGCGACCAGGAAATGCTTCCTTCACAATATCCATTGTGGCTCCTGCTGTGTGTGCGTTTGCACCGTCTTGTTGAAACCACATGTTCACCAAGCCCCGCTCATTCAATTCTGGCAGTAAGAAGTCGTTTATCATGGCCCTATAGCGTTCGCCATTAACAGTAACCGTATTACCGATGGCGTCCTCAAAAAAATACGGTCCAATCACTCCTCCCGCGTGTACCGCACCACACAGTAGCCTTGAGTGGATGTAACGGCTTTTCGTGCATCACACGCGGATTTTCAGTGCCCCAGAAACGAAGATTTTGCTTATTGACGGAACCGCTTAAATGAAAATGCGCCTCGTCGCTCATGATGATTTTCGACTGAAAATCGTTCACTTCGTTGTTGAGATTGAGGATGGCTCTACAGTAATTCACACGCGACTGAAGGTCAGCAGGCATTAACTGATGCACTGTTTGCACTTTGTATGGGAACATGTGTAAGTCTTTCACTAAAATTCGCTGTAGGGTCCGTCTGCTGACACCCAATTGCGCGGCACGTCGTCTGGTTGATGTTTCTTCGTTCTCAGCAACATCAGCAGCCACAGCCGCGATATTCTCGACAGAACGACCAGTCCGGTGGCGGCCACGCCCTGGAAGATCTCTTGTGGTTCTAGTCTGTTCGAGTCGAGCAGCTAAGCGGCGTAATGTTTGTCCAGTTGGCGCGACACGATTAGGAAATCGACGACGAAATTCACGCTGCGCTAACACTACCGACCGATTATTGGTAAAAAAAATCGACACAATTATTCCACGCTCTTGCGGAGTATAGCGCTCCATTGTTTGTCTGTTTGTATTCTGCAGCTGTCTAGTTCACAAATGTCAAATATGATTGACGCACGACGCCATTTGCAAAAGTTATAACATCTTCCGACAGGGTGATTAATTTTGCGCCACCTAGTATATTAAAATATTCATTTAAAAAAACATATTCTTTTTAATCACACACTAAAATATGTATAACAAAGAACTTAATTACTTAAAACAACATAAACATTTCAAGACCCGTATGTATACTAACTAACATTCATTTCATTCTATCCCATTAATCATAATGTTTTGCAAGTTTAAGCGCGCCTGATGGAATTGACTTTTAGAGCATTTTGATTAGTAATGATACTAATGATACATTTACGAATTGACGAGAAAATCAATACTACCACCCCTTTTCAGGATCATACCATTATCTCCGTTCGTGTTATGAAGCGGTCAGAGGTGAGCGTAAAGCTGTCGCGGAAGGGGGAACGGTACAGGCACGAAAACACTCAGACCACGACCTATCTCAATCGACGTCAACGGCGATGCCAACAGTCTATTCCGCAACATACCTTATGCCTTTTCCACTATATGGTACATACAGATAACACACATACGAGCTGCTCCCACTACCAAATGCAACAACACACATATTGATCGTTCTATGCTGATTTATTTACTCGACATCAAAGACAAATTCGATTCTGCCATTTGTACGTGGCACAGGAAAATATTAAGAAGACGAGAATGAGATTCAAATAAACAAATACAAGGAATCATCATTCTCTGTCAAATTTAGTTTTAAAGTTTTCAGAGAAATCGTTGAGTTATATCATGTCCCCGAAAACGGTTCTAAATCCGCTGTTCCCGTACTCTGGTGTATGCACACATACAGTGCGGGAGTTTATCCAAAACGTCCAGAAATAACCAGTTTTCAAAGGGGGAGGGTGGATCTCTTTTTCGAGTGTCGGTTACGCAAACCGGGCACGTTCGTTCTGACTCTATTTTTATTTGGACATAAACAACGCTTCCAAAATTACGCACGCGATAGGTTTTTTGGCTGCGGCACGGTGTGCCCCTACTGCTGCCTATACCGTGAGCGGGAAAATATAAATAAAACACCGGTCGTGGGGACCAAGAATAGATTTTTAATGCTCTGTAATGTGGAGGTGTTCCGTGAGGAAAATTTGGATGTTCGACTAACGCGAATTCAAATGTGATAATGTACATACAATGCCGTACGCATTTTAAAATTTCGAGGAAATATTAATATCACGTGAACTACTCTTTTTATCTTACATCCAGCATACCAAAACTAATATATAAGTTTCAACACCTTCGAGGTCTTTCGATTAATTCCTTCCTTTTGATTCCCATTTCCATGAATTTTTTCCTATAATATTAAATATTACCAAAGTATCCCTTAACGAACCTGCATTTTGCTTCTGTTGGAGCTTGTCAATATACGGTATTCTGGAGACAGATATTAATTTTCACTTCTATACTTGGTATATATATATATATATATAGTTAACAATCTAAACTTGCTGCAAATGGGAATTAATGACTGTTATATCTCATTTTTACGTGCAAATGTTGCCTTATGTGTTGCGTTAATTACTACAATTTGACAAACTAAGTTTGTACCAGTATGTAGAAAGCAATCTAATTGTTTGGAACGTTTTTTCTCCATAAAGCGTATAGTAGAAAAGTAATCTACAAATAATTCTGAGTAAAATTGCTGGAGAAACCACAGCTCTACGTCGGATGTGGAGCCCCCGAAATTTTCAAAATATGTATTTATTAAATTTATATTATTTTTAATAAAATCGTCATAAAATCTTATAGAATTGTAGTAGATTGCTGTTGGAAAGGTATTTGTTCCACCTTTTAGAATCGCTATTAATATCTATGGTTTCTTTTACATTTCCGTTAAGATATGAGGTATTATTATTTTAAAAATAGCCTAAAATAGCCTCTTAACTAATAAGCAGAGAGCGGACTCGATCATAGCTCACAGGCGTCTACTTTGTATTCGCAATAGGTTTGGTTCTGTAAGCGATCCGTGAGTTTCGAATAATTTAATACGTGTGGCCACAGCATAAGTGGCACATACCTATATATACAGTTAATATGTATCTGTCAATGCACAACAAAGCGAATGTAATAAACGGTTTGGTAACCGGCAGCAACTACTGCTGAAACAAAAATAATGCTAACAAGCGAATTGTATATCGAATTTTGAATAAACATAATTTACAAAGAACAAAGTGTAAGTAATGGAACAAAAAATACACCTCATGGTGGAACACCGAAATAGCAGCGCAAGTGAAAATAAAAAAACAGGCATGGAAAGATTACTTAGCAGATGGAGTAGCGGGAAAATACGATATATATAAAAGAGAGAGAAGAAAGGTTAAAGAACTAGTAATAAAAGCAAAAAGGGACAAATGGAAAGTGTTTGGAGATAAGATGGAGAAAGACAGCAAAGAAAATCAGAAATTTTAGAACTCTAAAATCGTTGAGAAAGGATAGTAAGTCGGAAACACTTTTTATAAAGAACAACAATGGAGAAATATTGACAGAAGATGAAGATATAATAGCTAGATGGAAAGAATACTTCGAACAAATGTTAAAGAATGGAAACTATACACAAGACGACTTAACAGAGGTGAAAGAGAATGAACCAGCAATAGAGGAAGAAGATAAAATAACAATGGAGGAAATCCAGACAGTAATTAGAAAGCTGAGAAATGGCAAAGCACCGGGATATGATAAAATAAGTTCAGAAATGATTAAATGTATGGGACAGAAGGGAACGGAATTATTGCTAAAATTATTTAATAAAATCTGGATCGAAGAAAAATTCCCAGAAGATTGGCAGGTAGCACAAATAGTACCCATACATAAAAAAGGAGACAAAAAAGAATGCAGTAATTACAGAGGTTTGACATTATTATGTACCACTATGAAGATGTTCGAACAAATAATAGATATGAGAGTTAGATCGACTGTAGAAAGTTCACTACACGAATCACAGAGTGGATTCCGAAGTGGTAGAAGCACCCAGGACCACATATTTATGATAAAACAACTAGCACAAAGAGCAATACAAGAGAAACGAAAAATGTATCTCGCTTTTGTGGATTTGGAAAAGGCTTTTGATACGGTGCCTAGACATATAGTTTGGAAAATACTACAAGAAAGAGGAATAAAATGCAAGATAATACGCATGCTGAAAAAGATCTATAGTAATAACGTAAACGTGGTTATTAGAAACAATATGAAGTCGGAGCCATTTACAACACACACAGCATTGAGACAGGGTGGAAGTTTAAGTCCCTGCTTGTTTATTATATTTATGGATAATATAATAAAGGGATGTACGAAGAGAACAAAAACATTCACAGTGGGTTACAGAAATTTACAACGAGTCGACATTTCCGAAGGAGTATTCGCGGACGACATAGTGATCATCGCCAAAAGTGAGGAAGATTTGCAGAAGAACTTAGACATATGGAACGCAACACTCAGGGAGAATGGAATGAAGATGAACAAAAGTAAAACAAAAGTGATGGTAATAGGAGAAGAAGGAGACAACACGAATACAGAAATAGAAGGGACAAAAATAGAACAGGTACAAACATTTGATTACTTGGGTGTGACCATAGACGTAAAAGGAACACAAGAAGCGGAAATTAATAACAGAATACAGAAAACGTTAAACTTATACCACACAATGAACAAGAAATTCACAAATAGAACAGAAATAGCAAGAGAAACCAAAATAAAAGTTTACAAAGCCATATACAGACCTATATTAACTTATGGTTGCGAGTCGTGGGTCTTGAGCGAGAAACAGAAAAGCAGTTTACAGGCCCTTGAGATTAAATATCTACGAAGAGTTAGAGGAGTCACTAAGCTAGATAGAATGAGGAACATTGATATTAGACAAGAACTGGGAGTAGACTCACTAATGCAATATATCGAGAAACGCCAAATGAGTTGGTGGGGACATATGCAACGTATGAATGAAGAAACACCAGCGAAGAGAGTATGGATGACGAAAAACCTGAAGCGCAGAAGAAGAGGCAGACCCAGAAGGACTTGGAATGGAGTGATAGCGGAGTTGTTTGCAAAGAAAGAAACAACATGGTTGCAGGCTAAGAGGTTGGCCAGAGACAGAGATGAATGGCGAAGATATATTCAAACACACGGAGAAACGCATTAATTTTTATTATACCCTACACCAATGTATGGTAAATGGGTGCAGATTATACATACATACAAAGAACAAAACTCAAAACTATGTATTTTCTGTGAAACATTGAAAGTGTAAAACATAACTATGAACAACTAAAATTTGTTCGAGGTGTTCCTGTGTTACATTAGTTCTTTTAGATGTTAAAACGTCTTTAAAAATAGAATAAGTCCGTTCCACATCACAACTGGCGATCGGTGCGTTATTAAAATGTTGTAAAAGTGCACCATACTTCGAATGGTATAGATTTTTCAATCAGCTCTGTGCAGAATTGATATAATATATTCAAAACTGGATTTCTGCTAAATATGGCATCAACTTTTTGTCTCAGCTTGTTTCCAAATTCAGAAGGCATACTTTTCATTCGATCGATAACGGTTTCTAAGTTAATTATGGCCTCTTTTAGGTTAATATCTTGATTTTGCACGTAAGTAATCGTATCTGTAAGACACTGGAAATTAGCTTTCATAAAGTTTAGCTGGTTTTGTAAATTTTCAATTTGTATCAGGTGTTTACAATTAGAAATACTTTGCGTATCATCATCTTGAAAACGAAAAACAAAGTTTTCTAATTATTCAAATGTTGAAAATAAAGAGAAATTCTAAGAAAGAAATGGCCTAAAAAGAAGAAACGAAAACTACTCCAAAAATAAGGTAGTAAATTAAACTTAATATTTATAAAAAATTATAGGATAATATAACAATACAAAACGGATTTTTTAAAATACTAAAAGTTGTAACCAAATAACACTGAAAGAAACGAAACCACTGTAAAATAGTATTTTATGAATGAATAAACACAAATGAAATCGAGCAAGCAAATAGTGGGGCTGTTATAACATGCATAGTATACATGATACAGCCACAACGTTTTATCGGGGCAATTGGTCATTTAATCGCTTCAATCCGCTCTCTGCAATAAATTATCGCTTTTCTATAATTTTTTTTATGAAAACATATTTTTTCCCTTACCCTCATTAAAGAGCATCCAATTTACAGGACATTTTGTACAACCGATTTTTTCATTTTCTAAATCGTTTTGGTAGTAAAAACGACCTGAAGAAATCATTATTTTCAAGGATTAAAAACAAAACAATACATGTTTTTAAAATTTTTAAACTGATTTATTTTTAAATCTTTTTATCGACTTAGTATGTACAATTTTAATGATTTTTTTAAAATAAAAAGTCAGATTTGTTACTATTTTTTTAAATATTTTTTGCTTCCCATTTGAGGTACTTTTTTACAACTTACCATAATGACGGTCATATCTGAAATTTATGTCTTCGAAAACAGCTGTTGCTAAAGATGAAGCCACCCTATCTGAACTCCAAATCTATCATACATCACAGCAAAATTCAAAGCGTCGCTTCTTTAATATAATGCCCTCGTTTCATTGGAGTAGATACTTCTACAACTTCATTTTCAACTATATCCATATCTGATTGATGTGTGTTGTATAACTACCCGCTGGAATTCTTGATATTATTATGGATACTCTAAAACGTCTGCCATATATTCAGGTATTGTCAATTTACTATCATTATGTTGGTCAATCATGAATTATATACAAAAAACATCATTTTATATAGGGCACTAATTTCGATCTGAAGAGATAAGCCTTACTAATTGCTGATATTTAGGAAAAATATTATTAAAAATCGAGTGTGGTGAACACAATACAAGTTCATATTTGTGTGAAAATATCTTTCCAGACATGCAGACACCTGTTTCATCTTACTATAGAATCATCAATACATGCTACTGGAAAGATACTTTCACCATAAATAACACCCTTACTACGAGGGATGTTTCTAAAGTTCTGGGAATTGTGCTCTAATTAAATTACGCAGAATTTTTAGGTAATGCTATTGGTGGTAATAGACAAGTCTTGACATGTTTATGCAGCTACCCAGTCCAATATCGTTCAATCTGATTCAGGTGTTTGACCGATATAGACGCGCTTTCGTAGCACTGTTTGTATATCCATGGAAGACGCGGCTAAATCTAAAAAAAGCAATAATTTTCTTTTTGTGGAAAGAGGGTGCGAAAACTTGAGAAATTATTCAACATCTACAAGGAGTGTTTGGTGAGTGCAGAATCTAAAAGTACTGTGTATCGGTGAATTGATCGTTTTAAAAGTGATTGAACATCATTAGAAGACATCGAGAACCTACTGAAAAACGACAGACGAATGACTATTTCTCAAATTAGTGTACGTATAGGAATAGGTACATGACAAGTTCATGAGATGTTACGTGATTGTTTGGGCGTATGCAAGGTTTCAGCCCGCTGGATGCCAAGGCTGTTGGGATCGGAACAGAAACTCAATAGGTCTGACACTTTATACACTATACTTTATACATTATAAAAGTCATAAATACAGCGTAGAAGAACATTTAGCGCCGCTGATTGACTAATGTAAATATTACGAACGCCAAAATAACCATGACAAGTGTAAGACTTGGCCAGGAGTTTCTATCTGACATACACAGTCGCAACCTGCGCAAATTGTATTTCAGATATTTTCACACAAATACGAACCTGTATTATGTTCTCTACACCTGATTTTGAATAATATTTTTTTTATATTATTAAATATGATTTTTTTATTTTATACAAAATATGGTGAGGTTTTACCTACTCAACTATATTTCAAATTATTTTGTTGTATTATTTATTACTATAATAATTTCCAGTTATAAACTAAAACTCACTGGAATTGATGAATATTTTTTGAAAATACAAATTTTATAACAGTAAAATATACAGAGCGGGGAAAAAGTACTGTATATCGCTTGCAACTTTTGAATGAGCAATTTAATTAAAAAATTTCTTATACAAAAGATTAGGTGCATATAATATTTGGCATCACTTGGTAGCATTCGTTTTTTTTAGTTCACTATTTTAATACAAGGCCAACTAAATTTTTTTTCTTAAATAGCATCATATATATTTTTTTGCATATTTAAAACACATTTTTTTATTAATATAATTACTAGAGAACGGACACGCTTACCACCCAGTGCAGTACTGGCGAAAGGCTGTATTTCTAAAATATTTAATTTTTTTAATAATTGGAAAACGAACGGGTGGTGATCTATAAAATTACGAAATACATATTTATTTGTTGAAAAGTTGTATTTATAAAGTTTTTAATTTTATTTATATAATTGGAAAAGAAACGGGTGGTGATCTATAAAATTACGAAATACATATGTATTTGTTGAAAAGTTGTATTTTTAAAGTTTTTAATTTTATTTCTATAATTGGAACATTTTTATTTGTTCATTTTGTCGTTCAAGTTGAGTAAAGGAGTATTAATATTGACTAGCAATAGTTTCTCAAGGTTTTCTTCTGTCAATTTTGTTCTCTTTGAATTAAGTACATCCTTATAAATAGAAAACGTCCTTTCTACATCGCAACTGGTTATAGGTGCAGACTGGAAATATTCTTTTATTTCTTCATATTTAGCCGTTAGATTTTGTGGAAATGTCTCCATGCATAATTGCTGCAATGTAATTAAATCTGGATTTCTATTAAGAATTGCTTCAAACTTTTGCCGAAGGCCACATCCGAAGTCACTTGGAATACTTTTCAAATTATTAACAGCCACATCTAATGTGGTTAATCCGTCATTTAATTTTAGATTTCGATTTTCAAAATAAGTGATAAGTTTTGGCAATTTTCCAAAGTGTTCGTGAAGAAAGTACAACTGATTTTTTAAATTTTGGATTTGTGTGAGCTCCTTGCACTCACCAATACTTCTAGCATCCTCCTTTAGCAGTGTTCCGAAATGTTTTAGACTATCGAAATTCTCAGCATAATAACTAGTAGCTTCCAGCCATGTTCCCCATCTTGTTATTACTGGAGTGGGAGGCAGTGACAGAAATGGAAATTTTTCCCTGAAAAGAGCTACTCTCAATGGTGCTTTTCTGAAAACTTCTTTAAAAGCTGATACAAGTCTATCAACTTCCGGAAAAGTGTCTCTGTTATATTCACAGATTCTGTGGAGAGCATGTGCTACACAAGTAATATGCAGCATATTAGGATATGTTTTCTTCAATAGTCTGCCTGTTTTTAACATATACGCAGCACTATCACTGACAAATAAAAGTATTTTTTCTTTGTACGTGGCGTCCGAATGAAGCATTTTTTGCATATTCTCCTTAATGGTTTCAGCAACTGTTTCCGCATCAACTCTATTTATAACACTTGTTGCTATTACATATGAGTTATAGGGAATAGTTGGATGTAGTACACCAGCTACGACATTTACCACACAGCGTCCTAACATATCCACCGTTTCGTCGGCGCTTATCCATATGTATTGATTTAAAAGATGGCTTCTAATGCGTTCTACTGTTCTCGTATAGCACCTAGAAACATAATATTTGCGTAAAGTTGATTCATCAGGAACATTTCGACCAGTATATTTTTGAAGAAATATTTTTAAAGTGGGATTGCTAAGTTTATTTAATGGAATATTAGCCGCCATAAAAGTTTTACAGAGTTCAGATGTGTTTGCGATCCTAAGTGACGAATTTTTGACGATATTTTACGGATTTTGTAATAAATTTCGGAATCACTGACAATGGACATACAATCAGTATGACCGTCAATCCAACTCGCCATTGTTTTACAATGCCGTTCTCAACATTCTTCCTTATCATGTCTGGAAAAGTAACTTAAACAATGCTCCAGATCTAAATAAATGAAAACTAAAAATGTGTGCGTAAGTTATTGAAACTGAACGAAATTCAATGCACACTCTTACATCGAAATAATTGGTAGAAATAGATTCAATCAAACGATATTAAATAGGATCTATCACAAAAATTACGATGTAATTAACAGTTAAAACTATGAAAACAAGAAACTTACTCACAGCACTTTATTTATCTTACGAAATATAAACTAATAAATAAAATACATTATAAAAACCCCGCTTCTATCTACGCTCATGAAAACACTTTAAAAAACACTATATTCTCGGAATACAATAGCTGGCTTGTCCATTGTTATCGCGGCGAGACCAGGTGTCCGAGTAAGTCAAACAAATACTTCATTGAATTACGCCGGGATGTACTGAGCGTCGTTATACACAATTCCAATTGCCGATTGCGTTTTATGGAAATTGCGTCCGTTCTCTAATAATTACATATGCAATTTATAGGGGATTGTATAAGAAAATTTTCAAGAAAATGGTCAAAAACATTTATTATTGTCAAATTTTAATGAAATGAACAAAAAAAAAGCATTGTTAAAATAAAGTGTTATTGTAATTCGTACAAACAAAAACGGTGAGTTAATTTAAAAACTAGAAAAAAAAGAAACTTCAGAAATTAATTGTTTAAGTGGTCAAAATGGGCACCATTTAGTGCCGAACAATGACCTAGTCTGTCTCTAAACCCCTGCAAAACATTTGGGAGTGCAATTGGTGAAAGCCTTGTGATTATTGGGTCGATTTCGGTAAACTTCAGTTTTTAAATGGCCCCGCATAAAAAAATTCAAAGGATTTAAATCTGGAGACCTAGCAGGGTATTCGATAGGGCCTCTTCTACCAATCCACCTGCCAAGAAATACCTCATTTAAGTACTCTTTTACTACTGCTCCATAATTAGGTGGGGCACATATTATTTGAAGCTAGAATTCGGGTTGAAATTTTGGGATTCTCCGTAACATCTAATAATACGTCCAGAGCCTTATCTCTGTCAGTTACTGTTCTTGGTCGGCCGGTTTTTGGAGCGTGTTTAACGGTACCCGTCTCATGAAACCGTTTTGCAATACGACTTACAGTTTGTTTGGATATCGACATCTGCTCAGGATACTTATTATTAAATAAATCACGTACCTCAGATTGCGTACGTTTCCTACTACCGTAACCAACCATAATCAAAACTTCATAATTTTTCCATTTTTTTACATAAATTAACGTTTTACAACCGAATAAATGTCAAAATTTTTTTGAATGACGCGTGATTGTCAATTTTTTCCATATTATGTTCACATTTAAAAACAGAATAATTTATTAAATCAAGACAACTGAGTTGTCATTAGGAATCGCAAAGGCTTTCTTGAAAATTTTCTTAAACAACTCCTATAAATTACATACCATTATATTCATGAGAAAAATGTCTTTTAAATATGTAAAAAAAATACATGACGCTATTTAAGAAAAAAAAAATTAGTTGGCCTTGCAATTGATGCCAAATATTATATGAACCATCTTTTCTATAAGAAATTTTTAATTAAATTGATCATTAAAAAGTTACAAGCGATATGCACTCCTTTTCCCCACTCCGTATAAAAATATATTCACATTATAATTCCCTGAAATCAACAATTTTAAATCTAATATCTGGATCAAGTTGTTTCGTCCAAGAGTGACCAAATCACATCAGTATCATTTGTACCATTTTTACAAGATGATATCATCGAAATCAGTGCGACCGTCAAGGCGCTCCTTGTACTTGAGATGAAAAGAACCCGCTCCTCATCAATTCGTCATTCAATTCAGCATACTTTATTAAATTCGTAATTTTCCGACGTTCTTTCTTTCGCCAAAAACACGAAAACGACTGTTTCGTGCTAAAGCAAAAAAAAAGGAGGTCAGCGTATTTTTAAAACGAAACACAAATTTTTCAGTTCAACCGTTCGAGTCGCGATCAACAGTCATTCGTCGACCATTGCACCAGTTTATTTTTAATTACAGTCTGCGTTCGTAGCGGATTTTTTGCGTTTGGTACCGTCCGAAAATTATATACGAAATGGTGCGTGCTCTGAAAGTAGAAGCATGTTTATTTGTCTGCACGAATTTTATTATAAGCAATGATATTAACTGTATATTATATGAAAAAAATCGACATCAATTAATTATGTAAAATGAGTAACAAAATGAAATAATCCTACACATCGTCAATCATTTAAATTGGATAATTAAACTGCAATTCATTTTTTTTCGTTTTTTTTCTTGAATAGTGTTTATTTAAATGTTAATTATCCAATAATAACCATGTTTCAAATAATGCATTATGACTTTGGAGAATACCTCAGGGTTCTATTTTTGGCCCGTTATAATTTTTACATATCTGTTTTTGTTTATATCCATGACATTGAGATACATTAGACGTAAGGTCAGGATAAATTGTAGATTTGTGCCAAGCTTTTAATCTTCACTTAAATATTTCAAATTAATGTTCGGTTTTAAAAAGACTCGTGTTTACTTACCGTATTATCTTGATGACGCTCTGGAGAATAAAAAATACTATTCTGGGGCATTTCTGGATATAAGTCAAGTGCTTGTCAAGGCTTGGCATACGGGCTTAGTCTATAAAGTGAAAAACACCTGCCGCATCAGTTCTGTGAAATTCTAAAATGTTACCTATCAGATAGATAGAGAATATATTGACTTGTCCCATTTAAAGTCAGGCGTGCCACAAGCGTAGTTGGTCCAGTGCTCTATTTATTATATACCACAGATCAACCGACGTCTAGTTCAACAATTTTAGCTACCTTTGCAGATGATGCTGACATGCCAGCCTCTCATCGTGATCTAATTTTTGCTTTGGAAAATCTACGGCATAACCTGTGGAAAATATAGCAGTAGTTGAGAAAATGACAAATTAAGGCCAACGACGCAAAGTCACTACATGTGACGTTCACTTTAAAAATGTACTGTTGCTTACCACTAAAATTAAAGGTAAGGATGGCGTTATTGGCGAAGTGCGCAACAGCACGTCTTCCAAAATATCATATCCGTGCTTTACATACAATGCTATAATGTATCGATCGCTTCGTTGCGTGAAAGCGCGACCGACTTCTCTCTTATCACCGGAACTATTTTCGAGGTAAGGATGGCGTTATTGGTGAAGTGTGCAACAGCACGTCTTCCAAAATATCATATCCGTGTTTTTCATGCAATTCTACATAATTTTGATGTATCTTATCCAAAATAAAAAGGTAAATATTTTGACGTGGCGAATTTATATTTTTACTGAACGCAAACAACTAGGCTTAAAACTACATCAACTCTACTGGCTAATTGATGATATATTTAAATTGAAGTTCCAGAACAAGTTAATCAATACTTAAACCAATATGGACCTTTGAAATTCAACTGTGGAGAACAGCCAGCAATTTTAATCTAGAAATCCTGTAACGCTTGCAGAATATTGCATTTTATAAATAATGCTCCCTAATATATTCAAAATCATATAATCGGAACAGATCTCCAAACCCCTACTCTTAAAGCAGAAGTTACAGCATTCATCTTAAAATACAGAGATGTATTAGTGTGTGAATTATTTCAGACAACTCTTGAAGTACCATTTTTAAACCTACAAGCCTGACGAACAGATTTGTGTTTGGCTAGTGGTATATATAGCGTTATATAGACAGCAGCTTTTCATTAATAAATAAAAGAAATATTTCCCTGAAGAGAGTTCCTAAATGTAAGACATAAGTTGTCGAATAATTTACTTGTTATTCCAAAGTAAGAAATAGATTGTAAATACGAAAGGAGATTTTTACATTATCTACCTAGCCATGAAAAAATTAAGCGACAACAGCAAATTTTACTATAAAATATAAGGGCGCAACGTGGCCCATCCTCTAATGTACGAGGAAACTGGTGCTGTAGTATAAAATTTATTTACTATTTACTGTCACTTGTCAATATTTATAAAAATGTTGTAACTGCCGGAAAAATGTTTGTATTCTTTCTCGTAGTTCTTCAATATTCTCCGGCGGATTTTCTGAGCGAAATATTTTGTCTTTCATCATACCCCAAATGATACTCCATCATGTGGCGTCAGATCCGGTGAACGAATTCTGTTTTCTGGAAAATTATTCTGTCAAAATGGTGACCAAATTTAGGGTACGCGCGGCTGTATGGCTCATTGCGGCATCTTGTTGAAACCATCGTGTGCGTACCAATAGATTTTGCGCATGGCAAAAATTCTGTAAATCTCCCACAAAAGGTACAATAATGTTCTTTCTATAACGCTCTTGGTTGACAGTAAGTCGATGATGATTATCGTTTTCAACGAAATAGGGACCACTTATCCCATGATCAGAAACCGCGCACCAAATGGTAAATCAAACACTGTGGAGTGGTTTCTCAACAATAACATCAGGACATTCAAATCCAAGGAATCGAGCTGTTTGTCAATTAATATAGCCGTTAAGATGAATGTCACTCTCGTCTGAAAACCATATGTTTTCCAAGAATTCGGGACTCTCGTAAATTAAACTCAATATGCGACCACAATAAATTTTCCTTGCACGTTTGTCCGCAGTGTTTAGTCGTTGTCGAACTTGAATACGGTATGGATAGCCACCATTTGATTTGACCAGCCGACGTGTAGACGTACCACTGATGTTGAGTTTACATGCAGTTCTTACAAGGCTTCTTTGCGGTGAACTTGGTCAAAAACACGTCCTGCGTTTTCGTTGGTACACACTGTTTTTCTATGTACCTGAAGAACCTTTACCACTACCAGTGCGACGAAATTTCGCAACAACAGCTCATGTCACACTTTTATTGGGGGCTACTTTATTAAACTGTTGTCGATATCTTACTGACACCTGCTCTAAACTTGGACATTCATTGCGATCATTTCCGTATGAGCGAAAATAGTTCTACCATTAACTGGCGGATACCGTATTTAATTAAAGCCGAATTCCAAAAAAAAAACATTAACCTACAACTTTGTTATAATTTTTTTATTAATAATAATTTTATTATTATTATTATTAAAGAAAATATAATCCATAGTTTATTCTTAAAATAAAAAACAATTAGATTGAGCTCATTATAATTACAATAAAATTGTATCTCCGAAGATAGTAATGCAGTCATTAATATTTTTAAATTGGTTATACATTTTTTGAGATGTTAAGGTTTCTAACAGTATTTATCGTAGGAACAGGAATGACTTTCGTTTTGTATTAAATCCCAACAACAGTATTTGTGTTATTTTACGAAAAACTTCCTCAACTCAAATTACGTCAGATTCACGTTGTATTCTAGAGATGACGTGTACGTGCAAACCATTCGAGTCCTACCGAGTTTTCTGTCTTCGCGTCAGTCTTTGTCTCGCTCGCCCCACTCCAAAATATTTTGTCTATATCGACCTGTGAAGGACTTTCTTAAAGCCGATGTCCGTATTATATATATCTTCTTTACATTGTGGATAGATCCATTCTATACGGGCAATGTTTACTATATGTAGAAGATAACGTAAAACAATAACGTAATGCCATTGCTTTTGCTTTTGTTCAAGAAGATTAATGATCACTTTATCTTACCTTTACTTCAATAATTTAATATTAATATATATTTTTTTAAATTTTTGGCACCTCACTATTATATGAACGATCGTTTTGAAAAAGTGGACGAGAGTAAATTTTATTTTCAGTTATTTTCAAATGAATTTATGACGTGCTGTTACAGTTTTTATAATACATACATACATTTTTCGATTCAATATGCAAGTCTGACTGCTTAGTTTTTCTTGAAGTTCTTGCGCAAGCAAATAACAAAATTTGAATCCTGACAACAAAAAAATTCTAATATAAATATCCGAGGAGTCACTAAGCAAGATAAAATAAGAAAGGTAAGAATAGGGGACGATCCAGAAATGCACTTAATGCTGGTCTTTATAGAATAGAGATAACTGAAATTGTAAAGCCACTTACAAAGAATGAAAAAAACAAGACAAGTCAAAAGAGTGCGAGAGATGAAAATTTAGAAAAAGAAAAGAGGGCCTAGAAACCCGTGGGATAGTATTGTATGGAGAATAATGTAGAAGAGGTTAAAGGCATGGGCATAAACAAAAAAACTAACATAGGAATGGAAGAAATTGATAGATAATTAAGATAATAATAGAGTATATTTAAGTTCCGACACCACTGTATGGTCAGAGACATTATCAGGCTCGAATAACCAGGATGCCAAATAAAAAAAACAGTATATTTTATATCAACCAATAAAGTACAAGCTAAGATTTGCAATGGTCCTCCCTAACTAGTAACAGGGTTATTGTCTATATTTCTGTTGTAGTGGGCAAACAGTACATATTGTTATGGATTTTTCCCTAATTAATATTTAAAATTTATTTAAAATGAATGTACAATTATTTTTGAATTGTAGTGTATATTTTTAAAAATGTATTTTTATTTGCGTGAGCAAAAACTTGTATTTTTGAAGGTCGGCTTTATGTGAAAGCGATAGCTGGTGATGTTGAAGGGCAGACTAAGTTATACCTATACACAAGAACGTTGTATTTCTCAAAAAAATATATAGATTTATATATTTAATTAAATTCGGGTTTTGATTGTGTTAATTGGTTGATGTATCTTTTATTCAATTCCCGTATATTGTTAGAGAGTTGTTATTCTCGTAATTTGTTGGTTTTTAAGATTTAACAACGTGTCTTGTGAGTCTCCTTAAAAACTGTAAGTTTTTTTGAATTTTATGATATAAAAATTTTGATTAATATTATTAGATATTTATATTGTATTCAATATGGTTATTAAGAGATTTATTATTAGAAGAATTAAATGATAAAGATTATTTTTAAAATTTCTATGTAAAAAAATTATTACTGTGAAATTTTATTTCGTTTGGAAATCAAGGGAACTTTTTGTTACATGTGAGCGCGCATGTGGTAGATTTTGATCGTGTTTTCAAGTTTATACAGTTTGGTTCTCTGGGGAGAAATTAAAAATAAACTTTATTATTTTTTTAAATTAAGTTTGATCGGAAGTCATTAGAGGAAGTTTTAATTCACCTAGCGGTCATATTCAGTGGATTGTTTTACCTCTTTGTAAATTGTATAATACACAATCTTTATACACTATAAAGATAGTTTTTTTTTCTTTTTTTGATTTTTTTATATTAAATATTCATTTAAATTTTATCTTGTGCTCGTTTAATTTAATAAACCTTTTACTGCGCATTTATAAATAAATAAGTAACTTATATTGCTTAATAACTATACACATTGTCAAGACATTTTGACTGGCGCCTATATAATATTACAGTTCCACGTTTTTCCGATTGGAACCTTGAGAAGAAAGAAGTCTCATTGTTGGATATCAACTGGCTGAGTATCCTAGTTGGGTAGATTAGTTGTGGATGGTGGTGCAGTAAATATATAAACCACGATTCATAGGAATATGTATTTTAACGGGCACTGTCCTGCAATATTTTCCAGTCCAGTGGATCATATAATCGAAATCTTTTATTTTCATACTCTAGAAAGCCATTAAAGTATGGCTTTAGAAATTTTATATTGGCAGTGATCAATAAAATACAACTGCCACTGTGTGTATTGTAGTGATTTGTTGACGCTTCAAAAATGTTTACGATAAATCAGAAACTTTCCATTATCGAAAACTACTTCCTCATATTCAAATGATGACAAACTAGAAAACAGAAAATACTCTTTCAGCCATGGATGAAAGAATTTCGGGCAAAATTTCCAAATTTTTCTGTTCGCTGCAAATAATTCAGCAATGCCATCACAAAATTTATGTTAATGTTAACAATAACATGAGTCGAAAAATGGCTTTATATGTATATCAAAAATGAAGGAGCTCAATTGGAACATTTGTTTTTGCTGTTTTTTATTAATAAGCTTTTTAGTTTTCAGTGGCGGTAGCTGAGCGAAGCCGCGCGCCCCTCCTAGAATTTTTAATATAACACACAATTTAAATGTTTATTTAAATATTTATTATTATTATTCATATAAGTAGTTAAAATTTCTAAATTTCAAAAAACTGAACTCCGTTTTCGTTGTCTAACGTTGTTAGAACCCACAAAATTATATTAAGGCGCAAATACGCCGCGGCCTGCATAAATCATTATAGATTCCTGGTGAATGTGGCCCGATATTGGCCGATAGTACACGATTCCATAAAAACATTTAGGATATTTTACGGCGCAGTTATCTAGCGGCCAGTGTTTCAGTGCCGTCTACGGGACTATCGTACCGTATCGTATAATATTTTTTTTTTGTTTAGTTTAATCTGTGTAAATATGTTGTTCTTTCTTTTTCCTACTTATAAACCGTGGCTACCTACATTGTGAAGAGATTTTTTATAACATTATAAAAACTATTCCGCTGTTCCAGCTCTTCGTTTTTGCAAACTCGAATTTTAAGGTAGGTGGATTTTTGTTTAAAATGAGCCCCTTATTTTGGATTTTTTCCGTTTGGATTTACAATTATTATTGTTTTTGTCGTTATTGTAGGTATTAATATTTTTTTATTCCTATGTATTTATTTAACTTAAATAAATGTTATAAATGGATACTTTTTCGCGCAATTTGCAAATCTCACAATATTACAAATTTCATACCGTAGTTATGGTAGAATCGGTAAATTAATTTTATATCTCTTGAAACCGATATCAAACAACCGACACCTAGAAAACGGGTTATGAATATTGATTTCTAGGTATCGAATTAAGGTATCGATTCCAAAATATCGATTCCAAGCTATCAATTCCAAGGTATCGATTCCAAGGTATCGATTCCAAGGTATCGGTTCCAAAGCATCGATACCTATCGATACTTTACCGATTCCAGTACTCAGAATCGATACCGTGCACAGACCCGATACATCGCTAAGTATCGATACTTCGATTGGTATCGGTACCCGATACCGAAAATGTCGGTATCGCCCAGCCCTAATCAGTATAATTACTAAGAATCGGCAGTCAGAGGTACATGACGTCAATGCCAGGAACGATGCGAGGAGCGATTTAACATTTTTCACAAACGACTCAAAATAAATTCACCGTTTATATCCGGAGTTCAAATGATAGTAAATCACCAATAATTGTTCCATATGCTCATGTATTAATAATTGTCTGTCACCGTAAATCCATTTATATATTCAATATCCACTGATAAAATAGGAGCATATTTAAAGTACATCATATTTTTTTAGTGACAGCATATTTATTCTTTACCATTAAACAAGTCAACAATTCGGCGTACACTACTGAATCCTGGATTGTTATTTAGATCTGCTTCAAATTTTAATTTTACGTTATCAGCAGCAGTTCCAGGTAATTGGGAAAGGAATTAACGAAGATCGTATACAATATTCATGGTGTTAGTTATAGAATATTGTGGGTTGGTCGGAGTAAACTCTAGATGGCGGATGGTTAGTTATTCTGGAATAAAGTCCATGAATATTGGCTTAATCTACCTAAATAGTTAGGTTTATAAATACTTGTTGAGCGTGTAAAATAGAAACAGCATAATTCGAATCCAATAGCTGTACTATACTTTTAACGTCGTCAAAATGCATGTGATAATAGGATCCTGCTTCTATCCACGCGCTCTAGTGCATTATAGCAAGTTCTGGTAGTAGTAGCACATGTGGCACATAGGTGCCTTCGCGAAAACTGTCTTGACAGAAGATATCAATTTATCTGCATTCGGATAGCGTTTCTGACTTCCTCTGATACTCGATGAAGAGCATATGCCAAACATGTGATATCCGTCATACTATTGTATGTTTGTTGTAGTGCCAGCCATAACACTTTTTCATTATGTATATCGTGGTTTTCAAACCATAGCGATTCCAAGCACAAAGTTATCTAAGTGATATAAATTCTGCATTAGTTGTTTCCATTCTCTTAGGTGCAAGTAGACAGTGCCGTGTCCGCTGTCCATCACATATTTACACAACTACTAAAACTAAACAATAGATCGGCCCGCTACAAATTCATTTAAGTCCCCTTCTAGAATGTACTCCTGACTGCAGATCTCTAATAATCACAATTCTTACTTTTATAAGCTTCTCTACGAAAGAAAATATTTTCTTCACCCTATAAATAGTAATTCAAAAAGGGTACCCAAAATTTTATGCATTCACCGAAATCGTTCTAATCGAGAAAAAACAAAAATTGCGCTGACGTCAGCAGGTTGCTGCTAGAATTATTTCGGAATTTGCACAAAGTATGCAAATGTTTATGACTTCTTTATGGTTAAAAGAACTATTTCTAAAGGTTATTTATTACCTCCTATAAATGGTAAGTAATGAAAAATCAGGAATTTACATTAATAAAACTATATAACGTAACTCCCTTAATTTGAATCTGACCTTCTACTATAAATATTTTATACTAATGTGTGTGTGGGTATTGAGTTTAATTAAATCACAGAATAAATCTAAAATAATAAAAACAGAAATAATTTCTATTGAGTGGGAACATTATTCGTAGTATATGTACTCAATTTTATAAATTAATAAAATGTTGAATAACAGATATTTTTTATTAACAAAGGACCTACATTTAATAAATCCTAAAATTCCGTGTTTTTTTTAACATAATTCTCCATCTAATGCTACGTTTACATCTGACACTTGTAACCGGACATTTATGTCCAGTATCGGACATACGATTTGCTGGGACCGTTTACATTTAGTGAAAAAAAAAACGCTAAAAATTGCGCCATTTAAATGTCTGCTACAAGTGTCTGATACCTCGCGGTGCTCAAGATTGAAATAAATATCAAAGCCGTTTACACCGAGACCAGCGATTTATGTAGCTAAACATATCGCTCCTGTCTCAGAATGTATTCACATTGTCATTCATAATTTTTACATAATAGTTATTATGAAACCATCAAACCTTCAAGTGTGGTTATTTTTGAACTGCTTAAAAAAGGCAACATTCTGTATGAGTTCGAGAGTGGATTTTGAGACGACAAATACATGGGACCTATGTTAATGTCTGAACTCATAATTGAAGATCCAGCACAATTTATAAATTTTATAATGAAACCCATGGATTTTGGAAAGTTATATCGTAAAATTGGACCGCTTGTTTCAAAGCAAGATACCAAATTCAGAAAACCTATTGGCATACAAGAACGACTTGCTGTTACGTTACGATTTACGAGATACGAATATATCACGTGTTGAATAAATTAAAGACTTGGGCATTAGTATGGATATGAAACTGACCTTCAATAAACATATCAGCAATGTGTTTAAGCAGGCTACATAAACTCTTGGATTTATTATCCGTATCTGTGGTGAATTTTCAGTCAGCGTATTGAATTCCTTATATAACCCATTAGTGAGATCACGTTTGGAATATGTCACCTTGATATGGTATCCATTTTATCAAGCACAAAAAAACGTCAACATGGGCAAGTTCAGCGAAGATTTTTGAAATACTTGTGGTTTAAGGTGGACGGTGTCCAAAGTTAGTGAATAGGTAAGGTTGCCTCATAACTAATGGCGATCGTCATATTGCGCGTCATCAGGCGTGCCATGCGTTTTCTGTCTAGTTGACTAGTTCAAATTACCGCTCTAAATTTATTTTTGTAGTGTTCGTAGCGTTGTTTTCTAATTTCATAGTATTTTATGTGGTTATTTATAAAATTTATTTGACTATTTACAAGTGTTTACATTATAGTGAGAGCCAAACATTAAAATATTTTTAAAAATTGTGAATTAAAGTAATGTATTAACTCAATAAAGTTTTTTGTTTATATAGATTGTAATTTTATTTTGGTTATTTATAAGAAAACTGCATCAAATAATATCTTGATATCCAGTTAGTATTTGCATTTGTGAACCCATTTTTTTAGACATACAAAACCTTTTATTAACTCTGTAATAACAGTTTATTGAAAGAACTGGGTTGTGGCAGTAGAATACTAAATTAATTAATATGTGACGGCGTTTCACAGAGTCAACCACCTTCATTTCCTTTATAATTTATAAGCGCTTTTTTTGGCAAAAATATTTACATTAAATACTTTTTACACCCATGAGTACACCGATAACTAGCAGTCATTAACCATTACTTAAAGCAATATTTTGAAATAAAGGACGACATGATTTGTGTAAGTATATGTGATTAGATCGTACATAAACTAATCGTTTTGTCTATAGAAAACAGTGATTTACTTTACTCAATTTATACCTATTGAACAAATTGATAAAATTAAAGTCAAAATCATTTTAATTTTAATGGGCACGCTGAGTGACGCTTTCCCGCGTAAGAATATTATTGGTGGAGAATTACGAGGCAACCTTATACATCAAGTAACCTTGGACGGTATCTATCCCCATAGAGGCTTTAATCACGCTTTACTCCTTTCTCGCTTTGGCGTACATTCCCTCTCCTTAAACGATTTGCAGCCAGCCTTAACTCTTTCATAGTCTTCTTCACTACGAAGTTGACTGTACAACGTTATTATCTTTCTTTAATTTTCTTGTTCCACCATTCTTCACACGTCCTTCCTGGTCAGGTTTCCTGTCTACGTTATTGGCAACAACTTCAATTAGGTTTCTTCGGATATCTATATACACTTCCATAGTTTGTTGACCTTCAAACGACTCCTCTATCTGCGATAAATATTCGTTGTAGTATTGTTGACTTAATTAATTGCTGGTTGTTTTTCTTTTACTTTTATTCCCATAACAAACTTTTGTTTATATCTATATAGTATTATTTGTTTCAATCTTGTTTATTTTTTTATGCTTTTTTAATACTTTTTATATTTAGGAGGAGTTAGTATTTATAATATTGGATATAGTATATTAGGTAATACTTTTTTTACTTGTAGTACCTACTTGTTCTTATGTTGACTTATGACTTACAATTTTATTTTGATATTTTCCTGTAAATAGAATTATGATTCTGTAGGGTGAAATAAAATAAAATAAATAAATAAAATAAAACTACATAGTTCTCTTTGTAAATAAAATAATGAGAAAATTATTTTGTCGGCAAATGCTGTAGTTTCTTGAATATCCAAACAGCATTGTTTATATAATCTTTTGAAATAATTAATTTCAGAAACTAAATACGTACAAGTTTTCTATCCTATTATAAAAATAATTATTTACTCATTAGTCTCATTACATTTAGTTATATCAATAATACATCCAC
Source organism: Melolontha melolontha (assembly GCA_935421215.2). Lineage (NCBI taxonomy): Eukaryota > Metazoa > Arthropoda > Insecta > Coleoptera > Scarabaeidae > Melolontha > Melolontha melolontha. The sequence continues at coordinate 39,808,981 of OW285238.1, forward strand.
ACAGTACTACTACTGCACCCTAAATCGAAAGTAGGAACGGCCCGACGTCCCGTTCGCTTCTACGTTACCATACCTGGTCTCGTATCGACGTTCTTTTGTCGTCTGCTGTTTGCTGCTGCTTCTGCTGCTGTGCGCAGCAGCCAGCTTTGTTAATCAGTACACAGAGAGAGACGAGGTGTTTCGGTTCGAGGCATCTGAATTCTATGTACCTTGCCTTGCATCGAATTCAGGTCACAAACACAATTAACAACGATAATGTTTGTTGTGCAGTACGTTGCACACAGACGTGACTGGATAAATATAGATCATGGAGATAGTCAGAAGTTAAATAATTGCTTTTTTAATTACCCTTTAAAAAACTTAGAATTCAATCGGCTTACAGAAAATATTTTAAGGGAATGAGAAACAAAGTTGTTTGATGGGCCTGGAGAATAAAACGAATATACAAAAATGCATTTTCTTATCAAGAAATACAAATATTTATGCCTAGCTGCCGTGGCAAAGCTTTTTGTTGGTACTTTACTTTAACATACAAATTTATTTTAACAAAGTTGTCTCTAACACTGTTATCGATCAAACCATACAGACCAAGAGGGAATCCAAACATATTTTACTATACCAGTGATACTGCTATCTACGCAACAAGCAGGAGCAGCAATGGCGTCTGAAGATGGTCGAAAATTAACAAAATCGTAGTCGTATCGCACAATGTCTTCTATTTACTGTGTATGCCCTTAGTCAGTGGAAACGGGTGTGGGTAACTATAATAACAGATAGAAGGCAACGCCACTCAGTTTTACCTATAGAAGCTCAGTCTGAAAACTGAGAAAAGGGATTGTGCGTTCTTCGGCGCATGCGCATAGACTACTCAAAACACACTCTATATACTTGCTAAGTATTAATACTAAAATACTGCACAGGTTACATGAAAGAAATCTCTAAAGGGGAAAAACCAAAGGCAAAAGAAAAAAAATACCTAGAATCAATTAACTCGTATATTCACAACAAAGAAATGAATATGTATATTTATAAAATGTAATATACAGGAGGAAAAGGAAGTACTTCGAGAGTATATTCAGAAGGCCAAAATAAGTAAAATAAACCAATATATTTAAGTCCGATTTTTAAACATTATAGAAATAAATAATAATTTAATACAGTAGTACCCCGTTATCCGCTGACTCTGTATCCGCGGTTTCAGTCATCCGCGATTTACCTATGATGAGCAGAAAACGCGTTATATCAATAAATATAAAAGTTATAGGAGCATTTGTTTATATATCGTTGTGTATATGAGTCATCCCCTGAATTCGGCGCTCTCTTATGATAAGTTAAACAAGTTGGAACGTGCTTAAGGTGCCACTCGCTTTTACTTGTACATATAAACGCTCCTGTTAACTATGAGTTTAGTACTATAAAAAATATTTTATATTTTTTATATCCTTGACAAAGGCATCATTGCCGAAACATGTAGGGTTGTTTTAAATATATATACTTTGAAGTAATAAACCAGACCTTTAATCGCCGACTTATTAAGTTTACCATATCATACCAAGGTCACGAAAATATTATATATATATATATATATTCATACTGTATATCAAAAGGAAAAATAAATTATAATAATACGAAAAACCATTGACTACAGAAAAATTATGTTCGGAAAATATTAAATTCTCAACAAGTCATAAAGAAATAAGTCCGGTATAAGAATAAATTTAAATTACAATAGTTTTGCTTTTAATTAAACGCAGCTTTTCCTAAGGTACCCCAGAATTAACCTCACAATTTATTACAAACAGAATATAAGCGGTAATAAATATTTTACAAGATACCAAAAGTAATTTTATTTTAAATTCAAAAGTTATTATATCCAAGATACATCGACATATATCGTACAATATGCAGCTGGACATGAAAAAACATTTAGTTTCACAGGTGGCAATAAAAAGTTGTCAGCAAAAGAAATGTGTTACAGAAAAAGATCTATGTACGAATATGACACAAAATTTAGAATTTAATTTCAATTAAGGAAAAGGTTAATTGGATGTTTAAATACTAATGAATTATATGAATTTACAAAAATGATTTTTAAGTTGAAATATAAAAAGATAGGTTGAAGTTACAACGAGTCGAGCTCTAAAATGTTACGTTAAATTAATTACGATAGGATATAGAAAACAACAACAAAATATCAAATGAAATTAGTCTATACAAATGAATAATAATCATACGAATTAATTGGTTCCCTAAATACGTCTTGTCCTTTGGAGAGGATAGTTATCATCGCCTTTTGAGAGGAAAACTCGCTACGATACGGTTTCTTATTCTTTCTGGCTTGATGGTAACCAGCTAATTTAACCCAGTGATAGTCCCAGATGTTTTAGGATGCAGTGCCTAGATGCAGTCTTCAAGAGAGAGCTTACTTTTCCGAAGATCGGATTGGAACGCCGTTCTACACACAGTTTGGTTTAATTTATTTTCCCCAAACTTCTAAAGTCGCTCCAAACAAAATTGGCTATTCCTAATAATTTTAATCACTTCCTCGACTTAATCCGCATTATGCGATATAACGATATGTCGAAAAGCCGTGACTATAGCTTTCTTTACTGAAGATTTGCACTACTTTACAAGGCTTAACTTAATGCTCGAATCCCGCAATCACCCGCTGGCATAGAAAACGATCGGGGGGTGATACAGTTACAAAATTTTAAACACAGATAGCGATATACGTACCCCTTCAACGTATTTAAATGATTCGCAAACAAATTAAGATACCGGAACTTGACAATAAATAAGGGAAAACTAAAAGTGGAAATTAAAGCATAACAATACTTTGAAATTGAGCAAAACATTGGGAGCCTTTCCAACTTGCATACATCTCATATTTAATTAAGTACAAGGGCGGCTTGATTAATTTCTGCGATCGTACAGAAACACATTTGGTCCAACTATCTGTGTTCAAGCTTCTTTATTCCGTCTCGAAAGTGATTTTCTTAAAATCCTGCAAAATAATCATCCATTGTTGAAGTTAGCTCTTCATTTATGCAGAATTTTTTGCCTCCGAGAAAATCTTTTAATCTAGGAAATAGATGAATGTCAGATGGTGCTAGGTCTGACCAATTCGGGGAGGCGGAAGGGAGTGCGGTACTAATTTCGAAATTTCCTTTTTCAGTTGTTGTGCAGCAATCATACCGGAATGTATTCTTCTTAATAATTCCTGGACGCTTGAGCGATAGTTGTCTTCAAACGATCTAGAAGGTTTGCGTAATATTTGCCGTTTACCGTCTTGCCCTTTTGAAGATAGTCTATCTTCTTTTCAAAGCTATTCTGTCTTTGTATTTCTTCGGGCGTTAATACTTACCTTCTTTTAAATTATTTATTAAAAAATTGTTTTATGAATTACTAAGCAAACTAATAAGACCGTAACGTCAGAAGAAATAAAAATAGAACAGCAATTTCCAAAAAAAGAGTGTTAAACACTGAAGAAAATATAGCTGGAAAATTCAGGAGTGAGAAGATGAAGTGAAGATTATTTTCACTTTGGTATAAACTACAGTTAATACCATTATTGATTATTACATCATTCAAATATTCTTCACGCAAGCACTGACAGGAATTAATTCGTTGAACCCAATTTTCTATATTTTTTTCAAATAAATTGTGTCGAAGTCAGCAATTACACGTTCAGTGTTGATCTGTAAGGCGTGTAATGTTGGTTTGTTGACTTAACAGAACCACATAGAAAGAATTCTAGGGGCGAGCATGAGTTAGGAGAATAATTGACATTTCTGGAAATAATAGATTCACAAAACTTCTCTTTAATTACGTCAATTATTTCATTGACAGTGTGCCAAGTGGTACCGTCTTATTGAAATCACATGTTGTCCAAGTCGAAAGCATCCAATTCCGACCAAAAAAATTAACTTTAAGTACAACCGAGTTCTATTCACAGGAACGTACGTTATTAACATTGTTGAAAAAGGCAGTTAGTTGCATACCAGATCCGGCAGTTTTGCTTATTTACAAAACCATTAAGCCAGAAGTGAGCTTTGGCCTCTGCAGATTATTTTCATATGAAATTGGTAATTATTTTATAGCTCAATTACTGAATCTACGACGCAACAAATGATCGTTTAGTTTTGAGTTGAGTTCTTCAGTTACAGCAAGCAAAGCAAGCTTGTAAGCACGTAAACCAAGGATCTTTTTGCAGAATTAGCCACGAATTGGTGCTGAAAATGTCCAGTGCCTGAGTTCGAAGTATTGACAAATTTGGATCTTCACAAACACTGACGTAGAGCTGCAATATTCTCTTCGCTCTTTGCGCTTCGTTGTGGAATAGTTATTCGAATTTTTACACAATATGTTCAATACGTCTCCTAGAGTTGTGATTAATACGACCGAAAATTGTAAAAATAGCTGCGATCAAACGTGAATTTTGACATAATATAAGTGTTGTTGAAGTGGGCTTTGTTCCATAATGAAATGGTAGGCATAGACAAACATAAATGTTAAAAAAAACTCAACAGGGCAGAGGCTGCTACGTGAAGGAAATTTCCATTTACAAAATGCGTCGTCCCTAATGGAATTTATTAACCCATTAATGTTCATAGGCCACTAAAGTTGCCGCTACATATATTCATTACACCTCAACAAAAATCGTGTAGGTAAGTACATTTTGTAGACCACATGTAACCGTTTACTTCCGTATCTTGTTTCAATTTCATACTAATTTCATGCTAACATATATTGGTTGTTGAATCATTATTACAAATTTCCAGTCTTTTCTAAATTTGTACGTACACTTTATAATTTTCAAAATATAACGTTCTTATAAGTACTGTAGCATAATGATACATAAAGCATATTGCGTAGGTTCATAAATAATTCTTGTTTATTTTTTTATGTTATTGCCACAGTAGCACAAACATGCCTGCAAGCTCCAAGTGTATCTCATAAAGAATATTTGTTGCTAGGGCTGGAGAAGACGATCTGTTTAGCATTGACAAACTTGTAGGAATTTTACAACAAAAAAATTACTAGTGTGAAGTCATTTGGGACTATACCACGATATGAAGGTCGTGATATGAACACCGATGAGGATGCAGGTTTATCTGATGACGAAGTTGAGGGCACGACAGGAAGAATACTGTTGAATTTGAAAGTTCGGATGAGGATATTAAAGAGCTTCTACAACTACATCTAGAGTCCAAACTCCAACCAGAAAAAATAGAAAAAAAGTTTAAAAAGGGAAATGAAGCAAATCCATGGTTGAGCGAGAAGAAAAGTTATTGAGTTTGCTAGATTTAATCGAACAAATAGAACCCACGACTATACACTTTTTAAAAAATACGAGGGTGGATCCAGAAATAAGGTTCCCAAAGAGCTCCAGCTGCAAGGGAAGATGCGAGGCGAAATCTGGCAACATAGCTGTGCGCGGCTGTTCCCCCAGTCTCGATTCCCCCGGCCGCACTTTGCTGCGCCGCTCAGCAGCCGTCCGTGATGGAGGTTTCCATTGTTGATCCCGCCAAGTGCGAGATTCGTTTCGTAATTCGTTTTTTGCACTCCACTCGTGGATATTCATCGTCAGTTGACAGAGGTGTATGGCGACAAGTGTATGGCCGTTTAACACGTCCGAAAGTGGTGCAGGGCGTTTAGTGCCGGTCAGAAGGAAGTCCACGATGAAGAACGGAGTGAAAGACCGTCAGTTTCGAAGGCGGTTATCGAGATGGTCCAACGCGAAGTGCTTCAAAACAGGAGGCTCACCGTCCGTGAACTTTTTGCTCGGATTCCTGGGAGTTCTTACAGTACAGTGGAAAGAGCTTTGACTAAAAAATCGGTGATCACAAGTGTTGTGCTCGATGGGTACGCCGGCTATTGGCAGAACTCAAGGAGAAACGCCTTGACTGTGCTCGCCAGTTTCTTCAAAAGAGTCAAGATGATAAGGAAGGATTGTTGGACTCCATTGTTACGGGAGACGAAAATTTCACTCCCGAAACGAAACAAAAATCCAAACAGTAGCGTCACTCAGGGTCACCAGTCTCAAAGAAGTCCAAACAAACTCCTTCTGCTGGCAAAGTCATGGCTAGTGTTTTTTGGGATCGTAAAGGGATACTGCTGATCGATTTCATGGAACCTGGGACAACAATCAACTCAGACAGTTATTGTGCAATACTCAGGCGAGTTATCCAGAACCGTCGGCGAGGACGACTGATAGCCAGTTGGGTGGACTGTCACCCCACCCCATCTTACAGTCTTGATCTCGCGCCAAGTGATTATGACTTGTTCCCCAAGTTAAAGGAGCACTTGAGTGGCCAACGCTTCTGGAGCCACGATGAAGTCAAAGAAGGGGTGAAACGCTCCCTCAATGGGTTGGCAGCGGAGTTCTACGACTTTGGGATACAGAATTTGGAGTACCGTCTACAAAAATGCGACATAGAAAAAGATGACGATTATGTAGAAAAATAGAGCAAAGTTTCTTCTTTTCAACGATGTAAATTTCTATGAGAATAAAAAATTGGGCTTTTTTTTTGAGGATTTAATCCAGCACATAATCACACAATCTAATTTATACGTTGCACAAAAAAGTGTTCATAATTTCCATTTATCTTACGATAAGTTGTGTACAGCACTAGGAATAATATTATTTTCTGAGTAATATCGGATGCCAAGCAAGAGAATGTACTGGCAAAGTGACCCAGATTGCAGTGTGTCGTTTCTAACCAATGCATTGAGACGTAGAATATTTAAGGTAATTTTGCGGTATTTCCATGTAAATGATACTACCCACATTAATAATGATCGATTTTACAAAGTGAGAGCTCGTAACACATTATGGTCTCCATGGCGCCAAACAATATGAACCTTCGATGGTGCGAACAATTGCATTATGCGTTTTCTGTCAGTGTTTTTACTTATTTACCGCTCGGGGAAGTCCCTTATTTTGTACTTTGAAGTACATTCTACATATCACGTGTATAAAGGTAGTTGTAAATGTGGCTCCGATGTAAATACATTATGCTGTGAATGCTTAGAACAAGATGGGGAAATTAAAGAAATTTTTGAGTTTAAGAGGAAAAGCCAATATAATCGAAGAATTTAAAAAAGGAATGTCAGTCACGACGTTATCTAAAAAATACGGAGTTTCAAAATCAACAATTTTTGGTATAAAAAAATGAACTTGTTGTGGATACGGTAACTCACACGCTAAAACCATCGAACAAAAACACCTTGGAAAAGTAATTTCTGCTATTAGAAGAGAAATTGTACAAATGGTTTCTTAAACAAAGAGACAAGCATTTACCAGTTTCGGGGAATATGCAGAAACAGAGGGCATTGTTTCTATCAAAACAATTGAATATTGATACTTTCACAGCCAGTGATGATTGGCTACAAAGATTTAAATACCGCCGTGGCATAAGGTTTTTTAAAATCACAGGGGAGAAATTATCAGCCAACCCAGATGTAGTAGACCCTTTTAAAGAGGATCTAAAACGTATTATTCAAGAGCATGACCTAAAACGGCATCAGATTTATAATGCTGATAAGACAAGATTGTATTGGCACTTATTGCCTGACAAAACTTATACCTCATTAGCTGGAAAACCTGGTCCTGGATTAAAAATTTCTAAGCAACGACTGACGTTTATGGGTTGTGTAAATGCGTCATGCTTACATAAGCTGAAACCCCTAGTGATAGTGAAATGAAAAAATCCAAGATGTTTTAGGAATTTTAAGAACCCATTGCTGTACAAAAACACTAAGAACGCGTGGATGACCTGGCAACTCTTTAAGGAATGTTTTTTTCAACATTTTGTACCTGAGGTAAGAGTTAAAATTATCTACCATTTGTTTCATACGGCTGATTATACATGCATACATATTTTCAGTTGTATATCATATTTTCATAGTTTCAAAATTATATTATATTATTCGTAGGTGAGATGTTTTCTGCTTAGGAGTTACCTCAGAAAGCAATTCTCCTTGTAGATAACGCGCCGTCCCATCCACCAGCAACAGAATTAAGGACTAAAGATGGGATTTTTGTAAAATTCTTACCTCCTAATGTTACTTCTTTAATTCAAACCATGGACCAAAATACTTTTAAGGCTCACCAAACTGTACTATAGAAACAGTTTGCTCAGTTCTAGTGTATTAACGGAAGAAGGAATTGCAAGATTTCACTAAAAGATACAATCATACATTTGTCTGCGGCGTGGAAGAAACTTAGCTCAACAGTAATCGAGAAGTCTTGGAAAATCCTGTCAGATTTTAATGAACATAATAAGGATGCAGACGAAGATTACATTCCACTGAGTACATTAAGGGAAAAATTAAGATGTGAAAAAACTTTGGTCCCTGATGCTATTAGGGACAAAATAAATTTACTTCAGAAAGCATCTCCAGTAAGTTACTGCATATTAGTGGTTTTAGAAGTCGATAGTATGATCATAAACTGCAAATTTTTGGCTAACTACACTGCTGCAGATGTGGAAGATTTGGATAAGGTTGAAGCAGCAGATGTTGTGGCATTTAATGTAGCTGTAGAATGGTCAAATCAAAATTCCATAAATATAAATGAAATCATCACCTTGAAAGCAATTTAAGAAAAAGCAGTTATGGCCAAAATTGCTCAAAAAAATATTCCGAAAAAATTATATTTTTTCAAATCTTAGGAATGTTTATGTATAATTGATTTAGGTTTAAGTAATAAAGTTAATTTATTTAATTACACCCTCGTTTCTATAAACACCCTCGTTAGTTTGAACGACCCACTGTATTTTTGTGTTCACACTATCGCGAGTGTACTGTACCTGAAAACTTTCTTATAAAAAAAATATTTTACAAAACATTTTTAGTACTGACCACTAATGGGTTAAGAAATGTCGTAATTAGAATATGTTGTGATCGTGTTGCTGTGTAAATATTTTTTCGAAGCTACTGTATATATTAATTTGTATCGACTCTAAATCTAAATAATTTATGTAGGTATTTATAATCACAAACCATATTCTAAAAGTCGTTACAGAACTAAAGTGATATAACATTTTAACATAATATTTAAGCTATATAATGCGTAATTATTAAAAAAAGTATGTTACTGTCGAAATTTCTAAAAATAGGCATAATTTTCCCTGACGTCACGCACTGGCATTTGCAGTAACATTGTTTATAATATTTATTTCACGAAACAATATACATATACGTGTTTATCAATGAAATGAATTTTACAAAACATATTCAATCGTATAATATGCTAACATTCAAATCTGTTTCCATGTTGAAAATGACACTTTGTCCGAGCAATTCCAGTAAATATATACATGATCGACCGCGCGCGCAATTCATGACGTAGCCCCGCCATTGCGATTGGTCCTCTCTCCTGTTTTTGACGTCACGATCGATAAGGATACTGTGGCACGTCCGTTGCTCCGCTCTTTCCCTCTTCCTCGCCGACCGCTTTGCTCTTCCTCTGCCCCTCGCAAGATCGTGCAAGGCCCTTGTTTCGTGTGCGCCGTTTTATGTGGTGAGGGAGCCCCTATTCGGCTGACGGGGATCAGTAATAGCGCAGCGCTCGTTGTGTATGTTTGTCGTTTCTTATAGCTTTGATGAGGCTACATTTTTAGATGCGTAATGGCGAGTCTGATTACTGTATTTTTACCATTGAACTGTTATAAGTTTGCGAAGTACATTTAACGCGATTTTAATTTTTTTAACCGGACCCTGTATTCGGGGTGTTATTTTTTCCAAATCATTTTACTTTTTTTTTTCGTTATATTGCAGTGTATAATAGTGAGTGTACATATATATCTATATACAACGCCAAAGTGCCGAACAAATTACTTTTAATATACGTAAGGACGTGTGTGTTAGATGGTTAAGATGTCGGTTATGCAGATGCAGCAGGCCAAAAGACAACATTGTTACCTCTGTGACCTGCCCAGGATGCCTTGGGCTATGGTTCACGATTTCTCAGAGGCAGTCTGCCGAGGGTGCGTTAATTACGAAGGCGCCGACCGAATAGAGATTGTTTTGGAGACCGCGAGACAGATGAAACGGTTGCACGGCTTCCAAGAGCAAAGATCTACGCACAGTTCTAAAGGCCATAGAGCCGCAACCACAGCAAATACACATGAACATCAGAATGGGGATGTGGTGGCCTCTTCTAGTAGGCAACAAAGCGGTGCTCATCACGCGACAACGTACAGTGTTCACCACACACGTACTGGAATGTTAGCGGAATATCAGGCGGCCCAAGCACCACCAGTAGCACCTAGAAGTGCTACTTCAATGTCTAGGCCGTCTTTACAAGATACAACCGCTGAACACGAAACTCTTGTAGGCCGTACAAACGTCCGAATGCAATCTGCCCATTTACCCACGTCACATCATCCTATACCTCATCACCATAGTTCTAATGGTCGTCCGACGTCCATACCTCAACAAAGTCTTAAAAGAGGATTATCAACAACAGACGAGGACGACCATCACGGTTTACACCATTCTAACGGTGATGTTAATACCGCTAAAAGAATGATGTCTGTTGACGAACATGGAGCTAATGTACGTCCTCCTTTGACAAGAGGTGAATCTTTACCGGCGGTTTCTTTAGCTCAACCATTCGCCGTCAGCGCTGAAAGGACCTTCAAGCAAGAAAAGCATCCAATACGGACTTCTTCATTTGATGCCGCCACTGGATTCAAACCTAACGGTGAGATTTACATTTCTGCATATTTAAGGATTTAGAGTGATGAAGTATATTGTTGATAACCTAAGCTTGTACTTAACGGCTTCACGTCTACTTATTTATGCGTATGTTTTGTTAATTTATGCGAATAGTAAACGTAACTTGTTCGAGCATTCAACGGCGTTCGAAGCTGTTGGTTGAATTGTGGTATCCGGTTCAACGGTCCTTACCTGCTATTCATTTGTTAATTTCGTGAGTAGATTTAGAATTTGAAGGACTACACGTATGTAATAAGTTAGAAAAGTTTTCGCATTTCGTTAGTAATGATATCTACATTAGTTTTAGTTAATAAATATTCAATTTACAAGTTTAAACTGACATCGAGATATTCATTTAGACGATTAGTTTTATTTTTGAGCTTCTCTCTTCCTTAATATTACTTTTGGGTTTATTAATACCGATAAGTTTAGAATCATTATCATTTTAATCCAACAAGCATAGTAACAAGCATCATAAAGACATTCATTTTGGAAATAACTAGATAGAGACCTGATCGCCAAAATAGTATGAACTAAGAACGATTTTACAAAGTTGTACCGTATATTATCAGATATTTAATTCATATTTATAAAGAATTAATAGGACTAGAATTGGAACATTATACACTTTGAACTTTAGCTAATACATTTTTCTAAATATTTTAAATATTAGTAAATTTTTTCTACCCGTCCTAAAGAAACTCAGAAACGTTCAATCGGAGGCCGATGCACACTCTTGGGTAGACTTAACAGTTAACACACAGGAAGCGCTTTTTTTAGATTTCTAAAATATTCAAATAACCTTTTTTACATTTACTCTTAATTTTCTATGGATAGCTTATACTTTAGCACAAAAAAAATCCATATTTAGTTTTTTCAACATTTCTTTCTTCGCATTTAAAAGATAATAATTCAATAACTAACTCATTTGATGACGTGTAATTTTGATCCGTTAATTTGCCCTATTGTTTTGTGTCGATCTTTTTCATTTAAGTACAAAAACAGTTTTCAATATTTTTATATTCTCCAATATTTATGTGTAATATACGTTATCTTCAGAATATTATTTCCTATAAAACATGGTCTGATGCGATAAATATAATCACGATGTTTAGATAAGATTAGAGATACCAATGTAGGATAAATACAAACAGATAACGTATTATTAACTATATAAAAGTAATTTTAAAATACGTTTTTTTACTATATACACAAATATATCTTTCATCACCTGTGTGTTAGTTTCATAAATTTTGGCATCCAAAATCATATTAGTAATCTCTGCTTTTCAACCAGTTTACCTGAATTCATTGAAGAGGACCAGTTGCATAAAATTACTGCTGCTTTTAATTATTTTAAAATAACCTGGATGGCCTTCGTTGAATAACCTTCACAACGCAATAAGTGTTTTAAAAATGAGTCTTATTTATGCCTAGAATTAAACATGTATTTTTCAGAACGGTATTCATTACAAACATGCATATGTTTTAATATTCTGTCTTAGAATTGGATTGTTTTCAAAACGGAAAATGCTGTTTAAGTATTAATTTTGTATTTAAAAAAGAAGTTAGAGTAAGTTTAAATGTTGCTTTATGTATTAATTTATCTTATTTATTTTTACATTACGTATATTTCTGGTTTCGTTTTGACTTTTCCTACGTACCTTTGTCTTGTAGGTAATTTCTTTACGAGATTTTCTTATACGGTTGTATTCATTTGCTTAATAAGGGCACATATATCGCTAAACCGAAATAAAGTAGCTTCAACGAATTTTAGAAATTATCTCTTTAGTTTACAGAATGTTTTAATATATTGGACTTGAGTTCTGTTGCCGGGTTTTGATAGTTTTCAATTGAATTAAATTAACATTTCAATTCACAATTTTATTTACTTCCTCATTTATTTTTGTAATCTTGTATATTTACTTCTTTAATTTGACATGGAAAAACGTAATTCGATATGCACATTTCTCTCTAACTATATTGTCATCTTTATCAGATCGTAAAACAGTTGGTGGCAAAAAGATCTAAGAAAACTTAGATCTGTTTGCCACCACTTGACTGAAATGAAAACACATCTCAGTTGGACCACATTAAAGTATATGTATACATAATACGCAGTCTAGTCGCTCTAAAAAGAGCAAGAGTAAAATGCAGACGAAAACACACCCACCAATCTTGTTTTTCTATATTCCAAAGATTATTTTAAAATTACTTGATACAAAATATTTCATTTGTACACAAAGTTTGCTTTCTAGGAATTTTTTTTTTATGATGTGCGGTCCAGAAATTTATCAAACAGTAGCGTCCTGTTTACCTGCTTTAATCCGGAGTCTAAAAATATACATATCCGAGTAGCGTTCGATATAGATAATCCCTCTAATCACTAATCGTTTAAAGACGATTACTTATGATGTGCCCCAAAATAATACCTACAATATAGGTATGTATATGTAAATAAATGGTTAATTATATTTTGGAATTCAGCTTGATAACTATTCATCAAATAAAAGCGCTCATTTTAACGTTTCGACCTTTATTATTGTGTTCATCAGAATAATTATTTACAATACTAGGTGTTTTCCTGCAAAGGTAAATTTAACCTAATAATACACTGATGGAAAAAAGTGACGAGCACACCCTGTATAATCTGAACGTGTCAAGATAAATGCGTAGATTTAGCGGAGCATTAAGGTTTCCTCTAGACGAGTTTGCGCAGCGAGTTTTAACTTTTTCTATCGCTGCATTTTTTACTGAGTACTTCCGACAGCTGCAATATATTGTCTCCATGGAGACCGATGCGGGGAGGGAGAAACCGGTTATTGTAGTGCGGTGGAAGCGGGTAGTTGTAGTCGTACTTTGTGCGTGATGGAAAACCGTTCGCAAGAAGGGGCAATGGTTAGTGTCATTCACTTCCGGAACAGTTATTCACACAATGTACAAAGAAAATAAACATATATACCACTTACATAAGCAACCATCACATTAAAAGATAAGTAAACAGTTTAATTAATCAGTTTTATACCAAAAAATATTAATTAATTAATAAGTATATGGTGTATGTTAATTAAGCAAAATTTACATTATATCATTTGAAAATGTGGTCAAATAAACTACGAAACGTTGTGGGAAATATAACAGCTATTTATTTTATTACTATTTTTAATGATTAATTTAAAAAATATATATTCAGACCGAAACTCCCAAAGAAACTCAAACGAGTATAGCAATTTAACAGTGAAAAATAAAAAAGAAAAACAAGTTTATATTTAATGTAGTAACATGAAGTTCAAGCCGACATAATATAAATATCCTGAGATCTTTTCAAATATCTTCTCGTAGGTTACATGAAAAATATAGAAAACGATTTTTTAGGATTTTTGTTTATACAGATGTTGTAAATGAAATATTTTATACGTAAACAGACTCAATAAACTCCGACATATTTTAACCTAAAAATTACGATTTCTTTTAACTGGAACGGCAATTTAAATAAAATATTATCTCGTAACAATAACTGACATAACCTAATTTATATACTCTGTCAAAAAATTGAACGAAATCCATTAATCAACGCCACCTACGCAAAACCAAGTGAAACGTAGAATTACTATATTTGGAACCTTACGGTTTTCTTGGTTTTAAACCTGTTTTACTAGAAAGGTAAGTAACAGTGTGTGTTAGCAGGACTTTATCTTAATATTATGTGCGGAAAATAAAAATAAATAGTTTGGTACCCGAAGTGTATTCGATAAGACAGGTAATTTAAATAGTTTGAACCAAAATTGAAAAAGGTGATAATTCACCAACTACGAAAGGTTGGGATCTTGAATAACTTACTTGACAACGAGAAGCATTCCTTTGCAAAATATATTTAGAACTCATACTTCTTAAATCTATATTACTTAAATATATCATATATGATTGGCATGCTATTGTAATATTATTGAATTTTAAAAATTGTCGCCAATGAACTGATTTTGTGCGGTGAAACATGGAACTACCTCAAATTTTACTTATGAAATGTAGTGTACAATAATAATCATTGTTCGAACCAATATTATTGTTACTTTGATGAATAATATTTTTAATTATGTATGTGCCATGCATGATATAATACTTATCAAGTATACCAGGTCTCCCTGAAATAAAAAGACAACGTATGAAAAATGCAAAGATATAATTATATAGAATATAAATCCAAAACATTTTCCTGAAATTCCCTTTCATGCGCAAGAAAAAAAATAACAAAAATATTTTAAAAAAATTTGTCACGCCACTGTGCGATCGTCTATATTATAAAGACGATATCTTCAAGTTGACCGACAATAGCAAAAACAATAGCTTTGTTATTGTCCATCTCATCCAGCTGTTACGTATGTAAACATACGCTGTAGCGTATGTGTGTATAAGCTATTTATTATTTCTACACATTCTGAATATTTTTAATCCGTAGGCGTAACATAATACAATTTTCGGGGTATTTTTAATATCGGGGTTTGCGTCGTAATCGACTTAAAATATTTTAGATTTATGCTCTATATAATTACATCTTTCCATTTATCATACGTTGTCTCTTTATTTCAAGGACAGCCTGTATAAATTTACTTGCTAGCTATTAAAATATTTAATAGTGCGAATACACTCTTACATATTCCATCTATTGATGAAAATTGTGTATCTATCTTCCTGGTGTACTTGAAATAAATTAAAAACGTATGAAAAATGGAAAGATTTAATTATATAGAATATAACGGGTGTTCAGAAACATTCGAAGTCAAAGTAGTCCTTGAAAATATGAAGTCATGTCTGAGATAGATTGATTTTTGACAGACAACAGTTGACATTTAATAATTATTACAAATCAGATAGGCTTAAGTAAAGATATACGATTTTTTGTTCAGAGCCCACTTGACTTCGAATGTTTCTGAACACCCGTTATTACCAAAATATTTTCACAAAATTCCGCCTCATGGGCGAGAAGAAAAAAAATTAAAAAAAAAATGTGTACGCCACGCTGCGGTCGACTGTAGGTATTATAAAGAGTATCGGAGACGATATCTTAAAGCTGGCAGACAATAACAAAAAGAATAGTATTGTCCATCTCGCTTTAAATATCCTCTCCGATTCCGTCAGTCCCCGATCTTCTTTTAAAAATACATGGAAGCCTTAGTATACAAAGCTGTCTACACTAGAGTTTTTATGAAAATAAACAGTGTATTCAACAGCGATATTTTTCAGACATTCTAAATCCATTATATTTGTTACTTCTCGTAACAAAAAAACATACACGTAATACATATTTTTTTAATTTTTAATATGCGTATACAGCTGATTTTGTACGTGGTTATTGACCTTAGCATACAACAATGTACTAGTTTTTATAGCATCGGTATGTAAACATACGCTGTGGCGTATGTGTGTGTAACTTCAATAGAGGTATTTACATTCGGAATATCTTGAATTTATAGGCGTCACGTAATACAACTTTCAGAGGCTTTTCAATTTTGGGGTTTGCGTCGCAATTGACACAGTATTTTTGGTATATAATCTATATAATTGAATCTTTCCATTTTTATATGTCGTCTTTTTATTTTAATTCTTACTTCCATTGGAGTCGGAAATACCACTTGATTTACCAAAAAATGTTGAATCTAAACCTAATGCTATATAACATTTAGTTTTTTTATTCTATTCTTTTATTCCATTAACTTTTATGTTTTACGTTGTTCTTACAATTAATGCTTTCTTTAAAATAGAAAAGGTGTTAATATATTACGAAATACATATTTGAATATTGTTTGATGTTACCGACTTATTAATGTGTGCATTTTTCAATTTTAAGAGAAATACATAGTTACTTTTATTGTTTGAAATACATATGCACAACCGGTGAACAAAAAATTTTACAATTTTTTTAAAATTTTAATGTGACTTCCCACATTTCTTTTGATTAGTTTTTCCATTTATGTTAGCTAGCACTCCACTCTATCTAATTTATTTCATTATGTTTTGTGTTATTTTATGGACAAGCCCTTGTATAGATCGTCCCTAGATAATAGAAAGTAGGGATAGTATTTGCGCCATCTGTTGACTGCGAAAGAAATAAAAACTAAGATATTTAAATAATAAATATATAATATATAATAATAATTAATAAATAAACGAAACTTATCTTTTAGGTACATATCTTATCATTTTTAAAAAGACAAATATAATTTATAAATACAGATATACCTACATTCAACTGATAGATAGCGATATGTCTAAATTATAAGTAATGTTATTTTCTTCAAAATAATGTAAGAAAATGGAAGAAATAGGTACATATCTTTTATTTGTATGTAAAATTATTGTAAAAATAGTATATAAGATACTAAAATAAATGATTCTATTTATTATATGCATGCATTAATGAAGCACATGTTCACATTCGGCCTTGTTTTAATCTGTAATAAAAAAAAAGCATTAAAAAGTAGAATACTGATTTTAGGATAATATTACTTTAAAGTAATTTTTGTATTTTTTTT
This sequence comes from Melolontha melolontha, assembly GCA_935421215.2. NCBI lineage: Eukaryota > Metazoa > Arthropoda > Insecta > Coleoptera > Scarabaeidae > Melolontha > Melolontha melolontha. Next base: position 39,826,235 of record OW285238.1, read on the forward strand.
TAAATCGACGGCTTATTTTTAAAAACATCATATTTTTGTAGTATCATGTAATTCATGTAGTATCAAAGGGACTACTTTCAAATGATTTTTCAGCGGAGGGAAGTCATCTGTGATAGTTCTAATTGTTGATTTTCTGAAATATAAATCTTAAAATCATGTAAACACAAATAATTATTCTTGTTTAATACCTTCAAAAGATTTATTATTATCACTTGAAATGATTTAACTGGCATAGAATCTGCAGGCATTTCGTCAAATCGTGGATTTTTGCAATGCAGTCCTTATACTACAAGCTTTATGATTGGTACTTATTACTTACGTGTTATATTTAAGAGAGCATACGGTGTTCGGAAAAAACAATTATTTGGACAATTTTTTAAAATTTATGGCAAAGTGCCATTTTATATACATTTTCTTTGAATACCCATTATTTAATTGAGAATTGCCATAAAGGTAAACCCACATATTAAATAATTCTCGATTTTTGATGGATTTGGAAATCTACGAGTTCCTATTGTCTCAATCGTAGCAGTGATGTATAGCACAGACTATTGCTAAATAATAACTAACTCAAACACTAGAGTCTGTAATGAAAATAATATTGTTAAGTATTATTCAGTATTGCTTGTTATATTTACCTAAATAATTAATACGTACGCAAATATAATGTCTAAATTAAACTATAAAATGTCGCAACACAAATCTGAAAAAAAATTTGTTTATTCGCTATTTTTGTAACATATATTTTTATTGCTTGAAATTTACCCAATTTTAAAATACGAACTTTTAAAAACTCCTCAAATTTGTATAAAATAAACACCGGCCCGGCGTAAGTTGCCAAAATAATACAAAGAAATAAACAAACTCACACTAACCAAAAAACAACACAGATAACTGGAAACGGCAACAAATAGAAAATTAATTTGGGCTCGCAACGCCGATTTAAAGTCTTGATAATAATCAGCGCCTCTTGGCTTCGAAGGCATACCCTTACTGACCTGTAAAGCAGATACACGGAGTTATAAATTGCTTGAAATTTACCGAATTTTAAAACACCAACTTTTAATAACTCATATAAAATAAACACCAGAGAAAAATACCAAAATAATACCAAGAAATGAACAAACTCACTATAAACTAACAAACAACAGAAAACTGAAAACGGAAACTAATAGAAAATAACTTTAGACGCGGGAACGCCTAATAATCAGCGCCTCTGATGGCTTCGAATTCATTTCATTATACCCCTCACTGGCCTATAAAGTCAATACACAGTGTTACTAAATAAAAATACCATAGATTAAATAATTCTCGATTTTTGATGGATTTGGAAATCTACGAGTTCCTATTGTCTCAATCGTAGCAGTGATGTATAGCACAGACTATTGCTAAATAATAACTAACTCAAACACTAGAGTCTGTAATGAAAATAATATTGTTAAGTATTATTCAGTATTGCTTGTTATATTTACCTAAATAATTAATACGTACGCAAATATAATGTCTAAATTAAACTATAAAATGTCGCAACACAAATCTGAAAAAAAATTTGTTTATTCGCTATTTTTGTAACATATATTTTTATTGCTTGTAATTTACCCAATTTTAAAATACGAACTTTTAAAAACTCCTCAAATTTGTATAAAATAAACACCGGCCCGGCGTAAGTTGCCAAAATAATACAAAGAAATAAACAAACTCACACTAACCAAAAAACAACACAGATAACTGGAAACGGCAACAAATAGAAAATTAATTTGGGCTCGCAACGCCGATTTAAAGTCTTGATAATAATCAGCGCCTCTTGGCTTCGAAGGCATACCCTTACTGACCTGTAAAGTAGATACACGGAGTTATAAATTGCTTGAAATTTACCGAATTTTAAAACACCAACTTTTAATAACTCATATAAAATAAACACCAGAGAAAAATACCAAAATAATACCAAGAAATGAACAAACTCACTATAAACTAACAAACAACAGAAAACTGAAAACGGAAACTAATAGAAAATAACTTTAGACGCGGGAACGCCTAAATAATCAGCGCCTCTGATGGCTTCGAATTCATTTCATTATACCCCTCACTGGCCTATAAAGTCAATACACAGTGTTACTAAATAAAAATACCATAGATATATAACATTCCCGAATCTAAACATCACTTGTAAAACTATAGAGTTATGGAAAACTCCGATGATGTATTGTGTTATATATTATTATTTATTATATGTATGTACATATTTGTATCAGAATAATTGAAACATACATGAGTAGGTAAACCCCACCAGTTTTGTATAATACAAAGGTTCACAAAAATATTAATAGTGAACCTGTATTTGTGTTCTTCACACCAGATTTTTAATAATATTTTATATTATTAAAAATACCTTTGTATGTATGTATTTGTATTAAGTGCGCTATAAAAGAAATGTAAGCTTTATTTTTCAGTTGATTTGATACGCTATGTCAGAAATATGTAATAAATATGTATGTAGTAACAGAATATGGAATCGGAATTTGATACGTTATAAGCAGAGAGCGGACTCGAGCGATTGATGATTCATAGCTCATAGGCATAGGCGTCTACCTTGTATTGGCAATAGGTTTGTTTCTGTAAGCGATCCGTGAGTTCCGAACAATTTGATACGTGTGTTCGCTGCATAAGTGGCACATATCTACATATGCAGTTAATATGTATCTGCCAATGCACAACAGAGCGAATGTAATAAGCGGTTTGGTAACCGACAGCAACTACTGCTGAAGCAAAAGTAATCCTCACAAGCGAATTGCGTATCGAATTTTGAATAAAAATAATTTCACCTCAAAACTCTGTATTTTCTGTGGAATATTGAAAGTGTAAAACATTATTATGAACAACTAAAATTTGTTCAAGGTGTTCCTGTGTGAAATTAGTTCTTTTAGATGTTAAAGCGTCTTTAAAATTAGACAATGTCCGTTCCACATCACAAAATATTTATAAAAAATTATAGGATAAATATACAATATAAAACGGATTTTTGAAAATACTAAAAGTTGTAACCAAATAACACTGAAAGAAACGAAACCAGAAACAATTCTTTATACAGGTTGGCCCAAAATGACCGAAGGGGTTTGAGTTCATTATAACTTCTTATTTAAGACATAATTATTAAATTTTTTTTATTTTAAATACAGTACATATATTAATGGAGAATATTTTTAATTTAATTATGAAAAATTATATCTCGCAAGTGGTGGCCATTTTCTGCTTCGCATATTCGTGCTCTTTCCAAAACATTTTCCATAACCTTTCGCAAAACTTCAGGTGTTATGTTGTTGATTTCGTCGCGTATATTATTTTTTAATTGCTGTATGGTTCGAGGCTTATTAATATAGACTTTTCCTTTCAAATAACCCCAAAGGAAACAGTCTGAAGCGATTAAATCCGGTGAACGCGGAGGCCAATTAAAATCGCTTGTACGGGAAATAATTCGTTCACCAAAGATGTCGCGTAAAAGAGCCATTGTGTCCCTCGCAGTGTGCGCTGTGGCTCCATCCTGTTGGAACCATACTTGCGGATGGTTTTCCACGGCTGGCCTTAAAAAATTTTCCAACATTGTCCGATATCTAACACCAGTGATGGAAACGGCGACACCGTGTTCATTTTCAAAAAAATATGGGCCAATTATCCTTTCCGACGAAACACCGCACCAAACGGTACACTTAAGTGGGTGTAATTCTCGCTGTTGAACTACTCTTGGATTTTCCGTAGCCCATATCCTGCAGTTTTGCCTATTAACGAACACATTTAATTGGAAATGGGCTTCGTCGCCCATAATAAAATTATGAATAAAATCATGATTTTCTTCTGCTTTTTGCCGAAAATAAATTGCATAATCAAGTCGTTGCTGGTAATCTGTCGGTTTCAATTGTTGGACAAGCTGAATTTTGTATGGAAACATTCTTTCTTGAGAGGCCAAGTTGTGTCGAACGTCTCCTGGTTGATGTTTCTCCATCTTCTCGCATACTCCTGTACCCGTTCAATATTGTCATCCGTGTGCACCGTTCGTCGTCTGCCGGCACCAGGAAGGTTCCTTACTGCCCCTTGTTCTCGAAAATTTGCAACCAGACGGTTTATTGTTGACTCTGAGGGTCCAACCCGCACATTAAAATAACGACGATATGCACGCTGAGTCAAAACAATGGATCGTTGATTTGAGAAATAAAGTTCATTGATTTTGGCACGTTGTTCAATTGTGTACTGTTCCATTTTAAATTCCCCAAGTCTTCTTTACAAAATACTGAAAACAAAAAAAAAATATATAATAAAAAAGTTATAAGGAATTAAATCACCTTCGGTCATTATGGGTCACCCTGTAGAAGAGAATAGAAAATATACTATCTCAAGAACAATAAATACATGTATGTATATGCATGTATAACAGCATGTAAACACGAGAATACACTTTGGAAATTAGCGGATGTAACGAAATAATATATAAATGTATATTCTGTCTTACACGCTACTGTAAAGTCGAATTTATGAATGTATAGACACGATAACGACGGAACAACATCTGCTCGATGAATGCAATCGAGGAAGAAAATAGTGGAGCTGTTATAAGTTATAACAGCTCCACTATTTTTATGTTATAACTTATAACATGCGTACTATACCTGAGACCGCCGACGTTTTATATGACAATTGGTCATTCAATCGCTTCTATCCGCTCTCTGGTTATAAGTTATAACTTACAACCGAAGTACACCATATTCCAGTCTGTCATATTAGAATTTGACTGTCCTTTTTCGCTTGGTTTGGATCCGGTTTTTGAATTCATTTTTAAGTATAACATAATTAAAGAAATATAAATATAAATAACGTCTAAGGTCATATGCATATAAAATAACTAACAAATTTAGATACAAATTGTAATTTTACATTGATTTTTAGGAAATTTCATTTAAATATAGGTACATAGAATTGAAACCCAAAATATCACATTTTAAACTATAAACAATGAAAAAGAATGAGAAGAGACTTTCAAAATAGATTCGCGTTTTTCAGACTAAAACATTATTTTGAATCATGCAAACACATGTGTGTATATATTTAACATGTACCTATATTACAGAATTCCTGGATTTTCTCAAGCATAAAAATAAACACCAATAATAATACAGGAATACAAAAAAAATACCCATGCAGTGCGAGATCGGATTATGTTTATTAAAAAAAATTACGCCACGCCAAAAGAACTTTTACAATTTGTGTTCTTTAAAGAGGCCGGTGGGAGAGGCGTTTTCGACATATAAGCTTATATTGTTTAATAACAGCAATTATTACGTTGCAGAAAATACGTCAAAAACCTGTTGTTTCGACAAATTGGCTCCGCTTGGTTACATAAAATGCCGTTGCGAAATGAAGCTGATTAAAAAAAGTAAATAAACAGTGGAAAAGGTGAAATGTTTGGAAAAACGCGCAAATACGTAACTTTATATGTTATTTTGAAACCTAAACAATCGATCATTTGGCCTTGCCTGTATTTGTATATGTCAGTACATTATATACACATTCTGTACGGACATAATTATGGTAGCGTTTGCGATTCTAGGAATACGAAGCCAGTATCTACATACATATACTTAAAAATGTATTATTTTAATGTTTACTAATCAGTTCGTGGTTTTGCGGTCAATAAAATTTTGTTGATTCATGAGAAAGGAAAAAAAACTGTAACGTAACTAGAGATTCCGTGGATATAGTAATGGATTGGTGTTTTTTAAAATTGTGCACGTTTAAGAAAAATGAAACCGTTTCCGATGATTATTTTTAAAATTAACTGCAATCATTTTAATCTATCAATTTACAAATTATAAATGTTTACAAAGGTGCGCATATAATAATAAAGGAATTACATATTTGTCTTCTATATTAATGATGGCGAGGACCCTGCCATAAAATAACAAGAATCGCAATGAAATAAATTAGATACAGTAGAGCGCCATCTAACATAAGTGGAATGAAGTAATCAGAAGGTCTAATCTCATATTAAAATTTAAAAATAAATTCATATTTATTCACCGATGTAATCTATTAATTAGTTTTATTTATTGAAATACAAATTGCAATCAATAAGAGCAACTAATTCATCCGTGGAAAAAGTAAATGGATTTCTCTTAAAATTGAGAAAATACATATCACATTAACAATTCTGATACATTAAACAATATTTGATTATATAAATGTGATATTAAATTTACTTGTAAAATTTATTATTTATTTTTTTATATATGAATATAATTTCCAAATTTTACTTTTTCTGGTCTCTAGAGGAACACTTCCTGCAGATGTAATAAATAGAAATTGAGATGTTAAAATTGCTGTTGATATAACATCAATTTTAGATTTTAGATTCAGCAACCTCGGTAAATCAACCAACTCCAATGGAACTAAATAAAGATACATACATACACATAGGGGGTGAGCCACAAAAAAAAAATTTCAGAGTATGCTATGAATGAAATCAGTTATGTCTTAGATTGATTAAGTGATCTAACCTACATTTCGTGCTATTACTAATCGTGAATCGTAACCTGTCAATTTGACTTATGATTGTTTACAAATGACACTTCGTCAAGTCTAAGCTCAGACATGACTTATATGTCTATTTCAGTCGTTCATGGCCTACCTAGGATACAGAGTATGCCATGAATAAAATCACTAGTGTCTAAATTTGATTCTACTGAAACCTATCTGTCACTTTGCTTAATTTAACGATAGTTCAAACTACATAATCTATTTTAAAAATTGAACAAAAAGATATAGATTGTCAAAATAAAAGTAATAATGATATTAAATAGAGTGTGTCATATGGCCACCACCCACATCTCTGCGCAGAGTAATTATTTTTTTAAGCGAACTAAGAGCATTTTGAAGAATTTCTAATATATTATTGATTTCTTCAGTCTTGTTAGTGATCCTTTGTTTTAAATCGCTAAAATCAACAACGGATGTTTCAAATATCGAATTCTTTAAATGTGACCATAAAAAGAAATCGCATGGTATTGTCAGAAGATCGTGGTGGCCACATAATATCTGTGTTCAGGCTAATGATGTGATGTCTGTATATAGGCAATGTTTGCATTGGAAGTATGTGCACTAGCTCCATCTTGTTAGTCTTCCTGTAGCTTATCATCGTGTAACATATTAGCTAAAATTTCCAACTGGGTACCGTTCAGCATTTATTGTTCCTAAAAAGTTTAAAAATGACACTATTTTGCCAACATATTGTTTTAGAAATCTAATCAAATGGTTTTAAAAACTATTTTTAACATACCTTCAAAAAAATATGGGTCCAATAATCCTTGTCTTGCCAAAACTTTCCACACTTCTTGTTTCTCTGAATAAATTCACAAAACGATGGATGCAAACACGGAAATGGTCATATGGGACAGCGTCATTTACAAATTCGTTTAAAAAATCTTTGTAGGCATCTCTCAGAGAATAAGTCTATTCACCATCGATTTTTCTGTCATTTCTTAAATAAATCTCAACCATATTATCTCCTTTGCTGCTCAGTAAATACATAAACAATTGTTTAATGATAAATTTGTAAGAATAATGGAAGATATTAGCAGATTGACAATTTAATCATTGAGTGACAGATGACATTTCACAAACTAAATATGAATTATATTTCGACATGACTGCTATAGTTATCTTTCTCGTTCATAATCTACTTGAAACTTTTTTTTTTGTTCACATCTTATCATACGGCGGACAATTACTGTAATATTGTGATGTGATATACACAAATCTTCAAAAAGGTAAATATACGAGGGAAGATCAGTAAGTACCCGTGTTTGAAGACAGGTGGCGCTGCTGAGGGAAGTTGGCATTACCGTCGTGTACTACCATCTGTCAGACAACACCATAATAAATTTCAGACTGATTCATAGTTTTTATTTGGCAGCCAGTTGTATCACACGTGTTTCGTGTTTCTCGATAAAATGGAAAAAGAGCAATATCGATCCGTAATTCGGATCCATTATTATACGCCAGAGTCCAAGCGACAGTCAAAACAATGGATTTTTCGGGGTGAATCTGCTCCGAAGACGGCAAAGACGGTGCCATCGGCCGGAAAGGTCGTGGCCACGATTTTTTGGGATTCCAACGGAATAATCCTCATGGACTTTTTGCAGAAAGGAAGAACGGTCACGGGGCAGTGCTACAGTGAATTATTGGACCGATTCGATATAAAATTGAAGGAGACATGGCCCCATTTGGCTAAGTAAAAAGTGCTGTTTCACCACGATAATGCACCAGCACATTCATCCAGAATTGTCGCGGCAAAGTTGCATGAACTGCACTACGAATTGCTGCCGCACCCACCGTACTCGCCTGACTTGGCTCCCTACGACTTCTTTCTGTTCCCCAACATGAAAACGTGGCTCGGGGGAAAAAGATTCAGCTCAAACGAGGAGGTTATCGTCGAGACAGAAGCGTATTTTGCAGAGTTTGACAAATCGTATTTTTGGGAGGGGTTAAAGAAATGGCAGAAACTTTGGGAAAAGCGTATTGTACTAAAAGGTGAAAATTTGTGAAAAACTTGCGTCTCCTTTCCTAACACGGGTATTTAATGATCCACCCTCGTATACGGGGTTGGGCAGAGTAACGCATCAGTCTAATATTTCCGTAAATATAAACTTTAGAACAAAATGTTGTCAACAAAAGTTTTTTGACAAGTTATTTTGTATTGGCTTCAATCATTTGCGTTTTTTTTCATGATGATTACATATGACAGCAAAAAAATTTTTTTTTTTTAAATATAAATAATATTTTCTTTTAGAAAATTCAGAATCTTTATTAATTTCTGAATATGAATATGTACTTTTTTCATGGGGTTAGATAATAAAAATATTGAGGAAAAAATAAAATTTAATTAACGTACATTTGGACTAGTGCAGTGTTTTGTAGATTGCTTTGGAAATTGTACATTTTTTTGACTGTCATTGAATTATTGACGTTTCACAATAAAATAGTTTCCATCGTAAAACTTGCTTTTTTAAATACGTGTTTTGTGTGACACTTCCTTCTTTTTCGATATTCTAATCCATTTTTAGTCAAAATTCTGCCAACAGTCCTATGCGCAATTCCAAATCTACTATGTCTTGAGCAGATTGGATGTGCCTGCTTCATGTGGGGCCAAAACAGGAGGTCGTCCACTTTTCGGTAAATTCATGCATGCATTCATGCACCTTCTTCACATTCCTTAATTGTGCGGTAAATGGTTGACAGTCCAATATTTTGGTCTCGAAAAATGCTAACAATCTCGCGTTTAGGTACTCGTCCAACTAAATTATATATATACTTTCGTATTTCAATCTTGTATGACATCTTTCAAAACTATTTCTGACAAATCTAACATGTCACCATAGTAACTAACAAACGAGCATCTTTTCTAGCCCAGTGGTAACTAATTTGGACCATTTTTGGTAATAAAATTCCTAGTCAAAACTTTTTCTCAAAACGTATGTTCCATACGTTATATCTTTCGAAGATGTGAAACCGAAACATTTTTGTTATTTTCTATGCACGAGGACAGTTGCTGCTTTTTTGTTTTCCAGGTTATATAAATACATCTCATTACGGAGAGTTGTGATATACACCGTTACATTAAAAGACTTCTTGCATTATGTAACTTACTGATATATTATTAAAAATACTTTTGTATATACAAAATTGGTGAGGTTTTGCCTACTCAAGTATGTTTCAAATTATTCTGTTAATTACTGATATATTGAATATATTATTTATCAACATGCTGCTAACTAAAATGTAATAATTTGCATACTTTTAAATTTAATTTAAAAATGTTACGCTTTACATAGAAGGGCTCTTGCTATGTACTATTTATGCATGAGTATATATGAACATACATATACGCTTTCACTTAATATACTCCCGCTTTTGACGTCAGAATCGGCAAGCCCGACCGGTTTGGAAGTCCCAAACCGGTTCTCTTTTTAAATATTATTATTATTATCACGATCATCAACTCTGAGTGTCTGCGTATTTGCTTGGCCAGCTCATCTACTACACTCACATAACCTGTCGGATCGGTGTAGATTATCGGCTACGTCATAACTTTCACGACTGCCGGCGAACAACCGAGCCCAGCCCAACTAAGCCTCATTTGTCGCCGAGGTCCGGTAAAATAACCATCCATCTACTGCATACTTTACTACCTGTGAGGAATTCTTCGACTGGTTGGTTGGCCCGCTTTTCACAAAGTACCGTTGCTGTGACCACATGCGTCTTTATTTTGTTGTCTTGTTTTTTTTCGTATGGCTTCGTTCGATTGCATCTACGTCAGTCTAGATGGAACAGGTGTCTTTAAAAGAGATGGGTCCGTTTTCCAGTTACGAAAAGTAATTTGATGATTTCGTGAGCGTAGGTTTTATATTCGATGGTAATTACTTTTCAAGAAAGTTAAGTCGATTTTTGTGGTGTGTTTATAAAATTATTTATATGCAAAAGGTCATGTTTAAACATTCATCGAGTATTTAATGTAGAATATATTTAATCGAAAATTGTGTTTTGCTAACTATGGTTTCACTTGTTTAGTCTGATTATGTTGTCGCATATAATTTAAAACGCAGGTTAATTACAATATGTTGTAATTTTAATATATCGTAACTAATATGGTTTTAGCAAAAATGAGAAATAATTTATATTATTTATGTGTTAAACTAGTAATATGAAATAAAAAATATGCTGTCCATGTATCGTTATTTACAAAGACAAAAATTAAGCCTAATATTAAAAAATAGTTTTTACTATGTAGCTTAAGGGCAGTTTAAAAGAGAATATTGAGCGAGCAGTCGTTATCTCTCTGTAAGCAATAGAAAGTAGAATATTATTTTCACTAAATATTTCACAAATTTCAAAATTTGAACATTTTCAAGATTTGCTTGCATTTTATCAACTGTAAACGAAAACAACTAGAACTAAATAATACTATCCTAGTTTATGTCTTTTCATCTTCCGGTTTAAGACTATTTAATTATCATCTCTTCTTTATATTCTTTTCTATTTTGGGACATGTTTTTTATGTTTCTCCATTACATATTTCTCTCTATTGCGGCTTGTTTAACCTCATCCTCCCACGTTTTTCCGGATCTTTCCTTGTTCTTTGCTTAGGGTCTTGCTTCATATACTTTCCTTGTTATTCTTTCGTCTGGCATTCTGTATATATGTCCTAACTACGCCAACTGTTTTGTATTTTTTTATCGACGTTTTTTATATTTAAATGTTCTCTGTATGTGTCTGTCCTTTAACTTTTCTCAGAAATCTCATTTCCATAGCATTAATGCGTTATTTGTCTTTGCCATTACTTCACGTTCATGTAGTAGTGTCGAAGACAACACTTTCTTTATAACCTTTACTTTTATGTCTTTAGGTATTTCTTTCTTCCGCAACAAAGATCTCAGTACATTGGATATTTTCCCCACTCTTCCTAGTCTATCATTAATTTATATTTCCAGTATTCCGTCTTCTTGTATAAACGTGCCCCAATACAACTTCTAATGTACTCTATTACGAGGGTCAGCCTTTATATTTTTACAAAATCTGGGAAGAAAACAAAATTTTTGGGAACAAACTATTTTATTGTTTTCCAAAATATTCGCATTTATGGTCTATACACTTTTGCATGCGTACGAACCAGTTCTCAAAACATTTTTTCCACTCTGAAGGTTGTATCTCAGAAACATGGTTTTTCGACCACTTCTTGAGGTGTTGAAAATCGCTGTCCACGCGTTTTTTGTTTCAAAGTTGGGATCAAAAAGAAATCGTTCGGCGACAAGTCAGGTGAATATGGACAATGAGACATTATTTCAACACTTTTCTCCTTCAAATAGTCAACTGTTAGATGTGCTAGATAGGGACTCGCATTGTCGTGATGAAGAATAATGCGATGTTTTCGGTTGTTCTTCCTGACTTCGTCTATAACTTTTGGCAAACAAATTACTGTATACAATTCAGCGTTAACAGTTTTTCGGTCCTCTAAAGGAATTATTGCGTTGTGTCCTGTACAGCCGAAGAAACAAGCGATTATTTTCTTGGAAGTGCTTCTAGCACGAACAACTTTTGTGGAGTTCGGTTCGTCTTGGACCACCCATACAGTAGATTGTTGCTTGGTTTCCGGCTCATACCGATATATCCATGTTTCGTCACCTGTGACAACATTGTATACGGATTTTGCGGTTCCTACGTCGAATTTTTTGCGCATCTCTTTAAACCAATTGACACGAGCTGCTTTCTGTGCTTCGGTCAAGTTATGTGGAATCCATCTGGAACATATTTTTTTACAAATAAATGTTCATGTAAAATCGAATGAATTGCAGTCTGCGATATGCGAGGAGATGCCTCTACCTCACTATAAGTCACATGTCGATGGTGTTTCATCATATTCCGTACAGCATCGATGTTTTTTTGGAATCACAACAGTTTTTGATTTCACGTTTACATGATTCATCACTCACTGAGGGACGACCATGACGACATTCTGCAAACCAATATTGTAATCTGTCTTCTCTGATGGTGCTTCATTACCAAGAGCTGACCGAAGCGATATAATGCATTCTTGTTTGGTTAAGCCTTTTCTATAATCGTAGAAAATCATCCAACGAAACCTTCACGAGTAATCTCCATTATTTTACAAACTCACTGTCTTGGAACTGTCACTGTTAACAAACTACTGACTCAATTTCTAGCTATCGCGGATTTCTCATTGACAAATGTCAAACTTTAAGAATATAGTGATTACATATGTCAAAAGCACCATCTAGTGGTCGATTGTAAAAATATAAAAGGTGTCCCTCGTATCTGTCCATCTATTATAATATATTTTTCTTGCTTTGTTGTTGTAATGTTGTTGTCTTGGTCTTTTCAGTGTTTATTTTCATGTTGATCTTCTTTGATTCTTCGCTTAGGATGTCTATATTATGTCCTGACTTTGCCACTACTGCCGTCCATATCATCTGCATATACATAGTAACTCCGACAGTACCTTTCGCAATTTTCCATCTGAAATGTTCTCATTTTCTCTTTTGCTCTTTTTACAGCATTGTCTAAGACTTTGGTTATGTTAAAAAATATTTCTGAGAAATTTTCTCATAGAAAACATTTCTGATTCAATTTTGATAATGACTTCTAGTCGAGCAACTAAAAGCACGTGTTCATTTGATTTGTTAAAATAAAGCTTATTCTTAAAAAGAAAAAAAATTATAACATTCTATAGATTTGAATGTAAAACCAAAAGTATTATACAGAAACTATTTCTGCTCGTATGAAAAATGACATAAAGTGTTAATCTGTTTTTGTTTTATTGTACTATTTATGCTTATTTTATAGTGCACAGTACATTTGTTAAATAAAATTAAAAGAAAATAGTAATTGTTATCTGTTATTGAAATTAATACAAGTTTGCTATACAGAATTTAATAAAATACTATTCATTGTCTACCAACATACTAATAATTGATTACAAATTATGTTCGTGTTTTCAAAAATATCTCTCAACTGGTCCCGAGTTATAATTTGGACAGAACTGATAAGCATTCCTTGACTCCACAATATTATGTATTCAGTTAAGATATATTTAAAAAAAAAAATTTTGTTTAATAACTTGGTCGAGCTGTATAATAAACCTATAGAATTATAAAATGTCAAAAATTATTTTAATATTATGTAACCAATTGTTACCTTTTTATTCTGCTAATTGACCTAGCGTTGATGTGTTACATGCTGCTGGCAAGAGACGAAAGAAGTTAGCGTTACTTAGCGAGTTTGAAAGGGAACATGTCGGGATGCATTGTATGGGTGCATGCTTCCGCGAAACCGCGCGTCGTCTGGGTCGAAGTCTCAGTATTAACCAGGACGCACGGCGTGCGTAGAATGTCGAAGGGAGAAAAACTGTAGAAGTCTTTGTCGATGTTTTCTACTCGATGCATTATGCACTGCAACGAATTTCACTGACTGCAAAACATTATGTGTTATGAGAAGCAACGGTAGCGTGTCGAATAGCATGCATGAATCTTGTTCCGCATGAATCCAGCGAGTTGGAAACCTGTAAATCTCGCGTCATGGGAGACATAGTGAACGTATAGTCGAAGCGTACATTCAACCCTATCATTACTATCAACAGGATAGTATAAAGCAGTATTGCATACGGAGGCCATACACGTCTATGGTTACATTATGTAGCCATTGTTCCACATTCAGTAGTGCTCCCCTACATTGTAAGCTGCAAGAGTACAATTACACGTGGCACATATAGTATGAACCTTTATGGAACACCACCACATAGCTTCCCTTGTCTGCTCGTACCTCTAACTCAATCGTATTAAACATGTCTGGAACATCGGAACGGTCGGATACTTTAGCAATATCCAGCTGTTCTAGCTAATGTTGAAGAGCTCTGGACACTAGTTGAAATGACATGGCTGACCATTCTTCCACCCTCTATACAGTGACTGATACATTCAATGCCACGTCGCGCTGCTGCAATACACCGATTCCAGGAGGATACCTCTGCTATTAGACAGGCGCGGCTCGTGATGACGTATTGTTTGGCCGCGTACAATGATGCGAGTGCTTCGTGTATTCTCGTGTACTAACTGTAACGTTTTCTTAGTAAACACCGAAAACACATGAGGCACTCGCATCATTGTACGCGCCCTCCCAAAACGTCATCACGAGCCGCGCCTGCTATTAGAACATCCCCCCCTGCAACCGCCTATAAGTTTTTTTCTCGCTTCGAATGTACAGACTATACTGGTCACTTATGCCTAAAAGTGTATATGATTGAATGTTCAAGTTACGATTAAAAATTATCCTATCTCACATGTGCTTAATTACGTTCGAAAAGATATTTTTCATATCATTTCGTAATAAAATTAACCATAATATTACACATTTAAATCGTAAAATTAATTACATCTGAGTATGTGTTTTAAGACAATTTTTTATTGAAGTGGCTACAAAAAGGTATAATTTATATCTACCTATGTATTAATATTTTCTACACGAATTTATTTTCCTTTAAAGCACTTTAAAGTCTGCAACAAGTCAGAGTTTTTCGAACGATGGGATTAATATCTAGAGATTCCAAACTACTCATTTCTTAAAAAAATTTAAAACTGCTTGAACTTCTTCAAGTAAAATTTGTTATGTTCTGTACTTTTATATTTATTATTTTTTTTTGGTAAAATGCATTATTAAAACTAATATTATTATTGAACAATTAACACTAATAAATAATTTTGATTTTGTAACTGTTAGTGTTACTATGTATATTATAAACATAAAAATAAAGAAACAAGTCTATAAATACAAAGAAACAAAAGTAAAGAAAAACATTGGAACGTATATGCTGTCAGACTGGTCATGTAGAATCTGTCTTTCATGTTTTCTCATTTACCACCGCCAGTATATACCAAAGCCTGCATCCCGCACGATATATTCGAATGACCTTGATCTCAAAGAGTCTTTCTCACGCTGTTTGAGCTGCTGCCCCAAGGGTCCAAGGGAACATCTGTACACCCATACAACGACTTTACAAACAATGCCATTCCAAGGTCCCTCTCCCTTCGTCACCCCTCGCTTGTATTTTCTCCCTTTTTTCTTTGCTTTCTTCCACTAGAATATCTCGTTTCGAGTTCTTTCTTTTTTGGTCGGCTTTATTCTCTCTTCTTTTCTATCGTTAATGATACAAGCGTTGCACGATCTTTTAGGAACAGGTACTTTATTTGACTTTCTAAATTATTTCGATTTTAGTTGTGTTCAGTTTTTCGGCAATATGTGAATGTTACTTAAATAATTATAAAAAATGTTAGGTAAAAAATAAAACCTACTTCCAAAAAGAAAAAACAATAATTTTGTCATAAAAAGAAAAAAAATAAATATTTTTTCATTTATTACATAGAACGAATCAAATTCAACTTTTTGGAGTCTGCGCTGAATTTAAAACAAAATAAATCAATATAAAATGAACACACGCAGCGTTTTATATCGATTTTTTTTTTTTGCTTAAATTAGGCGTCGACTATCGAAGTTTAATTCGATCCGTACTGCGTAATTAAATAAAATACAAAAGTTGATTTTTTGAAAGAGCAAAATTATTGATTGTTCCTTTTTTGCCTTTTTTGTTTGCGGTCTTTTTTTAAATAGGTTTTATTTTTTCAAAAAATTTTTAGTTTTTTATTTGCATTCATATATTTTTATTTATAATGGGAAAGCCTACAAAAGTTACTGCCCGCATGAAAAATAATTTGCAAGACAGGCAACAAATAAAAAAGTAAGCTTGAAAAGCTAAGAGAAGACAAATAATGAAACGTGGTGCATAAAAGTAACTCTGTACAAGAACAAAGGCTCTTTAAAATAGCGAGTATGTAAATTCTAGGTTAGGTCGAGAAACTGCGTAAAAAGGTGTGAGCTGCGTTTAATAAATAAGCATCTTTTAAATCAGACTGCCAATTGCCGAGCACCATATCGATATTGACATAAAATTATAATAAGATAAACGCGTATATAACTTTTAAAGAATTGAAAGATGTTTATGTCGGACAAAATCGTTAACGTGCGAGCAATCTAATAGGTAAAAAGTGGTCTTTTATTTGTACTAGCTTAGTACTAGTCCGATACCGCATCACGATGATATGGGACCATCTTGTATGCACCCTCTATCAAACGCATCCAGAATCATTAAAATCGATTAACCCATAAAAAAATACGATTTGATACCGCTCCTCCATTTTGGAAGTCGGTTAAAAAATGAAATAAAATTGAGGCACAATTAAGGAGCTTTGCTCCAACATTTGATGAAGTCTGTGTGACTGCATAAAACAACATTTGGTTAATAAGGTGAAATCATTTCGAGAATACAACATACGTCATAATGCGCTATGAACATATTAGAGTTGGGCGAGTTATTATAACCCATCTGATCCAGTTTAGGGGTGGTTGTATAACAGTTGCGTGCCGCTTACGATTAAGTTATTATTAAGGTATTGGTATTTATGTTTTGTTGTTGCTTCTTTGAATTTAATAAATGATTGTTCTTTAAATAATTATCTTTATCAATATTTCTATATTATTCAATCGATAAGTTTAAAAACTATATACATATTTGATTCTATTATATAAATAATTAGAAATTACATATTTATATAGTCACTTTTTATACCCCATATATTATATATATATATATATATATATATATATATATATATATATATATTGGTATTAACATACATGTAACATGTAAGTACACTGTTATTGCTTTTATTGCATATGTATTGTAATATTACTTGCAAAAATAATTTTCTAAATAATTTCATCTTCCATATCTTACAGATATTAACTTGTATTAAATATAAGAATATACTCTTTAGACAACATGAAATACTTATATGTATCTTTATCGTAGTTTAGAATAAGCCAATATCTATTTCAAATTATAATAATTATCTCTTTTATAACTTTTAACTGCGACGCTGAGTTCGAGGTAATTCTCTAAAATAAGAAAGCCTACGAATTTATTGAGTTAATTTTGTCGAAATTATACTCGTAGCAATATTCATAAGGAGGTAGATTTAAAGATTCACATTAATACTTCTGTAAATAATAATTTTCTTCCCTAATATTAATTAAATTCATTCGAAATATTGTAGTTTTATGTAAAAACATAATTTTCACAATTATGAAGTTTTTAAATGAATCATCTCTAATACCTTTGCTCTCTAAATCACCTATGCCCCTGGCACTTCTTGTTCACGCAGCTTTGCGATGATGTACTATGTGGTATTCTCTAAATATTTTCACTATACCGTACATTAATAGCTTAATACAGTGGTTCCCAAACCTTTTTGATTCTCGGTGCCTTTACTAAAATCAGTTTTGGGACCGTTCAAGTATTACGTAAGCACTAAAGGGGGGTCCCTGCTTTGCTTATTTTTGATGACATGGCGGCCGGGGGGGGGGTCTGAATGGTGATTACGTTAGCAATATTTATTTATTTACAGTCCTGAATTCAAGTGTCTTGGACTGAGGACGATTAATTTGAGTTTACCAAATTTTTAAATAGAACAAAATAAATAGATATTGTTTATATGTTAATAATATAATATTTACTTGAATGAATATTAAATGTGCACTAAATTTCTTTATAGTTTATAAATTGCTGATTTCATTGTGATAAACTTGATAACTATGATAGTTGCTCATGAATACCAATAAAGAAACTTAAACAGATTTTGTAAAAATAATGCCAATGCTTACGTAAGCATAAGAAAATTACTAAAATTCTGCTTACGTAATACTTGAACGACCCCTTTTCTCAAAGCGCTTTATGTGAAATTCTAAGTGCACTTTGCAAAATAGCGAATATTTTTGTTTTAATTAAAGGATTAGGCAAAAATAAATAAAAGATTTATACTGCCTTAAAACATTTCATGTAAGGTACGTAGTTTACAAATAAATTTCTAATTTCACATATCTGCATATAGCGTCATAGCTTACCAAAGGAATTTAAAGTAATATGTTATTATGTATTCTTTCGTGTTCTAAAATAACGTTTGTACCAAGAATATTTGGTAGTTTTGCTGTTATTTTTAGTTTAAACACTGTCTTTCTCATAATAATGATACCCTGAATATCTAAATATATATAACTTGAATTTTGAAAATGCCATTATACAGCTTCGTTTTATTCTGCTGGAACATATATTCGTAGAGTTTATAAACATTTTAAAGATGTTAAAACACACAAGAACAATTTCGAGTGCATCAGGAAGTTGACAAAACGACAGAGTGTAGTTAGGTAGCTGTATTGCAATTAACATAGTCAGGCGTACCTTACGATGAGACGGTTATTGGATATGTGACCAGTAAATAGCATTGCGGCTCAGTGCGTTCGGCCTTTCGACACCAGAATTTAAAAGAGGGATGTAGATTATGTGTATGAGTAGAGAGAAATATATAAATCTTCATAAAAATTTAAAGTTTAGACGTTATAATATTCATCAATTCTAATTCAAAATAAATTTTCAATTATTACAAGCGAACATATATACATACTTAAATGCTAATTTTGGTCAAGATAGCGATGGTTGAGTCGATTGAGGAGAAGACCATTCGGTTAAACAAGTGCACGTGTTTTGTATTCCTCAAATAGAAATATATAATTGCTATTATGGTGTCAGTAGAAAATGTTAGATTTAATACAAGTAGCATCTTTATTTATTATGAAAAAGTGAAGTGTTTTATTTATAAAAGTAACAGCATGAATAACTTTAAAAAAATACAATCATATCGATTAACTCATTCCTCACCATTATAAGTCCATTCGTAATTGGAAACAATTCCAAATTAGTTTAACGTTTCTGCAGTTCCCATCTAGTCTTAAAATATAAATTTGGTAACTTTTATTTGATAATTAATAAAGTACCATATACAGGGTGGGGCATAGGAACCAAGTGTTTTTGGTTTGGGTAGTACTCGGCCATTAGAAAAGGGAGGGGCGCGCGGTTTATTACAATCCATTCCTCGACTCAAAGCATTTCACTTTCTCAGTTGCCACTTGCCATCATGGAGAGGTGGACGCTAGAGCAACGCGTGTTCGCGTATGATTGTTTTGTTCGAAGTGGCGAGTCGGTGACTGCAGTACAGCGTGAATTTCGCAGAAAATTTAATATCCATCGTAATGACTCTGTTCCTGCCCGAGACACCATCTTACGCTGGGTCAATAACCTTCGAACAGTAGGTTCAATAATGAAAAGAAAGCCGCCCGGTCGTCAACGTACTGTGCGTACTCCTGAGAATATTGAAAGGGCGAGACAAGCATTACTGCGAAGTCCACGCCGCTCTGCACGTCGACATTCAGCTGCACTTCAAATCAGCAATCGCACTGTACGGCGGATTTTGCATGGTGACTTACATTTTCACCCATACAAAATACTGGTTGCCCAACAATTAAATGTAAGAGATTACGCCCAACGCTTGAGTTTCGCACAACAAATGCTTGAACTTGTTCAGGAGAATGAAAACACGTTGTTACTCATGAGTGATGAAGCTCATTTCCATCTTACGGGGGCCGTCAATAAACAAAATTGCCGGTACTGGGCTGACGAGAATCCACGACAGTTACATGAGATGCCATTGCAT
This sequence comes from Melolontha melolontha, assembly GCA_935421215.2. Taxonomy (NCBI): domain Eukaryota; kingdom Metazoa; phylum Arthropoda; class Insecta; order Coleoptera; family Scarabaeidae; genus Melolontha; species Melolontha melolontha. The sequence goes on from OW285238.1 coordinate 39,846,445, forward strand.
AGTCCTAAGGTAACAGTTTGGTGTGCGGTGGGAAAATTTGGCATCATTGGCCCATATTTTTTTGAAGAAAATGGGGTCACCGCTACAGTAACATCTGCGCGTTACATTCATATGGTGAATAACTTTTTCATACCTGAATTGTTAAGAAGAGGTGTGGATATTCAAGATTTGTGGTTACAGCAAGATGGGGCCACGGCACACACCGCTAGAGCATCTATGGCTGTTCTTCGCCACGTGTCTCCAAATCGTCTAATTTCGAGATTTGGTGACGTTTTGTGGCCTCCTCGGTCTCCCGACTTATCGATTTGTGATTTTTATCTATGGGGGTACCTCAAGTCACGTGTTTACGAGGCCAAACCCCGTACGTTAGACGCATTAAAGGAATCGATTCGTTATGAAATCTCCCTAATCGACAGAGACATGCTGGAAAGAGTGGAGGCCAATTTTCGTCAACGGCTGCAACAGTGTATCAATGAAAACGGACATCATATGCCAGATGTAATTTTCCGTACTTGAATATTTCAAAATGCTTTATTATTAGCAATGTTGTACTACCAATAAATTTTTTTTAGAGTAAAAACTAATAATTTTATTATCATTTCAAAAACACTTGATTCCTATGCCCCACCCTGTATGAAAAAACAAGAATGGTTATCTACACTATCGATACTTAACTGTTCCTATCTTGTTGGAAGTAGAAGTAATTTTCTACGTTTAACTCTACAGCATAAACATGTAAATTCGTTACGTTTGAGTACATTAATCGATACATTACTCCGTCAATGAAATGATGGTTGCTACCCAATTAAATTCCGATGTTTACCCTCGCACAGTTACTGAAGCAACTTCGTGTTTCGCTTAGTCGGAGGTTTTTATTTTTATACTCTGCATGCTATTTTACAGACGAACCAGATGTGCAGAGCCAATCATCATATAAAATTATTTCCCAAAGTCAAAAGCTTTTGTAGACGTTTGTTGAGTTACTCATACGTGAAAATTGTCGCTATATATTGTTTATCGCCAATAGCATATAGAATACGTTTTGCATATTATCTAATAATTATTTAAATTACTTTTGCCAGCACAAAATTGTGTTATTTTATATGTCAAAAGTAAGTGAAATTTTTTGTATATTCTTAACTCATCCAAAATTAGTCAACGCAGGAAATTCCTAATAGTAATTCTAAAAAACCTAACCTCAAAAAATTTATGAATATGCGAATTAGCATGTGGTATTTTATACAGCAAAAGATATGTATTGTTGAAAACTATTTTGTGGGAATATATTCTATGTTGGGATATACAAGGTGAAACTCAAAAGTTCCCGACATGTAGTCAGAAATAAAAATGCCTGACTTTCATTCACTCACATTACCTTCAAAGTAGTCTCCTTGGGAGTGCAAGCATCGGTCGGAGCATCTCTGCCACGAAACGAAAGCATTCTGGAAGGCTTGTTTTATTAATGTTTTCAGCACCGTCCGTGATTTAGCTTAAATCTTCAACTCTTCAACTTCATCTTGTGTTTATAAAGAGGAAAAAGTAGCAAGAAGCCACTAAGTACGCTGCAGTAGCGGCTTCTCTAAAAGAGCCATCGAGCCATGGCTCCACACATCATACAAGTCATTATTTTCCATTAAAATAACGATTAAATGATTAATTAATAAATGCCGTCGACACGTAATTGTAATTAGAATTACACCTCTTAAACATTAAACGCCGCTAGCTTGTTTTGTAAATTCAATACGTTTGCGGTAGTTGGTAGATAGAGGGCGTGGTCAGAGAATCAGCAATTCTATGAAGCGTTGAGGCCAGATTTTTTTTGGGCTCAGATCGATCTGACCTGCATCCAGTGTTGACAAGCTCGCTGGCAGATTTTACTTTTTACGAAGAACGTACGGACAATTATCGTCCAGGAGGACTTTTAATTTGAAACTTGACAATCGTACAGTTCTTTAATTATTATTTTTCAACTTTTTAATTTAATATTTAAGTATCGTTTTGTATGCGTGTTAATTAACCATCCTATTTATAAAGACTGAACATGTGCAATTCCGAGGAAAATACAATAATAACTGAGACTTTGGTTAGTCACTTCCAAAGTATCAATATTTAATTCGAGCAAGAATGGAGTTACTGTATCGACAGATTCCTGATCTCAAAATCTCACGAAATTCTTGCCCCGATTGTACAAAATGATTAATGTGTAATTTAAACATAATGCAACTTTTGTTTGTGTCGTTATCAAAGATCCAAGATTTATGTTATTAATACACAAGTAATGTTGGCGATGAAATTGATGAGAAGGCGATGAAAATGATATTCGATACCGTAACAGAAAATTTTGTTAAAAGAACCAAGATTTCAGTCTAAACAGAGGAGACAATTTCTTTAAAGCGCTAATTTAATTTAATGCGATAATTTATATTTTAATACTCAATAAAAATCCAATTACAAAATTAATAAAAATTTTTAATCCGGCGCTGAATTCGTGGAATGAAAGTTAACTATTTTCATTTTATCTTGATAATGCCGATTTACAGCAGTACATATTGTACATTTACGTTACATATATTTTATGAATGTAAAGATAGGTCAATGTTTATTTTCTCTTGTTAGATAATCCGGCTGAGTAATTTTATCTGCGTATTTGTCCCTGTCATATCAACGTAACAAATAGTATGTGTCATACCTTGAATGTTCTTCACTGTCGGCGCCAAAACTATTACTTTTACTTTTCTCTTTGTAAATCAAATATACTACGTACAGCATAATAATCTACTTTTTAAGTAGGTTTTATTTTTATTCTTCAATTTATATTAAAATATTTTAATATCTTTAAGTAATATGCGGAATAATATTAATGCTATTAGAGTATCTTTATCTTGATATCATAACTCTAATCAATGCAAAAAGCTAGAATATATCTAAGTGTATTTAGAATTTTAAATAACATTCTTATAAAGACTTTTAAATTATATTTAATATTAATTAGTTACAAACTCTCAGTTTATATATATACCTATAAGACTATACATTCCAGTCTGGAATTGCAGTCGCTCTTTGAGCTCGTAAGACTCGTTTTGTGGTGAGTCACTCCATTTTCTGTGGTCTATAGATATGTTCTTGCCCTCTTCACAACTTTTCGCCATTCTTCCCTATTTAACATTAATGCTCTCCCTGCTACGGTCCCCAGGTCATTGATATCATCCACTACTTGGTCCTCCCACCTAATTTTTGGTCTACCTCTTGTTAGTGCTCCATATGGCTTCCATCTTGTAATTCGTCTCAACGTTGACCCTTCTTCTCTTCTGTTGGCATGCCCATACCACCTCATTCTCATCGATTTAATAACTTACTATGTTTTCTTTCTCCAATAACTCCTCTATCTCATGATTCATAAGGATTCTATAACCACCATCTTCTTTCTTTGGTCCATAAATTCTTCTGATTATTTTTCTTTCAAATGTTCTTAGAGCTTCTTCATCTTTCTGTGTTAATCTCGTTGTTTCTCCAGCATATGTCACTACCGGCCTAATTGCAGTTTTATATATTCTTATTTTTCTGTAAATGCTGATTTTCTTATTTTTCATATATTTCTTGTATCTATAGTATGCTCTGTTCCCTGCTTGAATTCGATGTTTCACCTCGTCTGTTTTCTGATTCTTACTACTTATCATGGATCCTAGGTACTTAAATGTATCCACTTTCTCAAAATTGTAATTTCCCATCGCTACTTCTTTGCTTTCCCCATAGTTTTCTTGTCTTGCGATTCTCATATATTTTGTTTTGACTTGCTCAAGTCCTCTCTTCTTTGCTTCCGAGTCGAGTCTCAGCAAGGCTTCTCTTAGACTATTTGGATCTCTTGCTATTAATGCTATATCATCTGCATACGCTATTATTTGCATTGATTTCTCAATAATCGTCCGGACGATTAATACATTGTGGTTTTAAAGGGACGCGTCCCTTTAAAACCACAATGTATTAATCCAACCATCTCCCTGCCGTACCCCCGAATTAAATTGAAATTCTTTTGATACATCGTCCTGCAGCAAAACTGTTGCTCTGGATCGTTTCATCGTCATTTTAATTAACCTTATCAACTTTCTAGGTATTTCTAAATTTTCGGCATCTTTGAAGATCGCATCACGTCTCAAGCTGTCAAATGCTTGCTTAAAATCAATGAATAATATTAGAAGTTCGATGTTTTGTTCATAGCATTTCTCTATAATTTGGTTTAATGTATATATAGCATCGATAGTTGATCTTCTCGGTCTAAATCGCAGCTGATATTCTCCAATGATGTCCTCTGTCTGGTTTTCACTTTTTCATATATTAAAGATGTCACTAACTTGTAACATACACTCAAAAGTGATATTCCTCTATAGTTTGCACATAGCATTGGATTTCCTTTTTTGTACTATGGAATTATTAATGCACAACTCCATTCATTAGGCATCGCTTCCTCTTTCTATATCTGTAGGATTAATTTATATATTTGTTGTTTAAGCTCATCTCCTCCGTGTTTTATCAACTCACTGCATATTTCGTCTAGGCCAGGGGATTTTCTTTGCTTCATTTTTCCAATCATTTCATAACGTTCTTCTTCAGAGGGTATCATTTGGTCCTCATACTCTTCTATGCCAAAGGAATCGCTATATTCATCTTGCTGTAACTGCTTATGTTTATTTAGTAGCCCTTTAAAGTATTTCTCCCATTCTTCACTATCGATGTTTTCTTTTCTTACTTGTTGATATAACTTGTTGTTGTTATTGCTATCATTCTCAATAACATCCATCATTTCGTCAATCCATTGTCTTTTCTTCCGCTTTACCAGTTTCCTACCTTCTCTTCTCTTTTTACTATATTTTTCATAGTCTTCTTTCGCTCCTGTATTTAACCATTTTAGTCTCATTTCTTTCTTCCTCTTCATTGCTCTTTCACATTCAATATCAAACCATCCATTCCTTTTCTCTGCTTGTTTCCTTCCTAATACTTTCTTTGCTGCTGCTGTGATACTGTTTTATTTTGCTCCATTCCGCTTCAATATCTTCATTTTCATACCTTTGCACTAGTTGAACTTCCATTTCCCTCTCATATCTCTCCCTTACTTCTTTTACATCCAGGCTTTCTATATTCCATTTTTTCCTCCTTGCTTTCTTTCTTTCATTTCTAATTATTCTTAAGTTTAATTTTGCAATTACTAGATAGTGAAAATCTCAGTTAATTAAGTTAAAAGCTTATCCATCTTCCAAGTTGGAACATACATTTAGTCGTAATTTGTATCAATAAATTTTATTTAGTTTCGTTAGACTTATCAACAGTACATATTTTCCTGCAACATGCAACACATCAAATAGTATATCCTCCTGACGTGACATAAGTATTTTTTGAGTTTAGTCATATTATAACAATGGAACATTACCGTTAAATAAAAAGAAAACATGACATTAAACGTCCAATTAACTACATATCAGTAACTCAAGAAAACAATGTGTAACTGTGACCTTACGGTTTTCTTTATCGAATGCGAAAACAAAGGTGATAGCACATTCAACGCCGCCTACGGTGTAATTTTGTCACTACCTACGTTATTGCGTTTTTTTCATTTATCTGTTCACGTGTATACCATAAGCGAACGTAAATAAAATTAATCTGCTTCATAAAAATAAGAATGTCACGATATTTTTTACGACTTACAATTTGCACGATCTTCGATAGTTCTATTGTTAATTTCAGATTCGTAAATAAATGTCACGCCTAAGTTGGTCGTAGAAATATGAGTTTTCCGGATATGTGCTACAAGGGACCTGATAATAAATATTCGTTTACTATAAAATGTCTTTCCTTATTATTATAATAGTTTCCCTTAACAGGCCTTGAATGTAACATTGTAGGCTCGTTATGACTTGAGCTGTATGGTACACTACGGTGGTACCGTGGCTAGCGCTACTCACCATTATTGCCACAGAATTACCTCCAGCAATGGTACTCTGCCACTTTGCAATGCAATCGCCTGACGTCACATGCTAGAGTTTGGTACCCTGCCTTCAAAGCGATCGTGGAATTCAGGGGATCGCTTTTAGTGGATGGTAAACATCTATTTCTTGTACAGCAATAGGTAAACCGCTGTGTGTTAGAGTGCGAGAGGTAGAAAATGTGTGCGCCAAATGTTTAAAAGTAAGAAAAGTAGGTAAAATAATATTTTACTACAAAATTTAAATTAGTTTCGATTAGACATTTCTCGAAAGTAACGTACGAATCATTTCCTTAATTCTCTTGTATGAAAAATATATTAATGAAGTTAGAAGTTATAAGTTATAACTTCTAATTTCATTCACCTAGTTCAAGTAGGTAGTATATATAAAATATATGCAAAATATGTGCTGCCAGGCTTTGAAAGGCTGTGTGACAAGATTTTAATAAATCGAGGTTTCTTTTGTTTTCGTAGCTTTTATTGCATTTGGTTATAAAAATAATATAATAAATAGTAATAAACACAGCTTCTAATCTAGTAATATATTATCAGAATGTGTTTTTCTGGATTTTAGTTAAATTTACACCTTGTTTTAGAATATTGTGAATGAACACTTTACAATTGACTACTTACAACATGGAAATTCAATGAAACTAAAACTTCAACACTAATAAAAGGCCTTTGTTGTTTATAATAATAGTTCTTAACGACAGTAATAAAATTTTCTAAGAATAGGGGCTTTACTTCAGCTCCAAAATGTCCATTTTCGATCAATTATGGAAGTTAGTAGAGTTGCACACTTTGTCTCGAATGCATGTATTTTAAGGACGGCTTGTCGTTAAAATATTACGATTCGTTTTAAGTTTAAATTGAATTCACAACCAAATACAAATACATGCGTATTATTATTTATGATCCATAAATACAAATGGCTATTATGATTTTGTATAATAACAATATCCAGTGCATACTAAAATATCACTCTATTAATTTATGAGATCCGGCAAATCATTTCAGAGAATATTTAGATAAATAGTTAAATGTGGGATGCACTACATACGGTCCTGCCGTACCGCAAACATCCTCAGCTCTACTTATGTGGCATCAAATTCTTCACGCGATCAGCTTCATAAAACACAAAATTGACACGGCTTTTTCATTTTTATTTGTTTGTAATAAACTTCCATCGCTATGGAAATATTAATTACCGCTTACTTAATTTTTACGAATAATTTCTGCGAGATATAAATGTCATTTTTGACACCAGTATGAAATAAATTCAATTCTTTTTATTTAAAATTCATTAAACTTGCAGTATGAAATAAACCGTTGTATTCACCACGAACGAAAAGTATTTTTAAAGGTCTTCGCAAGTAATTCCGCCCTCAGAGAACGCCCCGGCCGTAAACAACTTTCTCGTCCTATAAAATGTCACTTTCGTTCTTGATAAATAAAATCCTTTTAAAAAAGGTATATAACCCCTTACCACAATTATTAGTCGTATCCTAAATACGTATTTCGACAACTAAGTTGTCATCATCAGTAGGTAAAAACTACTGATTAAAAGTCGCACATGGGGCACAGTAAAGTAAGAAAAACGCTTCCGCACAACTACTATACACTGCAACCCTGTAAAGACTAAATTTAACATGCCAATCTCAAAGCTACGAGACAAACACTTGCGTCTTAAGGAAAAAGTTTAACCATGTGTTAAATTGTCGGACAAAGGAACGGCAGAAATTCCTCTCTAAAAGAGGCGCCAACTAAAAACGATTTATTTTTTTTTAATTTTTTTTTTTTTTTTTTTAAACTACGATGACATACTATTAAACTTAAATGAAACACCTTATATTTTCACAAAACACTAGTATATTTAACTATATGTATATTTCATGTGCATTGCACACATAATAAAATCCTATTAATTTATTTTAGAGAATAATTGCATTGTCACGTAATGACTTCTTCAAGTTTTACTTTAAAAAAAATATTGCTGACAATTTAAAGCTGAAGAAGTCACCCTGAACTTGTAACTTAAATTAGTTTCCATACGTTTAGGTTTTGCATGTTGGAATATATATTTTCTTTAGAAAAACATAGTGTTAACTATTTTGTTTAAAAATCGTATCGAATGTTTTACGATTAAAGACTCCCCTTAATTTGCCACGAGGAATTATCTCAAATTTTCCGCTTTATTTTTGAAGCATTCTCTGCAAAATTACAACGGATTATCTTAGTGTATAAATCAGAATATGGCTAAGCCTGAAAGCTGACTCACCTAACATCAAATTAAAAATACATAGAAGAAAAGTAATAACTTGTGCAACGTAAAGTATTAAATACGCAAAAAACTCAATTTATAAAGTTTTCTATCAACTGCAAATACGTATTTTCATTTTAAAATTTAGTTCATATTTATGCATCATGCATATTTGTCATTGATTTGGTATGTTAGTTCGACGTATGCATAATTATACCCTGTTTTGTAATTTAAATTTACAATTAAACTGACGAAATTCGTAAATAATGAGTCATTTTGTAACATAAAGATATATTTAATTAAAGATTATTCGTGTTTTCTTTGAACGTTTTCCATGTAACTCCATTCTGTGACACCCAGCTTTAGTTGTCTCAACAATTTTTATTTTAACCGTTTTGGTATTCAATGTTAATTTATACATTTTCCTTTTTTCTTTTTTGTTGTTGAAATACACTTAAAGAATTTTCATAGACTCATGTATCGTCTAGAAGTAAGATGATCTAGCTCCTAATCCAGGTTTTCGAGGGTGTACGGCTAGGATCCACTCTCCAGGATGCTTCTCTAATTTAAGTGGAATTAATCACGTTACTACTGTTAATTTACTTTTTAATATCTTACAAGAAGTATACCTACTTTCAAATCAAAAGATTATCTATTTATATTTTACTTATCGTTCTCTAATTAGAATTTAATAAATTTAAGAAATAAAACATTAAAAATTATTAAGATTATAACGATTATTTTCGCATAACAATGTCACTTTTATTTTGCTTCCTTTGTTTAACTATTACATAGTTTTTGACGCTAAGAAATAAGTAATTAAACTTCTAGTTTCAAAAATTATTTTATTGTAAATACCACTACAATATTGTTTCGCCATACAATGGCTTCATCAGGTGGATGAAATACTGGATCAAATACAACTTAACCCCTAACATTAATAATAAACACTTAGAAATCTTAGCAGTAGAAACAGATTTAGCCTTAAATAAGCAAAAGGATAACCAGGGAAATAAATATGCAGCTAAACATATTCTAGAAAATTACCGTACTACTAAGCATTTTAATATTGAAAATAAAATAATTAAATATTAAACAGAAAGCGACTAGTAACAATATTATATTTACAAAAGCTGATAAAGGAAATACAGTTATAGCAATTCCGGAAAACGAAACAATATTGTAGTGGTATTTACAATAAAAGAATTTTTGAAACTAGAAGTTTAATTACTTATTTCTTAGCGTTATAATGAAGTTTCAACAAGTATCTCCTTCGTCAATTAACTACATAGTTTTTGCATGACTGAAATATGCAAATTTGTATATTTTTTGTGTCTGGCTTTCTAAAATGTTCTTGAGTTCACTGAATAATTGTTATTTTGAAAAAAATTGATTGTGAAAGCTGTTACTTCGTGATAGTTAATCACATTGGTAAAAAAATTATTGCTTTGTTTTTTTACCACTTTATTATTAGAGACCGGACACATCGGGCTGAAATGCACGTCATTACGACGGACGATATAAATAGTCTACAACATCTTTACGCAGTTGTTGAATAGCACTATTCATTCGGTTAACAGCACATTTATTTTTTGTATGGGGTTAACCGAATTAATAGTGCTATTCAATAACTGCGTGATGTACTTATAGATGTTGTAGATTATTTATATCGTCCGTTGTAATGATGTCATTTTAGCTCGATGTGTCCGGTCTAATTATAACATATAACGTTACTGCAGTTTCGATATTAAAAACATGTCACTTTCGAATGAAATTAACAATACGTATAAGAAACATAGGAACAATTATACAGGTATATATAACCTACAACCAAAATAATCCTAGCCTTAAAATATAATTAAGAGGTAATTAACTGACATGGAGAACTTCCGAAATAATAACTACGGAGGTGTGTAGTACTAAGAAAATTACATTAAGATTGTTGTAGATTGATAAGACTATTGAAGAGATTAGTTTTTCGAATTTTTAATACCTTTATAAATTCCTGTTGATTCTAGGATATTCAATCAAACCTTTGAATTTTGTCTATCCCAGAAGAATGCACTGACGAGTCTCTAGCAAGAGAAAGAACGTGTCTGCAACTTTCACACAAATATTAACTTGTTTTGTGTTTTCCATACCAAATTTTTAATAATATTTCGATGGTCAATTCAAATTTATTTCAACTCCTTTAATGTAGTTTCCTTCTTAGAACCAACATTTATTCCAACGTTTTTCAATTGTTTTATCTATTCAATCCTTTCGTAACGGTATCCACGTAGCATTCTTTTGAGCCGTGGAAATAGGAAAAAAATACGCGGTACTAAATCAACTGAATATTGTGGGTGGGGAATAATGTATGTTGAATGGTTGAGTAATTAGTCTTGAACAAGCGATGAAGTGACATGGTACGTTATCATGGTGTAAAAACTACTAAGTTATATTTATATAATTTAGAGCATTGTAGGCGGTGGGAAGAAATTTATAGAGCATTATACCACAGCAATAAAAGAAAACTGTTAACTTAACTTTGATTTTTGAACCCCTGTGAGATAGTCTTTTTCTATATTGCATTCACTTTTGGCACAATATTTACTGGATTGATTGACTATTTCGGGATCACAAACATTGATTCATGGTCCATCGTCCGTAATAATGCTTTTTTTAACATGTCTTTCTTTTTCGAGAAAAAATAACGATTTTGGAACCAATCGTGATGAGAGACGTCTGAGGACCAAATAGTCTTTCAAAATTATCTGGACCAATCCAAATCAAAATCCAGTATTATCTATAAGGTTCTCAATTGCTAAATGACGATTTTCGAGTACGAGATATTGGATTTACTTGACGTGGGTTACTAAACAACTCTTGCTTTTGCCATGCATTCTTCACCGAAATCTCTCTCTAACATTTTTAATGTACCTGTGGTAAAAATTTAATTCTGCAAATAAAATTTTATAAAGAAAAACCTTTCCTCAACAAAATTAGACATTATGAAAACCGTAGGAATCAATTTTGTTGTAACAGAAAAATAATCGTTTATTTACTCGCTAACAAGATATAACATGAAATTTTGTCTAAATATTAAACACAGTACTACTAACCAAGGAAAAATATTGAAGAAGAAAAACGATTGAAGAAAACGCAAGAGATATAATAGAAAAAGCATTTAGCCATTAAAAAATTCGTAATTATAAATTTTTTTAAATTTATTAATCCTTAACAGATACTGTATTATTTAGGGATCGGCAGTCAGGGATAGATGACGTCAGTGCCAGGCAATAAGATAGCCAACGAAGTGGCTAAAAGATCTCCCTTTTAGCGGATGGTTATGGCTAGAAAGAAAACAAAAAGAAATGAAGGTCAACGGAAGGCCAAAATGCAGAAACAATTACACTTAATTTGTGATAAATTATTTATTCTTTTCGAACGCCATAAATATACTACAGATTCTGTACCACACAGTTAAGCCACGTTTTTCTACAAATACATATGTCAAATAATTTTTCTGTATAATTTTTTATGTTACCTGCACAACTATAATTTTGCAACTATGTACATGCAACAACGCATTACAAACACAAATAGAATGACGTTTATTTTCTTTACTTCATTAATCACTGAAATGATAAATAGAATTTTTTTAGATAACAAACAATACCTATAATTATGTTTTATATTGCCCGTCCGATAACACGTGGCCTTTTGTTTTACGATAAGATATAAAAAGAGATATCGTTAACATAATTTTTTGCCTACAGAGTTGTAAATAAAGTATATAATATTGTCTAATCTAAGTTCCTATTACCAATAATCTAATTACGTTATAACTTACATAATATGGAGCTTTTAAAATGATTGAATATCAGGAAAATTTGTACTTAGTTATTCCGTATCGCATATCTATTACCTAATAGGAACATATCTTCCAGTATATTTTTCTATCTAATCATAGTTTGAGTTGAGTGCATTTAGTTCCTTCCATTTTTTACCTATTATTTTCACTTTATTTATGATGGCACCATGTTTACTATTTTAGAGCAATTTATTTTCCCGATTCTTAAGAATTCCAATTTTAAGCAATTTTTGCTGTTTTTTTCTTTAGGCGTTCTTTGTTAAATAGTGATCATAGTTTTATATTAGAACGTAATTATAGATCACCTCAAAATGCATTTTGGGCATCTATAGATATGTTAAATATCAGTATTGGACACTACAGAAGTTACCACCTTTGAATGATGTTGTGATCGGACATGTGCCTGTTTATGCTTGAACAAGCACTGCAGTTCAGATGTTCACCTCATGGCGTCCAGGAAACAAGAGAGATTTTTGTCTAAAGTTTTATGATCTACTTCATCATATTGAATCATATTGAAACTTCCAACGTTTAAAGTATTAAGAATTAATTAAAGACACGCGTTAAAGGGTTGTGATGTCAATAAAATGAATATCATTAAAATATTTCGTGCGAAAAATACTTTAAAATAATACCTCACAGGATACGGTTTAGTTAAAGATTTAAATATGGCTATCAAAATTATGTCAATATTAATACGGGGTTGGTATAATTTCGACATGTAGAAAAATAGCTCAAAAATAAATAAAATTACCCATTAAGAAATAATTGGAGTAAAAGTTATAATAACTCAATTGAAATGATATAATAGAAATTCGAAAAGAACATTGAAATGCCTGGGTTTACCATTCGGTAGATATTCTCACCGGTCATTTATGACCGGTAAGATACAAAAGATACATTTTCTCTTGAATATACGAATTATGTTTCACAAAGTGGCTTTACGAATTTTTTAAATATTATTAATTTCGGTATATTTGTAAATAATTAATATAATTTAAAAATAGGAAAAAAAAAATTAATGTAAGTGTAACAGGTGAAACTCGTATTAGTTACAGTTGCTGTAACTAGTCGTGATTAACTTCCACAGAAAACTGCTTTGTTTTAAGGTTAATATTGACAATTCTTAATTTTCTTTAAAAATTAACACTGAATTATTGACTGTTCAGTTAATTGTCACATTTACTGGTTTGGTGGCTTTTATTTTTAGTAAGTAGTATAAATACATTTTTCTGTAACACAATGTACTTTCTTTGAGCTAAAATCACGCATGTGAGTTTCTATGTAGTAAAAAGTATATATACTATTCCGTTGTATTCCCATAGTAAGTTTGTAGTTCGAAGAAGTATGCGATGGAACGATACGTACACGAGGAGACTAGTTAATATTACTTTCAGTTACTATTTGTAACTACTTTTTATTTGATCGATTCTCATTAAGTATATTGTAAAATCTTTTGTCTGTGAAATATTTGACTTTCTAACTAATAATAACAGTATTTATTTCAATATTTATTTCACATTTATATCACAATATCAACCCGACGGCGATTACTCGCTGATGGCCTGAATATTCCCTTCCGCCTAGACAAGATAAGACCGTGGACTGCTACTTTCATATGATACATTTTACTGCAGTAATACGACATGAGCGCGATGTCAGTGCACTGTACTATATGGACAAGTAAGTTTATCCTGTTTCATTTAATTTAATAAACCTTTAAAATACCAAACAAATACAGAATAGAATTTCTAGATATCATATCTAATTACAAAATAATCAGGTGTAGTATACACCTGATTATTTTGGTACTTCATAATTTCATTGTTTTATCAAAAACGATAGAATATTGTTAGAGTTGCGACAGAATTGGCAAATGTTATAAGCTCACAAAGTGATGGATACGAAGATTATTCATAGAGCTCGATGTTTGTTCTCTTCAAACGCCTTTATCTGTTAGGATAAAATTTGCACATAACGGTGTGAAGAATTGTACACATGAAATGAATACCTTAGGAATTGTGATGTTTCAAAATCAAGGCCCAGTTACCCAGTTACGCCATATATTATAAATAAATAGCAAGTTATTTGTATTTTGATAGATTTAAAAATATTTAAATTAAGCTTTCTCGTTTACCAAGGTGTTTTAAAAATTTCCATCGAATTAAAAAAAACTATAATGGGAATTTTTTTTTAAAGTTGAGCTATATATTTACAAAAATATTACATTTCAAAAGTGAAATATTACTAAAGCAACTTTGGCGAACTCCGCTGTCTAGAGTTGATAGGAACTTACGGTAAAAGCAAGGAATCGTGCCCTACTTAACTACGATAAAAATATGTACCCTATTGCATCTTAAAGGAAATGGGAAATTCTTTCATGTTTCGTCGGCAGCTGCGTAACTATATCATCCCCTAGACCATCTGCTGCCAGTCCCCTCGTCAAGGAAACAAAATAACATCTTACACTATTGCAACGGTATATCAGACACCTGTATAATTTGATCAGTCATCTGTTCAAATATTGTCCGGTCTCACCCCTATTCCAGCAAAAAATTTATTGTAAAAAGAACGTGATCGGTATATGTTACACAGCCAGGATCTTGTGTTCGAGCCAGAAGGCCTTTTTTCTTTGTTGGCTTTCCTTTTTAATAAAGCGTATCGAATTATAACTTCTTATGCCATGAAGCACCTGCAATTTTATCTGTTTGATAAGTGCAGGCGTAGATAGTATACACATTGTGTTTGTCGTTTGGCAGCCTGGTGAAGTTTAAGATAATACAGGGTGTGGCAAAAGTTCCTTTACAATTTAATTTAGCCATAAGTTTAGAACAAAATGATATAAAAAGTAAACTTAATGTTGAAAATAAAAGTAAATTAGTTGATACTTTTTTACATTAATTATGGAAAATAATATCTGTTAATTGCGAGCCGTTATGGTTTAAGAAATAATAAGCTCTTTTCACCGAGTTTTCCATCATCTTTCATTTTGTTACCGAGGTTATTCGAGCAATTTCTTCACCTCTTCTGCTAACTGTTCTATTTGAAAATTGTTGCCTGGGAGGATCCATTGTTGGCCGTGCTGTATGGGCCAATGCCTCATCTTACGGCCCACAGATTCTTGTGGCAATAATGCCGCACCAAATAGTTAACACGAGCACAATGTAATGGTTTTTTATGAAGATGTTGTGGATTCTGTGATCCTAAAAAATTCTACAGGTCTACTTATTAATAAAGCCATTCAAATTATTACTAACACGCGCTTCTGGTTCGACTGTGGTTGCTAATAATAATATGAATTATTTAAAATAAAATAATTAGTGGTGCTAGTGAAGTTTCATCAAAGGTCCAGGACGTGCGTGATAATGTTTAAATATATTACAACTTACTAACTAAATAAAACGCAGGAGCGTTGTCCTTAATGTTTGTATTTATTATTTACATAAGAAGTTGAGATTGATATATTTAAAAGTAATTAAATAAAAGTAATATACACAAGGAGCAGTAAATAAGTAATTAAAAAATTAACACAAAAATAAACTGAACAGAACGTTAAATTGGGCAGTAAATTAAATGTGAATTAATTGTGATTAATATAAAATAATTTCTGTATCGAACAAAACAGAGTTACCTTTAAGTTGCGAAGATGTTCGTCCACGTGGTGTGTATCATGTACTTGAACAAGTATGTAGAGTAGAGCTCGGCCGGAGATCAAAAAAATTAATTAATGTGAATTACTGTGGATTATATTAAGGATAATATACAAAGAATTCAAATAAATTTTACCTCAAAGTAGCCCTTGGAAATTATGATTATGTCTTAGCTTGTTACTAATTTTAATAGGAATTTTGTTGGTTATGAGTAGAGCTGAGGATGTTTGCGGTATAACCATGGTTATATCATGTAACCATAGTAATTTACTATGGTTACATGATATAACCATGGTTATACCGCAAACATCCTCAGCTCTAGTTATGAGATGAGATATTTGATTGAAATGACAAATGTCAAAATAATAAAACGAACATTTTTAAGTGAATGAAATATGTTTATTTCCAACAAACAAGCAAAATTTTATAAAAATTGTTCAAAGTGTCCACCACCTTGTTCGAAACATTTCTCACATCTTCTACTAATGGAGGAAAAAGTGTTTTGTAGTATCGCATTGTCAATTCCATTAATTCTTTCAGCAATTCTGATTTGAAGGCCTGCAAGATCAGGTATCTGTACTTGATAATTTGAGTTCTTTAAGAATGGCCATAAAAAGAAATCACATGGGGTAATGTCACAAGATCTTGGTGGAAATTCATGTTCAGTGTTTAAACTTATCAACCGATTTTGAAAAAATTGCTGCAGAATATTAATTGTTTCACCTGCTGTGTGTGCTCTAGCTCCGTCTTGTTGAAAGTAACCCTGTGTTATTTCTTCGTCGTCAAGCTGTTCTATAAATGGCATAATAATTTCTTGTCGATACCTTTCTCCTGTTAAGGTTCCGTTAAAAAAAATAGGGCCAATAATTCTCCTTCGACTAAATTCTAAATTCTTCTAAACAATCTTGAAGAGAATACTGCCATTGTCCGTCAATCTTACGTCCGTTTCGAAAATAAGATTCTAGCATGAATGATTTGTGTTGTATAGTAAAAACCATGTTAAATCAATTTTAAATTACAAAGCAATTTTTGTCAACTACGCATCTGTCTAATTGACAACTAATGCAAATTTAAATTATTAATAATCATACGTTTTTAAAGGAATGGCCTACTAGAGGCAAAGCTTATTTGAACGCTTTATATATAGAACAATACAGAATACCTTAGAAGCAACAGACGCCGGGCGGCGTGGTTTGTGGCATCGTGTACTTGAACAGCAAGACGAGTAAGAAGCATCAGAACAAATGACCGAGAATTTGTGTAGATAGAATACTGGTCTAGAAAAGGTTTGTCTTTATTACCCCTACGTTGGAGAGAGTAAATCAAAGTTGTCGATGTCTTGAATAATGAATGAATCAAAAGCGCTAGCTGAAAGGTTGTGATATCGATGACGCAGATATCATTAAAATATCTTTTATGAGCCAAGCTATCTATGATATGCGATACCATATATTAGTAAGAGATGAGTACGTAATTAAACTACAACAATTAAAACTACTTAATTTAAAATGAAATGTATAAAGACTTTTCAAAGCGACCGTTAAAGGCTTGACGGTTCAAAGCAGGTAGAAGACTAAGGGTCTATCGTAGCGCGATAACAAAAGAAAGGCTTTCTACTTGCACACGAAATCTATACAGAAAAATGGCTAAGAATTTGTATTTTAATATTTTAAATGCAAGATATACTTAAAGAAAAATTATTTAAAAATAAATGAAAATATTCTATATATGCGAAGCGTAACACAATGAAAATGGGCTTCATCTGTTTTCATAAGGTTTGATCAAAAATTTTCATAATTCTCAAGGTCTTGTAAAATGGCCCTACAGTACTTGTCAATATAACTGGGCGTCTCCAGTATTAAGGTTTTGTACCAACTAAATTTTATAATGGCACAGATACAAATCCTTTTTTAAAGTTCGCCGAAGGGGACACCGCCAGAGAGCTGCAATTCAATGGCACTTTTCCTTGTTGATGTTACTGACATTCTCTTACTCACTCAATATTTTCAATTGAACGATCACTCTTAGGCCTTCCTAGGCATCTCCGATCTCTAACTAAGCCAAACTGATCAAAGTTTCTTGCTACCGCATAAATTGTTGGAACTGTGAGAACGTTTCTTACACCAAACAATCTTCGATATGCTTCTTGGGTGTCGATTATAAATTATCGATCGACGATTTCCAAGAAATAATGTTATAATTTCAATTTTAGTTCGCTGCACGATTGTGTATCGTTTCATGCTTGAAATTCCCAAGTTTTATCTATAAAACAAACAAATGAAGATTTAAAAACAATAATAAAAACAAGTTTAATTATTTGAAGTAATTAAAGGTAAGCTTCCCACTAAAAAAAATGGGAAATTGATGTACACAGAAATTTGTGTTTTTTATGTTTTTTTTAATCTGTTTTAGAATTATCTGACGTCATCCGAATGATTTAATTAAAATAATTTAATTTGACGTGGTAGAATAATATGCGGCAAGAAAATAAAGGTCGTATTTTTTATTAGGTACAGTTATTAACACAAATAATTATTAATCAATTCCTGTCTGTTTCGAGGTCTAAAATTATTACGAAACATTGTTTTTTCCATGTGGCCCCACAAATTTTTAATTGGATTAAGATCCAGGCTTTTGGCTGGAAACGGAAGAATATTAATATAATTTCTTATCCAATCAGTAATGAGAGCGGACGTATGTACGGAGCAGTTATCATGTTGGAATATATAATTATCGTCGTGAAAAATTTCTCTTACAGAAGGGACCATCACTTGTTCTAAAATTTGGCAATAAACATAAGCGTTTGACTATTCTTCCACGATAAGAAGAACACCTGTTCCTCGGACACTCATCCATGCCTATACGTTTGCGCCAAATAGTAGTGTAGGTCATTTTTGGGAATAACGGTCTACGTAACGGGTGTTACGTGATCTATAGACTCTGACTTTTCGGTTGGAACATGATTAAACGTTTTTTCATCGGAAAATATCACAAAATCCCATATATCATTTAGCAGATGATAATTTAAAGCAAATATAGACGTGATCCCATGTGGTCTTCAGTTAGTAGGGGTTTGTGTGTGGCAACATAATTATTTAATTTGGATGTTCTTATTCTTAGTCGAGCAATACTAAAGGAAGCAGGAAAATTAGAAATGTTCATTGCGTCGAATGCGCTTTTTTTTAATTCTTTAATTTTAGCAATTCCAAATTCACCAGCAACCTGCATTACTGTTTTTCCATTTTCATGGTGAGCTATTATTCTAGCACGTTGAACGTCGTTTAATTGAGGCATACTTAAAACGAAAAACTAAAACTAATAGTAACGTTTGACAACCATTTTACTCGAATAAAACTTACATAAGCTGACAATTAATAGCACACGATCAAATTTTAATTTCCCATTTTTTTGTTTAATTATAAGGTGTTTTAACAACTGAAACACGATTTTCTTGTATTATACATAAATTATCTCTAATCTGACCTTTGGAATATATTAATGTGTGAAGATAACTGATTCTAAAAAAATTACATAAATTCTATCAGTAATTAATAAAAACGAGTTTTCGAAACAACATAATAGAAGTAATAGCATTGATTAAATCTTGCTCATCTGAATGAAAAAACACGAGAGGTAATATTTGTAAGCTTATCGTCTCCTACCCGCTATCTAAAATCAATGTGATAGTTTGCCTAATTGGTAACAATATTTGTAATTTCTAATACTATTAAAGTATTTTAATTGAAACTAAGATTTTACTTTATTCAAAACTGATATGAAATCAATCAGCAAAAATAATTCTATAATATATTTTTTAAATTAATTTATAAGCAAATCAACTGATGAGGAGTAACTGGAAAATAAGTTCCATTGTCCTGCAGGGAGTCTAGTTTTGGAGAAAAAAAAACGTAACATAAGAGAAGCAACTTTACATTATTCAACGACATTCAAGCAGTTGCCATACCGTTTCCTAAGAATGAACAAATCCTATTGGCAAATCTATACATTTCTGCGAAAAATTTTCCTCCAAAAGTTGCGTAATCCAAGGCGTAAGATTTTACATTGTCGTTAAAAAAAGGATTGATTTCTGATGTCCTTGTGAACAGCTCGTAATTTATCTCTTATTCTTATTGCAACACACCTTTGCTCTCCATACTGGACGACATCCACTGCTTATCTCTTTCTTCAACATAGGAGTACGCTTGGCTCACCAACGATGCAAATATTGTAGTTCACAAAACGAAAGAGAAATGATAATGTACGTGTTTCAAAAATAACTTTATCTCAGTAGGCACTGAGTAACTAGTACTTGCAAATTATTATAAGCCACTTGCCTTTTATTTATAACCAACTATTTATTTGATGTCATTTTGAAAAAAAATTACAGAACATGGTCTATAAACAATCCAAACAATCACAAGTTCCTTTACATCTTGTTAAAGTTGGAGTATGGTTAGCTGTATCTCGTCGTAGAAAAATAGGACCAATATTTTTTCACAATAACATTAAAAGCCAACGATTCCGAGAACAGTTATTAACACCATTTTTAACTCAAGTACAACGAGACGAATTCAGTGGGGGTTACTTCAGGCAAGATGGGGCTACTGCACATACAACTCGTGAAAATTTAGCGCTTTTAGAAATTTACTTCCCTCATTGAATTATAAGCAGAGGTGTTTGGTCAGCGCGGTCATCAGATCTTACTCCGTTAGATTTTTCTATTTTCGGATTGCTAAAAAATTAAGTATATAAGACAATAATGAATAACTTAAATGATATGATGAATTCAATTACAATTAAATGTAATGAATTAACACCAAATGATTGCAGAATATTTTTGACAGCATGTAACGTCATATTGCATTATGCATTGAACAGAATGGTGACCATTTTGAACACCTGTTATAAATTATAAAATTACAATTTCTACAAATTAGTAATATCCCATTTTTAAAGTTTTTTTATTAAATAAGTTAATAATCTAATTGCACTTGTTATTAATTTCATCACCATATCTCTCCATGATAAATTTTTACAGTGACAGGCAGATAACCTGCATACCATTTAATCTATATTCGCACTTCAAGAATCATAATTTATAGGAGAAATTCATTGACAACTAGATGTAATTCTTTTTGAAACACGTATTACCAACCGAAATTCACTATGCTTTCTGGAAATAGAATATTTGAAACTTATTTTCCGATCATCTCTCGTAGAATAAATTATTTAATATCAAAAACATCGTTCATTACTATTTTAACATTCCGTCAATAGTATTATGATTATGTGGAACTTCCATTTTGTTTGACAGTATCGCTCAGTGTGCATTGCAAGTCATGTAGCGCATGTAAAAGAAGGAAAAAAGTAGTGCTACAAAAACTAAGAATCATCGTAATTCCCAAAAAAGCCTGGATATAAATAGAGATCAAAATTTGACTTGTGAAATACTAACTTCATAATATTTTTTTATAGTTACAAACACTATAAAATTCCACTCTAGAAAATGAATTTCTATTTTGTTTAGCTATTTATATATGATAATAAATAGCACCAGATACAAGTTGCAAATTGTCAGAATTAATTTTGCTATTAATAATTTAAATTATTATTTTTTGTTAAGCATTTTTTTATTATAATATTACGTTATATAAATACTTTTTGTCCATATTTGAATACCACTTGTGTGTCTAGATATATGAAACACCTTTCGAAATGACTAATTAAATTTTTATTTTTAGCATAAATGTCACTAAGAAGTTAAGGCGTCGTGTCACTCATGTATTTGATTTAATTTGTTGAATAACAGTTGAAATATATTGTTCACGTGGAATTGATCATGTACTAGGTGTTGCGCCGTCACCTTTTCATTATTTTGTTTGCGCTAATTTTTTTTTCAAGTTTCGTGTAGAAAATATTGCCATATTCTTCGTATTGTTATGATTTAGCTCCTTGCATTTTTATTTCTTCTGATTGACGAAAGAGAAAGCTGAGTTGACTATCTACCAAATAATTAATGTGATAATTACATAGATATCAGACAGATGATACAAGTGCATAAAATGTTATTTAAACATTATTAGAAAAAAATATATCTTAATTTTGAACGATTCTGGTACGTATATGCGAGATTAAAAATATGTATGATATTCCTTCACTTCTTCTTCTTCTTTGCGCTACTCCTTATGCCTTTTCAGGCGTCGGATTGGGAGTTCTAGTCCTCCTCTACCCATTTCCATTCCTTTCTATCTCTTGCCATCATTCTCATTTCTTCCATCGTCTTCCCTTTCTTCCTTCCTATTTCCTCTATTTGGTTTGTCCATTTTAGTCTTAGCCTTCCCCGTTTCTCTTTCCTTATTTTCCCACCTCCATTATTCTTTTTGTAATTCTTTCTTGCTTCATACTTACTATATGTCCATACCACTTCACCTGTTTCTCTCTTATTCTTCCCAATGTTTTCTTTGTATTACCCAACTCTCCGTTGCATCTGTTGCCTCTATTTGTGATTTCTGCGTCTATTTTCCCGTCCTCTGAATAGCAGTGTGCCTAGATATTCGTATGTTAATATCCTTTCTAATATATTTTCCTCATATTTAATTTCCTTGTTGGTTTGATAATTTTTATTTTCGTTAATTATTACTTTCCTCTTACTCACGTTAATCTCCATTCTGCTTCTTCCAATTTCGCTCTTTCATATATTTACCAATTTCTGCATTTTATTTTTGGAGTTTGCCAACAACACTATATCATCTGCATACAACAGGCTACTCATTCTGACTGGTTGTAAATTCCTATACCCTATTATTGTTTCCAATTGCTTTCCCTTTTCCTTTATTCTTTTAATTATTTTATCCATAGCCAGTATGAATAGCAATGGACTTAGACTATCCCCTGGTTATATTCCCTTGCGCATTATAGATTCTTCTGATCTTTTTCCTACAATCTGTATCTTACATCTTACTGTTTCATATACGCTTTTTATTATTTTTATTAATTCTGTGGGTATTTCTCTTTCCTTCAGGCATTTCCATATTTCCTCTCTATCTACAGTATCGAATGCCGCCTTCAAATATATGAAAGTCAAATATAATTCTTCTCCTTCCTCTATCTTCCTTTCCATCAGTTTTCTCAGTATATATATGTTATCGCTCGTTTGTCTACCTGGCCTAAAAGCAGCTTGTTCTTCTTCCAATAATGGCTCCGCATACATTCTTAATCTCTTTTCTATTATTCTAGTATATACTTTAAAGGATGTTTGGGCTAGACATATTGGTCTATAATTTTCACACTCCGTCTGCTCTCCTTTTTTGTATATATGTATTATCAGGTTGCTTTCCCACTCCCTAGGAATACTTTGTTTTTCCTATGCCTCCTTACCTATTTTCCACAGCCATTCCTTCCCTTCTCTGCCCATCCACTTTATCATTTCCGGAGTTATTTCATCTTCTCCGCATGCTTTTCCCGATCTTATTTTGTTTATTGCTTCCTCAACCTCTCTTGTTATTTCTTGCATTTTTTTTCATTGTCCTGCCTTTTTGTGTTGTGCCTTGGCTTATCACTCATATTCCTTCACAAAATAACATATTAAACCCAACCACTTCAAACTTAAACGAGCAAATTTATAACGACTTTGTGCAGTTACTAAACAGACTGCCATAGCACATATTGCTATGAATAATGGTTTTGATTTTGGTAACACCACTATTCACAACCAATCTGTCCAGCTTAGATATTCAGTCGGTTTATTTTCAAGATAAGACTGCTTTTCCCTCAGGGTTCCAATCGGAAAACGTGGTTTTTCTCTTCTACAAATTTATAATGCGCCAGTAAAAGAGTATTGACAAATGTTATACTTATATTTCACTTTAAGTTACTTGTAATTTAAAAAAAATATATTCATATATTTTCTCGAGACGCATGAGTTAGAAAGCGTACAAAATTAACAAAGACGAGAACAACAAACCGTATAAATATCGGTAATGAAATCAAACACCAACCACTAATTAATAAAAAATCACGAAGTTACTAAACAAAGATAAAGATTTATCTTATTATAAACACGTCTTTCTATACCCAGATTACACTCGTGTCTGAGGATACAACAAGCCCGCTGGCTATGCTTAAAAAAATACAGTTATAAAAATCGTACACAGCAATGCTAAACGGCTTGCTTCAACTGCGCAAGTCAAAAATATATATAAGTTCAAAATAAATGTGCATTCATAAATAATAATTCACTCAAAAATAATTAAATAATTTTTCAAAATATTTGCGGGGAAAAGTCCATAGCAATATGTTACTTTGTAACAGTTCAAAATTTAAGTAACTGAAAAGATGTAGCGAGTGTAAGTAATGAGTAGATAAGAGAAATAAGGTATATAATTATACAGTAAATATCGTTTATAACGACGTTGAAGGGACCAACGAAATTCGGTCGTTATAAGAGTAGGTCGCTATATCCAAATACCAAATTATTATACATATAAACACATTTTATTTATCTTAGAGAATACACTTAAACAACGAAAACAATATTCTAGTTTTATAAAACACAAATAAAAAAAAACATTTCCTTCTCAACTTATTTTACTAACAATTTAACACATATGTATATAATAATACATAGGCACGGACTGCATTGTACATACATACATACATATTTAAATTTTAATAAAAAAATCTGTCATTTTGGTTTGTTGTAATTTTTTGTTTTCTAAAAAGTATTTTTCAATAATTTTTTCCAAATGGAGCAATGCAGAATCTGTTTTAGCGTCTTTCAAATTTTGATTAAATGTGAAAAAATGCTGAATCATTTCAACTGCTGAAAATGCATCCTTTATAGTAGGGGGTTGAAATTCCGTAGTTTCGTCCATTTCCACTTCATCGTTGTTTATTTCTAACTCCAAGTTTGTACTAATAAAATTTCAATTTCTGTCATATCTTCCTCCGTTTCGAGTTCTTCATCAACATTTGAAAAATTATCCCAACCCTCTTGTGTTGCCAGGTTAACTACAGGTAAAGTGCGGACCCATTCAGTTAAAGGTAAGTTATCTTCTTCCGTATCATTTTGTAGTCGAAGCCACTCAGCTAAGGACAAATTATCGTCATCAAAAGAGTTTTCTGCTGTGTGTAAATTAAACCCAGCATGTGCAAAGGAATTTGCTATTGTCTGTTGAGAAACGCGATCCCAAGCTTTGGAAAGTAGAAAAATAGCCTATCTAGTTTTTGAGGAACACCATTCTCGTCAATATCTTTTAAAAGCATTATAATTTCAAGTTTTCTAAAATGTGTCTTTAGGGACTTTATTACACTCTGGTCCATCGGTTGAAGAACTGACGTGGTATTTGGTGGAAGGAAGGCAAGTTTTATAGCTTTTAAGTTTTGAATATTTGGATGAGCTGGACAGTTGTCTAAAAGCAATAGGATTTTCCTTTTTTGCCGAATGAGTTTATTGTCCCATCGTACAATTATTTTTTCAAATAATGCTGATGTCATCCATGCTCTTTGGTTATTTTAATATTCAACTGGTAAAGATTTTATATTTTTAAAGCATCGAGGATGCTTAGCTTTGCCAATAACCACAAGTTTCATTTTTTCTGATCCAGTCATACTTGCTCCTACAAGAACAGTCAATCTATCCTTACTCAGTTTACCACCAATACATTTTTCCCCTTTAAATTTCATCATTTTGTCTGGCATCATTCTGAAAAATACACCAGTCTCATCTGCGTTGAATATTTCTTCGTCTGTATATTCTTTTCTTAAATGTGGCCACACTGTATTTAACCAGTCGTCACAAATCCCTTTAGGTACATCTATTGCTTCGCCACATATTTTACCAAAAACAATATTTTGTCTTTTTTGGAATCGTTGAATCCATCCAACTGTGCATTTAAAATCTTCTAACCCTAATCGTCGAGCAAAATCATTTGCTTTCTCTTGCAATATCGGACCGCTAATAGGAATGTTGTGGCTCCTCTGAATTTTGAACCATTCATATAGGGCCTCGTCTACTCTATACGCGTTACAAGATCTGATCTTTTTCGTTTGTAATGATAAAGATCTATTAATTAAATCCTCTATTTTATTCCGATTTTTCCAAATCGTGGAGATTGTTGAATGCGCCACCTAAATAAACAAGAATAATATTAGTATGCATGTTATTCTCATAGAAATCAAACAAAACTTACCTTATATTCTTTAGCGATATTAATATTAGAATTTCCAGCCTCCAAGCGCCTAATAATTGATGCTTTTTCTTCAATTGTAAACGCCTTTCGTTTCGCCATATCGACGTCGACAACGTACCTTCAATTCCTAGATAACTACTGAATAAATACATACGTTTATCGGTAGCATTTCGCCTTGCCTTTTCATGACGCTGTAATTCCCCTAGCCAATTCGAAACTTCCCCACCGTTTTCTTACTATGCGACGTGTCCGTCGTTATAAAAGATAATTTGATTCAAATTTCAAGCTATTTTTCGTCGTTATATTAGTTTCGTCGTAATATCCGATGTCGTTATAACCGATAGGTTTCGCGTTTAGAAAGCATTGTTTCTGGCCAGCACCTCGAAATTTCGTCGCAAAAACCGATATGTCGTTATATCAGATGTCGTTATAAACGATATTTACTGTATTAACTTTGTTACCAATCAAATTAAATATTTGTTTTTAATACACGCATGAATACGCATTTTTCATATAAGCTTATACACTACTTGAAAAATACCTTCAGATCGTACAGATAAATAGAAACTGTTGGCCATAAAAGAATATTGTTAATTTGAAATTGCGATATCTGCAAGCACAAAATCAAAAATAAGAGAGTTGGG
Source organism: Melolontha melolontha (assembly GCA_935421215.2). Classification (NCBI taxonomy): domain Eukaryota; kingdom Metazoa; phylum Arthropoda; class Insecta; order Coleoptera; family Scarabaeidae; genus Melolontha; species Melolontha melolontha. Next base: position 39,873,019 of record OW285238.1, read on the forward strand.
GTAAGATCACGTAGAACTTTCTATTTCTGACAATGAGAAAAAATGCGTTTCTATTCATGAAGCTTAAAAACTTGATTTGGTGCCAAAATCTAGTCTATGGGATTGTAGATGTTGGAATAATTGGATTGATCTGAAACCTTCATCGCTCTAAATTGATTCCATGAAATTGTGATATAAATAATAAATAACATTTTTATAATATATATATATATATGCCAGTATGAAATATCAAATGGCAAAAAATATTAAAACTTAATGGCTATACCTAGATAGGAATTGAATTAATCCGAATTGTTTACATTGTTTTATTTACTTAAAAAGTATTACAAAAATTCGTAAATTTCAGAAAGCAAATGTTCTCAATTTGGAATGTTTATGCCATAAATGGAGCTGATACATCGCGTAGGCTTCATAACTTGCGTGCGTTATTTATGTATGCAATACCAATAGTACAGTTGTATCTCAGTATTCCTCCAACGTTCTAGCAGTCTCTGTGCGACGTTTAACTTCGTCCCAGAGACGTATTTCATGTATATATTCAAGCGTGTTTGTAAATTGCTCGGCGTGTAGTCTGCCATGTGTATATATTATGTGCGCGGCGCTTTGATGTGGCAACGTCGCTTGTGACGCCATTTCCGTTGATGTTAAAAATACGTAACGCTTGAAAAACTTGTTGTGGTCACATTCCACCATCACCGAGGCACACCGATGATCACCGATAACAGCCGACCGTTAATGTTAACACTACGTCACGCGATGCATATTGAGGTCACGTGAACGCAACGACGCGCGCGCACACACATACACATTATCCGCGATTGTTGCCAATGCACGCTTGATCCAGTTTTCACGTCTCGGCCTACTGCGTTCGCATATCTCTGTATGTGTCACTTCATTTGGATTACAAATGAGGCCCTCGGCTATCTACTAATGGCGTGCATGTCACGTGTGATAGTCGCCTGTTGTTCTTTGGAACGCCTGCATTTACAGCAATTCTGTTTATAGTATTTGTAGATACATTTTTCTATTTTTGCATGATTTATTGATTCCTTAGGCGATATAAATATAACGTATATTGTAAATTACAGTAAGCACTAATTATAAGAATATAAAACAGTTATGTTACTCTATATTTAAATTTTTTTAAATTAGTGCAATATAAAAATAGGGTAGTTATGCGATATACAGTTAGAGTTATAAAAGTATTTCCGCCGCAATTTATAAATAATATTTTTTATAAATATAATTTTAATAAATATAACTAGACAATGCACATTATTAGAAACATTCATTTTATCAACAGAACAGGTTTCTATTTTTGATTATAACGTGCCTTCAAAAACTTTCCTCATTAGAGGCGGCTATGCTTTTTTATAATGGTTGGTGACAGTATACGTAATCTGTCCCAACCGTATAATTTTGAAGGAACATGGCCGTTTCTAGTGAAGAAAGTTTTTGAAGGCACGTTGTATGCGATATCATTATTTAAATTTATTTATAGTTAATTATTCATTAATAATTATGAATAGTTTCAACTAAAATAATACCTAAAATTTGCTGGCTCTTTAAAGATTAAAGTATTTTACTTTATTATTATGAGAATCACCCCTTACCGTCTAATTAGATGATCTAGCGTACCAAAGAAGCCAAAGCTATAATTCGGTGTTAATCTGTTGGGAGATGTAAAAGAGAATGGATTATTATTGTTGTACTTGGTAGCAATAACTTATTTACAATTAAGTACATAATACTAACTTAATAAATTTAAATGTGGAGCCAATTGAAATAGACGAAAAGATAGAAAACTATAGCCATAAGGAAATCGCTGTCTTCGTGAACAACTTAAATTGGATGTGAAAATATTAAGAGCGGAAATGCTATTTTTTTAATTCAAATATTCTTCTGGTCAAAGGATAGAATAAAATATTCAAAGCATTCAATAAATTTTAGTTTTTTTTAAATCGTAACAAAACTAAATTTTAGCTTGGGAATTGAAGCTTCTTCAGGGCAAGCCAAAATCAAACTAACATAGAAGAATGATATTATATTAGTTTAATTTTGTCTTGCCTTAAGGAAGCTTGAATTACCAAGCGAAAACTTGACCATGTCACGATAAAAGAACTAAAATTCATTCATTGGTTCTTCTATCGTTTGTCCAGAAGAATCCTAGAGTTAAATAAAATAAGCGTTTATTATTCAACTTAAAGTTACGCAGTCCTTTGTTATTTCCACTTTTTCTTTATAAAGTTATTGATTCGCCAAAGTAAAACCATGGCGAAGTCGAATATTATTTCTCTTGTTTGTAATTTTAAAAAAATTTCGAAGATAATATTATTCAATAAGTACGTGAAGAAAAGTCTGTATAGTAACGATAATTTCATAGCATTGCAGAAAAAAATAAGTTAAAATTAAGTAATAACACTAATAAAACAATCTAAACTGAATACATATGTCAATATATATTTAATATTTTAACTGAAGTAAAGTAAACATATTCAATTAGATAACATTTTCATGATTTTAAAAATAAACAAAAAATAAATTTGTACAGTGTCCGAAAAAATAACAGTACATAGGAAACAAAGTAATAATGGGAGAAACATAATAAATTATTATGTTTCTCCCATTATTATTAATAATCATTAATTATAACACTACTTTATCAATATTTTGTGGTGCAGCCTTTGTTTCCGATAACGACCTTACACCTTCGTGGCATAAAGTCTACTAAAGCTTGACGACGTTCAGGTGAAATTGAATACCAAACTTTTTCGACAGTTTGCCATAATGTTTGTCTCGAAGTCGATGCTGCTGCAGAAACGGTTTTTTTGAAGTCCTTCCATAGATTTTCTATCGGATTCAGATCCTTCAACTGTGCTGGCCTGGTCCAAAGCCTTAAGGGAAGCTGTTCGTAGCAATTTTTTTACCCTGCGACTTGTATATATGGGATCATTATCGTGTATATAGATCCGGCGCAGAGGCATTTCTTCGTCAGCGTAAAACAGCATAATTGTTTGAAAAATATGTAAGTACTAGTGGCGGTTCTTGATGACGTACGATGTAAGCTGCTGCACGGATGAGACTGCTTCGGACAATTTCGGTTGTAGGTATGTACTTGCTTCTCTGTATATATGAAAGCTTAAACGAAATAGTCTCATCCGAGCAGCAGCTTACATCGTACGCATACTGATTCGTTCTGCCCTATATCCAAAATATTGGATCAACACCATAGTACGAGGAACATGCCCAATCATAATAGAAGTTTCTCAATTTTTGGCGTTTTTTATAGTGTAATTTGGAATATATTCCTTTCCTGGAGGCCTTCTGACATATTGTCTTAAATCTTTCGATCCAAACAATATTACTTATGTGACTTATGTCTTACCCGGCCACAGAATATTCCACCAGTTTAAGATATATTTTATCAAATCTTAATATGTGTTGAACATAAGTTAACATAACCAATCGTTTCTAACAAAGCCAATTTACGCGGACAATTTATCGTCCATTAAACCTTCGATCAGTAGAGATGTGCATTGGAAGATCTAATTCAGATTTTATTTGCGTTGATGTGGCGAAAGGGCGTGATCGAACGAATCTTTTAATACGGTGATCATCGCTAATAGTTGTTTTTCGTTTTCTTCCTCTTTCAGGTTTTTCTGTATATGTCATCGTATTTCTAATTATTTTTGCTGAACACATTATCGTTCCTTGCACAAATTTATAAGTTTTTCCTTAATTTTCGAATTAATTCGCATTTTGCTCGAGCCATATATCGAAAAAAAAACTAATTGAAACATAAAATTAATTTAAGCTTTTTAGTAGCAGTTTTGCTTACCAAATTTAATCGTGTGCCTGATATATGAACATCACTACTGTTATTTCGCACGCATATAAATTGAAATTATTGGAAAAAAACTCAGTAATTCCCTAACTTTACAATAAATTTCGTACAACTTACTGTATCCATAATAATTATTCTGCCACATAGATATATGTGATTTTACATGAAAAGAAATATGTACTTGATTTTAATATTTTCATAAGCACTGCTTTTTTTTTGCCGTTGCTGTATATGCAAGAATAAGCTCATTCCAAATATTCGAAATATGTTGTAATAAACGCCTAGTAATTATAACAAGTTTGGTTAACATTTAGTCGATCAGGTGGCAATTATGATAAGCAAGATTTTGTTTATGTTCTGTATACATACAAACCATCTGTTCATACTCCTCGGCTTTAGGAGTTATAAAGCAAGGTTTTGGTAAATGGAAATGCATACAAAAAAAATGTACTTTCGAAAATTTAAGCACAGTAAGATAGAATGCTGACCAGAATATGCTAGAAGCGCATCGGTGGTCGATGCATAGTTCATATCATATTATAACGACCTGACTTATTGGAGATCGACCAACCTCTTATTATACGAAGAATGGACAGGTATATAAAACCCTTCTAATCTCCTTGAGATACTGATCGATCTTGCCGAGACGGATTTAGCTCGTTTCTAGCATGCTAAGTATTCTATATTTATGTGTAGGATTCCGAGGAAATATTAAATGAAAGGAATTTCCAAAGGAAAAGGATATTTTTCTGTTACGGCCCCAGAAGCGAGAGCTGTTTCCTATTTAAACCTTACATCTCGGATCGTTATAATGTGAAATTAACTGTATGTATATATTATGATTTAAATTTTATCCATCTTATCCTATTAAACAAATAGATATTATTGTTCCTTTTTAACTTACATATTGATAATGCTTACAAATCTTATTTCTTTAACAGAATTTCACATTATGTAAACAGTTTTATTATAGCAAAAGTTATCTAATAATTCCAGAATCTTAAAGAGGAATTGACTCAAGCATGAATACGTAACAAATAACTGTTTTAAAACTATGTCATTATTGTTTTATTACGGCAGATACAGTTCGAAAAATGTGTAAATCTGTTTTTAATTTAATGCTTGAAGAGTTTTATTACGATCATATTAACTGACGCACCAACTATTTGTTCTACTTTGACGAGACCGGTGAAACATAAAGACGTACTTCTATTAATCAACAAATGAAACAAGTGCACTCCTACGACAAGACCTACTCTGATCAAATAAAATTCAGGTCTGAACACTGAAGAATTCGATATTTACACATTTGGTTTCGTCTATCGTGTATAATAGCCGAGCTATGTTCTCTGTAAACAGTTTTTATGGACGCACTGTGTAGAAAGATCCTTCTCTTTCGAAGTAAAGGTCTTTTTTCTTCGGTGCTGATATGAAGAAAGCGACAGCTGTTCAAATATCTTCGTCTACACACGGATGTCGGGTTTTTTCCACTGTTTGGTTTTGAAATTACGACTGGTCAAATAATGTTGGTTAACACGTTTAGCGAGCAGGAGACGATTACGCAAGTTTGTCGTTAAAATGGTTTACTATCGTCAGAGATAATTCTTATTTTCAATTCCTCAATGCACCTCGCTGTGTACCAAATTGATTACCAGTTACTGAAATGCGTTTTATACAATTAAAACGTAACTTATAGCTGATTAAGTCATATATTATATTATAATCTCTATAGAGTTTTAATGCAACATTGTTTGAATTGAATTTTTTTCGAAAAATATTTCCTTGTTCAACCGGTTATTTAGCATATGATACAACTGCGCATATTTTCAAAGGATTATATTTTCCCGCACTAGTTTTGTTTATTTTGAACATTTGAACTTTATCAAGATTCAAAATTATATAAATTTATACGCAGCCTAGTCTATAAAATTTGTAAGATGAAAGTTTTTAATACTACTAGGGACCGGACACAAGAGGCCCTGACTCTTTGCCCACGGGCGTACTATTGAAAATTCCTATTTTTAAAGTTTTTAATTTTATTTATATAATTGGAAAACATCTATAAAATACGAAATACATGTTTATTAGTTCATTTTGTAGTTCAAGTTGAGTGAAGGACTATTAATATTAACCAGCAATACTTTCTCAAGGTTCTTTTCTCTAAAATTTGTTCCCGGTTGAATGAAATACATTCTTGTAAATAGAAAACGCCCTTTCTACATTCCAACTGGTTATAGGTGCATACTGGAAATATTCTTTTATTTCAGCGTATTTAGCAGTTAGATTTTGAGGCATTTTCCGCATACACAATTGCCGCAATGCTATTAAATCTGGATTTCTATTAAAAACTGCGTCTGACTCTTGCCGAAGGCCGCATTGGAAGTCACTTGGAATATTTACCAAATTATTAATAGCCACCACATCTAATGTGGGTAATTCTAAAGTGTTCCTGAAGAAAGTACAACTGATTTTTAAATTTGGAATTTGTATTAGTTCCTTGCACTCGAGCATCCTCATTTAAACATGTAACGAAATTTTGTAAACTATCGAAATTCTCTGCATAAAAACTAGTAGCTTCCAACCATGTTCCCATCTAGTTATTACTGGAGAGGGAGGCAGTAACAAAGATGGAGGTTTTTTTCCTGTTAAGGAGCTACTCTCAATGGTGCCTTTCTGAAAACTTTTTTAAAAGCGGATACAAGTCTATCAACTTCCGGAAAGGTGTCTGATATATTCACAGATTCTGTAGAGAGCATGTGTTAGACGAGTAATATGCGGTATATTAATTAGGATATGTTTCCTTTAATAGTCTGCCTGTTTTTAACATATATGCAGCACTGTTACTGACAAATGAAAGTATTTTTTATTTGTGCCTGTCGTCCGAATGAAGCATTTAGTGCATGTTCTCGTAAATTATTTTAACTAATGTTGCCGCATCAACTGTATTTATAAGTTTTGTTGCTATTACATATGCGTTATATGGATAGTTAAATGTAGTACACCAGCTACAACATTTACCACACAGCGTCCTAATATATCGACAGTTTCGTCGGCACTTATCCATAGGTACTGATTTGAAAGATGGCTTCTAATGCGTTCTACTGCTTTGGTGTAGCACTTAGAAACATAATATTTGCGTAAGGTAGATTCGTCAGGAACATTTCGACCAGTATATTTTTGGGGAAATGTTTTGAAGGTGGGATTGTTAAGTTTATTTAATGGAATATTTACCGCCATTAAAGTTTCCCAGGAGATCTTCGTTAAAATTGTCAGATTCCAACGAGTCTAATTTCTGTGTATACGTTTGCGATGCTAAGTGACGTTCTACGTGCGATTTCTTGGAATTTTTTAACGATATTTTACAGACTTGCAATAAATTTCGGAATCACTGGCAATAGACATACAATCAGTTTGACCCTAAATCCAACTCGCCATTCTCGACGTTGTTCCATATCATATCTGAAAAAGTAACTTAAACCTAAATACATACATGAAAATTAAAAATGTATGCGTAAGTTATTGAAACTCAAAAAATTTTACTGGACTTTTAACTCAAAATAATTGGGAGAAGTAGATTCGATCAAACGATATTAAACAGGATTTATTACAAAAATTACGAGGTATGTAATTATGTAAATAACGGTTAAAACAATGAAAAAAAGAACTCGCCGTACTTTATTTATCTTACGAAATATAAACTAATAAATAAAACAAATTATAGAAACTCCTTCCGCTTCTATCTTCGCCCATGAAGAAAGGAATTTTAGTGTAATATTGAATAGTGTAATAGGGTAAAAACAGAGGTGCGGTTAACCGAATGAATAGTGCTATTCAATAACTGCGTGTTGTACTTAGCGATGTTTATATACTATTTATATGGTCAATCGTAATTTCGACCTCTGGTGACCGGTTCCTAACAATTACGTCAAGAAAATATACTTAATCCAGTTAAATTAAAGATTTTTGTAAAGAATTATTCACCATCAATGGGGACAATAAATCGATTTAAAGAACTTATTTATTACTATAATTCCCATCATTATATTTTCATCATTTACGTACAATTATTGTTAATAAGCTTCCCAGAAACATACCAGCCGCTGCTATTCTGTTATCTTATATTATTTAAATATGAGCAGAGAAGCAAGTAAAGAAAAAATATTTAATATAATATATATAACACCTATATTCTATATGCTTCTTATATAAGACATGTACATAGTATAAGTGTGGTGGGTGTGTTGAACATATGAAAGTCAAACTTCCGCAAATGTGACACCGTTTCCAAGCACGGGTCACGCGAAACTTTTTGCAACGACAAGTTAGAAAACGCTACGTGTTGAAAAATAATATCTTTGTACAACACGACGGACTATCTTTACAGTGCTACGCGTTATATTTAATATCAAGGTCGACGGAAGAACATTATGTCGGGAGTTTACGTCAGCCGGACGTCACCGGTGACGTTTCGCTGGTTTTATGATGATTTTTTCTTGAGAAATGGCAGCATTGCTCCCCGTTTTTACACTTTAACACACGCTCACATATACACGTACTACTCACACACATACACATTGTACATTTAGATTACATTATACCATAATATGATTGGGCAACAACGAATCGAAATAAACGTTGTGCAATGTTTTGCGGCCGTCTGTTTAGGTTCACGGTTTCCCGTCTTTCACTTCCGTTGTTTTGTCGCTTCAGAATTCGATGATGATTATATTTTGTTACGAAATGTTCGTTAACGATTTATTAGAACGATTACTGTTTTGTTTTGAATAATACGTTCGATGCATCAACATAAAATATTTTGAACGCATAGGTAGTTTTAAAATTTGCACACATCCCATGGTTTCTCAAGAGAAATATAAATACTCGTAAAAATAAAAATTAGAAAATAGTTTATTTATAATCTTGTAATTACGTATTTCTTTATCATGAAAATATGTATATATACACAACGCCACAAAACTCCATTCGAAATTGTGCTGTTATAGTCTGTACAACAATATAACGATCCGACCTTTTAAGATTTAAAAGGATTATCGGGGAATATCCACTACCTCATGCCGCAGGTACCGAAAAAATTTGTAAATGAGGTAATGAACCGTATTAGGAGAAATTAGATTTTCTTAAGTGGAGATGTTTCGATTAATATAATCCACCGTTTACAATTTAAACTTTATTCTAAAGTAAACAATTCTAATTTAACAGATAATATATACCTGTAACTGTATTAAAGAATATTGTAATGGTATTTTAAATATTAACATCCCCTTCCCTTAATTAACTCATTTGTAAAGCTGCGCGGAATATCACGCAGGAAGATTAGAGAAATTGTATTCGCCACTCAGCTACTATATAAAATGAATATTACCAAAGCGCATGTACGAATCAGGAATTTGTAATTCATCTAAGTTATAGTGGTGAAACAAGTATTGAAAATACCGAAGAAGATTAATGCATATATGTATGTCTATAGAAATTATTATTTCCATATTATCGAAATAAACATGAGGAACTTTATTGTTCTAATAGAATAAAAATTAATACTTAATAACTTCTCTGGTTTCTATGCCGATATTATAATCACTGTTTGCATTTCTCTAAACCCTCACCGCAGGGTGTCTAATTAAAGTATTTACACGTTAAGAAATTATCTTGTTATTTGAAGTCAAATTGTTATATTTATAGACAGACTATACAAGTAGTTTTCTAGATCCGCTGGTCTAAAGTGAATCATCCCCCAGTTTTCAGAAATTATATATACCTTCTTATCTCCTTCCAGAGTTTTCTAGTCCTTATTTTTTCCCTCTAATTTGTTATTTCTGTCTGTGTCAAGTCCTCCTTCACTTGCTTCATCCATTTTACATATTCTAGTCCTTCGTCACACTCTTTTCATCCGAGTTGCCATTGTAGCATTAAAAACGTTACTGATGTATCTACTTTTACTATGTACTTTTTTTTAACCTCTTCCAATTTCTCATAATACATTTTTGTCCTATACTGATTGCCGGCAAGTTCCACCAGACCCAATTTTTTTTTCTCATTATAAATCTGAACGGTGCAAGTGGTAAGAGTGTCAGACAATGGTAGTGAGAGTTCTGTTGGTCGAAGTTTCGAATTCCGCGCTCGACCTGTGAGAGGTTGATTTTTTCGGTATTGGTATCTTCTTCAGTTACCCATAACTGATGGGGAAGTGAAAATCAGCTTATCTCTTACGACGAGAGAAAGTGTGTCAACAAAGCTGTACATAATAGTATACACTCTAAGCGGTTCTGGAGTCTGTCAAGCTTTCAGTTTAAGGCAGTGGGCCGCTATACACCCCACAAAAAATATTTTCCTGTCAAGAACTTGCAGCTCTTCTTTATTTTTTTGTTTGTATTATTGTTTCAGCTTAGTGTATTCTTGTGTACTAACTGTAACGTTTTCTTAGTAAACACCGAAAACACACGAGGCACTCGCATCATTGTACGTGCCCCCTACAGTACATCATCACGAGCCGCGCCTGCTTATAGTTATCTTATATATAATTTACTCTGTTCGATAAGTTGTTCATTTTTTAGAAGTTCTTTATTTTTTCTGTCACTGGTACTTGATAGCATTATTTCAATTTGTTTTCCTACCTGTTAGAACTCCTGTCTTTCCACACTAATTCTTCAATTTTCCAAGTTTAATTATTTCCGTTTATCATGAAACCCGTCTTTCGCCTTCACTTACTATTTCTTCAAACATGTAAACATTATATTTCTTTGTTTTACTACTATAATAATATTATCGATGTAAGGAATTCACTGCCTTCAGTTTGTTTTAAGACTTCCGTTAGCTATTTCCATATCATATGTTCTAAAACTAGATTGAAAAAGGTCGCTCAAAATGAATCTCTTTGTGTTATTCCTTTAGTAATTACAACGTTCTTGGTTTCTCCTTTTTGTGTTAGTACGCTTATCCATTGTTCGTTTTATTGTAATTCCGATTAATTTCCTTCCAGTGCTGACGTGAGTTTTAAATGCTTGCTGAAAATCTACGAAAGACAGTTTCGTGTTTATTCAGAATTCTCTTGCTTTCTACATAATCTGTTTTGAGTGATGATATCTATTGTCGATCTTCCTAGTTTGAATCGGCATTTATATTTGCGCTTGAATTCATTAATCATGATTAATAACTGATATAATAAAGAATATCAATAATAATAGATAAGTAAATACACATTTAATATGTTGGCTTAAACTCGGGTAACTGTGGTAATCTGCTAAGCCAGTCTTCCGCATGCATTATCTTTTTAATACTAACTGTCAACATTGTGAGAATTTTAAGCCATTAAATTTAATATTTTTTGGTGGAATATTAAACAATAAACCGAAATTAAAAAATTATTTTTTCTTTATGAATTCATGAAGTAAGTTATCCAGAGTTTGTTACCTAACGTAAGTATGAATAATAATATTTGAATATTTTTACAAGAATTTTGTACAAGGACGAAACGTTTATTGTGCTGTGTGTATGCATGCATATGTTGGTTCTTATATATTTTTAGGAAATGTTTTGCGCTTTTCCTATTGCACAGGGATTCCCGTTGACTAATTAGATCGCGGTTTTATTGGAAATTTTTCGATTTATTGGACATTAATATATCCGGGATTATACAATTAATCAATTATGTGTACAACGCTTAAATTATTAATCAAGTATTGTGCTTGAGGGGTTAATTTTTTGAATTTTGTATTCCGCCAATTTTCGAATTTTAGTTCGTTGACTTCAAATTAAAGAATTTCTCTCTCGTGACGAGAATTTTTAAACAAAATTTGAATATTTTACAAGTAGAATTGAATAATTTTCAAATTTAAGCAATAATATTGTTTCTGTAACAGAATAATTGAAACATACATGAGTGGGTAAAACTCCACCAGTTTTATATAATATTGTTTCTTCTTGATGAAATACGAATATGAATTTAGAATCTATGAGAATGGGAGAATATTACTAATTAATTGCTTTTGTTCAGTAATGGGTACCTACACAGACGTATACACTTTCGTACCGTGCCAAAAAGTTTTGTACAGTTTTTAATATTCGATTAATATAAAGCAAATAAAAAGAGTTTCTACATAATATTAATGCAAAAGTGCATGGGTTCACAAATATAGCTAGATTAAATTATTTTTCATTAACTGATTTTTTGAAACTGAAATTTCCGATTGTTCTTTTAATGTTACTCAATCAGTTTTTGTAAGGTCTCAGTAGATATCTGACCGCTGCGATTTTTCCAGAGATAAGAAAAATTTCTTTAATGAAGTCCATACTTTGTTTTCTCCTCAAAATATTTTTAACTAATGCCCCAATATTGTTCAATAAGGCGAAGTTAAGGTGTATTCTGTGAATTCTGCTCTCTTTGTACAAACTATATGCCATTTTCATGAAACCAGTCAAGAGTTACTCTCGCTCATTGGTATACTTCCAGGCCTAGCCAAAATAATACTTGTTTTTGGTGATTTCGTTTGAAAGGAAAAAGCCTTTTTTGGAAACACTCGTCAACGTAAATTTCTGTGTTACACAGAAAAGGGCTCACTTCGAAATCGACAGTGGCAGACCAAGACTTTATGGCCAAACATTTCCACGGAAATTATTTTTTGTGTCAGAAATATTTTTTTTATTATCTCTGTTATAAAATTGTGTCCCCAGTTATGCAGCAGAGTTGTATTTAAAGTACAACTCTCATCAAGAATAAGATAACAATCACTTTTTTTCAATAACAGCATATACAACAATTCCTATCTTCTTATTGCTGTATTTGCTTGTTTTGTTTTGTTCGCTTTGGTGGTTTCTTCTTTCCATAAGTGCTTATACTCTTGTCTTAATCCACCAGAATGAAGATGAACTTGTTCCAATATTTTTGACATCACGCACTGCCATAAACGAACTTTTTTATTATATTATTCGTTATTCCTCAAGGAAGAAGTTATTTATGAATTTCTTTCACCGGTCACTAACTTATTTTACACTGTTTTGCGATCACAGCTACTATTTTCACTAAAAAATTCCAAAATATCAAATCGTATTTCACATTTGTGAGCTATTTTCACTAATGATCAGTGCAGTCTTACTATGCATGTTTTGAATCATCATTTATCCATTTTCAGAAGATTAAATAAACTTGCTCCCTGCTTTTTCCTAGATCCAAAGACCATGAACAACTTTCCGGCACCTCCTTGGGAATTATAATTTAAGAATTTTTTTTTAATATTTTTATTTATTTATTTACTCTATGTGGGGTGAGAATATTGGCAGCAACAGGATGGATAAAATATTTAAATATTTGGCGTATGGCAAATCAACTAGCGGTAGTAAAACCTACAGAAGAAAACTGGTTCGTTTCTTTTATAGTTCTAACAATAGTAATAACAGCAAATTTATTCTGGTACGTCAAGTTTTGGAAGAAAAATATTGATAAGTAAATGAAATAATATTAATTAGGTTTGTACATTATATGGAGCTGTATTGTATCGTCAAACATTACTGTGGGAATTCTTTCTGACGATTACGATACACAGAAATATGTGTGCCTGGGACTAACAGTTTCGATCCTTGCGAGTCTAGATCCTAGAATTTTTGCTTTAGTTTTTTACAAATTCAGGTCTCGAATAAGATCATTTAATTCTAACTGATGTATTAGGCGTGTTCCATCCTCTTCAGATGGCAAATATTCATCATCGCTGGTCGATAACATGACACTTGCTTCCTCTGGTTCTGTAACATCATACATTCTTCACTCGAAACAACTATGGGTTTTGGTATTGGCAAGGCTTCCGAATGAGGTATTGGACGAGTAGCAGAGGGCAGACTAGCATAACTAATATTTTTCTTATTTTGGTTGGAAAAGCCGAAAGTTTTCGTGCAGCAAAAGTAGCAATGAATCGAATGTTTGTTCACGCCAAATCATAGGTCTTGCAAATAGTATAACGCTTTTCTTACCGTTTGATCAGCCCCTTAGAGTAACAGCACAGCATGCGTAGCAAATGCTGGGAGCCCATGGCTTGTCTTGATATTCAATGGTTAAGCCAGAATAGTGACAATATAACTTTTCTATTAAAGGTGTGATATTCCACTTATGCTGGTGGGTAGTGAATTCTCCACATACATAACAGAAACTGTTTGGATTATTTATACACGTATGCGAGATTATTTATACACGTATGCGAGATTATGAAATAAAAAGACGTTTGGCTATAAAAAACCGACTTACATTGATTCAAAAAAGTCGTGTGTAGGTCTTTTATACCCACTTAGTCACATATCTACCAATTCTTAATTTGATTGGTTCCAGAGCAAAACGTGGTTTAAGTGCTCTGCCTTAGGAAACGTGCAAAGACTTATTCAGACATGTCAACTCAATGTTCGACAGAAGAATATTTTAATAGTATAGTATCTTTCTTGTATGTATGCATAAAAGTAACTTTGAAATTTTGTAAAATTTAATGCGTTTTTTGAAAAAACTATTTAAGAAAATACGTCAAAATCCTGACGTGATGGAGCAAATTTTAAATCATATTCAGAATCAGCATGACAAAAGACATAAACTACACTTATTGGTGTATAAGAATACTAAACTGTGTTAACCAGTGTAATTAATAACAGCAATTGAAAAAAAAATTGCTTTTAATATTGCTAATACATTTACAAATCTAGCGAAGTTCAAATCTAATAGCATTATTAATAAAATTTTCTGTGCGGAAACTTATTTTATATTTGGATCCATGATAATACTAATTAAAAAAAAAATTTATAACATACAATTTGTGCAACATTCTTATTAATAATTCTTTCAACTACAATTTAAAGGAAAACCAAAAGGATATTAACAAATAATAACAATGAAATATATACAAAGCTTAGAATTCCAGTAGTATCAACGTTTCAAAAAATTCAATGTAAAAATAAGGTGTCTAAAATTGTAATAGCATAATTAACGTGGATTTTATTAGAATATCACGTCCAAATGTTACTGACATCTGTTCAAAGGACGTCATCAAACTGGCGCCTAACAATAGTAAAATTGGCGCCCAGCCCTACTATGAAATTGGCGTTCGTAATAAACCTATATCTGTTTGTTTGAGTGAAACAGAGTAGCATAAATTCACTTAATTAATATTTGAAATTCATTAAGTTTTTATTTTGAGATTCTTTTAAATACATGTTTTTGCACAATTTGTCATGTCATCACTACTCGTCTAAAAAGCTAAGATTATATTTTTCGGAATCGTACTCTCTATAAAGCTGTTGATTCTAAAATGTGAACAAATACTATAAAATATAAAATAGTTTATAGTTTTTTATAGTTTACTTGAACCAGATTCGACATTTCGTAACATTTCATTTATATTTATCTTTTCCTGTTTGTCATATAAAAAAAACTGATTTATTTTTATATTTGTTCTTTTCAAAGCATTTGCGGTATCTATAAAACTCTATCTACTAAACTCTATCTATCCTAACTAACTACTATCTATACTAACTCTATCTACAAAAACAAATACAATATGGATAAAAAGACCTGTACATTTTGATAAACATCTTTTGAAAAATCTTTGTAGAATTGTATCCTTCGAGCAAATAAATCTTTAATTTCACATCTTCCAAATATAATTTCATTTACTTATGTTAGAATATTGAGAAGTTTATGTATTATATCTCAGAAATCATTCAGTAGTCGATTCATTCAAAAATAAAATTAATACATTAGATTCGACAAAAACTTTTGTCTTATTTTCTCTAATATGAATATTATATTTTAGGTTATACGACACCAGTGTCGGTAGCTAGTGGGAATAGTACAAATTCGAGTTCTCCGCTGAGCAACAGAACGGGTTCACCACCAGAGTCTAACACAACAGGTAGTACACAACAAACACAAAATAGTGCAGGTTCGGGACAAAATCCAATGGCAGCGCTTATTTCTGTAGCTGACAATTTGCCACCGGGTAGTCCGAGATCTACTGGAGGCAGTCCACCAACCAATGTGGCTCCCAGGTCCGCGTCCAGGGGATCCCAGCACAGTCCTAACTCCACTGGTAATTACAATATATATTGCTCAATTCATTATATACAGTTACAACTAAAAAGTCGATGTAAAAGATAGCATATTGATATTTAACTAACATCAAGTGTAAAATACAGTAATACAAAAATGTTAAAAACATTTGTATATGTGCACATGGATGTACTTATTTCTCATTGGTGACTTCTACGTATACTGACGAGAACTATAATGAGTTCCAAACACGTGTGTGTACGTGCCCGTAAACATTTTGTCTTTCATTTTTTAAATTGTATTCCCCATCAGAGTTTTATTAGATACCAGTTTATGTTAATAAACTAGTTATTCTATTATTATGGCAATTTCCTACTGGAATTCTCTTTCTTTGTGCAGAGAAGTTAATATTTGTCGTAGTTTTTCGAAAATTTGTTTGTTAATACTATTTAATTTATACATAACACCGCGTAAACTAAGGGTCCTTGTCCAAATTACGGTAAAAATTAAATTTAATATATCGGGAACTTTGTAAGTTAGATTTTGCATAGCTGTAACGTACACACCATGGAAGCGAGATAACTGGCACCATATATAACCCCATCACGTGATATTGGACAGTGAGCGCACTACATACCATAAATGCATAGAAACAATGAGACATAAAGTTAAGAAAGGAAGATAACAAATACGTAATAAAAGAAAAATGGTATTTAGTTTGATTTATTAAAAAAATCCAACGGAGACAAACCCAGCAGCTGGGAGGTCAAGAAATTGAATTAGAATAAATCAGTCAATCGATTAGGAAACTGTTCGTCTAGATAATTTTATACAAGCAGTGTATAATGAGCAAGACATCCATCTTGTTGAAACTGTATTGCCTGCATATCAATATCGACAAAACTTTGAATCGTAGAATAAGAGACTTGAGTAATTTAAGATATTTATTCCCTGTTAAACAGTCGTTTATAAAAGAAGGACCTATTATATGGGTATTTAGTATGTCACATAACACATTTAACTTTTGCCAATATGAATATGTGATGATAAACTTCGCTGTTCATTTTCCATGGCCCAGTATCTAAATCTGATAGAATTGTACTAAAGAAATTTGAGTAATCAATACGTTAAGCACGTATTACGCATTTGTTACAAATGAAACAGATATGCATTACACATATCTGTATCTGTACACAAGAATTGTGTTATAATACTTAAATGAAACGTCGACACATTTGTGAATAATATGTTTTTAACAAAGTTATCATTATTCTGAAATTTATCTATCATAGATTCACAAAATTGCATTCCCTGAACATATATATCATCATGAAGTAAGTCTTGATGTTTCAACAACTTTTAACTATTGTATAGTGCATTCAGAATTATAAGAAACTAACCTTTAATGTGTTTACAAGTGTTGTTGCACCCCCGCGATAATTTGTAGGGCTCTAATTTTTAGTCAATACGGTCAATGGATACGTATACTGCAAGTAGGTGAACCATATCCATTCAATAACAATGAGAGAACTATCGCCTCAGGGAGTGCAACAGTTGTAAACAGATTAAAAGTTAGTTTCTTATAATTCTGAATACACTATTACTGTTATTTTTTCAGATTTTTAATACATAATAATGAGATAACCCTAAGTCTGTAGCAATAGTTCGCCAAGAGAAAGTAGAATCGCTTTTTATAGAAGAACATATTAATGTAGATATTTCGTGGGATGTTTTAAGACTGGAATACATTTTTCGTATATCCGTTTTCGTTTCATTTTTTATTAAATTAAAAGTTGTTGCTTTGGATGGAATTGATCTGTACTTTGTAGCCAACAAATCACTGATTCTTTGGAAATTGTTTCCACCATGAATTAGGTTTTTACCATAATTTTTTTTGTGTCGTGGCATTTAAAAATAAATAATTTTGCTTGACTGGTCAAACTACAGTTCACTATGGATAAAGTTAGATTGCCTCTTATCGCCTAACTTTAACCAACGCTCTACTTACGCAAGGAGAAAAAACTGAGTTAGGATTTCAGTTTGCTCGCTTCCAAGGTGTATAATAGCAGAGTGATAATGTCTTTTTCATAAACATAATCTATTGTTTATGAAAAAGCTCCGCTCCCAAGAAAAATTACTCAATAATGATGTGAACGATTTCGTCTGTAACTGTACGATATTTAATCTTCATTTATTGGCCTTAATTTTAGAATTTTACTTGTTTTTCTTTCTTGATATAAGACTACAATAATTGGTTACCGAAATTTGCCATTACATTACGTAAAATATACTTTTTTTTTGTAATTATCAGAAAAATACTTTCTTTATAGTACTTTCATATTCATATTTTTTATTCGATAAGTGATTTTTTCAATCATCAATTTTAATGTGCTTTTTCTTTTATTGTTATTTTCTACTTTTCTCTTTTATATTTTATACTGAATATTTCAATATGACGTATGTATGTATATATACATCAATAAATATTATTATCATTATTATTATTATTATTATTATTATTAGAATTTCTTTTTTTCAGCCGGTTCGTCAAGTGGTAGACGGTCTTCCGGTTCAAGGCATGTGTCCTCAACTACAGTAACTTCTACGGAGGCTGGTGCAGGCAATTTAGGAGCACCGGTCAGCGAAGGCAGTGCAGAAGGTGTTACCGCCCCAGCACCCACTCAGGTTTTAAAATGTACTCTGTGTCAGGAAAGATTAGAGGACACGCATTTCGTCCAATGTCCTTCAGTACCACACCATAAGTTCTGTTTTCCATGCAGTAGAGATAGTATCAAGAGGCAAGGAGCAGGTTCAGAGGTAAATGGAATGTTACTTAGTATATACGTTGAATGAATAAGTTAACACAGCTTTGCATTGAAATTCTATAGACTTCCACGGCCGTTGTTGCAATCAATGTTTCGTTGTTTATGCTGCCAATTTCTACTGCTTACCATTCTACAAACACAACTTCAATGTGTATACAGGTTGTCCTTGAAAGAAAAAGACAATGTATGATCAATGGAAAAATTGAATTGTAGGTATATAGTATGAATCCAAAAAAATGTGAGTCAATTACGACAGGAACCCCAAAATTAAAACCCCCCCTGAAAATTATTTATATGTCGCCTATGAATTCAGAATGTATAAATAATAAATACCTCTATTTAACTTACTGTTATGTACGTAACAGCTGTCGCTGTTATAAAAACTACACTAAAATCATTGTTGTATGCTAAGGTTCAATAAGCTCAATATATTTACGTACGGACTTAGCTGTTTATGCTTTTATTTCGTATTCAAGTGAATTATTAAAAATTGAGATTTGTGCTCTATTGAGCATTTCGCGTTTTTTAGCTGTACATTACTCTCGTAAGATTATCTTATTATTTTTTTAGTTTCCCTATTTCTTTTTGTTCTAAATAAATACTATATAACACGAACTTAGCATTAACTTACAAACGCATTTTAAAAAATCATATTAAAAATAATTTAATTTGTAGACCAAGACTGACCTAAATAAGTTTCATTTCATGTGTATTACGTGAATGCTTTTTTTGTTACGAGAAGTAACAAATATAAAATATTGGGATCGTGAGATTTTTAATAATAAAACAATATTATTACAAATCGGGTGTGGAGAACACAATACAAGTTCATAAAAGATACTTTCACACAAATATGAACGGTGTTCTCCACACACGATGTTTGACAATATTTTTATATCATATATATTTTTTATATCATATATTTTTATATTATTAAAAATGTTTTTGATTTCTATCTGTTGTTAACTTTAAACGGACACGATAATCATAACTCGTATAAATGTAAATCATATTGAATGTACACATGTAACGATCGAAACTGAATCGAGGAACAATTCTTTCGCTATTTAAACGCTACTCCTACTCTTTATAGTCGATCAGACACACAGAGAGAAACACAGTACTTCTTCAAATGCAGTGGCGGGACAAATATTTTATAAATATCTTAGTCATTTTATTTTCTCGCGTTTACGAGGGAATTTGGCGAAAATATTTTGGATTCATATTCTATACAATAATATCTTTCCATTTTTCATATGTTGTCTTTTTCTTTCAAGGACACTCGTATACACACATCTGTACACTGTCATTGTAACAATCAGTGAAGCTCATAAAAAAAATTAATTTTTCTTGCACACTTATATAGACATATATTTATAGCAATATATGCTTACTTATTGTTTTATATACCGTCTGGAAATGTGGTAAGTTAACGGCGGAGAGGTAAACGATACCCCACCAGTACACTAGATAAGAGAGAAGGGAGGAGTCTGATCAGATACGTCGACGATAGATACGATAGAAATACGAGAACATACGCAATACGTATGTGTATACCATATCTATTTCTGACCTATCCCTATTACTTATCTAATAAAATGCTACACTATACATTGAATAAACATATTGGGGAAGTAAAGGTACATACGCAATACATATGTGTATACCACACCTACTTCTGACCTATCCCCATTGCTTATCCAATCGAATGCTACACTATACATTGAATAAACATATCGAGGAAGTAAAGGTACATACACAATACGTATGTGTATAGCACACCTACTTCTGACCTATCCCTATTGCTTATCCAATCAAATGCTATACTAAACATATCGGAGAAGTAAAATTGGCGGGGACGCGTCTTGCGTAGCAGTGTAGTGAACTTACCACGTTTCCAGACGGTATACTAGGGTATGCAATTGGAAGTGTTGACATTGAAGTTATACAATGTACTAGAATGAAATAGATTTCTTTATTTGCCTAAGTAAGTAGAAAGAAATAGCAAAGTAGGCTCCTCCCTCTTACATTTAAACGTGTAAGTAAGGAAACATGTAGTGCAACTGCACATCTGTTTATTATCAGCTATTTATGCATTGGATATCTTTGTATACCACTCTTATCAATCTTAACCAATAGCATGTGTATAAAGAGAGTAAAGGGTATATCGTCTACTTCCAATGTCAAGAAATTCATTTAGTACACTGGTAGATATAATGTGTTAACTACGTTAGAGCAATAATTCCCAACCTCGGTGGGGGTTCCTAACTCTGAGAATCACTAGGAAAGTAAAGGAAACGCACGCCACAGGTTGAAAATCATTGTATTGTCAAGCAAACTTTTTGTTGGGTTTTAAAAATTAAATAATTTAATTTAAAAATTATTTTATTACAGTATAACCTCCTTATAATGGACACTGACGGGGAATCCTAAAATGTCCAATATATGGAGGTGTCCAAAATGTGGAGGTGAAAAAAAATATTCATTCTCATATCAATTTAATCACACATAATAAGACGAAAGTCGAAAAAAAATTACAATACTTAATACACACACATACATACATATTTTATGCTAGATTTTACTTGAAATAATCATTAATTGTTGTTTGTCTTGCTTTTTTCATTTTATGTTTAAATATCTCAGATTCACATTCAAGAAGAGCTTGAGAAATATTGTTAGCAATGTTAAAACTGTTAGTGCTTAAGAAATAGTTCTGAAGATCTTTTAATTTTTGATGGGCTTCTGAAATATTTGATATACTAGTTACAAATTCCTCTTCAATCTCATTTTCCATTTCATCACTGATATCAGTAATTTCATCGATAAAATCTATAATGGAAACATTAGGATTTTCAGTAAATAACTCATTATCAATTAATGCGTATGTGCTTAAATCTAAATTAGTGATGTTAAAATTGGGAAATAAAAATACTAATGGTATATTATCTTCTATACCGCACTCTGCACTTAGATCACTGTCACTTTGATTGAATCCGCATTTTTTAAAACAGTTTCTTACGGTCACAGGCGAGAGTTTTTTCCAAGCAGCTGATATCCATATTAATGCAGTGACTACCGTAATGATTTTTTCTACCATTTCTAGTGAATTTTCAGTATCCATTAACGCCAAAAGCCTTTTTACAAGCATGCTCCTGTAAATTACCTTTAAGTTTTGAATCACACCCTGGCCCATAGGTTGACAATGCGAGGTAGTATTTGGAGGCAGAAAAACCAATTTTACGTTTTCCAATGAAATCTTCGGATGAGAAGTGGCATTATCAAGAAACAAAATTACATGCCTTTTTTCTGTCTTCATCTTGTTATCAAAGTTCTTTAACCAAGCTGACATAATATCCAAAGTCATCCACGCTTTTTTGTTAGATATCCATCCTATCGGCACTTATCCACATGAGCTCCTTTAAAACATCTAGGTTTCTTACTTTTACCGATGACTAACGGCCTTATATAGTTAGTCGTTCTTCTGCAGATTTTCCTCCGGCACATTTATCACTTCTTAATGCAAATGTTTTTGTCGGAAGGGCGCGGAAAAATAAACCGTTTTCATCAGCATTAAAAATATCTTTCGGAGAGTAATCTTTGCATATTGATTGCAACTTGACTTTCCAATCGTCTACATTTTGCATGTTTACATAGGCTGATTCACCACACACACTTTTAAATGATATTTTATGTCTTTGACAAAATTTCTCCAACCAACCATTAGACGCTTTGAATTCGGTGATTTGTAAACTTTGTGCTACTTCCAGTCCTGACATGGGAATATTTTTGTTTCGCACCTTACAGAACCAGTTGAACACTGCTCCGTCGATTGCTAAACCACTAGTTTTTGGAAACTTCCTTTTTTGAGCTAGGTTTCCATTTTTCTCGAAAAGTTCTTTTATTTCACTTTTGTTTTTCACTATATCACTAATTTGCGACTTTCCGACACCAAACTTTTCCGCGAGCTATCGGACACTTAAGCTTTGCTGTTCACTAACCGCAATAATATCAATTTTATCTTGGATTGTTAACCGCTTTCTTTTACTAGAATCCATGTTGACACTATCAAAGGCTAGTTCAAACTGATTCAAAATATCACTCCACTTATCACCTGACGAGTAGGCCAGTGGTAAACCGTCGTTCCTTTGTATTATGGGAAAAACCCGAGTAGATATACTTCCACGTGTGCACTTTGTACATACATATGTATTATGGGAAAAAGCCCAGTAGATATACTTCCACGTCTGCAGCAATAAAAGTACATACATACATACATAATTGCAAAATTTTATTCGGCGCCGCCCGTCTTGTCTGTCCTTAATTAAGAGATATATTTACAGATGTTTTATTGCTTCGGTGAAATAAAGGGTGTCCGCGTCCGATTTATGGAGGGTCCAATATTAGGAGTGACTATTGTTAAGAAAACCCATTATAAAATTTCGTACCACAAAAAATGTCCATTTTTTAGAGGTGTCCGATTGTCGGAGGTGTCCATAATTAGAGGTTTTACTGTAATTTTAATTTAGAAAACTAATATATGCATATTTAAATAAGGTTAATACGTATTACTATTCTGTATAGTACTTTAAGTGAATTATTAAAAAAAAAACGTTCTATTTCAATACTTTACATATTGCACATGCTAAATGAGCTAACTGTAATTCTCATTATGAACGTTTAGAAATTCAATGTTTAATATAGCAAATGTTTGGCAACAGTAATTGACCTAACCTATTTTCTGCGCGTTTTCGAATGTCTAATATATTTGTTACCTCGGTGCAACTTTCACGATAATATATTGTTACTTGTTATGTTATAATTATCAGTTATTCGGATGATTACCTTAACCTGTACTGATCAAATAAACTAATAAGTAAATAATAAATATAAAAATAACACCGCTAATTACGCTTCAAAAAAGAGCCCATCGTGTTTGAAAATGAAGATAATCATTTCAAAATGAAGAAATTATCAGCAATGTCTAATATATCTGAGACAAGTCATCAACATATGTGGAGATGACCCAAAACCTATTTTGGAGTCACGTTGTCACAAGAGTTGATGTAATGGTTCGGAGTACATGAACGTTATCCCATAAAAGCTTAATCGACGAGAAAGATTATGGTCACAATATTTTGGAATTGTAAAGGCATTTTAGTGATTAACCTAAAATATCGTAATCACCTGTCAGCAGCACATATTATACCTGTTTGTTGCATAAACTGAGAGACAATATTCGTGAAAATCGTTGAAGAAAATTGTCAAAAAGAATTCGATTATTGCGTCACAATGCGCCAATTCATATTGCTGCAGTTTCCCAAGCTTCAATTTGTGAATGTGGCTTTCATGAAATTGAACACCCTGATGGTGACTCTTACTAACTATTATTTATTTTCGTATTTATAAAAAACTTAGGAAACATAATTTTCATGACGAAATCGAGTTGTGAACAGCCGTAATGCAACATTTTGAGGGGAAAATATCACATTATTTTTACAAAGGTATAGAACTATGAATAATCGTTGGAATAAAATGCATTGAAATTAAGGAAATTATATTGAAGCATGAAAATTATAAAATTTTGGCTGGCCGAGAACATATAGATTGATTTTATTTTTTTGTATTTCTTCACGATTAATTGGTAATATTTGGTTTACGCTTCTTTATTTTTGGGCGATTCTGTCTAATAAATTATTTCATGAAAAAACTTTTTAAAAAACTACTAATTGCTTGGCCCCGCATTTACATAAAAAGAGTCTTTTTTTAATTATTTTAGGAGTACACTGATGGCATTTACTTAAGATAATGTCATTCATGTAGAAAGTGTGAATAAAGACCATATGTATATTATACATGCATATGACACTATATTGTTTTTAAAAAGAAGAAAGCAGATAGAAATATTAAACGCATAATTTCAAGGTAAAATAACTTACATTATATAGTAGTAATATTAATTACCAATGAAAAAAAAGTAGCACTTATAAATCTAGTTTTTCTAGAGCTGGTTTTACATACGTCAACTTTGTTGTCAATAAATCGTAGAGGTTGATCTTCGATTTATCGACACATGTAAAGCATTAGCTTTACATCAATTTATTCAAGGCAAAAAAGATCGTCGATAAATTGACGATGTTAAAACATGTTCTGAAAAGTACAAAATAAAACAAAAAATGGATAAGAAACGACAAAATTTAACTATCGTTTAATAATAAATTGTTAAAAAAAAACAATAAATTAATCACCAATTTTAGGTATCAACTAGTGGAGTAATATGAAAATTGTGCGAAGCCTTCTAAATCTAGACTGCCAACCTACTAAGAAAACAGCTGAACGAAAAATCGACTGTGAAAATTGGTATGCGCAATTTTCAATAAATCGACGAGTTATGGAGCCAGAACTCGATCAACTTATCGAACAAGCTCACCCTACAAACGTTATCGAAAACATTTTTATTTTAGTGATGATTTTAAAGAATGTCCGACCGGAATTCCCAAAAATAAACTCAAATCAAATATGCAGACTAAAGAAGATTGATATTACAAAAAAATAAGTCGGATTCAATGTATTTTACATTTTTATTTAGTACAGTAATAAGCACTTCAGCCAAATATCTTTCGCAACAAAATCAACAAAGTCCTTTAGTTGTTCAGTGACAGTCAGTATGTATATACATACATAAAGGTAATTTCTGAGCCGTTCATTTTAATATATCATTTGATAAATTCTTGGAATTTTCAGCTTTTATATTGAATATTTTCAAATTAGTATGTTATTTTGTGAAGTAAGTGTGAATGTAAACATTGCTGTCTACAAATTACAACGCAAATTATATGAAATTTTATTTGAAAAAGTTTTGTCTGCGTTGGGACTTGAACCCAAGCTGTCCGGTTTGCCGGACCGTCGTTCTAACCAACTGAGCCACGAGGACCTTGGTGTCAAGGCTATTGGAAATGACATATAAGGCACCGATGTTTATATTCAGATGTCAGTTTGAAAGTTTGAAATTGCTAATTTTTCATCCTTAGCTATTAATAGATAGAGATAAGTTCTTAGCCGTTTATTTTAATATATCATTTGATAAATTCTTGGAATTTTCGGCTTTTATATTAAATATTATCAAATTCGGATATTTGTATTCAGTCCCGCAAGTCCCGCGGATCCCGCATTACTGATCCCGCAAAAATCGTGCGGGATTGAGTTCCTTAGTTGGTATTCAATATTCTTAATTTAGTGTTCATCGTCAGTTCTTTCTAATAGAATAAATATAAATTAACTAAATAATATATTTGACATGTATACTACTTGAATGAATTTTTAATTTATAAATAAAATTTTTGCCCCAATTACTTCACAAAACTTAACATATTGGGCGGTTACTTTGTGATATTCCATATTTCGTAAAATAAAAACACATTATACTCTGTAACAATATCACTTTATTTGGCTTAACAAGACAAATGAAGTGATGACGAGACAGTTTAAGGACATTGTATGTCACCATCATTATCCCCAGCTATTTCTATATGTATTCCCTGAATATTTTCTTCTGGGAATAAAATGAAATTCAAATATATTTTATTAAGTACAGCATGTCATGTGTAAATATATATTTACTTTATTGGTATTTTAAAATTCACAATTGATAATAAATTCCAGAAAATTGTATGTACTTTTTTCTACGGAAATAAAATTATGTTATCTTTTTCATACCATAAATGCCAGAACATAATTTGAAACCCAAAGAGAACGACAAACTATGATAATATACTTCCTGTGTTTGGTTTTTGTGGTTATTGTTTAGATTAACAATTAAATTTATCGTGATGATAAATAGTACTGTACTTTTTAAAATTATTGGTATATTTATCGCCTGGAAAAGTTTTATCTAGAAAAGATCTCATACTTTTCAACTTTATTTAAAGTTATAAAATTGTTGCAATTATTTGATATATAATGTAAATTGTTTCCTTTTTGTATTGAAAACAGTAAAATTGACAGTTTGTCATTTATGTTTCTATTTTGTCTGAGTTAACAATTTCGCTCGAATACAGCTTAGCTATATTAGCTAGTATACTAGCTGAACCCGGCAATGCTTTGCTCTTGCTAGATTTTAGTATAAATATTGATTAAATGGACACAATTGAAAGTTTGATATCAATTATCGTATTTAGTTCAAATTAATTAAAAAAGATATTTACATATTACAGAACTTCACAAAATTTAACCTTCACTTTATAAAAGTAAGAATGTAAATAAATCCAACTCTCAAAACAACAGCATTCGAGCTTACTTTTACGCATGTGCGACACCATTTCTTGCTTCGCGAACTTCGATGTGAGAAATAGTGTCTCATGGCGCCATCTACATTTAAATAATAGTACTGCTACTATTAATATTATATTATTAAGCCCTTAGCCTTTCTTCTACTGGTCAGATCGAAGATTTAACTAACTTTAAACCTTCTCTGGAAAATGCGGAACATTTTGCAAAAAAACCGCGCGTAAATCGGTCCAGTAGATTTTTAAATCTGTAACGGACACACATACGAACATTGCCATTTAGATATTTGAGGTACGAAATTAAGTGGTAGAATTAAAAGTATAAGTATTTCATAAAATAAAAGTTAACAAGGTTTAAATCATACGCTTCTAGAAATATTTTTATATTACATTGTTTCATCTGCTGATCAGTAACAAGTTCATATCCTCAAAATAGAAAAATACTTTACATTTTTATTGAATTCCTCCAAAGATTAGGACAAAATATTTGTCTTAATTTATATTATAAATTTTATCTATTTTATGTTTATTGTCACATCAAAAACTTAACGAAATGAAGTAGAATATATCAGTATTAATATTTCCAATACAATCTGACATGATGTTTTTAGAAATAAGATTTCGGGCTTGAAACTGTGTCCTTCTTGGCCGACATTTCGTCCCCTGTTGCAAAGGACATCTTAAGGGTTGCTGCCCTGAAACTGAAAGTCTGTTTGGGACGCGATTGCGTAAGAGCTGATCCGGATCACTGATTGTGATTGATTTTTTTGAAATAGAAAGGTTTGCCAGGTATTGTGTACAGGGTGTCCGTCATCACGGTTGATATTGAGATGATTTAGGATTTCCATCCGATTGCGTAGTGCTCTGTATAAGGTTCGTATTTAACGACACGACTGTTTCATCGAGCGTTTTGTCTCGTCGATGTATATACTGCCACACAAGCTCGGAATTCTGTAAACACCAGGGGTTTTTAGATTGTTGCGGTCCTTAACAGAAAAGTAGGCCGATGATGTGTGAGGTTTAAAGATATATAATGTAAATAGGCTTTAGAAATGGCAGAAGTGTATTGAGAAAGAGAAACGCACAGTTAAGGGTTAAGTAATAATTGCTGTTGGTTAAGGTATTTTGGTAGCTTGGTTGATATCTTTGGATAAGGAAATAGGTTCAGATATATAGAACGCTTTTTGGTCTAAGGAGTTTATGACTTCACGTTTTTGTGCAGGCTGAAGGTGGGAAAGGACATTTAAGTATCTGTCAGTATGCGATGACGAAATGCCCTAATGAATCATCAAAATGATGATTTACCTACACATCTAGGAAAGAAAGGAAACATCTTAACACAACCTCCATAGTGAAATGAATGGAACTGTTTTGGTAATTAAGGAACTTTGGAAATCACGACCATGTGGCCAGATATGCGAAGATGTCATTAACATATCGAAACCAACACATATGTTTTTGAGTATAGGAACAAAAGATTAATTGTTCCAACGCCTCCTTAAAGAAGATGGCGATGACAGGAGAAAGTGAACCCATGCTTATATGTGATACTTGTGTTCGTAATAACAGTCACGGAACTCAAAATAGATAGAGATTAAGCAAGTTTTAGATCGTCATGCTGGTTATCACAGGGATGTTATTTCTCGAATTATTTATATTGTATCGGCATCAAATTTGCCAGTAAAATCCTGAGGATTTACCTCAAATTTTTTCAACCTTTGTAGATTTTGGATAAAAATGTACTCTTATTAGTGTAAGAGTGGGAGGGAGTCAGTAAATTAGCTAATTTACTGACTCCCTACATCGGTAACAATGAGTCCTTTATGCAAAACTTCAATTAATCAATGTGGAATATAGGTTGGCATGCAAATTAGTAAGATTATTTTAACAAAGATAAATCTATAAATAATGAAAATAAAAAATACGAAAATAAAATCAAACATCGTGAGTAATGGAATGATATAACAGTAACTTTAACCTAGTTCCACTAACATACAAGTAATCAAATTTTCTTGGTAATATTGTATCTTTTTCTAAAGGATATCTTAATTATCTAATATCTAATAGAGCATAAATGAGTAAAAGAAGGTTTGTACTCAGTTTCCTTGTTGTTGATGTGTTGCTAAAATAAACCGTTACTAGAAATTTTTTAAAATATCTAAAATTATACTATTTTCAGAAGATAAGAAAAGATTATAAATATAAGAAACACATGAGGCTATTTCTGCTCAAATAAACAGCATTTAAAAATATTTGGCCAAACAAGTTGGCTTTAATCTATGTCTATCAATAACTATTTTTCAATTTATACCATTCTGTTGAAAATTTGAACAATTGTTATTGTTTTAATTGACAGAATAATTCTAATTAATGCTAAGAACACACTCCGAAATTGATACAATCTATTTTCCGTATGGAAAGGTATTACACAGTATGAAAATGTATAACCAATAACACAGGTCTGCAAATTTGGAGCCATGACCTCCCCTCTTGAATTCAATGATGATTCTGAAGTGTTTTGATGCACTGATTACGAATATGTATTCAGTTTTCATCACGTCCAGGTTTTTCAGAATAGACATAGGAAGAAAATTGCCAAAAAAGAAAGGCACCTTTATTTAAAAAAAAAATATGTATTGAAAAATACTTAATTCTAGAACTTAAAAACTATTGAAGTTTGATAAACGATTACTTGTTTATTGTTAGCTTCTATTTTGAGATTATTTCTTAAATTTTCGGTTTTGCTCATCAGCCAAAAATAGTCCGTCAACATGTTTGTATTCCACCTTCCCTGGTACCTCTTTTCCATATTTTTCGAATCTTGGTGAAATCTTTCACCTTGCTCTTCCCTAACGACTCCTAAATTTTTTGAAAAGTAGTCAATGTGTCAACTCATAGAACAGCCCATTAAGCCACAATTTGCAATCATATTCGTCACTACTTCTTTATAACCAGGGTTTTTATTGTTTCCTAAGAAATTTTTCACCACTTCCTTAAAAGATTTCCATGATTTTAACTCGATTTGGCTGAGTTTTTCATCGAATTTTTCATCCTTCATTAATTTTCTTATATCAGGGCCAACAAAAATTCCTTATTTCAGCTTAGTGCCTGACAATAAAGGGAAAATTATATGCAGATATTTGAAACCTTCTACTTCTTTATTTAAAGTGTTAACAAACTGTTTCACCATACATACATATCTACATTTTTAATAAACATAACCTCAAATTTTGTGCCTATTACTTCCACGAATGAAATTCGCAGAATTTCTTGTCAAGGTAGAAAATACCTTGACAACTTTCGATATATTCACATTTCATTAAATTAACAACCCATATATTAATAGGTTCAGTACGTAATGAGCCTAAAATCACCTATTTTTAGTGTAATAAAGATGTATTAACAAATTATGAATTGAAATTTAATTTATTATCCTAATAGAGCCACTAAATGCATTGACAATTAGTTAGAACTTGTTTTAAAAAAGTTTTATCCATTTTCGAATTAAACCCTTCGGGCAATTTTAGGCAAAATCTGAAATACATACTGAATAAATAATATTCTGATGTGATGAATTTTTTTGACTATTTTTCTCGTAATTAACGCATTAAAAATTATCGGGAACGCTGCTCAGATATTAAAGGGGAAACCCATTGTAGGCCTGTTTAAATGATATTGTTAAAAAGAATGATGGATCAATAAGATAAATTAACAAACGCAGTGTTGTTTATAACAAGACTAATAAGTATTCATCACTGTAAACTTATTTTTTGTTTTAGGTATACTGTCCGAGTGGTGAGAAATGTCCTCTTGCCAATTCGAACGTACCCTGGGCATTCATGCAAGGGGAAATAGCTACCATCCTCGGAGAGGATTACAAAGTGAAAAAGGAAAGAGAAACTTAAGACGGCATGGTCGTTCTTATACTGGGTCACTTGTTCGAAATAATCTCGCGTCGTCGAGAGAATCTCTGTCCAAAATAAAAAAAAAAAAGAAAATTTGGAAATTCGGGCACGGTTGGCGAAAGTTAGCAAAAAAATCGAAGTTGGCTTACTGATGTGGTTGAACCGACAGAAAAAAATCGACTTGAAGATGGCTGTGTCGAAATATTAGTTTTAAATAAGAAAAGTAAAACAGAACAGAGGACGTTGTTATATCGTCGTCCATCTGAACACACATATACTTACTACATCTGTCCGTCTTGCATTGAATTATATAACTATTACCGAATTATTATTGGCTAAATATCGCCGAATTTGTTGTACATATGGAAAATAATACGGTAGAGTAAGTTCTGCATTACGAACCAACTAACTCTGCTGAAAGGATTAATTTAAAAACGGATATATTTACCATTGTTAATGAACAGCTTCTTGTGGATTTCATTTTTGTAAGAAACAAAAAATTATCTTACATCGGTATATAACGTACAATACGTATATTTATATGTATTATAAATACCGATTTTATTTTATTTAAATAAGTATAAATATATATGTAGGTTTGACAGTTTTGCCTTTTTAAGTGTTTCTATTGTATATATTGTAAATAAATAAGTGAATTTGTCTTTATTATAATTGTACAATGTGCTGAAATATTTGTCTATCGGACACATAGTGATATATATTGAAGATCATACATTTGTACGTGTACAAAAAGTAAATTATTTATATTATATATAGTTCTATGTAAAATTATATATAAATTATATATATTATATGTAATTTATAAGTGAGAAATAGATTTTATACGCACAAATTAAACGCCAGGACCATATTGTTTCCTTTTATTCAAAAAATAAATAATCTTTTGCTCATGTAAAATTAAAAAAGAAAATAGTGAATAAAATAAAGAACAAAATAAATGGTTCGTGGATACCAATTGGTCAGGTCGTTATAAAAGAATGGGTATCGAATTTATTTCTATTACATTTTGTATCTAATTGTATTTTAATTTTCGTTTTCTTGTAAAGAGGTATGTCTTGTAAATATTGTATAATAATTCATACATAGTCTTTGAACAGCAATTAATTGATAAACACGAAAAAATCTTGTCATATATAACATTGTTTAAATAATTGTCGAAAATTTATTTTTCGTTTCTTGTGTTATCTTAATTTCTATTATTATTATTATTATAGTTATTGTAAGTCAAAGAAATAATGTGGTACATCGGGCCATCGCTTTTATTTTGTTTTTTGTTTTAATATTATCATTTATTATTTATATGGATTGTAACTTCGAAAGTTAACCTAGTCAAAACGAGTGAGGGGCCATGACGGTCCTCCACCATAGGAACTCCAAAACTCGCTGGTAAATTTTAAGAACGATTTTAAAATAAAATAAATTTCCTTGAGTAAAAATAAAAAGAGATAAAAATATAATGTCGAGAGAAAGAGAAACAACATTAACATTGTATATTGTAAATCCCGTGTTTGTAATGTTCTTCTCATATAGGTCTCCAAATAATAATGTGTTTGACAATTTTGTTTAGCAAGAATATACATAAGTGCTGCCAGTTAATTTAAACATTAATATTATTTGAGTGTTGTTTCGGATGTACGTAAACTCCTTTCTAATATCACTAATATCTTTACATGTTCTAACACAATACGAGCATCTGTCGTACCTGGAAATTAAATAAACAGATTTGATTTTACTATTCATATTAAAATATACATACTTTGAAATATTAGTATTTATGTACTTGATACAGAATTTTTGTTTCTTTTTAAACCAGCCATATTTTCCATGAAAATATGTCAAAAACTTACTAAATGATAAGATATTAGCATACTAATCAATTTAGATCTTATGAGTTCCATTAAATTTTTATTTCAGAAAAAGTTTTTAAATTAAAATAATTTTATTTTCCTAAAAGAATACGCAACAATTTTTATTTTAACATAAAAAGTAAAAGAACAATTTTTAATCTGAACTTTTTGCTCAAATTATATGTTATTGCGATTAACTGAACGAGGCTTAATCAATATTCCCACTTTGATTTTGAAAAATATACGAAATACGGATTTGACGGCAGGTGAGACTTAAATGAAACACGGCTATAATTTTCTTTTAAATTTTTTAACATATTCTTCAACATTAATACCGATGCTGGAGCGCCATTAATTATATCAGCTTTATAATCATCAGCATCAAGTGAAACAGCTGTCTTGGGAATAAGTGTAAATTTGAAAGGGCTAGATCTTGTTAATAGGATGGTTGGGGCACTACCTGGAATCGTAATTTATCCAGGTTTTACCGAACAATGTGAATGGTATATGATTGTGCATTGTCATGGTGGAAAAGGATCTTACTTTGACAACTTTCTCATTTGTCCAGAAAAGCATCATATGTCTCGTGGATAGTTTGGTCCTCAGCGAGATAATCGATAATGATAGATATGTATCCCCTTCGCAGCATATAGTGGCCATTACCTTTCCAGCCAAAGGAAGTGCTTTTAGATATCTTATTTCAAATATAGTGGCCATTACCTTTCCAGTCGAAGGAAACGCTTTGTTCTTTTTTGGGGTTTAAGATTGCCGTTTCGATTCTGGCACATAGTAATGGAACCAAGTTTCGTCGACTATACCAAAGCGACGCAAAAAATTTACTACAGCAAGTTGTCGTTGGAAATTCACCCTTTTTCATGTTCTCAATCTACTTTCAGTAGACGCGGCACCCACCTAGCAAAAAGCATAGACATGGCTAATTGGACATACAAAATGTGGTATATACGTTCATTAGACCTGCCCACAATCTTGGCAATCTCCTCCATTCTTATTCTTCGGCCACATAACACAATATCGTGAAGTTATTCAACCATTTCTGAAATGGTAACACGTTTTGTTCGTCGAGGACGTTCTTCATTTTCGAGACTCATATTGCCATATTTAAAGCGAGCAACTCAACGCCAAATCGTGGTCTTCGAAGGAGCATCGTTGCTCAATGTTTGCTGCATATCCGCCAAAATCTCAGTTGCGTTTATCTTCTTAAAAAAGCAAGTATTCAATTGCACCACGAATAGCGATTTTAGCAACTCAACGACAAATCGTGGTCTTCGAAGGAGCATGGTTGCTCAATGTTTGCTGCATATCCGTCAAAATCTAAGTTGCGTTTATCTTCTTATAAAAGCAAGTATTCTATTGCACCACGAATACCGTTTTACAACTTTCACTAAACATGTCTTCTTTAAGCAACTGTATCTGTCAAACAACGATATGGCCTACGAAAATAATACCAATTATTTTTACAAACAATCTCGCCTTCCATTAAATTATCATTGTATTCGAATATTCAATCCTTTACAGCATCGGATTTATTGTTGTTTCCATTTCCTCCATTCTATGGGGTCCTAGATCTTCTTTTTAATTTCCTTTATTTTTTCCTATTTCCTCAATTTCTTCTGGCCAAAGTTTTTTTGAGTCTACCACTTTTTCTTTTGATGTCTCTTGCCATTTCTAGAACTGTACTATATGATGCGACTGGTGTATGATTGCCATTGCCATGGTGGAACAGAACTTTCTTGCTGTTTTTTTCGGCAATGACAACTTTCTTTTTGTCCAGAAAAGCATATGTCACGTTGATGGTTTGACCCTCAGCGAGATAGTCGATAATGATAAATAGATATGTATCCCCTTTGCAAAATATAGTGGCCATTGCCTTTCCAGTCAAAGAAACGCTTTGGCCTATTTTGGGGTTTGAGATTGCCGTTTCGATTCCTTATAATGGAACTAAGTTTTATCGACCATAACAATGCAACGCAAAAAACCTACTAGAGCAAGTTGTTGGAGTCATCTAAGTTGTTTATTTTCCAGTTCTGTTATAATTAACTAATGTTTTGATCATTTCTTGAGTTTATCTTTATGCATAGAGTAGAGTGATTTTGAACAAATATAGATAAGTATCGATTGATTTTAGAATGATAAATTGAATTTTATCGATATCGAAAAGTAACAAGTCTAATTGCTAGGTTATAATCTTCCTGTCATGATTAAATAAAATTCCCTGTTATTGATGACATTAACATTGGACAATTCAGAACGGTGCGGTTAAGTTACGTCACACCTAAAAATTTCATGGCCAACTCTGAGGCTGTTTTTTTGAACGCACGATACAACATGTATTATTTTGTTATGTCACTATAATATAGTAACTGCAGTTTCGACCAACTTGGCCATTAACAAGCACTGCATTAAATACCGTGCTTACAACAAAGGAATACGTGTTCTATTTAACCAATTTAAAATTTGTAAATTGTGTTGGATCTTCAATTATGAGTTCAAACATTTACTGGCTATAGACCTCATGTATTTGTTGTTTCAAACC
Organism: Melolontha melolontha; assembly: GCA_935421215.2. Taxonomy (NCBI): domain Eukaryota; kingdom Metazoa; phylum Arthropoda; class Insecta; order Coleoptera; family Scarabaeidae; genus Melolontha; species Melolontha melolontha. The sequence goes on from OW285238.1 coordinate 39,908,334, forward strand.
TGTACAAAACGTTGCGTTTTTTTTCTAAGCAGTTAAAAAATAACCACACTTGCAGCTATTTTTCGCTTTGATGGTTTTATTATGACAAAATATGTATTAACAGTGTGGATGCAATAAAATATTTCCTGCTTCAGTAGGACTGCATACTCACACGCACTTGTTAAATAAAATTACCTTCTGAGAGAGAAGAGATATGTATAGCTACATAAATCGGTGGTCTAGGTGTAAACGGCTTTGATATTTATTTCAATCTTGGACACCGCAACCTATCAGATATCTATATCGCGCACTTAGTGTAAACGGTCACAGCAGATCGTATGTTCGACACTGAACAGCATTGTCCAGATACAAGTGTCAGATATAAACGTACCTGCATGTTTGAACATATAATGAATTATATTATTATTTTTAAGATAAGTGTTTTTTTAATGGATTTTAAGAAATCTATAGATTTTCTCTACTTATATTTGATATCAGTTTCAATAGTTGTAGCTATAGCGCGAATTTTCAAATCATCAAAGGTGAATATTGATTATGAGAACTAATTAATTGTACTTATTAATTGGCCAGTTCATATTAAAAAATATCAAAGCGGTAATATAATTAGATGTATATTAGCTGTCGTAACATTGTGTATCTAAAATAATCACTAATATGTAATTATTATTTCAGAGAATGTTAGTCTTTAAGCTAAAGTAGGTAGTATTTTTACTTAATTTGTGATTTATTTAGATAATAGTAAAAGTGCCTAATTAGCAGAGACCAAAAACAAGTTTACACTACGTAAGTTTTCGATAAAATTTTACATATTACAATTTTTCAATTTCCAGAACAAAATAAAAGCACTTCTTTTGTAATAGTATTTAAAATTGGATGTTTTGGATAAAACGAATTTGTTGATATTAATTTTTTTAATATAGATTACATATTAAAACATAGTTTTACTGGTTAATCCCACAGATTTATCACGCAATTTTCTAAATTTAATTCCTTGTATTTAGAATTTACGGAAAAAATAGCAATATATGATGTGTGTGTTTGTTAGATACCTACATAGAAAGACATATTTAATTTTGAACTATATATAAAAATAAGTACGAAGAATAAACTCGTTTAAATTTAGCTTAAAAATAATAAAAATTGTTGCTCTTTCTTTAGGAGAATATCTCTTGTACACGAAATAAATATTTTCACGGAAGTGTTAAAGCTATCTTTTTAATATGTAAATATTATAGACACTTCTTGTAAAATATGTAAAGAGTTAATTGAATTTTAAGCTCATCAAAGCGATAAAATATTTGTGACATAATTAATGATTTATGAAATGACTTCTAGTGAAGAGTCGGCGTTAAAAATGATATATTCTAAATCATAATTCTAAATAGACCATGAAAATGTATCTAACGTAAGAATTAATATATAAAATTATTGTGATAAAGTTAATAATAGGAATTTGTATTTAAATTTGTGAAATTTTTGGAAACAGCCATTTTTCAAAGTAAACGTGGCAACATATCGAGAGCGATACAATAAATTGTATGTTTTTCCTTCTATATAAATACAATTCAAATATAGCTTGGCTTGAATTTATATTAATTAAAAAAATATATAGTAAATTACTTTTTTTGCCGAGAATACTAGTCATGACGGAGGATATAGTTAAGTATTTGTAATCACTAATCAGCCTTGTTTGAAGGAAACATTATGTAAAGAAACTAATAAAGTAATGGTATCTAATTTTCGGAACTTGCTGCAAAATTAAAATAATTGTGACATAATAGTTCTTGAATATAATTTGTTTTTTCGACATTTTCGTAATTACATTCTTTAATTAAAAAACGATGGGTTTTTTAACATTTTCTTTTTTACTGAAATCTTTTAGATTTTTTCTTTTACTTAGTGGACAATTATTGCCGTTTGAGATCCTTCGTTACTCATTTCCATACCAAATTTACATTCTTTAATTTTATTTTATATTTCTTGCATGTCATATTTAATACTAAAGATTAATTGTTTTTTTCTTCCTTCGATAAAATATATTCCTTGCTATTTTTTTAAAATCGGTTGTATTTGTTTGTTATTTTGGCTTTTAGTTTACACTTTTGATTTTCTATCGACAAAGGACTTCCTCCTGTACAATTAAAGTAATAAACAATATGATATTTATTCTAGTCTTAATAAACAATTACACGAACAAATAAAAAGTATGCGTGCGTATACTTAGAAAAAATTTATGTTGACAACGATACATTTTAGAGGTAATAAAATGAAAATTAAAACTTAAAATAGACTTCAATATTTCGTGTTGCCTTCTCTAGACCTAATTACTGCTTGCATATGGCGTAGCATACCACAAATTGTATTCTGCGGAATATTCTCCCATTCTTCTTGAAGAGCTACATGAAGCCCGTTTATTGGGGTTGGTGCTACTGCACGAGATCTAACACGTTTACCTAACACATGTTTTAGAGGATTTGCGTCCAGAGAATATGCTGGCCAGTTGATTTTTCGAATGCCAAATTCTGCCAAATATTCACTGACGCGTCTCACTGAATGTGGTCTAGCGTTATCCTGCATTAGGACAAAGTAATCACCAATAAATTGATATACTGTTGTGCCGCCAGTGAGCCCCCCATCGATGATCACTAATTCTGTAGTGGCGGCCTCCATTGGTATCCCTGTTCACACACCTCCCTACCCGGTGACGTGAAAGTAACTAAGGCTCAGTTGCTGGCCTGAGGGCTGCCGATCCAACATCATGTAATCTTCGGCGAACTGTCCACTTAATTTCTACTACGAACCTCCAGAAGTCAACTTTTTATCTGTACTGAGGTCAAATAACGATCACGTAGAAAATAAAGAAAAAGGAATCTGTCGTTTTGAGCGGTAGTTTCTCGTTTTATACCACTACATCGCCCTTGTATGTTTACACCAGTCTCCCCAACACGTTCTAGCACTCTTTGAATACTAGAACGATTAATGTTGAGTAACCGAGCCATATATCTTTGGCTTCGACCATCTTTCACTAGAACTACTGTTTTAGCACAATTTTCAGCACTTCGAACCATAATCAACAACAATCTTTAGCACTTAGAACCACAATTAAACTAGTCTGTCACATTAATAACACATTGCCTAACAGGCACTCTCATTGAATGAATGTGAGATGTTTATTTTTCATTTAAAACGAGAACAAGTAGCCAACATACTCTTCTGTCTGTTTATAGTCCAGGAGGAAGTCTTTTGTCGATAAAATATCAAAAATGTAAACTAAAAGACAAAATAAGAAACAGGCCGATTTTCAAAAAAATTATGGGTTGCCCGTTTTTTTTTGCATTTGAGTGTATTAGCCAAATTACTGCCATTTATTATAGTTTCTAATTGGAATTTATACTTATTTATCCAAGAACCTCTTTCTAGCTTGCAATGTAAGGATGACGAGTTAAGCTCAGCTGGTCTGGTCTCTCGACAAATTCCTTCATTGTTTTTGCACTCTTCCATTGCTTTTGCTATTTGGTATCTTAACTATTCTATTATACTACTTTCGCCATTTTATTTTCTAACGTACTAAGTGTTCCCACCAGTTTAATAATCTTTGACTTATCATTATCTTGAATGACTTCACTTGTGTTCACCATTCTTTCCATCCTACTAACTCCCAATATTCTTCTAAGAAACCTCATTTCACATGCCCTTATCACATTTCTCTATGTATTTGTTAGTACCTATGTAGCTCTCCACTCGATATAATAATGCGGGTACAAAACCCGTGCTATATGGTGTTATCTTTATCTTCCTACTAACTTTTTCCTTATAAAGATCTTCAACAATGAGGCGAGTAGGTCTAGTTCCCTATAGTTATTCTATTACCTATTCCCACATCAATTTTTTCATTATCTTCTATCATTGTACTCAGATACTGTACACATTTAGGTCCTGATAATGTTTTAGCCCCCACCTCATTGTGCATTTAATCTCTTTCCATGCTTACTACTAATATCTCTGATTTCTTTTCATTAATATACATATTGCACTTTCCTAATTCATCTTTCTCGATTTCCATTGTTCTTTTTGTAGATGCACATATTATTAGATCGTCAGCACACATTGTGATAATCTTCTGTATTCCAATATTACACCCTTAAACTTTCTTCCGAATGTTTTTGCGATCTTATCCATGACAAGTATACAAGTAGGAACTATGATACTTCCCTCCCTAATGCCTTCGTGTGTGCTAAATTCAGCAGTTACAAATTGTTCTCCAATAATACTTCGTTCTCTCGTACATACTTTTAACGGTTTTTACCTATTTCTCCGTTGGCATTTGTAGTAGTACCAAATACTTCGCCTTCAAATAAGCTCAACGAAGAAACACTTTGTGTACGTATAAATTCCTTTCTATTTTTGAAGTAATTGTATTTGAAAATGCAGTTATTATCACCAACAAAAAATGACGTTAGAGTATTCATTCTAAGTACCTACTTTAATTTCGACTACTTATTTGGAATATTTCTACTTGCCTCTTAATACTTGGTATAGCGTTAATATTTTGTCTCATTTTTTTCGAGTAATGTATTTCTGTGTTTAATGCACAATTTGATTTTTATTAGATGGACTAGTAGTTTCCCAAAATTCTGTATACTTATTTTTTAACTTACATTTTACATAATTACAATGATATCTTGAAAATTTTTATTGTTTTTGATATAAATTAATTTTTAACCAAAATATTGTCAGAAAATTTGCCTCTTTAAAAGAGAGCTTATAATTTAATTACATTATCAAGAATGTGTTCATTTGTAAAAAAAAAGCAAAATCATAGATTTTTTATCTATTTATTCGTAATTAATAAATTTGTCACATTTAGAGAGGCATAAGTTACAAGTCTACATAGTCTAGGTCTCCTAAAATAAAGCAATAGGATTTATTAGTAGCGCTGGCGAATTTGCGCCAATAGCCAGTGGCGGCCGTATAAAAGTTTAGAAATGGTAAGAAATCAAGTATAAAACGTGGTTAAACACTTACCGTAATAAGAGTCTACCGTGAAATCACAAAATGGATAACACCTATTAAATATTTCATTCACTAGATATGTTTTTGCACAGTTCTTTCAGTCAGCCTAGTATGAGGTGCAGGATAAATGTATTTTAATGCCGAAAGCGACCGTTCTATTTATAGTAATATACACTAGCCCGCAAAATTAACGCACTACTTCCAAATTTAACAATTTTTTGAGATCAATCAAAACAATCGTAATTTTTTGAAGTAAGAGGACAAGTATGGCTAGTAAGACGCATATTCCAGTACAAACTTTATTTCTATTATTAATTTGACTTAAATAAGAAACAAAAACCATAAGGTGCAGAAATTTACAATTTATTTACGGTTAAAGAGGTTGTTAATCTTCTGAATTTTTATATTGTAGAATTTTATTTAGTATGGTGCATTTCCACCTCTGCTTCTCTTTCCAGCATTACAACGTCTTTGCGTACTCATAATTAATTCATCAATGTCTTCTTGTGGAATTTCATCCCATATGCGTAGGAGATATTGTTGGAATTGATTTAGGTCCAATGGTGGTGGATGCTGCTGTCTAATTTTTCGTCCCATCATGTCCCAGACATGTCTGGACTACATGCTGGTCAGTCCATAGCTCGATTACCGACGTCATACAGATAATCGTTTACTATGCGTGCAGCATGTGGTCTAGCATTATAGTGCATTAAGAGAAACCCATCTCCTATATAGGGCGCAAAAAGGACTACATATGGTTCTAGAATATCTGTAATGTATGGCGCAGCAGTTAAACGACCACCATCAACAATGCACAGTTCTGTCCGTGGTCCTAAAGATATACCACCTCAAACCATTACTGAACGTCGCCCATACAATACCGTTTGCCGAATGTTACAAGCTGCGTATCTTTCAGTTGGTCCACTCTTGGACGACGATCGGAACTGTACACACAAAATCTGGATTCATCCGGAAAGAGTACCTTCCCTCCCAATTTCCAATTTGCCAGTGTAGGTGTTCCCTAGCGAAAGCTAATCTTGACCTGCGGTGTCTTACAGATAATCGAGGACCAGTTGCCAGCATTCGGGGGTAATAATTTTGCTCAGCTAATCGCCGTCTAATAGTGTCTGCACTGACTCTGGTCCTGTGGACATCAGCAAGTTGCATTTGGAGACTTCTTGCCGTAGTGAATCGTTCCCGAACAGCTCGCAACAATACAAAACGATCCTCCACAAGCATTGGTAGCACGTTTTTTTGCCTTACCCTTGCCTTCTTCTGTGATTATTGGTTCCGTTAAAACGTTGCAGTACTCTAGAAATAGTCGTATGAGCCACTCCAAATCTTCTCCCCAGAAAGCGGTGGGAATATCCTTCAGGAGATAAAGTAATAATTTGTACACACTCATCTCGTGTCAAATTTCGTGCACCACGCTCCACTTCCAAAACATGCTAAAAAACGGCTTACTAAGGTATTTAATTCATGCAAATAGTGCTGAAGCGCAATATATGTATAATACAAAAACTACACAGTTAAGTGAATTGTTTCCATTGTGCTTTATAAATCGAATGTAAATAAATGCAAATTGAACAAACAGAGTTGTACATACACTGGTCCATCTTAAAATATGAATAGAGTTGAATATAATTTGTTGCCAACAAAACTAAAACAAAAAAATGTAGTGTGTTAATTTTGCGGGCTAGTGTATTTAAAATAATCTTCGAAACAACTTACTGGATCTTTAGACGTATCTTCATAAATTTGCCTTAATATGAGGTCGGATTCTTTGTCTCAACCGATTCTTTGTCTCAACCGATTCTTTGTCTCGAACACTTTTTCTAACAAACAAATTTTTCTATTACTCAGTTTTTCCGCCTTCTACTGTGCATAGCCGCGCGTGAACTTCATCCACAATTTGAAGAGAATGCTCTAGCAACATCGGGACATTTTGTAATTTTTCTATTCTCTCGGCTAGTCCAAAGTAATTATTGTGAATAGTTTGTAAATTACTTTTAACCTGAGTATATTGAAATATTACCTGGATATTACAAGGTAGTCATTGAATTTTGGAGCCATCATAATATAAGTCCGGCATTACTGCTATAAAGCTTTTAGCAGTGTCCACTACTGGTCGTTTTCGCGACGTATATAATTGCGACATTTTTGAAACAAATGTAGGACTACGAAATAGTACTTACGGCAGCATACATGCATACGTAACAGATCTCGTACAGAATCGGAGCAATACTGAATATATCGACACCGCCACCCGCCACTATTATTATTCTCTAAGCTACGCCACTGTCTGTTGCCGTTATTTGCCAGCTCTACTTATTAGGCGCAATATACCCGTAAGTAGGCCAATAATCTTGTTTATGTAAAAATGGAACGAGCTCTATTTGTTGTACTTGTACTAGCAGCAGGAATTGGTAAAAGTACTAAATTAAGTTACTTAGCGACATGAATTTTTCTAAAAATTATGAAGAATTCAAAAGTTAAAAAAAAGCGAATTAAACACAAATTGGAATATTATTTGTTTTATTTCTTGGTCGTAATGGAAAAATAGATCTTGTTAATGATCAAGTCATTAAACAAAAAGAATTCATTCAGAACCAAATGGGTAAAAGGTGAATCAAATCAGTTTATGTTTTCCCAGTGCAGAAGTGTTTTTGTGTGCTAATTTTTGTATATGTTTATCTTTCTTTCAGAGACTTCAATAATGACGCGCAGAGTGCTTCTGCTATTATACTTACTCGCCAAGTTGTCAGTACAAATTACAAAATGGCCTTTGCCTTCTTCGACAGAATCCAGATCTTATCTACGGTCACGAATTAATGCAAAAATTCCTTTCGATGGCAATTAATTTTTGCCAAACTCTATTTAAGTTCATATACGTTTTTGATTTATAGTGAACTCTTTATGTACACAATCTTCTTCTGTTTTGAGTTGGACGCTAGAACGTCCAGGCACTTGAGATGTACACAATCTATTCATATCATATTCAATTGAAAGGCTTATTGATACGTGTTTGTATTATTTAGTAAAAGTCATTATCAGAAAATCAACTATTACTTTTCCTACTTTTACTCGAGTTCAAAGCAGAGATAATCTTCAGTGTCTTAGTTTTCAAGTGTGTAGCTCTATTAAATAAAAACATTTGGTTACTGCATAGGGTGTTTTATTAATTTTTTATGGACAATACATAAATGATCAAATCAGGTAGCTCATATGTGAACTGTGAATTTTATTTGATTGAACTTTTACCAGCAATATTAACACTATATGATATGAATTCTGGTGTAATATTATGGAAATTTACTACCCTTATCAGATTACTCTACTTGGCCTAATTTGATATAAGTTAATGTTATACGTATACATATTCTGATTCCCTCAGTAACGTTTGATTTACGCATATGGTGTTAAAATAGAAATAAGGACGAAATTTTTTTAGAATGACTACTTTAGTATTTGCTAGCAGTAACGATATTTATGTTGTTCAATTTGTAAATGCATAAAATATTTGTATTTGTTATAGGTTTTTAAGAGGAAAAAAACTGAAATTTAATTCATAATACAATATTTTGGTTACTATATAAATTCAGTTTGTTTAAGTGCAATTGGCATTATTTTCCAATAATTAAAAAAATTGCAATTAAGAATATTAGAAATAAAAATATATTTTTAATAATTTGCCGTTTCATTTTAAATTGTATGAAGGGAAATAATGTATTTTGCCTTTTATTTAATATAAAACGTAAAATATATTATCCATTTTATTTATTACTTTTGTATAAGATTCTAATATTGATTTTGACTTTACATTAATCAGAAATGCCAAATTACTTTTATCAAGGTCCTTATGATTACTTAAGAAGTTTGAAGCCAATTTCACTTAGAATGTGATGGGTAGCTTATACTTCGTTTGTAAATTATTTTTTTATATTTAACATTTGGGATCCGTATATTCTTATTTTTAGTTGGGAGTGTTATAATGGGGGAATTAATAGTATTTTGTTTTTATTCAATTATTAGGGACACCTTGAAAATTATTTTTATTCAAAAAACAATTATACTAAGGGAGATTTTTATATTATCTACCTAGCTACAATTCATAAAGTATTCTTTACAGTTACATGACCAAATTTAAGTCATAATAATATCTTAAAATGACTAACGTGTGGTAGTATTAAAGCGCGTATTTATGTGTGTTAGAAAGAGCTAAAGTACAAGTTGCGGTTCGCACTTAGACAGTACGAACTGCAAAAAATCACTTTATGAACTATATGAATGAAGGGCGTTATTAGAAAAGCTATACTTTTATTTTTAAATATGTGATCCACTAACAATTACACACTTATTCCAGCGTTGTTCTAATAAGGCTATACCTTCAAAAGATTCTTCATCGCTTCTTTCAGGCAATCATCTGAAGAAAAACGTCCACGTAGATGCTCTTTTAATTTAGGAAAGAGATAATAATCACTAAGTACCAACTCCGGACTGCAGGGTGGATGTTCCGTCTTTATAAAGTCATTGGATCATTTCTCGAACTTGGAGTGCCTTGTGATCTCTACAATTGTCATGGAGTGGCATAATCTTTTGAATAAGGTTTTAAGTCCTTTTTTGCTGTATGGTAGTTTTCAAATTTTGGATTGTTTCCTTCACCTTTCTGAGTGTATTCAATTAACAAAATTCCTTCTGTATCTCAAAACACCATCGCCATCAGTTTTCCAGATGAATTTTCCGTTCTTGTCTTTTTTGGTGGGGAGATCGCTTATGAACCCACTGCATTTTTCGGTTCAAGTGATACACCCACGTCAGCTAAAATCAAGTTTTGTTGCAGACACAATTTTTGTTTGGGAGTAAGCAATCTGGGACTCTATCATGCATTGAGACTTTGTTCTGTCCTAAATTATCGTGTAAAATTTTTAATACTGTGCCTTCTGATATCTCCATTTCAACAGCAGTAATTGATACCTTTTTCTTCGATTTGCTAAGACCTGCACCTCGAGTTTTACGATGTTTTCTTTAGTTATTTCTTCGATAAGCCTTTCGGATCTTGGATCGTCTTGAATTGATTCACTACCGTATCCATATTGCTTAGCAATTCTACTATAAAATATGATGGCGCAACTTCCTTGTACACGTAAGTCACCCTCTGGTGATTTAAGGTCAGTTTCCTTCTGTCGTCAAGAATTTAATCACACTTCTATGTTCTAACTGGATTTCTCTCATTTTTTGGTTAAATAAAGCTCTGTAAAAACAGCAAAACTCTGGATTTGAGCTTGGTTAGTATAAATCCAAATGTGACAGCTGTTTGACAACAAAAGCTTGCTATTGTCACTTAATTTTTCATGGCTAGATAGACAATATAAAAATCTCCCCTCGTATATAAAATATACAGAGTAAATACAAAAAGGGATGTAAAAATAGAACATTATACTTATTGATACTAAAGTATTAAAAAAAGCATTTTCCTTATTCACCACTAATAACTAGTACTTAGATAAATATTCCGGGTTATATAACAAATTAAATCTGTTTATTTAAAGAGCCTATATCATTGTATTGTTAAATATTTTTGAAGTTTTATTTAAAAGTTTATGTTTCAACAGCAGGAAAATTGTCTTTATTCTTTCTAAGCAATATTTCAAACAAAAATTTCAACTTATTGTACTTTTTTACATTTGAACTTGTATATATATATCTATAACTTCCCTTAAATGATACGCCTAAAGTAATATAAATAAATATATATGAATATATAGAAAGCAGTCTTACTTTTGTATCATTATATATACTTTGTAATCGAACAGAATATCCGAATTGCTTTGTAATCTTTTATTTTGAAGTAAATACTTTTTAATTCTTATCACATTTCCGTGTAAAATACATATAGTCTTTATTTATTACGTAGTTACTTTTTCGTTTGTTTTTTTATAATATAAATATATAAATGTGTTATTAATCCAGGGAAGATTCCGTATACTTTTCCTATCTGTCGTTTTGCGAAAAAAAAGGAAAATCGGTTTTCTATTGTTTTTTAGTTGTCTTTTTTTTACCCGTTACTTTAAGAGGATTGGTAATCGAACAGATGAAGATGTAATGGCTAATGTTTCACTAATTTGTGATCTTAAGCACAGTTGTATATGTATTGACAATGTCAGTTTTTGTAAAACATTTTGACTGTTGATTAAATCAACTGACATCTTTGTATGTTAAATAAGAGGAAAAAAAATAAAAAATAAAGCTTGTACAATCCCTGCTGTTAGTTGATGTCAAATAAAATAAAATATTAATGTCAGTCGAAATTTTCTTTTATTTTCCTACCTTTAAATATTTATTATTTTCATAATTTAGTGAACTGGAATGGATTATTACGAGGAGGCGTTTTTAACTTTCCGGAGTAGGCAACTTTAAATTTTAAAGCAATTTCCCATTATGGCTTTTTATAAATCATATAATTAGAGACCGGAGACATCGGGTTGAAATGACATCGTCATTACGACGGACGATATAAATAGTCTACAACATCAAGTACATCACGCAGTTATTGAATGCACTATTGATCTGGCTAGCGCGCACATCTGTTTGCATCGAGAATTGCGACGTTTTTTTTTGGATATTTACAGTTAAACTTCTGTTATCATGGGCGTAGATAGACGCGGGTGGAGTTTTAATAATTTAGTCTATTTAGATTATATTTCGTAAGATAAATAAAGTGCTGTGAGTTAGTTTCTTGTTTTCATAGTTTTAACTGTTAATTACATCGTAATTTTTGTGATAGATGCTGTTTAATACGGTTTGATTGAATCTACTTCTCCAATTATTTCGACGTAAGTGTGCATTGAATTTCGTTCAGTTTCAATAACTTACGCATACATTTTTAGTTTTCATTTACTTAGATCTAGTGCATTGTTTAAGTTACTTTTTCAGATATGATATGGAAGAACGTCGAGAACAGCATCGTAAAACAATGGCGAGTTGGATTGACAGTCATACTGATTGTATGTCCATTGTCAGTGATTCCGAAATTTATAGCAAATCTGTAAAATATCGTTAAAAAATTTCTTGCGGATACAAGTCTAGCACCTTCCGGAAAAGTGTCTCTGATATATTCACAGATTCTGTGGAGCATGTGCTCCACAAGTAATATGCAAGATATGTTTCCTTTAATAGTCTGCCTGTTTTTAACATATATGCAGCACTGTCACTGACATATAATAGTATATTATACTATAAGGGAGAGAAATGCGTTATTTTGGCAGAGGTGCAATTTGAAGCCCGAGGGCTACAATGCACCAAGGACAAAATAGCATCTCTCCCGAATGGTATATACTATTTTTTCCACGGTCTCATTAACTTAAAAACACATATTTTGTCATTATGAAGTAAGTAGCACCAGAATTATTGTATTCGGATTTGAGCATTTATTTAGTAGTCGTTGAGTTATTGTCATAACTACAAAATAAACTAACAAAAAGAATTGTCAAATTAAGATGCTAGTTTGGTTTAGTTTAAAGTTTGTTTAGTGCACAATGAATAATTGTGAGTCGGAAGAGATTGTGGAGGCTGCATATATTGCAATAAGCAATTTGCTGCCTACGAAGTCAAGATCTTTATACGATATAGCCTACGATCGGTTCAAATAGTGGCGCGCCGAGAAAAATGTTCAAGTATACAGCGAGAATGTTTTGTTGGCATACTTCAGTGAAAATGCAAAGAATTACAAGTCTTCCACATTATGGGCGCAATATTCTATGGTTAAGTCATGCTTGATAATTTACGACAACATAGATATAAGCAAATTCCCCAAGCTGATCGCATTTTTGAAAAGAACCGGTGACGGATATCAAGCGAAAAAATCGAAAATATTGAGAAAGGGTGAAATCGACCGTTTTCTATCAAGTGCAGATGACAAAGAATTCTTAATGATTAAGGTAAGATTACTTTTGTTGTTAGGTATTTCAATTATTAAGTATTTTGATTTTTTATAGGTTGGATTAATTCTGGGGATTGCCGGAGCTTGTCGAACTAATGAACTAGTCAATTTAACTGTAGATGATATTGAGGATGTAGGCTCTTCCTTGATTGTAAAAATTCCAAACACTAAGACAAAGATTCCACGAACCTTTGTGGTTACCGATGTGGAAAATATGCTTGAGTTGTTTCGAAAATACCTGTCCCTTCGTCCTCCCCACGTCAAGCATAAGCGCCTTTTTTTGTACTACAAAGCAGGAAAATGTAGTTCGCAGCCAGTTGGCAAGAATACCATGGGAAAAATTCCGAGTATAGTAGCTTCGTATTTAAAATTACCTGATGCTGCATGTTATACTGGTCACTGCTTACGAAGATCTTCAGCGACATTACTGGCAGATGCTGGTGTGGATATCACTACAATAAAGCGTCATGCTGGTTGGAAATCAACGACAGTCGCTGAGGGTTATGTCGAGAACTCCATTGAAAATAAGACCAAAATTGCTAATCAGGTTTTAGTAGGTACCACACTACTAGGGCAATCACAAAAACTGTAAATGTAAGCGAAAGTAATATTCCTTCTAATATTAATTTTGAAAATTGTACAAATGTAACATTTAATTTAAATGTCAATAAATAATTTCAATGTTATCTTTTTTTTGCATGAATCACAAACGTTCTCCATAATGTAAACTCCCTTGGGAGCATTATACTCCCTTGGGAATAATCGACTACTTCTGTTTTAATTTTGATGTCATAGAAACTGATTTCTACTCCCGACCGTGGAAAAAAATATTTTTTCATTGTACCTGTCATCCAAATGATGCATTTGGTGCATATTCTCGTAATGGTTTTAGCTACTGTTTCCGCATCAACTGTGTTTATAACTTTTGTTGCTATTACATATGCGTTATATGGAATAGTTGGATGTAGTCACCAGCTATAACATTTACCACAGCGTCCTAATATATCGACAGTTTCATCGGCACATATCCGTAGGTACTGATTTGAAAGATAGCTTCTAATGTGTTCTACTGCTTTCGTGTAGCACTTAGAAACATAATATTTGCGTAACGTGGATTAATCAGGAACATTTCGACCAGTATATTTTTGGAGAAATGTTTTGAAGGTGGGATTGTTAAGTTTATTTAATAGAATATTTGCCGCCATTAAAGTTTCACAGAGATCTTCGTTAAAATTGTCAGATTCAAACAGGTCTAATTTCTGTGTATGTATTTGCGATGCTGATTGACGTTTTAGAATTTTTTAACGATATTTTATAGACTTTGCAATAAATTTTAGAATCACTGGCAATAGACATACAATCAGTTTGACTCTTAATTCAACTCGCCACTGTTTCACGATGCCATTCTCGACGTTGTTCCATATCATATTTGAAAAAGTAACTTAAACAATGTTCTAGATCTAAACAAATGACAATTAAAAATGTATGCGTAAGTTATTGTAACTTAACGAAATTCACTGGACATTTACGTCAAGATAATTGGGAGAAGTAGATTCGATGAAACAATATTAAACAGAATCAATTACAAAAATTACGAAGTACCTATGTAATTAACAGTTAAAACAATGAAAAAAGAAACTAACTCACCGTTTATTTATCTTACGAAATATAAACGAAAATAATTTTTAAAAACTCCTCACGCTATCTACGCTCATGAAGAAAGGAATTTTACTGTTATATCGAAGTAATTGCGTCACAATTAAAAAAAACAGATGTGTGGTTAACCTAATGAATAGTGGTATTCAATAACTGCGATGTTATAGACTATTTATATGGTCCATCGTAATTTCGGTCCGATGCATCCGGTCTCTATTCATAACTTGTCAATTTGACTTATGATTATTTACAAATGACACTTCGTCAATTCTCTAAGCTCAGACGTGACTTATATGTCTATCTCAGTCGTTCATGGCCTACCGAAAATACAAATTTGGTGGCTCGCTTGATATATCCCTTGGTAACTTATGTAACATTATTAATTTTATTACCGTCAGTTTGTGTTGTCGTGCATTGTTTTTGTATAAAATAAAAAAATCGAATATAGAACTATTACAAAGTCCCTTACAAATATTTATTAAGTGTAATCCCAGGATCCCAGGATTAATTCCGGGATTAAACTCTGTGGTTTCTAATTAGACTCAAATGAAAAAAAAACTTAAGTAATTTCTTAAAAATTATTTATTAATATTGTTGCACAACACAATACACAATATACTACAATAAGGAGCAAAATTCAATTTCGAAAATACAATCGCAGAAATATCAAAGCATCCAGTGTTTGATTTCCAAGCCTGCTTCGTAGTTTATTGCCAACATAAGCAGTAGCTGAAAGCGCTCGCTCAGGTTCTACACTGGTTGGAGGAATAGATGGAGACAATAGATATTTATATGCTAATTCTAAGTGATATCCACGAACTCCTCCATTTTCGAACAGGCTCATTTCGCGTCTAATACTATTTACCAACCCCGATTGCTCTTATTAATTTCCAGCTGTAACTTTTCCTTTAGTGTCAATTGGGGTTGGGAGGTTTGTTGCCTTGGCTCATCATCTGTTTGTGATCCTGAGCTTTCTTCCTCATCTCGACTATTTAGTCTTTTACCAATACTCTTTATTTGCGCCCTCACTAAAGCCTGTGTAGGAACTGGAAATAAGTCAAGACATTCCAAATCCGATAATAACTGATTTTCATCATCTTTTAGTGGATTTTGTAAATAATTCAACACACCAGCTAAATCTTCATTCCATCGTTGCTTTATACGTTCCACTAAGGATGTTTGCATTTTATTGGCGAGGGCTGATTTTTTGCTAGACAATTATTTTATAAAGAAATTTCAAAGCGGCATCAGATGTGCATATATTAGCATCTCGTCGACAGATTGCTTCTACTGTTAATTTAATTGGGGTCAGCACACAACAATTTTATTTACCAGGTCAAAATCAGCATCTTCTAAACGGATTGGATGATTAAGATCTACAAGAGCTTTTTGAATGCAGGTTTTTAAAAGAGAAAATCGTTCCAGCATGGTTAAAAGACTATTCCACCTGGTTTTACAGTCCAAAAGAAGTGACAGATCTTTTTCATAATACACTACAACTTTGCGGATTTTCTTTATCAGCTCATTAATGTTTTCATCTTTCGTTAACTCGGGTATGTGTTCTCGCGCAAGTTCATTTTGTGACATTAAGATTAAACCTGATTCTGGACAGTCTAAGTCTTCTAAATTGTCATCATCATCGCTATCGTTTATATAATCAGCAGTCACAGCTGGTTCATTTATAGTATCATCTGAGTTTGAGGTAGGGCTGTCTTGTCTGTCTTGAAAATAATTCTTTATTTTATAAAGCACATCACAGACGGCCAAATTAATTCCATGTGCGAGACACAGTTGTTCAGTGCAAACAAGCTGTCCCACCTTTATCATAACGTTCGGTCCATCAGTTACAGTAGCCACGATATCAGTTTCCAGGGAAATATCAAATTTACTTAGACGCTCTTTCAAGATACGAAGATAATTTTCAGCCGTGATATAGGAACGAGTCCTAAGCTCCAAATTTTGTTATATGAATCAACGCTGACAACCATGTATCGTTTATTTGACGTTGATGTCCACTCGTCGAAAGATAGACTGAATCTTTCACCTGCACTTTTCAAATGTTTTAATTTTGCAGTTACTTGCTTTCTGATTTTTTCACTGTAATTCATAACACGCTTTCGAATTGTGACAGAATTGTGATTTTGGTAAATCCGTGTATTTCGCTAAGAGCAATTTTCTCAAATCGTCTGAAGTTATGAATACACTGACTGGAAATCCATCTAATGCAATCATTCTTGCCAAAACATCATCCAGGCTATCGTCGGCACTTTTAGTAAAATAATCTTGTAACTTTCGTTTAGCTGGCGGTGGTGCTGTGTTCAGATTTTCAGAATCTTGGCTTGTTGAAGCTGTTAAACGATTAACGTCAGCTAAAATCTTAATGTTATGTTTTGATGACAAATGTGAATGTAATCCCTTAGTCGATCCACCCAAAGTCTTGAGAATGGCAGGGCATCGCTTACATTTAGCACTACTCCCGTCTTTCGCAACTAAAAAATAACTCCACGCTGACGACGTATCACTGTGTTTTTATTTTGAACAAAGTCTCCCGCAATTTAAAATAACTTTTTCAGATAATTGACTTTTAAATTTAAATGACGTAACCTTGTCGCTGGTAGAATAATAAATGAAAAAAGTAAATCCTAATAAGCGTATTTTTACTTTCGTACAGGGAATCCCCTGTTGGCCCATTGGGGAATTACTTTAACAGTATTGAATTGAAGTATGCCGGGCGGGGAAGTCCCTTCTAAGTTACATATTATTTGGGCTGTACCTGTGTAGTTTTATCGTACGGCGAACCTAAGGTTGATTTTTTGTCTTTATGTAATAAGTGCCCTTAATATAATCTAGGTAAGGTCATTGTCAAGGCGCAACGGCTTACGGAATGCAAACTGGCAATCCCGAGATTAGCCAAGTACAGTCCCGGGATTTACGGGATCAAAACCCGGCCGGGATCCCGAGATCCCGGGATTCGGGATTGTATTCTCTACTTACAAAACAAAGAAAAGCCCCGAAAATTATTCTAGAATATTTGCTGTATACGGGAATGATTGTCCTTCCAAATAAACTATTTGCGAGTGGTTAAAACAGTTTAAACATGGTCAAGTATCATTGAATGATTATGACTAGAGACCGGCACTTAGCTCGGCCAGTATTGGCGTTACTGCGTGGGGAAGCCCCATGACGTGCACGTCCTGGGATTCCATAGGTTAGGCCAGAGGTCCTCAAACATGTTTATCTCGTAGACCACTTGCCATGTTTTTCTGTTTTGGGTAGACCCATGCTTACCTAGTATTGGATTTTTGCAAATTCATTAACTTAAAAAGTGTGTTTGAAAACTGGTATAGTGCTACTTTGAAGGAATTGAATTTGCTTTTAGTGGGAGGGCTGAACCTGATGCCTTAATAACAAATTTTCAATATTTGGCATTAATTTAGTTAGGTTTAATCTCAAATCTCCTTGGGCAGTAATGTCCAGTCTGTTTCTTTTTTTTTATTGTTAAGAGATTAGCAACCGCACTGAAACCCCTTTCCACCAGGTATGAAGATGGAAAATCAATTAAAAATTTTCTCGCGATATTCCATAATCCGAGATAAATAACAGATATGTCTTTTGGAAGCCAGAGAATCTGATATCCGTTTCTAAACTGAACTTTAAGTTCTTCGTTAGTGCTTATTCCGATCAGTTCCTCTTGTAATATGACATCCGTTTCTTCAATATCACCATGTGGATTGATTTATGATTGGTCGCGACCTGCTTGAATGAAATCTACTATCGTGGACTTCCATTTACGTCTCATGGACCCCCAATTTTCTTTTCGCTAACATAGACCCGATGCAGATCGAAGTCGAACCCTGGGGGTCGATATAGACCACCTTGGGAATCTACAGCTTAGGTCATCGGCTGACGTAACGTGGCACGACGTACATCACAATATTGTTTATATAGATTTTACACTAACGAATTAAAAGGTATTATAAATTATTTTTAGTACATAGGTGATATAATTTTGACATGTAAATAGAAAATCTAACTTAATGAAAAGCAAAATTACTAATTAAGATAAAATTAGAATAAAAATGAAATAACTAAATTAAAAAGTATAATATAAAGCTCCAGAACTATTTTTAAATGTCTGGGTTAACCGTTTGATCGCAGGTAGACAGATTCTCAGAAGAGTATTGTTATGATCACCGTCATACAAAAGAGATTTTCTTTTGGAAATATGTCTAAAATGCCACAAAGTATTTTAGGAATTGTTTAACATTTTTAAATTTGATGTATTTATGAATAATACGATGTGAACCAAAAATACTGAAATAGTTGGTACCGTCGATTTTAGTGTTAAAGTTGGTGGTGATCTGACAACTACTTCACTGTGACATTTAGAAACAATGCGCATTGTCGTTCGCAATTAAATACAACGTTTCAAACGTCAAATTAATGTCATTCTAACCTGAATTAAATCTTAAAATGAAAAACTCACTAGAAAAGTGCTACCAAGTATTTCAGTCTTTTTGGCTGACATAGTACAATTTAAAACGGGATTTTGAGAAACTGTTGATGTATGCGAAATGTAACAATGCTTTTAATTTCTTTTTTTTTGTTCTAGAGTATCGGAGAAGATCGATAGAGCAGTGGAAAATCCGAGACATTCTTTGGGATCCGTAATAGATAAATCGATTGAATTGAATTATCTACGGCGCCAAAAAGAAAGTATCGAAAAGGTGGACCAACTCATAGGAGAAGCTGAACAATCTTTGAAAGAACTTAAGAAGGAATTTTATAGAAGCACCTTACAGGAAATCAACGAGGGTGGTCAAAAAGTAATTGAGCATAGTTCTGCGACATCTAAACTACAATCGAGCAACGATGGAAAACCTTTTCAAAGGAAATCTGTTATAATGACGCGTAGTTTATACAAAATGTTGTCCTCTGTACGTGAGCCATATAGCGAAGGTAATATTAGTATCGAATCTAGTCAAAATAAAAATCCTGAAAGTGGCAAGGATCCTCTGAAATCCAGTTTATCAAAAAAAGTATCTGAAGATAAATCGCTAAAATCCGATAGCGTAAAAAAAATGTCGGAAAGTAGGTCATTAGAAAGGGAGAAGAAAACTTCAAGATCAACTTTAAACGGTGACGCTACGGGGTCAAACTTAGTTTCACCGAAACAATCATCTTTAGATGAAAATGAAGAAAACATGGATACGGAATATAGTAAAGACGATCTTGAAGTTGAAGTACTGAGTGTTAGTTTCCTTCCGGAGAGAGCTGTTGTTACAGAGGGAAGCGATACTGAAAGACCACCGCCACATATTCCAAAGAGAACAGTCCGTGTAGCAAACAGCGTTCAATGCCAGAATTACTCAATAGTTTCTGCTGCCTTGGACCAAAATAATAGTATAGCACCTATTCCTGTTGATGTTGCTAGGTTTCTTCACGTGAAAAACAGCTTGTATCTGAAATCGGATCGAGATAACTGCTCTGATGATGAAGATCCGGACTTGCCTGTACCGGTAGATGTAAATAGATTCATGGGTGTGAAGAATAGTTTATATTTAAAAATGCCGTCACAGTCCAAGGATACTTTATCCTCAGACAATGACGAAATTGACACTTCTAAGAGGTGTTCTGTTAGAATATCTGCTGCGCCAGCCAGAGAAATACCATCTCACATAAATCCTGAGCCGCAAGAAAATGCAGAAGAGTCACCCGCAACTGAAGTTAACAAAAATAAGGAATTTTTAGATAAATCTGATAGTACTTTATTAGCCAAACCTTCTCCATCAATGGAAAAGCCATGTCAAATTTCAAACGAGCCTAAAACATTAGTTACTCCCCAAGATTCCTATAAAGATTGTCGTCCTGTTAATGTTACTACATTTCCTGACAAACTTTCAAACGAATCTAACACTGATTGCCAATGTAAAGCCGAACTTGAGCTTTTAAGGAAATATAAGAGTTCTCTTTGTTCCAAAAAACTATCGTCACAGTTAAAGCCACCAGATTCCTCGAAAATTTCACAACCTTCTGCAGCGAAAAAAATGTCGTTTTGTACAGAAAGTCAGACCGTCTCTTTAGAAAAGGAGAAGCCACATGAAAAAAGAAGTCGCGGTATATTTAACGACATATTGACAGAGGAACCGGCAGTATCGACCGATGTTGACACTGATGATTCTTATTTAAATACGATTTCTGAAAGAACCGAACCCGACTCTGTGGTACCGAGCCAAGAACATGTCTCTAACAAATCTAAACAATTGACGATTCAACATCTTCCACAGATTAATATCAGGCCACCATTAGTTGTCCAGAAAGTATTCGAAATTGAAATTAAATCTACTGGCAGTGTAAATATGCAAATTCCTTCTATACATAATATTCGTTACGAAGAAGTCTTACATAGTGAAGTTGAGACTAACGAAGAAATAAGACCGATACTAATGGATGACATTGTTGGAAAGGAACAACCATACAAATTTATTGATACGAAAGAAAGTGTCAATGTTATGGCCTCAAATATTAGTCTGGAAGACATTAGTCCTAATGGTAGTGCTAGGGATGATCCTAGCATGAACTTAATCATGTGTCAGAGTACATTAGATGACAACAGTCATAAAATTGTACTTGATACCGAAGAAATTAAGTGGGATAGTGATTCCGTTGATAATATGCAAGACGTTAACTTAACAACGCAAACCAATGAGATAAAACTGGATGAGAGTATAGATGACGCCTCCAATTTGCGAAATGTCGATGTTAAAGATGACTTAGCCTCAATTTCTAGTGCCAACGAAGAAAAGCCCGAACTCGGCTCTGAAAGTGACAAACAAATGGACGACCCAAAATTGAAAGCTAATTTTGTAGACTTTAAATTTAACTCTGGAAGTGGTAATAAGAATGGAACTAGCACAAAAGATGTAGTTGATCTTAAAAATATCAATGTAGGAACCGAAAGTATTAGAAGTTTAAAAACTATTAATGTCAATTTGAAGCCGAGTCTCAAATGCATTAAATCCGACATTAAGAACGCTCGAAGCACGAGTGCAAGTATAATATTCAAGCTAGCTTCAGGCGTAATACTTCATCCAGTAAGTATTAGTTAAAATATAAAAATCTGGTCTAATTTTTCCTTTCAAGGAAAATGAAACGAATGGTAACGTAAATGCTTCTGAAAACCCTTGTGGCTGTCGTGAGGGCAGTGATCATCATGCGGATGAATTAGGTAAGCCACTGCAGAGCATTTTTTAGTATTGTCATAAGAAATATCACAGAAATATAAATACAGAATTAATATTTATCATTGCAATATTTAGTATGATATCCACCAAATTTTTTATACAATTTTTCGGCATGTTTAGTCATTGTATCCCTTGAGAAGTTTTTTATTAATTGTTTATGCTTTCCCATATTTTTCTTATTTCTTATTGCAAACAGGCTTCACAACAAAACGTATAGCTCCAAAAACAGTGCAGTCCAATCACATCATATAATAAAGTAGTGAATAGAGAGGTTCATTCCAATAACATCCCATCGACGTTACATATCACAAGCGAAGTGCGATCAACATTTTTTCCGGCGGCAACTGTCAAATATATACACTGATGGGAAAATGTGTGGAACTATGTAAATATCTGTTAAATTAAGAAAGATATTGTAATAAAATTTTGGACACGAAAATCAGTTAACATTCTGAACTTACTGCAAATGAGAATTAACGAATATTAAATATCATTTTAGATTCAAATGTCGCCTTATGTGGTGCGTTAATTACTATAATTCGACAAACTAAGTTTGTACTAGTATGTGGAACACTACACGCCGTGACATTGACATTCCTGGTTGATAGGATAATTATCCTAACGAAAATTGGGCTTAGCCATCATTTAAAGTATTCTTAAATATACAAAATATATAAAAAATGTAACGTACTAAAACTATACTTTTTTAAGTAAACTGCATTTTTTAAATTTTTGGATTCTGCACCATAACACGGCTTCAACAAACTATAACACTTGTGACCTAAAGTATTTTTTATTTATTAATTGGTATGGAAAAGAAAATAAACTGGTCATACAAACAAAGTTAAACTTATTTTATGGGATTTTCAAAATGGGCGCCATCTTCTTCCAGACAGTAAGTCAATCTGGCTGTAAATTCTTTTGTAATCCGTGCTATGATCTCTGGTGAAATGCTTCGAATCTCTTCATTAATTTATTTCAGTCAAATCTTGCAAATATCTAAGTCGGGTAAGATACACTTTCTATTTTAGATAGCCCTACAAGAAGTAATCTAGTGGATTGAGATCGGGAGAACGTGCGTGCCATTTAATTTCGCCTCTTCTTTAATCGATCTGTGGGCAAAAGTTCGATCTAATCAATCTCTAACGGTAACTTGCTACCTAAGGCGCGACGGCGTCTGAAGATGGTGAAAATCAAAACGAAATACGTAGTCGTATCGCACATTAGCCTGGGAGCTTCTATTTATGGTGTTTGCCCTTAGTCAATGGAGACGGGTGTGGATGACTCAAATAAAAGATAGTAGGTAGCGCCACTCCGTTTTGCTTACGGAAGCTCAGTCTGAAAACGGAAAAAGGTATTGCGCGATCTTATGCGCATGCACATGCAGACTACAAAAATACAAAGACGAAATGGCAAAATGCTGCACTGGGTATCTCCGCAACTTGAAAATATATATTCTAACTCCAACTTGCTAAAGAGGGAAAGACAAAAAGGTAAAGAAAAGACTCGAACACAGTTCACTCATGTATTAATAATTTAAATCATAAGAATAAAACAAAATTCTGTTCAAAACAATAAAAGGGGAGAAAACATACACCTTCCTGTATGTTGTCACGCTGTATACACGACAATAAGAATTTTTGCACAATATAAAAATAAAGGCTGATTATAAATGAATGAAAACAAGCTTACAATATATATGAGTACAAAAAAAAGATAAATTTGAAAAAGTATAATGAATTATTACACAAAAAGAAATAATAAAGACATCAAGTGTAGAATACATGTATCAAATAAATTAGTCTTTTCTATGGTATAAAAAAATCTTTACAAGGACATAGTAATATAATAGTAATATGTACGTATTTAATTTATCATACGTATATTTCAAACAATTTTTAAATCAATAAATTTTATATCGTAATAAATCCACATGCACAACCTACAGACAGGTTTTTTTACTTACCAAGCGACGGCCGAGTGCAGATGGTTCGCACAAAAAAGTTACAGACAAGAAAAATTCTCACGTTGAAAATAAATTTAGAATATGTATTCTTATAGATTGTGAAATTATAAAAGCGGTAAAAAGAACGAGAAAATTTTACGATGAAATTTAATATAATATAACATCAAAGCATATAAAGTTGCGTTCAAATAGGAAATAGAATACAAATAACTACAAAAACAAATATATCTAAATATAATATTAACTTACAAAACGTTACTAAAAATTTTAATTTGAACAGATAATAATTTAACACTCGAAAGTTAGAAAATATGTGATTTTTAAATCTTCACAACGGTAGTTAGAGAGACAAAATTTATACCAAAAACATATGAGTTCGTGTTGTCCTTCGGACACGGAGATGCCTGATTTTACCATTTTATGAAATTGTAGAACGGCCTCGCATTACATCATACTACTAATACCGAACGTAACCCACGTATTGGAGCCATTTCAGTAACACGATAAAATCAAATAACACGTCGTGGTATCTTACGGTCTTATAAAATCGAGAAATTTATCCTAAAAAGCAGTAGTTCTTGTAGGTAATAAATATGTCAAATAGAAAACGCAATGTTGTTTAGTTTCAAAAAATATATTGTATTGTACTCACTACATAAATGTTTCACCACACTGTGGCTTCATCAGGTGTATGAATATATACTGTAAAGTTACATTTGGTATCGGTACCTATTTATATAAATAACGGGTGTTCAGAAACATTCGAAGTCAAAGTAGGCCTTGAAATTATGAAGTCATGTCTGAGATAGATTGATACATTTACTTAATACAATTTTATAGGTTATCAAATTATTATCTTCGATATTAGATTCTGAGTTAAGTAAAAATATACGATTTTTTGTTCAGAGCCCACTTGACTTCGAATGTTTTTGAACATCCGTTACAAATATAAAGGTGAAAAACAAAAATTCTAATCTGAGAGGGGATGGGCCTCTTGTAGTTTTAAGTTGAGTAGGGGAGAGTGATTTACCTCTACCTGGTTATTTAAAATTATAAAATTTATTAATTTCTAAAGTTTCTAACATATTGAGTTTTTTGCTTTTGTCTACTACATGAAATGTTTTGAAATTAGAATGGAATTTGTGGTTATATTCGAAACAGTGAAACAGTGATTAGCAAAAGTTGAATCTGTCTTCTTATCCCTGTAGCTTCTTTTATGTTCTGCTATTCTAGTTTGGAAGGTTCTTCCTGTATGACCTATATACACTTTTTTACAGTCTTCACATGTTAACGTGTACATCCCTGAGTTTGATCTACTGTCCGTTTTATCTTCATTGTTTGTTATTGTTTTTTGTAAGGAAGTGTTTGTTTTAAACAAAATGGTTTCGTTCTCACTTGTGTTGATTATGTTCGCTATATTTTTTGAAATTTCACCTATGTAAGTAATGGATTTATAATTATAGTTTCTATTGTCTTTTACGCGGTGATAAATTAGGGATCGGGTTTTTGACTGCTGTAGTTCAGCTAACATATTCATTAACTCTATCGTAAAACCATTATTTATCGCTGTATTAGATATTCTATTTAACTCTAAATCATACTTTTTTTTATTCATGGGAGCGTTAATTAATCTGTAAAGCATTGATTGATAAGCTGATAATTTTTGTGTTATGGGATGAAAAGAACGTGCATGTATAGTTGTATCTGTGTGTGTACGTTTGCGATACATCGAAAATTCATGTTTATTAGTTTTATGATTTATTGTTAGATCTAAAAAATTAATGGTCTTATTTTCTTCTATTTCAATCGTAAATTTAATCTTTGGATAAATCGTGTTAATCAAACTACGTTAATTGTTTAGTTGCCTCTCGGTACCATTAAAACAAATTGGTATGTCATCCACGTACCTAACCCAATAAATGCAATTCCTGAAAGAAGAGTGTTTGCTTATTACGTTTTCCAAACTATTCGTAAAGATATCGCCCAATAAAGGACTAAACGGGTTTCCCATGGCTAATCCTTCTGTTTGTTTGTAAAATTCATATTGAAACTGGCAATAGTTCTGTTGTAAACATAATTCCAGTAAATTAAAAAGTTCAGTTTTAATAATGGAGTTTGTGTTATTAAGGTCCAATTTTAAGGAGATTCCTTAAAATTGGACACAAACCCCATTATCATGAAAAAAGAAGGGTAATTTTTTTTTTGGAAATTCTTTTAGATAACAATGTTAATATGATAATGTGCCCAAATCAAAATTTAAAAAATTATAAGTAATCTAAGTAATTATTTTATTAAAATTACACCAAACCTTCTCCTATTATCTAAAGAAATAACTCAATGGGTTTCGTCTTACTATGCTTTCTAACTATGAAAGATATGAATGTTTAAGCTTTCAAAGGGAAATTATTTAGATTGCTATACAGAATGTACATGAAACTCTTTAAATCTATTACCAAATTTAAAATTTGCGAAAATATTGTAGAATCTAGTTTGGCAATAATACTTGTTCTGTGGGTAACTGTGGGTAATACCAAACAAAATAAAGCCACGAACAATTAGGTTATTTTTTAGAAAAGGAACTGCAAAATCTCAGTTTGAATGAAAAAATTAATTTATTCTAACGATTAATTAAAACAAACAAAACAACATAACAAAAGTGAAGACAAATTTCATAGAAAGCTTTCGAAGTGTCCTCCTTGTCTTTCAAGGCAATAAGCAAGGCGATTTTGAAGGCAACGCAGGGTATTTCGAAGAAATTTTAGATTTATTCCATCACATGCAGTACGTATACGGTTTTTCAGTCGTCCAAGTTACATATATGCACGTTATTATAAATTTAACTTTTTGGGTAACCCAAAGGAAGTAATCATTTGGAGATAAATCAGCTGATCTTGGGGGCCATGGTATGAGCCAACCTGCCAATCCACCGTCTTTGAAATGTGTTACTTAAAACATTCCTGACGGCGTAAGTAGAATGTGCCGGAGCCCCATCCATTTGGAACCAAAGTTGATCAACATTTAACATCTCAATTGATGGAATGACGTGGTTTCGCAAGAGATACAAATATTTTGCAGTGAGGTTACCGTCAATAAAAAATGGGCCAATAAGTCTATCGCTTATTATTCCAATCCAGACATTGACTTTTTGAGGCTATTGCGTTTAGGTTACGTTTTGGGCATGAGGATTTGTACGGGACGAATACCTTAATGGATTAATGGAAAATAAATTTTGTATTTTTCAATGGATAAATATAGGATACAAACCAGAAGTTCAGAGAGTTGACTTCACCATTTACGGTAAATGTAGCTTCATCAGTAAAAATTATTTAAAATTTCTTCGTTTTCATTTTAGCAAATTAAACATTATATCACAAAAATCAGTTCGTTTTACTCTATCTTCCTCGAAAAGTTCTTGATGGTTTGATACCTTGTATGGCTTATATTTGAATTCTTTCAGGGTTTTGTACGCCGAACTGTACGATACTCCAAAATGCCTGGCTACCTCTAAAAGCAATCCTACAGACCGTTCTTCTACCTAACACAGAATATTCAGGTTCATGTGTTCTGTTAACACGTGATTGGTTTTTAATTTTTTTTTTGTGGGAATTTAGAAGACAACCATCTTCTGTTAAAAATGTTTAAAATTGTCTTTGCACAAGGTATAGGCCTGTTAGAATAATTAACGGAAAAAATGTCTCTGACCGTCCTTAAACTGTTATTCTTCGGGTACCACATTATCATTGAAACTTTTTCGTCTTTGCTATATGTATTCATGATTTAAATAAATTATCTATTTTTCAATAAAATGTATTTAATTTAAAATTTTTGTAATGAATAAAAATTGAGAAATATTTGACATTAAAAAAACATTATTTTCTCTCGATGGCAATCTAATTTAAGAATTAAGCTGGTGTACTGGTGGCACTGGTGTATAACTGGTTGTCTACTATGCCACCACACATTTATTCTTATGTGTAAAGCTAAAAAAAGAAAAAATATAGTAAAGTAGTATAGTATAGTATATAGAAGTAATAATTTCTTTCTAATTTTAGGTTTGATAGTTGATAAATCTTTGGATAAAGTATGTGAATGTATCGTCGAAGAAGAGTCTAATATTTTAATAGAACTTAAACAAAGTTTGCACGAAATAGGACAAATTGAGGACGAGTTAAATCAATCTTTAAGTGAGAAAGCACTTCAGGAACAAGAAGTAGAAAATAAAAAACTTAACTTTGCAATACTCGACGAACATGAAGAAGCAAAAGAAAATAGTGTAGAAGAATTGGAAGAACAAGAAGTTCAGGAATTTAATGCTGATGACGATATTGAATTTGAAAATAGAGAAGAATTGTTTACGCAGTTCCTAGAAAGTCAGACACCTAGTTTAATGGAAACTCCTCCTTATATACCCCTAGATAAGGAATTATTAAAATTAAAAGACGAGATTCCTAATACGTCCGACGGAAGGATCACTCCTAAAAGTGAAAACGTTAAGGTCATAGAATCCCTTAAAAGTCAAAAAAGTGAAAAGGGCACTCCACTTTTCACTGCGGATCCCGATCATCCAGTAGCCTCTAAGTTACCAAAATCTATAAGTGAATTCTTTCAGGACACAACTAGCGCAATATCAAATGAGGACGAAATTGAGTTCCTTGATAACGATCAATCTGAGCAGAG
Organism: Melolontha melolontha; assembly: GCA_935421215.2. NCBI lineage: Eukaryota > Metazoa > Arthropoda > Insecta > Coleoptera > Scarabaeidae > Melolontha > Melolontha melolontha. Next base: position 39,936,829 of record OW285238.1, read on the forward strand.
GCCATTGGACGAATTATCGAAAACAAATAAAGAAGAAGAGACTCCACAAGATCCAGATGAACTCGTTAGAAATGTCCTAACTGAACTGGATAAAGATTTGAATGAATTAGGAGACCAACAAATAATCGCTGTAAACTGTGACTGTGTGTGTAAGAGGGATACGGAAAAACCTAAAGAAGTAAGTTAAATATTAACTTTTAAAAATATTAATTTTAGTTCTCTAGACTAACGCTATATCCACTCCGCTACCAAGGACTTGCGTCTGAGTTTGTTTAGAATGCCTTTAAGTTACTTATTAAGGAACAGATAATATTCTGTCGTCGTGGGTTCGAGTCCCACCTAAGGACGAAATTTTTCAATAAAAATATTTCATATAATTAGCGTTGTAATTGTAATTGTACGACTAAAAAATAGATTATTATTAAATAGCTAATGGATAAAAATTTAGCAAAAATTACTTATTAAATTGTTATTCTTTTCTTTCAAAACATGAAATATTTAGTTATTTGTGACACTTGGTTGAGATTTAATCCCAATTTCTTTAGATTTCATGAATTTATTAATTTGAATTACGATAGAAGTTGGCATAAAAATATCATTTTAACAATCTTAATAGCGTTGGATCTATGATCTGTTAGAACAGAAATTTGCATTGAAATGAACTTTTAAGGTTGTGTTAGAACATTGACCTTTATCATGCTTAACTGCAGAACTTTAGCAACTTGCAATGTATACTTCATCTATTTATTACAGTCTGCAGGGGTGCTAGTGTTTTTAATATTATTCAAATACCCACTTTTATCTTTGATTGCCTTAAAAGTTCGGCCAATCCTAGTTAAAGTAGGTATCTGCTATTTTATAACTACAGTATAGGATATTCTATAACTTTCAAAACATTCAAGTCGATAAGAATAGGATGTAATTCTATGTTATTTAAGTCTCAGCGCATCAATACGAGCTTTTTTTTCTTTTCTTAAATCATTTTCCATTTATTTCATCTATGGGCATAGGCTATCTCCAAATTTTGAATTTTTGTTTTCGGATTTCTTTCTTTACATCCAAGACATGTTCTCCTTCGCCACTTCGTTGCATTTGTCAACATACTAAGACCAAGGTTTTTCTTTGACATACTCGTATTTTATATACCGGGTGTCCTTGAAATAAAAAGACAACGTATGGAAAATGGAAAGATTTGATTATATAGAATATAAATCCAATATATTTTCCCAAAATTTCCTCTGATAAGCGGGAAAAAAAATGACGAAGATATTTTCAAAAATTTCGTCACGCCTCTGTGACAAAAGTATCAGAGACGATATCTTACAGCTGACCCACAATAACAAAAAGAGTAGTTTTGTTATTGTTGGTCTCGCTTTAAGTTTCGTCTAGTTGCCGATCGATACGTATGTTTGATACGATTAATATTTACGTCTTCGATTAAAGATAGATTGTTACCAAATAGGACGTTAAATGTCCGTAGAGCACACATCTTACATGTTCTTTTAATACATTGTCTTTAAGAATTCACACGCAAATATACATTTTTAACAGCTGCCTTTCGTACTAGGTTAGCGAAGCATTACCATACGAAACTTATGCACAATGTTATCTTCTAGCGTTTTTATAAACATAAACATTGCAGTGTGTAAATTCAATAGCGGCATTCTGAATCCATATTAATATTTTATATTTCTTACTTTTCGTAACAAAAAGAAACATTCACGTAATATACATGAAATAATGTCAGTTCTAAAAGTCCACAAATAATTTTTAGTATGATTTTTAAAATGGGTTTGTAAATTAATATAACACGCATCCTATTTTTAATAATTCACTTGAATGTATGAACAGCTGATTTTGCACAAGGTTATTGACCGTAGCATACAACAATGTTATAGTTTTTATAACATCATCAACTGTTACGTATGCAAATATACGCTGTAGCGTATATGTGTGCGTAACTTCAATAGAGGTATTCTGAATATTTTGAATTCATAGGCGGAACATAATACAATTTTCAGGGTGTTTTAATTTAAAGGTTCGCGTAATAATTCACTCACAATGTGAGTGAATTATTACATCTTTCCATTTTTCATACGTTGACTCTTTATTTCAAGGACAGCCTGTATATGTTACGTATGAATATGAACCTATAACTTCTTAAATTTATTTCTGGTACCATTCTCAATTCTCTACATTGAACGAGGTTTCCTCTTGTAATATGTTTAACATTAATCTTTTCTGTAGAAGCTGAAAATACTTTCTTTACCGTGCATTGTTACAAGTAAAGATGGCAAATTCGACACACATGCATACAATTTTACATTTAATTTCAATTATAAGAAAAAAAATATAAAACGTGCACAAACACTTACCGTATTATTAATCATCAGTGAATTTATTATCTGGATAAGATTTTACAAATATTCCAATCATCAGATATGTCTCCACAATTGTTTCACTTAAGTCAGTGCGACGTTCGGAATAAACGTGTTTTAACGTCGAAAACGACCGGCCCACATCTAATGATGTTATATTTGCAGATTCAAAAGAATCTTGAAAAGAACTTAATGGTTCTTTAGACGCACCTTCATAAATTATTTTTAATATGTGAAAATCGGAATTTTTGTCTAAAACATTTTTAAATTTTACACACATATTTCTTTCGCCTTCTACAGCGTATAGCTGTGCGTGAATATCAGTCACAATTTGAACAGAATCTACAAACGTCATGGAAACATTTTGTAATTTTTCTATTCCCTCGGCTAGTGCGAAGTAATTGTTGTGTATAGTTTGTAAATCTTCTTTAACCTGAGAATCTTTAAATAATTTCTGACTTTTCTTGATACCTCCAGCTTCTGTGGGACTGAGTTTTAAAACTACCTTCTTTACATCATCAAAATATTGATGACAGTAAAACGCAGCCTTCAACCATGTTGTTCAACGCGTTAATTATCAGTTCTGGTGGTTCAGGTATTTCGGGACACAGTCTGTGAAATAGTCGAGTACGTTTCGAGGACTTTAAAAACAATGCCTTTGTACTAGCTATTAAATCATTTACCCGTAGATAACATTCACGAATAGTTTGTGCCACAAGATTTAAATCGTGGATTTTGCATATTACATATAAGAGGTTGGCACTATGTTCTTTGAGAGATCGACCTAAAGACAGTATGTTTGCGCCACCGTCACTCACAAACATTAATATTTGATTTGGTAAAATTTCAACTTTGCCAATAACTTCAACACCATCTTCAAAATCTCATTGGCAGAACACTTTTCAACTCGTCTGGAAGCAAGTAACATAGTATGTGACAGTTGTAGGTGCATTGTACGTACCATAACATTAACCACTTATTTTTTTTTTTGATCCGTCGTTTCATCTACCCACAACCATAGTTTTTTATCTTTCAATTCCGATTTAATTTTTTTTTTCAATATCTTTGCGAGCAGAGCGACTTGACAATTCGCATGTTGCGTATTTATTCTAAAAGGAAATAAATGCATAACGGTCTAGTACAGCAAACAGTATATTACATGCAATAAGAGTTAAACATAAATCAAAATAAAATCTATGTTTTTCTGGCACCTCCTTTTTTTGTTGCCACGGATTATGCTGTTTACGTGTATTTCACAATTTCTTCTCCGACTACACATCAAATATTTATTGCACACTGTGCATTTTATTCTACATCCATCGTATTTTAGATCCGTGAAATTGTCAATGAATTTACGCGTTGTATTCCACTTTGAATAGTTAAGCTAGCTGACCGATCGTGGCATATTTACACAACACGACACGACTGCATACTAATTTGCAATTCAAGGTTCCTTTCATTCGCACGGCTAGCTGCCGATATCAAACTCGATAACGTGAAATATCTCCGGCTATAGCGTGTGTCCCAATTTCGATGCTTACCATTGGTATTTCGGTTATTAGAAGATATAAAACAACGGTTAAATGGGGAATGTTTTGCAGAATTCAATACTCGCGGCAAATCTCATTTCAAATTTGACATAACTTTTTAAATTTTTAAAATATCTTGAAAAATCAAAAATTTGCCGATTTCGTTATTCCTCAATAACTCGATAACGCTTAGTCTGACCTCTTTTAAAGTTTTACATTGTTCAGACACTTTTTTAGAACAAATTATTTGATACAAACAGAAACCCCCGATTGTCATTTGTTTTTAAGTTATTACCACTATCTTTTGTTTTTCATATGGCGGCCATATTGGATTTTGGGTTTGTTAGGTAGTCCTCAAAATGTGCTTTTCAACGATGTATAACATGCCGGAAAAATTTTTATTTATAAAGAAAATATTAATAAAAACGCAAATTAATCTTTAATATGAAATTAGTAGGCTGAAAAATTAAACACCAATGTCAAATGAAAGTGAAAAGATATTCTAAGTAATACTGTAAACAAACGAAACGATAAAAAAATTATAGAAATAAAAAGTAAAGTTACAGAACTTAAAGTTCACATTCACTTAAAGAAATTGTTTAATATGACGACCATTCTGATCCACACAATTTTGACACCTTGTTCGAGTAGAGTTACAAACTCTACGTAGCGTGTTTCCGTTTACTGATCGTAGCACATAGTACTCTTTGTTCTAAAATTTCCCAAGTTTCTGGCGGTTCAAAATCAAATACTTCGTTTTTAGTGGTACCCCATAAATAAAAGTCAAGCGGGGTAAGGTCGGGTGATCTCGCAGGCCATTGCACGGGTCCATTATTTGAAATCACTCTCTCATTAAAGTTTTCTCTCAAAAAATGTTGCACGTTACGAGTGTTATGGGCCGGGCAACCATCTTGCTGGAACCAGATGTTTTGCATGTTCTCGGGATTAATAATTTGCCTCAAAGCAGGCATTATCTCGTTTGTTAGTAGCTCCAAATATCTGTTACCAGTTAAATTGTAATCAAAGATGAAAGGACCTATTAACTGATTATCTAAAACGAAGAAAAGAGTAAAAAAACAAAAAAAAACTAAACAAAATGTCGTACCAATTAAACCGCACCAGACATTAAAACCAAATCGAACTTGAAATCTTCTTTGATTTACCAAATGTGGATTTTCAGTAGACCAATGATGATAGTTATTCCTATTGAACACTCCACAATTGGTAAATCGTGTTTCATCTGTCCATAGTATTTTCCTAGGAAAATTAGCGTCATATTCACATTTTTGAAGGTACCACCTGCTAAACTGTAATCGTCGGAGATTGTCATTATCACTTAAACCTTGTACAATTGTTGGTTTGTAAGGGTAATACTTGTTTTTCGTCAAGGTTCTGTGAACAGTAGATTTTGAAATCCCTGTTTCTCGTGTCACACGACGAACTGATGTGCTGGGATTGTTCCTAACGTTCTGCAAAATATTATTTCGACGTGTATCAGCATCATTAACTTCATAGTTAGCTCGTTTTTGTTCGAAGCTTCCAAAGTTTTTTAATTTGCTAACTAGTCTTCTAAAAATTGTCCTGTGTGGCTGTTGTCTTTCTGGAAAACGCTCTGCATAACTCGTGCACGCATTTTTAGTGTTTCTATTTGCTTTGAAATACACTTCCAACATATCAACTTTTTCTTCGTTTGAATATGTATGTGCCATTATCAATACTTATAAATCTTAATACTTGACAATAATTACTTATCACTAACTACAAGTAGTTTTAATTAACTTATCTCTGCAGCACTAATTGTACTTTGACAGGTTATCGTTTTGTTTGATTGTCAGAATACATTTGTCATTGACGTTTGACGGAACATAATGTCTTTGCTAGTGATACACGCTCAGAGGTTAGAATTATCTGACATTTGATGTAAAACCAAATACAAATCTCTCCACTACTTTTAATCCTGTGCGAACTTACCCCTCCTCGCGCCAACTTAATTGGCGTTTGCTATACTTAGAATATCTTTTCACTTTCATTTGACATTGGTGTTTAATTTTTCAGCCTACTAATTTCATATTAAAGATTAATTTACGTTTTTATTAATATTTTCCTTATAAATAAAAATTTTTCAGGCATGTTATACATCGTTGAAAAGCACATTTTGAGGACTACCTAACAAACCCAAAATCCAATATGGCCGCCATATGAAAAACAAAAGATAGTGGTAATAACTTAAAAACAAATGACAATCGGGGGTTTCTGTTTGTATCAAATAATTTGTTTTAAAAAAGTGTCTGAGCAATGTAAAACATTAAAAGAGGTCAGACTAAGCGTTATCGAGTTATTGAGGAATAACGATGTTGTGAAACGTAAAAGGTGTTAACTATCTTTACTATTTTATATTTTATTCTAATAATTTACAAAAGTGTTTATACCATACATGTCATTATTATTTTATGTAACTATTATCTACTTGTCAAAAAGAAAAACAAAAGTAACCAACTTATTTCCTACCACCAACATACCAGAAATAAATGCTAAAATAAGATATAAATAACTTATTTCAACACTCCCTCCTTTTAACATTTATTTTATCTCTTATATATTCGAAACGATATTTTGTGAGTCCTTTAGTAAATATGTCCGCCAGCTGATCTTCGCTACTAACATATTGTAATTCAAAAAACTTCATTAAGTTTATCTCTTAAGAAGTGAACACGAACGTCTATGTGCTTTGTACGTTTATGTGCCGTTTCATCACTTAACATTTTTAATGCACTTTGATTGTCAACTTTTAGAGTTGCAATAGATTCACAAACACTAATTTCCTTACACAATTTCATCATTGGTATTGCTTCCTTTATCGCTTCTGTAGCTGCCACATACTCTGCTTCAGCTGTTGATAAAGAAACTGTTCCTTGACGTCTTGTATACCAATCAATTATTCCATCTTTTAATATTAGTGCATACCCTGAAGTGGATCTTCGTGTTGATACATCTCCAGCATAGTCTGCATCTGTGTAACAGAGTAATGGTTCTTTCTCTTCTGAATGGGGGTCAAATTTTAAACCATAGTCTTTTGTTCCACTAAGATATCTAAGTATTCTTTTAACTCCCTCCCAATGATTTGAACGTGGTATCTCCATATATCGAGTTAACTTATTGACTGCAAAAGTAATATCGGGTCTGCTAACTGATGACAGGAAGAGTAAACCTCCTATAGCTTCGCGATAAGGTGCTTCACACAAAGAACTGTCCTCATTTTCTAAATCCTTTGTTGAACAAGGAACTGACCACTGACTTACAATTGCTCATATTAAATTTGTCCAAGAGTTTATTAATATAATTTTCTTGTTTTATAAATATTGTTCCATCTTCCATTTTATTAATCTCCATACCTAAATAGAGTTTTAAAGGTTCAGTTTTTATTTCAAAATTGCTTTGAAGATAACTTAAAAGTTTTTCGATTTGATCTTTACTGCTAGATGCAACCAGTCCATCATCTACATATATCACTAAAAATAATATTTCTTTTTTGAAATTGAAAAATACACAAGGGTCATTTTCAGATTGCACTAAATTGAATTGCTTTAGTGTTTCAACAAACTTTCTATTCCAATTTCTAGGAGCTTGTTTCAACCCATATATGCATTTGTTTAACTGACATACTCTTTCAGTTTCATCTTCAAATCCTGTTGGCTGTTGCATGTAGATCTCTTCTTCTATTGGACCATTCAAAAATGCTGTTTTGATATCAAATTGTGCTAATTCCATATTATGTAATGCAGCAATTCGTAAAATTAATCGAATAGATTTATACTGTGCAACTGGACTGAAGGTTTCCAAATAATCTTTACCATACACCTGACTACATCCCTTGGCTACAAGTCGTGCCTTATAAATACCAGTTTCCTTCTTTCGAAATACCCATTTATTGTTAATTGGTTTCCTATTTTTAGGACATTCTACCAGAGTCCAAGTTGTGTTAGTGTTTAATGCTTCAATTTCTTCTTTCATTGCCAATTTCCATTTTTCGTCTTTTACTGCATCTGAGTATTCAATTTGCTCTGATGCCATGAAACATACATAATCATCATATTTACTTGGTATATTTATCATTGTGCGATTTCTTAATAACCTTTGTTCTGGGGAATTTTCTTCTAAAACAGTTTCCAAACTTTCTACAATTTTGCCATCTGTAAAAGCTTCTTGTTCCTTTGTTCTTGTTTGTGTAGCTTTTTCTTCTCCAACTATCAGTAAATTTTCAGACTTCCTTTTAAATATTACATCACGACAGACATCCATTTTCTTATCCACAGGAAAATATATTTTATACCCTTTTGTTTCTTCTGAATAACCAACAAAAATGCCTTCTTTACTTTTCCAATCCCATTTTTGCCTCTTTTCCTTTGGTATGTGAACAAAAACTTCACTGCCAAATATTTCAAATTTATCAAGATCTATCTTCCTCTTAAAAATTAATTCAAAGGGTGTTTTATCTGGAATTGAGCTAGTACCAGTTCTATTAATAATATACACAGCAGTATTTATAGCCTCAGCCCACAGACTTTTATCAAGCTGTTTCTGATATAACAAAGCTCTACCAGCTTCCACTAATGTCCGCATTTCCCTTTCAGCAGAACCATTTTGTTCTGGAGTATATTTTACTGTTAACTGATGTCTTATACCATACCTGTTTAAAAGTTGCTTAACATCTCTGTTTACAAATTCCAAGCCATTGTCTGACCTAAAAATCTTTATTTTGTGGTCTGTGTCTAATTTGAACCTTATTATAAATTCTTTCATTTTTTCATATACTTCATTCTTATTTTGAATGAAATACACGGTCCGGTAATGGGAATAATCATCTTTAAGTAACAGGAAATACCTCGATCCTCCAACAGAAGGTTTCTCCATTGGTCCACAAACATCCATGTGTATAATTTCTCCAGGATGACTTGTTTCTGAAGTTGAAGTTTGAAACGACTTTCTAGTATGTTTTCAAAAAATACAGGAATCACACTGTATATCCTTTTCTTCTGTAACATTTATATCATGCTTTCTTAAAATTTTTTTACATTGCTGGATGTTTTGATGTACCAAAATTTGGTGCCATTCTTCTAGTGAGCGTTCCTTTTTTGCATTCACAAAATTAACACGATTACAATGCTTGATACCCATTTCTATTTCAAACAAATTTCCATTTCTCTTTCCAATTAAAATTGTTTTATTTTGCTTTTTAACATGGCATTCCTCTTGAAGAGTTATAATAACATATCCAAGATCAACAATTGCACTTGCTGATAACAGATTACATTTAAGTTTTGGAACATGCAAAACATTTTGAATTGTACAACTGGTCATGCAATTTCCATTTTTAATATCTACCTCTATATTTCCTTTGCCAATTGCTTCTAATTTAGTACCATCTCCAATTATGATGTATTCTTTATTTGTTAATGTTTCATAATGACTAAACCATTCTTCATTTGCTGTCATGTGATGACTAGCACCACTGTCTAAGTACCATTTACTTGTGTTATCAGTGATATTACTGACAAGTGCATAATGATCATTGTTCGTTGCAACATTAGGACTACTATTTTTACCTTTCTTAAACCAACATTCTCTTTCGAAATGACCTTGTTTCTTACAAAAATGACATATTACATTTTTCTTTGAATATTTTCTATCTTTAGAGCCATATGTTTTATTTGTTTTTGTGCCTACTTTCTTGACCGTTAATGCTCCAGCTACGTTTGGACTAGTTTCTCTTGTTTTGATTCTATCTTCTTCTGAGATTAGTCTCGATGTTAATTTGTTCAATGTTTTATCTGTTGAACTGTCCCATGCTGAATGAAAATGTTTAAATTCCTCAGGTAATGTCATGAGAATTTTATTTATTAACATATTCTCACTTATTTCTTCACCACACGTTTTTAACTCATGACTTAAACTTTCCAAGTCAGCTATATGCTGTGCAACTCCTTCTCCCTTGTAAGTATATGTATAAAACTTTTGTTGCAAAGAATGTAAACTTGTTTCCGTTTTTCTACCATATAGTGCTTCAATTCTCACCCACATCTCATTTGAGGTTTTACATGCTATTAAATGTGTAATTACTTTTTCATGAACTGACATAATTATGGTTCTTTGAGCTTTCAAATCATTTTCTTCCCACACTTTCTTTTCTGCTTCATCATTTGAGCTTTTTATTTTACCTTCCACAATATCATACAAAGCAGAGGTTTTTAGTATGATAACCAACTGGAATTTCCATGCTTGGTAATTTGTCCCGTTTCCATCTAGTGAGATAGTTTTCTTTAATTCAACTACATCCATAATTTTTAAGTTGAAATTTCTACCTTTTGCTTATAACGCAACTGGGCCCATAACCTGTTGTGAAACGTAAAAGGTGTTAACTATCTTTACTATTTTATATTTTATTCTAATAATTTACAAAAGTGTTTATACCATACATGTCATTATTATTTTATGTAACTATTATCTACTTGTCAAAAAGAAAAACAAAAGTAACCAACTTATTTCCTACCACCAACATACCAGAAATAAATGCTAAAATAAGATATAAATAACTTATTTCAACAAACGAAATCGGCAAATTTTTGATTTTTCAAAATATTTTAAAAATTTAAAAAGTTAGATCAAATTTGAAATGAGATTTGCCGCGAGTATTGAATTCTGCAAAACATTCCCAATTTAACCGTTGTTCTATATCTTCTAATAACCGAGATACCAATGGTGAGCATCGAAATTGGGACACACGGTATATGTGGCATATATGCTATCTCTAGTTGCAAGACCATCTAATAAGCATACAGTTGAGTATTTATTGTTGAAATAGATTTCTGACATAATAAAAATGGGTAAAAAAGATTTTTCAATGCCTCATAATTAAATTGATAATAATTTAAAGTGAATAAAAAAAAATCCGTACCAGTTTATTATTTAATATTCCTTACATTTTTCTTAGTGTTTTCAAACTACAGCGTTGCCCAAAATTCCCAATTCAATTTCTTCAGTAGTACTTTTGTAGTCCAAGGCAGAACGAAGGTCAGCTTTTATTCGCTTTTCCAAACTTCTTCTGGATTTTACCGCGCTTGTCGAATTAATTTATCTGCTACACTGTTAATTGCCTCTAGCCTCTTTGTTTCATCAATTGTTTATCTATACATGAATTTACATAAAGATAACAATTATTATTTTAATACATATTTCTTAATTTTGAACAGCTACTTCTGGTGCCAGGAGAGGATAATCCACCACGTACATCAAGAGGCAACTCAAAATCTTCCTTAAAACAGAAACTATTACAAAAAACAAGAAGAAAACGTAATAAAAGTGATACATCAAATTCCATAAAGAAAGCAGCTCCAGATTCGTCTAAAACTGCATCAGATAAGAGTTCACCGAAATATTCACCACGCAATTCATCAAAAAGGAGTTCAGCCGGAATCAGGTCTCTTGGAGCATACGACTCAATATGCGACGATCCTGATCAATTGAGGCCACAACCAATCATGATGAAAAAGCAATTTTCAAATAAAGATTTTGTAGATCCGCACGTCAAAGCATCGCTAATGGGTGCTTTTGATCTGAATAAACAAGCATCATCTTTGTATACATCTTCCATAGCACAACAAAGGATATCGGAAATATCTTCGCTCATTCAACCAAAAGGAGAAACTGGAAATCCGTCAAAAATTCAATCAGAAGAAAGTGTTTATGTATTGACTCATGACGTTTCTACGCAAGTTTCCGTGGAATCCGTCACGCCTGAACGAAGGCCGTCTGGGGGCTCAAAAACAGATAGGAAAACACCACGAGTTACAATATCGATAAACAGCGACGAGATGAAGAGCAGAGGACCAATTAATACTTACTCGAAAAAGAACAAAAAAGTTACATCGAAGGACCAAATTCAGCAAATATCTGAAGGCAACAACGAGCCCTCCGGTGAAACATCAGAGCCGTCCGGTGAAGTATCAGAACCGTCCGGTGCAGCATCAGAACAGAAAGAAGATTCAAGCAAACAAAATGGTGATGAAATGACACAAACCGTGGTTCTACAACCAGTCATGGTTTATTATGAATCGAAAGGTGTACAAAAGAGTCTAGAAGATTGGGCATATCCACCAGTAAAATTACACAAAATGATCACTTGTAATGATATAGAAAGCACATCAACTAATGAAACAGATTATGAAAACTTACCTTGTAGAAATGCTCCTTGCGGTGATATACCGACATCCTCAGAATTTATACCTTTGAATACTACCAGAATGTTGAATAGAAACTACAATACAGACGATACAACACCACCATCTGAAGTTCCTAACTTAAAAATTTATAGAAGTCCTAAATACAATTACATCTCGTCATCTACAGATACCGATTCAAGAGTGGAAGAATCTATGTCTGAAGGTGAAATTAAATGTAGATGTAGTACTAGCGTTGGTGAATTACATATGTGTTGCCACAAGAACGGCTCTAAAGCTAGAACGGCTTATTTAAAGAAACATCCTGAAATGCTAGTTAGACACGAATTTTATCCTGAGAATGTACAATTATTGAGATACAGGAAACTTTACGAAAATTGGGTAACGTATTATACTTCAAAAACGCCTTCGACAAACGGTTCTGACACAACCGAAGTGTCTACTGACACCTGAAATTGTGACTGTTATATGAAACAAAGTTCTTGTCTTTTATTTAAGTGTAATGAACATATTGTATTTTCGTAATTATAATAAATAACAGTGTTTTATTTATTTGTCGTGCTTTTTTCCAATAAAAATTATGATACCAAACAAATTAAGTAGAGCTTGTAAAAATGTTTCTTTGTATTCGATTTTTGCCGGTTAATTAAGTAAAAGTATGATGCTGGGTTTCATAATGCCTTTTCACATTATATTCCTTCGGAATAGAAACACTACTCTTTCACATTCAACAGACACTTTTGTTATGCGATGAAATAAAAAAGTATTTTTCGGTCCAAATATCTTGAAACTGTCGATTTTCATCTTCAACCTTACGACTACGTTTTTTACTGGGGCCTGGTTTATCCATATCAAAATTGATATTATATTGTTACGTAGGTAGATGCCAAATTCGAACGACGAAATATTTATTCTTCACAGATTCAAACAATATAACGTTCGCTTGTCCGTAGTTAAAACTTAACTGCCCCGATAGCGGGCGATGCGTTGTATTTATACGAGTTACCTAACATCGAGAACCTACCACATTGTTCAGGGATAATACCGACGTGTTTCGCGAATCTTCGAGTAATCTAGTTGGTTCGCCAGATTTCTAGTCTCGTAACAATATGCTTGGAACGACGAGGAGCATACCTGTCCTACATAGTAAACCTGAACAAGAAAGTAGTAGGTACTTAAAGATACATATCTTACTAACAATTACAAAAGTTAGAATAAAATAAAAAGTTAAGAAATAATGATTTGAATGGATTTTTACCTACTTTTGTAGTTTTTCGAACAATTTTTAAAATTCGTTGGCGGGCCGTATAAATATCGACAGTGGGCCGCATGCGGCCCACGGTATGTGCATCGCTGCACTAGACAAATTCTAGTAATACTTCACCTGGCAAATTTATAGCTGGCAATGCATTTTGTTTTCAGTTAGTCCTCTTATGCTATTCTGTAAATTTTCCCTTTGGTGAAATGATCCGAACGTATTCTATATGTATCTCTAGCCAAATTTACATATTTTTACAACAGATCCATACCATTAATTAGCGCAAGCCACCATTCCATCATCTGAAAATGTATACTTCATTACATTATTTATTTTTATTAAGGAATAAACTAAAAATATTTTTAATAATATAAAATATTATTAAAATTCTGGTGTGAAGAACACAAATACAGGTTCACTATTAATATTTTTTGTGAACGTGTCCGAACATATCCCTCCTCAGAGACGCAGATACATATTTCGCCTTTCTACATGCTCATCGGTACGCCCCTGCTGGAGAAAGGATATCTTCGACACATTCACAAAAAAGAACCACATCGCCATATCACAGAAATTATTCAGACCGAGCGTAGAAGTAAATTCAGCGCTACCTGTTGTCAGACAGCCGAAGTACCTCGCCCTGTCCACATAATCAATCCGAACCAACGACGTCCTTCCAAAGGTGGCACAGCCGTCTCTCTAGAAACTGTATTTTGTTTGTGTCTTCACTCATACTACGGACTAACCGCATCTGGAATGTAAATTGTAAAAATATTTAATACTTTCTATCATTTGGGACATATCGCATTTACCTGCACATCCGTACGAAAACGGTGAAGTTTCCGTCTTTCAGATCGTGTTTTTCCATAATTGGACACTAACCATCACGCTATAGTTTTTATAATTCTTTTACGTCCAACTACACTAAATTATTTATTAAATATACTATACTAAAATATTTATTAAATTTAAAAAGGAATAGAATTCGATCAGACGATAAAATAACTGCATAAAACAACGATAAAACCACCTCAGAATAGGTGAACAAAGCGAACATAACCAAACGGAAACAACGCCATCAACTATACAAATGTATCAAATTATTGCAATTATCTGATTGGTTGAAATGCATAAGCTAGCGCCTTTGTGTCTGGGAGAGCAGTTAGAAACAGTAATGGACGCGGAATTATAAAGTAAATAGACGTGTAAAAATGATAGGTTTTTCACACAAAATGCTATAAATGACACATTACAATACAACAAACACAATTGCAACACAGGACAGGTTAATAACACTACCAACAAAATTTGAAATTAAGCCACGTAACATACACATGGCTGAATTTTTGTAAAATCACTAGCTATATATCTAGTGACTTTGTGAATTTCTCGATACGAGTGCCAGCTAGGGATGAGCGATATTTCGCTACCGGTGATTTAATCGCCGTTATTGAAAAATCGCTGATAGCAACAGTTGACTAAAATCGCAAATAACGGCGATTGACAGAAACAGCGATTTTTTAGAATATGCGAAATGGCGTCAACTAACATGCAACACAGCTACTCGCTTTCCATCGCGTTCAGTAAAATAGAGCGAAATGCAACGTATTTTATTTCAAGCGTTCTCGACGCTATTTGCACGCCCCAATGAAAGCCAATGAAGCAGAATTACAGTTTTCCATAATATTTTACAGGTTCCAATACTTCCAATGCAAAGAAAGGTATAGTAGAAATATTTTTTTGCATTGTGGAATTTGGTGCAATTTTAAAAAGTACTTTTGCCCAACTAGG
The DNA here is from genome assembly GCA_935421215.2 of Melolontha melolontha. Taxonomy (NCBI): domain Eukaryota; kingdom Metazoa; phylum Arthropoda; class Insecta; order Coleoptera; family Scarabaeidae; genus Melolontha; species Melolontha melolontha. Next base: position 39,952,019 of record OW285238.1, read on the forward strand.
GGATTCACTTATTATACCCATATATAAAAGCGCTGCAGGCAATATTTTTGTTATTTTCAATCGTGATTCAAGTGATAGTTTCGGTGCCAATTTTTAAAAAAATGTCGGAAAGCAAGTGAAATGTGGCAGTTTTTCGAGCCTATTGATGAAATTTATGCAAAGTGCAATATTTGTAAAGCAAAAATTTCATACAGAACGTCAATTTCAAATTTAAAGTCGCATATGCGAAATAAACATTCAACAGTATCTCTTCCAACAAGTGCAACAAAACTGGTAAGTTTTATGAAATAAATAATTTCCAATAAGTTTAAAGTTTTTTTTTTTTATTGTGCCTATTTGATTTGTCAGCAAAGTGTGTATTTGCACTATTTGCATATATTTAATTTTTATTTTTGTCATTTACAGCCTGCAAGCGAACGAAAAATTTCAACAGAAATTGAAGTCGGAGAGAGTTCGCAAGCGCACGAAGATGCTAATCAACAAGACGATGCTATTCCGGGTACTTCCCAAAGTCCTCAGATGTCCCAGCAGCCATCCACATCTCGAAGGGTTGGTGAAAGTCATCAACAAAAAATTACAGGTTTTCTTCCAAAAAAAATTACGCAAAAAGCAAAGCAGGGTATTGATAATAAATTAAATTTACTGTTTATTTTGGATTTTCAACCCTTTCGAATAGTAGAAGATACCGGCTTTAAACAATTTTTTTTCTGCTTTAAATCCTTCATACGAGTTACCCAGTAGGCACACTGTGTCTAAAACTGCTATTCCCGCGATGTATGAAGAATGTCTTAATAAAATGAAAGAAATTGTCGAAACAGGTAGAAAGTTTTGTATTACGACAGACTGTTGGACATCGGTCAACACGATTAGTTATATTGGTGTTACGGCACATTTTTTAAATAATAACTTTGAGTTATATTCTACTTTATTGGAGTGTTCTGCAATAAATGTCTCCCATACCTCAGAAAATTTAGCGAAAGAACTGCGTAGAATTGCAGAGGATTGGGGAATAGAAAAAAAGATCTTGCTCGCTGTATCTGATAATGCATATAACATTCAAAATGCCATCTCCACACAATTAAATTGGAAACATTTCGGCTGTTTTGCTCATACCATAAATTTAATTGTTAAAGACAGTTTAAAAAATAATAATGTGCAGGAGTTAATCGGTAAAATCAAAGTTATTGTCACCCATTTTCGCAGAAGTTATACTGCTAATGAAAAATTGATAACATTTCAACGTCAAAACAATTTAAATGGAACACCTTTAAAATTAATTAACGATGTCCCAACTCGTTGGAACTCAACTTACTATATGCTGCAGAGATTTACAAAATTAGAAACTGCGGTTAAGAGTTCAATTGCTTTAATTGATAAGGATCTCCCTATTTTAAGTTCATCCGAATAGCAATTAGCTAAAGACTTATGTAGTATATTAAAACCGTTTGAAAACGCTACAAAAACCATCAGCGGTGAATTCTATTGCACAGCATCTTTAGTTATTCCAATTTCTAATGGTCTAGTTGATGTTTACACTAATTTACTGCAAAAAGATTTCCTACCGCTTATAAAAGAAATTATTGCAGCTTGCCCCAACGGTATAAATGAGCGCTTGGGAAATGTAGAAAGAAGTAATACGTTAAGCGTATCGACATTTTTAGATCCAAGATTTAAAAATTTAGCGTTTTCTAATCCCTCTTTTGCCGACAATGCGAGAAAAAATGTCCAAGAAGCACTTGGACAAAAACTTTCGCCACAGTTACATAAGGTTAATGTTGATAGAGCAGATGATAATGCTAAGGATGATGAATGTTCAATATGGGGTTCCTTTGATCGAAGTGTTGCAGTTGCTCGACCTCGTGGAACCGTCACAAGCCGCGCAATTATTGAAATTCAAAGATACATGGAGGAAGATATTATTCCACGAAGTTCTGATCCTCTAAAGTGGTGGCAGGAACATAAATTTCATTTTTCTAATCTATCTACAATTGCACAAGAAAAACTATGTGCTCTAGCTTCTTCAGTTCCTTGTGAAAGGTTGTTTTCTAAAGCTGGTCAGGTCCTGAATGAACGTAGAACACGATTAAGTGACAGGAAAACTCAAATGTTATTATTTTTAAATGCTAATTACAAATATAGCAAATAAATGTCTTTTATAGGTGGCAACTATTTTTAAAATGCCAAAAATTTCTTTGTTTCTTTAATATATTATATTTAATTTTTTTGTTTTTATAAAATGTATTATTAATATGTATTTTATTTTGTTTTTATTTCATTTTATATTTTGTTAAAATAAAACATTAATTGATTGAAATACATGTTATTATTTCTTCGTGCCAAAAAAAATGGACTCCAATCCATATAGTTAACAAAGAGAAGGTGTATTTAAAGAAGTAAGTGTTTTACTTTATTTTTTCAAAATAAAATCAAGTTTCCTAGTCAGCAGCTCCAGTTTTACAGTTTATGATGTACAATAGGAGGCAGGCAAGTAGTGAAATGTAGTGAAATTAATATGCAGCAGCAAAATGAATCACGCGAGAGCATAGCCGCGAAATGATGAAAACGTATTGGCCTAGTGCGAAAAGTCGCGATCGCGATAACGCTTTTAAATCGCCGTTATTTAAAAATCGCGATCGCCGATAACGGCGTTATGCAAATATCGCTGTTTGGCTCAACTCTAGTGCCAGCTATGTTTTTATCAGAAACTACAAAATTTTAGGAACCATAATTTCTCTCGTGGTTGCAATTTTTAAAACATAATGAAAACAAATGGCATTTCCATTTAATAAAAATAAATTCTAAATAGCATTTTTATTAACGATTAAAATGTGGGTGGGTGATCATTTTGCCGGTACTCTATTATATATTCTTAAGTTTTAATTATAATAAAGGTCGGGACAGCGCGCACGCAGTCCCGGCTAACAAAAATTACGCGCCCGAGTTACCCGCATTAGGGGTAATCGCAGGTGTCAGCCCGACCGTAGTGCAATGGAAAGGCCTCGTCCTGGGGAAACCGCCTTGTTGATCACGGTAATCCCTACGCCAGGTAAGTATGCTTGCAAATGCTGTGGGTTCAAATGTTGTTCATACATTAGTTAAGAGTTTATTTGAGAATTTCTGGTGGCGCCATCTATATGATATTAGTGTTATATTCATAAATTTCAGTATATAATTTTCTTCTTTATATTATTAAGTTATTGTTAAGTTTACTATAATTATTTAATTGATTAATATTGATTACATTAAAAAAATGTAATCAATTTTAATATGTCTATTTACGTCATTGTTATTTTTTAACTCTTCTCATCTCTTGAGAAAGCACCGAATTTGTTGCGAAATATAGGAAGATTGAAAATAAATGAGTATTAATTTACAGACCGCTTGCCCGTTTTGAATTTATTATTCAAAATTCACGTTGCAAATACTAAGCAAAGAAATTTCCTAAATTTGACATACTTTGCGAGATCAATAATAACAAAAATAGCAACGATATTCAATTTGATTCACTTTTATATACTTGACTGTGAGATATTTACTAAAATGTACCACCACATTTTACACAGTGTAAGTGGTGTCTAGGCTATAAATTTATTTGAAAGATTAGTTAAATGACACGGAAACTTCCACAATGAAGTGCCATAATTTAGGTTAGATCCGTTTTTGATGATAAAGCTGAAAAGGTGTGTTTTAGATTCAAAATCAAATTCTATTTAAAATAATCTGTGCAATTAAAGCATCTAATTATAGGATAGCAACAATAAAATAAAAACAGTGTTTAATATTTTGTAGCAGCTCCACATGTCGGTCCAAAACATTTTCAAGTCTTCTATTCATAGACAGTATTATATTTCGTACAACTTCTATATCAATTTCTTGCCAAGCTTGCTGAATAGCTTCATATAGTTCGTCTTTGTTTCGCGGTCTAAATTCCCGACAGTGAACAGTAAACAGTAAAGCCCACAGATTTTCTAGCGGGTTCAAAACTGGACTTCTTTTAGGCCAATCAAACATATCAATATCATTTTCTACCAGCCAGTGATTCACATATCTGCACGTATGACCTGCGGAGTTATCCTGGTGGAAAATAAAATTTTGATTTGGAAACGCTCGTTAGCTGTTGGTAACATGACTGCTTTTAATATATTTCTGTATGTTTCTCCTGTTAAACGATCCTCAATTCCGAAATAAGCAGTCGCGCGTACACATTTACAGGAAATCGTGGTGAAATAGTGGTATTTCGAAATTTCTAAATGTATCTTTCCTCAAACCTTTATTCCAGAAATCGCCATCTTCATTAAGATACTGCAAAGCATATCCAACTCTGGCGTCTATATTAAGCTTGCGTAAACAATGGTTTCCGTGTAGCTGACCCATTTCTTAGTACAGTTTCATTTATAGGTTTTTATAAGTTTTTCGGGCTTTAACTGCTGTAGAAATGGCTTTTCTACAAAATAGTTTACTGAAAAAGCATCTTCTTCGGTCGATACTTTTGGACTGCCTGTTCCTTTTGCTCGTTCAACAGTATGAGATTGGTCCCACTTTTTCTTAATTTTTTAAATACAGCTGCGACTTAAGTGTAAATCTCTTGTAACACGCCGGAATAACCACACTTTTTCCAACTTTCCAACAAATAGTTCTTGCCTTTTCTAATTCAGTTATATGCCTAGACATTACACTCTTGAAACACTTCGATTTTTTACTTTAGACAACAATTGACAACTCTATTAAACAATATAACAGTGGCGGCTAGCGCATAAGCGCTGCAGTGCTGCAGAGCTCCCAAAAAATTGGGCGGGCGAACCTGTATTAGTTATAACTAGAGCTGAGGATGTTTGCGGTACGGCAGGACCGTATGTAGTGCATCCCCACATTTAACTATTTATCTAAATATTCTCTGAAATGATTTGCCGGATCTCATAAATTAATAGAGTGATATTTTAGTATGCACTGGATATTGTTATTATACAAAATCATAATAGCCATTTGTATTTATGGATCATAAATAATAATACGCATGTATTTGTATTTGGTTGTGAATTCAATTTAAACTTAAAACGAATCGTAATATTTTAACGACAAGCCGTCCTTACAATACATGCATTCGAGACAAAGTGTGCAACTCTACGAATAACTTCCATAATTGATCGAAAATGGACATTTTGGAGCTGAAGTAAAGCCCCTATTCTTAGAAAATTTTATTACTGTCGTTAAGAACTATTATTATAAACAACAAAGGCCTTTTATTAGTGTTGAAGTTTTAGTTTCATTGAATTTCCATGTTGTAAGTAGTCAATTGTAAAGTGTTCATTCACAATATTCTAAAACAAGGTGTAAATTTAACTAAAATCCAGAAAAACACATTCTGATAATATATTATTAGATTAGAAGCTGTGTTTATTACTATTTATTATATTATTTTTATAACCAAATGCAATAAAAGCTACGAAAACAAAAGAAACCTCGATTTATTAAAATCTTGTCACACAGCCTTTCAAAGCCTGGCAGCACATATTTTGCATATATTTTATATATACTACCTACTTGAACTAGGTGAATGAAGTTAGAAGTTATAACTTCTAACTTCTAACTAGGTGAATGAAGTTGGACCTATCGGTATTTAATATTTTCGCGACTATTTTTACGGTGCGGCGAGTTTAACGTAAAAACTATAATATTAGAGACTCTTATTTTTTTGTGTGACAATTGACAATCGTTCCAGAAATCCATTACTTCAGTGCGGAAGGCGAAGAAAGCACGATAAGATCGATGGGAGACAACCTCTTACTGCCCGTGCAAGGTAAATTTTTTTGTAAAACTTGCAGAACACCTTAAAATTTTTAGCACGAGCCGCCATTGCAATATAATATCAACAATGTTGATTTAACTTAATATACCATTTACAATAGGATAAAAATGGTGTTTCCATTTTGACTGCGGGTTTTATTTATAACTGCATATGTAATTTAATGTAGAGGGTATGTGTATGTAACGAATGTTCTAATAGCAACTTCGTTTTTACCCCCCCCCCCCCCCATTTGGTCTATGGTAAACGTGAAGCGGCCATGTTATGTTGAATACAAAATTTACGGTGCTAGTGTCTCGATCAACGTGTATTAATTATTAAAACGCATTATCAAAATGCAGAAAATTTCACGATCACGAACCGTAAGTTACGTTCTAATTTTGATAGACATAATCCTCTTTCGGAGAAGAATTCGAACAATCTTTTTCTGACCAAGTAGGACTTGTGCGTCGTCGTCCTGGTTATTCACAAGAAAATATAGCCGTTTAGGGAAAGGACCTAAACACCTTCAGGGGGCATCGTTCTCAACAATTAGCTGTGTCACCAACAACCCTTCAACGAATTTTGCATAAAGATCTTCACCTCAAGACCTACAAGATTCAATTGAGCCAAAAATTGAAGTTGATCGACCATGTTCCGCGAAAGCAGTTTGTTGACTGGATGTTGGAAATGAAGTGAGGTGACTTTGATTTTCGTCACAAAATAATTTTCTCCGATGAAGTTCATTTCCACTTGGATGGCTACGTTAATAATTAAAATTGCTAGAATTGGGGAGAACAACAACCACATGCCATTTATGAGCTACCCATGCATCCCCGAAAACTGATAGTTTGGTGTGGTCCTGAGGCGTAATTGGGCGATATTTTCTTCAAAATGACGTTGGTGAGACAGATATGATCAATGGTGTTCGTTATTGTAAAACGATAACCAACTTTTTGACGCTAAGTAGAAAACGTCGATATGTATTATGTTTACTTCCAACAAGGCGGTGCGACTTGCCACACAGAGAAAGGGACTACACAATTATTGCAAAGCAAATTTTCAGGTAGAATAACTTCTCAGTTTGGACATTAGAATTGACCAGCAAGATCGTGTAACTTGACCTCTTTGAACTTTTTTCTTTAGGGGTATTCGAAGAGGCTGGTCCAGAAAAACAATCCTCAAACAATTGCAGACCTAAAGAATGCAATCCAAGGACACACCATTGGAATAGAACTGACCTTATGCTTAAATGTGTTCAAAAACTTTATTAAAAGAGGGAACACCTGTTAACACCGTCGTGGAGGTCATTTGCCAGATATTCTCCTTCACATGTAATGGCAGACTTTGTACTTTAAAAATCCATAAAAATTTCTGAGACAATTTACTAAATATTCATATTTTAAATCAAAAACAAAGTTATTACTGGAGCATCTTTATAACGGGTGTTCAGAAACATTCGAAGTCAAGTGGGCTCTGAACAAAAAATCGTATATCTTTACTTAAGTATCTGATTTGTAATAATTATTAAATGTCAACTGTTGTCTGTCAAAAATCAATCTATCTCAGACATGACTTCATATTTTCAAGAACTACTTTGACTTCGAATGTTTCTGAACACCCGTTATATCTTGACAATAATCGGAACGAGTTTATTTTAACAAAACTAGTGGCGTCACCTGCTAGTGGGAGTTTGATTTATGAACTGTCAACTTTCTGAAATAATTTATCTCGCTCTTGGTGTTTTATGGATGTTGGCACTAAAGAAAGAAAAATACTAAAATACTAAAAGCGTGGAAGTCATGTTACTAAGACGAACTAAATTTTTCTGAGTGACACAGAAACAGATCAGCTGAACATGAGTAAAAAGAAGGCGATAGCAATATTCGGAAGACTACTATTTAAAAAGTAAATTGTATTTAAAGAAGTATAGCAAGCGCCAATTAAGTTGGCGCGAGGAGGGGATGCGCAGAAGCCGATTTTAAAAACGTCCACCCCCGCTACTCAAGTAATTGTCAGAATACATTTGCCATTGACGTTTGACGGAACATAGGGGATCATAAAGTGATACACGCTCAGAGGTTAGAATCATCTGACATTTGATGTAAAACCAAATACAAATCTCCCCACTACTTCTAATCCTGCGCGAACTTATCCCTCCTCGCGCCAACTTAATTGGCGTTTGCTATAATTAGTATGAAATTTACCTTTGCTTATATCCAACAAATAATTACCTTTAGATTAAGTTTTTTTTGAGATGAGACTTTTAATATGTTAATATTCTAATACAATAATGTTCAAAATCAAAATATGTTCAACATAACTTTTTTTAAAAATAGTATCCTACAAGCAAGTTAATATTTGTATTTATCGTTTAATTAGATGGGTACTTTTTGTTGTAATACAAATTATTTCCTAAATATGTAATATATGTAACTTCTTTCTTATTTTCTTGTCAAATATCAATAGCTAAAACGTGCATTTTTAAATTTTGTTCTACGTACTAGTTTGGTTGCCTATACTATAGGAAATTCCAATCAATTAACAAAGATTTTCTTAGATAGGATTAAAATACTTTTTACTTAATAATAATATATTAATTGTTTAGAATATAAATTACATGTCAAGTTATAATTAACGGAAATACTTAAACGCATCTCTCGGCTTTTAAAAAGTCTCTCTTCAGGATTAGTTCCAAATTTGGCCACAATATATTGATAACGGTGTCGGCAGGGGCAATCAAGTGAATTAGACAAGCGAAGAGGTGGCTAAGAAAAAAAATATGGCCGCGATGCCAAAATCCGCTGATAAACAAAATAAACCATGAACTCGTATAAATGTAAGACGGTTTTAAGTTCGCTTTTAAACGAAAATATATTGTGTTTTAAAAAGTGAAACAGTCTTGTGTTTGAGTAACGACCTATTCGTATACAAATAGATTAAAGTGGATGGGAAACAAGTTGTTTCTTGTGTTCAATGACCACCTGGCTTTAGACAACTGTCATCGGACCTTCCTTGCGCGAAATAAAATGAAAAAAAATTGGCGAGGCAGCGCTATCTTTGGGAAAAGCCTCTATAAATCTAGCTTTCTATTATAGTATATTTTTCGGTAGTGTACCCTCCAGGAGTCAAACGGATGCCTCCCGCGGAACACTATCACTTCTTAAAGTCCATGGAATCGCCTTGCAATGGAGACATGGTCAGTACAGTTCACAGTGGCGGTTCGAGAAACCCCATGCCACCGGCTCTGTGGACGGCCCTCTATGACTATGATGCCCAGGGAGAGGATGAACTCTCCCTGCAGAAAGGTCAGGTCGTGGAAGTTTTATCTGAAGACGCTAAAATATCCGGAGATGAAGGTTGGTGGACTGGCAAAATTGGTGATAAGGTAGGAATATTTCCAGCAAACTTCGTTGTGTATGATGACCCCATGAACCATGTTAATTCAATAATAGCAGACATACATCCAATAGAAATTGACTTCACTGAGTTAGAACTGGAGGAAGTTATAGGTGTAGGTGGTTTCGGTAAAGTGTACAGAGGCCTCTGGAAATGTAGGGAAGTCGCAGTGAAAGCTGCCCGTCAAGACCCAGACACTGAACTCTCGGTGACTATGCAAAATGTTGTTAAAGAAGCAAAACTATTTTGTTTACTGAAACATGAAAATATTGTGTCTTTAGAAGGTGTGTGTTTACGGGAACCTAATATGTGTCTCGTGTTAGAATATTGTCGTGGTGGTTCATTGAACAGGGTTTTGACAGGTAGGAAGATAAGACCAGATGTTCTTGTAGACTGGGCTATACAAATTGCTCGTGGAATGCACTATTTACATTGTGGAGCGTTAATTTCACTTATTCACAGGGATTTAAAAAGTTCAAATGGTAAGTGTTTGTCTAAATATATATGATTTAATATCTCAATATATAGGTAGTTATAAGAAATTTTAAAAAGTGGGCTTTAGAAAAGTTCATATCATGTATATTATATTATATATGATGTATTGATGTAGAATTAGATATTTTAGGTAAAATAAAATTTCCAATATATTTCAACTTAAAAAGAATCTTGAAGGTTTGCAATCCACACAATTTAGTAGTAATGTCTAATTGTATGTTTTAAAAATAAATTTTAATATACATATTTAGTTCATGGCAAAAGAATATTTTTAGTAAAACATATGAACATTTATACACAATTGTGCAGGTAAATATTTAATAATTTTCTTGTAACATTATTTAAAAGTACTAACGACATTTTTATATTTCCCCCTGTCTATAATATAACAAAATAAATATGTTTTTCCTAATATTCTCCACCAATTCAGAAAAATTCAATTGAAATTGCTAGCTTTACGTGTTAATGGAATTTGGCATTATGTAAATTAGTTTCATGATGTTTGTTCATCTCAATAAAATAAAATTTCTTTGTGCCTGTGTTACTTTTATAATCTCTTGCCCTTGCAAATAAATGTATATTATATCAGGTGTTCCCGATTTTAATCATAACAGCGGAAAACATTCTACCACAATATGTTTTGAAATCATAGATATACCTACTTACATTTCAACTATTAAATTATTTTAAGGATAAAATACAAAATTTTTATTTTGGATTTAAAGTATTAAATCCAATTTTATTTTCACAATTTAGTAAAATTGTGAAAATAAATATTTAAATTTTGTATATTTCGTAACCTTAAGCTTCCAATTAATTTGAAGAGTTAAGTAGTTTATGATGTGTTAATTTAAGACTTGTAGTTCACAAAGTTCATCCTTCATATTCTGTGTATAGATCAATTTATGAATACCTTATACCTGTGTGCAACATTGCCCTAGACTTGAATATTTAGGCAGTTTAAAATTTTCTCTAATAAATAATGAGAAAAGCTCAGCATACAAAGGGTGCTTAAAAGTATCGAGATATCAAAAATTATCTTGGTCAACGGTGGTCATGGGTCTTAATTTATATAATCCTTTTGAGAAAATTCTGATAAAATTTACATGTAGTCACAAAAAGAAAGAATGTTAGGTATAGGATCCATTTCTGACTTATTACAATTGTAAAAATTTCTGGTATAGAAACCATTACTATTATAATTTTAAAGAAAATCATGTTTGGTAACAATGTATTTGCAAAAGCATCAGATAAAAGAAATGTTTTTATATTAGATAATAATGACAGCCACATCATTTTTTTTTAGAGTAACTATGAATAAAAAAGACAGACATAGCGTTATGTCTGAGTTAAACTCATGTATATAGAGAAATTGACAGAATGTTTTCACTTTCATTTATAAATCAAATTGACAGGTTGAGAACATTTTTCAAGTATTTGTGGAAATTTATGAGTAAATAATGACTTTTGTATTTAATGAACAACAAAAAACAAACAATGGTTGAAGTTTATTTAAGAAATGGGTTTATTCTGTAAGGGATGCATATGAGGATTTTGTGGAGGAATTTGCGGATGAAGTTATCCCGTTTAATGATTTCAGTACATCTATTTTCCATTTCGTGTAGTTATTTAGGGAACAGGAAATGTGGGCAGCAAAAAAAGCAGTAGTAGACCAACGGAAATTAAGTAACTGTTAAAGCAGTAAGGAAAGTAATTAAAGAACGTCAAGATTTCTGTACGACGCTTACAGCAGACCTAGGTTTCTCTTATGGCAGTACTACATGTATCTTTAAAAATTATTTACATTTACATCCTTATTGTAACCTATGAAATACTTCCCGCAGACTTACTTCAAAGGCAAAAATTTTGCTGGCGTTTTATTATTGATCATCTCAATGATAATTATGAAACTTACTTATATTTAGTTTGATTTCTTTCTTTAAGACAATCTTTTTATTTGTAATATGTAAACAATAACATAATGACTGTAGTGGAATGGTAGATAAATTAGTAAATAGAATCAATTTAAGACATGATTGATTTCTGTCATGGTTAATTCCGAAGGAGAAATTGTCTCATACCTTGTATTGTTTATATATAAACCAATATCATGATTTTATTCTTAAAATTATTCATAATTTTTACACAATACCTTTTCCATATTTCAGTCCTTGTTATTGAAAGTATTACTGTATTACTGATGCCAGAAAAATCATCTTTGGGATACGAACCTGAATATAGCGACTTTAAAAACTGGTAGAGAAAAAAGGAGCGATTGTGGTAACAAATGATGTTCTGTTGGTTTATATGACTTAACTATCTGATTCAATCCTAATACATTATGGGCAAAATGGTCTATGCTAAAAAGTAGCTTAGAAATCAAGGAAAATGTTGAAGTTCGGAGTTTTGGTTTTTATTGAAAACTTGCTGCACCCAGCAATGCGTTGCTATTGCTAGATTTGATTATATGTAAATAGATTAAATGAAGACAATTGAAAGTTTGATATCAATTATTGTATTTAGCTAAAATTAGATATTTACATATACATTATTATTTTTGTGTTTTGGATTACATTAATTGTAATTACTGTTGTATTCAACTTCAAATCCATTGCAATGCTCTTGGATATACAATGTTTTTGATGATTCCATTTGCCATGTATACAAACAAATCCCTTGGTTTTCCTACACGGGAGTATGCAAGGTGTAATTGTGCATGAGAAAAACATGGATTCTCCACATTCAATCCACATACGTGCAATGATTGACCTTGTGATTTGTTTATCGTTATTACAAAAGCCAGTTTAATTTGAAATTGCAATCGTTTGAATTAGATTGGCATATCTGTTGGTATACGTGGTATTAGCACATCCTCTCTTTTAAATTTGCCAATTAAAATTGTTATTTCGATGAGATTGTTTAATAATCTTTTGACTGCCAATCTGGTGCCATTGCAAAGAGGGTCAATGTTTCTAGGAAGAATTATAGGAATATCAACCTTCAGATTAATGATGTGGGGTAGCAATCCTGATAAATCAAGTGAATTTTAAGAATTCAGTTGGATAATTTTTTCTTTCATCTTGATCTATAACAGTAGGTATCTATTGATATGTAAGTAGCTGTTTCTCCTGGTAACATATGTTGAATACTGATATTAATAATATTTACATCCACATTTTTTTCAGATAATATTGCATGTTCACTTAACTATTGATGACTTTTGTAATTTTGTTTGATATCTGGAAATACGCATTGAACCAATTCTTCTCGTGAGTGAGGGATACTGTAAAAATCGTTTGATAATTTAATGCAGCTTATTGTTTTCTTCACTTGTAATTTTCCCATTTCCTATATCCAATAATTGTATCGCAAAATTCTCTGCATAAGGATGGTTGTCGTCATTGAAAATTTATTAACATATCTTCACCAATGTGATGCTTTTAAACACGCATTTAGTTCATCAGTTGGTGTTGTACTTGGAATAACATTTTCTGTCGAAAATCACCTGCTAACAATGTCAGCACACCACCGAATGGCCGTTCGTTTCTACGTAAATCTTGTTCGATCCAACGCTTCAAACGATTTTTATGCGCCATTGTGCATTCGTCCCATGTAATCATCTTGCAGTGGTGGACTACTTTACTCATTCCTGATGTTTTTGAAATGTTGCAAGTTGGTGTTTTATTGTTTTGTATATTCAATGACAATTTAAGTGCTGGCTGCTGAATTCGTCAACCATTCAAAAGGATCGCCGCAATTCCAGATGATGCGATCGCCATTGCAATGTTTTTTTGTGCACGTATGGTTGCTAATACCCTAATAAGTAATGTTTTTCCTGTCAATTCCTGTGCCTCCTGGCGCATTAAAGAAATACATTTCACCATTCTCATTATTTATTACTCGTATTATCGCATCATAAACGTGTTTTTGTTTTTGATGTAATTTTTGAATATTTGATTGTACAAATATATTTAATTCATTGATGTCGAAGTTATTTTCGCGTTGTAATTCAGTATAAAATATGTCATTAGCCAGTCGATTAGGTAATATCATAGATCAGTAAAAATATAGATGTGTAACTTAATAGTAAAATGGATCCCTATCTACAGTTTGTGGACTGGTCACCGTGCGGGGAAAAGGGATAATTGTGTATGCAACCAGCATAGCTGTAATTAAATTACTATCGGGGTTATTAATATTTTATGTTTGAAGGAAAAAATCATACTTCATTCGATTAACTTCTGTAGTGAAATCAATATATGTAATTTAGAACCCATTACATAAACTTCTTAGACATATTCAATGCAGAATTTAATCGAATGAAACATTCTTTTTCTCAACACTCTAATGAATTCTTATACTTTCTTCAATATCTTTAAAATATATCGTAATATAAATATACTTAGATACTGTCTCGTGGCACCATCTACATTTAAATAATGGTACTGTTACTATTGGTATTATCTTATTAGGCTCCTAATTTTCTTTCTACTTGTCAGATCATTTTACAAAAAAAACCGCGTGTATATCGGTCCAGTATATTTTTAGTTTATAATGGACTAACGTACCAACATTGCGTTTTATATATGTATATAGAGATAGAGATTATATAGAAAAATGTGATGTTTATTTCAGATTTGTAGATTTCAAAAGGTAATTGCATTTCTCAAACGTAAGAATGAGCGCTATTATTTAACTAAAACTAAGGTTGAAAGTTTTTTGTTGGAAGCTGCTGTTGATTATTGGTTGTTTGCGAAAGTTATAACAATACTAGGGATTTTTGCTTGCTGTCGATGTGATGAACTTCTTTGTCTGATTATGAATGACATAGAAATACGCAAATACGTTATTGTGACATTGCGACAAACAAAAAAATTAATAACAAGCAGATTTACCATAATCGATGATGGCTGTAGCTGCGAGTTCTGTATGTTGTACAGAAAATACGTGAATCTTCGGCCTCTAAGAACTGAAAGCTTACGTTTTCTTTAACATATAGAAATGGAAAATGCATTTCCCTTAACGCTGGTCAGCACACTATTGGTGCTGTTCTAAAGCAAATTGCGAAGTAATTAAGTTTAAAAAAAGCCAGAGTTATATACCGGTTATTCTTTTCGCCGAACTGGAGCAACTATGGTTGTGGATGCGAGTTGAGATATTTTAGCACTAAAACGTGTAGGAGGATGGAAGTCAGGTGAAATTCGAACGAGTTAAGTATGTCGATGATTCCATCAATAGCAAAATTGAGTAAATTATTTCATAGTAATGAGTCTATGCCGTTATGGTTTAATTCAGCATTCACTGCACCAGCAGATGGTTTAATTCATCGTCCAAATTTTGTATTAGCGGAAATAACAATTGTACTCTGGATTTTTAACATCTATGATTCACAAAACGGTCAAAACAGTCACAAATAAAACATAATTATCTAATGTAAATAATGCTATTAACGGATAACTTGTAAAAATTTTACGAGTCAGTAACTTGTAAAAATAACCTTTCATAATATTAATACTGTGTTTTAATAAATTGATGTTTACAAATGAGTAACAAATAGAATCTTTTGACAATCGTTAGCGTGAATATTTTCCTGAAAATAAGTGCATAGTAAAAATGTAATTGCGTTAGATCGCAGATATAGACGCGTAATTAATCTCGTCAAGAAATTTATTCTTTTAGCAAATATCTTTCTCAAGATTGATTGTATTATAAGTAGAGAACGGATGCAATTTCCATAAAACGCAATCGGCATTTGGAATTGTGTATAACGTCGCTCAGTACATCCCGGCGTAATTCAATGAAGTATTTGTTTGACTTACTCGGACACCTGGTCTGGAGCGATGGACAACCCAGCTATTGTATTCGGAGAATATAGTGTTCAGTATATAGTTTTCAGTGGTGTCGTGTACGTAGATAAAATAAATAAGTTTATCGTATTTCGTAAGAGAAATAGTTATTGAAAAATTGCAATAAATCAACCGTAAAACGTCACGTAGGATCGTTAAAGCACGAAAAAAAATTGAACCCTTTGGAATCTGACAATTTTAACGAAGAACTCTGTGAAACTTTTATGGCAGCTAATATTCCATTATTTAAATTGAACAATCCAATTTTGAAGACATTCCTGAAAAAATATACTGGTCGAAATGTTGACTGATGAATCAACTTTACGCAAATATTATGTTTCTAGGTGCTATACGAGAACAGTAGAACGCATTAGAAGCCATCTTTTAAATCAATACATATGGATAAGCGCCGACGAAACGGTGGATATGTTAGGACGCTGTGTGGTAAATGTTGTAGCTGGTGTACTACATCCAACTATTCCCTATAACTCATATGTAATAGCAACAAGTGTTATAAATAGAGTTGATGCGGAAACAGTTGCTGAAACCATTAAGGAGAATATGCAAAAAATGCTTCATTCGGACGCCACGTACAAAGAAAAAATACTTTTATTTGTCAGTGATAGTGTTGCGTATATGTTAAAAACAGGCAGACTATTGAAGAAAACATATCCTAATATGCTGAATATTACTTGTGTAGCACATGCTCTCCACAGAATCTGTGAATATATCAGAGACACTTTTCCGGAAGTTGATAGACTTGTATCAGCTTTTAAAAAAGTTTTCAGAAAAGCACCATTGAGAGTAGCTCTTTTCAGGGAAAAATTTCCATCTCTGTCACTGCCTCCCACTCCAGTAATAACTAGATGGGGAACATGGCTGGAAGCTACTAGTTATTATGCTGAGAATTTCGATAGTCTAAAACATTTCGTAACACTGCTAAAGGAGGATGCTAGAAGTATTGGTGAGTGCAAGGAGCTCACACAAATCCCAAATTTAAAAAATCAGTTGTTCTTTCTTCACGAACACTTTGGAAAATTGCCAAAACTAATCACTTATTTTGAAAATCGAAATCTCAAATTAAATGACGGATTAACCACATTAGATGTGGCTGTTAATAATTTGAAAAGTATTCCAAGTGACTTCGAATGTGGCCTTCGGCAAAAGTTTGAAGCAATTCTTAATAGAAATCCAGATTTAATTACATTGCAGCAATTATATATGGAGACAATTCCACAAAATCTAACGGCTAAATATGAAGAAATAAACGAATATTTCCAGTATGCACCTATAACCAGTTGCGATGTAGAAAGGACGTTTTCTATTTATAAGGATGTACTTAATTCAAAAAGAACAAAATTGACAGAAGAAAACCTTGAGAAACTATTGCTAGTCAATATTAATACTCCTTTACTCAACTTGAACGACAAAATGAACAAATAAAAATGTTCCAATTATAGAAATAAAATTAAAAACTTTAAAAATACAACTTTTCAACAAATACATATGTATTTCGTAATTTTATAGATCACCACCCGTTTGTTTTCCAATTATATAAATAAAATTAAAAACTTTATAAATACAACTTTTCAACAATTAAATATGTCGCTAAGAAATAAGTAATTAAACTTCTATTAATAGTGAACCTGCATTTGTGTTCTTCACACCAGATTTTTAATAATATTTTATATTATTAAAAATACCTTTGTATTAATTAAACTTCTAGTTTAAAAAATTCTTTTATCGTAAATACCACTACAATATTGTTTCGCCATACAATGGCTTCATCAGGTGGATGAAATACTCTTTATTATTTCATCCACCTGATGAAGCCATTGTATGGCGAAACAATATTGTAGTGGTATTTACAATAAAAGAATTTTTGAAACTAGAAGTTTAATTACTTATTTCTTAGCGTTATAATGAAGTTTCAACAAGTATCTCCTTCGTCAATTAACTAAATACATATGTATTTCGTAATTTTATAGATCACCACCCTTTCGTTTTCCAATTATATAAATAAAATTAAATATTTTAGCAATACAGCCTTTCGTCAGTACTGCACTGGGTGGTAAGCGTGTCCGTTCTCTAATTATAAGTATAAGGAAAACTGTTTTGTTAAAATAACATATTCTATACTCTATTTTTAAAGTAGAGAGACGAATTTCTGAACAGACCACTTTGACAGTGAAATCTCATTGGTTGAAAGCAATTTGGCTTTGCTTTCAACCAATGAGATTTCACTGTCAAAGTGGTCTGTTCAGAAATTCGTCTCTCTACTTTAAAAATAGAGTATAGATGTTTACATTTCATTCCATAAAAGGTTGTAGTTACTGAACTGAACTGAATAGATTTCAATCTATTGACTTCAGTTACGTCATCGCCTGCTTTATTTTGATAAAAAATAAGCTCATAAAATGCGCCAAACTCCTTTGTAAATGCAGTAGCTTCTACAGTATTATTTGTGGATTTTCCCCTCAACATGTCCCTGCAGTTTGTTTGTTTACTTAACGCCGATATTCAAAATGAGTTTTTTCAATCGAGATTTTTTAGAATTAATTTTGCTATTCTTTGTTCTTAATATTGAGTTTCGGTAAACGTTTACAAATTGATGTTTTGGAACATTTAGGTATAGTTTATTTCAAATTATAAGAATATAACTTTGAACGGCTCTAATGCTTTTATTGCACCACCTGCGGCAATAACTACCTGGCCGCTCAATACGTAATACGTAAACAATACGCAAACCGTACCCGTTCAATAAGGAGACCAGGTATAATAATTATCATCACAGAAGGAGGTGCAATAAAAGCATTAGAGCCGTTCAAAGTTATATCCTTATAATTTGAAATAAACTATACTTATAGTAGCAATGTCTTCTATGTTCTATTGTATATTGATCCAACATCTGTTTCTTAGTGTTGTACCACGCAATATTTTTATTTAACATTTGTCATTCTTGTAAAACATTCTACCATAAGTATAAATGGCAGTAAATTTGAATCATAACGCTAAATTTTGTCACCTGTTAACTAACACTTTTAAGTTCAATGAGGAAATTGAAAATTAAGAGTGTGGCATCTTTGTGGGTAATCAAATATTTTATTAACACCATCAGGTTATATAATATTGCAAGCCTATAAGTTTTTCAAATTAACAAATATGAAATTCTCCCCTAGCCCAAGACTTTACTCAAAATTAAATGAAGGAACGACTTCATTAACGATGAAATTTTATTTATTGTTACTTAGAGAGTTTAATAGTCTACAAATTTGCGTTTTTGCTGAAGATAATGACTTCATTGTCAAAGTACGTATTTAAAATTCTAAATTAAAAGATAACATGTAGTGAAATGGGGCCATTAATAAATTTATAGGTGTACATACAGTACGATGTATTTTATTTAGTACATATTACCTGTTTAGGATTTATATTAACGAAATGAAATATTATCTGCAATTCAGGTATAATTATTTATATTAATTTTTCTTATTTATGAAGTAATGATTTTTTTACACAAAAACATATTCCGAATAATCTTGCATAACTAGGGAGTTCTATTAGTTATTCACAACTTTATAAATAACGCATGATACTGAATCAATTTAAGACATTCGCTCTCGCTGGAATAAACACAAACTGTTCTAGCCGCAGTACGTATATTACGTATGTATATAATTAATAATGTAAATTGCTAAGACCTAAATTTCAAATATTTGCATATGTGTTGGACATGTAACCTACACGTATTGCATAACATATGATCGTGCGACTGTCTTAGGATATCGAAAGTATTTTGATAGCAACCTTTCATTGATTTCGTGTATACGAGGATAATTTGTAGTAAGTATGTAGTAGTTTATAATTCCGTTCTTTCTTCAAAGTATGGAAATAATCTATACAAATTCGATTGAATAAAATTAACAATTAGGTACCTAATAGTTTTTATAACAATATTATCTTGCACTATATTTCGCGATGTTCTTGATAAATGTATAAGTAAATTTAGTCAAGAATATAAGATACAGTCTTCGCCAAACGTATGTAGCCATTCCCAGAAAAGTGTAATTGAAAAAATGAATGGGATAATTTACTGTTCGCTCATAAATTTATTTTTTGTCCTCGGTCACATAATTGTTAGCATCTGCAAATTGCAAAATGGAAGTTTTGCATGATGGGTGCAGTAGAACCCTGGCTATCCGTGTCGCTATTACGCGTTTCCTCGATTACCCGTGCCACATTCCGATTCAATTTTCCGTGCGTTCGATGATTCGACACCGTTTGTTTCGATTATCTGGACATGCCAGAACTTGCATTCGTGGTAGTTATTAAATTTAGTTGAATTAGCGCTGTTGCGCTCATGTATGTTCTTTCCGTAGGGGAAGGTAACCTGTGATAGCCCTGTGCCTGTGATGGCCCTATAATAATATTTAATAGACGGCATAATGGGATGACTATGTTCGTCAACGATATGTGTAGAGCATGTTGCGGATAGTCCGTATACAACTTTGTAAGTGAGTGTATGGTTCCGCTTTATTATTGTGAGAGAAAAATGAATCTGGTAAGTGCCGATGTAATAGTAATGTAATTTTAAATGCATATTGTACTGGAATCTAAGCAGATATAGATATGATATTCAAACATTTATGTTTCTGATGTACACGTGGTACATCAGTTTTGAGGTTAAAATGTCTTAACAGAAAATTTCTTCATAGTAGTAGGAAGTGCCCGTTTGCCTCTGATGGCCCCAAAACAATAGTTCTATGATAGCCCTGGGGCCATCATAGGAACCTGTTCGTTAGTCATAGATATTCATTACTGGCTTTGTTTTCGAATAAAAAGAAGGAAAGGCAGCTGTGGGAGGAAGAGAATATGGCTTCTGCAATTGAAGCTGTAAGAAATAAAGTTATGGGGTACACAATGGCAGTTAAAACTTTTGATGTTCCTCGTGGACTACACTACGCAGAAGACTCAATCAAAGTAATGGTAGTAAAAAGGGGTACCTAGGTGGCTATAAGCCTACATTTAGTCCTAACACTGAAGCAGATATTGCGATGCATATTGTTAATTTAGAGACGAGATTCTTTGGACTCACGACTGAAGAATTGAGAACACTTGTTTTCCAGATAGCCGAAAAACACCAAATACATCATCGATTCAACAGAGATAAAGGTATGGCTGGTAGAAAATGGTTAAGGGGTTTCCTTGCAAGAAATCCTACCATATCGATTAGAACTCCTGAGCACACATCTCTGGCAATAGCTCAAGCATTTAATAAGGAAAATATTAAATAATTTTTCAATTCTCTTCAAGAAGTTCTGGATAAATATAATATTCGTCCAGAGAACATTTTCAATATAGATGAAACTGGTATGAGCACAGTTCCAACCAGGGTTCAAAAAATTCTTGCAACAAAAGGACGCAAACAAATTGGAGTCACCAGTAGCGCCGAACGTGAACAACACTACACTGCCGTATGTTGTATGAACGCAATAGGAACATTTGTTCCTCCTGCTTTTATCTTCCCACGCAAACGTTTTAAAGCCGAATTAATGGATAACGCACCAGTAAGCAGTGTTGCATTTTGTCAGGAAAATGGGTGGATGAATTCTGAAACTTTTGTGAAATGGTTGAATCACTTTGTTCAACATGTTAAGCCTTCGAATGAAAATAAAGTTCTTTTAATTCTAGATGGGCATAGTAGTCACAAGGGGTTGGAAGTACTAGAGTACACTAAGAGTAACGGAATTATCTTATTTTGTCTCCCTGCCCACTGTTCCCATCGAGTACAACCACTCGATGTGGGATTTTTTGCACCACTTCAAACCTACTACAACCAAGAAATCCAAAAATGGCTCAAACGAAACCCAGGCCGAGCGGTTACCCACTTTCAAGTAACAGAACTTTTCAACAATGCTTACTTGAAGGCCACTACACCCTCCAATGTAATCAGCTCTTTTAAAAAAAACTGGAATTTCTCCTCTAGATCCAGACATTTTTGAAGATTGGGAGTTTGTCCCTGCATCAACAACTGACAATGAAAAACCTGAACCTATAATCGACAATAAGACGGAAAAAAATCGTGGCAAAGGCATGCCAAATGAAAATATGAATGATGATAACAACAAAGCTAATTCAGAGATCTTGCACGAAGTTTAAGTCGATCAAAACGTCGCAACTACCTCAGTAAAAAATATAAGCATAGAACAAATTGAAGAGTTATCTCCTCTTCCTAGAGCACCAAGAAGAGATACAAAAAGAAAAAGAAAACGTGGTAAAACAGGTGTCATCAACTCCACTCCAGACTT
This sequence comes from Melolontha melolontha, assembly GCA_935421215.2. Taxonomy (NCBI): domain Eukaryota; kingdom Metazoa; phylum Arthropoda; class Insecta; order Coleoptera; family Scarabaeidae; genus Melolontha; species Melolontha melolontha. Next base: position 39,973,849 of record OW285238.1, read on the forward strand.
AGAAGTAATTAAAGAAAGAAGTATTGGACACAGACTGAAGAAAAACAGCAAGAGCAGCTAAAAGGAAAATTAATGAAAAAATAGAAGACAATAGTGACAAAGAAAGTAATGAACGAGATTTTAGTGACGAATCAGATTGTGCATGTTTGTACTGCAATGAAATTTGTTCTCGGTCTCGTTCTAAAGAAACATGGATAAGATGCCAGGCATGCACAGGCTGCTGTCACACCGAATGCGTTGGTGTTTCAAGATCAACTAAAATGTTTGTTTGTGACGTTTGCAAGTAGAAAAATGTTCCTTTTATAATAAATGTTTGTTTCTTTAATATATTTGTGAGTATCTATTAAGAAATCGCATCATTTTTCGGGATAAATTAATTACCTGTCCCTTTTATCGAGGAGGGCCACCATAGGAGGATGGGTGCCTATGATCGTCCCTTTGATCTTAAAAGAAAATCAATTTATATACTGGTAAAATTGAACCATTTGAGAGTTCTAATCAACGGTCACTAAAGAAGCCTATGACCCCTTACTTTTAAGCCAATGAATGTTCTAAAATCTTAACTGGTTTCACAATTACAGTCGATTGAAGTTAGGGGGTCCGTCACAGGTCACCTTCCCCTACATACATACATACATGAAATATATTATATAGACAACATAATGTTTTTTGACGAATCTACATTTACTCTAATTGGAGAAGTGAACTCCCAGAATTGTAGATATTGGGCTGCCACGAATCCTCACTGTATGTGCACAAAATCGCAGCCAACACCCAGAAAAAGTAAACGTTTGGGCAGGCATACACAATGATCATATACTAGGTCCTATTTTTATTGATGGCAATCTTACCGGAGCAGAATATCTAAATCTTCAGAGGGATGAACTTGTTCCAGCCTTAGCAGTTTTATATCTAGATCCTCAACATTCAGATATTTCTTGGAACACATTATGGATTCAACAGGATGGAGCATCAGCTCACTATTCCCTTTATGTTCGACAGTATTTAAATCGAGTTTTTCCAAATAGATGGATTGGGAGGAGGGGATTCATAGAATGACTAGCCACATCGCCTGATTTAACTTTGCCTGATTTCTTTGGGGTTATTTCAAGAGTAAAGTTTTTAAAACAAAACCTAATAATTTACATGATTTGAAAGAGCTTATCCGAACGGAAATTAGAAATATCACACTTAAAACTTTACACAACGTTAAAGAAGAGTTTTATTTTAGATTAGGAATTTGCCAACAAGTGAAGGGGGAACACTTTGAGCATTTACTATGTTGTAACGTTTGTAATCCTATTATTTAATAAATTTTTGTCATTTTTGTTATGTTTATTTACGTATTCTTTGGTTAGACAAAATGTGATTGTTTAAAAAAAACTGTTGCAGATAAAGATATCATGTAAGATTTGCTATTAAAGCTGTGTTAAGAATATTATCCATAATTAACACAAAAAATATTGCAGTACATTAACAAAAATAGTGCGACGTTATGGTTCAAAAATGGTTGACGTCATGAACAAGTGAAGCAACTTACGATAAGCATTGTGAGAAATAAGAATTGAATTGTTTCAGCGTTTTCGAAAATGTCGGATGTACGAAACTGTATTCGAGTAACAAACTAAACTACTAACGTTAAGATCGTCAAGTGAAAGGATAAATCGAAATCCTTTTTCGCATTTTGGTTAAGGACACGCATAAGTGAAGTTTCATTGTGTCTTAGTTTCTTAAAAAAAAATATATTTTTTAGTACAAATGTATAATGTTAACTTAACCTTTTGAGTATTAATATTAGTATTTTGCACAAATATTTATATTTAACACAGTGCAAGAATTTAAATTGGGTTGGGTATATTGCTAGACAATAAAGAACATGAAATATTCATTTTACCGTTTCCTTTTTGTTAACAAATGCGTTATTTTGTTATTTTTTAAAGTTCCGCAATATGACCACTTTTACGACAGAAATTGTTAAAAGTAAAGGTATTACCGCATACTGACAGCATGCAAAAGAAAACCAACAAAAAGTAATCCGAGAAAAAGTACTGATTTAATAAAGTTGTGCATGAAAACGCTTGTGAATTGACTGGGCGCGAAGTGAATACAATCGCTTCAACAGAACGTTAACCTTGTATACGAGAAATAATGTCAGTTATGTAATAAAAACAAGTGATCATTGAATGTGAAGATACGAGTATACCGAATTCTAATTGAATTTTGCATCATATTATATATATATATATATATATATATATATATATATATATATATACATATATATATATATATATATATATATATATATATACATATATATATATATATATATATATGTATATTTAAAAAGTATAGTTGCCATTAGGACTTAGTGTAATCAAAATTTTTGTCAAAATTTTTAAACACAAACATTGCTATGTAAGAAAAACACTACGAAAGAAAAATTTAAAAATCGTAAACACACTATTTAACACTATTGAATGAATATTGTTTTCAAACTTTAATTATGTTTTAATTTGTAATGGTTATTGGGTAAATATGTATGTAAATGATTACATATTTTTCGTGTTAAAATTAATATACAGGATCCTAGAACTCGCGCCTCAGAGAAAACTGTCGACAATCTAAATCTCAAAAATGCAAACGAAGAAAAATTAATTGCTTGCATAACAGAGCTGTGAGATGTTTGAGATCCACTAATTCAAATCTAATGCAAATCTAGTATTATCACACTAAGTGGCTTTTAAATCAATAAGAAAACAATCCTAATTTTGTATCTCCGATTTTATTTACTGATAAATCAATATTCGGCAGATAAGGATGCTGTAATAGGCATAATTGGCACATCTGGGCAGAAGAAAATCTATATGCTCTATTTTGCATTTCAAAAACGATTTTCTATAAATTTGTGAGCTAGTCTATTTGGGAATCGTGTGGTAAGTGTTCAGTAGAAATTAGTTTACATGTCATCTAAGTTACTCCTTAGGTAGGACATTTTGAAATCCCTGCGCGGTTAACGGGACACATTTAGAGAGAATTTTTGAACGCAGAGCTTCACAATTTTCTTGAAGACATTCCACTTTTTTTCCTGCTAACAAATTGTCTCAACACGATGGCGTATCAGCACGCTTCAGTCCAGAAGTTCGAGACATTTTAGATTAACAGTACCCTGATCGATAGATAGGTCGTGGAGGCCTACGACACTGGCCTACGCAGTCCTCTGGATTTTTTTATGTGGGGCCACGTTAAAAATGTTGTATACAGGCACGCTATTGCTACAGTAGAACCACTCAGGGGTCGCGTTCATGAAGCCTTTGCACAATTACAACCTCAAATGGTTACGAATTCTAAACTGATATTTTGCGGCGGGCACGGTTATGCTTGCAAATGAATGGTGCCCACTTTTTGTCTTGATTGAATTTATTTTTCGTTTCATGATCCCTTTTAGCTATATGGTTTTTGTTATTATTATTATTGTGTAATACCCTTTCTCCTGTTTTTTTAATAATAAGTTTGCGTGTACTAGAATAAACAAGGTTCTTTTCAGAACCGCCATTTGTTGTTTTATTTTGAAAAAATAAAAATAGATTAATATGATGGCGAGTGTAACATCTTGAACGACATCTGCTTTGACCTAACATGTTGATGTTGGCAGGCATGTCATTCTGACAGTGTGATAATATAAGCTTAGCAACCAATTTCATTCACATTAATACCTGGAGTACCGTTTCTGGAGTGGTGGATCTTAAACATCTCACAGCTCTGTTATGCAAGCAATTAATTTTTCTTCGTTTGAATTTTTGGAATCTAGATTGTCGTTGGCGTTTGTCAGTTTTCTCAGGTGCGCGAGTTCTGGGACAACCTGTATGTACATGAATAGTAATAATAATAGTATTAAAATTGAATTTGACAATATTAATAGTATTTGGTTTTCTTAAAATCTGATTCTATTCAGTACCTACTTGTGTACTTTCTCACAAGTATTTGAGTAATCTCATACGGCAAGATTCGATGCAAACAATACGGCGACTGTTTCCATAAGAACTCATCACTCCTACTGATGACGTAATTTGACCTTCACGTTCATTTAATTTATCACCATCCGATTACTTCCTATGGGGGTATTTAAAATATAAAGTCTACAAAAGTTAACCTCACAGCATAGGCGATTAAAAGAATCAATCACCACTGCAATTCAACAGATTCCATTGGAAAAGAACTCTCTCTCTCATGCGATGTGCAGAAAGTTGCAGAATGTGCTGAACAATTGAGGCCATCTTAGTGGTTATTTTTGAAACGTAATACTCGCATAAATGCTTGTCTATTGACTTTCTAATTATGTACGCAGTATTATTTTAATCTAACAATAAATTACTTATTTATAATTTTAAATCGTTTAATTAATTCTGCCTCAATTCTGTATTGGCCTTAGATTTAGCGCCAACACATCGATAACTTATAATTTTAGAATTATGCTCTGTAGTTTTGCGTTTTTAACTAGACCTAATAATGAAGAACATTTCCATTATGTAATATTCTTCGTAAGTATTCCAGTAGATCATTCATACGAAGTTACTGCATCTAACAATAGCTTTACTCCATGAAATGCATATTTTCTGTTTTACTTGTCAGAATCTGCATTTTTGTATCTGGGAAAGTACTACTAACTCTATATTTCAGTGAATTGGTCTCAAATTCTACTAGTTTAATCAAAAACTCAAATGAGTTTTTAACCACAGGAAGGGATGATTTATAACTACATGAAATTATGTATATTCAGCTAAGATAGTTGATGGTCGTTTGATGATAAGTTGATAACTATTACTTACGCTTTTTAGAAACTTTTCAGAATAAAGGATTGTATACGCTGCTTTGAATCATTTCTGCAATATCCATCGATTGTTGCTATCAGCAAATATCTTGCGCACAAAAGGTATAAGATTCAAGTATCATAACTCTTTTATTGCACATGCTATATATTTAAATTATTTTTATTATCTTCAACGTCGTAAATGTCTTAATAAAAGCTTTTCTTGTTTTGTATCTGTTTTACTTAATTAATGTAACATAAATAATGTTTCCTTTACGCCTTGTTCTTTTTATTTTAATCACATAGTTCTTGAATTCCAAAAAAAAGCAAAACATTTTAATGATGAAAATACAATGGTAAGAAAACGAGTTACAAGTAATGATGATTATTATCAGGACAGGCAAAGCCAATTATTGTAATGTTTCTGTTTTACGATTTAGAAATAATAATTTCCTGTTATTGTCGATCTTACGATCCGACTCCTTCGTCGGATTCCATAATAGAACGTATACAGATATACCACTATATTAAAGTGTCTGTTTATTCAAGTAATAAAGTTTTTCTTCCCAATGTGCAAGCAAGGAAAACAAGAGTCATAAAGTTTTCATAAAAAGAAAAGGGAAAGTAACTACATATGTTAGACATGTATTTATATTATTGTTTGTTACGGAGTGTGTTTGAAAAACATCTGGGACTTTCTAGTAGAGGAACTGGAAAAGAATCTTTAGTGACCCCTAGTAGAAAAAAAATATATATTTAATTCCATTTCTGTTCCTACATTTAATAAAGGATGTGCATTACTATGTAAAAGGGCATAACTGTGTATAAATGATTAATTGACAACATTAAAATACTTCTCTAAAGTAATTCAGTGAAAATATGATTACATATTTCAGAAGAATGTTAATACAATTACATTCGCATACTCCGTGTTCTCAGTTTGGGCATATCCGAATTGCGGTAAGAATTTGTATAGGTACAATTGTAATTAAGGCAGGTATATAATGTGGCTGAACTGCGGTCAAGACCTTTTATCTTAATCCTCTCATTTGTTATCCTTAATCCTCAAATTGCAATGTCATTTGTAATGTAATTTACATACAGTTTAACAAAGTACATTTTAATTTGTTTTCTTATATTAGTTTATTTGGAAGTTTCTTAGGGTTAACATGGATCTAAAATATATGTTGAGCGAACGTGGCAAACATTTATTAATTCACGATAATTATAAGTTTAGAAAATATCGTGACAATAAGTTAGAAGAAATAGTTTGGTATTGTACTAATAAAAAGTGTTGTGTTAAAGTGTATACATTGAACTCAGTATTTTCGCGAAAATGTGGTACTCATAATCATAGTGTAAATGAAGAAATTCTGACACGCCAAATAGTAAATAATTCTGTTAAAAGAAAAGCTGTAGATGATTTATCAGCAAGGCCATCCAAATTAATTCATGAAGAAATAAATAATCAGAAAGATTGTCTGAATTACTTGTCTTCAAAAGATGTACGTTATATTCAGAAGAATATAAATCATACCCGCTTGAAGCTGACGCCAAAATTACCAAAGTCAACAAACGATGTTCAAGAGTTTTTGAATAATTGTGTAATTGCTACTTTAAAAAATGAATCTTTCCTGTTTATTAAAGACACCGCCTCAAACATAGTTGTGTTTACATGTGCTTCAAATATTAAATTTATGTGTCAACAAGAAACATTATTTATGGACGGTACTTTCAATTACTGCACGAAATTCTTTTTGCAACTCTTTACTATACATGCTTTAGCGAACAATATTTACATACCCGTTGCCTTTTGCCTATTAAAAGATAAAAAAAATCCACATATAAAAACCTATTCGAATTATTAAAGAAGAAATGCGACAATGTAGGGCATATTTTGAATCCTCGAAAGATTGTGATTGATTTCGAGATAAGTATACACTTTAGCGTTACCGAAGTCTTCTCTGGCGCAATCATTATTGGGTGTAGATTTCATCTTGCGCAATCCTGGTGGAGGAAAATACAAAGCTTTGGACTTTGTACAGAATATAAGAATATGAACTCTGAAATTGGAATGTGGTTAAGGCATTTATTTGGTTTAACTTTTCTTTCGTCGGAAGAAGTAAGTGAATCTTTCGTGTTTGACTTCATGAGTGAAAAACCTATAGATGCGAGAGATGACAGATTTGTCGATTATCTTATAGATACCTATATTGATGAAAATGCCCTATTTCCGCCAAATATATGGGCTGCTAATACAGCTAACATTTACAGAACAACGAACGCTTGCGAGTCGTTCCATGCAAAATTTAGAGCTTGTTGTCCTTCGCCTCATCCAAATATTCAAGTTTTTTTAGAAACTTTAAAAAATATTCAGACAGATTCATATATAAAAATGAATTCTGTTAATATAAATGAAAAGCGCAGTATTTCGAAAAAAGTTTTAGAAAAACAACCATTTATTAATTCGAAAATTGTGCAGTTGACAAATTACGATATTTCCAGATATAATTTTGTAAAGTGTGTTAGCTATAAATTTAACAGTACTGTTTTGTTGCATTGATACCAATGTAAATGATTTTGATTGTATATTTTTTAAGTGACGTATTTTAGTTTAATAAAGTACATATAAATTTGAATAAATTCTTTTATTTGAATAAAGTATACATTAGCTAATAAAACCATTAAGATTTTTACCTCAGTTCGGTACTCGTTATTTAAAGCCCAGGTAAACAGAAAAATTTTTACCGCAGTTCGGTCGCCCCTTAAAATTTTACCGCAGTTCGGACGCACCGCTCAGTTTATACTATACTTGATAGGTAGTGAATTTAACTCGACTGTCTGTAGTCTCCGGAAAATATAGAACAAGCAGTTTCTACCTTAGTGATATGAATAGTATTACGATTCCAAATTAGTTCACCTCGTTGCTGAAAACAGCTTATCACTCGGCTTTCATTTTAGACTTTGAGCTTGCATAGCTTTCGTACGTGTATAGTACCACATCCTTGCAAAAGTAGTCCTTGTACGTGTAAAGTACCACGTCCTAGAAAACGATCTCGTACTAAAACCCTGTTAAATTTCAAGAAAGAAAAAAACGAATATAGCCAAAATAATTATAAAAAAAGAACAATGCTTGGACAACACCTGGACATCGTAAAAAAGACTCACCTATTAAAATAGGGATAACCTATAAACACGAGCTCCGCATGGAAACCAATTTTGCTCAAAAACATAACGAAAACGACCTTACGATATCACAAATTACCACCTGCCGCTTATACCAATTATAAAAACCGCATTAGCGAAATAAACTAACTACTTTAAAGAAGTCATAAATAAGTGCATAATATGTCTTCAGCACCCGTGTTACTAGATGAAACTTCAACAGCAAAAGAGATCGAGCTTTCGCAAACTCGATTCTTTTATACGAAAAGATGCGTAGTTCTTACAAAACAAACGATAAATAAAGCCATTGTAGAGAAGAAATATAATAAGAATTACGTAATAAAAAAAAACATTTCGCTCCATCAAAATTAGGGCAATAAAATACGGAACCCAGCCGAGACATAATTGTAATTAATTATATGTTCTAAATAAGAAATTTTTAATCAAAGACCATAGTTTAGAAAAATAAACATGAGATATCTCTGATGCTTCAATATAACCAATGAGGTCTTAAATGAAAATACCATTGGCGAGTCTAACTGAATTCGCTACAGACAAAGCCGCAAGATATTGTAATTAATTTTAAAAATAAAGATTCGCACTAAAACTGTTTAACCCAATTACCAAACTAACTGTTTACAATTTACCAACTTTACCATTTTTATTGCGAATTCCAACGCCATCTACAATCGTAACATATGAACGATATTAAACCAAACTACAATGAAAACAAAGTTGCCTACATCCACGTGCAATATCATATCGCGATTTTAATTAAATTTAAATCATTCTTAGAAAATTACTACGACGAAATTTCTAATTTAAACTAACAATAGAAAAAATATCGGCAAAAGAAAGTTTTAAAGAGCGAAGTTACAAAAATATATGCGAAAATCGTATTCCATTCTTTTTTTTGTAAAAATCACATGGACTTAGCTTCATCAAGTTGTTAAAACTTTTTTGTTGTTTTGCGATTAATCACTAATGTTTCACTATCTGCTTTTGGCAGAAATTCCTCTTTGTTTTTTAATATATCGCGTACAGTTTGCTGCCCAATGTCATAAATGCTTGCTAATTGTGATACACTAACCCCAACTTTTGTGCTTTTTTTTAAATAGTTAGTACCTTATGTGTACGTTTCCGAACATCCGACATTCTTATTTACAGTTAGTTTTACGTGTACATACATATTGTACATATGTGCATATGTATATATAAGTATGCCTATGGCATTTACTGTCGAATACATAATTAGGGAATTCACCGAGTCAGAGTTGCGCACAACGTACTAACGCTGCACATATTACGAATACATACGAGGGAAGATCAGTAAGTACCCGTGTTTGAAGACAGGTGGCGCTGCTGAGGGAAGTTGGCATTACCGTCGTGTACTACCATCTGTCAGACAACACCATAATAAATTTCAGACTGATTCATAGGTTAGTTTTTATTTGGCAGCCAGTTGTATCACACGTGTTTCGTGTTTCTCGATAAAATGGAAAAAGAGCAATATCGATCCGTAATTCGCTTTTTATTTTTTGGATGGAAAAACATGCGAAGAAATAAAAGCGAAGTTCGATGCTGTCTATGGGGACCCTTCACCATCTATTACAACCGTAAGATATTGGTTCAACGAATTTAAACGTGGTCGTACATGTTTTTGATGAGGAGCGCCCAGGCCGCCCGGCAGACGTGGTTACCGAGGAAATCGTTGAAAAGGTCCACGACATGATTCTCGCTGATCGCCGAACGAAAGTGCGCGAAGTAGCAGAGGCCGTAGGCGTGTCGTACGGAACGGCAATTAATATTTTACATGATAAGTTTATCGGTGAGAAAGGTGTCGGCCCGATGGGTGCCGCGATTGCTTACGGTGGACAACAAGCGGATACGGTTGTCAATGTCGAAGCAGTGTTTGGACCTCTTTAAGAGAAATTCGCAGGAGTTTTTGCGTCGAGTCGTCAGCGTTGATGAAACCTGGATCCATTATTATACGCCGCAGTCCAAGCGACAGTCAAAACAATGGAGTTTTCGGGGTGAATCTGCTCCGAAGAAGGCAAAGACGGTCCCATCGGCCGGAAAGATCATGGCCACGATTTTTTGGGATTCCAACGGAATAATCCTCATGGACTTTTTGCAGAAAGGAAGAACGGTCACGGGGCAGTACTACAGTGAATTATTGGACCGATTCGATATAAAATTGAAGGAGACACGGCCCCATTTGACTAAGAAAAAAGTGCTGTTTCACCACGATAATGCACCAGCACATTCATCCAGAATTGTCGCGGCAAAGTTGCATGAACTGCACTACGAATTGCTGCCGCACCCACCGTACTCGCCTGACTTGGCTCCCTGCGACTTCTTTCTGTTCCCCAACATGAAAACGTGGCTCGGGGGAAAAAGATTCAGCTCAAACGAGGAGGTTATCGTCGAGACAGAAGCGCATTTTGCAGAGTTTGACAAATCGTATTTTTTTGAGGGCTTAAAGAAATGGCAGAAACGTTGGGAAAAGTGTATTGTACTAAAAGGTGATTACGTTGAAAAATAAAAAAAAAATTTTGTGAAAAACTTGCGTCTTCTTTCCTAACACGGGTATTTATTGATCCACCCTCGTACATACAATCAACTTCCGTTTCAGCACATAATCCACCGCACGGATAACTATGTTTGTATGCCCGGATAAACCGCTCCACGGATAATCGAGATTCTACTGTACCAATATAGTTTGGTTTGTTCGTTAATCACTTAGTTAAACATTGTATCCGATTATATTTCTAACGTCAATAACTTGATATTTTTAATGTTATTTTGCAAATCGTACGTTGTCTTTTTATTTCATACTTATTTATCATCTGTACATACAATATGTGGAGTATTGATCTGCAGAAATGTGTGTGGAAAGCATTGTTTGAATACCAAGTTTTGTAGCTTACATTAGTTGAGGTGTAAACACTGCAAACATGTAGCGGTAAAAACATCGACGAGCTGTTCTCTAACCTCCATATTAAATTACTTATATTTTTAAAAACTTAATTGATTGGCAGACATATTGCAATAACGTTTAAAGTATTTGGATATTGGGTTTAAGTTAAGTTATATTTCTATAAAAAAAGGGTTAATAAAAAATAGATATATTGTTAAAAAGAACATCTTATATATTAATACTGTAATATTTTGTCTTTCTGACTGTAAAATGTTTGTCTTTCTGGGTCCTTAAATAAAACTAACAGTAATTTAAACACACTATATTAACAATAAAAACGAAATACACTAAATAACAATTTAAAAACTAATAACTAACAATAAGAATATTTATGTATTTATATTTATATAAGATCACTCGACGATGATTTGGCGTGAAATCGTTTAAATCCCTCTTGAAGTGCTATTTATATTTAGGGGAAAATTCTCGCATGTTCGATTTCTCGATTCATCCGCATCGACATTTTTCTAGACGGTGCCTAACGTATCGCCGGATGACTCATCACAATACGCTAATATTTAATATGGCGTTCAGTTTCAAGAATAGCCTCGCGTTATTCATAGATAGTGAGCGTCATATCTTCTTTATATTGCGAGATAATTGAGAAATTTTATATACACGTTTCCCGCAAAGTTTCTGTTTCATAAGAGCCCAAACATTTTCAATTGGATTGACGCGAAGCCAATCCTTTGCTACAATATTATTTGCAGCCATCTATTTCCTACACAATTTATTTCGATGTTTTGGATAGTCGTCTTCTTATAGGATCTAATCTACACTGTTGTCTTTAAACCACACTTTTACTGATCTTAGAAGTCCTTTTTCGTACAATTTTACCATTCGTTTTGCGTTTAAAATACCGGTAAACACACAGAAGGTTACTAAGCGCCGGTGCTAAAGTAACTCCAGACATAATCCTTCGTGCACTCTATAACACGCTCTTTGTTCGTTGAACATGCCTTCTTTCCAAGTGATCAGGTCCGCTAAGATAATTTATTTGTAAACACAACGTCGAACCAATCTCTGCAGGAATTTTCTTGTGCCTAGATCATGGGCGCCTGTTAGTGGCATGTACACCGTGGAATCTAGGGAAGCAAAGCTTCCCCTATACGAACCAAGTAAAATACAGCGTATAAATAAAAAAGTTTAATATTAAACTTTAATATTATATATTAAATTATTTCCTAATATTACTAATTAAAACGCGCACATGTCAATTTCAAATGCTGGCGTTAGTGAAAGATGACGGATCATGCGACGTATCCATCCAAATGAACAACCTGTCACCCTAGATATCTACAGTATACGGCTTTATAGGGAGCATCGCGTTTGAATGTGCGTGTCTATGAATATTCGCAAATAAAATAAATACTCTTTTATTAAGTTTTATTGTAGAATTATGCACATGAAATTAGTTATTAATTTATAATATTTATAGGCAATACAAATACTGTGTTAACGCAAAATTCTTTCATTTTTATGAATTATTTCGTTTGAAAATCTAATTAAAATAGACCATTGTGGAAGATTTTTTCGTGTAGATTATACATATAAGCATGCAGATTGAACGTCCGGAAGTTTTGGAACCAAATTCGTGCGGAAATGTGCCTGTGTGTTGTATACAATATAGTGGCAAAATAATTTTAACGTTATAATTTCGAAGAAAAAAAAACAGATTATTGCCAAAAGTAGGCCAACTACAACTTTGACTAATTTAACAAAACAAACTAAATTGTATGTCAAGACATTTTCAAAAAGAAAATTACAACATGTGAATGGTTGACTGGTTGTGACAATAAATCTCTTTTATTTTGTTGGCCATGTATTTTATTTTCAAGCGAAAAAATTTGTGGAATAAAGATGGATTTGCTGATCTAAATAATTTACACAAATTAATAAAAAAACATGGGTTGAGTCAACCACACTTACATGCCATAATTAAAGAAAAAACTTTTGGGAAAATCAGAATTGAACACACATTGCTTAGACAATGAGTTAAGAATTAATACAGATAAATATAATCAAGAATTAGTTCGAGACAAGTAACATGTAAATTACAATAATACCTAATAATCCTAGTAATTCTCTCGATTCAGTGAATATATCCTGTTACCAGAACTGGGCATGGTTGGACTCTGTCAAATCTCGTTCGAATTAGATTACATTGCGTTCATGTAGTTCGATTCATATTTACAACAAATAATAAATTAATGAAACTATGAATTAATATTTACAATAAATGGTCAGTATCTGGATTACCATGATGACATGAACAGAGACAATTTCTTATACTGGTTTGAACATCAACTTCTTATGAATTTGGAAGAACCCTCCACAATTGTTTTGAATAATGCAAGTTATTATAGTACTATTAAAAATAAACATAATCTAATAAAAATGATATTCAAACATGGCTGACCAATAATAATATTGCTTACGACAGAACTGCTTTAAAAATACAATTACTGGATTTAGTTGAATGGTTAATAAGTATATATACATTTAATTAGGTATTTTATTTCAATAATTTCATTTCTATGTTTACGTAAGGGTATAAACCACTAACTATATTTGAAGTTAATGAGAGAGTTAACAGAAAAATATGGGAATGTGGTTTTTCGACTTCCACCCTGCTATTGTATATTTAACTCCATAGAACTCATATGGGGTATAATAAAAACATATTACAATAATAATAGAGGAAAATATGGTAGGAAAGAAGAAGACATTTGGGCTGACAGTATTAACCATTGCGAAAAGGAAATTAAAAAATGGTGGGATAGGGAAGTGGGTCTCGAAAGGCAAAACATATTACCATTTACAAGCAACGAAAGTAACTGATTCAGAAGACAGTGTAATGACTAAAATTAGTATTTAGTATTAATATTGTTTTATTTTTATTTATATCATATGTTTATTACAATGTTACAAGCCTTTTAATCTCTAATTGTATAGATTTTGTATGTATTATTTTTGTATATGTAGTCTAAAATAAATAAATTCACATATGTATTTTGATTTTGTTTGTATATATTAAAATAAATTAAAGCATATTAATAGAAGTTGTAATTATTTTAAAATGACATCAACATAATCTCATAGATTAGTTTCTAACAACAGCTGACTCAAAGTAACGTAGATTTATCAGTCCTGTTTTGTAGCTATTTATTACGTGACTCGTCTGTTGTCGTGAAAGACCTATACAATTGGAATGAATGTATGTATGTTCTCAAAAAAATCACATTTTCGCGCGGAAACTTTTGTTAGAAATTGCTTTACATTGCTAAGGATTAGCTTAGTTAATTCACTTAATTTTAGTCCTGAGGCTATTCTTAAACATATGAAAAACTAATATTCCAGTATATAATGGTACTAATTACTATACGAACGTATAAACATTCCTCAAGACTATATAATATATTATAAATTTATATAATAAAACATATTAAATATGGAATTTTTAAGGTATAAAATAATATACATGTATTTATGGATGTATTGTTATTGTACATTGTAGAAACTTTACCCAACTAGTTCTAAACAGATGAAAATATAATAGAAATTCATATTATTTATATAGGATAGGATGAAAAGGTAATATTCTAGTTTCAAATTCCAGTTTATAATTTGTGTAAATTAATTTCTAGTAATATTATTAGGTATTAAATCAAATTATGTTTAAAATAATATTCTCTATTTAATATTTAAACAAAGGTTAATGTAAATATTTGGCGTCGATGTGAAAACCAGTTTTTCATCGGACGATTAAAATTACATCATCATTATTTACTAATAAGACCTTTCAATTTTATCAGATATTCTTATTATTGAAGTTATAGGTGTATTGAAAAAAGTATGTTTATATTTAACTGTATTTAAATCATAGAGCATCATAAAAACACGATTAAATATTCTTAAATCCAGCCGGATTTTGTAAAGGAACTATACAAAAAATTATATAATAAACAGTTATAAAAATTTGAAAATCTATTAAGATCCTTACAATTAGCTAAAGAAACTGAACCTCTACAGTTTGTTTAACAAGAAAACATAGTTTATGCTATAGTCTATTTTTTAATTCCGCGGACCACCTTTAAAATGTCGCGCTAAAAATCGCCAATTTGATTGGTTGTTTCCATGCCCAAATTAAGCACACGTAATTTAATTGATAGTCATTTCTAGCCATTTGACATTTGGTTTACTTTCTCCGCACATTATTGTACATATAGGATCTGAAGATGGATTTGTTGAAGCAGGATTGTTAGCTTTCGAAAGCAAAAAACTAGTGGTAGGCGTTTTCGGTATCGGGTACCGATACCAATCGAGGTATCGATACTTAGCGATGTATCGGGTCTGTGCACGGTATCGATTCTGAGTACCGGAATCGGTAAAGTATCGATACCTTGGAATCGATACCTTGGAATCGATACCTTGGAATCGATACCTTGGAATCGATACCTTGGAATCGATACCTTGATTCGATACCTAGGAATCAGTATTCATAACCCGTTTTCTAGGTGTCGATTGTTTGATATCGGTTTCAAGAGATATCAAATTAATTTATCGATTCTACCATAACTACGGTATGAAATTTTCAATATTGTGATATTTTGTTTTTTAATAATTATAGATATGTCATAATAAGGATATTTGATGCGCATAATAATAACATTCTTTTAAAATATATAATGCATACATACTTAAAAAGTTATTGCATCCTTTATGTACATTTAAAAAAATTCACAAAGGTAAGCTACCCGATACATGGCTACCCGATACATCGCTACCCGATACATCGATACTTAGCGAGTACTGGAATCGGTAAAGTATCGATAGGTATCGATGCTTTGGAATCGATACCTCGGAATCGATACCTTGGAATCGATACCTTGGAGTCGATACCTTGGAATCGATACCTTGGAATCGATACCTTGGAATCGATACCTTGAATCGATACCTTGGAATCGATACCTTGATTCGATACCTAGTAATCAGTATTCATAACCCGTTTTTTAGGTGTCGATTGTTTGATATCGGTTTCAAGAGATGTAAAATTAATTTACCGATTCTACCATAACTACGGTATGAAATTTGCAATATTGTGATATTTTGTTTTTTTTGTTTGTAATAATTAAAGTTATGTCATAATATGGAATTTGCTACGCATAATAACCAACGTCTTTAAAATATATATTATGCATACATACTTAAAAATTCTTTACTTAAAAAGTTATTTTTATATACATTTAAAAAACGCAGAAAGATAAAATAATATAGGCAAATATGCATGCTATTACAAAATTATACCAAAAGCCTAAAATATTCATTTCAAAATAGAAACAAACCAAGCACGTTTTATACCTACAATAGCTTGATAAGAATTCTTGACCCAACTTTTTTTACCTTATTATATTAATTAATACTACATATTTATATTATATTTTGTTTATTTTAGTTCCAATTTACAGTCGTGTATTGTGTATTGTGCATTCTATAGAAAAGGAAAGTGTTTTATATTTATATGAATATGAATATCACCTATATTTCTCTCAACACTGCTTTATACAAATTATGTGTCAACAAGTTTTTGCTGTTCCCTAGTTTTGATTTATTATAATTCCTACCTTTATTCGTCGTCTAAAGTTTAATATAAGCACTTATATTTCATATCATTTTAAGCTTCATCACTTTGTTATTATAACTTTGTGTAATAAGTGGATACGTACGTACCAAAATGTCGAAAAAAAATAGTGTAGTTTGGAAATACTTTGATAAAATTAACGACCAGGGCGTGAGTTGTAATGTATGTAAAAAATAATATAAGTATACTGGCAATACTACAAATATGCTAAAGCATATAAAATGTGTTCATCCTTTTACATATTTTAATATTATTGAAAAGAAAGACAAAAGAGACGGTGATAGTGAAGTTACTGACGTTGAAATATTGGCCTCCGAAAGGTAAAATTATAATTATACTAGCTGCAGACTTATGTATGTAGTTCTTTTTTAATCCTTGCATGAAAAATAAGAAAATTCTAAATTGTCATTTTGCATAAAACAACAACTTATATACCTATGATGTACGCATACTCATTTAAAAAAATGCAGAAAGGTAAGCTACCCGATACATGGCTACCCGATACATCGCTACCCGATGCATCGATACTTAGCGAGTACTGGAATCGCTAAAGTATCGATAGGTATCGATGCTTTGGAATCGATACCTCGCTACCCGATACATCGCTACCCGATACCTCGCTACCCGATACATCGATACTTAGCGAGTACCGGAATCGGAATAGGTATCGATGCTTTGGAATCGATAGCTCGCTACCCGATACATCGCTACCCGATACATCGCTACCCGATACATCGCTACCCGATACATCGATACTTAGCGAGTACTGGAATCGGTAAAGTATCGATAGGTATCGATGCTTTGGAATCGATACCTTGGAATCGATACCTTGGAATCGATACCTTGGAATCGATACCTTGGAATCGATACCTTGGAATCGATACCTTGGAATCGATACCTTGGAATCGATACCTTGGAATCGATACCTTGGAATCGATACCTTGATTCGATACCTAGGAATCAGTATTCATAACCCGTTTTCTAGGTGTCGATTGTTTGATATCGGTTTCAAGAGATATCAAATTAATTTATCGATTCTACCATAACTACGGTATGAAATTTTCAATATTGTGATATTTTGTTTTTTAATAATTATAGATATGTCATAATAAGGATATTTGATGCGCATAATAATAACATTCTTTTAAAATATATAATGCATACATACTTAAAAAGTTATTGCATCCTTTATGTACATTTAAAAAAATTCACAAAGGTAAGCTACCCGATACATGGCTAGCCGATACATCGCTACTTAGCGAGTACTGGAATCGGTAAAGTATCGATAGGTATCGATGCTTTGGAATCGATACCTCGGAATCGATACCTTGGAATCGATACCTTGGAGTCGATACCTTGGAATCGATACCTTGGAATCGATACCTTGGAATCGATACCTTGAATCGATACCTTGATTCGATACCTAGTAATCAGTATTCATAACCCGTTTTTTAGGTGTCGATTGTTTGATATCGGTTTCAAGAGATGTAAAATTAATTTACCGATTCTACCATAACTACGGTATGAAATTTGCAATATTGTGATATTTTGTTTTTTTTGTTTGTAATAATTAAAGTTATGTCATAATATGGAATTTGCTACGCATAATAACCAACGTCTTTAAAATATATATTATGCATACATACTTAAAAATTCTTTACTTAAAAAGTTATTTTTATATACATTTAAAAAACGCAGAAAGATAAAATAATATAGGCAAATATGCATGCTATTACAAAATTATACAAAAAGCCTAAAATATTCATTTCAAAATAGAAGCAAACCAAGCACGTTTTATACCTACAATAGCTTGATAAGAATTCTTGACCCAACTTTTTTTACCTTATTATATTAATTAATACTACATATTTATATTATATTTTGTTTATTTTAGTTCCAATTTACAGTCGTGTATTGTGTATTGTGCATTCTATAGAAAAGGAAAGTGTTTTATATTTATATGAATATGAATATCACCTATATTTCTCTCAACACTGCTTTGTACAAATTATGTGTCAACAAGTTTTTGCTGTTCCCTAGGTTTGATTTATTATAATTCCTACCTTTATTCGTCGTCTAAAGTTTAATATAAGCCAGTGGCGGTTTCTGCTATGGTTTGCAAGTTTGCGCAACCACCAAAACTAATAGATTTAATTTAATGAAAAAAAGCGTAATTCTTCATTTTTTAAATTAAAAATTTGTACTACCTCACAGAATAAATGAACTATTATAAATTACTTATAATAGGTATATCTAATTGGATATGAATACGTTAAATAAATGAGAGAATAACACACTTGGTTTGCAGACTCATTGCAATCCACGAACGTATATATCCCTATACGGCTGACGAACTTTGTCGAACGTCTTTCGGGTATATCTCCATAAACGACAATAGTGTTGCAGCAGCAGTGCAACCAAAACATTAGACATATTTCTTGCTTACGGTGCAACGGTATAAAAGCGAATAAAAAAGTTGTATTTGTGTGTTTAAAAGTGTTTATGCTCTTTATTTTTAAATAATAATGAATTCAGTGCAGAGTTTAATAGTGGATCCGTTCTATAAAAGAACGTACGCCGAAAAAATTGAAATAAAGCGGTTGGGCAGACCTGTTCCGAATTTAAATCTGAAACAAACGATTTCCAGTAAGACGCGAACTTTTAATAGACTAATAAGGATATTTATAATAAACATTTGTGGATTTGCGGTTGTAGTATAAAAAATGCATTATTCTGCTTTCCTTGCTTACTATTTGAAGGTGAAGAATTATGGACGAAAATGGGTTTAACTGATTTAAATCATTCAAGCGATCGAATTAAAAAACACAGTATATCACAAAGGCATATGAAAAATGTAGTCCAATTATCGCTTTTTGGGAATGTGGATATTGCTGCTCAGATGGATAGTGCATATCGAAGAAATATAGCATTGCACAACGAGAAAGTTAAGTACAATCGATATGTAGTGAACATTATAATTAATTGTGTAAGTATTTGTGGAGCTTTTGAACTTGCTTTCTCAAGAAAGATAAATTTGCGACTGCGAAAGATCGTCGCATGGATTTTTTGCTTCAATAAAATCAGGATCAGAATCAGTGAGTTTTAAAAGCCTTTTTTCTTCTTTATATGTACCTTAGCAAAATTACTTTTAATAAAACATACTTAGTGACCTACCTTGTTTACCTACTGTAAAAAGTATTAGTATTCACTAAATTTGCAACCCCCACATTTTTGATGCACGAGCCGCCGCTGATATAAGCACTTATATTTCATATCATTTTAAGCTTCATCACTTTGTTATTATAACTTTGTGTAATAAGTGGATACGTACGTACCAAAATGTCGAAAAAAAATAGTGTAGTTTGGAAATACTTTGATAAAATTAACGACCAGGGCGTGAGTTGTAATGTATGTAAAAAAGAATATAAGTATACTGGTAATACTACAAATATGCTAAAGCATATAAAATGTGTTCATCCTTTTACATATTTTAATATTATTGAAAAGAAAAACAAAAGAGACGGTGATAGTGAAGTTACTGACGTTGAAATATTGGCCTCCGAAAGGTAAAATTATAATTATACTAGCTGGAGACTTATGTATGTAGTTTTTTTTTAATCCTTGCATGAAAAATAAGAAAATTCTAAATTGTCATTTTGCATAAAACAACAACTTATATACCTATGAAGTACGCATACTCATTTAAAAAAATGCACAAAGGTAAGCTACCCGATGCATGGCTACCCGATACATCGCTACCCGATACATCGATACTTAGCGAGTACTGGAATCGCTAAAGTATCGATAGGTATCGATGCTTTGGAATCGATACCTCGCTACCCGATACATCGCTACCCGATACCTCGCTACCCGATACATCGATACTTAGCGAGTACCGGAATCGGAATAGGTATCGATGCTTTGGAATCGATAGCTCGCTACCCGATACATCGCTACCCGATACATCGCTACCCGATACATCGATACTTAGCGAGTACTGGAATCGGTAAAGTATCGATAGGTATCGATGCTTTGGAATCGATACCTTGGAATCGATACCTTGGAATCGATACCTTGGAATCGATACCCTGGAATCGATACCTTGGAATCGATGCTTTGGAATCGATACCTAAGAATCGATACCTTCGTTATATGAGGTATCGGGTACCCGATACCAGTTATGGTATCGGGTATTGGACGATGTATCGATACTTCGCCCAGCCCTAGTGACTACCATGAAGATATTAATTATGCTGTATTAGAACTGGTTTAGTGTCGTTTTAGAAAAATTGCCAGAAGATGCCATTGTTATTATGGATAACGTGTCCTACCATTCTCGCAAAGTCGAAAAAGTTCCAAGTACATCACCTAAAAAAAAGCACATGCAGAATTGATTACAATAAAAATAAATACCATTGCAGCTAGAAATGTGTAGACCAGTTTTACTGGATTTGATTAAACCATTATGTTGTTAATGAAATAGCAACAGCAAAGAACAAACACCTGTTAAGATTACCATCTTATCACTGTGAGCTTAATCCCATAGAATTGGTATGGGCCGAAATAAAAAAAAATATGTTGGCGTAAATAATAAAAATTTGGCAGAAATCAATTATTTTTGACTGCATTAGTTAATTTTGATAATGGGAAATGGAGAAAGTGTATAGAACATGTAATTAAAGAGGAAGAAAAAATGAGTCTATTAGATGGCTTAGTTGACAATATCGTGAAGCCATTTATCATATCAACCGCAAGTGATAGTGATACAGATAGTGAATTACTTAATGGTGACACTTTTAACAGTGGATAATTAATTAAACGTGTGCATAATTTGAAGTTTTCATTGCTCAACTATTAATTAAACATGTGCTCATGTAATGATATTTTGAAATTTTGTTAGTTAAAATATTGATTAAGGAATGTATACGTATTTTTAAAGTTGTTGTACATTTGACAATATACTTTACTTTTTGTGTTATTCTTCAGTAATATATTCTTAAGTTCAGTCTATAAACATGAAAAACTATTAAAATATTAACATACATATACATAACTAACTTACTTGACCAAAATACAAATATCGTTGCCATAGTTTAATATAAAAATTCCAAAGTAACTGCATAAATTTACTGAAAATATTTGAATTCATAAATCTTGATGTAAAAATATTTAACAGTGTATGCATATCAATGCGTATACACATAACATAATGTACATAACCTATAACTTCAATTTGTCAAAAATAAATATCGCATAGTTTACATATGGCTTTGCTTGGTGGTCCGCGGAAATAAAAAACAAACTGTAGATAAAATAACTCTAAAAGGAATATATGTACATGCAACTACAATGCACATTAAAATCCCTAATAGGTGCTATATTTAATATAGTGTTTTTCGTTAAAGATCGCTTGACAGCAATTACACATTTCTGTTATCAATGTACGTTTTTGTTGTAAATTACCAATAATGATCGCCACAACAACCCCGGATTTAACTTTCGGGAATGTGCTTTTACTACGAGGTACACATACTTTTTTTTTTCTGAAATCAGAATGAATATTATTATAAATTAAAGGATTTTTATAGATGCATAACATTTTTTGAAATCGTTTCCGTGACAATCACTGTTTTGTTGTAGTAAAACAGGTCAGAGATTCATTAATTGTTTCGCTTTAATACCTACTAAAAAAAAATTAAAGGATAGTGATGATGATGATGTCCTGTTGTACAGGCCACCACCGGAGTTAGTAAAAGCTGCTGAAAATGTTGCTTGTGTGTATTTATTTACTGTCTAAAATGTATATAAAAAACCACCGCTACGGGAAAGCTATCGACTTCCCTGGCTGAGGACGAAAAAAACCTTCCCGAACTATTTTCTGATGGTTGTTTAGCAACGGACTAAATAAAATACTAGAATAGCTTATTTTGGGATCTGAAATTGCGCCGAGAAAGTAGGCAATCTTGGCCGATTTCAGAGAAAGTAAATATTTATATTTAAATTAACAAACACCTGTCAAGTTAAATGAGTTATAATCAATAGCATGAAAACTGTCATTACTAATGTCGTATGGTGTTTCTAAGGAAATTAGTTATGACGTCTAATGTCGGACCAACTGGAAAACTATAAAACTATGTTTTGGTCAAAAGTAGATAAAATATTGTATGCAACACGTTATGAAATGTTATTTTGTTCAACTTATGTCATTTTGTAAATATTCCATTTCGTTACACAAAATAACTCATTTGGTTACATAAATAGTTATTATCACTCTACCTTTGGCAGGTTACAAACTTTTTTTGCTAAAAAGTACCTAATACATACACAGAAAATTGTATTATTTAGTAGTGATGTGTAAAACTGCTATTTTTCATTAGCAGCTACAAACTGCTACTGCTACTTTTCGTTAGCAGTTTAAAAAAACCGCTACTTTTTGTAGCAGTTTCTCCTATATAGCAACATACGTACTATATACTTTAAATAAAGCATTTTTCATTAAATACGGCTATTTTTTAATATCTTATTGTCTTACATAATAACTAATAAACGTTACAACATTTTCTGTCTTTTTCAATATTGATTGTTATTTGGTTTTGATATAATCAATACAAATGCAATTAAATTCTGGTATTTGAAAAATGATTATATGTATTACCTTAGTATTAAAATAAACCATCCATTTTTTATTACTAATACGTGAAAGAAGTTTCTGAATCGATAGTTTATAAATAGTTCTAATCTGCTGCATAAAAAATATTGCTAGCTTAATATTACTTTCCGTTAGAGCTGCTACGTCAGAAATATTTACATCGGAAAACTGCTACAAAAAGTAGCAGTTTCTTTTCATATTCGTTAGCTGCTAACGAGTTTCAAAATAGCAGTTTGCTTCGTAGCAACCCATCACTATTATTTAGTACATCTGAGATGTTCAATATAGCTTTAAAGTTGATCTGGGGACATATATAGATTATATCTCATATATTATAGAATTACATTCTTCCTTTTTTTTTCAGTTAGATTCATTATTCATGAGATATGTATTATCTGAGAAAAATGCCTGAATGCTACTTTACAATTAATATTTTATTTAATACTGATGAAAGGAAAAAGACGAACAAATGTCAGACAAATATAAAATAGCCTGAAAGTATTAGAGATAAAAAGTAAACAAAAGTTATTTTCTCCTTTCATCTTTCCGCACCGATGTGATTAAATTTTCGAAGAGATAAGTATACGTACATTTTTACGACTGACTACGACAAAGAAAAGTACATTATCTCCTACGTTTTTCCATTATTCAAGAGATATTCACGGCCATACCCAGACTATTTATAACTCTCATTAGCATTTTCTAATTATAATACTATATACTTTTCTTACTTGATGTAACGTTGTTAATTACAATGTATGTATTCTCCGATCAATGTCTAATTAAAATTTTCTAGTCGTTGTTGTTTTTTTTGCTATATACAGCGAGGCGAAGAAAAAGAAAATGTACATACATTTAACGCATTCAAGCTTAACTAGATATTAAATTTGCTATTAATGGTATTCATCTTGGATCTTTTTCTCATAATAATTCTTATTAATTCTTAAAGAAATAAACATCGAATCAATACTTTTGTATTTTCTGTAAGATTATTCAGTCGTTCATTTTAAATCGTTCCACCGTAGATATCTCGAAAATAAATTGAAGTATTGAAATTTGAAGTAGGTCTACTTTCATTTATAAGTGAAATTACTGGTACATTAGTACATTTTTGCATGTTCCTTCTTATATTTTGCGACTCTGATAGAATCTCAAATATTATCTTATTAAAATTGTACGAGGCGTGTTTTTTAAATACCGTTTTGAAATATGGCTACTGCATTGTTACGATCGCCATTTCGCGCATGCGTGCTGAATACTTGCATCTATTGGGTAGCTACAGACGCTATTACGAAAGTTTTCTCGAGTTTGCGCGTATCTGTGCGTGTTTAAAGTGCTTCAGACCATTGAAAATGCATGAGACCATTTATAATATCGCCGACTGTGAAATACACGTCATTCGTTTTTTTGTTTTGATACAAGAGAGGTGAAAACTGCCGAAATTAATCAGCAGATTAGTCAAGTGTATGGAGAAAACTATGAGCGATAGAATGGTAAGAAAATGAGTTAGAGCATAAAGAAGACCGTTCAAACGGGCACGATGAGTGACGAAGTTGATGCTTTCTTTATTAATGATGATCTGGCGCAAAAATTAGATGAAAGAGTTCTAGGAAATACATAATTATCTTATGAGGTTTCTCAAGTACCAAAAGTGTTGCCTATGAAATTATAATAGAATATTTAAATTATCGGAAGTGTTGTATGTACTTACGCTGGGTACCAAGGAAGCTGATCGACTTGCGTAAAACCAATCGTTTAGTGCCCATTGATTTTCCTCAGGAGGTACTGTATCGAACGGGATATGTTTTTAAGCGCTTAGATGATGATAACGACGTTAAAACGGTCGTGCTGTAGTCAGTGGCTAGCAAATCGGACGGCAGATTTCTATGAAGAGAGAAGCTGGTCGTACGATACAATAAATGTAGGTGAAAATTATGTTGAAAAGTAAATTCAGGTTCAGACTTTTATATAAAAATAAAATTGTTAAAAAACGGCCTCGTTTTTTTTTATTATTCATACCGAATGAATATCTGCCGAAGACATTTTCAATAATATAAAAATCGGGTGTGGATAACATAATACAAGTTCATATTTATGTGAAAATTTCTTTCCAAACATGCAGACACGTGTTTCATTTTGCTATAGAATCATCAGTACATGATTCCGGAAAGATAATTTCAGTAAGGGTGTAATTTCTTGTGAAATTATTATTATCTTGTGAAATTATAACATTTCTACCTTCTTACTACGAAGACATGTAGTAACAAACCCACTGGACATTTTACATACACCATATATACTCTAAACGGTCCTGCTGTCTTGACAAGCTGACAGCTTAAGTCTTTGAGCCGTTATACACCTACTACACACACCCACAAAGAAATTTTGTAAAATGTAATAGAAATAATTTTTGCATAACAATTAATGAAAAGAATTTTAAATATATCTTATCTTTCTGATTGTTGAAGTGTTATAGTGAGGCTGCGAACAAAGCTTGTTTTCATGCGAGGGCGTGTCAAGAAGTATCTTAAAAATAAGAACAGATGGCGCTGCCACTTCAAAACCAACATTGTGCTTGTCAAGAAGCATCTTTCTAAAGAATGCGCTCTAATTTTCGGACTTATCTGTTAAATAGTTTTGTTGTGACAGCCATTTAAAACAGACGTCTACGAGCATTTTCGTAAAAATGGAAAAAAGTAATTTCATGTGCTCATTAAACACTATATTTTGCGCGAAAGAACCATCACGCAATCCAAATAAAAAGCTTAAAAATGATTATGGGAACTCTTCACCATCGATTGAAACCATTCACCTCTGGTTTACTCAATCTCGGTGCGGTCGTACCAACACAAGTGACGGCGAACGTTGTTGTTGCCGAACTGAGGTCACCACACCAGAATTGGTCGATAAAATCCACGGTGTGATATTGGACGATCGGCGATTGAAGGTGCGCGAACGTGAAGAGGCTACAGGTATATCACATGGATCAGTGATTTCAACTTTGTATATTTCGATATGAAAAAGCTATCCGCAAGACGGGTGCCGCGTTTGCTCACAATTGACAACAAACGCAATCGTTTCTTGTCTTCAAAAGAGTGTTTGGCGATGTGGATCAGACATGGATTCATCACAATACATTAGAGACCAAGGAACTGTCGAGACAGTGGACTTCTCGTGGTGAACGAAGCCAAAGAAAGCCAGGGTGGGTCTGTCGGCCAACCAGGTTATGGCGACAGTTTTTTTTGGATGCGCGCGCGGTCATTCACATCAATTACCTTGAAAAGGGTAAAACTATCACCGGCATATATTATGCAGAGCTGTTGGATCGATTCGACGCCGATTTGAAGCAAAAACGACCGCATTTGACGAGGAAAAAAGTTTTCTTCCACCAGGACAATGCACCGACGCACAAGTCCGCAGTCGCAATGGCAAAATTGCATGATTGATTACGAATTGCTCCCTCATCCGACATATTCTCCAGATTTAGCCCTCTGCGACTACTTCCTGTTTCCAAATATGAAGAAATGGCTAGGCTGTAAGAGATTTGGGTCGCATGAAGAGATCATCGATGAAACAAACGCCTATTTTGAGGACCTCGAGAAATCGTATTATTTGGATGGCATCAAAAAAATGGAGAAACGTTGGATTAAGTGTATCGATCTGAAAAGAGATTATGTTGAAAAGTAATTTTTTTTTTTGGCGAATACAGTGTTCCTTATCTCAATTTCCAGGGATTTATTGACCCACCCTCGTATTGCCAGCAACTTTCGCAGTATGGCCTGTTTGCCTGTAAATGTTAACATTTTTTGTTAACTTTCGTAATAGTATCTAAAGCAAGTAACTTACTTATTTTTAAAGAACCCCTAAATATTTTTCTCGTTGAAAAAATATTCAGTGTACAAGTTCGAATGCAAAATAGAAACAAAAAAAATCCAAAAATTTTAATCAGCACACGTGCGCTCGTGTCTAGTAATAATGGAAACTATCAGTGACTATGTTTACTCATAAAATTGGCAGTAAATATCGATAATAACCATTGCAGAAAGTATTTTTTAGGTAATCATTTTCATATAGGATGAATTTAATTTCTAGTTTATTATTATTTATTATTATAAATTGGATAATTTTTATGTAATTCCGTTAAGGAAAAAATCTGTGGAATATACATTTAACAACTACCAGATGCAATGTAAATAAAAATACAATAACTCAAAAGAAGGTGCCGTTAGTGAAAGTAAAGTCACCAAACTTTAAACGTGTTCCGTTTGAAATATCCACAATTAATATGTTCTCTGCACACAAGGCATATGTACACGAATAGTAAAACATCCGTAAGGCGCAAGTCTTACCTGGAGGCGTATGTCGACCTCCGCGAACCGGATTTTCTATCTCCCTGCACGCACACGCCACCATTACGAAATCGAAAACGTTACATGATCGGAGAGATAGTGGAAAATTAATTTTTCGTCGATCGAAAATGATAAAAAGATTAATCTAATCATGTCATTCGGTCAACTTCTTATTTTTAGTCTGTCAAGAATAAAATAAATCCTCGATTGTTTATTTATGTAAAAATCTGGGTTATTTGTATATACATTTACCGCTATACTTTTTCGTGAACGTCTAAAAGAGAATGAAAATTTTTTCCAATATTTAATTTATTAATAAAGCGAAACTGGTTTTTCTATTTTTTTTTAGATTAAGATAATTGTTTTGAAAGGCGCAAGGTTAATATATAGATCAATTTCATTGTACTTACTAAATAATTATTTTTGTTAAAGTAGTGATTTTTATTTTTGGGTTCCACAGGTTGAAAATCTGTTGGGTTAGAATGGGCCACGCCCTTAAAGGGTTGCACCCCACAAATTGAAAATTACTCTAATAAAAAAATATAGGGTATTTCAGTAGGAATGGGGGAATTTTGAAGTTAATAAAACCAAAAGAAATCGAATCTGTTTATTTTTTATGAAGATACTGTTGATTACATTAATTATGCAATACGATATCCGGTAAATGTCCATCTCTTCTTAGTCATGATAACTTTCCCCACAACCCACAGTTTTCAATATTTGGGCGACGCATGTTAGCTTTTAAGCTGTAATCGATTTAAAATTGTTAGCATAGACTTTGGATTTTGGAAAGTCCAACAGGAAGTTAGCCTAGTGGTGTCAAATCACAGGAGCGCGGCGGCGTGTTCACGTCCCCATTTTTTAAAATTACCTTAACTTTCGATTTTTTTGCAATTATTTCATCAACTGTATTACATTGCGCTCCATCTTGAAGCCATAAGTTGCCAACATCATCTGAGCCGATTGGGCGCATAAAAAATCTTTGTAGCGCATTCGATGGTTGCGATCTTCTCTTGCTGATCAAATAATAATAATAATAATAATAAAACGGTTTATTGGTTGCTAAGGAATAAAGAGGAGGGTTCTAGGTGCTCTTAGTTCGACAGTTTTACTTGTTAATACGACAATTTACCAAGAAACGCTCTTATGCAATAGATGAACGCCAAAAATAATGTGTCGTTTTCTTAAGGTATATAAGCTTAATCTGAAATTTTACATCATATTGGTTCATGATTTTAGCATTTTATGGAAGTTTCAATGCACATTATATGTATGTGTTAAGACCTTGAGAATATCTATTAAATTATTTGTAATTACTCTGGCGATTACAGTTTCGTCCGATTAGCAGCTTTGTTATAATATACACTTTCGTCGGGCCAGTAAGACAGGCCTAAATTAGCGATGTACAGTTTCTTCCGGCCGGTAGGTGCAGGTAAAGGAGAGGATTAAAATTGTCCTAATCAATACTTTCGTTGGAATTTTTTCTCAGTTGATATTTATTACAACAAATATCGTATTTTACTATTGCTACCCTCACCCACCAATGAAAATTTCTATGAATTATGTACTTAGAAACATTACATTTCAGTTAATTATTACATGTTAAAAGTGCAACATGGAAAATTTAAATGTGAGAGAAAGTGTTTTAGTAAGTATGGTAAAGAAGTATTGTTTGTGAACAACTTCCAATACTGTTTTGCGGAACAACTGTCAAGTGGCGAAAAAAAGTGATGTCGGACGCCAAAATGTACTGCTACTGTTCACACTATGGGTAAAGACCGTTTGATATCCCGTTGTAATTTGAACCATGCCCATCCTGAAGTAAGCGCTTCAGCAGTACAAAAGTAATTTCTTGTAGCGGCGGCAAAACGTAAAGCTACAGAAGAACTTAATGTGCAACCTAAATGAATTGTGCAGTCTCTGTTAGCAAAATGCGTCAATAGTGAATTATCCATTGGCGACTTGAAATCAGTGAATATGGTGAAAGAAGAAAGACATTTCCGAGTTTGCTCAAAAATATAAAAGAAATGTTTAGAATTTTTGAAAATATGAAATCCGAAAATAGTACGAACAGAGAAGAATTTTTGATTATGAACGACAGCAAACATTGTATAGTAATATTCTCTTGTAAGTCAAACCTGGAACATTTGTGTAAGTGCAAAAAGACATTTATGGACGGAACATTTAAATATTCCTCAAAATATTTTGTAGTTATTTACCATCCATTGACAATATAACGGGCACTATATACCCCTAGTGTTTTGTTTACTCAAAGATAAAAGTTCAGAAACCTATAAACACTGTTTAAAACTTGTAAGTCAAAAATGTGAATATTTTCGTTCTGCGGAGGTTATCGAATTTGAAATGTCGACACATAAAGTTCTCATTTCCATGTGGCAGGATATTAAAATAATTGGTTGCCGATTTCATATCTCTCAAGCTTGGTGTCGAAAAATACAAGAGTAGGACTCGTAAAACACTATAAAGAAAAAAGAGGCATTGGCAAATGGATTGGATACTGTTTCGGTCTGCTTTTCTTAGAACCTGAGAACGTTGGCAACTGTTTCGTATTTGATCTACTGCCCATAATACAAAAAATGATACTACAAGCATTTATGGACTACCTAGTGGAAACTTATATAGAAGAGGATTCAATATTTCCTCCCGAAATTTGGGCTGCTAAATGTGCTAGCAGCTCAAGGACGACCAACGCATGCGAATAGTTTCACTCACATCTAAATAAGAACTTTAATTTCTACCATCCAAATATCTTTGTCTTTTTAGAAGTTTTGCGCCAGTATCAAGCTGAAATAAAATTATTTAAATACAAAGTGTAAATAAACAAAGACAAGTGAACACACACAAAAACGCGAAAATTTTCTCAAGAAGAAAATTGAACAATATGATGATAATAAAGAACTGACGACATTGCAATATGTACAATTAGTTTCACATTATTATTCTCTTTAAGTAAGTACATAATTTTAAAAATATTAGTTTGTAATTGTTCTACTATTTAAGTGTTTCTTTTATTTTCCCATTTGTTATTTTATATATTTTTCTTTTGTAATAGAATAAATTCTTAAATTTTAACTTATTGTTTTTTTTCTATTCAACACATACCTTACTCAGCTTGTTTGTGTTCAATATATCGAAAGTATTATAACAAAGATGTTATTTCCACTAACACTAATATTGGAGATACACCTCTAAATTAATATAAAAGGAAACTGTACCTACTCATAAATCCCAAAAATTCGACCCGGTTGAAACTGTAACACAGTAAAGCGGTTAGCATTATCAGAAAAGGATTAAACAAAAAGTATCGGACGAAGTTGTATCTGCCCAATTACTCGATCCATATATTTCAAATCCTTTATTGATTAGCGGAGGATCATATTTTAAAGTTTACATTGCATATAATCTCAAACATGTTTGATAGGATTCAAATTGGTTTTCAGCAGCTTTTTCAAGCGCTGAAGCTGATTTTCCTCCTTTGATTTGACAGCAAATTGGATCATCACGTTGTTTTTTTACATAATATTGGTTAAGCATTAGGTGACAAGGTAGAGGTATATAATATTATATAATTTTGATCCTTTAAGCTGTTACCACACCTACCGTTGCCTAAACTTCTTATACTATCTCTTGAAGTCTCCAAAATTGTATATTCAAGTATGTAAGCCCTTCGTGTGTTCATTAAGCACTTTGTTAAAGAAAGTTCATCAAACTTCGTCAGAACTCAAGCCATACAGTTTCATATTTTGCTCTCATTCAAGCCTTGATCTAATATGTATTGTATTTCCTTTTGTAAGTGAAGTTCCTATTTTATATTTTAGTATGTCGATTAATACCACTTTGTTGTTTAGATGCGTTTTGCTCCGTGCCATTCTACCTGTTTATTTGCGTTCCCTTATTTTTGGCTGCTGTAATATTTTGAACAATCTTCAATCAATTTATTATGCCTATAAATCTCAGTGTTTAGGTAATAAAGTGTAGGAAATTTCTAGCTTACTTTACTTTATCCATATTAAATCTTATATAACTTTTTGTTTGAACTCGTTTTCAGACTTACTTTCTTTCTCAAAAATTACCCTAGTTACTATGTCAATAATTGGATTAACGTACCGTGATATCATAAAGTTTCTAGGACGAAGATGGCTTTGTAATATAAATTGTATGTCTGAACTTAAGTTAGGAACTATAACTCTGTTTTGTAAATTATTTTGACAGTGACATTATCTGTCATCCATTAATGTGTTA
Organism: Melolontha melolontha; assembly: GCA_935421215.2. NCBI lineage: Eukaryota > Metazoa > Arthropoda > Insecta > Coleoptera > Scarabaeidae > Melolontha > Melolontha melolontha. The sequence continues at coordinate 40,005,706 of OW285238.1, forward strand.
GAATTGCTGAAAGCAAGTTTGAACGTCGAGTTTGAAACATAGCACATTCGAGTAAATTCAAATATGGTTTACAATATAGTGCAAAAAGCGTACATGATTGAAGCCTATTTTCGGAGTGGAGTGCGAATTGATGGAATTTGGGTGTACAGTCAACGTGCATGTTTGGATGATTTTAGAGAGCACTTTCCAGAGTTAGCTGTAATTCCCAAAGATTTTTATAATTGCCTTTCCAATTGTGTTGGTGTGTTTCGTGAGACGGGTTCTGTGGGTCATAAATCACGTACTGGTAGACCAACTGTTCGTTCGGAACAAGTTATAAATGATGTTCGTCAACGTATGGTAAATGAACCCACAAAACCTTTGAAACGCCTTTCTCAAGAGATTGGACTTTCTTATGGAACATGTCAGAAAATTGTAAAGAAAAACTTACACATGCATTCGTATAAGATGCAATCACATCAGGCTATTTTGCCGGTAGACTACCCTAGACGTCGTGCGTACTGCCAGTGGTTTGCAAATAACTTAATAGAAGATAATGACCTGCTAAATTTGTCATTTTTCTCTGATGAAGCATGGTTTCATCTTTCGGGGTATGTCAATTCCAAAAATACTCTAATGTGGAGTAATGAAAATCCTCATATTTTTATTGAATCGTTTCTCCATAATGCGAAACTTGGTGTTTAGCTAGCAGTTTCTCGCCGCAGAGTTGTTGGCCCTATTTTTTTAAATTTCACAATTAATGCTGAGAGGTATAGAAACATTCTGAATGAATTTATTGAACAGTTGCATGATGATGAATTGCAATATGGATACTTTCAACAAGATGGTGCAACGGCACACACAACACGAGAAAATATTGCTTTTCTTCGTGAGTTTTTTGACGATCGGATCATAAGTTTACATACGGAAGTTGAGTTTCCACCACGATCACCTTGTTTGACAATTATGGACTTTTTCGTGTTTCCTCACCTAAAGAATAGAATATTTAAAACTCCTGTTGCTAATTTGCAAGATATGCAACAAAGAATTATTGACGAATGTGCATTAATAACGCCCGCAATGCTGCAAAATGCCTTTAACAGCATGAAAAGGCGTGTCACATTGGGAATTGAAAATAACGGACAACAATTTCAACATTTGCTTTAATTTTGCCTTTTTTTATTAATAAAATTTTGAATACAAGCTGAGCTTGTTGTTTTATTGTATCTTTATTAAATCAAATGACATATTTATTGATGTCACGATGACACTATTAAAATAATTTTCAAAATTAAGTTACCAGTATGATAATATGGATAAAGTTCAGACATATACTTTCTATTTCAATGCCATCTTGGACCCAGAAACTTTATGATATCGCGGTATTAGATGTCCTATCAGAAAGTGTAACCACTATCTACAAATACACTACTGATATTATAGTTTTGTCTTAATGTAGTTGACTTCATAATACAATAAATAAATACAACTGGTAATACTGACCTCATATGTTAAAACCCCTTCTATACACACACATATATATATATATATATATATATATATATATATATATATATATATATATATATATATATATATATATACATACTTACATATATCACAATGTCTTTGCTTCTTATTTAGGATTGAAAAGATAATTAAAAAAATGTCTTGAATTCAGTTTTAGAACATTTCCTTTTACAGTATATAATATAAATATCGTGTTCACTATATATTTTTAATTGCCACAATTAAATAGATATCTCGTTGGATGTTTTCTTTTCATGTAAAATTTCCACACAATTGTAGTCTAGTTCCCACGCCATTCTGAAGTCTTCTGTTCACGCAAGAAGGCATCTATTCGTTACATCTCATCGTAGTACATACATGCGACGGCAGTTCTAAAAACTCCTTATAAGTATGTATGCATTTTTGTCATTGTGCAACTTTTGCGCAGCACACGTGATGCAACACTGATGGTAGTGTCCGTCGATTTACGCTGAAGCGTGCTAAGGAGCAGTTACGCTTGTTGAACAAGAAATCTGTTTGTATCATCTAGTCTGCTTCAACTTGAAGTTACGAAAAAGTAAATATTTATAGAGCGGTTCGTAAATAATTCGAATTTGCAATATGTTCTAATTTTTTTTTTAAATATAGGATTCGAAAATATATTGGTCGCTGTTTTTCTAGAATTTTTGCTTCCGTGGCAACCTTCACTTTAATGTTGAAGAAAATAAGTATATTCCTGCATATTTTTTCAATTTTATTATTAAATGATTGTAACATTAAAAAGACATTTTAACGTACCTATAAAGTTCCTATTTAGACATGTTTGTACTAACTTTTATTCAATGTATTGTGTTTTTAAATTGTGTCATTTCCATTAATGTTAATAATATGATAGTAAATGGCAAAAAGACAAGAAATGTTGGAACATTCTGTACGAAGTGAAATTATTAAATCATAATTTTGTTGTGGAGTTAAAATGTCAGAATATTGTGTCGGTCAAACAATAAATCATATAGACAAAGCTGCTCAGTAAACGGATCGTAGCTGTAATGGCAGATTTATAAATAACTATGGTTGGGTGCAGATCAATATATTAAAATCATGCTTCAATGAAATCGTAGACAGCTAGGTAGCACCGGAATACACTGTAAAATATAACACAGCATTAAAAAAACTAGTGTTGTAAGAGTAAAATGGTGTTTAAAAGAAGCAGAGCTGAAAGGGCATGTAGTGCTAAAAAACAAGTGTTCACAGACAGCCAAAATAAAGACGAACCAAATACTAAAGTTTACTGTTGAAATCTTTGGTATCAAAAGTTGTGTATTTGTTTCTTCTGGAGTAAGGATGCTAGACTAATATAATATATATGATACTTAATTTAGCAAGATAGTAATGTAATAATATAACTATTTACAAGAAAGACAAGTGTTTGAAAGTGAAATTTCAAGTTATGGAGTGATTTCCGCAAAGTCTTGATTGCAGTCCTATTGTGTTGCTGTGGGACTATTCAGATCGCGACTAAGGAAAATTGCTACCTACCACCTGCACCAAATATTTGGTGACTACTAGAACATATACAGAAATCTACGAGAGTATATCAAATTTAAATGCGACTGATTTATTTTCAAGTCAGAGCTTTATTCTACATTAATGGTTTATTTTCATTCATGGTCTTAACGCATTTTCTATTTGACAGTTCTGGTTATTCATTTCTATTTCACAGTTGACATTGGTTTGTGATGGATCAACGACGAAGAAAAAATTTAATTTATTATCTTTACTGTAAATTGTTATTATAAACAGACAAATTGAGAGTGAATTTCACAATTTAAGTTTAGAAATGCGGCTTCAGAACAAGCAATCATTTTTTAATTCTTATAGAATGACAACCGGCTTATTTGATAAATTGTTAAGTTACATTTACAACGATTTTCCACAGTTTTTACCTTATATATATATATATTTTTGTTGACTAGCTGCACATTATACAATTCCTCTTTAGCTTGTACTAAATTGATAAAATTTTCTACTTCGTCCATGAATAAACCAGAACAACGGTTCATAGAAATATTCAATATTGCAATCTCCTTGGTTCATAATCTTAAAAGTCAGGGTAGGCTTGACAAATTTAATTTGACGGTTGAAGTGATCGCACGTCTCGTTTGGCTATAAAAATTGGAATTGACCAAGTTTTGTCTCCGTGCTGTGCTACCTGAACACGTGATTACTTCGCGCGATACAATTGGTTAATTGTTTATTCCATAGTCGAGTTGAGCTAAACGAGCTATGCAACAAGTTCGCTAAGACGCACCTTTATTTACAAAAACATTATTTTTCCACATAATCTCCCACCCTGGCAACGAATTTTTCCTAGCGGATTGGGAGTGTTTTAATTCCTTCGTCGCAGAAAGTTTTCGCTTGCGCACCATTTGGAGCACCAACTCCTCTACTGCTTAGTTATTGTTGAAATACCGACTTCTAATGCTTCTTTCAAGGGCCCGAAGAGATGCAAATCACAAGGCAACCACTCTAGACTGTACGGAGGATGTTTGAATACTTCCCAGCCCAGGCTGTCTAATTTTTGCCTTGTGATGTATGCTGAATGAGGCCTGAAGAAGAATCACACTTTTGGCAGATTTCATCCTCCTTTTTCGTCGCGAGGGCAGCTTTGTGGCATCCAGAAGCTCGCAATAATATTCCGCATTAATCGGGCGTTGATCATGGAGAAAATCCACGTGAACAGTGGTAAGTCGATCAAAAAAAAAACAGTTGCAAACTTTTCCAGCTAACAACCTAGTCTTCGCTTTCACCGGAGCCCTTTCACCGTTCTTTCTCTACTCTATACTCGCCTGCTTTGACTCGGAAGTTGATGTTACGATTCGATTCAAAAACGTCTCGCCTTCTTGTCGGAATCCATTCAGCAGATGCTGATAAAAACCTCTAGCTGATGCAGTTTCTGTTCATCTGACAGCAACCGCGGAACCCATCTTGTAGACACCTTGTGGAATCCCAAGTCCAGTATCACGATGTGCTGAACACTCCCGTAACTAGTGTTAAGTTCCTCGGTAATATTCCAAAGCGTTATGCGCCTGTCGTCCTCCATGAGTTGTCGAACCGCTTTGATATTGTGATGAATGTGATGACTCGTTCAATGGTACGTCACGTATCATACCTTCAGCGCTTTCTCGATAGATGTAGAAAGAGAAAGAACGCGAATAGAAAACTCGAAAGAGATTCAACAGCGATATATAAGCCTTCTAGGAAGGGATTTGGGGAATTCGATACCAAATCATCGCCGAGTGAACTTACATAAATATAAATAAATAAATGTGCTTATTGTTAGTAATTAGTTTTTAAATTGTTATTCGTTTTTATTATTAATATAGTGTGTGTGTCTATGTTACCGTTAGTTTTATTTAAGAACCCGAAAAGACAAATACTTTACAATATTCTTTGATATATTCCGGCGGCGATTGTGGCTCTGGTTTTCAACGTTTTCACGTTTTTCAGAAAATTTCTCATGCCATGCAAAGACGCGGGTTCGTGGCAAGGTATTGTTGCCGAACTTTGCTTGTAATCTCGGCAAAATTTCCGTTGGTGTCACCCTGCTTGGCCAAAAACTTGATAATTATCTGTTGCTCCACAGAAAGATGCACTTGTTGCTCACTCATGGTTTCTAAAGTACTAAGGTGACATAAGAGAATGCGAGTCGTTACTATCCCCTCCCTAAACTCCCATCTTAGTTGAAAATGAACCCATTCCGGGTCAGCAACCTGTGTGGAATTTAAAAAAAATCAGTCCCGTTTAAATTTGATATACCCTCGTGTAAAATTTTATTTTTATATGCGATTCAACTTTTGAGCTGACGTGAATATGAATAAATTAGTACTGCAAAACTGTTGCAATTTTAAAGTGCTCTTGTGTCATAAAATTTCTTCTATCAAATTTGATGAGATTTTACTGGTCAATTTTCTCAAAACACATAATATTTAACATGAACAATTAAGTGACAAAACGTAAGAAAAAGAACATCAGTACTAAATAGTACTAAGTGTTTTTTCCAAATATATTTTATATAAATCAATTGACTATTCACAAAAAAATATGGTTCAATTAAATATCTTTAATGTTATTGATCATCCTTTTTCTTTCCATAGTGCCACAATATACAATGTATGTATAGGAAAACATTTTATGAAATAAAAAGCATACAATTCGTTTTCTATTTACAGTTTGTGTCACAAATGATCTTTACCAAAAACTTGTCCTAAAATAGAAAATTCTGTCGTTAGAAAGCATTTTTAAAGTACTAAGTGGCAACTACCCAATATGCTGTTTAGTCACTGTTATTATCGACTATTGGTTGTCAGCCTTCAAATTTGCGACAAGATTTTTTGCATAATCTAATTAATTTAATCTAATGCGATATCGGTTTCCAAATTGGCAGATGCTTGCTGCTCAACTTCATTGGAATGTAAGCCCACACATTTTCAATTGGATTGTAATCCCGTGGTTGGGACTGCCGGTTTAATACCATTGTCCCATTTTCCGGTCTTTCCGGTGTTTTGGATCGTTATCTTCTTAAATTAATTTAAATTAAATTTATATTTTATTTGCATCCAAATTCCTGTGAAATAAAAATAACGATCCAAGCAACGCCCTTAAAGCAACGCCTTAAAGCATTAAAGCAACGCCTTATATTAATTTTTAAAGGGTGTTTAACAGTTCGAGCACTAGTGATATGCCAAATGTCTTTCTTTTCGGAGTCCATGCATGAAATGAGGCTTCTTCGATAGACACTATGTTATCCTAATCTCGAATGTAATTTTATAAAACACGCAGAAATCGATGATTATTTATTATTTTTGAATGAGAATCGGCCAAGTCTTTTATATTCAACGCTTGTGGCTTCTATATAAACAAGAAAAATCAGCCGACGCCTACATCGGCTAATTTTTCTTGTTTGATATATTTAATCCTTTTTCAACTACCTAATTTCATTTTAAAATGCTGCTTGACGCAGTGTTAAACTACAATTTTAACAAAACTTCGTTACGATAAATTTACCCTGGTTTTAATAATTAATTTTAAAAATACACGAAATATAAGTAATATTTTATACAATTTGTTTCCTATTTACAGATATTTTAAGATATCTAGCAGCAACTGCATCACCCATTCATGGTCTTCTTGGATAAGTGCAAAAAAGAACCTCTTCGACCTTTATTAAATACGGCACTCATGATACGCGAACGAAAGATCGGCATCATTAGCAGTAGCATACTACTGCTACTGATAATTTTGTTGAACAAAGATCAAAGGATCATTGGCGCCTGTCTAATCGCTAAACTCATTAATTTTATGGGGTCCTTCTTAAATATAAGCTTAAATTGCACTTCAAGTGTATTAGTGAATAATCTGTGTTTCTAATGTCTTAACATTTTTAATTCGTCTTTTCTTCCTATTTATTATTTCATCTTTCTATTCTTAAAAGTTTTTTTATCTATTTTATATTTAAATGAAATTATTTTGGAGGAAGCATTTATTTCTAAAACAATTGACGAGTACAGCAGACCGATTTTAATGTGGCCGGTGGGAGAATTTGTACGTGCGTCAAGTAAGGGTCAGTGTTAGATAGAGACAGTATTCGGAAAAATGAAATGCAAACTCTTTGTGCGAGTCGTGCATTGGGACGTAGTAGGGGATAAATTCAGAAAATCACATTGTTGAACATGTTTTTAATGGTTTGTATTTCACTAAATGAAGGCAAATAGAAGTAAAATAAAACGCATAGTTTCATGTAACATATTTAATTAAAATGTCTTACCTTACCTACTAGCTAATAACGTACTAACATCACATTAAGGGGATGACTGAATAAGATTGTTAGCTACACTTAACGGTAGAAAGGCTTAGGATTAAGTAAAACTAATTTGGATAATTAACTGAATTATTGGCAAATAATGTTTATGCTAATCTCTTTCTCATTATAATCACATTGTAAACTTTCTATATGTACAAAAGAACAGTATATTCTTCAACGAGCGTAGGCGAGTGTTGTAATAACATTATTTTTAATAGTCGTGGAGAAAAGAATATTATTAATACTAATATTATTGGAAATAACAATGAAAATAATAATTACAATAAGAAATAATACATAAATACTCAAAAATAATTATAGGAGAAAACAATAATGAACAATAACTAAGTTTCAAAAAAATTACGGTAAATTATACATATAATTATATAAAAAGTTATGCAGAATCACTATCACTGACTTCCTCTTCGCTCTCCGATTCAGAGTCTTCACCCAAATTAATAATGAACTGGTCTGTAACTTCGTCTATGAGAGGTTCCGCTTCCAAAAACTTTTGCTCCCACTTTATCGCGTGGTCACAACATTTATTCCATTCAGCAGCACTAAATTCATCAAAAAAGTCCACACATCTTTTCGAATAGACTGGACTCAAAATTTCGCCCTTGATCGGAATGAAGTTCCAAGGGTACACCAAAACGGCTGACTAACTCCTTCACAATCACGTCTGCTACAGTTCCAGCTTCTGGATTTGGTAGAGCATATGCTTCAACCCATTTGGTAAAGTAATCCATGACCACTATTATGTATTTATTTCCTTTGTCGCTTTCTGGAAAAGGACCGGCGGCGTCTATGGCGATCCTTTCAAATGGGCTTCCTACATTGTATTGCCGCATGGGTGCACGTCGACGCCTCTGGGGACCATTGCTTTCGGCGCAATTTGCACACTTTCGGCACCATTCTTTCACATCTCGTGAACAATTCACCCAGTAAAATCTCTGGCGCACCTTCTCCAGTGTTTTATGGACTCCAAAATGTCCCCCAGAAGCACCATTATGGAGTTCTCGCAATACCTCTGGTATTCTTTTCTTGGGAACAACCATTTGCATCTTGCGCTCACTTCCATCGTGATTTTCGACCTCACGTCTCAGGAGATCGTCATCCATGGTTAAGGAATCCCATTGTGCCCAGTATGACTTCAATTCTCGTGAATGGGGAGCAATTTCTTGCCAGGTTGGTCTTTGCCCATTTTTCTTCCAAGCCCTGAGGACTGCAAGATCCGGATCAGCTTCCTGATCTGCGCGCAAATTGTCAGGTTGCCATTGGTCATCAACCACGGCGGTTCGAAGAGCGTTGGCCGATTTGTCTTCGATTCGGTTGCAATATCGACAGTCTTCTGGACAGGGCCTTCTGGAAAGGGCATCTGCATTTTGATGTTTAAGGCCTGCTCTGTGTTCAATATCGAAGTCATACTCCTGTAGCCTCTCAATCCACCTAGCTACTTGCCCCTCTGGGTTCTTAAATTGCAAGAGCCACTTTAAGGCGGCGTGATCAGTGCGGATCAGGAACTTCTGCCCATACAGGTATTTGTAAAAGTGCTCAATGGTCTTAACTACTGCCAATAGTTCTCTCCTGGTTACGCAGTAGTTCCTCTCCGGTTTGGACAGGGTCTTGCTGAAGTATCCAATGACCCTTTCTTGTCCATCTTGGATTTGAGAGAGCACGCCACCAATCCCGACGTTACTGGCATCCGTATCCAAAACAAACCTCCCAGATGGCAGTGGATAGTTTAAAACAGGTGCACTGATCAACGTACCTTTTAACAACTCAAGGCCGCTTGGCATTTGTTGTTCCAAATGAATGCTCGATTTTCTGTTAGGCGAGTAAGTGGTTTTGCAATGTTGGAGAATCCAGGAACGTAGCGTCGATAATATGTGCATAATCCCAAAAAGCTTCTTAGCTGATGTTTGTCTTTGGGTACCGGCCATTTTTCCACAGCTTTTACTTTTTCGGGATCCACAGCAACTCCTTTTCTGGAAACCACATGTCCAAGGTAATTTACCTCCTTGCGGAAAAGGTGACACTTCTTTGGACTTAATCTCAGGTTGGCATCTCTCAACCTCTGGAATACTATTTCCAAATTTTTCATGTGATCTTCAAAGGTCTTCCCTACCACAATCACATCATCGAGATATACCAGGCAGGTGTTCCAGGACAGTCCCCTCAGTACAGTGTCCATGAGTCGCTCAAAAGTAGCTGGGGCGTTACACAGTCCAAATGGCATGACTGTAAATTGCCAGAGTCCTGTACTTAAACTGAAGGCAGTCTTCTCTTTATCATTGGGATCCATTCCCACTTGCCAATAACCGCTCTTTAAGTCGAGAGTGGAGAACCATTTTGCTCCTGCCAAGGTGTCTAGCGTATCGTCTATCCTTGGGAGAGGATAGCTGTCCTTTTTGGTCACACTATTTAAACGACGATAGTCCACACAGAATCTGGTAGATCCATCCTTCTTCCTGACAAGGACCACTGGTGAAGCCCATGGACTATTCGATGGTTCAATTACTCCTTGGCCTTCCATATCTTGTATAATTTGCTTGGCTTCCTCACGCTTTGCCAGAGGTAACCTCCTTGGTCCTTGTCGAATTGGACTTGCATCGCTGGTATTTATTTTGTGCATTACAATATTGGTTCTTCCTTTCATACCAGTTTCAGTTTCAAACACATCTTCATAATGTTTGATTAAATCCTTAACTTGGCTTTGTTCCTTCTTGCTCAATCCTTGACAGGCGGAGTCGATTATCTTGGACAATTTCTCAGAAACCTGCACGAATCCATTCTTCTTCGCCTCTATATGATGAACGACGGCCGACACTGGCGAACACAACCCCAAAATAGTACCCTTCTTCAATGAAACAGGGTAATGGTTCACATTCATTACCCTTATCGGCACAGTCTTCTGAGTCTTTACCAGCATTTTGGCAACTACTATTCCTCGACCCACCTCGTCATCATCAGCCTTTGGTTCCAACATTGTAACATTTCCGTCAAAATAATCACCTTCCATACACGCCGTCAAAAATGTCTCACTTCTTGCATCCAGAACAACATTCTCTGCTGTACTTACTTGTACACTCCCACAATTTTTCCCATGAAGAAACAATTCCTCATTATTTATTTTTAAAGTGCCTTCTTTCATGTTTAACTGGAAGCCGTAGGTGTTCATGATGTCTAATCCCAAGATTATCTGTTCTTCTATGTCGGCTACGAGAACACGATGTCGGATTGATGTTGGTCCTATGACAAAATTGACATCTACTTCACCTTCCACAGAAGCTGCTTCTCCAGTAGCTGTCCTTAGTCTCCATTTGCTAGAAAGTAATTCTTTAATCCTGGATATTAAATCGGGTCGTACAATGGTTTTCGTCGATCCAGTATCTAGCAAGCAAGCATAGGTTCTTCTTTCCATAATAGCATCCACATACAGGCCATTGGTTTGATTTTGCAAGGATGCGATTTGGGCAGTCCTTGGGACTTTCGGATTCTCAGCGGATTCTTTCTTGGTCCTTTTATCACATTTATTCTGGATATGACCGTTTCTTCTACAATTCCCGCATGGCCGCGCACTTTTATTTGATTTGATCTGATTTAGGACTTGACTAACCACCTGCTCCATGAACTCCTCATTTTCCTGTTCGTCGACAGAACAGCCACGAGCATTGTTCCGAGAGGCTTGTTTAGCAGTCTCAAACTCAAGTGCGTACCCCAAAGCATCGATCGAGGTTTTCGGTCTTGCCAACCTTAATCCTTGCTGCGTATCAATATCCCGGAGACCATCTATGAACGTCTGGACAGCTAGGTGTTCCATGAAATTATCTGGCGCCATCGGATATGCAAGTCGAACTAGACGAGCAATATCTGCCTCAAATTCCTGAAGATTCTCGCCTTTCTTCTGTGATCGATTCTTCAGTTGGGTATGGTATACTTGCTCCAAATGCGCATGGCCATATCTCATCTCCAAGCGTTTAATGAGTTGAGAATAATCTTTACGTTCCTCAGGAGGCAATGTCTGCAAAATATCACTAGCATCACCCCTCAATGCTATGACTAAAGCAGTCGCCTTCTCGGCAGAAGACCATGCGTTTGCTTCTGCGGCCGCTTCGAATTGCGTCAGGTAAGTTGCCCATGACGTCTTTCCATCAAAGGTTGGTGGCTTGATTCTGGTCTTTGAAATAGCCACAAATTCTTCTTTTATTTCGATGGGCCGCGGTATGACTTCTTCGTTGACCTGCTTGGGATCAGAATGACTCGTGGTAGCGGGTAATTTCATCTCAATCATTATTGCCTCTAAAAGTCTAGAATGTTCTCCAATTTTCTCTTCTACAGCTATGAAAACCTCTTCTTTTAACGCTTCTGATTTTTCCGCTAATCGCTGTTCTAGAACTTTCTCCACTTGTTCCAGACTTTTTTCGAAGTTTCTAGAATTTTCTAGTAATTTCTTTTCCAGATTTTTCTCGAGGATTCTAACGGTTTCTAGGTTTCTTTGTTCCATTTGTTGCATTTGTATTTGCGCATTCTCTATTAATCGTTGTTCCATATTTTTCGCGCTATCCAGGTTCTTCTGCTCCATTTGTTGCATTTGAGTTTGTGAATCTATTAGACGCTGTTCCAAGGTTTGCGAATTATCTATTAGTCTTTGTTCCATATTTTTCGCACTATCCAGATTCTTCTGTTCCATTTGTTCTAGAGTTTTTGCTAAATTTCCAGAAGTTTCCAGGCTTTTCTGCTCCATTTTAGTTTGTGAATCTATTATTCGTTGTTCCATTTTCATCAACAGCGAATTCACGTCAGCATCTCCGCCTGGAACTTGAAAGACATAATTCTCTGGATCCTCGCCTTCTTGGATCAACACATTGCGAAGCCGTTGCTGGAGGATCGACTTTTTGCCAGTTGTATCCTCATCCCTCTCTTCTAATTCTCGTTTTAACTCGGACACTTTTAATTCCGTGAGTTTCATTCTATTAGCCATCACGATATTTAAAATAACGTCTTTCCGCACTGTATATTTATTTAAACGAATACTTAATTAACACTTAATTGTCTACTTAGTTTATTATTTATTAATTAGTCCACACCTGAATACCACTGTAAAGTTTGTCTTTTCGGGTTCTTAAATAAAACTAACAATAACTTTAGACACACACACTATATTAACATTAAAACGTATAACAATATAAAACTAACTATTAACAACAACAAGTACATTTATGTATTCTATATTTATGTAACTATATTTATGTTTACTTCGCGAGACTGTAGGATTCAATGAATTTTCATCCCTTCTTCGACGCGGCTTTTATATTGTCGTGAATATGTTCTAGACGCAGGCAGAACGATTGATTTCCATTAACAACTTTCTGTTGGTTTTTGTTTTTCTCCAACGAAAGCCCATATCTTTTACTACTTTCCGAAGAGAATCTATTCCTCCAGTGTATCCTGTTTCTTTAAATTTTCTTAGAATGTTTGGCATTGTAGGCACAATTTTCTCAACAGTAAAGGTATTTAAAATTGTTCTACGCAGCACACCTTTATCTGCATCGTCTAAGTCGGTTTTGGGCTTGGTTTTTTTTTTATTTTTCTTTGGCGATGTAAAAGATGAACCGGCACCTGCATTTATTTCACTTTTTTCTTTAACAATCCGTCTAATACTTCTCTCAGAAACACCCGTGGCGGCAATAACGCGTTCATATAACTGATCCAGTGGAATTTTGAGTACCCCTGAAGTTTTTTCTTCTTGCATATATTTTAATACATTTGAGATCACTTCACGAGTTTGACTGTGTAAAACACATTTATTTAATTTACTTTTAAACCCCATTACTCACTACCTTAATACGGCACTGCACTACTGTGTTTATCGCTTAAAACGATGTAAAACACTGAATGCCCTACCTATGAATTTCGTGCGCATGTCGAGGGCAGTACTTCTAACCGGCCACATGAAAATCGGTCTGCTGTACAGCTATCTATATTCGAATATTTTTTTCGTGACTCGCTATGGACAGAAACGATTTTGAGAAAGATGTCTTCAATAGAAAGGCGCGAAGAACAAAAATAATAATTTAGTAAATTCTCTGTCTAAATTCGTCTGGAATTATTCTTACGTTAGTTAGCAGTAGTAATAAATGACAATTTTAGTTTGTTATCGACCTCTGCAGAGTTTGTTCCGTTGTGGTAAAATACGAATTTGCTTAAATATGCTGCACAACTATTTGAAGTCTTTAGCAACGATTTGGTAAATAAACTTTTTAGTCCTGAATTCCGTTTATTAGAAGAGGCAACCAACGTCTCTATATTTCATTGTACTTGTGTGTTTATTCTTGTGAAGTGCGTGAAAAAAGTAATTAAATCTTAAATAGTAAAGCGTTTTTTTTTGTGTGTTATCTACCATCTATAGTATCTTCGCATTTTGATCCTAATGCTAACCGGTTTCATTTCATTGATTTTCTTATTCCAGCGACCGTATCTTAAAAGTCCTAAAAGAGTAAAACGAAGGGCGTAATTTAATGCGGTCGACCAGAAACTAAACTTACTGTCCGGACGTAAAAATTGACACAAAACTTTTTCCGAGACACGCTTTAAACCGTGAACATTTTATGGCCTTCAACGGTTGTTTCGCACGCGAACCGAAAAGAGGGACAGAATATGTGAAGTAGCTGCGACCGTGCGACGCTCCGGGTCGACTCCCTGTGGGAAAATTTTCCTGGATAAAAAATGCTTTCCTTCGCCTTCAATTTGTACGAAATAGATGACGATATTTTGATCAGTTTAGTGTATGTTCAAGTTTTCTTGTTCATAGGAAATGATTGTATGGGGGTTGAATTATTTAAACATATGTATTATTTGCCAAATTAGTTACGAATTAAGTACTCATGCTTCGCATATACAGAGTATAGTTTTTTGTAAAGATTTTTTTCTAATTAGGTATGTTTAAATGTTTCATTATTTTGAGGTTTGTGCCAAACTAAAAGAAATTAATTATCCTGAAATAGTAAATAATAAATATACGAGGGTGACGCTGAAACTAGTGAGATATACCTAGAGAAATGAAACAAGATACAGTTTTAAAACTTTGCTGATGTTCAATGTACTCTCCTTTATTATCTATACACTTTTGTAGACGAGTTTTCCAAAGTTCCAAAGTCTTACGCCAGGAGTTTTTCGGAATTGACTGAAAATATTCGGGGATGGCGAAGTCAATCTCCTCTTCTGATGAAAAGCGATGGCCACGTAAATTCTTCTTAAGATTAAAAAATTCCCAGAAATCGTACATTGCTAGATCTGGCGAATAAGGGGTGTTCGATTACCTTGATGTTGTTTTTCTCTTTCTATTTAGCATGAGCTTTTAATATAATAGGATAATATTCCTTTGGTTTTATTCTCAAAATTCCATGCAATGTTCCTGTTCCCGAATAAGAAATGAAACCCCAAACTAAATCGATATCCCCATTATATTTTATTATTGGTACAACACATTCATAAAGCATTTTTTCATTAGGATATCGTCTTATAACACTCTTCTTCGTTGCCTGAACACCTCAAATTGCGTCTAAACTGTCTGCATAATACGAAAAGGTTTTGTTTAAGTATGACAATACGTTAAGCACGTATAAAGCGTTTGTACAATATGAAACAAACATGTAAATAATTTACATATCTGTAACTATGCACATGGACAATACACCTTGTATTTTCAGCATTTACTTCTGCTTAATACATATGTTTCTGCCAATATAGGCGTCCTCAGTTAAGCTAGTGAAGCAATTTAT
Source organism: Melolontha melolontha (assembly GCA_935421215.2). Taxonomy (NCBI): domain Eukaryota; kingdom Metazoa; phylum Arthropoda; class Insecta; order Coleoptera; family Scarabaeidae; genus Melolontha; species Melolontha melolontha. The sequence goes on from OW285238.1 coordinate 40,020,841, forward strand.
ACAAATTAATACAAACCTGTTATAAACAATTGGTTTGTATCTGTATTTAAATTTACTGAAATAGCCCGCAAAGATCAAGCAAGTTCCGTCCTATAAGAAGACAACTATTTAATAATTGACATCTTACGGGCGAAAGATACATTGTCCGGAGGGCTACCTATCGTTCGAACAGCTATGCTGCTACGGGAAACGATAAAATACGTATGTAGATGTAGTCCATTAACAACCTTTGCGGGCTATTTCAGTAAATTTAAATACAGATACAAACCAATTGTTTATAACAGGTTTGTATTAATTTGTATAAATTGCTTCACTAGCTTAACTGAGGACGCCTATATTGGCAGAAACATATGTATTAAGCAGAAGTAAATGCTGAAAATACGAGGTGTATTGTCCATGTGCATAGTTACAGATATGTAAATTATTTACATGTTTGTTTCATATTGTGTCTGCATAATGTTTACTATTCTATTATTATTCTATTGTCTATTTGCATTCTGTGTCCACTATAGTGTTTGCAACCAGCAGAATTTATTTTTGTTTTTTAATATATCGCGTACAGTTTGCTGTCCTATGTCATAAATGTTTGCTAATTGTGATACACTAATCCCACTTTTGTGATACACCAACCCCACTTATGCAAGTCAAAGTTGCGCACAACGCACTAATGCTGAATACATAATACAACCAACCACGAATAATCCACCGCACGGATAACTAACTTGTTCTTATGCACGGATAAACCGCGCTTCGTATAATCCGCCCTCAGATAATCGGAGTTGTACTGTATTATCTACTCTAAATAATTATTAGTTTATTGAATGTTATTATTATTTTGTCATATGTTGCTTTTCCATTTTTTTTAGAATTTCTATTAGCTGGTGCAAAATATGAGAAATTTACATTTAATATTATAAAGTTCTAATTTGCTACGTATTATTTACCCTGTCTCAACTCCATCTTGCTGAAGATACACAGTTTCTACATTTTCATGCCTACTATTCCCAGGTTTACTCCTTTTTCGTCAATTAAACTTTTTAAATATGCATATTTATCTAGTATTTGACTGGCGATCAAATATAGATATTTCTTTGTCATATTTTTTTTGTATTTCAGCACAATTATATTTCGTTGCTGATTTTTTTCTATATGCAAAGTATACTGCACATATTTGTAATGTAATCTATAATATTACGTTTCTATAACTCGTTATTTTGTCTAGAACAATGACACTAACGGAAAAAATTTTCAGCTGAACTTTGAAATAATCATTTCAAAAAACCTAGTTTTGGTTTAATAATATTAATAATATCAAAATATGTATGTAGATAGTCATTTATGCAGTTATGACATGACCAATAGTGTATATCTTGATTATGGATAAATACCGTATGTCCAAAATCTTGTGTACCCTAAAATGATATGAAACTTTCTTTTTAGAAAGTTGACAGTATGAGTTAAGTCACATCGTTGGCAGATGATAATAATTTTTCTCACATAAATAACTACCTACATATAAACGGTTCAGTTGAAAAAACTAAATTATATGATAAAAAACAGTTGAAAGGAAGCTCTTTAGTTTTTGATGCATAACGTTACTCTTCGCTTCATGTTATTGAAAGCATTCCATAAATTTTGTGGTGCAATTGCATAGACATTTCGAATAGTTCGGTAAGTTTTTCAATTGTATGAGGACAATTTGTGAATAGCACATTTTTTAGGTGTGGATAAATGAAATAATACAGAGTTGACAAATCCAAAAATCGTGGCGGAAAATTTAATATGCAATTGTCAAAGAATCCATGTAATAACTACCATTACCTTATGGACTGTTGCATTATTCTGTTGGAAACATCCCTCGTGGACTTCATTGTCATGTAACTGATTTAAAAATAGTCGTAATCAATTATTTAAATGTCTTTCTGTAATTACAGTATCATTAAAGAATATTGGACTAATAAACCGTCTATGAGAATCAACAAACCAAACATCTATTTTTAAGGAATGCAGGGGTGCAATAAATTCATGTCAATTTTCACCAAACCAGATGCGTATTGTAGATCTCGGTTTCCGCGTCGAGTTAGGCGCAATTGCCAACGTGTCGTCCATTGTTGCAAGGGACATCTTCAGGGCTGTACGTAGGGTTCCAACCCGGAAACCGAGATCTAGAGAACGACCGCGGAAACCTGCATCTACATCAGATGCGTATTGTTTGGTTATCGATATACATATTCTGATTAAATAATGTTACTTATCAGAATTGGTCAAGAACGTCATCGTTATAAATCTTACGCAGAAACCAGAGACAGTAATTAGATCGCGTTTGATGATTAGATCTTCTTAAGAATTAAGCTATATCTTCCTTTAAAAGTTACATTTGCTGTGAAAGCTTTCGTAGATATTTTAGGCGACTGAGTTATTCGATGCTCAATATTTACGATATTATTGGCTGTGCATTTTCTACTACTACATGGCTTTCGAGTTAAAGACCGTTTTACGGAATTTGAATTATTTGCTTGCCCGAAGTTTTACCATACATAGCCGTAAACAGTGTGACAATTTTCTAATTTTATATAATTTCAAAACTAGCTTTCGATAATCAAAACTTTGTGGTTTACTGTAACGATATTTAAAGTGTCGATAAACCAACGCAATACACGAAATAGTAGTTGTATTTTATTTATCAGTGCCATTATAATATTTTTGAGGTAATGATTTTGTGGGTTTCTAAAGTATAAAAGATTTTGGATCATATGATATTATCCGTTTATTTTTTACATTATTTTAATTGGCCGCCCATTACTGTACATACTCTATTACTTTCTCTATCCTTATACCCCCTTCATAGTCTTTATTGTTACATTGGATTTTAATAATTTATTTTTAGGTTACGTCTACTAATTTATTATTGTCTTTTCATGATGTCTTGGTGGTCTTCTGCTCTTGTTGTGATAATTACTACATTGCCCACGTTAATTTTTTACCATTAACAGTAGGTTGCTTCTGGAACAAATACGAAGGAGCGTTTTTAAGAGGTCTTTCATGTTGTAACGTGTTCAGTGACTCATTATTAGTATAAATATAAAGTTTAATCAAAATTCCGTTAGTAGTGTTTGAACTACCCTCGACCAAGCAACATAATCGGGAAGAAAGTATGAGATATGGAGAAAATCGAGTATCGCACTTATAAAGTCCCTTACAAAGGAAATTACTTGGCTCCATGGTCAGGGCGGCCCATTGAAGAGACCGCTCCAGAACTTGTTCGAAAAGTCGAAAAATTAATAATAGGAGATGCTGGCTAAAGAAGGCACAATTAGCAGGAACTATTAGAGTATCCAGAACGGCCATTTTTTAAATTCTTCATGATAATCTTGACATGAGTAAAGTCAGCGCAAGATAGGTGCCGAGAATGGTAATTGGTTTTTGGACCTCTGTATTGAAGAGAGGGATGGTATATGAGTCGAATTGTTACTGGGGATGAAACTTGGATTCATCATTATGAACATGAGTCCAAGCAAAACTCCATGCAGTGCCATAGAAAAGGCACGCCACCAGTTAAGAAGTTTGAAGTGTCACAGTCGGCCGGAAAACTCATGGCAACGTTTTTTTTGAGAATCCTGTTAATAGATTACAAAGATAAAGGCGTTTTCATAACTGGAGAATACTACGCTTTAATCTTGGAGCGGTTAAGAGAAGTCATTAAAAAAAGGAGAAAATTGACGAAAGGCACTATGTTCCTGCACGAGAATGCTACCGTCCACAAGAGCCGTGTTGCACTGACTGCCCTGCATAAAGTGGATTTCGATATTTTGAATGGCCCTTCCAGATCTCGCTCAGAGTGATTTGTATCTGTTCCCAAAATTGAAAAAATAACTGCTTGGGGCGAAATTTACGAGCGATGAAGAAGTAAAAATTTTCAGACAAAAAAAACATTTTTTTATGAAGGTATGTAGAAGCTAATTGAAAGCTTTAAAAAATGTATTAGGGTTGTAGGTGAGTATATTGAAAAAGAAAAATAATTTTGTATTTTTATTTTCTCTCCTTTTCCTCCATTCCGCGAACTTAAAAACACTCTCTCGTAAAAATATTTTTCCCTGGTGAATAATTTCAAAGCTCTAACACTGATAACATTCGGCATATTGGCGTTTGTTTTCTTATGACCTTCTTTACCTGAATTATGGAAAACTGTTAATTGTATATTGATTAATCTAAATAATTTCGTATGATTACGTTTCAAAATCAATATATTGATTAATTAGTGTATTTGCATTTAAATAAAAATAAAAATTGAAGCATCTCTTGTCGGAACGATTACCTTTCTTACGTGCAACTATTTAGTTCTCAATAATACTTGTTTTATTTTGCTTAGTTTCTTTAAGTAACACTTATTAGTAATTTTGTCAAGAAAATATCTAAATTTAGAACAGTTATTAAATAATATTTTTAAACATTTTTTAACCTAAATAATCAATGTACTTCTGCAGCATTTCTTCGTATATATTTTTTCAAAATAACTTAGTATAGTAAGAGGTGTGATTATAATTATTTTTAAGTGAATGTAATTTACGCAATTATTATTATTATAATTTTCATACATATAATTATCTATTTTCAGGCAATTGAACACAAACTAGCCGAGGAAAGAGTAAATTATATACTCCGTGCATTCGAAGCGTTAAAAATAAAAAATCTGTCGCCTGTGGGTTTGATAAATATACATTACGTGTGCAATGAAATTTTCTAGATGCCTATATCGGAAAGCGAAATATGCTATATTTCACACTATTTACTGTTACATTGTGTGAACAAAAGGTGCTTAAATAAGTAGGTCATGTATTGTTGTGGGAACTGGTCATTTTGCCTCGCCGAAAATATGTCAAGTAATTAAAAAATTTTGCTTCGTATTTCATCCCAAAGTGTTTACATTTTTCAGTTTCCCGGTGTAAAAAAATCACATCGAGTGAACAATGAATTCAATGCAAGTGGTCTTTTTAAAGTAGATCGACCAAAACCATTTTTATATTAGAAACCCACAAACATTAATTTTGATATTTTTATTTGGACTAATTTTCTGGCTTTATATTATTTCAATCAATAATATTAATACACATTTCATAATCTTAATGCGTTTTTTTCTTCACATAATGGGTATAATAAGCCTATTCTACGTTACATATATACGGGGTGCTACCCAGAAGTCCCGGAATGTTAAACTGCCACTACCATCCCCTTCCGCATGAATGCACCGATCCCAGCGACTTGTTCATGACTGGAAGCAGTACTGGAAGTCTTCTCGTGTTAACGTGTTTAACACTGCCTGTAATTCTGTCTGGATCTCCTCAATCGTAGCAATCTTAAGCTTCAGATTCAACTTCGGAATCAGGAAGAAGTCACAAGGGGCAAGATCTGGGGAGTAGGCAGGGTGGGGTAGTACTGCCGTCTTCGTTGAAGCTAGAAACTGATGTACAACAAGTGACGTGTGGGCTGGTGTATAGAATCCAAGAGAATGTTGGGCTACTTACCAGGCCGCTTGCGTCGAATGTTTTCTCTTAGTCGGCGAAGAACGGATTCTAAAATAAAATCGTCCATTACCTGTCTCACATGTTGGGAGAAATTATTTGTGCACGATGCCATCAGCGCCAAAAAAGTAAATCAACATTGACTTGACGTCGCTTCGAACTTGCAGTGCTTTCTTCGGTCGTAGTGACGATAGCGTCTTCCACTACGATGATTATTGCTTTGATTCGGGATCACATCCGAACACCTATGATTCGTCGCCAGTAATGATTTTGGTACTGAAATTAACATCGCTTTCTTTCAGGTCTGTGCACACATAAACACGGTGCCGTTTTTGTTCAAGGTCGAGTAACCTTTTCACAAACTTCACAGCAATACGCAGCATGTTACAAATGTAATGGATTGTTCTTCGGTCTTGCAGTATATCATTACGCAGTTTTCCACATTTTGTGATGTGTTTTCCGTCGATAGACGACTGAAACGCTCATCATCAACCGCCACACGTCCACTTTAAAAACGGTTGTATCACTCTTAAGTTTGCGTAAGGCCTAAAGGAAGTTTAATGGCACGCCCTTCGAAAAGCAAATCAGATGGCACCAGATAAACTCGTGACATCTGACGGACAAAAGAGACTACGCTTCTTTTTGTGCCATCTGATAGAACAAAATTTTCGAAGGGCAAGCCATTAAACATCATTTCATTAACCAGACTGATGACATCTTTAAAACAGAAACACGTGTCTTTCGCTGAAGTGATCGTTGGAAAATACGAGGTGTATGTATATCTGTACACATACATATATGTGTTTACATATTTGTTTCATTTGTAAATTTAAAAGATGTTTGATTCGTAATATTTTTACAAGTATCCACTGCAGTTACCGAAGAAATATACTTGTGCATGGCCTAATCTTTTTTTTAAGTAAACTGATTTTTCAAAATCAAACGCATATATCTTACTTTAACTTTTTCAATTTTTAATTTGTATATTTATAGCCTCGGGATCGATTTTATTTTAGAAACCGCGAAATGATAATATGTTAGAAGTTGTTCTTTAATATTACCGTTTACAAGCAGAAAGGCACTCTCATCTCTAAGAATAAACTAATTCGTATATGTATATTATAAGCATATAAGAATGGGTACCTTAATTTATTTTGAATTTTCTATTATCAAAAAGAATAAATTTTCGTATCAGAGCATATGGTACTATCTTACTGGAAGGTAGCAGTCATGAATTGCTACCTTCACGAATTTTATTACGTATATACATTTGCGAAATTTATTTCATACCGTTACGGAGTACTTGTCACATGCTGTTTTATATATGTACTATGGTGTGTCGGGTGTTTCCTCTTTGCATGGTAATTTCCATGAGGAAGTCACTGGAAACAATAATAATGTAATATTATACTGTAGTACAAAGAATGTTCAAATCTAAATACTTGTTAATAAAAGTAATGTTAATACTGTTAATAAATTAATTTAGGTTACTGGCAAATTGCTGTAGTTCAATATATAAAGCACGTGTGATTTTGCTCTAAGAATTTATAAATAAACATTATACATGCCTTCAAAAACTTTCCTCATTAGAGACGGCCATGTTTATTTAAAATTATACGTTTGTGACATTACGTACACTGTCACCAACCATTATCAAAAAGCACGGCTGTCTCTAATGAGGAAAGTTTTTTAAGGCACGTTATAATGAGAAATATGTGTCAATGTGTTTAATAGTTTGTGTGACCGCCTTTTGATTTTATCATACATGCTAGTAATGTGTCAATCCGGATGGATTCGATACAAAGGAACGAATCCATCCGTGGATCGTGTAACTGTACGATGTCGTTTCTTTATTTCGTTTCATTGAGATTATTCAATCTATAACCACGAAAGAACAGCACGTCGTCAAGCTTTTGTCGGTCTTTCCACATATTTGCTTACTAAGATATAAATTATAAAAAAGTATATATTGTCCACGTATTTTTTCATAATGTAAACAAATCATTAATGCAAGAGTCTCTCTATTGCTATTTATTTTAACTTTTGGTCCTTATCTACTCAATCAATTGTCGCTTGTTTCAAAAGCAAAGACTAGTAATGAAATATATGTTACGTTTGTATATTTTGGATTTTGAATTTATAGGTTTGTAGTGTCTGGACTTATTGGAATTTAAAGACAAAGATATAACTAACAATTATAGATTCTAACAGATCGAAGAAATAGATTATTTGTTTCAAAGGTAGAAAAAATAATCTTTTTAAATTATAATCTAAAGTGGCATAACTTGTATTAATGTAATTTTTGTGTGCCACTTGTTGGACTTTACAACTCCGATCGGCGTTTAACATCGAGATTGTTATAATCGTTCCACGGAACAAATCCTCTAGACTCGTTCCATCTGCAGAATGGAACGAGAAGGAACGAGTCCACAAAAGGAACGATTTCGCCCATCTCTAATACATGCTATTATTGAGCGTTCCGGTCGTTCATCGACCGGAACGCTCATCATCAACACGCCACAAATTGTGGTAAAAGTGCGTTATGCTATCCTGCAAGACCGAAGGAAGAACAATCTATGGCGAAGGAGAACAATCTATGGCATTTGTAACATTGTTGGCTTGTCGTACGGCCTTTAGCAGCGTATTCTGTCTGGGAAACTCAACATTCGGCGTATTGCTGCGAAGTTTTTGCCAAGGTTTCTCAGCATTGAACAAGAACGTCATCATGTTCATGTGTTAATAGAGCTGAAAGGAACTGTCGAAAGGAGTACCAACTTTAGTACCAGAATCATTACTGGCGACGAATCATGAGTGTACGGGTATGATCCCAAAACAAAGTAGCAGTCATCTCAGTGGGAGACGCCATCATAACCACGATCAAAGAAAGCATGGCAAGTTTGAAGCAACGTCAAATCGATGTTGATTTGCTTCTTTGACGCTGATGGCATCGTGCACAGATAATTTCTCGCACCAGGTGAACAGATTTTATTGCAATGTTCTTCGGCGACTAAGAGAAAACATTCGCGGCCTGCCAAGTGGCGCAACAATTCGTGAATCCTACATCACGACAATGCACAACGCACACGTCATTTGTTGTGCGTCATTTTCTAGCCTCATTGAAGACTGCAGCTCCACCCGCCTTGCTCCCCAGATCTTGCCCCTTGTGACTTTTTCCTGTTTCCGAAGTTAAAACTGAAGCTTAAGTGGTGCTGTTTTGAGACGATTGAGGAGATCCAGACCAAATCGCAGGCAGTGTTGAACACGTTAACAAGCGAAGACTTCCAGCACTAATTCCAGTAGTGGACAAGTTGCTGGAATCGGTGCATTCATGCGGAAGGAGAGTACTTTGAAGGAGATGGTAGTAAATAAGCTGTAAGAACAATTTATTGTGTTTTTTCACATTTCGGGAATTTCTAGGTAGCACCTCGTATGTTGCAAAGTCTCTAGCTCATTTATTAGGACCAGCTACTAATTATAAAATTGTTTTGTTATAGTATTAAAAGAAAACAATTTAAATTTCTTCAAAAGTATGCAAATCGCATCTACAATTACACAGGTCTACAAAATTAAACTTTTTGATAGATGTTTTTATTTTTAAAGCTGATTTTATATAATTTTGGTAGGCTGATTTCAAAAATTCTATGCATTTATTTGTATCACGTAAGGTTTTTTTTGCAAATATTAAATGAAAAAAAAAACGATATCTCTAAAAGAATTTATTTGTTTCTTGAGTAAAAAGGTGGAATACAAGTTAAAAAAGTGGAAAAAATACTTTACTCAGTCTTTTTTAAGTGAAATCTTTGTCCTTTTGCCATAAAGCTGCGTTGTCCGGACATTCGGTTGTATGTTTTTAAGGGCATATCTCGTTTCAACATCCAGCAGTAGTCCGCCATCATCGTTATCCTTCATCTGCCTTGGTATCGCCGTTCCATTTCCTTAATGTCTTGGTGAAACCTCTCTCCCTGTTCTTCGCTAACTGCTCCAAGATTTTCAGGAAAATAGTTCAAGTGTGAAAACAGGAAATGCACTTTCAAACTCATATTACAACTAGACGATGAAAGTGTTGTAACATATTTTGAACAATATTTTCGTAGTTTTCGTCCTTAGAGTTCCCAAGAAACTTATCAATTACTTCTTTAAATGAAACCCAGGCGTTTTTCTCGACATTGGTCATTGTGTTTTGAAAATCCTTGTCTTTGCATAATGTTCTTATCTGCGGCCCAACAAAAATACCTTCTTTTAACTTGGCATCGGATAAGACTAGAAATGTCTCGCATAAATATTTTAAACACTGTCCATTTTTGTCTAGGGCTTTAACAAACTGCTTCATCAAGCCAAGTTTGATATGGAGAGGAGGCAGTAAAACTTTTTTGGGGTCAAACAAGCTATCTCTTAATACATTTTTGCTACCAGGTGTAAGGCTTGTTCTAGAGGGCCATTCTATTTGAGTACAATGTCTATCCCTTGCTCGACTATCCCACTCACAAATAAAGCATGAAAATTTTGTATAACCTCCTTGTTGTCCTAGTAGCATGCACAGCACTTTAAGGTCACCACAAAGCATACACTGATGTTCTTGGTAGTTTATTTTCTTTAAAAGAAGTTCAAAATTTTCATACGTTTCCATTAAATGTACCGAATGGGCAACGGGAACCGAGGCCAGATCGTTACCATTGTGCAATAAAACGCCTTTTAAACTACGCTTACTTGAGTCAATAAACAGGCGCCATTCTTCTTTTACATACGGCACATTTCCTAATTTTGAAATTAAGTCAGGAATATTGTTGCAATACACTAGCGGTCCGTCTTGAGTAAAATATTGACATAACTCTTTTTCGCGATCCCGGTAAAAGCTTGATGTGACGCCAGGTGCCAGTAAATGTTTCTCACGAAGTCGGGAGGCTAACAATTCGGATGCATCCTTTGGAAGGTGCAAATCTCTAATTAAATCATTTAGTTCGCTCTGGTTAAACACTTCGGGCTCTCTGAAATCTGGTGTGAAATCTGAGTCATCTGGGTCGCAATTAGATTCCTCTGATTCTGACGATATGACGTTTTCTGGTGCTTTTGGGGCGGTAGGTATCGGTACATCTGGTCCATGAGGAACTGGTCGAATAGCAGAGTCAAGATTGGGATACACAATTTGTTTCTTATTTTTTCTGTTGAATCCTTGAACATTACACGAACAAAAATAACAATCATCACTGTTATTTCTAGGCTCTCGCCATACCATAGAAGCACCAAAGCTTAAACATTTCTTCCTACCTTTTTGCCAGTTTCTTAATGCTTCAACGCAAACGGAACAAACAGTATGAGGAGCCCAGGACTTGTCTTGGTCGCCAATTTTTACACCAAAATAAGCGTGGTATACATTTTTCACAAACGAAGTTATAGTTTGCCTCTGCTTTACTACGACATAACTACCACAGATATAACAAAAGTTATTCGATTGTTCGAAGATTGTTCACACAATGTCTTCTTTCCATATTTATACGTTCTAGAACACTTAAAATACGCAACAACGAAGACAACAAGCGCGCGGACACAGTAGCACGACGACTAACACAACCAAACTGCACATAAGCAGGTTTCAACGTTGTGTTGACGCTTCTGCGCCGACTCTGTTGCTTTGCTGAGAAATCTAATATTAACCAGTGTTGCCAAATCACATTTAATTTCATAAAAATCAATTCATTTAAAAATCATGCCTAACATGGAACAAACATATTCTTGTCATAGGTATGTATATTAATAAATTAACATTTTTAAGATATAGAGCGCTATAAAAAAATTTACGTGATAGAGCAAAAATATGGCGTTTTTTGGAATAAGGGCCCCCAAACATATACAAATTAGCAAACAGCTTTCAAACATCAAAATCACTGTAGACCTGTGTTATTTAAGCAATATTTGTATAATTTCACCTTCGGCATTCATAATTGTTTTTAATTTTTTGTAGCATTTTGTATATGCATGTCTTGATGCTTTTGCATATTTCTTTTATTATAAAATAGAAATCTGAATTCTATATGATATGTTGTTAAATGTATTGTATGTACGTGTACTAGAGTATATCCATTAATTCAGAGATATCTTTGTAAATGCTTACTATAATCATTTAAATTGTAATAACGATAACAATATTATCGCACCAACAAAGTATCCTGCCTGTAATAGTGGAATGTCACTCCTGGTACGAAGCAACTCGTCTATCTTGAACAAAAAAGAAAAATAGCGTCGTATTGACGTACATACACGCATAAGTATCTTTTCCGTTCACAAATTACTCATATACATAAATCATGCTATTTTTGATTAGTTTTCTAGAAAATTGATATGGCTTGCTTGGCGTCTAATCTTAACGAAACAACTATTACGGAATTATGTATTCATATTGTCTTTAACATAACACCTTGCAGAACTATTTGACATACGCCTTACAAGGTCAAGTTCAATAGATGTGAAATGATAATGTGTTTGCCTGTTAACTGTTTAATTTTTATTTTTATACAGTACAATATCATAAATTATATATAAAGTAAATGTAGTAAATTATTTCCAGAACAAAGTTCACAGAGAAACTGCTGTCGTATACACACTATGTGCTATAAATTAGGGATTGCTGGAAGATTATCAGGAAAAATACACTAATCTCTCTGTCTTGTTTAATGCTATTAATAATTATTTTGCTTTGTTTTCTTTCGTAATTTTGTATATCATCATTATTTTTTTATAAATTATTTAGAACATAGAAAATAATTTTTTCTTGTTAAATTATCGTTTATTTTAAATAAGTTGACACGCAAGACAAAACCAAATAAAAGAAATAACACAAGGATCTACTTGAAAATATGATTGTCTTATCGATAGAAATCGTCAGGGAGAAGTTTGCAACTAGTCCAGGGAGACGGCGTGTCGGCCAGTCTAAAAATTTTCCGTTCCAAACCCACCAAACTATATCACGATCTTATTTAGGTGTAGATCAATCTTTGGGGATATTAATGGTGGATCGTTTTCCAAATTCCATGATTTTTTGCATTAACGTTACAGAAGCCTGCAGAACCTAAACACTGCACAGCTTCTGTAAATGATCAAAACGATATTGTTTGATTTGTTCAATATATTTGCCATCTGTCAAGTAATGTAAAATTTGTTTTCAACTACAGCCATTATTTATTCTTGTTCAACGGTAGGTCTTCCTAATTGCGCAGTCTTCAGGGCAGAAATTGTGTAACTTTAAATCTAACAAATCACTTGCGAAAAGACGATTCCGCTATGCCACCATTTGTTTTTCTGGTCATTTGCATTGCATTTTCCCGGTAATAAAACGTATTTTTTTTTAATACGAAAATTAAGTTTAACTATCAAGCCGTTTATACACGAAACACATTTGCACGATACAGTGAAATTTTTTAAGCTGTCAACTATTACATTATTTATACCTATGATGCATTTGTAGAATCTATAACATCTTCGGACACGTTCAAATATATTATACTAATAACTACGAATTTTATGGCCAACCTCCTGATGTCACGTTTCCCGCTACCAAAGCTTTAGCAGTAATCATTTCCTCAACATCAATCCCTTTACTTACATAGGGATTTTTAGTATTTATTTGCTTTACTCGTGACGTTTTATTTAAATAATATTAAATACAATATGCCTATTAATTTATAGTACTGAAACGGTAGGCGTTCTAGTGGTTAAACCCTTAACAATTGACACTATTATTTAACGTTTATTGACGTTGGGTTTTGGTTAGATGTACTGATATGTTTGCAAGTTTGTAAATAATGCTATTTACTGAAGAAGCAGTCTTTTTAATTGAGCATTGTTTTCACTCACACGGTTTAGGTAGACAAAATGGTCCAAGTATTAAATTCGTCCGCGATCAATTTTCGCAGCATTTTAATAAACAGGCACCATAATGCTATTCTATTGAACATTATAACCAAATTTAGAAGAACTGGAAGTGTGCTACACCAAGGAAAAGGTAAAACTGGACGAAGAAAAACAGTGAATAGAAACGAAAATCGCAAACGAGTATTCAATCAAATTATGGACTCACCACGTCGTAGTCAACGGAGATCTGCTGCAAAATTTAATATGAACAGGATGACTCTTCAGAAGATATTGAAACAATTTAATGCCTATTCATACGTTATTCAGGCGACCCACCAATTGAGAATGGGTGATTATGTTGCAAGTCGTGAATACTGTGTCAGAATCCTTGCTCTGCAATATGATAATTCCAATTTCATCAGTAACATCTGGTACAGTGACTCATATCATTTTCATTTGTCGGTTCATGTAAATAGGCGTAGCAATTGATTTTTAGGTTTCCAACGACCAGAAGAGGTGCAAGAAATACCGTTGTATAGTGGAAAAGTGACCGTCTGGTATGCAGTTTCCGGATGAGGAATTATTGGACCTTACTTCATTGAGGGAAACGGACGTCCAGTATCTGTTAATCAAGAACTATATATTGCTCAGGTTCTCACACCTTGTTGGTTGTGGTCAGGTTGTTTGTAGATGACCTTCGGAGGTTTTGCAGATCAAGAAACATACCCTTTGGTAGCCAGTTTTTTCAGCAAGATGGGGCAGCGTGCCCCAGGAGACGTTTGGAAATGATGTAATTTCACGTTTCACCGATTTTTCTTTTCCACCTCAACTCCCCGACATAACATCATTGAATGCATATGTTTTGGGTACGTTGAAACTATGGGTTTTCCGAGATAACCCTCCGTCTGCAATACAACAGTTAAAAGATAAAATTACAGAAGCGATACGACAGATGCAACAGCGCCAACAGCCTCTATTTTCTGATATGGTCACAAATATGCAAGAACGATACAAACTGTGCATTCAACGTAATGGAGGTCACTTGGAAGATGTTATTCGTAGCGCTAATACTTAAGAGTTAATTTATTATTACATATTATTTTAAGTGAATAAAGTTTGAAAGTTTCAGTACTATAAATTAACAGCAATACTGTATAGTAGTTAATAGTATCAACGAGTATATAGTTAGACGATATTCGTGTTCATGTGAATCATGTGGCTTTAAAGTTATGTAATGTTTAACAGTAAACAGTTCGTAGTGATCAAAATTAAAGTTTCCGGAATTGATAACATTTAAAAAAATTTAATCAATGCCGAGTTTGTGAACCTGCATTCCTTAGTTTATTGGTTCTTTATTTAGATTTGATTTAATAGTAACGTATTATATGCAATATTATTTACACAATACTTATCACTCTTATCAGTTTTTGATGTGTATGTTGATGTAAAATATATTTTACATGTTTTCATTTTCTCTATTATAATGCTATAAACAGTATTGCTATTGCTAATTAAATATTTGAACAAGGATATGGAAAATATTTTCAAACATTCCACAATATGCATTTAGAATTATGTACTACTATTGTTTTAAAATACGTAATACAAACTCTTTTATTTTTGCCTCTCCTATAATAATTGCTTTGAAATGAGCTGAATTAAATCTACTGCTAAAAATGGTCTCCCATTTAAAAATCTAAAAATAAAAAATCTAAATATTGTCATTTAGCTGTCAGTCTGTTTTCATAAATTTCGTTCAATAATATATAATAAATTGAAATATGCAGATGTTCTGACTTGTTAAAGAAACATTTTTGCATAGATATTTTTAAATAAATGATTTTGAAATGAATACACTAATAAAAAGTAACACTACGAGGGACACCTTTTATATTTTTACAATCGACCACTAGATGGTGCTTTTGACATATGTAATCACTAGATTCTTAAAGTTTGACATCTGTCAATGAGAAATTCGCGAAAGCTTAGAAATTGAGTCAGTAGTTTGTTGACAGTGGCAGTTTTAAGACAGTGAGTTTGTAAAATAATGGAGATTACTCGTGAAGGTTTTCGTTGGATGATTTTTTACGATTATAAAAAAGGCCTAACTCCACAGAAATGCATTATATCGCTTCAGTCAACTTTTGGTAATGAAGCACCATCAGAGAAGACAGTTTACAATTGATTTGCAGAATTTCTTCATGGTCGTGCCTCAGTGAGTGATGAATCACGTAAAGGTTGACCAAAAACTGTTGTGATTCCAAAAAACATCGATGCTGTGCGGAAAATGATAGAACACGATCGACATGTGACTTACAGTGAGGTAGAGGCATCTCTTGGCATATCGCAGACTGCAAATTATTCGATTTTACATGAACATTTATTTATAAAAAAAATATGTTCCAGATTGATTCCACATAACTTGACCGAAGCACAGAAAGCAGCTCATATCAATTGGTGCAATGAGATGCGCAAAAAATTCGACGTCGCAAAATCCGTATACAACATCGCCAAACGTGACGAAACATGGATATATGCGTATGAGCCGGAAACCAAGCAACAATCTACTGTATGGGTGTTCCAAGACGAACCGAACCCCACAATAGTTGTACGTGCAAGGAGCACTTTCAAGAAAATGATCGCTTGTTTCTTCGGCTGAACAGGACACATCGCAACAATTCCTTTAGAGGACCGAAAAACTGTTAACGTTGAATGGTATACAGTAATTTGTTTGCCAAAAGTTATGGACGAAATCAGGAAGAACAATCGAAAACGTCGCATTATTGAAGGACTATTTGAAGGAGAAAAGTGTTGAAATAATGTCTCATTGTCCATATTCACCTGACATGTCGCCGAATGATTTCTTTTTGTTCCCAACTGTGAAACAAAAATGCGCGGACAGCGATTTTCAACACCTCAAGAAGCAATCGAAGCCTTTGAAAACCATGTTGCTGAGTTACAACCTTCAGAGTGGAAAAAATGTTTTGAGAACCAGTACGCATGCAAAAGTGTATAGACCATAAAGGCGAATATTATGAAAAACAATAAAATAGTTTGTTCCCAAAAATTTTGTTTTCTTCCAAGATTTTGTAAAAATATAAAAGGGGCCACCTTTTATATTTTTACGTATAGCCCGTTATCGTAACATTACAACATATACTTTACAACAATACCGATGGGATAAACATTGATTTTAACAAAAATATGTTGGCTTTTGTTAACTTGTGCTTCATACTTCAAGAATTGATACATTATGGGTCATGGATATCAATATTCTCCTGATATCGTAGTCTTCAACACAAAACTCAAATTCCACAAAATATTCTTAACTCAAAAACGATTAAAAAAAACTCAATGAATTATTAAAGGCTGGATTTAGATATTTATGAATCAATTTCTCTGTACTATAAAATTTAAAGTAATACACAATAAATTCACTAGAGTTTCAATGATGTTACGTCATTTACTTAAATTAAAGTTTGGGTCTATACAACCTGTCCTTGAAATAAAGAGACAACGTACTCCAATATATTTACGTATAAAACCATCTGTTTATACATTCACGTGAATTATTAAAAATTTCATGCTTATTATGTGAATGTTTTTTTTTTACTAGAAGTAACAGATAGTATAAAATATTAATATGGATTCAAAATATCTATTAAAAAGAAGGCTATTTCATTTACACGCAAACACATGCTGCAATGTTTATGTTTATAAAAACTCCAGAAATTAACATCACTTAAACAGCTTTGCATGGTGAGGGTTCGATAACCTGGTACGAAAAGTCAGCTGTTAATAATTTAAACTTGCATGTTAATTTTTAAAAGAAGATGTAAGATGGGGCATTTCACGTCCAATTTGTCCAATTTGATAACAACTATTTACCTTTAATCGAAGACGTGAATCTAAATTATCGAACATACACAGGTACACATGTAACGATCGACAACTGACTGAATCGGAGACGATACTTAAAGCGAGGACGACAATAACAAAAGTACTGTCGGTTAGCTTTAAGATATCGTTTCCGATACTCTTTATAATATAATCGGTTGCCCAGTGGCGTGACAAATATATTTCAAATATCGTTGTCATTTTTTTCTCGCTTATGACAGAGAATTTTTGGAAAATATTTTGAATTTATATTCTATATAATTACATCTTTCCCTGGTGTAATATTTTCCTCTTATAAAGTTATTTTTCGGTGATTACGTTCGCTTTAGAGCCTCAGCTGAAGCGGAAGACAATATTTTACATGTCTATTTTAATGCCACTGGAATTGTACCAAGTGACATAAATTAAAATTTAAAAGGGCACATTTATATGTATATTTTTAATAATTTGTTTGACTTCTATTTTAGTCAATTATTTTTAACCTACTCATTATAAGTCATTTTATAAATGACAGGCCGACGAGATCCATACTAAATAACAAACGGATAAGGTCACGGGTCTATTATACTATTAAAAAGGATGGATATACGACTGCTTTTCTGGTGACTGCCGCAGCATTGGTCTGCAAACAATTTAATATTTGCGCCCGTACCCCAAACCCCAAAAACTAAATATAGTGTTGCGGCGTTGTTGCTTTAACCGAACGGCTCGGCGCAATTAAAACAACACTCGTAAACAAATCAATCTGAGCGAGACAGATCGCGGGCGGCTGTCGCCGGCAAATTCAATTGTCTGCCTGCGTTCTCTTTTGTTCACTTGTTTGCATACGCGCGTCGTTTATTCTCTCGTGGTCTTTTTTATTTAATTTTTCGCGCCGTCGAAATTCGTGATTAAAATCAATGCAGGTTCTGTCATTTAGTAAGAAATAATTAAAAAACTAATATGCAATTTATATATGTATACAGTAATAAATGACAGTGTTTTCCATAAATTCATTAGTTAAATTAACGTTGATGGGCTAGAATCTGTAAGGTAAAAAGTGCGTTTTATTTTCCAGTTGATTTATAAGTACCAAGAACATTATCTTTAAAATTCTGAAATTCCCAAAACATTAGCATATCCCTTGACCGGCAAAACAAAACCTTCAGATATTCAGATATTTATTAAAGCCCCACAAATTTCGTTTTTTTTTTATCTAAACAAGGAATTAAACTGTCATTGTTAAATTTTCGTATAGATTAGCCTAAAGTAAAAAATTACACTCTTTTTAATGTTAACGTATAGAGCTTTTTTATAAAAGTTGTCTACAAAATGTTTGAAATCCACATAATAAACTAGTGGGCGTTTCTTAGTTTTTATTTATGAAAAAATCTAAGTAGGCATAATACTCTGTTGTTTGTGGACGCAAGTTTGACAGTAACAACAATTTTCACGCTTTTAACTAGTGTACACGTTGGACAAATTATTCCATTAATAGTCGTAGTCAGCGATATATGTCCCGTAGATTAGGAATTTATATACGGAAGCGAAAGTTGTACATTGACGAAACGAATGGAAAACAAAATACAAGCAATGGAGATGAGGTTTTTAAGAGGAATAATGGGAATTACTAAGAGAGACAGAGTAAGAAATAGCAAAATAAGGGAAGAACTTAAAGTACGGACGCTGAAGGAAGATATACAACGAAATCAATTAAGATGGTTTGGACACTTGACAAGAATGGGAGAGGAGAGAACAGTAAGAAAAGTATGGCAAGCAAGAAGATATCAGAGAAGACCAAGAGGTAGACCTAGGAATTCGTGGGACAGCCAAGTGGAAGACATATTGAGAGCCAAGGGAATGTCAGGGAGAGAGGCGAAAAGAATGGCAATCAACAAGAAAGAATGGGCAAGGATGATATACGGAACGAAATTAGAATAAAATAATAATGATAGAGTCTGATAGGCTGCACTTACTGATCTCATGTACTGTAACTTTAAGGAATTGTTTGATTTTTGTATTTAACCTTAACACCTAACGGTAAATAAGGTATTGATGATACCGCGATATCATAAAGTTTCTGGGTCAACGGTGGCCATGGGGTGAAAAACGTCTGTCTTAATTTATATCATTCTTTTGAGAAAAATCTCATAAAATTTTCAGGTTAAGTGTCATGCTGACGTTAAAATTTGTCAATATATTAATCTTAATGTCAGTATGACACATAACCTGAAAATTTTATCAGATTTTTCTCAAAAGGATGATATAAATTAAGACAGACTTTTTCACCCCATGGCTACCGTTGACCCAGAAACTTTATGATATCGCGGTATATATATATATATATATATATATATATATATATATATATATATATATATATATATATATATATAGATTAGGAATACCCCGCACTATCGTTTAGGATGCTTGGAATCGGTTTCTAGAGACTGGCGCGTTCGAAAGGCGAGAGGGATCTGAAAGGCGAAGAGTAGCAAGTGCAGTTGATGATCGTTTTATTGTATTGAATACATTAAGGGATCGCAAAATAACAGCAGTTCAACTTCAACTACGGGTTGAAATAAGTGAAAGGACAATTAGGCGAAGATTTGAGAAAAGTGGTCTGACTTTACGAAGACCGGGTACAATACCAAAATTGTTATCTAGACAGCGAAGAGCACGTCTTCTAATTTGTATAATTATATGCGAATTGGAGTCTTTAGCAACGGGGTGAAGTTCTATTTACAAATGAGTCTTGAGAAAACGAAATGAGCGACATCTCTGAACGGGGTGAACATTTTTGCATGGTGATTCTGTTATGGCATGAGCAGGTATTTCCACAGAACCATGTACAGAGCTCAAATTTGTAGACTTTAAACGCTCACAGGTACGTGGAAGATATTCTGCAAGAAGGTTTTGTCCCATTTTCTCATTTTATTGGAGATGGGTTTGTTTTGATGCAGGACAATATGGCAAGAGATGTCACTGAGTACCTTAATGAAGTTGGAATTGGTAGACTTGATTGGTCAGCTTGCAGTCCGGATCTTAATCCGATAGAACACCTTTGGGATGAACTCTAGAGGCATATTCGTCGTCGTCTACCAATGCCAGGAACTTCGCAAGAGCTATGATTAACGCTTTTAGAAGAATTCGAAGCAATCGCTCAAATTTGGTAAATTAAATGCCAAAACGACTGAACAGTGAAATCCGGGCTCGAGATCGAGAAGGGCATACAAATTAACATCAATTTAAAGTTGATTTGCAGCTCTCATCTTCAATTTTTATAATTTAAGTAAAATTTAATTTTTCACTATTTCTGTTATATATATTAACTTTTGTTCTTATATTGTCTCTTTTCTCCATTCCGTGCGTTTCTCATTGGGAATGTGCAATCTTCAACAAAATTTAAACTTCTTAAGTAATTAATAAACGTGTAGGCGTTTTCGTGAAATTTTTAAGGTCGACGTTTTTCTTTTTGCTGGTCAGTGTGGTTTGATGTTCACTGGTGTTAAATATTTGGTTCAAACACTGTCCAGGAAATTGCTGGTAGAAAAACTTGCACTCTTTCATGTTAACATAAAATTATTAGTCATTTTTAGAATTTTATAGAATGGCATGGCAGTTTGGTATAAATGATACACAAAACAGTCTGTGTTTCGTAGGAATTTTTTAAAATTTTACCCTGCTACTAAGTGTAAATGAATAATTTTGAACATCGTGTAGTGATTAAGTATCTTTTAAAGAAAGGCATGTCCTTTACCGAAATCTATGATGATATGCGAGATACTCTGAGTGAGGGTTGTCCTTCGTATACAACCGTCAGGAAATGGGAAAGTGAATTTAAGCGTGGCAGGAGCAGTTTAGAAAATTATTCCCGCCGAGGACGGCCGAAAACGGCTACATGTCCAGAAATGGTGAATAAAGTCCATGATTTGCCGCTAAGTGACCGACGATTGAAAGCGTTAGAAATAGCAGAGGCAGTGGGCATTTCAAAGGAACGGCTGCTTTATATTTTGCACGAAGATTATGATATGAGAAAGGTTTTTGCAAGCTTACAGACCACGGAACAAAGACGAGTTCGCTGTCTAATATCTATCAATAATTTAGAAACATTTAATGCAACACAATATAGATTTTTGCGGCAATTTGTTACTTGTGACGAAACATGGATTCATTATTATCCAACCGAATCTAAACAACAGTCAAAGATGTAGACCAAACGTGGAGAACTAACTCCAAAGAAGGTCAAGACAGTTTTATCGGCGTCAAAGGTGTGATGACATCGGTATTTTGAGACGCAAAAGGAATATTGTTGGTAGAGTATCTTCAAAAGGGCGAGACCGTAAACGGCGAATATTACGCAAATCTTCTACATCGTTTGAAGGTAGCTATCCCTGATAAGTGTCCAGAAATTACTAAGTAGTGAGTGCTCTTTCACCATGATAATGTACCTGTGCATTCCAGTACACTTACTGCAAAAAAATTGAAGAATTTAGGTTAGAATTAGTACCGCACCCACCATTTTCGCCAGATCTAGCACCACCTGACTTTCATCTATTCCCTAAATGAAAAGATTTTCTCGGAGGCAATAAATTCTGCTCAAATAAAGAGCCCAGCTTCAATAGCGGACGATTATTTTGCGGGATTAGAAAAAAAATCACTTTCGAGATGGAATAAAGAAGCTGTATCTGTGTTCAGATGGACTAAATGCATCGAGTTAAGAGGAGATTATATAGAAAAATAAAATTTGTTTATTTAAATTATGTCTTTGTTTATGTACGATTCCATAAATTAATCAACCTGCGCACGTATATGTTCAAGTATGCTCTTATTATTATTCAATGTTTTTGTTGCAACATTTTTTAGTTTTGAGATTGATTACACGACTCTACAAAAAATTTTCGTTCTTTGTCCTAAAGTTTATTTTATGATTTTGCGGTTAATTATGTACAAAAACGAAAAGAAAATAGCTTTTTTTGGTATAAAGTTTGCTTTTGTGATAGTTATAGTAATAATACTCATTTTCGATTTTTTTAAAAAATTTTAATTAATTTTAATACATTCAAAAATACCGCGCGATCAGAGTGGGGTTTTCACATAGTGCCGCTAGATGGCACTCGAGTGATAAACAACGATCAGGTGTTTTGTACAAGTCTAGAAAAACTTAAAATGTCGTCGCGAAAGTGTAAATATGTTGCTGATGCATTTTGTTATATATGTGGTCAATTTATTAAAGTTCGAGACGTAAAATACGAACTAATGACATCTGACGTTCTCTGTGAAGCCTACGAAGCATATTTTGCCTGTCCTGTTCGGCATAAAGACTAGGCATGAGCTTTACATGTTGCTTGTAGTTATTGTAAAAGATGTTTGGAAGGTAAGCAATTTTTAATTAAGCGGTGAATCAAATATAATGGACATATTAATTTTTATTTCTACATTTTAGGTTGGTATCGAGGTGAGAAGAGGTCCATGAAATTTGCAATACCAAGGATCTGGCGACAACCAAAAGACCACGTCAATGACTGCTACTTTTGCATTGTGAATCCGAGTAAAAGACGTAGAGGTAAAAATGCAAAACCTATCGAATATCCTGACCTTGAATCTTAATCTTCTTCTGCTCCAATTGCACACGACCTGACACGACCAGTACCTGAGCCACCGAAAAAATTATCGCAGAAAAGTAGCTCATCTCTTAGTTCTAATAAAAGTAATTCCGATAAGGAGTTTTCACTTACACCAGAACAACCAAAACACCATCTTATTACTACAGAAGATTTTAACGACTTGATAAGAGATTTAAATTTGCCAAAAAATAAAGCAGAGCTTTTAGGCTCTCGCTTAAAACAGTGGAATTTGCTTGATGATGTTAATATCATTTTGTAATTTATTTTTATAGTAAACTTAATAAAAATAATAAACATATTTGAATGGTTTCATCTTCAATTAAACATTAAAACCACAGATTTTGAAAAATATCGTTCAATCGGTCTCCTAAATACAAAAGCAAACTTTTTCATGTCATATATTTTTTTTCGTCTAATTACGACCTAAAATATCGAAATTTTATGCTTTAAAGTCAAAGTCAAATTTTGGGGCACAGGTAATTTGCACGCTATTGAATCCGCTTGAGCTTTACTTATAAATCCGGCGCCCTAATCCCACATGTAAAATGCACTCTTGCACTCTAATCATTTGCATACTCATTATCCGTAAGCGGAGAGATACAGAGACATACCTTCTTAAAAGTTATATCTTACCATAGTGCTCCCAAAAGGATAACTACATGATAATTTCTATGTATCATAGTATTTCACACATCTATTGTATGTATTTTGTAATAAACTATATTCCTTTTTTTTCTGTAAAATTTAGTGACTATATTTTTATATATGTATTTTTATGATAAAGGTAAAGAAAATACACACTTGGTTATTTGTTTCACTGCAATTTTATTTACAAAATACGGACAAATTTGTTTCGAACTTCACAGTTCATTCTCAACTGAACAAGAAAGGTTTACTTAACTACTTAACTTAATTAAGTAAACCTTTCTTGTTGAGTTGAGAATGAACTGTGAAGTTCGAAACAAATTTGTCCGTATTTTGTAAATAAAATTGCAGTGAAACAAATAACCAAGTGTGTATTTTCTTTACCTTTATCATTTAATATGTTTCACCAAGTGCCTAGCGAGACCTCAATCAATTATATGTATTTTTATGTTGGATTTTTAACTATATGTATAGGAATAAAATATGATAGAAAATTCATTCATGTTTAGAGTGCAATTTACCGGTCAAAATAATGGGCAATGAAGAAACCGGAGTGCAAAATACCTGTAGGATTACATTGACCTGGGGGTTTGGCGTGCAATTTACGTATACCCAAATTTTGTGTTGACCCGTGTTATTAATGTAAGTTGAGGGTATAACTGTAAGAGATGCTTATAAAAGTTTCATATATATGAGCTTTTGATATAAATGCTTGTATGCATATATTAACAACTTGTTTTAATGTAGTATTGCCTCTACTATAATTATAAACCAGATTTTTTTTTAATAAAATGTTAATAAAAGAAATAAATAAAATTTGAAACCGGAATTTTGTAAAGTTATCTATCGCATTATATTTCAAATTTTATTTTAACATAACGTTTATCTTCAATTTGTTGTTTATCGGTAGGAAATGCAACAATAATATATACTGTATATTGCGGTCTACGGCTTACTGACCTGTCTAACCGGCTAAAAGTATGCTGTGTTAACGTTTAGTGAACTTTCCTTGTATAACTTTGTGCGGCTGTTTTCTGAAAAACGCTTCGTCTTTTTTCGTCTTTGTTCTTTTGTTTTTGTCGATGGTATTTGAACGACAGTTGACGAGTTTAAATTAAGGGCCTCTTCGCATTCGATGGACAACATCGGTGTTGAAATGTAAACCAGCCCCATCGACTGTCTGGCATTATGTAATAATCTTCGCGCTAGTAGAACATCGATCGATCCGTGCTTAAAAAGTACTTTGTCGAAAGGTAGACAAGGATGGCGTGTTTAATTTGAATCCGGTCGACGAACGAGCGTTTCCTCACGCATTCTATGAAATATTTGTTGAAATATTTTTTCGTACTAATTTTATTTGGTAATTAATCGATGTAACCTTCTAAATTTACCGATAGGATAATTGTAAGATTGTTTGTTTTCAATGTCCTTGGTTTGTTTCTCTTTTATATGCACGCAGTATTTACTCTGTTTTTGATTGTGGATAACGTGTATGATATGTATATACAGTGTCAGTCACAAGTAAGGGAACAACTAATAAAAATAATCTATATTTACATCCCATCAGCTAATCAACATTCAAATAAAGATGGAGTGAAGTATACTGTTACTATATATAAATTGGAAATAAGAAATAGAAATAACTAAAGTAAATTATACTAATGGTTAGAGAGGTTCATTCGAGTAATATCCCATTGGCGCAACGTCCCATGAGCGAAGTGCGTTCAATGTTGTCCGGCGGCGACTGACAAAACATATACAAGGTGTAAACGAAGTATGCCTACATACTTTAATATATAATAGTATATATGTAAAATTGGATAAATGCCTGTTTGTTGAATCGGCAACGCATAGATATATAACACTGGCCTACAACCATTTTGGTGCTGGAGATTTTAGACCCGATTTTAAGTATGTCTTACATGGCGATATCAAAAATGTTACCCGTTTTCTTCTGTCAGCTCTAGTTTCCGAGAAAAAAAAAACAATTCACGAAAAAATATACATTTTATTGACATTAAACATCAAGAAATTGTCTTTTGAGTGATTTTCTAGAATGAAACTGACTTGGGCAATCTCGCATGATTCCCCAGCAATAGTCAGCCATCATATGACTGTCCCGTCCCACCTTCCTTGGTATCTATTCTCCATTGTTTTTAGGTCTTGGTGGAAACATTCCCCTTGTTCTTCGCTTAGATCTCCTAAATTGTGTTGGAAATGATGTAGATGACTATTGAGATAGTGTAATTTTATACTCATATTACAGCCTAAATCTTTGAATCGCACCAGCATTTCCTCTACTAGTTCTACATAGTTGTCAGCCTTATGATTTCCGAGGAAATTTTGTGCAACTGCTACAAAAGATTGCCAGGCAAGCCTCTCCACATCATTCATACAAGTCTCAAAATTAGTTGTGTTTTCATCAATTTACGTATTTGAGGTCCATCAAAGATACCTGTTTTTAGTTTTTCAGTATTTAAACCAGGAAATTTGTGAGAAATAAACTGGAAACATTGACCATTTCTATCGAGAGCCTTAACAAATTGCTTCATTAGCCCTAATTTTTTATTGGGTCTGATGACCCAATAAAAAATTAACCATCTTCAAGTCGACGCAGATCACCCACCCAGTTATGTTCAATATATTTTATTTTTTGTAAAAGATTTGAAATTACCTCATATTCTTCTTTTACACATGTTGAGTGAGCAATTGGAACGGGAGCATATTTATTTCCATTATGTAGAAGAACTGCTTTTAGACTTCGTTTACTACTGTCAATAAAGAGACGCCATTCATTGGGCTGATAGATCGTTAAACCCATGAAAGCCAGCAAACCACTCACATTACAGCAATACACAAAATTTTCATCAGATGAAAAAAACTTCAATAACTTTCCCTCTCTCGTGCGATATGTAGACACTCGAACATCTGAGGAAAGACAATTTTTTTCTTTTAATCTTGACGCTAGTAACTAAGCACGTTCCTTCGAAAGATCTAAGTCTCTGATGAGGTCACTAAGCTCATTCTGCGAAAATGGCCTAGGATCTGATGTTATTCCGCAGTATTGAAAGTCATCATCTACTTGGGAAGAAATAGGTATTTCAGCTTCATCCTCCTGAGATTGCTGCACTACCTGGTGAAAAGTTGGTATTGGAACATTTTCTGAATGAGGAACAGGTCTTTGTACTGAAGAAATATTGGGGTATTTCCATTTATGGCGATTGTTTTTGTTGATGCCCACTATATTAATCATACAAAAGTAACAGTCGTCATAATGATTTTTTTGTTCTCGCCATATCATAGGCACTCCAAACTTCAAAGACTTACGTTTCCCTCTCTCCCATTGTCGCAAATGTTCAACGCATATTTTACAAACACTATGAGGCACCCACACTTTATCTTGGTGTAGAATTTCAATACTGAAGTAAGCAAAATACAAACGACGCACTGTGTTTGTAATCGATTTACGCTGATTTTTCAGTATGTATTCACCACAAACATAACAAAATATATCAGGATCGTTAACACAACGTCTGGACGTACTACCCATAATGAAATAGTAACACAAACTTTATCGATGATATTGTAATAATGACTAGTTACGAATAAGACCATAACAAGACCGACAACAATTCACAATGAGGGTAATAGGTAAACTAGAGCTGATGAGTTAAAATGACGTATGTCAATATACTGTACATTACCTACTTTATCGACTATTCAAACAAACAGAGATGCACCAAAAAAAAAATTTTTTTTTTGTAGGCCTGTGTAATTGCTATTTATTTAGAGTTAATCTGAATACAGATACAGATCCGTACAGTAGAACTACGATTATCCGTGGGCGAATTATACGTGGAGCGGTTTATCCGTGCATAGGAGCATTTACTTATCCGTGCGGTGGATTATCCGTGGTGAAACGAAAGTTGGTCGTATTCGTAATTTGTACAGCGTTAGTGCATTGTGCGCAACTCTAATTCGGTGAATTCCCTAAATATGAATTCGGGAGTAAACGCTCTAGATATACTATACACGTGAAACCAACTTTGTTCCCGGTTCGTAACGCGACAACAAGAATGTCAAATATTCGAAAACGTAACGTGCTAACTATTAAACAAAAACTTGAAATTGTGAAAAAAACATAAGAGTGGGGTTAGTGTATCACAGTTAGCAAACAGTTATGACATAGGACAGCAAACTGTACGCGATATAGTAAAAAACAAAGACAAATTAAAGCAATTTATTTCAAAAGAAGATAGTGAAATATTATTGACTAATTGCAAAACAACAAAAAATTCTAAATATCAACAACTTGACGAAGCTATGTCCTTATGGTTTTTACAAAAAAAGAGCAGAAGGAATGCCTATATCGGGACCAATGTGCACTCGCAAAGCCCAATATTTTCATCAGCAGCTTAAAATTGAAGTTGAATTTAGTGCATCAAATGCCTGACTATATCGGTTCAAGAAGCGACACGGGATACGAGAAGTGGCTATTCAAGGGGAAAAGTTAAGTGCAAATACCATTGCAATGGTAGAATTTCGTTATAAGTTAGAGAATATCAAACATGAGAATAATTTTACGGCTGATCAAATATATAATGCGGATGAGACTGGATTATATTGGAGAGCAATGCCTTCAAGAACTCTCGTAGGCGAAGACGAAACAAGTACTTTTGGTTTCAAGGCAAACAAAGACCGGATAACTGTATTGTGTTGTGCTAATGCATCCGGTAGACATAAATTAAAATTAACAGTAATTGGTAAATCCAAACGGCCAAGAGCTTTTGTATATACAAACATATCTTCACTTCCAGTACACCATTAAAATCAACATGCTGGATTGATGAACCGAGACATCTTTCAACACTGGTTTTTTCAGAAATTCATACCCGAAGTTAAACGATTCCTTAGTGAAAATAACTTACCGCCAAAAGCATTATTGCTACTTGATAATGCGCCTTCACATCCAACGCAGTCCGTTTTAAAGTCAGAGGATGGAAATATATTTGTTTTACTTTTTCCACCGAACGTAACAGCAGTTGTGCAGCCAATTGATCAAGGCGCAATTGAAGCAATGAAAAGATACTACAGAAAAAACCTCATGTCAAATTTAGTGCAGCGAAATATTGATCTGTTATCGTTTTGGAAATCTCTAAATATAAAAGATGCAATTTATGGGATCGTAAGCGGTTGGAATTTAGTGAAAAATATAGCAATAAAGCAAGCATTTTCGAAGATAATGACTTTAGAGGAAGAAGAAGAAGAGGGGGATGTGAGACTTGATAACTTGGAACGTGAGACTGATTTATGAGCAACAGCTAGTAGTGTACATAAATGTAACATAAAATCCTTAAACAACTTAGGAGAAACTGAAATTAATGAATGGTTCAATTGTGACACTTCCGATCAAGGACATCAAACATTTGCAGATTGATAGATATAAAGTAGGGACGCGATAGCTAGCGTTGCACGTCATCAATGAAGTATACATGATGTCATATCTATATTAGCCCATTTGAAAACATTTTAAATGCAATATGTATTAAAAAGTCGTTAGTTTATTTGTTTTACATATATTAGCACTACTTGGTTATAATTTATTACATTTTTGATAAAACAACACATGTTTCGAGTTGATTATGATTTTACAGTTTGTGAATATTTTTAACGAGGTGAATACAAGTATGCGACGTAGCCGATATCAATTCATCAGTCATTGTCAATCTTGTTATTGTGTGTCACCTAACCTGTACTTTTTCTTCCCTGTTGTATTTCGTGTTTTTTTGCCTCCGTTTATTTGTCTGATATTTAAAAACAGTTTTTTTAAAATTATAGGTGCGTATTATTATTATCGCAATGCCTAAATCCTTTTGTAAGCAATCGAAGCAATTAATTGCTTCACTAATAACCTTTTTTTTCAATTATTTATGTAAAATTAAATAATTGAATATAACTTTATAATTTTGGATAAATTATTTGGTTTGATTTATTTTCAGTATATTTACTGTGGAATAAAATACTCACTACTCCCAAAACATCTATTATTTTATTAATGTTTTAATTCAAACAATATGTTCAGTTGGCATACACATTTATCGTAGATTATAAAATGTCACAAAGGGAGGAATATTCCTATTGAAATATAGTGTTGAAATATTGTATCTTTAACATCCTTACAAAGAAGAAATAGTGTGGCGACAATTCATTCACAATTATGCCTTATTGTTAATAATAAAATTTACATGCCCACCAGTTTTAAGATATACAAATCTATTAATGCTTGCTTCCACCTCTGTATGTTGATTAAAGAAACGTACGTATACACATTTCATTTACCAATCTAGAAATATTTAAAAGCGCGAGGAACTTTTAACATGCCCACGTTTCTCTATAAGAAAGGTGTCTCCGTTTCTGTATGGACACCCGTTTATGGTAATGTTGCTAACGTTTCCATTCCGTTGCATTGTTGATTGCAGTGTTGGTATTTTAAAATTTCCGATTCTCTACCACACCTCCTGTTGATCTAATCGACCTGCAGTTACATTCGTGTTGTATGCATATACCATCGGTCGAGAACAAATTCTTTGCAACTAATAATTTGTATTAATTATATAGGAGTAGGGTATGCTATTATTCACTACAATATATGTTCATTAAGATATGTAAATGTACGATGTTGAATTGACAAAGTATGAGAATGAATTCGAGACACATTGTCATTTCGTATACTAAATTTATTTTCTATATTATCTCTACTTATAGGTTTGAATTAGATTTACTTCAATCTTGTTATGGTGACTGCTACTTTTAAATGAGTTTTTTCGGTTAATCAATTTTTAAGCACTACTAGGGATGTTAGTGTTGCATATAGCCATAAAATCAAACAGTGGATCGACTCAAAGAGCTTTATTGCTTTTCAAAATATTTTCCACAAAAATTGATACACATCTGCATTCGTTCAAACCAATTGTTGTTAATTAAGCAGTTATTTCAGTCGTCAGTTGAGACAGTCAAAATTGCCGTTTTGAAGGCATCTACTGCTTTTTCCGGCGACTGAAATCGTCGACCACGCATTCCATTTTTGATCTTTGGGAACGTAAAAAAATCGTTGGGACATACGTCGAGACTGTACGATTGATGATATAATAATTAGATATTTTGCTGCTCCACAAACTCGATTGTCTTTCGATCTGTGTGCGAACGCGCATTGACATGATATAGGATGATTCGCCGTTGTGGGTTGGTTTCTCGGAACACGGCGATAATTTCGAGCAAACAAATGGTTGTACCAATCCGCATTAACCGTTCTTCGATCTTGCAAAGGAATTGTAGCTACATGACCTGATTTAGAGACAAAATTTCGATTCATATTTATCTTTTTGGAGTTAGAATATTTTATGTGAATGTGGATGGCATATTGTTAGAGTTACTATAGTGTATGGATTGTTTTCTTGATGTAGAGACCACTACTCCAACAAAACTATTACATAACTAAATGTGCGCATTGGGTTGGTTGACGCCATAAATGGGGAAAATTGCTATGTGATCAATTCGTAGTAATCGTACCTACTGGCAACAATACTAGAGTTATTTAAGTATTGGTTATAAACCTAAGTATATAGTTGTGAATAATTTAGATTGTTTAGAAATGGAATTGATTGATACATATTTAGGAAACGTAAGCCTAAAACAGAGGGATTTGTTCACTGATAACCCTAGGTAGTAAAACAAGCGGTCTCAATTATAAAGTAATAAATTTGCAAATATAAAAGACGGTGCTTCTTAGAATCTAGAGAAATTTTTACAATTAAATATGATGATAAAATTCTGTGTATACAGTGATTTAAATTTGAAAATGAAATGTTTATAGTTAAACTCTTAACCTAGATTTACTTATATCTAACATATATACAATATAATAAATTTATTTTATGGCGAAAGAACTGGTAAATCACTATTAACTGATATAAGGAAGTGAGATTTATACAAAAGGATAGTGGAAACAAAGCGAATCTATATTACAAATATCCACAAAGAAAATTATTCAAAGGAAATGTTAGTCTCGTACTTATAATCAACACTGAACTCGTTGTGATAAATTGCACATTTGCAAATGTCTCTTCAATTTTGCATACCGCAGTTCTTGTAAATTTTTTATGGAATTTCGGAATATTACATTTTTTAAAAAAGGAAATAAAAAGAGATCCAGAGATCTGAGAAAATTGTAGTAAATAATTATAATTCATAGTTGTATATGGGGTGTGTGATGTGGCAGAATCCTATTGGAAATTACCATGAGTTAATTCTAAGGTATTCAACTGATTTATAGATGACTCTAAAATAATAGTTTCGCATTTTAGGGCATTCATTGTTTCTTGAAAGAATATACCTTCTTCGAAACTAGGCCATTACAATAAATGTATTTTGCTCAACAGTAAAGACCATTTTAAAAGTAAAAACAACAAATTATTTTATTTATTTAATGTTTGATTTTTACTTACCTAAATTTTTGACCAATTTGAATTTAGAAATTAGGCATGTTAGCACATGAAGTTGCAAAATTGTTGACAACTTAAGAAAGAAAGTTCAATCATTAATTAGCCCGCTATTACAATAATCTTGCCATGACTGATTGTAAGCGCTTGTTTAAAACAATCAAATGTAAGTCTTGTATAACTTGTATACATATCTAGAAAAATTTTTTTTTAAATTTAAAATTCTATTACACCGTCACTAAAAAGTATTGATAAGAGGCATAGTTCCGTATTGTTATGAAATGAAATGATATATTTGTTATAGGTCAATAATATATGATACGAGGGTAGCACCGATTATTGCTGCAAATATTTCTATTGAATCAAAGGAATCAAACATGCTATGAAACAAATGTTTATTGTTTTCTATTTTGATAGTTTGAATTTAATATTTAATTAATAATAATTTAATAACTGCAATAGTTATTTTGCAAGCTAATTTCAAACCGAGTGGTCTGCAGTAAAAATGCATTTAACGAGAAAATTTAAGAGCCAAAATTTACTATGATTTTAAAAGTTCTTTAATTCCAAAGCAAAGTGTTTCAAGACTTCGTGCTGCATTTGGTGATCAAACTCCTTCTCAGAGAAGTGTTTACAGCTGGTATAACGATTTTAAGTTTCAAAGGGTTTCACTTAGAGACGATTTTCGCGAAGGAATGCCAGTATCAGTCGTAACCGAAACAAATGTAGACTCCGTACGAAGAATGATTCAAGACGACAATCGAGTCACGTATAGGATTATTAAGAGCACCTTGGTTATTGGCGTGACAGCAGTAAACAAGATTTTATATAATAATTTGCGTGCGAGGAAAGTCTGTTGTCGTTGAATACCTTATAATTTAACACAGGAACAAAAACAATACCGACTGGAATGGTGTAAAAAAACGCCTAATAAATATGATGGAGATAGGTCTAAAGCAGTTTACAACATTTTACAGCAGTTTACATCATTACTGGTGATGAAAGCTGGATATATGCATTTGAACCGGAAACAAAACGGCAGTCGGCTCAATGGGTGATTCCAACAGAACTTAATCCAGTCAAAGTGCAAAAATCTCGAAGTGTTGGAAAGAAAATGGTAGCCAGTTTCTTCTCAGAATCAGGACCTATTACAACAGTTGTGCTTGAAAATAAACATACGGTTACTGCAGAATGGTACACGATAGTATGTCTGCCTGATGTTCAAAAGGCTCGTTTACGACGCCCTAGATCGGAGATTGTCCTTTTTCACGACAATGCTTCAAGACACTGCGCGTCAAACAAACGAATTTTTGAAAGCTTCCGGATTAAAATTACTAGATCATCCGCCATGTGGTCCGGACCTGGCACATTCAGATTTCTTTCTATTTCCAAGACTAAAGGATAAAATGCGTGGTGTACGATTTGCAAGCCCAGAAGATGCAGTGGAGAGCTTCAATAACCTTATATCTGAAGTGACTCAAGAAGAGTGGAACTTTTGCTATGATAACTGGTTTTATTGAATGTCTAAATGCATTGAGTTTAAGGGCGAATATTTTGAAAAACAATAATAAACATAATTTTTGACTAGAACACTTTGTTTTATTAGTTTGCAGAAATAATCGGTGCTACCCTCGTATATGTATAAAATAAAGTCTAGTTATGTTTATAATCTTGTACCCGTAGTGTTATGTATTGTAAACTACGAGTCATGTAGAGACAAATAACAAAATTAAAAAAAAAAAATTTGTGTCGACATATATGGACCCAATACGGAGCCTCTTTAATTAGTAAGGAATTAATTTATAGCCATATTTTAATATATTAAAACGTAAAATATTAACATTTGCTGAGATTATTACCAGAATTATTAGAATTTCCTGTTCAACTTCAAAATTATTTGATTAAATTATTCGTTTATTCCACGATAATTGATTGTTTGTTTAACTTCTTGTTACAGTTTTACTAAGCGAAACCATTGAAAAAGACGAACTTCAGTTCAAGACGCTGAAAATAACTGACTTCGGTTTGGCCCGCGAGGTGTACAAGACGACGCGAATGTCCCAAGCGGGAACGTACGCCTGGATGGCGCCCGAAGTAATCAAACACTCGACATTCTCAAAAGCGAGCGACGTTTGGAGCTACGGTGTACTGCTCTGGGAACTGTTGACCGGCGAGACCCCCTACAAGGGTATAGACACGCTGGCCGTCGCTTACGGTGTCGCGGTCAACAAACTCACCTTACCTATTCCGAGCACGTGTCCACAGCCTTGGCGCGATCTCATGGAAGGTAAGTACTTTAATTTTATGGTGAAGACGTCGATGGTGATATCGGTGATATTCCAACCAGTAGTCCAGTAGTACCTTTCGACGTATTTCAGACACTAAGTCGATAGGATGCGTTTGCATTTAATCATCTTTCTTCCTTGCCGTTATTCCCTCCTGCTTCCTTTCGTGTCCTCATTATTCTTCGACTTTCTTTTACTTCCGGAATGGTTTCTTAACTGTCTAGACGTGACTTGGAAGTCGATTAGCTAATGTATTTTTAATTTAAAGTAACGACCATTGAACGTCGTTAAAAGAGAGTCATAAATTGCATAACAATCTTCGCTTGAAATGAAGTTTTAGTATACGATAACGAAATGAATGAATGCTCTTAGAGACAGTGACTGATTTTCATTATTAGTAATTTAGTATTTAATTTTCGTAATGAAACTATGTATTTAGGAATAGTGAAACTCTAATATGGATGTACAGCTTATCACTAAATGTGTTAGTAATGTACAAAATATGTTTGTTTCATATATTTTTCAATTTAAAAAGAATAAAAATCAGTATTTCTTTTTGTTTTGTTTTTTTATTTTTATGTCTGCTGAATTTATTACTTTGCATAAAGTGGATGCTAATTATTTAAACTGTTGATCAAAGTACTCATCACAGGGAGGCATTTGATCGTCTGCAATAATAAGTCTGAATAACAACCATCGAATACTTGTTGAGACATGGCTGGGTTGCGAAATGGTCAATTATATATTTTCTACGAATCAAGTTGTTCAATGTAAACTAGGAAAGCCTGCGACCAATTATATCTTAGATATATCTTAGTACACTAGGAAGTATGGATATGTGACGACTTTTAAGCTCAATATGCAACGCATAAAGATGCGCATTATACATCTTGATATCAGTGTTGCATCCGTACTAAATGTGTACGATCTGTATACCACTTTGTATGGTGATGCTGCGCGCCTGTTTGTGATGGTGTGGATTGGATACACCTCGACTAGATGACCAAATTATAGTCAGGCCAAGATTTGCGCGTGTTTTGCACTTAGCATAAGTCTTGAAACGGAAACAATGTATTTCTATTCGTTATTCTCCTCTTTTGCGTCGGAGGCGTTAGGGTTACCGTACATCTTGATGCCACAAAATCAACGGAATTTGTTAGTGTTCGCCATATTTGCACTGGTTGACAAAATCAAACGTTCGACTTTTAGGCGTACAACAAAGTGTTGTAACACGATATTTCCCAATTCTTTGCCAACTTTTTCATTATTTTATAATTATAAGACTCGGACAACAGTACTAGGAATACAGACAAGACGATGCACAAGTCATGGAATAACACTTTGGCATTATGCATTTCTAAAATTTGTTCAATTGCCGAAAATATTTTATTAACATGGTGGTTTTGTCTTTAAGAGTCAATAAAGACTTTCTTTTAGTTATTTGATTTTAAATTTTACCGTGTAGTACTTGAAATTATAGCGATTCATAAGTTGCATATTTAAGATAATCACAATAATATTAACAAAATATATGCCTCATTCCCTCCATCTAGCACACTTACCAATCACAATTAAAAAAAAATTAATACCGCGCTGCGTCCGTGCTATTAATAGAAAATATTAAATTTTTGTAAGTGTAGATAATAAATTCAACAATTCTTCAATTTTAGTTGTGTATTCTTAATTTTTAGGAATTTCTGGAAAAAATATTAAGACTACGAGTTTTCGAAGTTCCCCTAATGTAAATAAATAAAATTGCAGGATACCTGGATTTCAGTCACCTTGCCTTCAAAGTAGTCACCTTGTGCAAACTCCGATCCCAGTGCCTCCGCCTCGGAAGGAATGCATTCTGGAGATCTTGTTTTGTTAATATGACCCATCTACGATTGAGCGTTAATCTCGTGTCAAATCTTCGACCCTTCAACTTGATTTTTGACGATTGTTGAAACCATTAATACAATCGTAAGCTTGTGTTTGATTCAAAGCGGCGCCCCCAAATGTTTCCTTTAACATTTTTTGTTTCTGAGGCAGTTTTGTCAAATTTAAAACATTTTGATACAGATACATAGTTCCGTCAAATTGGCCATTCAAAAATCGTAAACACAAACAATTCACCGACAAAGAGTATTACCATTTAACGTATGTCTAAAAATTTTTAGCACAAAATACAACTCTATGAAAAAAATATCTAAATATTTGGTTGCCTTTGCAACAGTTTAGTTACCGAAATCGATTGCGTTGTAGTGGCTTATAAATTAGAGCTTAGAAAAAGCGTTTATAATTTAGTTGGGCAGATGCCTAAAGTTCAAATTCTCAAACTTTTTGAAAATTAAAAAAAAATTGAAAATGAATTGTGTTGTGGAGAATCATATATCGTGCGATAGCAGAATGTACTTTGCCATGCCTAAATCTTCCGAGAAGTGGGAGACCGAGACTGTTAATTGGACGTAGAGCAAATCAGTTAGTCGAAAGTGCCAGAAATTAAAATTAGACAGTCATTGAGAAAACTTTTACGACGTTACGGTGTTTCCAAGGATACAATTTCCAGAGTACTGAAGAGAAGAGGTTTAGAATACCGCAAAAGAAAGAAATTTCCTAAATATACGCCAAATCAGTTAGCTAGAATACCGAGATATTAACATGCTTTAGGGCGCACTCATTTTGCAAATAACAAAGTCATCGTTGTAGATAATAAAAAGTTTAATAAACTAATTCCGAAATTAAAGGAAACGATGGTTTTTACACTGACAATATAGAAAAATATCCAGACAATATAAAATACAAGCAAAAGGCCAAATTTACTGATAAAATTTGAGTTTGGCGCCGATATCAATTGGTGGGATTTCCAGACCCTATATTAACAATTGCTTAACAAAATTGATTCATTTTATCCACCAAAATTATGGTCAAGATGATATTAAATTTTGGCCGGACTTGGCTTCCTGCTATTATGCACGCGAAATTGGCTGAATGCTCACAACATACCTTTTGTGCCGAAAAACGACAACCCCCCCAAATTTACCGCAGACTCGAGGCCTCTGGGCCATTGTGTGGGAAGCAGCAATTAAGAGATCGATGTTGAAACGGTCCAACGCTTGATGCGAGATGTTCCCAGAAGATTGCATATTGTAAGAAATGTAAGACTATGGACTTTACATTTAATTTAAAATAAAAAAAAATTGTTGTTAATAAAGCTATTAATTATATCTGTTCTGAAAAATTGCCGTAAAACCATTTTTACTTTTTAAAATGTTCTAAAGAAATTTGTGCAAAACTTAAGAGAGAGACGATATAATGGGGCTACTTGGCAAAGGGCGTAGATAACTCGATGTAGTGACGTTTCATTGTAACTGCGGAAAATTTTGGAAACTTTTGTGGACCACCTCGTATTATTGTAAATATTCTATGAAAATTCTATGAAAAATTCGAATAAAATAGCGTCGTAAAGTGTAGAAAGAATATTTACAATTACATTACTGCGAAAACGCAATTAATTTGCTCCTCGTATTATGTTTGGTTTTTGCTCGTGTTTTTGTAATCATTTTATCATTCAAAGCTCTTTTCTCCATCAATTCTTCAATACTTGTTCTCTTACCATTTTTTTTATCGGGTTTTACAATTCAACAATGTATTTTTTTTCATTTTGCATCATACGCACATGAAAAAACATGAAAAATAAGTAGGTACCGGTATTTCTTAGAAACAATATTGCAACTTAGAGGAGTGCAAATAATTATGACTGGCAGTATATATTATGAAAGAAAAACGATGTGTTACTTAACTTGTTTGTAGCATTGTGCTTTTTATTTTGTCAATTCTGATCTTTGAAGAGTATAACCATTATCTAAAATAGCATATTTTTTTGGCCTCGAAAGCGAGATATTAACGCAAATCGATTTTAGGAAGAAGCATTTACAAATAAAGTCGCTGTAATTACGGGGCTCCCGAGATGAAAAAGTCATTAAGTTTCCCGAAATTGAACAAACTACTGCGGATATTGTGGTTCACCAGAACGCAGATGAATTAAAATTCGGAATATAGCACGTGAACAATTTATGCTGCGTTATTGGTAACAAAAAAAAACACGTTCAAGCTCTAGTTGATTCCCACAGCCGACAACGGAAATTTCATTGTGATCGCTGACAATGTTCTATGTATAGAAAATAATCGAAGATTTACGGAAAAATTGGAATATTGCGAACACTGTACTTATTTGAATAAATTGTTTCTACTTTAAACGAGTTCGTAATTAGAAGACCACTTAAGAATTCCCAGAATCTTATGAGCTTCCTCATTTGTAAACAACACCTCTTATGTTACTTCGTTTACCAACCGTCTATTTTTAAATTTTCTAAATAAACTACTTTTTGGGGCAATCCAATTGCAAACCAATTAAACACGTGCCTCCGCTTTCATTTCTTCGTTGCTATTAATAGATATCACTTTGTTTGTGTGTTTGTTAGTTGTTTTGTTAGTTAACGCGGTAACCTAAACTTTATACTTGAGCGGCTTATTCTTTTTGTTGATCGTTATAAATATTTCTTTTACGGAATGTTTAATTACCTGTGAAGTTACCAAAAACAACTTGTAATGAAATAAGATACAGTAACGATAGCGATGAGCAGTTTTAAATTTAAATTACCAATTTTTTTTACCGAATCGTATTAACCCTAGAATGCATGACCTAAATTTTTTACTCTTTTACATATTACAAAGGTATTTTTAATAATATAAAATATTATTAAAAATCTGGTGTGAAGAACACAAATGCAGGTTCACTATTAATATTTTCTGTGAACGTGTCCGAATATATCCTATCCCCAGAGACGTAGATACGTATTTCACCTTTCTACAGGCTCATCGTAGAAGAAAGGATATTCCCAGACACATTCACAGAAAAGAACCACATCGCCCTATCACCGTAATTATCCAGACCGAGCGCAGAAGTAAATTCGGCGCTGCCTGTTGTCAGACAGTCGAAGTACCTCGCATACCGTCCATATAATTAACGTGAAGTAACGACGTCCTTCCAAAGGTTGGCACAGCCAAACTCTCTAGAAAACTGCATTTTTGTTTGTGTCTTCACTCATACTACGGCTTAACCGCATGTGTAATGTATCAGAATAATTGAAACATACATGAGTAGGTAAACCCCACCAGTTTTGTATAATACAAAGGTATTTTTAATAATATAAAATATTATTAAAAATCTGGTGTGAAGAACACAAATGCAGGTTCACTATTAATATTTTCTGTGAACGTGTCCGAATATATCCTATCCCCAGAGACGTAGATACGTATTTCACCTTTCTACAGGCTCATCGGTACGCCCCTGCTGGAGAAAGGATATTCCCAGATTTTTAATAATATTTTATATTATTAAAAATACCTTTGTATTATACAAAACTGGTGGGGTTTACCTACTCATGTATGTTTCAATTATTCTGATACTTTTACATATAGTGAGTCTTTGAGACTCACATACATTAAGTACGAGAAAATAGGATTTAGCTGCCTTTTCTTGGTGCGTTTCTTTATTATTCATTAGTAGTTAGTAGTTTTGGTTTAGAAAAACAGTTCTGTAGGATTAAATACAATTTCATTACTCGAAAAATGAAAATACAAAATACCATTTGATATCCATATGGATATTCTAAAATAATGAAATACCCTTAGTTTACATTATTATAATTGTTCCAAATAATAAGAATTTTTAATGACAGCTACTACATATCATAACACTATGCTCCTTACACACATTGTTCTTACATTTATTACAAATCTGTTTGCTCATTCTTCCTAATTTTGATGGACAGATATGACAACGCCTTTTCTTCGTAGGTGGCTCCTCTTGTTGCTTTACTGGAATTTCAATGAAGATTTTTATTGCCTCGACTGTTCTTTTATGTAAAAACGGATTTTGAGATCTTCTAGTCATATAGGGTAATATCAGAGCTTCGGAAAGGTTTTTTTATAAAAATCCTACGGCGATGTTTTTTTCGTGCTTCAAAATCTGGATGCTCAGTTATATAAAGAAAAAATGCATTTACTGCACCGATATCTAACATGTTTGAAAATACGGCAAATGGCCACCGCCGTGTTTGCCTTTTGCACGTATAATTGGTAACCATTTGATCCATATGATCTACACCCCCTTTGGTTTTATTGTAAAATTCGATGATTTCGGGTTTTTTCTTTATACTATCTTCATTCACAGCGCTGTCATGGTGCATTGTACTAAGCAATATAACTGATTTATTTTTTGGGGGCACATAACTAACAAGGGTTAAGTTTTCACTGAATCCAAACAACGAAGAGGATACCTGACGATCTTTCGAAGCTTTGAACTCTATGGGAATCTCCTTTTTATCTTGACGAAGTGTTCCTACTGCGGTGATACCGACTTTTAAGCAGATTTTGAAACAAATCTATAGTGGTAAAGTAGTTATCGCAGGTTAAATTTCGAGAACTATTCTTTATACTAGTTATAAGAGTAGTCACTACAGTTTCTCCAAGACGTCGTTGGACTTCTGCTCCAGGTTGCTTTCCAATATATATAATACCATCAATAGCGTACCCAGTTTCACTTTCACAAAGCCAGAAAAACTTTATGCCGTATTTACATGGCTTACTGGGCATATATTGTATAAAACTACAACGTCCATGAAATCCCAGTAATTGTTCATCAATAGTTACGTTCGCCTTTGGTATCATAACAGTTTTACATTGTTTGATAAATAAGTCCCAAATATATCTTATTGGTGCAAGTTTATCTGTTCCCAAACGAGCGGCACGCGTTCTTTTATCATCAAATCTAATAAACCGTCTTATGTTCTCAAAGCGATTTACTGTCATTGTAGCTCTGTACATCGGATTTGAACATTTATTCAAAAACAATTCCCTTATCGGACTATCCCATTGTTTTTCGACTCCTGCTAACAGCAACAATCCCAGAAATGCGTTCATCTCATCAACTTCCACATTTTTCCAGTCTTTACCTTTGTCAGAATATTGCCGCTTTGCTTTCTTGTTATTACAAGCAACAACTTCTTCTAGGATTTCTCGGGTAAGAAAAACATTCCAAGCATCAATAAATGATATTATCCTGTTGCGTTGCTTTGGACCAGGAGTAAAACAAATAATGTTGTGACATGAAATTTTTGTCTGAGCTGGAGCATCGATTTTCCACTCGTACCCATTCTTTCCTTTTATACCCTGAGAATTCTGATTTTCAATGATTTCTGCTAAATCTTGATCATCTGATTCTAGAGCTTCATCTTCACTGGCTGATAAAATTTCTTCCTCCATATTTTCAATTTCCTCGTTCCTGTTTGGATGAACACATTTCTCGGCTTCCTCTTCTGAATCGCAGTCGGAGCTAGACACATCTGAATCAGATTCATTTGCCCATTGCAGGACCGTGCTTTCAAAATCAGCGTCGCCATACCTCACTGATCTTTTACTGCTGCCGGAAGCCATATGAATATCTAACTTTTTACTAAAAAGGAAATGCAATGTAGCGATATTATTTTCTAAATATGAAAAATAGAATCTTACCTTCTATTCAGAAGCTATTCATAATATCTATACAACTATATTACGAATAAAAGAGCATAAATGAAGGACAAAAGAAGTTACCGCTACAACTGACTAATCACTACTGCACCACGGAAGGGGGGAAGTTGCAGCTTCAAGTAGGATCGGTCCACTTTTACTGAAACAGCGGCTGTTGGGGGAGTAGGAAAGTAGTTTTCAATATAAACTATTTATGAATATGTGGAACTGTATTTATGTTGTTTGACGGGATTTATTCAACCAGGGTCTATGTAGCAACGACTGAGTCTCTGAGACTCACTTGATGTTTATGTGCAGTAGTAACACAAAAAAAGGTGTATGTGTAACCACTTGTGACCCCCCTGTTTGAAAATATTGTTAAAGTACTTACAAAGGGGTGATAGAGGCATTCCTGAACGGAAAACATGGTACACAGAGCCGTTTGCAAAATACAGGCAGTCAAAACGCGCACCGAGTCCGAAAGACTCACTTTATGCATTCTAGGGTTAAGACGAAAAATATTGTAAAATTACATTAATGCTTTCTAATACATTAGACGACAATTGTTTGTTTATTTCGTGCAACGGGTCTTATACTGCCCGCCATAAATAAAAACACCCAGTAAACGTTCGGCTTTTATTACATAGAACTTAAAATTACTACTTTCTGCTATTGTTCTACATAGTTGCCATTAAGATTGAGACGTTTGTCAGAGCGATGAACCAGCTTTTTAATGCCCTCTTCACAAGCATGCTTGCAGCTTTTCATCGCTCTCAAACTGCCATAAGAAGGACTTTCTTGTGCCAAAAGACAATTACTTTTTTCACAGAAAAAGTTTGATGGCACTTTGAAGGTTTCCTCGCAGGGGAGTTAGAACGACCACACTGCATTAACTGTCTTTAGGTCTTAACATTGACATAGGCGGCTCAAGTCTCATCACCTGTTACAATTTGCCTGAGGAAATATTCGCCTTCAACGTCGTAACGTGCCACAAAAGTACCGATTCCATTCTCTTTGTTTTGTGGTCTTCTTTAAGAAGTTTTGGCACCTATCGTGAACAAAATTTGTGGTAACCTAAATATTCAGTAACAACCTCGTACAAAACTGAACGTGAAATTTGAAGGAAAAAGACACTCAGTTCTGTGATTGTGAATCGCTGATTTTCACGAATTTTTCTTCGACATTGCCTATATGTTCATTCATCACAACAGGTCTTCCACTCTGTTGGTCATCAGGGACATTAGTTCGTCCTTCTCGAAAGATACTACACCATCTTCTAACCACTCACTCATGACATTTTCACTATAAACAGAACAAAGTTTGATGGCACTCTTGATTAATTTAACAGCCTTCAAGTTTTTTGCTCACGGAAATCGGATAATAGCACGCAATTTACAGTCGGTGGGATTTTAAATTGCAGCAGCCATTTTAAACGACTAAAATAGCACGAATGAATGTCCGAGCAATCCTCTCACTAGCACTGCCCGCCTCACACTGAACCAGACTACACCTCAGTGCTGCGATCGCGCCGGTATCTCCATTTCTATGCTCACTAAGCGAAATCGGAACTTAGTTTAGGAATCGCCCTCGTATATTCGCATTAAGAAAGGATACAAATTTTAGCAAAATAT
This sequence comes from Melolontha melolontha, assembly GCA_935421215.2. Lineage (NCBI taxonomy): Eukaryota > Metazoa > Arthropoda > Insecta > Coleoptera > Scarabaeidae > Melolontha > Melolontha melolontha. The sequence goes on from OW285238.1 coordinate 40,064,321, forward strand.
GATCGTAACGATTCATACAAACACTAATAATGCGTCGATCCTCTCTCTCTTTCGCATTCAGCTAATCTATTAGGTCTACTTGAAGTATCCGAATCAATGGTAGCTTGTGGCATGCTTCCAAGCTTCCGAATCACTGACTGAAGAACACCTATATTACTTGGGAGTGGTTGTAAATTATTGATCCTTTGTCCTATCATATCTCACCGACGAACGACAGGAAGCGATCAACATTAGCATTATCCAGAAACCACATAGTAACTCTCGCGGTATGTCGCCACGCATTTTCCTGCTGAAAATTGAATTTATCATTTGTTAAAAATACGGTATTAACATTGGCATCATTAGAGGATATTAACTTCCATGGCAGATAGCCCACAATACCTTCACACATTGTGCAAAAGCCGTATATTGCTATACCGAAAACTAAGTTTTTTCTTTCTCCAGGACGTGTACTGACCATTTTGCGACCGTCAGTCTATAAACAAAATTGAGATTCGCTACTGAAGATGAATTGATTCCATTCCTCGTTCCAGCGCAACCTTTCGTTACACCACTCTAGTCGTGCAATTTTATTGGGTGAACTTAGATGTAATCAAAGAAACAGTCGTTACGATCTAAGACCAAACAATTGAATTTTTCAACATATAGATCGTATAGAGACTAATTAAACTTCTCCATCTGTCACCGATTTCCTTTGTTGACGAGAAACGGTCCCTAAGAGCTACCATAGTGTTCACTATCAGTGATCAGTGCTGGACTGTAAATGTAATCGCTCCTCATTATTTTCTGCCCATCTTCTCCAACACAGAGCAATTGCAGCGACATTACGTTCTACATGATCAGCAACAGCCCGATGGATAATCGAATAAGAGGCTTTATTATATACTAGAACACACTAAGAATAAATAAGCTATAAATATACTTTTCTACCGACCGCTGATGTAAATAGCGGAAAAAAAAACCCCTCTAGTAAATGCTTCATTGCCCACGTGTGATGTATATTAACTCCGCCCACAAACACATTTAACTGTCAATTGATATTTGACAATTTGTATTGTCACAACCTTGTCTTCAACAAAAGGTAATGTTTTGTTGAAATTTTGTCGGAATCGTAGAAAAAGTATCGTACAAAACTCGAGTTGTAAAGCAATTACGCCCTCGTGGAATTACACACACGTGCGTAATATGCTATTTACAACTCTAGTTACGTAATATACTATTACAGTATCATCACTAAAGGGGGGTCGCGAAATGCATCATATATCAAGTTTCTTAATGAAAGCATGAACTTTATCTGTCATTAATAAAATGTTTTTATCCCGTCCTTGTAAATTCACACTCAAGTTGTCTAAATGCGAAAATACATCTGCTAAGTAAACCAACAACAAACACTCATTATTCTATAAAAAAAATGAGAATGGTGTTTGTTTACCCTGGAAAAAATATTATTAATTCATCTCGTAATTCCAATACCCGGGTTAAGAATTTCCCTTCCGATAATCATCTAACTTCTGTATGGAAAAGAAGAGATTTTTTATTTTCGCCCATTTCATCGCATAGTCTAGCAAACAGCCTGTTCTGTAACGGTCGGCTTTGAATAGTAACTATTATTACAGCTTCCCAAAGAATTTTATTGAGATTTTCCGGCATGTTTTTTGCGACAAGAGCACGTCTGTGAAGAAAACAGTGCGTCCATTCCACCCTTGATATAAGACAATCTTTTAATATTTTCCACTGTCTTTTTGCTGTTATCGCCTTTGCACCAACACTAAATACTGCAATAAATACAAACATTTTGTCCAATCTATGTTAGTTTCTAGTAGCTTTATAGAAAACATCAAAAAGAGATTGTCCTGTTGCATGACACGGCACTGTTTTGAAAAATAACATATTTTGATTGATTGATGTGTCCTTGTCACATTCATACCTCACAAAATATGAGAACTGAGATGTTGCTACATCTGTTGATTCATCAATTAAATTGAATACAAAAAAATACTGAACTTACTTGCTAAATTATCTGATCGCGAACATTGGCATCTATGTCATTGATTCGTCTTGATATTGTGTCGTTAGAAAGCGGAATTTTTATCAACTTTTTTTTGCTTCCACACCTATTAAAACACTGACCATATCAATTGCAGCAGGCAATATAAGATTTTGGACATCTTAGCTACTCTTAATGTTACGAAATAAGATGCTTCAACTGCTTCATTATGGCTTGACTTGCAAATAGAAGTTTGTTGATTTCTCAAGGTTCTCAATTTTCTTTCGAAAAATCCCAGCGTTTTGTATTTATGAGCCGTATGTTTAGTTTCCAAGTGTCGAAGTAATTTTGATGGCTTCATGCTTTCATCGGAAAGAACTTGAAAGCTGGGGGTCGCGGAACTAAGAAGGTTGAGAATCACTGCTTTACAATAACACTTTAAGTAAATAATATCAGCAGAAAAACAAACAAAAAAATATTGTATAATCAAATGTATCTTACTAAAATTTTCATCATTAGTACGAACAAACACCAAAATGTATCAATGTTCACTGGGTGTTTATTTATGTATTTATGCCGGTCCGTATATGTATGTACGTTGTATCCTAAATATTTCATTATTAAACGTCAAACTTACAACAGTAATATCCTCTCTTGTGGTTCTAATCTAATGCAGTGTATTATTAGGATAATGCTATTATAAATGGAGTAAAAGCCCCTAGCCTTTAATAATGTCGTGTAGTAACATTATATAATATACTTATCCCTTAGGGATCGACCGGGCGACCTATTAGCGAGGACTCGCACGTAGGTTTGCGGTTTGAAATTAGAATGCTGTAAGTCTAAATTATCTCACTGATATTGACCAAAATATTTAATGGTATATTCTGAATTAATATATTTTTTTTTGCTTGAAAAGTACAGTTTGAGTATAATAAAAAAAAGTTGATATTAACGATACTTCTTACTATACTGCCTCACAAAGATGCATATATGTATGAGTGTGGATGCAGCATGAATGCAAATTATCATGATACAGCGGTACACAGTAAGAAATGCTAATTTAGTTGTAGTTGGACATTAGTATGTGAGCAGTAATAGAAATTATTAAGACATGTTTGTTTAAAATGGTTAAGAAGTTATCACAATGATTGGAGCTACGAGTTCCAAACTTCGTTGTGTAACGCATGGTATACAAATTTTATACATTGAAGTCGTTGTACCAACAGAAAGGGACTACGTGTAGAGATTGATAACTAAACATTATCGATGCCGCAAATATAGTGATGATTATCGACATATGTAAGTGGGTGAAATTGTTCAGGAAGTCAACATAGGTTTTAGTAGTGTGCAATGCATTTTGTGAGAGGATTTATAACTTCGTAAACTCGATAGGTTACGTGTCTTTTGTCTGAAACATGATTAAAAAAGAATAGTCCTCTCAACCTGTCGCACAGACTTATTGTGCTTCCATAAAGAGCACCAAAGGTTACCGCAACGGGATGAAAATGATAGTCGATGGATATCTGGACCATGTAACATTTAACATGTGTGCGTCATTATCAGAGAGCGGACAGAAGCAACTGAATGACCAGTTGCCCCGATAAAACGTTGTGGCGGTCTCAGGTTTAGTATGCATGTTAAAACAGCCCCACTATTTGCTTGCTCGATTGCATTCCTCGAGCAGGTGCTCGTTATGAATAGTACATTGTGTCTATTCATTTATAAATTTTATTATACAGTGGCATGTTTACATGCTGTTATACATGCATATATATATATATATAAAGATAATTATTTCGTGACCTTTGTATGTTATGGTAAATTCAATTTGTTGGTGATTTAAGGTCTGGTTTTACTTCAAAATGTATATATTTAAAACAATCCTACATGTTTCGGCAAATGATGCCTTTTTCAAGGAATATAAAATATAAAATTTTGCCGAAACATGTAGGATTGTTTTAAATATATACATTTTGAAGTAAAACCAGACCTTAAAATTAATATATATTATATATATATATATATATATATATATATATATATATATATATATATATATATATGTATATGTATATATATGTATATATGTATATGTATTTGTTGTTTTTGACATAGTATATTTTCTATTCTCTTCTATAAGGGATTGTTTCTGGTTTCGTTTCTTTCAATTTTATTTAGTTACAACTTTTAGATTTTAAAAAATCCGTTTTATATTGTTATATTGTATATTTATCCTATAATTTTTTGAACAAATTTTAGTTGTTCATAGTAATGTTTTACACTTTCAATGTTTCACAGAAAATACATAGTTTTGTTCTTTGTAAATTACTTTTGTTCAAAATTCGATACGCAATTCGCTTGTCAGCATTACTTTTGTTTCAGCAGTAGTTGCTGCCGATTACCAAACCGTTTATTACATTCGCTCTGTTGTGCATTGACAGATACGTATTAACTGCATATGGAGGTATGTGCCACTTATGTAGTGGCTCTCTAATTATTTTGCTGGTGATACATTTAGTCGTTTGAAACGTCTTTTTAATTGAGTTGATACACTTGTCCCACACTGCTTATAAGAATAGGGGAATGTTATGAACAACATTTTGATCTTCTAGAATCGTCATTTCGTGCCGTATTATACGGGAATTGTTCAATTCTTAAACATACTCTACTTTAACATCTGAATTAATAATCCCAGGTAATCAAACGGAGGGGGGGGGGGGTGTAAATTACAATAACAAATTGATTTGCGAATGTAAAGGATATCGCTTTTTTAGGATTTATAGAACGTTTCTATAATTGGAATGTGCTAATAAACGTATTTTATACAGTGGTTTAGACTAGAAAATGAACGTTAAATATTTTATAAAATTGGAAATGTCTATGTTTAAATTATATATCCTAGATCTACTTATATTTAACAATATAAAAATGTTTAAAATTAAAATATTACAAATGGATAGTAAATATATCCTCAACAATGGAAAATACGCCTCTGTGACTGCGGAAATGTGATCAAACTATGGCCCACACAGTAAACGACAACGCCAGAAGAAGATTCCTTGGTGGCATCCACGAGCTGAGCAAGGCAACTACTGTAGCTCTGGACTGGTTGAAAAATTTAGATATTAATTTATAAATTAGTTTTATGACGCTTTTTTGTCATAATCGTGATTTGTATGTATACTATATAATTTTCGATTTCGCTTCTTATACGAAATAAATAAATAAGTAAATGATAAATATTTTTGTTTGTTATTTCGGGTACATAGATAGCAACAACCCTCGTATTTATTATCAGGACGCATTTCACTCGATAATTCTTTATGTTCAAGATTGTTTTAAAATGTTTAAAATTTTTTTATCAAACTATATAAACAGTTTAACATAAATTACTACTTGGAATTTATATATAAAATCAGAATGATGAATAAAATTTTTGCCAATCTTTATTTACCTCTAAAATTGTTATACAGGTGTCCTTGAAATAAAGAGATAACGGATGATAAATGGAAGATTATATAGAACATAAATCTGAAATATTGTCAATTACGGCGCGAACTCCGAAATTAAAAACGAACGCATACGATTCGGCCCCGAGGACACGAACTCGGCACCGTTACTAAATAGATTAACGCGGGGCATAACCGAACTCGGCACCATCTACCTCCGCGTTAATTTCTGCCTAAATTGGGCAGTCAACTCCGGACTAGATACATTTTAAATGCATTCATATCAAAAATAAAAACCACAAGTTAATTTGAAAAGATTATTATTAAAAAAACAGTTAACATATACAAAAATAAAGCAAATTTCTACATATTTAAATATGTTTTTACAATTATTAAAAGAATTATCTATACATATACAACATATATTTTTCTGAATCTAATTGTTACAGTACATGTACGATACACATTTTACAAAATGAAAACATGAGATTTCCTGTGCGTTCAGACGCTTTTGACTACTTTTGACTAAGTCTATTCTTTTCCTCACTGTAGGATCGCGTATTCTTACCGCCTCGTTCAAACTTAGAAGTTTTATGTAAGTCTGTTTGAAATTGTTTAACAATTTCTATAAAGGAAAATATGTTTGGATGATTGGTATAGAAGTTACCATTGAACCTTGAATGAAAAGACTCGCATGCGTTTGTAGTTCGTTCTATAGTCGCGGTATCCTCTGTCCACAATTCGGGTGGAAAAAATGCTTGTTATCCAATATAATTTTCAACAAGATAGTCAGAAAATGCAGTTATCCTTTTGGTCATCTGATTGAATTTCCACAAAATCGAATGCGAAACAATCTACGACATCACTTGGATTTAAAAATGGCAACCCGAAAACATATTTAAGCCATTTACCTATTTTTTCACTATTTTTGTCTTTGAATTCAGCAGTTAAACCCAGATTTTGAATTTTTCTAAACCATGATTAGGCAAGATGAAAGCGACATTCAATTAACTTAACATCTATCCACACGGAAACAGCGTTATGAATGGCTTTTTCGAAGTCTGGTACCATTATTTTTGGATTTAGATTAAAACTCTCACTTTCACACTTAGTTTTTAAAGACACAAATAAATTTTTGTAGGTATCGTGTTTTTTATCTGGGACCGTCCATGTAAATTTTGTCACTGTTACATAAATAGTGGATATTGGTAGTACAGGAAAATACTACAATCTTGCTTTTATCGTTGATGAATAATAAGTTTTCCTCCTTGATTGTGCAAATTTCCAAATTTTTCAGTAAATTCATAGCCTCTTCGGTTGAATGGGGTAGTGATGCTTGTTTTTTTTCGCGGTTATAATATATGTTCTTTCGAATGTAAGAAATATCCCATAAGAGAGAGTGGCTAGATTATCAGAATTTTTCTTTAGCACAGAATCGATTATTTTAGCCTTTCTTTTTTGCGCAACTGCTTATAATTTGGCGGTTTAACATTTTAATGTCTTTATCGTGACAATGCTTTAAATAAATCGCTTCGCGAAATTAAATTGTCAGCACCAATGGTAAGAACTTTTGCTTTGCACGATTGTTGTATAAATCAAAATGTTCCCCACTTTTTAACACCTTAGCCTTTTTAAAAAATACCGATTCAACCTACCATTGTAAGTAATTTGCGACTTATCACTAGAGAACGGATGCAATTTCCATAAAACGCAATCGGCAATTGGAATTGTGTATAACGTCGCTCAGTACATCCCGGCGTAATTCAATGAAGTATTTGTTTGACTTACTCGGACACCTGGTCTCGCCGCGATAACAATGGACAAGCCAGCTATTGTATTCGGAGAATATAGTGTTTTTTAAAGTGTTTTCATGAGCGTAGATAGAAGCGGGGTTTTTATAATGTATTTTATTTATTAGTTTATATTTCGTAAGATAAATAAAGTGCTGTGAGTAAGTTTCTTGTTTTCATAGTTTTAACTGTTAATTACATCGTAATTTTTGTGATAGATCCTATTTAATATCGTTTGATTGAATCTATTTCTACCAATTATTTGGATGTAAGAGTGCATTGAATTTCGTTCAGTTTCAATAACTTACGCACACATTTTTAGTTTTCATTTATTTAGATCTAGAGCATTGTTTAAGTTACTTTTTCAGACATGATATGGAAGAATGTCGAGAACGGCATTGTAAAACAATGGCGAGTTGGATTGACGGTCATACTGATTGTATGTCCATTGTCAGTGATTCCGAAATTTATTACAAAATCCGTAAAATATCGTCAATAATTCGTCACTTAGGATCGCAAACACATCTGAACTCTGTAAAACTTTTATGGCGGCTAATATTCCATTAAATAAACTTAGCAATCCCACTTTAAACATATTTCTTCAAAAATATACTGGTCGAAATGTTCCTGATGAATCAACTTTACGCAAATATTATGTTTCTAGGTGCTATACGAGAACAGTAGAACGCATTAGAAGCCATCTTTTAAATCAATACATATGGATAAGCGCCGACGAAACGGTGGATATGTTAGGACGCTGTGTGGTAAATGTTGTAGCTGGTGTACTACATCCAACTATTCCCTATAACTCATATGTAATAGCAACAAGTGTTATAAATAGAGTTGATGCGGAAACAGTTGCTGAAACCATTAAGGAGAATATGCAAAAAATGCTTCATTCGGACGCCACGTACAAATAAAAAATACTTTTATTTGTCAGTGATAGTGCTGCGTATATGTTAAAAACAGGCAGACTATTGAAGAAAACATATCCTAATATGCTGCATATTACTTGTGTAGCACATGCTCTCCACAGAATCTGTGAATATATCAGATCAGAGACACTTTTCCGGAAGTTGATAGACTTGTATCAGCTTTTAAAAAAGTTTTCAGAAAAGCACCATTGAGAGTAGCTCTTTTCAGGGAAAAATTTCCATCTCTGTCACTGCCTCCCACTCCATTAATAACTAGATGGGGAACATGGCTGGAAGCTACTAGTTGTTATGCTGAGAATTTCGATAGTCTAAAACATTTTGTAACACTGCTAAAGGAGGATGCTAGAAGTATTGGTGAGTGCAAGGAGCTCACACAAATCCCAAATTTAAAAAATCAGTTGTACTTTCTTCACGTACACTTTGGGAAATTGCCAAAACTAATCACTTATTTTGAAAATCGAAATCTCAAATTAAATGACGGATTAACCACATTAGATGTGACTGTTAATAATTTGAAAAGTATTCCAAGTGACTTCGGATGTGGCCTTCGGCAAAAGTTTGAAGCAATTCTTAATAGAAATCCAGATTTAATTACATTGCAGCAATTATGTATGGAGACAATTCCACAAAATCTAACGGCTAAATATGAAGAAATAAAAGAATATTTCCAGTATGCACCTATAACCAGTTGCGGTGTAGAAAGGACGTTTTCTATTTATAAGGATGTACTTAATTCAAAGAGAACAAAATTGACAGAAGAAAACCTTGAGAAACTATTGCTAGTCAATATTAATACTCCTTTACTAAACTTGAACGACAAAATGAACAAATAAAAATGTTCCCAATTATAGAAATATTGTGAAAGTATTGGTGCTAATCCGTACACAGGTAAAATGCAGGTAAATCGTAAGAGTCGTTTCGCTCCCATTTCAATAATACTTTAAATCACGCTTATCTATCACTATTTGTATTTGGGTTTACATTAAAATAAACTGTGCAATGTTCCCTACAAGAATCCGAAAAACGTGAAATGTATTTAAAACAGCACATTTTGAATTACCCAAGTGGCAGTATTAGCACTCTAGAATTTGTTAAACTACCTTCTCATTATTATTCTCACAAAATTTAATAAGGTGATAATGAAAGCAGGCGCGGCTCGTGATGACGTATTTGGGAGTGCAAGTACAATGATGCGAGTGCCTCGTGTGTTTTCGGTGTTTACTAAGAAAACGTTACAGTTAGTACACGAGAATACACGAAGCACTCGCATCATAGTACTTGCACTCCTAAATACGTCATCACGAGCCGCGCCTGAATGAAAGTATGTCAATGTAAATACCTATTTGTCTATAAATAAAGATTTTTATTTGAATAATTTACTTTTATTAAAATTAAATAAAACACTTATTTGTGGAGAGTTTCGTACACCACTTTCTAAGCAAAATTTTTAATCCTTTTACCTGACTCCTTGTGGAGTTTCGAATCGGCTATTACATACGCCCTTCTTAAGAATTCCTCGTTAGCTTGGATAGATAATTATAGATGTCATTAATCCTAATCCGTAGCACGGTGCCGAGATCGAAGGGCCAGGTAGTTTGGTGCCGAAATCGTGGCCGCCCTTAAAATATTCAGAATGTGTATAAATACGCTGTGTATAAATACACATACGCTGCTGCGTATGTTTACATACGTTACAGCTGAATATGATGGACAATAACAAAACTATTCTTTTTGTTATTGCCGGTCAACTTTAAGATATCGTCTTGTATAATATAGTCGATCGCATAGTGGGGTAACAAAAAATTTTTAAATATCTGTCATTTTTTTTCTCGCTTATAAGAGGGAATTTGGTGTAAATATTTTGGATTTATATTCTATATAATTTTTCATACGTTGTCTTTTTATTTCAAGGACATCCGGTATTTGAATTTTTGTAAACTTAACGTGTTTAATTACATATTTTACGCTACTATTCCCTAATGAAAACGTAAAGACGAAGTTGCTTTTATTCCTACTCGATATCACTGCTTTAAGTAATATCAAAATATGCAGATGAGCATATACTTTTGAACGTTAGTGTACTTAACATGGGCAAAGTCAAGGTTCATTAATTCAATAATATTGTCAACATTGAATAAGTAAAATAATACATGCTTAGATATACAAAGCAATAATGTTCAAAGTAATATTTTGAATTTATATTATAATAATACGTTGGTCAGTTAGGTGAAACAAAAACCCATTTGCATTTTCACCACGTTCCGAATCGCCGACGGTGCATATACATACACAGGTGACGGAGAGGACGATAACATCTTATTTGTATTGTGGTTAGGGGTTTCCAGTTCCTTTAAACCAATCTTCTAGCTATCGCGCGCACATAATAATCGTACGTGCCTTCTTTGTCTTCGTTTCTTTTTTAGGAGTCGCTCATCGCGTCGGACATACGCAATCGACCAGAACCGTAACTGTCGCTTATGTTGCCTACCATCGTTCGCAACGAGCGCTTCCTCTCTTTCAGTTTATTATGCGAGGCCACGCAGAGGAAGATATTTAATTAACAAGAAGTGCAAATGGATGAACGTTGTGAAGTGGCGGACGCCTGAAATTTTATGATTTTATTTTTTAAATTGAGAAAAAGATGTTGGTATTTTTCGTACCGTTCACGCTTAGATGATTCTAGAATATTAATTTGTTCTTTGCAAATATATACAATACGCCGTCAGAATATGTATTTAATTAAAAAGAGTACTAGAACAAACCTCTCGAAAACGAATGTTTACTATGAGATTTATATTTGCAACACTGTTTGTTGTTTTCCTTGAGTTTAATTGAATTATTTCGTTCCCAATGAATGCATACAAATGAATTGTTTTATCGGATAAAATATATGTAAATAAACACAATGGAGCACATAAAGCGAATTATTGAATGAATTTTCTCAATTGAAATTCCTAGACATTATAGCCGATAATATGTATGCTAGTGTGTTATGTTCTAAGAAATACATATGCAAAGGTGTTGTGGTATCATTTAACATTTTATATTTTCCCGAATAATTACTTTTTGTTTTTGTATAATCTCTTTCTAAAATGATATTTTTACTTATGTTGTTACCTTTGGATCCGTTTTTATTCAAAAGTTATACTGGCTACAGTAAATAATAAAATTTTTATAATAACTGCTGGTTATTTGCTCAACCTGTTGTCGAAATTTTTCTACACGAATTGTTTGTTTTACCTCATATTTTCTGTTTTCTTTGTCTGCTATATGATGCGCACTCGTTGTACACCTAGAGGCTGAGACTTGACATTATAGTAGTAGAATTGATTGGAAAGACTTAATAGTGAGCATTTTTACTGATTTTATTACTGCGTAAATACATTACACAATCCCATTTATTACCAATCTTTAATTCTTTGGTAAAATTAAAAATTGTAAGTCTGCAGCAAAATGTATTGACCGAAAATGATAGGTATCGCTTAGGCGAATACAAGATATTGTTATATTATAGGAACAAATTACATCACTTAATTTTTTGAATGCCTTTATATATTTAATTTTGTCTACAGTAACGATTATTCCTGTTTCGCATGTTCCCCTTTCGTCTGATTTTCAAATTTTATGTATGTATTTTAGTTGCGTTGTGCCTGACCTTATTTTGAAAAACAAATTTTAGTTGCGTTTCACATGACGAAGTATACAAAATTTCAATAATTATCCTTATTTATAACTGAAGGCAAATATTGAAATTACTGAAAGGTGCAGGTAGATAAGACAGAGGTGATTATCCTTGCCTCCGTCAATTAGAGGAATATTATGGTTGTAATTAGTAGGCTTCGGAGAATTATGCATTTACATATTTATTAAATATGCAAATGCATATTTTGAACTTTTTTCATTATAAATGCATATTTGACCTTTTTTCAGCAAAGTGTTATTTTAAAACACTCTATGACTTTACATAAATATTTTATGTTCTTGTTAGTATAATTGCACTTTTGCTATTTCTGTTTGTATGTCTTGTACTAGGACTTGTAAGATAACATTTTCATTAACTGAATACCAAATGCAAACAGCTACTTTATAGTAGACAAATAATCTTCTAAACCATTGAATAGATAGGTTAAGTGAATAGCCAGTTAAGGGGCCAGTGTGAACGCTGAAAATTTTCGGGGATTTTTTGGAAGAAAACTACTCAATTAAATGTTTCGAAAAATGAAGCATATATTTAGCTATATTTGACCTATATTACATAATTTTTTCATAGAAACATATTGAGCTGCCTTCAGAGGCGCCAAAAAGAAAAGTTCCTCCACTGCTGACATGATTCCGGTCGATTGAGTAGCTGAAATCGAAAAAGGAAAAAATGTCGTTAAACTGGAAGGTTTTTCCTGTACGATGAACGATGACGTAGGATTTTCGAAAAATATCAAAATCTAAGAAAATGGCGTAGTATGATAAAAAAGTCTGTTTTCTTACCTATAAAGTGGTCGTTTCTTTCAATGCCAAATCGTCAATTTTCATCCAATCAAAAATATCCTACGTCATCGTAGAGTAAATATATTGAAGAGTATTCAGTTCAAATTTCAAGTCAATCGGATAATTGCTCTTCGAGTTACAATGTCAACAAATTTGAAAAACCTCATTTCGAGAAAAACGCGTTTAAAGATTTAACTATCGATTTTCGCAAGATAAAATGGAATACATACCTGCGAGCGGCTGCTCTTTAGAAGGTTGCCATTCGGGGAGTATTAGAGATACGGCCTTGAAATTTTCACAGGATATTCTTGAAAGTATAAACTGTCGAATAAGGCAAAAAATCGATTTTTTGAAAGTGTCGGACTAGTATAGCCCCTTAAAGCTGCATTTGCTAGAAACAGCCAACATAATAGTTAGTGTTTTGAAACCACAATACTTGGAAATATTAAGAGGATTATCGGGGATTACCCGGGTAATCGAACAACGAGAAATAAATATAGCGGCGATTTCCTTAATTTTACTAGGTCCTTTTAAGTTCCAACAATCTGCATTAGTTGTGTACTAGTTACAATAGTATTAAGATCTATTAAGATGCTAATTGTGAAGGATTATAATGATTTTACAACAGATGGGCGTCTGTTATTTTGTAAATACTGCGAAGTTCATGTTACGGCGACAAAAAAATTTCAAGCCACACAGAATCTTCAAACCGGAAAATTGCAATAATTAATAAAAATCGTAAAAGAGGAAATTACGAAGGACAAGTGTTAATTTCTAATTTACTGTGGCATGGACATAAACGCAGGGTATTCGGTAAAGAACTTTGTATGGCTTTTATTTGCGCTGACATTCCTTTAGTTAAATTAAAGAATGAAGTTTTTTGCAACATTATGGAGAAGTAAATTTTGTATTTGGTATATTACGAGTTAATGAAGAAAAATATAAATCGTATTTGCTGACTTTAAAAGTTCTGGACAAAGTGAATCGTTCAACAGTCTACTGCTTTTTTCAAAGATTCTCTAAGTTTATTGTAGCCGTCTGGGATTTTATACGAAAAAGTGCTACTAGTTTATAGCGATGCTGCAGCATATATGTACCCAAACATAATACTTGTGACCTGTGTAGCGTACTATTTATCCAGACGTTAATATGCTGATGTCTGTGAAAAAGATTTTCTTTAAGCAGCAACTTGTGTCCAGAGGTTTCAGAAAATTGCAGAGGACGTTCCACTTCCACCTGCGCTGATCATTACAAGATTGGGAACTTGGATCGACGCTGCTGTATATTACCTTGAACATTTTGAAATTCTGAAGAAAATTGTTGATGAATTCGACTCTGAAGAAGCGCAGTGTATTGGAGAAGCACATAGTGTTCTGAGAAAAACAAATGTTTGAGAAGATTTCATTTTTATTCGAGCTAATCTGGTGTGCATTTCGACGGCAATATCTACGTTAGAAACTAAAGGATTATCTTTACCAGACAGCATTGAAATAGTAGAAAATATAGTTAAACGTTTAGCATGACGCCAGAAAAATTGCTTCATGAATAAATTAAACGCAGTGCTGTAAAAAATACGGGCTATCAACAATATGGATATCAATAAGTAGTACTTCAAATGCAACCAACATAGTTTCAGTTGCGTACGCACTTTTGCCCGACAAAAGGGAAGATACGTAACGAAGATTAGTTTTCTTAATTAAGAGGGAGATTTCTACTTGGTCACCAACCAATTTGCTTCGATAGAAGCTCTTCGAAATGTTTTCCCATATACCACTATTACAGGTTGTAATTTTCATTTTAATCAGTGTGTATGCCTTAAAGTGAAAGAAATTGGATTGACAAGAGATGACCGAGAAAATGAAGAAGTTAAAAAGTTGTACATTATGGAGAATTCATCCCAGATAGAAGTTATAGAATTTAATGATTATTTTATGTTTTGGACTACGACAACGTACAACAAATTCTTTAGAAGGGTGGCACAATCGTTTAAACCGAAATATTGGTAAACATAAACCAAATATTTTAAAACTTTTCATATCTTAAAGGAAGATGCAAAATATTACGAACTAATTACAATGCAAGTGAATTTGTATATTTAACACCGAAGAAACATTGTATCCAATATATTAGGTTGGGCGAAATAATAGCAAACGTCCAAACAACATTTTTAAGTGATCGAATATCTGTTGAAGAATGCCTAAAAAAATCGGCACACGTTACTAAGCTTAAGCCATATCAAAGATATTCGATTGGATCCATACATTTGCCTAACCCTGTATAAGCTTTCTCACTTTTACCACATAAATAATCCATGATAATTTTTTGTGCAACCGAACTAAGTATTTAGTTTTAAAACGCATTTGACAATGTTGTCATTATTTACGCTAAACAAAAACGACCTTGGTTATCAATCAACCACATAGATAGCTTAGCCAGTTTCGATATAATTTAGTATTAAAACTAAAATTTCAAAAGTTCAACTGACATTCAAATTTATACTTTCTTGGTGTAAAGATCTTTGCACCAGTTTAGCATTAGTGTCAAAAGGACTGATATTAAACAATTTTTTGTTTATTATTTTATTTAAAATGTTTCTTTCTTGTGACTAAGTACACACGAAGTCCTTCACTAAAATCGTCTGAAGAAAAATTTCATCCTCCTGGATGTTTTAAATCCAACAGTGATATGTTTCTTGCATCACCAATTTTAATTTCGGAAGTACACGGGTTGTGGAAATAATTATAGGGGCAATGTAAAAAAAAAAAAACATAAAATGTAGTGAACGACTTTATTGTCCTTCAAAATATTTGCCTTATACATCAATACCCTTGGATACCCTCAAACCAACTTGTGAAACATTTTTTTTACTGTGACGCTGATACTTTGAAAGCCAGTGTTCGGTATCATTTAACAGTTGTCTCAGGCGGTGAAAATCGCTCATCACACATTCTATTCTTAGTTGAAGTTTGGGAATAAAAAGATCACAATGTTGCTTCACCATACACAGGTTGTAAGGCTGTATACACTTCAATTGTTTAATCTTTGGTGATTGTTATTAAATGAATAAATGCACTTTTATATAAATATTATAATGGTACTATTACCATTCCATGAATTTAAATATATTATTTATTTTGAAATATTAAAAAGTTATTTTATTTGCTATTGTCAAGTGTGTTCATAGATAGGTATGACATATTTTTTGGATAGTATTCATATTTTTGTATATGTCAGTCAAAACTGGACAGACACTTTAGAATTGTTTTATACATTAATAATAAAACATATTATGTTATCTCTGTAAAGGAAATTATGCCCAGTAACAATTAAGACATTTGACCTTTATTTTTAAATTATATATATTACATTAGGATTAAACTAAAAAGTTAAATTATCAATGAAAATTCTGTATATTGAAAGGCATACTGATATTTTTTAATTTAGAAATTTAGAATAGCATCGCTATGGTTTTGGTTGTTGATTTTTGAAAAAGTGATTTTGTTTTGTGTTTTCGAAGAAAACAGATTGAATTGGTAATTGTGAGCTTTGAAAAGCCAACAAATAAAAAATATACAATATAATTAATTAAAAATCCACTTACTTGTGCCCAGAAACACATAAAACCATGTCAAAATTATAATCGATTAATAATGTTGGTGTTGAAGAATATATCTTATATTACATGGAAGGATCCATAATGAACATCTAAAAGCTGTTTCAAATTTGATATGAATACAAGCCATAATCAAGATCAATAAATATTAAAGAAGATTCTTCACGCAGAATATCCAGGAGGACCTTGTATAAGGGAAGTTCGAGATCATCGAGAGCCATTTCGTTCATCTACGGAAAGATTTTCCTGTCTACTCTTCAAGCAGTCGACTGAATACATCTGGCAGGAACTATGAATATACATTAGGAGACATATAGTGGACTTAATCTTGGTATTTCATTTATTGGCTTACCCATTTATTTATATTAGAAATTACTCTGTTACAGTAACCAAATTGTTTAAACAGTTTTTCTTAAGTTGTCAAAATTTTAAATTGATCTTTCTTTGTAATTTACAAAAAAATCTGAATATTCAGTTAATTTAAAGTTACGTTTATGGGAAACTTGATCCAAATCCCAACATATTAAAGCTTGGCATAATTTCTTAATTAGCTCTTTGTATCTAAAAATAAAATTTAAAACACATTCTATTAAACTGTGAGAAAGCAAGTTTTTTTAAATATATTAAATCATATACATAACCTTAGTTTCTATTGGCTTAACTATACATAAATAATATTTATTATAAAAGAACAATATCTTACATGTCAATTGGGTTTTAAAAAAACGTTATCTTCTGAACCTGCTTTGAGATTGAGTATTAGATTCTTGCTAATATCCACTGAGTTAACCGATGGCAAATCTAAATATTATTGAATAGAGGTATAATACAAGTTACTGGATTTGTTTCTCTCTTACTAAGCGCGAGATTTGAATTTATTAAATTTTATTCAATATTTAAATTATCTTTTTTATTTTATTATTATCTTTATTATTATTATTATTATTTAATTGGCCGTGGGGTATTATTACAATATATTAATTTACCCTAATATACATTTATTTTTGGACCTACAACGAATGATGATTACACTCTGTTGTATGACTGTTATTGCTAGTGTGAAACTCTGGTTGAGACTGTTCTTCTTGGTGTTCAAGACACTGCAAGTAGGTAAAATTCACCACTACTCCAACAAATTATTACATAATTACATATATTGGTTGTACGGCATAATTAGGTGGCAATAATACCTTTCAGGGGATATAAACTTTAATCTTAAATATTATTACTAATTAAATATTGGTTGCAAATCTAAATATATAGTATAAATTCCATTGTTTGGTAATGGAATTATTGATACCTATTTAGAAAACGTG
Organism: Melolontha melolontha; assembly: GCA_935421215.2. Taxonomy (NCBI): domain Eukaryota; kingdom Metazoa; phylum Arthropoda; class Insecta; order Coleoptera; family Scarabaeidae; genus Melolontha; species Melolontha melolontha. The sequence continues at coordinate 40,081,896 of OW285238.1, forward strand.
AACTTAAGAATAGATGGCCAGATTAAACACAGTCTATTGAATTCGTTCACTAATTCGTTCACTAATAAATCTAGGTAATAATACAAGCGGTCTAATTCATAAAATAATAAATTTGCAAATATAAATGATGCCGCTTCTTAGAATATATAGAAAATGTTTTATAATTTAATTATTATATTTATACAGTGGTTTTATCTTGAAAATGAACGTTGAATATTGATAAAATTGTACATGTTATATTTGAATTCTATATCCTGGATTTACTTATATTTAACGATAAAAAATGCTTGAAATTAAAATATTATGAAAGGATATTATATGTATCTTCAACAGTTCTAAACCAGACGAATATAAGCAATTAGTCATTAGTCACAGTTTTCTGACAGAAAAACCAATGGTTTGATGTGTTGAGTGAGAGCAGGCTGGCGTTATCGTGATGAACAATAATTCGCCAATTTTGATTATTTTTCCTTATTTCATCGATGACTTCTGGCCATCAAATTTTTGTAAATCAATGAGTGTTCATGGTTCTTTTTTCGCCCAGTAGTGTTGTGGATTGAATTTGAAGGGCTAACAGTTGATTTTTTTTAGTATTTCTTTGCAACATTTCACACGGTCTTGGTTTTGAACTTCTGTCAAATTGTGAGATCTAATGATTGCAAAACTCAATTACTTTTATGTGTTTATGCAAAATCGTATGTATTGCTTTGATGCCAATGCCTAAGGATGCTTCAATCTTACGGTATGTGGAATGCCAAACTTGTTCAATCATTTCACTCATAGTATCAACATTCAGGAAATTCATCGATGAGAGTGGTGCGTACAAGCCGAAATTCAGAAAACCAACTGAAAACACTATTCTAGGATGGTGCTTCATCTCATCTTCATCAAAAGCCAAATGCAGTCGTTTTACGACATTTGCAATTATAAAAATTTAAGGCTCAAAAATCTTCACGCGACAGTTTTATTTTTACATAAAAATACGTTTTTCTTCCAAATACTGCTTATACAAAACTAGTTCAGTTAAGTACGAACTGTTAATTGAATTATATAGGTTAGAAACTTTAAATTTTACGAATACGGTCAGCACTTGAAATTTGTTTCAGAAATTTTCCTGGTCGGCCTTGTAACCGAAAATCAAACCAACCTAATCAAGAGAAAAGAGCAATCATGTTCTTAAATATCATATTTTTTGGTGAAAACTTAAATCTGCACACGCCGTTATCGTAAAGGTTTCGCGATTACGACTGCCAGGAACATACAAGGTGGCGCAAAATTAATCATCCAATTTTGTTTTTAAATAACTTTTTTAGTAAATTAAAAGAAAATTTTTTGAGTGGTGAAAATCTTTATTTGGACCTTTATAATTTTTTCTGTTAATTGGAAAATATGATATCCGCCAAGTGGCTGCCGCCAGTATTGATACACATTTGTGCCCGTTTTATCGCATCTTCCATAACTTTCCGCACGATTTCTGGTGATAACTGTTCGCATTCCTGTCGAATATTCTCCTTAAGGGCTGCGATTGTCTGAGGCTTGTTGGCATAAACCCGCGATTTCAAGAACCCCCCAAAGAAAGAAGTCTGGGATGGTTAAATCGGGCGATCTTGCTGGCCATGCCAAATCGCCAAAACGGGAGATTACGCGACCAGGAAATGCGACCACAATATCCATTGTGGCTCCTGCTGTGTGTGCGGTTGCACGGTCTTGTTGAAACCACATGTTCACCAAGCCCCGCTCATTCAATTCTGGCAGTAAGAAGTCGTTTATCATGGCCCTGTAGCGTTCGCCATTAACAGTAACCGTATTGCCGATGGCGTCCTCAAAAAATACGGTCCAATCACTCCTCCCGCGTGAACACCGCACCACACAGTAGCCTTGAGTGGATGTAACGGCTTTTCGTGCATCACACGCGGATTTTCAGTGCCCCAGAAACGAAGATTTTGCTTATTGACGTAACCGCTTAAATGAAAATGCGCCTCGTCGCTCATGATGATTTTCGACTGAAAATCGTTCACTTCGTTGTTGAGATTGAGGATGGCTCTACAGTAATTCACACGCGACTGAAGGTCAGCAGGCATTAACTGATGCACTGTTTGCACTTTGTATGGGAACATGTGTAAGTCTTTCACTAAAATTCGCTGTAGGGTCCGTCTGCTGACGCCCAATTGCGTGGCACGTCGTCTGGTTGATGTTTCTTCGTTCTCAGCAACATCAGCAGCCACAGCCGCGATATTCTCGACAGAACGACCAGTCCGGTGGCGGCCACGCCCTGGAAGATCTCTTGTGGTTCCAGTCTGTTCGAGTCGAGCAGCTAAGCGGCGTAATGTTTGTCCAGTTGGCGCGACACGATTAGGAAATCGACGACGAAATTCACGCTGCGCTAACACCACCGACCGATTATATATTGGTAAAAAAAAAATCGACACAATTATTCCACGCTCTTGCGGAGTATAGCGCTCCATTGTTTGTCTGTTTGTATTCTGCAGCTGTCTAGTTCACAAATGTCAAATATGATTGACGTACGACGCCATTTGCAAAAGTTATAACATCTTCCGACAGGGTGATTAATTTTGCGCCACCTAGTATTTGCACGTTTTCGGTTTTCCTTCTGTGGTTATTTACTTTGCACTGTGGCTCTTGGTTGATGATATACGAGGGCGGGTTGATTAATTCGTGGGATTGTACAGAAACAAAGCAATAATTTAAATAAACAAACTTTATTTTTCCACATAATCTCTTAATTCGATGCATTTGATCCATTATTTTCAAGCTTTTCTTATTTAGTCTCGAATGTGATTTTCTTCTAACCTAGCAAAATAATCGTCCGCTGTTGAAATTAGCTCTTCGTTTGTGCAAGATTTTTTTTCTTTCGAGAAAATTCTTTAATTTAGGGAATAGACGAAAGTCAGATGGTAGTAGGTCTAGCGAATATGGGGGATGCGGTACTAATTCAAACTTTAATTCTTAAATTTTATTTGCAGCAACCGTACTGGAATGTACAGGTGCATTATCATGGTAAAAGTGCACTTTCTTCTTAGTTATTCCTTTACGCTTTTCAGTGATTGCTGTCTTCAAACGATCTAGAAGATTTGCATAATATTCGCCGTTTACAGTCTTGCTCTTTTGAAAATAGTATATCAATAATATTCTGACCTACCTTCTTTAGCTGTCTTCAAACGATTTAGAATATTTGCGTAGTATTCGTCGTTTACGGTCTTGTTCTTTTGAAAATAGTCTTTCAACAATATTCTATATTGCCTTCTTTGGAGTTGGTTCTTCCATGTTTGGTCCACATCTTCTACTGTTATTTAGATTCGGTTGTATAATAATGAACTCATATTTTGTTAGAAGCAACAGATCGACTTTCAAATATGAGTTTATGGAAGGGATATTTCAATGACTTTATTTTAATAATCTCATGTTCTCCTACACTACGTTTTGCAAGATTAGTTACAGGTGTTGATCGATTAGAATGGTTTCTTATTTTATTACGTTTTACATTTAACCCATTCTTTTCAGCGGCAGTTGAAGTCCACTTGGAAATTATATTTCGTCCGATGGGCGAATTATTTAAAAAACCAACAGAGCTCTTTTGTTTTCACGCTGGATTCGGTGTTAAGAAAAACCGTTCTGTAGTAATGTGGGGTGTCTCTCTTTTCGATAAGTTTATGGAACAAACTGAAAAGTTATTTTGTCTCGAGTATTAGATGATTGTATAAAAAATTAACTTAACGTCGTTCCGGGTTGATTTTATTTTCAACCAACTATTTCTTTTGTGTTAGCGGCTTTCCCCCTCCTTGTCAGTTTTTACTAAATACTGGGTTATAACCAATTCGTCCTGTATGTACGCCAAAACTATCCTTTTCTATTTCAAAAAAAGTTATCAGACATTCTGCCGCTTCGCCACCACGCCAAGCTAGTTTCAATGCTACTCTGTGATAAAACTTCTTTTGCAACCCTTGACTTTTTCTTTTCTCGCCAAAGGCTTGCAGTTTTCTTCTTTTTGCATCTTACGCATTTCTTTAAAGACTACATCTTTAAATGGATCGAAAGTTGTTCCTAATTCCCAGTCATTTTTTTCTTGTAGTAGTTTGGCGATTCTGTTCCTCTGAGCCTTGGCTACATTGCCTTTGTATTAGGACCCGTTTTGCTTTTTCATATTTAAGGCAAAATCTTTAAGGATTTCTGTTACCTGGGGTATAGAAGTGCCTCCATTAAGTAAGTAAGCCCCTTTCCTGCAGAAGGATTCAAACTGCTTCCACACACAAGTATTCGCTTTTATTAAGGCGTTAATGTACGAATTTTTTCATCTATTTGACTCTAGCTTGTTTGACCAAAACGAATAGAACACATTTTTAAAATTAAAATGTTTCCACAATTGACATTAGCGAGTCTTGTCAATTTATTTTTTTTTACGTTTGAGTTGTCATTTTTGCGGTACTTTTACAAGCCCTATTATCGTAATTCATCCAAAAGTAATTTTTTTTTGTTTTTTATTATTTCTATTGTGAAATTCCTACTATTAAAATTGGGTGAAATTTTCTTCGAGAAATAGTCCTCGATATATCCCTCTTGCATGCCATTATTGAACATTTTTGCTCGGGCACTCGTAAAAATATTCGCGTATTCGGCATGCACTCGGAATTTGACCTACTTCACTTTACGTTTTCTTTTATACTTTTTCTAAAAACTTTTGCGAAACCTTCGTGCTTATTACGTATTCTTATTTATTTGACATTCGAGCGACACTGGTTATTAGGGATCGGCAGCTAGGGGTACATTCCAGGAGGGGACTTGAACAAATATGAAGCGGGCCAATTTATTGTTTAGTTTTATTAGTTACTTGTGTTCTATTGCACAAATATGTGATGAACAGCGTTAGGGCAATGTCTACACATCACTTGCATCAAAGAGAATCGAAGCAACTAATGCAGAATTTACGTCAACTTCGTGTTTGAAATCGCTGTGGGACAAAAAGCACGATATAAATAAAGAAAAAGTGTTAATAATTGTAACAGATGGAGCTGCATATATGAAGGCGGTCGGTCGCCTCTTATAACAAACATAGTAGTAGTATGACGCATATCACTTATTTTACATATGCTCTTCATCGAGTAGGATCGATGGCATCGGGGGAAGATATCTTCTGTCAAGAAAGTTTTTGTGAAAGCACCTGCACGCATGAATTTATTATGTGAAAAACTGCCATATATGCCACTGCCGCCAGAACCTGTTATAAGGCGCTGGGCCACATGGATAGAAGCAGCATCCTATTATCACATGCATTTCGACAACGTTAAAATTATAATACAGCTACTGGATCCGAATGAAGCTGTTTCTATTTTACACGCTCAAGTATTTATAGACCCAACTATTCCATGTAGATTCAGCCAATATTCATAGACATTATTGCAGAATACCTGCAACAATCCGCCATCTAGAGGTTACTCCGATCAACCCACAGTATTCTATAACTAACGCCATGAATATTATATATGATCTTCGCCAATCCCTTTTCCAATTACCTGGAGCTGCTGTTGGTAATGTAAAAGAAAATTTTGAGCAGTCCTAAATCACAATCTAGGATTCCGTACTGAACTTCTAATTATAATTATTTTTGGCTTGTTTGATGGTAAAGAAGTCGATTTTTCCGAACCGGGGATAAATGTGCCGTCGCCAAAAACAAAATTTATGTGCTTTAAATATGCCACATTTCATTCATAGATGTTGAACGGTCGTTTTCAAAGTATAAATGGATTTACGGTGACCGACAATTATTAACACACATGAGCATATGGAACAATTATTGTTGATTTACTATCATTTGAATTCTGGATATAAACGGTGAAGGATGATGTCCTCATCCGTCCCTGGCACTGATGTCATATTACCGATCCCTACTGTTTATATCGCATTTTTTACAATGACAAATTTTGACGTGCGTAGTTATGTATTAAGAAGCATAAAGTGCTAAATTTCTGACAAAATCTTTTGACAATAAATCTGAAATTTGCCACACCAATTTTTTCAAAAAAAATACTTGTAGTACCTATATAAGGATAAATTAATTTCTCAAAGAGATATTTATTACTTCCACGAAACGTTCTTAATAATCGATGTAATTTATTTTTAAAATTTCGTAACGCATTTGAAAGTATTGCCTTTCATCCCTCTGAAAAGCTATTGCAGCACGTTTTCCTTTATTTATTTTTTAAATTAATTTTTTCATCAAAGTGGGCCCATTGTATCTCCTAATTAACTATTTATAAATATTTTCCTTTCTGGACTTTCTTATCAACAGCCAAGCTTTAAGACAAGACGCACACTAATTACTAAATTTCGTACAATACGCCCTCCTTATCCAATTTCTGATTTATACGAAGATCTCCGAGATGAAATTGTTTTGTGCCCGGATAACATTTTATGTTACCCCGCGCACAATTAAAGCAATTTTTAAAGGCCGCTTGAGTAAAATTATTGGAACATCTGTGCTATATAGCTTCGAATTGTTTTTGAAGTCCCTTGAGATTCTTCGTTTTTAAATTGGTTTTGCCGAGATTTATTCATTTTAAGCGGGATTGTTTTTTGATGTATTTTATTAAATACACTAATTCATTTCACAACAGAACTTCATGAATTGGATGTAGATAATTTTATTCACTTTTTACGTGTATTTTATCATGTTTTTTGTAGCTGAAACCAGTAGCGTGGTATACTGATGGAAAGTAGGCAACTTAATGTGCATATTCGAAACAAATCACAAAAATCGCAAAAAACTTTCTTAAAACATAATTTCAGAATATAAAATGAAAATTAATATAATTACACTATTTATTGAATCTGTCGATACTTGCTGGAAATCCATAATAGATGGGATTGAAGTGAAACACATTTTTTATTGCAGGGACCTTATTTCATCAATGCCGGCAAGGTTAAATCAGTTTTTAGAAACTAATGGAGCAATGACAAGTTATTAATCGTTATCTACATTTCTTTATAAAATATATTAAATCAAAATTGTTGGGTGTTGTGTTTTATTTACCTAATTTAGATAAATTTAATAAATAGATTTAGATAAATAATAAATAAGTTCACTTGCTTTTAAATAAAATAGTGACAATTTCAAGGACCTATATTTGCAAATGTTTCAAAATCCACACTTACAAAGTACAAAACTTCCAGAACTATATTGCTTGATTTTTTAAGTGTATGCGATTTTTCTGAACTCGAGTGTACAAAGTTCAAATAGATCTGTATATTTTTAGGTGTATCATTAATCATTAGTTAGAACTAAAGTTTGTTCACAAAATTTTGACAGTTACATAATTATTTACCATGCGTATTGCAGGTTTTATAAACAGGGCCTTATTGATGGAATACTTATTACATTGTCATCTGATTTACTTAAGAAATAAAATGCAATTGCTTAAATTTCTGAAATCTCTTGTTCTAGTAGCCGAAATATGAACGATTTTGTGGAGATTTAGGCTCACTTTCTTGCTAACGCCCATTTTTTTCATTAATCTAAATCGTATTCAAGATGATGCAGTCGATTCCGCTCAATCGGGAGACAAATGGGGAAAGTATTTCGTACCAATAATCCAGAGATCCCAATAAATCGGAGATCATGAATAAATCAAAGAAAAACATCTTAATGTGCATTGACTGGTTTACTTACAAACATATACATTTAGTATTGTAGTCTTAGTACTAAATAGATACATAATAAACAATAAATACAATATATGTATAATACATAAAATAAAATCGGAATTACGGGGTTATGTATGTATACTGGTAGATATGATACATATATAATGTGTTCATTTGAAAAGTCAATCTAGGTTACTTTGAAATTTTGATAGAATAAGACGCAAATATATTAGTATGTGTTTGTTGTTCCGTAAACCTAAATCCAAATGACATTTGAGGTTATTATAACAATCCAGTAATGTTGCAGAATATCATCAGAAATTTTGAACGGAGGATTTTAAAGTGCATTGATCTTGAAGGACAACATTTTCAACATTTGTTATAGTTTTCAATAAATACCTATTATTTGTTATTTATTTGTATGTATGAAACTGTTAAAATATACGACTTTGTTGGTTAAGTACTTTGGATTCTTTTCTTAATTGACCCAGTATTAACAAAATTGGAGCACGTGATAAGGGCGTCTAAAGGACTTCCCTCATTCCTTTTCTGCAAAAAAATTGTCTTAACTTGTCGATGCAATTTCGGGCTTCTGGCAAAGAAACGAACGTAGTCTCGATTTCTTCTTAGCTATCAGAATCAACATTTTCGCCTTCTCGTAGGCGTTCTTTTATTTCATCAATGATATCTTCATCAAGATTTTCCATTTCATCGCAGCAACTCAAATCTTTGTATAAGTCGGTGAATTCCTCTTGATTTTGTATTCTCGTCTCTTTCAACACAATGTTACCGTTGACATCTTCATCCATTTTCTCGGGGCTTTCACTCAAGCTTTGCGAGTTCACTTTAAAATTGCAATAAGCAAAACAATTTTTTATTGTTTTTCTATTAATATCCCTTCAGCTGTCTGCAACGAAGTTTATGGCTTGCAGAATGTTGACTTTACTACTTACATCTTGAATGAATGAATTTTCTTCAATTTTTTCTAAAATGAAATTTATTAGTTTAGTTCTGTACTTAATTTTTAGGGTTTTAATAATGTCCATGTCCAAGGGTTGAGTCAAGGATGTTGTGTTTGGTGACAGATATTCAAGGGTTATGTATGTTCTTCAGCATGTCGGTGTATGGATGAGCAGCATAATTGTCTAGAATTAGAATTATGGATCTGGATTGGCGTTGCAATTCTTTATCCCAACTTTTCAGCCAATCTAGAAAAATTAACGACGTCATCCATGCATTCGAATTAGCATGATATTCGACGGCAATCTCTCGATATCCAATTCTGTAAAACAACGAGGTCTTTTGCTTTTTTCAATAACAAGCAGTTTTTTCTTGTCATTCCCCGTCATGTTCGTATAGCATGAAACAGTTATTCTTTCCATTGCTTTCTTCGAACCTGCTAAATTATCTTTTTTAAAACAAAGAAAACCATCTGGAGTTGCTCTATAACATAACCCTGTCTCATCGGCGTTGTAAATGTTTTCCGGTGTAAATTCGTTCATAATTTCGGGAAGCCTTTCGAGTTTCCACCTATCAGCAGACAAAACCTCAGCACTCGCTTTTTCCCCATAAACTTTTTTAAACTTGATGTCGTGTCTCTTTTTCCAACGAGAAAGCCACCCCTCGGTCACCTCAAAATTTTCATGCTTCTGGCACAGCTTCTTTGCAAACTCTTCGGCTTTGCATTTTAACATAGGACCGGGTACACGAACACCTCTTTTAGTAACAATTCCAAACCATTTTCTGAGCGCTTCGTCAACTTCAGCATCTTTTCCTTCTCGTTTACATTTTTGCTGCACTCCGCGCCCACTCGCGATGCTAATTTGTTCACGGAGTTCCCTTTCATTGGCACGAACTCGCGCAATCGTAGTTTTCAGACAAACTCTGATTCGTTGTGTTTGGATGCTCTTTTATTTTGTTTAATATTTCCACTTTTTGAACAACACTTAAGTCTCTACGGGGCATTTTGAACGAACGAGCCCAGACAATTTGTATTATGTACAACTTGGAAGAGCGCACATTAAGAAATGAGTCGACTTTTGTCCCCTCGGTTTACATTTCGCTTCTCGGAGAATTAGGGAGTTCCCCCGATTATTAGATGGTTTGTCCCGATAAAACGCTGAACGGTATCTTTGATTCCGTTTTATTAGAAATGTCCCAAAAAAGCGGTTATCCCCATTATCCGAGGACCCAATTGAGCGGAATCGACTGTATTAGTAAATTTCTCAATATATATGAATATACGAGGGTGATTTGATGAAAGGCGAGACTTAAAATAAAACACTTGAATTACGGCAACGATTTCTTTTTATCTTTCAACATATTCCCCTTCAACATTAATACACTTGAACCACTGATGCTGGAGTGGCATTATACTAGTTTTATAATGATCAGCATCAAGGCCGTCAAAATACTGCTCTCTGTCTACTTGTGCAACAACTTCCTTGTCTGTCTTGAATTTCCTGTCATTGAGAAACAGCTTGTGTTTTGGGAATAAATGAAAGTTTAAAGGAGCTAGGCTAGGTCCGGTGAATAGGGTGGTTTGGACACAACCTGGAATCGTAATTCCTCCTTTTTTCCCGAACAATGCGACTAGTGTCACTTTTTATCTAGTTTAATTAGTCTTTTTGTATTTTACGGCAAATTAATTGAGCGTTTATTTTTAAATGTTACTAATATTACATCGTCGTTTAATATACTTTAAATTTCTCGATAGCTTGCTGGGAATCAGATCCTCACAGAAGACCTACATTCGAGCAAATTTTAAATGATCTGGATAGGATAGTGCATTCGGCTTTCACACAAACACCTCACGAAAGCTTTCACACAATGCAAGACGATTGGCGGCAAGAAATCGAAGAAGTTCTTTTGGATCTTCGCAGAAAAGAAAAGGTAAAAACGTTGCTTTAACTCCTTCAATTAAACTTATCAAAATATACTTACCAAAATTAATTAGAATATATTATTTAGTAAACAGTAACAATATAATATTTTATAATTTTTTTAAGTAATCAAAATTTGTGTATGCAAAAGAATGGAAGTATAACTAAATTTATTTCAAAAATCTTATCACGAATCGTTTGCTTAAATGGAAATTAAAATGTGTTTCAGCTTAAAATTTAATGATAAACCTTTATTGTCAATTGAAACAGTATTGAAAATACGAGGTGAAGTAAAAATTAACTAACTTTCCTAAACAGAACATTTTATTATTGAATAGGGTTCGATGGTCTAAGTGTAAATCCAAATATTTTTGTCCACAACTATGATAATATAGAAAAATTAAGAGTTGGCATAGAAGCGGCATTTCGTAATACGAGGGTCTTTCAACAAAGACTAGGACTGAATTCATTATGGTCCTGTGCGATGAGCTTCAAAACGTTAAAAAGCAGAAAATACAGCCATGGCCATATGTCTGAGGCATCCCCATTTTTTTTATATAAAATGTAATTATGAGGTATAGAAATAAAACTATAGACTGTTGCATGTTCTAAATAACAATTTACTAACATATATTAATATTTTGTTATTGTTTCAATAATTCTTGTATATGTCTGGTGAAATATTATCTCATTCATCTAGAATCCTTTTAGTTCTGTTTTGTTTGCACATTTGTATTTTATAAATTGTACTTCAATATGCGCTATAAATTTACTATAGGCGACAAGTTTGAACGTTGCGCAGGCTATTCAAACACATCATTTTCTCTATACCGTGCCATTATTTGCTTACGCTTATGGCGGCAAGGTGCGTTGTCTTGCTGGAAGAAGTATTGAGCATCGTAAGTATAGAATAATTTCACAATCGATGGTTTTAATAGCTTTTCTAAGATGATTATGCAGCACTCTCTGTTCAATAGACCGTCGCATATTAATTTACACTTCTCCTATGCCATTAGCTGACATACACCCCCAAATTATAACAATTCCACCACCATCCTTTTACTCTAGACAGGATACAATTTGGATGAAACTCTTCAATTCTATTAATCTGAATTACGAGGGGAGTCTTTTATGTTGTTTACCTAGTTACGAAAACAATATGCTATCGTGACAATTTTCTTACAAGTTTCTGTAACATTTTATAGTGTTATCTCAAGTCAAGTCTTAGTTTACTCTAACATTCGTTTAAAGAAGAGAAAATGAGTGATTTTAAACTGGAACACAGAAGTGTCATGAAATTTTTATCAAAAGAAGGCAGTAATCCGAAGAATACTCATGAGAGAGTGAGCGAAAATAGCCTATTTCCAAGTCAAATTTTGGTGTAAGCAGTTCAAATAGGGCAGAGAATCCATTCATGATGACTAAAGACGGCAGACTATGTGCCAGACAGACACGAATCATTTCACCATGTGTACTAAATATTGTTTTGGATACTATAATATAAATATGTTTTGAAGGTGCATCTGTTATTGCCAATAATACCACTTTTTCTTTAGAATAAATGTTTCGTTCATTGTTAGAAATACAAAATAATGTTTTTTTTTAATTTTGATTTAGAACTGTAAAATATATGTTCAAATTCTGTTATCTCTTTGATAAATGCATGTATGGAAATATTTAGGAAACTAAATATAAACTATAACCTATAACTACTAAATATATGTTTTTCTGCTCCGATATGTAAACAAAGCGAGAGGAATGAAAAATAATATTTAGTATAGATGGTGAAATGATTCTTGTCACCATGCACCGGGCACATAGTCTGCCGTCTTTAGATGACCCAAAGTGTGAAATACCTATGAAAGCACGAACTGAAGAAATCATCAATAAAGTTAGATCTAGTGTTGAACGACCGCCTTGTAAAAATGTCAGTTATTGCTAGAGAAACGAGTGCTTTTAAAATTCTACACGAAAATTTGGGAGTGGGCAAAGTGTGGGCACTAGTGGCTTCCCAGGCTGCTCAGTCCCGAACAAAATTTGTGCAGACGATAAATTTGTGAAGAGAATTTGACTGTTTTCTCAAGATGAAGACTTCTTAAATACAATTGTAACTGGAGATGAAACTTGGGTACACCACTGGAAGCCACCCACAAAGCAATGAGTTCATAAGGACTTTCCAATGTCCAAGAAGGCAAAAACAGAAACGCGGAGAGGATTCTCTTAATTAAGTATATGCCAAAGAGGGACTACAATAATGGAAAATGTCTACAAAGACACAATTAAGAACTTGAACACGGCTATCCGCGAAAAAAAACCCACAATTTTGTTCAGAAAACTCTTCTGCGCGACAACTGCAAAACGTGCATAAGGCACGACTTGTTCAAACAGTAATCAATGAATGTGGCTCTGAGGAATTACAACATCCACCCTACAGTCTCGACCTCGCCTCCTGTGAGATAATAGTCACAGTGACTATTATCTCCTTCCAAAATTCAAGAAACACTTGAGAGAACGTCGATTTTTATCGAATGACGAAGTGGAAAACGCTGTAAGGTCGTATTTTGCAGAATTACCAATATATTTTTTTTTCGAAGGCATAGCTTTATTAGAGAAATGTTGAAATAAGTGTTGTGTTAGTATTATTTGTTCTTACGTTGAAAAATATTTTTATTACTAGTTTCTTTCATAGCTAGGTAGATAACATAAACTCAACTCGTATATCAATGAAATTGATTGATTTGTTTATATTTATTTATATTCTATTCTACTTGTAACACTTGAAAATATAAATATATATTTATCAAATAAAGTATGAAACGTTGTGGAAATATATAATTAGAGTTGTTCGATTTTCCTCACATTCCAGGATCGTACTCAGTATAAGTTAATATACATACGAACGTTTTCAAAACACATCCGGTTTTATTAAGAACACGTGTTTCGTATGAAATTACAACTCAGCATTTTTTGTTAATATATACAGCCCAATAAGATTTAAGTATTAACAAAGAAATTACTTATCGAATGAGATGTTTACGAAAAGTTTTGTTTGCTTTTACGAGACGCACCCAGTTACAAAAGAAAAATTGCGGTTTTGAAGATAAGCAGATTCATTGTATGCATTGTGTTAGATCGCGTATGCTGGCCAGATGTTTATATTTAGTTAAGTGTAGATCTCGACGCGAGGCGGTTGAACTTGTAATGTTATAAACACATATATCAGGATGTTGAACGAAAGAAAACTTGAAAGACAATCAATTTTTGACATAGTGAAGAAGTTTATTGGAGAATTTCTAGATTTATATTATAATGGTGCTAAAATTATGTGCAAAGTTATCTTTTGCTGAGTTATAATTTCTTGCGGACACGCCTTACAAAACGCGATGTATATTGTTAACATTTGTACATATTAACGTATACTGAGTAGGATTCTGGAATGTGGGGAAAAATAACAACTCTACATATAACTTTATATTTGATTGTTTTTTAATGAATAATTAAAAAACAATTGTTAAGACCGAAATACCCCAAAAAAAACTCATAACTAGAGTAGAAATTAAACAATCAAATTGTTAGAAAGAAAACAAGTAAAGTTTATTTAATGAAATAAAAGCATTTACATTGTATAGGTTCTGTTGGGATTAGTTAGAATCAGGTAGATAATAATAAATTTATCATTTTGAGTCATATATCAAGTTTAACACTCTTCTGTTTAAATATACTAAAAAAAACTTCTAATCAAACAATATCATTAAAAGCAATTCGTACAGCTTATAAGGCCTGTATTGATATCAGTGTAATTTACTAATACGTATTTTTTTAACGCTGCTTTTTCCAAAGGCGTACAAGACGTACGAGGAGGTAAAGATTTTCTTATACACCTAATTGTTGTGTATTCGCTTTGCAGATTTTACTTGACTATACATATATATTGTTATTTTCAAATAAATTTAAATGCAGGAACTGCGTTGTCGCGAAGAAGATCTTTACAAAGCTCAACTGCAACACAGGATGCACGAGGAGAAGCTGAGAAAGAGGGAACAAGAACTACAAGCAAGGGAAATCGATTTGTTAGAAAGGGAGTTGCACTTTATGATCAAACAGCAGGCACCAACGCCTAAAAAACGAAAAGGTATATATTTAGAATATTATGCATGTTATGGAGGAATATATTTCGGAATTATTTTTCTAAAATTTTTTCACTATTAATTGCCTTAGATTAAATAAAATTTAATGTATTTCTTAAATTTATACAAAAGCTTATATACGATTTTTTATTAAAAAAAAGTATTACCGTAACTAAGTTCTTTTTTTTCAGTTTTTTAGGAAAGCTTGCTCACGTAAAGTGAATAACTTTTTTTAAGAGATCTATACAGGGTTAGGCAAATGTATGGATCCATTCGAATAAATTTGATTTAAATTAAATGCAAATCGGAGATTTGATAAGCCGCCGAACTCAAATATGAAACGAGAAACCGACAACAGAGCCTCTTACGACATTCAGTATATTTATATCAGAATCAGACTTCAGGTTTAGCCGAAAACAATGTTAACTCTTTTATTTTAAATGAAACAGCCTGTATATTTTTGCGAATTTCAATACAGCTCTGCTCTGGGAGTTCAGCAAGGTCTGACATCCTTTTGTTCAATAACGACAGAGATATTTAATTAAACCTAATAATACAAATTTGATTGAAAACAAGAAATATAAACAAAATCAATATTAGTTAAGAAAGTTTTCGAAATAGTGATCGGCCACTTCTGGAAAATATGCAAGTCTGAAGAAATTTTGGAATGGCATTTGCTAAAGCCTTCTCACGAATTAATTTCACTTCCTCAATTATTCTCTGTCGTAACTTATGCGGTCGTCTAGTATAAACCGCAGATTTTAAATATAAGCCACAGATTTTTGAATGTCCCCAAAGTAAAAAAAATCTAGGGGACTTAAATCTGGAGACCATGCGGACCATTCAATGAATCCTCTACGACCAATTCACCGATTTGGGAATGTTTCATTTAAAAAACTTCTAACATTAAGGGCATAGTGAAGGGGTGTTCCATCTTGTCGGAACCAAACACAAGAATTCCCCATCTTCCTCAATATTAGGAACAACCTAATCACAAGAGCTGAGGATGTTTGCGGTATAACCATGGTTATATCATGTAACCATAGTAAATTACTATGGTTACATGATATAACCATGGTTATACCGCAAACATCCTCAGCTCTAAATCACATAAACGATCTAAGTATCTCTGTCTAGTTAGTGTACCATGAATGAAAAAACGACCAATAATATGGTTCCTGAAAATACCAGCCCAAATATTTAATTTCTGCGGATGTTGCGTATGCGTTTCTAGTATCCAATGAGGGTTATCTATTGACCAATTTATACAATTATAGCGATTAATGCTAGCATTCAAACAAAACGTAACGTCGTCAGAAAACAGCAAATTGTATGTAAAATATCACTTTCGCAAAATTCATTTCTACGATCATAATCCTGGTCCAATAATTCTTGCACTAAATGTGGTTTATACGGATTATTTTACACATACAAATATAAACCAATCAGATTCGCGTATTACTGAAGCAACTCGAAATTACAGCGGTAATTTATCGATAATTTTCATAGTAGAATAATTAGGCGTTGTTATGGAAATGCGGTTAATAAGGATAGACATTTCTAAAGTTCTGTCAAAAAACTGGTTTCATTGTCACAAAACAATGCTGAGATTTGGGGAAGAATCAGTTGTAAACATTGATCAAATAGTAAAACAAGCTGAACCGGCTAATACGAAAAAGAGTAAAGCGTCAATTTGGCGACAATTTTGTGAGTTTTGTGATGCGAAAAACTACAGCATCGAACAAAATGTTACAGAAGAGGAACTTGCAGATATTCTGAAAGACTGGGCCTTCAATATGAGGAAGGTGAATGGGGAAGAATATAAAGAAGGTGTTGTTAAAAGGATGTGGAATGTCACGGCAAAATTGCTACAAGAGAAGTTTAATAACGAATATAACAGAAAAATTGATCCTTTTCAGAGCATCGTATTTAAAGCAGCCCGCGACGCAAGGAATTCCAAAGGAGAATTCTTCAAGCGATACCTGGTAAACGGAAAATGAGTTCTGCAGCTTTACAGAAAAACGAATATGAAAAAATGATAAATGTTTGGGATGAAGAAAATCCAGATGGACTACAAAAGAAATTTTACCTGATAGTGTCGATTGAATTGGCATGGCGAGGAGGAGAAGGCGCGGCGTGTTTGATTCACTACTTCCGAGAAAAAATGAACGTATACAATACACCGACTGGAAGAATAGAGTACAATCCCATATTCACGAAAACTATCCAAGGTGGAGCACAAAAATGTGCTGACAGTAAATGGTTGATTCCCAACAAAGTAAAACCAAGTAATTGCCCAGTCAGACTTTTTAAAAAACTCATTTCAAAGAGGACAGAAAACGCTCGTATAAAAAGTGATAGACTCTTTTTAACTGTCAATCCAGCGTGGAATAAGAAAAAAGGTAGCTGGTATAAAAATATGCCTATTGGAAGAAATGAAATTTTGAAATGGTTTAAGAAAAGTGCTGAACTCGCTGGTTTCAACACAGAAAACCAAAAAATAAGTAACCATTCCAGTCGCGCGGCAGCTGTCTCAAATTTAGCAAAACAATTAATTAAAATTTCCGGCCATAGTAGTTCGCATTCTATTAAGCCGTATCTACAACTAGATAAAGAACACCATGAAACTATTATTAATCAAATGCGAGGAAATAGTTACAACAGTGCAAATATTGATTCAAGCACATCCAATAAAAAACAAAATGTATATAACAATTGTACCTTTCAGTGTACTAATTTATACATGAATTAATAAATAAAGCGTTTAGATAAACTTCATTTTGTATTACGTAAAATAATCTAATCAAATACCATACGAGCTTTGAATTAAAATCGATAATTTCACTCATACTTCCACCATAACGACTTCGACTCGTGTCAATTTGACAATTAAACCACTCCAGCCCTACGGGCTGTCGTGATTTAAATGCTTGTCAAACTGACACTCGTCTTCGTCGCTATGCAACAAGCATTCGTGAAATTATCGATAAATTCAAAGCTCTTATGGTATTACTACAGATGATATTTTTCGTTCTTAAATATTCTGACTACTATATAATGGGATGTAGTAGAAGTTGTGGTAATTCTTCTAATGCTATAGCAATATCTTGAGCAATAACTTCATTAGTCGCGACGTCCGCTTTTCGGTAAATTTCTAACATTTCCGGTCAAGTTATACCTTCTCAAAGTTTTACCCACAACAGTTCGTGATATTGGATGCCGATCTTGATGCAAATTGTTAAATAAATCGCATACTTCTTCATGGGTTCTGGCGCGGTCACTAAAACCAATCATCATAAGAATTTCAATACGTTCTTTTTCAGTTAATTGAACCATTATTAATATTTGGGACCGTTAATTCTGGCAGTTTAAGTCAAGTACTGAATTTAATTCCATGGTTTGCTAAACATAAATATAATTTTAAAATATTAGTTTTAATTAAATATCTTTGTCGTTGTTGAACAAAAGAGTGCCAAACTATATTATTTGGAACTCCCAAAGCAGAGTTCTGTTGAAATTCGTAAAAATATATAGGTTGTTTCGTTGAAAATAAAAAAAATAACATGGTTTCCGGTTAAACCGAAAGTCTGATTCGGATATAATTATTCTCATCGAATCTCCGATTTGTATTTAATTAATAGTAGAAAGTCTTGTTAAAATCAAGTAACCATATCAAAGATATTCGAATGGATCCGTACATTTGCCAAGTACAAGTTGGCGCGAGGAGGGGTAAGTTCGCGCAGGATTAAAAGTAGTGGGGAGATTTGTATTTGGTTTTACATCAAATGTCAGATAATTCTCACCTCTGAGCGTGTATCACTTTATGATCCCCTAGTAAAGACATTATGTTCCGTCAAACGTCAATGACAAATGTATTCTGACAATTACTTGAGTAGTGGGGGTGGACGTTTTTAAAAACGACTTCTGCGCACCCCCTCCTCGCGCCAACTTAATTGGCGCTTGCTATACTTGGTTTCATATTGAAAATGTAATTCACGTCTGAAGAGTATTAGTCTTGTTCAGCTTCGTATTTTAATTGTAACATGCGAGCCGTTTTTATCTTCTTGTACTAGACAGTTTTAAATTTTAATACAATTTCCCATTATGTTTTTTTAAAATCACGTATGCGTTGGTAATTTGTGTGTTTGTTTTATCGCGCATTATGTCGAAATGAACAAAATCGAAAAGAAATACTGGTTGTATACGGGATTGATTGTCCTTCCAAGTAAACTATTTATGAGTGGTAAAAATTGTTTAAACGTGGTCGAGAATCTTTGAATGATGATTCTCGACCAGAGACATGTGAATAATTCCTAGCGCTTTATGGGAACGAACCGGATTTAATTATCGATCGACTTGTCACAAGAGATGAACTTTGGGTCCATCATTATGATCTAGAATCGAGAGTTCTCGTCAATGTACGAAGAGAAGCACACCAAATCTTTTATCTTTTGCGCCACTGCTAATTATACATAATATTGTAGTACGTCTCATGTCATGAGAAAGGTCGGCAATGGTTTATATAAGAAACCTATAAGTTGCAAATAGTATTTAAAATTCAGGAACTTTTTTTGCTGAGTTGTTCTATTTTGATCTAAAGCTAGTTCAAAATTTGTCTGTCGCACGTAAAGTTATTACATGACTTCTCGAGAAAACTGAAACCGAATCTGTTTTGTCAAGCGACAACGAGCGAAACTCCAGTTTCTTTATAAATTTATCTCTTGTTTCTTTATAAGTTTATCAATTTTATCTCTGGTTGTTATGTTAGCTTTTCTCGATTTTACAAAATACCATTCAATGTCCTGGCAATATCTGTAAAAAAGTTAGTTTGAGAAGAATTGTAAAATGGAATTTAAAACATGTTACATTTCAGACAATTATGATCGTATTTTATAACAAAGTTATGAACTGGGTACAGTTAAAAGTATTGAATTCGTCTAAATCCCGCGAAATATACACACTTGTCAATATTGCAGCCAAATCTCTAATCGTGATATCGTAGGGGATATTTGCTTGAACTTGTCAGTTTCTTTGAGCCTGATTACAAAGTCACCAACCAATTACAAATACTATTTCTTTTAGTACACATTTATTTTTTGTGTAATCTTGGTATAAAGTTAGCATAGAACTAGTAACCAAAGCCTTGAAAAGTGTCTCTCACATAATATTCGCCACTTTATTTTACGAATCCTTAAAGACATATCCTTGCATGGATGACGACATTTCGATACTGATTGTCAATTATTCAAGGTTGATCAGCTTTAAATTGCAATATATTCTTCGGTATTTTACATTAAAAAAAATAAAAATGATATATAATATGAATATATTAGTATGTAGTTGTAAAAAGCAGCTTCCTTCTCAGTTACCTAAGTTGTAAAGTGTTGTCTCAGCTTGCGTGTTAATACAAGCTTGTTCATCATTGTTATCTTGTAAAATTAGTAGAGCCAAATGAATATGTTTTTGTAGTGATTTTTCGAAAGATTTCATGCATAACTTGGTAGCAGCGTTTGTTCACACGCAGCTTCGATGTTCTTTAAAGTAGGAACAGTACTAATTCTTGGTGACTTTTGTTAAATGTAGAATCACACTTCGGAAATTTCTTAAATCTTGATTTGGAAATGAATCAGGCGGTTGGGGGACGTTTAAAAACATGTAATAACAACAAATATTTAGTTCAAGTAATGGCAGGAAAAACGATCAACACCATACTAACATTTAGGCATACGATAGTTAGATATATGCTTGCTGGGTATCTTATAACTTAATACAGTCATCAGATATATTGGATTGTGTTAATTGAATTGATTCGGCACTTACTTGATGAAGATCCATAATTTAAAATAGAAATAAAACACGGTTCTAATCTTCACCTTTAACTTTTCACTTTCACTTTTAAAAGTGAAGATTAGAACCGTAGTGTTATTTCTATTTTAGATTGTGTTAATTGATCATGACATTCGTTTTATCATTACGTCATAAGCTAACAAAGTTCATTATTCATATTCATATTAGCTCGAAAAAAGTAATATACACAAAAGTCTTCGAAAAATCGGAATACAAATATATTGTTGACGTTAAGAGCTATTGCATCATATACAACGTGTCCAGGAAAGTATGCAACAAAGGGAAAACTTTTTTATGGTCTATTTTGCAGGAAATTTTATTTATTATAAAAGTTTTTGCTTTACTTAAAACCCATTTACCCGTTAAAACGAATGAAATATCGCTTTAAATAATGAAGATATTCTTTATTAAAAAAATTTATTTTCATGTTTTAAACAAACATCACTCGATATGAGGCCCCTCTCGTTCAATACATAAATTTGTACGTCTACTTAAGTCCCTGACGGCATTTTGCAGGAAATTGGGATTATTATTTAAATGCGTTACCGCTTCCCTAATCATGTTCTGCAAATCCTCTTGGTTATCAAATGACCTATCTGAATACACCTGATTTTTCAACCAACCCCATAAAAACTAATCCAAAGGATTTAAATCCGGCGAGCGGGGAGGCCATGGAAATGATGAATATTTTCCTATCCATTTTTCTTGAAATTTTTGGTTTAAATACTGCACGACTCGACGAGAACTATGTGCAGGTGCACCATCCTGAATAAACCACAAGGAACGTCTTGTTTGTAAGGGTAAGTTGTCAAATTCATCTTCTAATCCAGTAGTCAGAAATGCTAAATACCTTTGAGCATTTAGAGTTTGCTGAAGAAAAAAAACGGTCCGACCACTCTTCTCAAAAATTCCGCACCAAACATTTACCTTTCGTGAATATTGGTTCTTACAGTCCATTTAATGGACAGTTTTGCGAACAAACTACATCATTTGTAGTTAATGTCGCTTCATCGGTAAATAATATATTTTTGGGAAATGTTATGTCCGTTTCTATTTCACCTTGTGTCCTGAAGGAAAACTCTAAACGTTTGTCATAGTCTCGTTCTTTCAACGTTTGGAGATATCATGGTTTAAATGTAGTAAACTTGTATGTTTTTAATATTTGATGTACTGATGATATACGTAATCCTAAATTAGTTGCACATTTTCTTAGAGATAATTTAGGATGCTCAATTACACTTTGTAAAACATTTAAAGAATTATCTAAATTTCTTACTGGTCTGTCATGTTCCTTTTTAAAATTAAATTAAATTCCAAAGAGTCGATTTGATTAAATTGTCGCAAAATTCTGGATACCGTAGACCAACTAAACGTTTTTATTGGAATGCTTTTTTGTATTTTCAAGTTATTAAAGAATATTTTCATTATTTAAAGCGATATTTCATTTGTTTTAACGGGTAAATGGGTTTTAAGTAAAGCAAAAACTTTTATAAAGAATAAAATTTCCTGAGAAATAGGCAATAAAAAACTTTTCCCTTTGTTGCATACTTTCCTGAACACGTTGTATACCTAAAGCGCTGAGGTTTAAGAAGTATCAGTTACACTAGTGGTTGATTTTTTCAGGCTTCTCCTTCAGACACATTTACATATTTTGAAAAAGAAACCTGATGCACAAGTTAATTTTTTTCGTCTGTGAATATTTTTGGAAATTGGATCTTTAAGGCTATAGGCTGCTTAGCTCCAGAGAATGTTCTCTCGTTATTAATTTAGATTCAGTAATTTAGAATTAAATTATGAGTAATATATTTCCTTCTGCAGGTAAATTTCGGAGTTCAAGACTGAAAGATAAACTGAAAAAGGAACCGGGATCGATAATAAGTTCACCATCCGACTTCCAGCACAAAATAACCGTTCAACCGCTCGATCAACGCATGACGTCGCCCAACAGTCCACCAGGTTCTCCAGCCATTCCACGTCTGCAGGCCATAGTTCGTAAGTGCAAAGATTAGACACCATGTCCGTTCCACTTTCATCACTAGCATGATTGTTATGTGAGTGTGTGCGTGTTGATTCTTCATTCATCATATAAAGCATGCTTTGATTTTTTTTTTGATGGATCGTCTTTTCAAGTTTAAACAGCGACTAAATAATATTTGCTCGATTTTAGGTTTTAAGCTTTTGTAAAAGTGATTGATAGCGGCACCATATATAATATTTTATTGAATTAGTGCAGCACTTTCGCAGCTTTTGTTTTTATGTATTTAAAAAAGTAATTTTATTTCTAACATTTAATAATCTGGCTTTTACATTTCTTCGTTAAAAAAGCTTTCGATAAATTATTACTTGGTAATAATATCATGTACAGAGTGCGTCACATAAAATCTAATACTTGAAAATGAAGAAAACTTCCAATTTCAGAAATTTTAAATTCATAAGGCAACAGGAAAATTTAAATTTGAATAAGGTTTTGTGTTCTGTTAGTATATTTTGTTATATATGTATTTCCTTCAAAAGAATACATATTTTGAATACTATTAAATACATTTTAGGGGTTATGCGAGATACTAAAAACTTTTAAAAATTATTTTAAAATTCCTTAATTGCTATATTTATATCAACGTTCGGAGCTCCATGATGTTCTATCTTTGGTCTATTATTATTTATATTATATAATCTGTTAACAAGTTTGCAATCTCTTGCTAAGATTCCAATTGCAACAATACTAAGATTCCCATTACTGTGCCCTGTGATGTTGAATGTGTATTGTGAAAATAACATAGAATGTCCTTGAAAGAAGAAGACAACATATGAAAAATGGAAAGATGTAATTATATAAAATAAGAATTCAAAATATTTTCCCAAAATTCGTTCTCATAAGTGAGAAAGAAAGTGACAAATATATTTGTCACGCCACTGTGTGACTGACTGTATCATAAAAAGTATCGAAGGCGATACTTGAAGCTGGCTGACAATAACAAAAAAGAGTAGCTTTGTTATTGTCGATCAGTTTTAAGTTTCGTCTCCGATTTAGTCAGTCGTCGATCGTTATATGTGTACGTTTGATATGATTTACATTTACGTCTTCGATTAAAGGTAGATTGTTACCAAATTGGACGTGAAATGTCCTATCTTATATCTTCTTTTAATACATCTTCTTTTAAAAATTCACTTGCAGGTATAAATTTTTAACAGCTGACTTTTCGTACCAGGTTATCGAACCGTTAGCAAACAAAACTGTCTAAACAATGTTATCTTCTAGAGTTTTTACAAACATAAACCTTGCAGCGTGTGTTTGTGTGTAAATTCAATAGCGGTATTATTATAGACATTCCGAATCCATATTAATATTTTTTATGTTACTTCTCGTAACACATTAAATGCAGCGCATCTACCTCACACTAGATGACGCGACCGATATCGAAGAACAGAGCGGTATAAACTATCGGGAAAAATTATTATGGCCACGATATTTTGGGGTTCCAAAATCGCAATCTTTATTGACTATTTACAGGTTGGAAGTACAACAATAGCTGGGCTGTATTATGCTGATGTACTGAAAGGTTTCGATGCCGGACTGAAGAAAAAACAACTGTATTTATGCAGAAAAAAGTTTCATGAGAACAACGCGCCTTTTCGTTTATTCTCTGCAACTGCGAATTTTGTCGATTTAGAATTCAAATTGCGGCCTCACTCACCATATTTACCAGCTAGCTCCGAGTGATTTTCTCTTATTCCCTGACTTCAAAAATGACTTGGGTGAAAGAGGTTCGGAGCAAATTAGGAAGTAATAGCTAAAGGAATGCCTACGTTGAGCTTCAGAAAGATTACTTCTTAGATGCCTTATGGAAAGTCATTGAGCTAGAATTGGATGGGAAGTATGTTGAAAAATAAAATATATCTTTAACCCTTACATAAGTATTTCATTGAAAAATCACATTCTCCCGTCAAATCACTCTCGTAATGATTGTTTCAGACATTTCCTTTTTTCTTTATGTTTACAATTGCTTCAAAATCCGAACGGGCGTAAAAATAGTATACTGTGTAACGAGTGACGAAATAACATTTTTTTAAAGCGAGAGAACAGTTTACCAAGCGAGGCGTAGCCGAGTTTGGTAATGTTGGCGAGCTTAAAAAATTATTTCGACGAGTTAAACACTATACTTTTTCTACGACCTCGCCTATGGCATTGATACATAGAATGTGTAGACCATAAGGTCGATGGCTTCAAATTTTCCCACAATTTTGCAAAATATGCAAGCAGCACAATTTCCGAATATACAATGAATTTTACATAGACTTCTTTATACCTCTTTCTCGATTTTTCTCGTAATAAGCCCGCATAGCTCAGCTTGATTTACTATTTCTGGTGGTGTATTGGGAATATCTAAATCACTTTCTGAATCAAAAATCATGATAAAGCTACAAACAGGACAAACTGACGTGATTTAAAAATGACGCGATATAGCAACAGCAGGCAACTAGACGCAGGTGAAATTTAGTAAGTAACTTTCGTCACTAGGGACGAAAGTTAACGTTATGGGATTTTTTCTCACTAGTGACAGAAATCAAATTTTCGCTGCATTATTCGGTGACGAAAAATGTCATTTTCTACGACCCTTTATAAAAAAACATTTTTCGTCACCGAATATTGCAGCGAAAACTTGATTTCCGTCACTAGTGAGAGAAAATCCCATAACGTTAAGACGAAAGTTAACGTTATGGGTTTCGTCACCAGAGACGAAAGTTACTAAATTTCACCTGCGTCTAGTTGCCTACTGTCGCTGCATACCGTCATTTTTAAATCACGTCAGTTGGTGCTGTTTGAGACTTTGCCATGATTTCTGATTCAGAAAGTGATTTAGATATTCCCAATACGCCACCAGAAATAGTAAATCAAGCTGAGAAAACCTATACGGGCTTATTACGAGAAAAATCGAGAAAGTGGTATGAAGAAGTCTATGTAAAATTCATTAATAGAGGGCTGATAATAACATAAATTCATTTTCCGAAATTGTGCTGCTTGCATAGTTTACAAAATTGTCGTATAGACTGACAGTCTATACGAGGATGCGGTGTATTGTAGTTGTGCGTAAGCGTTTCTCTTGCTTTACTGTGCCCCATGTGCGACTTTTAATTAGTAGTTTTTACCTACTGGTGATGACAACTTAGTTGTCGAAATACGTATTTAGGATACGATTAATAATTGTGGTAAGGGGTTATATACCTTTTTTAAATTTTTGTCAAATAAATGTTTATGTTATCATCATGGAACAATAACAATTTTGCGGCCCTTAGTGTGATGTACCTGTACATGAACATTGTTGCTCAAGATAATCGAAATTTATTGTAAGATATCTTTTATTAAGAAAGGTTTAAAAAAATTAGGGAAATTCCTGATCTTCTCATTCTTAATAATACGACATATTCATATTTTTTTAATTTGAACTTTATACGTAAAATAACCTGAAATTTTAGCTATATTGTTTAAGAAAGAACACTTTAATTTAGAAAGCAAAAATATACCAGAACTTTCTACGCTTGCTATCTCTACGTATAAATTATACATCTACAAAATTTTTATCCAGAAAGTCTACATTTTATGCAATTTATTAATGTGTATTAGTTTCGTTATAATAAGAATAATAAGAAATTATGATATGTTTTTCAAAATTATTTATTATGAATTTTATTTTGTTCCAATACAGAAGTAATTTTATTTGGTATTTTTACGTTAAAAGACTCTTCAACAGTTCCAACAGTAGTAAATAACATGCACAACAGCAATTCTGCTGGATGAACACTTTACTATTTATAGCGTAGACTTAGCGCATGTTTAACGAGAGAACACATTTTGAACATGTACAAGCCTGTCAGAACGAAACTATATGGCTCTTACCTAGAATCTCATCGTGTTATATGCAGTTTCTGTAGGTAAGGTAATGTTTGGGCACATTTCTTTATCATCAGGCGGATTGGGCCGAAGAGATATAAAACTAGAATAGCAACCTGTCAGGTGGGTTAATAAATTTACAATTTAAGTAGGCATGTAGGATTTGAATGTATGCGCAATCTAACTATCGACCATGTGCGCTGTCATTAAAGGGTAAATATAAAATACAACCTGTAAAATATAAATCTTATGCATTTTATAAATTAAACAGTTACTAAATAGTGAGTAGTAAGTATAAAACTCGCTAATAAAAATTTTGAAACTCTAACTTTTGTGACAAGTGGATTTTCTGGCTCCAGTTTATCTACTATTATGTCAATAACTGCTTTTCTTTAATATCTGCTTTATTTGAGTTTCTCCATACATTTTTTTCCAAGCCTTGAACTTGTCATGTTATCAAATCGTAATAGTTTCTAAAAGATTTAATAGTTTTTTATGGTCGAGGGATGCCGAATTTCTTGTTTGATATACTTCCTTAACAAGTTACGACAGGGAGATCCCCCTTTTAATTTGGATATGTTTTTTGACTTTCATATGCTGTTTGAGATTGTATTTGCTTCAAAAACTTAATTCCTGAGTACTTCTTTCTGTTAACTGCCTTAAATCAATATTATTTGAAATTAAAATGGAAACCGCAAAATATACAACTCAAATAAAGGGGCCGTTCAGGTATTACGTAAGCAGAATTTTAGTAATTTTTAATCCCCCGCTCCCTCTTGTCAGCAAAAGTAAGCAAAGCCCCCCCCCCCCCCCCCCCGTCCTATGCTTACGTAAGCATTGGCATAATTTTTATAAAATTTGTTCAAGTTTCTTTATTGTTATTCATGAGCAACTATCTATCATAGTTATTAAGTCTATCACAATGAAATAAGCAATTTATAAACTATAAAGGAATTTAATGCACACTTAATATTTATTCTAGGAAATCATTAACATCATATTTAAATATTATATTATTAACATATAAACGATATCTATTTATTTTGTTCTATTTAAAAATTCGGTATATTCAAATTAACCGTCCTTAGTCCAAGACACTTGAATCCATGACTCTAAGTCTTTGATGACATTGGATGTTTGCTGCTCGATGTTGTGTGTCTGCTCACTTTTGTGTTCTTTGGAGTTATCATCGTTTTCTTCAAGCCATTCAACAACTTGGTATTCGTCTAAAGTTTGTAGTATGCACATTAGGGTGACAGCCAAAATTTTTTTCGCGAATTTTAAAGCTTTTTCAACGGAATATTGTGCCAATAGGTCCAAAAGTTTTGTGACGAAAATTTGAGCCAAATCGGACAACGTTTTCTGGACGCGCATCCAGGTCAAAGGTCAGGTATTTTCATATTTTACAATATATACGAAATAAATTTTTTGAACTCGTTTATTTTTTTTCAATATTTAATGAAAAAATGTGGATTTATATATTTTAGTGAAAAAAATAGTAAAAAGAACTTTTTTGGTAATTAACCTTTCCTTTATGTCAGGAAATTAATAGATGCTTTTATTCAAAAACGTTAACTACAAAAACACATTTGTTTGTTTGTATTAAATCACGCCATCTACATGTCAAATATTTTAAAACAACCATTATTTTTAACGGATTCTACTGATAAATTTCAAGGCCTACTAGATTTTTAAAATACGACTGAATTATGTATTTCCCCAAGAATTATATAAATTGCATTCAGTCGTGTGAATTACTTGTGTAAAGTGCTTTTGGTTAGAGATTTTTTGTGAATTTGGTAAAAATATATAACAATGCCCTCGTTAAGGGAAGAAATATTTTTAATAGGCTATTCAAAACACCAAATAGTTGGTTCTAAACTTCCCTCGAAGGGGGACTGCCTCAAAGTTTTTTTTCATAATATGAGGACAACGAAATTAACTGCAAAAGATAGTGCTGATCTTGTGGTAAGAGAGTGTAAAATTTTTTGGGAAAAGGCCCGTATTCCTGTTCACGATTTGCACTGGTGTACAAAAAAAATGTTGCGTCTGTATGAGGAATGGAAAGATTTAAAAAAAAATATATCTAGAGTGTCCGACATTCATAAAAACAGAAGAAAACTGTGGAGCGATAATTTAGGCGATCTCTTCGATATTGCTCGTACCGATGCACTGGAACTAATAGATTTAGAAGAAGACAAGCAATTTTTAATTAAACAAAGAATGAAAGGTCGCGAAGGTTGTATGTTGGGAGTCGACTGTAATCTAAAAAAAAAAGAGGAAAGAATAAGAAATCGCAAAAAACAAGAAGAGTTGCGTAAAAAATCAAGTGACGAATTACCATCAACTTCATCAGGTAAAAATTTAATTAAATGTTAAATAACGTTGTTTTAAATTTTTGTTGGAAGTACTGAACTGTGACAAAATTTATTTCAGCCTGCAATATGATTGAATTTTCCGCGTCTGAAGATGCTGCAACATCAGAGGATGAATATTCTGAATGTTCGATTGAGGCAAAACGTTTTCGCAGTACTTCTTGTACGAAAAAGCAAAGTGTCTTAACGTCAAGACTAGCTGCAGTTTTCGACAAGTTAAAAATAAGTCAGAGAGATGCTGTACACTTATTGGTTGCAGTTATTGACGCCGTCGGACTTAATACATCCGATTATATTTTAAATCGAACCTCCATAAGTCGGGAAAGAGCGCAATTAAGATTAACGCAAAGTGAAAAAATTATAGAAAAGTTTACTGCAAGTGATCAACCTTTGACCATCCATTGGGACACTAAACTGTTATCGACAATAACAGGAAAATCAGAAGACCGTTTGGCTATAATTGCTACGGCTCCAGGCCTAGAGCAAATTATAGATATGCCTGATATTCCCTCTGGGACTGGAGCGGAAATTTCTTCTGCAGTTTATGATGCATTAGAAGACAAACATATTTTGGAACGAACGGAAGCGTTTGTTTTTGATACAACATCATCCAACACTGGTAGATTGAAAGGTGCATGTGTGCTTTTGGAGAGATCTATTGGAAGAGAAATTCTATTTCTAGGCTGCAGACACCATATTTTCGAAATTGTTTTGGCAGCAGTTTTTACGGAGGCCAATGTTGGAGTGTCTTCTGGACCGGACATAACGATTTTTAAAAAATTCAAAAAACATTGGCCAGAAATAAATACAGATAGTTTTGTGCCAGGAATAGCTCATCCACGAATAATGGAAATTATAGGCGATAATGTTGGTGAACTTTTAGATTTTGCTTTAGGAAAAATGAACGATTCATTCCCGAGAAATGATTATAAAGAATTTTTGGAGTTAGTAATTATATTCCTTGGTGGCAATCCTCCTTTAGGAATAAAATTCAGAAAACCCGGTGCACTGCACTACGCAAGATGGATGGCCAAGGCTATATACTCTTTAAAGATAGTGATTTTTCGCAATCAATTTCCTGAAGTGACAGATTTTGAAATCAGTGCTTTGATAGAAGTAACAGGTTTCATTGTAAGTTATTCAAATTTTTGGTTTGATTCAAATAAAGCGGATAAAGCTGCTTTAAATGATATTATGTTTTTGAGAAAATTGGAAAACTACAAAACAGTCAATCAAAATATTGCGGACAAAGCCATTTCAAAGGTATTAAATCATCTGTATTACTTAAGCGAAGAATGTGTGGGCTTTTCTTTGTTTGACGAAAGGATAGACAACATAACAAAAAGCAAGCTAGTAGCGAATATGTCTGTAGATATATCTGGAAATGAGGATGAAGAGATAGCAAAGAAGCTAATAATAAAGAAGGAAAACTTAAAAAGTTTTATTTTCAGAGACAACTCTGATATTTTACAAGATTTGTTTTCAAAAAATACCAAAAAAGTTTTCAAGAGATTTGGAATTTCAATAGAGTTTTTCAGCAACGATCCACGTTCTTGGAGTGTTACAGGAGAGTACCTAAGAGCGAAACAAATTATTCAAAACTTGGCTGTTGTTAATGATTGTGCTGAAAGAGGCATTAAGTTAATTCAAGAATACCATGACAAAATAACAAAAGATGAGGAACAGAAACAACATTTAATGAAAGTAACTATCATATATTATAACTTTTTTAATTTTTTTTTCTCTTGACATGGATTAATATTTTACAGGTGGTACAAAAATATAGGCAGCTGTATTCAAAAAATGCTAATCTATATTCTCTGCAAAAAGATTTTGTTCTGTAGATTTTAAAAGAAAAAAAACCTACCAAATCACCGATCATAATTTTTGTTTTTAAAATTAGAAAAAGTAGTAGATTGACCATTGAATGCGGTCGACGCTGGTAGCGCAGCAGAAAATATATGCATATTCCATCCTGCTTTGTGTCAATTGTTTTTTCTAATATTTCTTTGCAATTATTGCATTTTCAATTTACAAAATTTGTCTAATATGGAGAAATTTAAAAAATATAAGAAGCTAAGGTTGGAAAAAAACGTATCATATTGAAATGTAAAAACTTTATGTTAATTGAAAATTTGTATCTTAACTTTTTCCTGCAATATTTTTAAGTTATTTTATCAAAAGTACACAGAATTTATATACATTGCCAATAATGGCATACATATATTAAACATTTTTGAAATAAAATAGTTTGTGGATCACTTTGACGCAAGGGAAATTTGAGAGTTAGTTCCCAAAAAAACTATTTGAGTGTCCTCTTTATTAAAAGTCTACAGAATCCAGATGTTTTTGTAAAATAAAGTAGAAAATATATGGGTTTCTCAACTTTATTTCATACTAGCTGTGAAATATGCAAATACCTGACCTTTGACCTGGATGCGCGTCCAGAAAACGTTGTCCGATTTGGCTCAAATTTTCGGCACAAAACTCTTGGACCTATTGGCACAATATTCCGTTGAAAAAACTTAAAATTCGAACAAAAATTTTTTTACATACAAACCATTGTCACCCTAATGCACATCAATTCATTACAACGACGAGCAGCCACTCTTATAGGTCTCACCCTTGTTTCAGTGTATGTGTGTTTATATTTTCATGGATCTCCTTGCTGTGACAATTTAAGGACTTGACAGGGGCATGATGAAGACCACATGCTTTGCGTGCTCGACTTGATAGTTTCGATTTTACCGTTGGACAAAAATAATCGTAGGGCATGTGTAGAAACTATTTAGGTGAAGAATTTAAGTGTACAGCAGCTAATCTGAGTGGATGGACAAAATGACGATATTATAAAGGATTCCGCTATTTCGTAACGATACTCTAAAAATATCTAATCTAAAAGCGCGGGTAGAGCAAGTTAACAATAAACAGAAGATTGGAAAAAAAGCTAAATAGACTTGATTTGTTCCTAGTTGCTGCTTGCAATTCTTCTTCAATTCTCTTAAACACAATAATATCGAGTTTCTTGTCGGACTCGCTTGTATCTTATAACCACGCCAAACTTCATTAACTAACTTCTGCACATTTTGTAATGTGTTCGTGAGAGATTTTTTAAAACTTTCGAATAATTTTTGGTATAATTTTGATTTGTTTATATTAGACGACATTTTAAACTATTTCTACGATGGCAAAAGTCGATCAATAGTAAACAATCATTAACTTAGAACACGTCAAAAGACCGGACAGTGAATAGCGCGCACGGCAATTCGGCTACTTCTGTTCTTTCTTACTTAACCATAAAACACCGCGTGAGAGCGAGTGTAAAGCATGCTTTTTGTTTTCGAGCATAGACAAGTTCGGTTGCCATATGTTTTCAAATCAGACAAAAAAATAAGAAAATCAAATAAATAAATATTGCTGACGTAATCACCATTCAGACCCCCCCCCCCCTCCCGTCCTCCATGTCATCAAAAATAAGCAAAGCAAAGATCCCCCTTGGTGCTTACGTAATACTTGAACTGTCCCAAAACAAACAGTTAAAAAATATTAAATAAAGGAATGCTAAACTAGTAATGAATTCAAGCAAAACAGAATCTCCTGAAGTAAAAAATATATAATATTTACATATTTCAATAAACATTAAACGTAAAATTACTAATGCTTTTTAAATGTTATTATTATTAAAATAAATATCAGAGTATCAAGACAAAGATACTTAAAAATGTAAAACTAAATGCGATATCAAAGTATCAAGTGACAGCTGTGAAGAGTTACGATAATACGCGCTTTACTAATTTGCAAATAACAATTGTTATTATTCTGTAGTTGATAACCGTGTAGATATAGATGCGAGCTTATTTATCTAAACTACACTCGTATAAAATGCATAAAATGTAGTCACTCTGTTTGCATCACATGATCAGATAACAATTTTAAAAGGTTACAATCCTAGATTTTCCTAAAACTTTATTAAATTGATTTGAAAAATAGGGAATATTTCTGTATCGAATGTATTTATATGTATACTTATTTCTGATTATGTTCTAATAATTATATCTTATTTAAAAATATTTACTTAATGGAACCCTTTAACATTATTGTCTAAACTTCGATCTGCGAAATACCTTTAATTTTTTACTCAGTTATTCTAAATTATATTATATAATGCTTTACTAAAAGTTAATATACACTAGCATAATTTAAATTACGATTCCCTTTAAATTAATTTTTCCCATATTTAAATACATATTTTGCTTTTCAAAATTAAAGCAGTATCGTAACCTTCATAAATTTGTTTTTACAAATATTTTTAAGCAAATAATTGCAGTTTTCGTTGAGCAAAATCTTATTCATCTAATTGCGTTATAACTAGAGACCGGATGCATCAGGCCGAAATTACGATGCACCATATAAATAGCCTATAACATCGCTAAGTACAACACGCAGTTATTGAATAGCACTATTCATTCGGTTAACCGCACATCTGTTTTTTGTCGTTGAATTGTGACACAATTACTTCAATATTATAGTTAAATTCCTTTCTTCATGGGCATAGACGAGTTTTAATAATTTATTTGATTTATTAGTTCATATTTCGTAAGATAAATAATGTAGGGTGAGTTAGTTTCTTTTTTTCATTGTTTTAACTGTTAATCGGAAAACAAACGGGTGGTGATCTATAAAATACGAAATACATTTTTATTTGTTCATTTTGTAGTTCAAGTTGAGTAAAGGAGTATTAATATGTGCATACTGGAAATATTCTTTTATTTCAGCGTATTTAGCAATTACGCAATTGCCGCAATGTTATTAAATCTGAATTTCTATTAAAACTGCATCTCTAGTTTTTACCGAATTTTAGATTTTGATTTTCAAAATAAGTGATTAGTTTTGGCAAATTTCCTAAGCGTTCCTGAAGAAAGTACAACTGATTTTTTTAATTTGGAATATGTATTGGTTCCTTGCACTCAGAAATACTTCGAGCACTATTAGCTTCCAACCATGTTTCCCATCTAGTTATTACTGCAGAGGGAGGCAGTGACAAAAATGGACATTTTTCTCGCTAAAGAGCTATTCTTAATGGTGCTCTTCTGAAAACTTATTTTAAAAGCGGATACAAGCCTATCAACTTCCGGAAAGGTCTCTGAGGAAACATATCCTAATATGCTGCATATTACTTGTGTAGCACATGCTCTCCACAGAATCTGTGAATATATCAGAGACCTTCGAGACACACACTTTCGGGAGCTATCTCGACTATAACTTGGCCGATGATAGTGTTTAGATGCTCCAACGTTGCAGGTCTGTTGGCGCAGACACAACTCTTCAGAAAACCCCACAAAAAATTCAATGAGGGTAAATCACATGATCTTGGCGGCGAGTTTACGTCACCGCTACTTGAACTAATGCGACCTCTGAACTTTTCACGTGTCTTCAACATCAATATCTTCAATTTCGTGTCAAAATAAATCAGTTAACATGCTCCTATAGCACTCATCGTTGACTGTCACTGTCTGACCTTCAGCATTTTCAGAAAAGCTAGGCTCAACTGCACCACCTGACCGCAATACGCACCAAACAGTTATTTTTTGGGCTTACAATGGTGTCTCGTGTCTCACATGAGAATTTTCCTCGCTCCATATGCGGCAGTTTTGTTTATTAAGACACAGAGAGTTGAAAATGCGCCTCATCGGAGAAGTAAATCTTCATTTGAAAATCAGCATCAACTTCCTGCTGCTCTAACACCCAATCTGCTTAAATTCTACGCTGTCCATGATCTCACAATTCATGTGTTAACTGAATTTTATGCGGGTCTAGGTACAAGTCCTTATGCAAAATGCATCAAAGGGAACCATAAGAACCCTGCAAACGACGACGAATCTATAATTCCCGGTCTTCAGACACACTATCATCCACAGAAGCAATATTCTCGGGTGAATCTGCGCCACGATGATGCACACGACTTATGCTATTTCCAAATGCTTCCAGTTTGCTCAAGTTTTTTCAATATCTTGCGAATTGTTCGCTCAGTAGGACGAAGTTGACGAGAATCTTCTCGTAAATGTCGATACGCAGTTCGTACAGGATTGTTATTGCTGTAGAACAATCGAACAATTTTAACGTGTTGAGCGGTGGCTAAGCGATCCATTTCGCAAATGTGTTGTTTCACATGATGATAATGACAACTGTCTAATTTACAGTGTACCTACCCAATATAGGAAACTCGAATTGGATCATCCATTATTTACCGTTGAAAATGATTGTGTGGTTTTTGAAAATATTCTCCGTGATTGATGATGCACTTTTGCATATGTTTGAACCAATTTTAGCAGCACTTCCATTGCGATTGTGATATCTCCATAACATACACATTAACCTCTTCTTCTGACGTCGAAAATCGTTGACCACATAATTTATTCATCACGTACGAGAACAAAAAGAAATCATTGGGTGCCAAATCAAGGCTGTACGGCGGATAACTCATCAATTGGATGTTTCGACCGATCAAATACTGACTTATTTGTGCCGATGTGTGAGAGCTCGCATTGTCATGGTGAAGAATGATCCTGCGTCGTGGTTGTTTTTTCTTATTTCTCCAAAGATTTCTATCAAACAAATGGTTGTGCACCATTAAAAATTGACCGTTGTGTGATTCTCTAGGGGTGTAGCTACATGTCCGTTTTGTTTTGAAGCGGTCATTTGCTTTGAAGTGCTTCTGGCGCGCACAACTTTTGTTAGGTTTAATTCATCTTGGAACACCCACACCGTCGTCTTCTGTTTGATTTCGGGCTCAAACGCTTATATCCAAGATTTGTCACATGTGTAGATGTTATACACGGCTTTTGGCGCACGACTGTATTTTTTGAGCATTTCTTTGCACCAATCGTCACAAGCTTCTTGTTTTTTTATCAATTGTCAAGTTATACGTGATCCTTTCGCGAACAAATCTTTCAAGTCTAAATGTTCATGCAATATCTTATGTATGCTTGTCATACAAATGCCTAGAGATGCCTCAATCTTACGGTATACTACCTGGCGATCTAGCGTGATCAGTTCGTGCACAACATCGATGTTTTCTGGCGCAACAACTGATTTGGGCGATCTTTAACTTCGTTTACGAGCGAACGTTGGTCACGATTGAATTCACGAAACCAGTGCTTTAAATGGTATATGTTTTAGATGGCCTTTCATCGCCAAAAGTTGAAGTGAGAATCGATGCACTGTTGAGTTAATTCCATTTTTTGACGCATGAAATTTTTAAGTTACTGTAAACAACACAACGTTCATATTACAAAATGTTGTCAAAAATGTCAAACATGAATATGTCAGATTTCGCCTAGCCCAGTTCCGGATACATAAATAGCTACCCTCTTCTTCTTCTTCTTCTTCTGTTTTGGGTTGGACGTCAGCACGTCCAGGCACTTGAGCACAACACTGCTCTTTGTACTATCCCCAATAGATCTCTCAGTTCAACTCTGTTAGTCTTGTGTCCTCGATACAAGCCACTATCCTCTCAGGGGAAGTTTGAGTACACTCGAAGGATCCAATAGATCTCTCCCGAAATATTTCTGTCTGAGTTCCTTCAGTTCCTCACACGTGCATATTACATGAAGGCTAGTTTCCTCCTGTTTTTCACATCTCCTACACCAGGGCTCGCTAACCAAGCCCATGCTGTACAAATGATTCCTTACAAGACAATGTCCGGTTATTAACCCGGTAATTATTTTAATTTCTTTTTTGTTACTACGAATTAGGTTACCCTCGTAATTGCTTCTATATTAATGAAAACTTGTCTAAAATAATTTAATTAAAATAAAATTGGTGCGCTTGTTAAAACGAAATCGACATATAATTTCATTAGCGTTTTCAAAAACCTCTTGACGCGATCGCGTCTTCTCGTTCAGAACCTTTCGATTCCATTTACTGAAAAATTCAGTGGTTTGGAGGTGAACAACTGGTTTAATCATTGTAAGACATTGCTATGATATTGTCGAATGAGAAATGAAAAAGATAAAAATCTAAGAAAGCAAATTTTGAAGGATAAGATGGACATTGCAGAACTCATCAATCGGGTTTTTGAACGGCGGTTTTTGTAACTTCACCATTTTGTAGGCTGCAATTATGCGAATTCCATTCTTCCTAAAAATAAGAATACTTTTTGTACAGGGTTGCCCTAAAAGTATTCCTTCTGTACACTACAGAAAAAACGTTTTTTCCTACACGATTTTTTAACCAGAAGTTTGTAAATTTAACAAGCAATTACGTATTCAATAAACAATAATACTTTCAATACAAAAACAATATAGAATTATACACTGACGTCATAGTATTTTGTTCAGTCATGCCTTACATTGTGACTATCTCAGAAGTACTTTTACTCACGATCGGTTGGTAAACTGAACATTTCTAACCTTCAAACCGGTTAGAAAATGCGCTGTTACATACCGAGGTAGGTAATGTCATTTCAGTGTTTATGAAACGTCAGTGACAAGACAAACGTTTTAGCATAAAATTTATTCGCTTTTGGAATTAATATTAATTGCTACATTAGAATTTCCATGACTGTTTACTGTTAGAGAAAAGCCATGTTTAAAATCGTAGGATAATAGTGTAGTCATCTGTTAGAAAATATCACTATTAATTGTTACGTTACCTAGCAGCAGTATCTATCAAAAGCATTTATCAAAATGTCATGAAATTGTATACTATTATATTTTTTAAATTTAGTGATTTAATAGTTTATATAATAATTAAATTACTAACCGATCGTGAGTAAAATAATATACAAACCTCGGCAGAAAGATTCATTCTCATCTCGAGATTAAGTTCACTTCGACGCTGCGCGTCTCGGTGAACTTTCTAATTTCTCGACGGTAATGAACCACTTTCTACCTCGGTATGTAATATACTATTATTCATTATAAATGTTCGGAAGAAATTTCTAAGTAAAAGAAGTTAAAAAATATAGCATATAACTACATGCGTGTTTCTTTCATTTTTTTTTGTAATGGCTTAACCTTTCGATAGGAAATTGCTTATCGGCGAGTCTTTTTCGTCCGTCAGATGTCACGAGATTATGTCTTGTCACCTGGCAGGATAAAACTGTTATTACTTGCCGAAAGCGAACTTGACGTCACTTCGCAAACCCACACTCCTAACGTCGCTTAGACAGAAACGCATGTGTTTGTGGTTGAAATGACCACTGATTAAATACGTGGTATATGTCCATGGGTACAGATACGTTTACGCATATAGTTCGTAAAGTATAAGTTTTCAGTTCAAGGCCAAATTCAAAGCATATGATTCAAATCAGTACTGCAGAGTCAAATAAAGTTAATATTCAATCGTGGAAATAACCGATTGTCATCATAAAATATAAACGTCATGTTTTGCAATATTGTCAAAATTTTAGTATGTCACTTGCAATATAACCAAAGAAAGCATATACATAACCCACATGTCAAAAGTAAAGTAGGAACATGAATAGTTCAAAAGTATTGTTTGTTTTCTAGTATATTCATTCTATCCAAGAAAACTATGCGCAAATTATTACTTTAATATTCGAACAAATTACCAGGCATCTAAGAAATATTCTGTAAAATAAATAGGTAGGTTAGAAATGTCAAAGTGATAATCAAACAATTTCGTACTTATTGTCACTAATTGATATTACTGTTTATTATCAGTATTGTTCTGAAAAGAACGGATTTTGTAATTTTTTATGACAAACTAAATATTCAAATTAGAAGAATGGTTAACCTAGAAGTCAGAATACCGGAAACAAAGTCAATAAACAACAGTATTCAAATAATTTTACAGCAAGCCGAATATCACAAGACTATCTCCTGGACAACTTATCCTTTTTATTTAATATAATATTTCAAAGACGTACGTCTTAACTTAAAATGACAAACGTGTGTAGTATTACAGCGCTTATTCATGTGTGTTAGAAAGAGATAAAGTACAATTTGCGGTTCCCACTTGGGCAGTACGAACTGAAAACTTATACTTTATGAACTGTATTTATATTGTTTGTAAAAGAAATTCACTTAACCGAAAAATAGTTGACTACATTTACTTAATCGAAAAGATCTACAATGTAAACTAAAAGAACACAAACACGCATAAATACATAAAATACAGAAACATATTTTTTCATATTATTTTTTTCATATTTCATATTAACATATTATGTAATACGAGTCTGTAAAAAATCAACGTATTTCTTTTTTAAATTTTTCATTTTACAATAATTATATAGCTTGTACGTAGTGAAAGCAAGCAGACAATTTTGAGCAAATTTGTATACTCTTTTGTAAATTTTCTGACTACACAAAATTCAATAAATATATGAGATTGTCTTATAAACAATCGATATACATAGTTGAATTTGGTGAAACGATTTTATTTTTATTATTTTAACAAACGCGATCTTCATACTTAACCCTACATTTGTATCATATCATTACTTATCATCAACATTTTTGAATGTCCTGGTGTGAATGAGTAAAAGAACATTTTTTTGGGACGCTTTTGGTGATGGGTTCCGCTCGATCTGAATATTCAGAACATAAAAATGAGACCGGATTGGTTCTCTTTCAGTATCTGCGGACGGTGTGAAAGGTAAAACGTGGGGCCCGAGTACGTGTCATCAGCGTGAAAGAAGTCAAATTCCGATGCTGCGTTCAAATCCGCGGCCAGGCGGCATCTCGTCGATCAGCGCTCCCAACCTGGTACGGCCGAGACTGACACTGAGCAGACCCTCGCACGACATAGGTAATTCAACAAATACCGGCAACGCATTGAATTCTACTACTTCAATTGTTGACACGACAACAAACCTAAACAATACTACCAACAACCATAACCAACATCAATCCACCAGAACCACAAATCCTTCCGATACCAAACACTCAGGTGACAAAGGTGATAACATCATACAACTATTAATTAACAAAGTAACTACCGCTTTAACGCATTCAGACTTTAAACCGTTCCGTAACGCGTACCGCAATAATAGTTATCCTTCGAATGAAGCTTCTGTATTGGGCCGGAACAGGTTGAGTCGATCGTTTGGTAACATAAACGAGACACACACTTATGATACGGTATTTAGCACTAACAGTTTTGTTATAGCTAGGGGTGTAAGCAACAACAATATTTATAAAACTAAAGACGATAGCAATAATAGTAATGGCAAACTGAAATAATTTTATTATCGATATTATTCTGTATTCCATTTCAAATTTAGTTTCCTTTTTAATTTTTTCGCATAGACAAAATCGAAAGGATTAAAGTTTTCTTATATAAATACTATAAAATTTAACGATATTTTACTTTATTTTTTATTTTTTTCTGTTCTAATAAGGTATGTCTGAGGAAAACCTACCTATTATGTGTAAGTCTGTTTTGTTTTATTTCTCTGTTAGCGACAAACAATTTAAATTATTAATTCGATTATACATATTAAGCATGGTTGAAATTTGAGCAATTGCGTTGGTATGTCGTATATATTTTCTTATGACATATCCTAAGTAGGTGTCGCAATGCATAATTAGGTTTATAGATTCAATTTTAATAAAGATAGTGTTACCAGTATATCAAAAGCAATCTCGGCGTGTGTTTGTAATGGAAAAACTTTAATTTGAATCAAGTTTAAATGCGAAGCAAGAAAATTGCGTTTAGGGGGCGTAGAATTATTCGTACAATTAATCTGAAACAATGTAAAACTATAAGAAATTACATGCACC
Organism: Melolontha melolontha; assembly: GCA_935421215.2. Taxonomy (NCBI): domain Eukaryota; kingdom Metazoa; phylum Arthropoda; class Insecta; order Coleoptera; family Scarabaeidae; genus Melolontha; species Melolontha melolontha. Next base: position 40,122,423 of record OW285238.1, read on the forward strand.
TATAAGAATTAAGCAATTTTTTAAAATTTGCCACGGTTCATGTAGCCACACAAAAAAAAGTATTTTTTTCTGGTTAAAATCGGTTTTCAGAAAATAAAGGCGTCTGAAATAAAATATATGTATAATAACAATTCAAAATTTTGAAATTCTCGAGTTCACCTATGAATAAAGAGACGAAATTGGGCTATACGCTATAGGTGTGCGCTTGATAGTAGGTAGGTAGGTAGATAGTAGGACAGCTAGGAGCATGGAATTTTGGACAAATCTATCTAGGTTTTTTTTACTTACTATATCCTTTCTATTATGTTTTTACTGTCATATAGTAAATTTAAGTTATGCCATCGTCCTTGTCATTTAAATAATGCAATAAACTTTTATAACTAGATAATAGTTATTTATGTACCAAGGCAGTAAAGTGATACTTTATTGGACGAGTCTGAGATTATGAGCCGAGCGAGCGAGGCGAGTAACAGACGAGTTCAATAAAGTCACTCTACTGACGTGGAGCATACAAAATTTTATCGCCAACCGTAAAAATTTATATTTAAAAAATATGGACATATTATTATTAAAAGCAAGCACAGAAAAATAACAGCGAATAAAAAACAAATCTACGTATTACTTGTTATACGAGGGTGGATCAATAAATACCCGTGTTAGGAAAGAAGAGTTTTTCACAAATTTTTCACAAATTTTTTATTTATTTTTCAACGTAATCACCTTTTAGTACAATACAGTTTTCCCAACGTTTCTGCCATTTCTTTAACCCCTCCAAAAAGTACGATTTGTCAAACTCTGCAAAATACGCTTCTGTCTCGACGATAACCTCCTCGTTTGAGCTGAATCTTTTTCCCCGAGCCACGTTTTCATGTTGGGGAACAGAAAGAAGCCGCAGGGAGCCAAGTCAGGCGAGTACGGTGGGTGCGGCAGCAATTCGTAGTGCAGTTCATGCAACTTTGCCGCGACAATTCTGGATGAATGTGCTGGTGCATTATCGTGGTGAAACAGCACTTTTTTTTTTGCCAAATGGGGCCGTGTCTCCTTCAATTTTATATCGAATCGGTCCAATAATTCACTGTAGTACTGCCCCGTGACCGTTCTTCCTTTCTGCAAAAAGTCCATGAGGATTATTCCGTTGGAATCCCAGAAAATCGTGGCCATGACCTTTCCGGCCGATGGGACCGTCTTTGCCTTCTTCGGAGCAGATTCACCCCGAAAAATCCATTGTTTTGACTGTCGATTGGACTCTGGCGTATAATAATGGATCCAGGTTTCATCAACGGTGACGACTCGACGCAAAAACTCCTGCGAATTTCTCTCAAAGAGGTCCAAACACTGCTTCGACATTGACAACCGTATCCGCTTGTTGTCCACCGTAAGCAATCGCGGCACCCATCGGGCCGACACCTTTCTCACCGATAACTTATCATGTAAAACATTAATTGCCGTTCCGTACGACACGCCTACGGCCTCTGCTACTTCGCGCACTTTCGTTCGGCGATCAGCGAGAATCATGTCGTGGACCTTTTCAACGATTTCCTCGGTAACCACGTCTGCCGGGCGGCCTGGGCGCTCCTCATCAAAAACAGATGTACGACCACGTTTAAATTCGTTGAACCAATATCTTACGGTTGTCATAGATGGTGAAGGGTTCCCATAGACAGCATCCAACTTCGCTTTTATTTCTTCGCATGTTTTTCCATCCAAAAATAAAAAGCGAATTACGGATCGATATTGCTCTTTTTCCATTTTATCGAGAAACACGAAACACGTGTGATACAACTGGCTGCCAAATAAAAACTAACCTATGAATCAGTCTGAAATTTATTATGGTGTTGTCTGACAGATGGTAGTACACGACGGTAATGCCAACTTCCCTCAGCAGCGCCACCTGTCTTCAAACACGGGTACTTACTGATCTTCCCTCGTATTAAAAGTAAACGAACAACCTGACGCATTATAAAAATTAATTCCTGCAGTGGAAGAAGTTTCAGTTGAACATGCTTGAGGATTATTATCTATGTTAATAACTTGTAAACCATTAGTAGAATTATCATTGGTAACTATGCTGTTAGTTTGACTTTCACCTAAAATCGTCTGCAATTTTCATTTTATTGAGCACAGATTCCTAAACATAGGGCTCTGCAATCGTGTCGCTTTTCCATCCTCCGTAGCGCTTTAAATTTTCCTTACTGCTGCCTGCGTTGGCAAAGAGAGTAGCAGACGTTCGACGAAAACAATGTCCCGTATAAAATTATGGTTCTGGCAAATGTAGAAAGTTGGCAATTTTGCTTGGTACACTTCCAAAAATATGGATTCCAATTGGCTGGACTGTACATTTTCCATTTCTATAAGTTAAGAAAAGTCGGTCGTGGGGCGTCTGCTTAGGACGCAGAACTAACTATTTGTTAATTGTACGGATTTTACTTTTCCTTCAAACTCTGTAGGGACCACAAACAATCTATGCCTATTGGTCTTTGTTTTAGTTATCTGAAAAACCAAAATTGATTCTTTATGCTCTATGTCACTTACTTTTAAAATCAAAAGTTCTTCATTGCGTAAAGCCACAGCAATGCCAAACACAACGCAAATCTAAAATAATTACTACATTCATAACAAATTGGTTTTGAAAGGTTTGCATGAATTACCTTCATCAAGTAGATTACATCCGGTGCATTTATTAAAAATTTAAGTATTTCTTCTTGTGAAAGAGTTTTGGACTTTTTGGAATATCATTTCTTCCTTTTTGCTTTAAAAAAAAGTAAGTTTTTTATATTTACTAATATCAACATTATTTTTTGCTAAAAGAGTTGCTTTCACCATGGAATAATAGGACCACACCGAAGAAGGAGATAAATCGGAAAAATACGCTATTAACGTCATTTTTTGCTGAAAGAGTTGCTTTCACCATGGAATAATAGGACCACCCGAAGAAGGAGATAAATCGGAAAAATACGCCAGTAGAACGTTTTCACTGAAATTTTTAATTTCGTATTTGTTGCACCACTCCATAAATATGTCATACTGGCGATTGTATTTTTTGACTGATTTTTGTGGTAGAATTTCGAATGACGTCTGTAACGACTATTTCAGAATTTCAGGCGGCGTGCACTGAATGTCTTCTTCCATTATTTTGTATTAATAATTCGCGATAAAGCTTTTACTCTTGGAGCCGTGACAGCGACAAACAATTTCTGTCTAATGCCATACAGTCATGGGTATGCTGATAGATATTAACGGCAGGTAAAGTGTTTGATTTTTTACAGATAAAGTGTTACTTTACTGCCGCAAATCACTATGGTAATGCATGCACCTATTGACGGTTGGTGATAAACAAATTTAATTTATAACTACAACTTGGGTTAATATTTTATTGGAAAGCCATTATTATCCCTCCTCATCGATCGAATTAAATTTTTCGTATCATAATTTTCAGAGGCGGCCAATGGCGGCCGTTCCTGTTCGCCGATCTAAAATCATCTGTTTAATTTCTTTACGATAAATCCCCAAACGTTTTCTATGGAATTCAAATTAGCACTCCTCGATGGCCAGGGTAAAATTTCAAAATTTTGTCTATTTAACCATTTCCAAACTCTTCTTGGACAGTTATCGTGCTGAAATGTAAAATTATAATCTGGAAATCTTTCCAGCACTACAGTCTTATCATTACAGTCTCTAATAAATTTTGATATGCATTTGCTGTCAGTCGTTCTTCTATACGATGACATATCCCTAAACCTGCAGAACTAACCCAACCCCACATATTTACGAAAAATCTTCCGCTGGATTGATATTTTTAAACATAATGCTCTTCATATCGAGTATTAAAAGGCCGATAAACACGGACTCCAAAATTGTTCGTCATGGTTTAAGTATTCATTTGCAAATTGTAAACGAATCTTTTTATTTAAACTACTTGAATATGTTTTTTTTTTTGCGGCAACGCTACATTTTAACAAATGTTCCTTTATTCTTCTTCTTGCAGTCCATAGAACCAGGAACTGAGTTGCCATTTTTGCATCAACGGCCATCTCAAAAGAGTGTTCTCTAATGTGGTTTACTAAAGTAAGATCTTCTCCTTCATTAGTGACACGCCGGCTATTTGAAATTAATGGAACTCGTTCCAGCGTTGCTTTGTATATGCGATGCATGACTTGCTAACACTTAGGTCTGCAGCAAGAGCTCTTAAAGACCAACCTTCCTCTAGCTTAGCAATTGCTCTAGATTTTTGAGAATACTTATAAATGTCAATGACAAAACTGACATTCAAAATGACATTTTCCACTAAATAATTATTCGTGTCCAGAATTCCTAGCTTTACATCAAATAAAATAAACAGTAAGTAGTAATTTATAAAACGTGGTGAAACAGTTACGGTTTATGTTTCTGTTTATAATAAACTTGATCACTACGTCTGACAATGGTCGTTTTCTGGAACTACGTAACTGCGACATTATTACATACAATGTACAGAAGTTTCACACATCCGAAGGAATACGCGCCCCACATACATTCACCCAAGTCGGCGATCAAATTACTAACGATTGAGACGGAGACGTTTACCGAGCTCTCGATACAGATACTACGCATCTGGCGCGCAGCCCAATATTCGCCCCTTTACGTCTGAATACAATCAATTTTTCCAAAATATTTAACATCAGAGTTGATTTTTTAATACTTTTATTCTAAAAAACTTTCTTGAAATTTTGTCATAACTTCTACAGAAGGATTTGTTATCTTAAGAGATATATTTCTACTAACATCTGTTCAATTAGTCTTTACGTCCTGGGCAGTCATCGATTTGTAAACGCATGTTTGTGCTTAAATTATTAATATAGCCTATTAAGTGACACACAGAAAATAGGTAGTCAAACTTCTGTCGAGTAAGTAGTAATTCATGACATTTATAAATGAGTAACGACATGCGTTTTACAATACATAGCTACCCCGGAACGTAAAGATTAATTGAACTGCAATTAGATATCGTGATCATAGTTAATTTTGGGAAATTGAAATGATATCAGAAAATAGTTTATAAACAAGTAAAGCAAAAACTACGAACATAGATTTAAGCGCAAAAACTTTTTGATAAAAAATTTTCCATGTGTTCGGAGACAGCCTGTATATTTTGGTTTAATACTCAGTCATTTCTAAAATACACAGGGCATTTGATTTATATTTATAATAATTAAGACATTTATATATTCACATTAACAATTCGACTTTGCCTATAGGAAGTAGAAATAATAAACTAAATAATAGTTCCTAACTTATTGATCTCTTTTAATATACGAAAGGCACCGACTCAGTTGCTCAAAATCAACCTGCATACCAGCAGAAATCATTCATCATGCAAAAAAGTACATCGATATTTATCGCACATCAGTTTCAGCATGATCAAGTCAGTTTGTTTTCCCTTAATTTGTTTATTTTATTTCAGCTTCTGCAAGAGTTTGATATGATTTTCTCATTATAGTAGTAGATGTTTGGTTTTAATTTTTTTTAATTAATTAAATTTATATTGTTAAGTTTGTAGTTTTAGTATATATAGGTATTATTGCTATTTTAAAATTATTTTTATTTAATACTGAACGCCTGCCTTGAACACACCAGCTTTTGGCTTGCGGTTTTTTTGGTCACTAGTTTTGTTGGTTTCTCCTATTACATTAATGATTAGTTATTGCTTAGTTTTGCCCTCGCTCTTTCGTGATTCTTTATCGATGTCTCTTGCTGGTCTGTTTAAGGTCGACAAATTTTTCTGTTCTATTTACGGTGATGGTTTTTAAAATATGTACAATTTTTCCGAATAAACATTCTAAAGATGATTTTTAATTGGTGTATTTTATTTATTGTCTCTCTCTCTCTCTCTCACACACACTAGCATGTTTTCCTTGGGTTTTAGCACGATCCATATCTTAGCAATTATCCTAGATCCTCCTGTATTTTAAGACACCATTTTTTTTTTATAAAATCATTCCTTAATTAGAAGCAATTTATATGGCTTTTGTGTTTAACATACTAAAAAGAGTATAAAATTTTGAATATAATAATAAAAGAAAAGAACTAAATGTATTAACAAATTACTCTATTTAATGGTGAAGAAGCTGGAAAATAATTTTTGACTTTATAATATTTTATATAATTTCAGATATTGAAGAATTTGAAGAAACCAATTTACTGCCAAAAATTATTTTATTATTTTTTGAAAATTACGAAGTTATTGCTTAAGTAACTAGAAAATATAGAACTTCTGCATTTCTAAATATTAAAATCCAAGACTTTTTGAACAGTAAATTATAATCGTCTTGATTTAACTAGTCCAAACGAATTTTTGAGTACTGTTAGTGGTCATGTAATCTCATTTATTCAACTGTGTTTGTGAAAATATATCAGCAATGACAATTTTATATTTTAATATTATTGCTGAAAACTACTAAATCAACTACATATTAATAATTATATCGTTTTCTACGGTATCCGCCAGAATAAAACTACCAAAACTTAGGGTGCTATAGAGTTGATCACATAATATGTATTTGTGATTATTGATTTAATTGTCATTAGTTGACATATCAATGTTACGCTGCAGTTGAATTTGAATGGAAAATGGCAGAGACGGCAGAAAAAGTGTTGGTAGAAGATTATTTTCGCTCATACGTTTTTTGTCGCAATGAAGGTGCAAGCTTACAGCAGGTGTCAGTAAGATATCGACAACAGTTTAATAAAGTAGCCCCCTGTAAATGTATGATATTAGCTGTTGCGAAATTTCGCACTGGTAGTGTATTGTGTCAACGTAAAGATTCTTCAGGTCGTAGAAAAACAGTGTACAAACGAAAACGCAGGACGTGTTTTTGACAAAGTTGTGCATTTACCGCAGAGAAGCCTTTTAGGAACTGCATGGAAACTCAACATCAGTGAGTAATCTACACGTTGGCTCTTCGAATCAATTGATGGCTATCCATACCGTATTCAAGTTGGACAACGACTAAACGCTGAGGACAAAAAGTGCAAGGGAAATTTAGTGGTCGCATGTTGAGCATAATTTATGAGGATCCTGATTTCTTGAAAAGCATATGGTTTTACAGTAAACTTAAGAGTGCTATGGAGTTGCTTACATAATATGCACTGTGATTATTGACATAATTGTCATTAGTTGACGTATAAATGTTACGCTGCAGTTGAATTTGAATTGATAATGGTTCTAACAACAGCAGAAAAACTGTTGTTGGTAAAAGATTATTTTCGCTCATACTGAAATGGTCGCAATGAAGGTCCAAGCTTACAGCAGGTGTCAGTAACATATTGACAACAATTTAATAAAGTAGCCCCCTGTAAAAGTATGATATTAGCTGTTGGGAAATTTCGTCGCACTGGTAGTGTGTTGTGTCAATTCAGGTCGTCGAAAAACAGTGTGTACCAACGAGAATCGCAGGATGTATTTTTGACCTAGTTGTGCATTCACCGCAAAGAAGCCTTGTAGGAATTGCATGTAAACTCAACATCAGTAAAACATCTGCGCGTCGGCTGTTCCAATCAATTTATGGTTATCCATACCGTATTCAAGTAGGACGACGACTAAACGCTGCGGACAAACGTGCAAGGGAAATTTACTGTGGTCGCATATTGAGCTTAATTTACGAGGGTCCCGAATTCTTGAAAAATATATGGTTTTCAGATGTGAGTCACGTTCATCTTAACGGCTATACTAATCGACAAACAACTCGATTCCTTAGATTTGGACGCCCTGATGTTATTGTAGAGAAACCACTCCACAATGTCCGATTTACCATTTGGTGCGCGGTTTCTGGTCATGGGATAATTGGTCCATATTTCGTTGAAAACGAATCATCATCGACTTACTGTCAACCAAGACCATTATAGAAAGAACATTATTGTACCTTTTGTGAGAGATTTACAGAATTTTTGCCGTGCACGAAATCTAATTGGTACACACACAATGGTTTCAACAAGATGTTGCAACGAACCATACAGCTGCGCGCACCCTAAACTTACTCCGTCAACATTTTGATGATAGAATAATTTTTCGGAGAACAGACAGAGAATAACCTTGACGCCACCTAATGCATACATTTGGGGGTATGATGAAAGACAGTATATTTCGCTCAGAAAATCCGCCGGAGAATATTGCAGAATTACAGGAAAGAATACAAACATTTCCGGTAGTTACATCAACCACTTTTGTTAAATATGTTTAGTGACTTACAAAATCAATGTGAAGTTTGTTTGCGTCGTAATGGTGAACATTTTGAACATTTAAATTGAAAAAAAAAATGAAAAGTAAATATAATTTTTATTTTCTGTATTTGATATATTTGATTTGATATTCGATTTAATTACTATATTTACTTTTTAACTTATTATGAAAGATATGTTGGTATTTGGAGATTAAGTGCTTCGAAACAATGAATTTAAAATTGAAGTATACAGCTTTTAATATTCTTAAGTTCCCAAATTTAATTCCTAATTAAATAAATTCATTAACAACAGATCTTTGAATGACTTTAATTTGTAACTGACAATCAGAAGAATGTCGAGATTGATATCGTCACATATTAGATAAAAGCGTGTTTACATTGTCTTAGGATACGGCCACACTCGCCGTTTTTATCGTTACGACTGCGTTGCGACAGATACGTTGGGCTGGGCCACACTTGACTGCAGAGTCGCAGTTTGAAAGATGTATTTACTAGACGCAAACGTATTACTGGCTCTTGCGGTAAAGCCATATTTGAAAAAGAAAAGGAAGAGGAGGTTTGGTGTTCACCCGATCAACTGTGTGCGTTTATCCCAAGGCCAGTATCACACGATAATGAGCTATTTGCATAATAGTGTAGAGAAACTCGTTTCTTATTTTTGACCGAGTGCTGCATCGTTTGATGAATTGTTGTCCATTGTGAGAGATCAACACACAATACCCTGTTGACGTACACCGTAACCCCTCGGACGTTGGCAGAGCAATGAAATGTTTATGGTTGGAGAATCAGACAGGCTGTGACACGAACGACCAGTGTGACAGATAATAACACGGGTAGCGTTTTTGTCGGTGCGCACGAAAAACGGTACATGCAGCGTTCGAAGCACTGTCGTCGCTGAATGGCAAGTGTAGCCGGCACCGTTTGCATCAATGTTGGTCAAAATTTTTTCTGTCGTTGTGTTCCAGTCGCAACGACAAAAACGGCGAGTGTGGACGTACCCTTATGGGCAACCACCTTAACCTGGTTTTTGCGAAACAGAACTCAGAATTATAAAAACAAAATTACCAAGGCAAAGTATTCCGTATATTGACGATGCGTAATAGGCTCGATAAAAAATTTCGTGTCGGTGCAAATGAGTTACCCGAGTAATGCTTTTTTCCGTCTTTACTAGAATGTGTATTTGTACAATTTGTATTATATACATTATTATAACAGCATTAATTCGCCAATTATGCCCTAAAACAATTGATAGTTTATCACCGTTTGAGAAGAAAATCATTTCTAGAAATGATTGTACATTTCGTATTGAATGGGCGTGAAACAGCCGCCTTATTTTATCAGAATATTCAAGGGCAAAAGACAATCTATATATTTTTTAAGATACCTTTGGAAATGTTGTCAAGGCCAAAAGTGAGCAAAAATGGATTTCTATAATGGTAAAAGAATACTAATCTAAAGGGTATTATTCTAATAGAACGATGTTTGAATCTTACATATTATATGAGATAAAAATTTTTGATAGTTTCATCTTAATATTAGCTTCATGTTAATTGGTTATTGAGATTATGTGTTCTCTTTCTATGGGAACATATTAACTCAAATATACTGTTAATGCATCTAATATAATATTTCACATAAGACATTTTGAATAATTATAAATTCATTGTTTTAAGAAGAGAAACGTTATTATATTTTACAAACGTTAAATATACTTGATAATGAAGTTATTCTTTTGTTTTTCGCGATAGAATAGACACCAGGGTGATATATAGCACCTACTGGTATTTCTAGAAAGAAATAATTAGATAAAGAAAATTGAAATATTGAGAAAATTAGGAAAAGACTAATTGGCAATAAGTCCCTGCTTCAGAATGAATTATTGGTTAATAGAAAACGAATAATAGAAAGGTGATGTAGAGTAAAATGAAATCGCTAATGGAGTACTGGTGAATTGTCTTCTTGTACAGTGTGAAGTAATGTGAATTTCTTAAATATGTTTGGATACAAAAAACTCAAATTCAAAAAAATAGTTGTGTAAATGTAACATAACAGTCAGGCGTTCTTTTGAACTTGTCAACGACCTCTTCTAAAATACGAGGTGTTGCTCAGAAATTATCGTGGCATACGAAGCCATGGTGGTACAGCTCTATAGCGCTAGATGGTGTGTGCTACGTCTTTACTAAGACAATCTATCAAACGACACTAGGTTGTGACGAACAGTTTTTGTGTTTATATTTTTGTTTAGTTGTGTTTGAGTTATTCTGCGACACTATGTCTGATGTGAAAGTGCAAAGAACGTGCATCAAATTCTGCTTCAAACTTGGTAAAACGGCAGCGAAACTTTGTAAATGCTTAAACAAGAGTTCGGTGGGGATGATTTAGGTCAGACGCAAACTTATGAGCGGTACAATCGTTAAAAATGGACGTTTGTCGGTTGATGTTGAGCGTACCGGTTGTCCATTGACGGAAAACACGCCACAAAATGTGTCAAAAATCCGTAATGCTATCCTGCAAGACCGAAGGCGAACAATCCATGACGTTTGTAACATTGTCGGCCTGTCGTAGGGCGTTTGTCATCGTATTCTGTTTAGCAAATTCAAAAGGTTACTCAGCATTGAACAAAAACTACATCGTGTTCGCGTGTGCACAGAGCTGAAAGAGACTGCAGAAAGGGATGCGAACTATAGTATCAGAATCATTACTAACGATGAATCATGGGTGTGTGGATATGTTTCCGAAACAAAACAGCAGTCATCACAGTGGAAGACGCCATCGTTACGTTGACCGGAGATAGCAACGCAAGTTCGAAGTAACGTCAAGTTGATGTTGATTTACTTCTTTGACGCTGATGGCATGGTGCACAAAGAATTTCTCTCACCAGGTGGAGCAGTTAATGGACAATTTTATTGCGATGTTCTTCGACGATTAAGAGAAAACATTCGACGCAAGCGGCCTGCTGTCACTTGTACACCATTTCTAGCCTCAACGAAGACGGTAGTACTACGCCACTCTCCCTACTCTTCAGATCTTGCCCCTTATGACTTCTTCGTGTTTCCGAAGTTGAAACTAAACCTCAAAGTGTCAAAACAGCCCAGGGATTGAAGAGATCCTACTGAATTGCAGGCAGTGATGAACACGTTAACACGCGGACTTCCAGTCATGGACAAGTCGCTAGGATCGGTGTATACATGCGGAAGGAGAGTACTTTGATGGGGATAATAGTGAATAAGTTGTAAGAACAGTTTATTGTGTTTTTTCACATTCCGGATATTCTTGGGTGGAATTTCGTAGTTTAATAAGCTAGATTCAGACAAAATTGCTCATGAAAAATTTATTGTTCAGGATAGAAACAAACTTGTGGTATTACATTGCACATTGTTATGACTCTATAAGCATAATCTCTACAAATCTGAAACCTTTTTGTAGGGTGAAAGTGTCAAACTCATAATATTTTCTAAAAAATTGGAAAAGTTTGAAATGTATATCATCGTTTTCCTTAGTTTCTTGAAAATTTGGCAGTTAATACATTACTATTGTCAGACACTTTTAAAACATTAGCTGCTGCTCCTAACATTACTGCAGTTAAATCGTCTTCCAATTACTTATATAGGACTAGTGAGTGTTGCTGATCACTCGAATATTGTAGTAGAGGTTCTTTGCGTGTGATGCCCGTAGCAGAAAAAATTCTGAAGATATGAAAATATATCTTATAATTAGTGATGGAACACCAAGAGTAACAGAACTATGCAAGACGCGGATCCAATTTGAAAATCAAGAGGAAATAAATAATGACGACTGAACTAATGTTGCGTTAGCTATCAAACATTAAAATTTCGAATATAAAAAAGATATCTAGAGACAATTAGATATGTGTGATTTAGTAGTTTGCAATGATGATTAAAGTTTGGATTAATTATTATTATTATAAATTGTTTGTCATTTTAACAAGTTTAACAATCAATACAACCATATAATTTATAGAAGAAGTCGGTATGTTTACGCTATGAAAAATTCATTCACATTCCCTATTTACATTGTACTTGGTAGTTAAATATTATGAACGCTGTATCTATTTACTTACATTAAATAGAGTAATTTTGGTTTTGCCAGCAAAAAGTAAGTGTTAGATACAATATAAAAATAAAAGCGTCAAATGAATCCAAACTGTATAAAACAAAACAAAAACAGTCTTGACGTTTAGTACAAACTAATCGATTATAGTAGACAAACAGATACAAAAATGCTTTGCCTTTAACTAACTAGTAAGTAAGACAAGCAACAGCGATGGGTGTTTTTCCCCTTAATAAATATCTAAAAATTTCTGCACATTAAACGTATTTTTTTGGTAACATTAATTTTACATTCTTCCTGTAACAAAGAGTTTGATATTGTATATTTAATGTATTTGTTATTGTCTTGTTTGGACTTGCCTTGTGTAGATCGCGTTTTTATACAGTGATGTTGCCGTGATGTATTTTGTGTCTGTCTAAAAACACCATGTTTTGAGTTCTCGAACAACTAGAGCTAGAGCGAATATGTTTGGGTTTGACAGATTTTGTGCCTCCCGAAGATTGGGGCCCCGAATATCCTGTACCCGGGACTGTACGCCACAATGTGCCTATTCCAACAATCTACAACGTAGATGGTAAGTCTTTAAAAAAACAAATCTCCATAATTAGCTCAGCGGTGGATTATACAATTGGTAACGCTGGTAGTAACTCAAGAGTTGTGCAAGTTAGAGTTGAATAATTACATAATTTTACAGTTGCTGTAGTAATTGCCACATGTAATATATTTCTTTATAGAAGAAACTACAAATCTCTCGAATTTAATTTTATGTATTCGCAATTTACCTCATAATTTTTGGAGATTTGGTTGCAAATGTTTCAATTTGGATCAATTATAACTTATGTTACATTATTCTTTAAAATACAGTAAGAAAATATTTCTGAGCTGCGGTTTCATTTTGCTGAATTCATTATAGGTCTGAAAACTAAACCGAAATTAGGATTCGTGGAGTTTGTCCTATATAACATAGCTGCTATGTTAGCTGGTGTCGCATCCGGATATGACGTACGATTGTCGAACATTTCACCCGTGCATCCACGGCTACAACCGACCAAGTAAGTTTCATATTATATCATTCGTATTGATAACACAGGTCTACAAAATTAAAGTTTTTGACAGATGTTTTTATTTTGAAAACTGATTTTATATAATTTTGGTAGGCTGATTTCAAAAATTCTATGCATTTATTTATATCACGTAAGGTTTTTTTGCAAATATTTAATGAAAAAAAAACGATATTTCTAAAAAAAAATATTTGTTTATTGAATAAAAAGGTGGAATACAAGTTAAAAAAGTGGAAAAAAATACTTTACTCAGTCTTTTTTAAGTGAAATCTTTGTCTTTTTGCCAGAAAGCTGCGTTGTCCGGACATTCGGTTGTATGTTTTTAAGGACATATCCCGTTTTAACATTCAGCAGTAGTCCGCCATCATCGTTATGCTCCATCTGCCTTGGTATCGCCGTTCCATTTCCTTAATGTCTTGGTGAAACCTCTCTCCCTGTTCTTCGCTAACTGCTCCAAGATTTTCAGAAAAATAGTTCAAGTGTGAAAACAGGAAATGCACTTTCAAACTCATATTACAACCTAGACGATGAAAGTGTTGTAACATATTTTGAACAATATTTTCGTAGTTTTCGTCCTTAGAGTTCCCAAGAAACTTATCAATTACTTCTTTAAATGAAACCCAGGCGTTTTTCTCGACATTGGTCATTGTGTTTTGAAAATCCTTGTCTTTGCATAATGTTCTTATCTGCTGCCCAACAAAAATACCTTCTTTTAACTTGGCATCGGATATGGCTGGAAATGTGTCGCACAAATATTTAAAACACTGTCCATTTTTGTCTAGGGCTTTAACAAACTGCTTCATCAAGCCAAGTTTGATATGGAGAGGAGGCAGTAAAACTTTTTTGGGGTCAACCAAGCTATCTCTTAATACATTTTTGCTACCAGGTGTAAGGCTTGTTCTAGAGGGCCATGCTATTTGAGTCCAATGTCTATCCCTTGCTCGACTATCCCACTCACAAATAAAGCATTGAAATTTTGTATAACCTCCTTGTTGACCTAGTAGCATGCACAGCACTTTAAGGTCACCACAAAGCATCCACTGATGTTCTTGGTAGTTTATTTTCTTTAAAATAAGTTCAAAATTTTCATACGTTTCCATTAAATGTACCCAATGGGAAACGGGAACCGAGGCCAGTTCGTTACCATTGTGCAATAAAACGTCTTTTATACGCTTACTTGAGTCAATAAACAGGCGCCATTCTTCTTTTACATATGGCACATTTCCTAATTTTGAAATTAAGTCAGGAATATTGTTGCAATACACTAGCGGTCCGTCTTGAGTAAAATATTGACATAACTCTTTTTCGCGATCCCGGTAAAAGCTTGATGTGACGCCAGGTGCCAGTAAATGTTTCTCACGAAGTCGGGAGGCTAACAATTCGGATGCATCCTTTGAAAGGTGCAAATCTCTAATTAAATCATTTAGTTCGCGCTGGTTAAACACTTCGGGCTCTCTGAAATCTGGTGTGAAATCTGAGTCATCTGGGTCGCAATTAGATTCCTCTGATTCTCACGATATGACGTTTTCTAGTGCTTTTGGGGCGGTAGGTATCGGTACATCTGGTTCATGAGGAACTGGTCGAATAGCAGAGTCAAGATTGGGATACACAATTTGTTTCTTATTTTTTCTGTTGAATCCTTGAACATTACACGAACAAAAATAACAATCATCACTGTGATTTCTAGGCTCTCGCCATACCATAGGAACACCATAGCTTAAACATTTGTTCCTACCTTTTTGCCAGTTTCTTAATGCTTCAATGCAAACGGAACAAACAGTATGAGGAGCCCAGGACTTGTCTTGGTCGCCAATTGTTACACCAAAATAAGCGTGGTATACATTTTTCACAAACGAAGTTATAGTTTGCCTCTGCTTTACTACGACATAACTACCACAGATATAACAAAAGTTATTCGGATTGTTCACACAATGTCTTCTTTCCATATTTATACGTTCTAGAACACTTAAAATACGCAACAACGAAGACAACAAGCGCGCGGACACAGTAGCACGACGACTAACACAATCAAACTGCACATAAGCAGGTTTTAACGTTGTATTGACGCTTCTGCGCCGACTCTGTTGCTTTGCTGAAAAATCTAATATTAACCAGTGTTGCCAAATCACATCTAATTTCATAAAAATCAATTCATTTAAAAATCATGCCTAACATGGAACAAACATATTCTTGTCATAGGTATGTATATTAATAAATTAACATTTTTAAGATATAGAGCGCTATAAAAAAAAATTACGTGATAGAGCAAAAATATGGCGTTTTTTGGAATAAGGGCCCCCAAACATATACAAATTAGCAAACAGCTTTCAAACATCAAAATCACTGTAGACCTGTGTAATATATCTAATTTATAATAATATACATTTTTTTATAACTTTCTAACACACGCAGGTTTTCTTTGTTTACACCACTATATTTTTTGTAATGAATGCCCTTTCCGGTCAACATATATGTGTCTATTTATTGATACACAAAAGAACTATTTCTTTGTTTTTTATCACGTTATTATAACAGATAACGTTCCTGTAGTTTCAGCATTAAAAGTATGTCATTCTCAAACGAAATTAACAATACGTATGAGAAACATAGGAACAATTATACAGGCATTTACGGGGACGGGTTGATTTATTCGCGCGATCGCCTAGAGTAGACCGTGAAATAAAAAAAAATACACATCACATGTTGACAACTGATGCTTTGCCAGTCTACTGTTAATGTTTGATAAATTAGTGACAAAGCGTGTTTCGTAGGCAATTTTTTAAATTTTACCTTGCTACTAATTAAGTGTAAATGCATAATTTTTAACACCGTGCAGTATGATTAAGTATCTTATAAAGAAAAGCATGTATTTTACTGAAATCCATTGCGATATGTGAGATACACTGGGTGAGGGGTGTCCTTTTTATACAACCATCAGAAAATGGGGAAATGAATTTAAGCATGGCAGGAGCAACTTAGAAGATAATCTCCGCAGTGGGCGATCAAAAACGGCTACACGTTCATAAATGGTGGATAAAGTCCATCATTTATACTAAGTGACCGACGATTGAAAGCGTTCAAAAAAGCAAATGCAGTGGGGATTTTAAAGGAACGGGTGGTTTATATTTTGCTCGAAGAACTTGATACGAGAAATTCGGCAAGATGGGTGCCGCATTTATTGACTACGGAACAACGTGACGCTGTCAAATATTAATGAATAATTTAGAAATTTTTAAACGCAACACGAGAGATTTTTTGCGCCAATTTGTTACTTGTAACGAAACATGGCTTCATCATTACTAGAGACCGGACACATCGGGTTGAAATGACATCGTCATTACGACGGACGATATAAATAGTCTACAACATCTGTAAGTACATCACGGAGTTATTGAATTGAATGCACTATTGATCTGGCTAGCGCGCACATCTGTTTTCATCGAAAATTGCGACGTTTTTTTTGTTGGATATTTACAGTTAAATTTCTGTTTTCATGAGCGTAGATAGAAGCGTGTGCAGTTTTAATAATTTAGTCTATTTAGATTATATTTCGCAAGATAAATAAAGTGCTGTGAGTTAGTTTCTTGTTTTCATAGTTTTAACTGTTAACTAGATCGTAATTTTTGAGGTAGATCCTGTTTAATATCGTTTGATTGAATCTACTTCTCCCAATTATTTCGACGTAAGTGTGCATTGAATTTCATTCAGTTTCAATAACTTACTCGTACATTTTTAGTTTTCATTTATTTATATCTAGAGCATTGTTTAAGATACCTTTTCAGATATGATATGGAAGAACGTCGAGAACGGCATCAGAAAACAATGGGGAGTTGGATTGACGGTCATACTAATTGTATGTCCATTGTCAGTGATTCCGAAATTTATTGCAAAATCTGTAAAATATCGTTAAAAAATTCCATGAAATCGCACTTAGCATCGCAAACACATGCACAGAAATTAGACCCGTTGGAATCTGACAATTTTAACGAAGAACTCTGAAACTTTTATGGCGGCTAATATTCCATTAAGTAAACTTAACAAGCCCATTTTAAAAATATTTCTCCAAAAATATACTGATCGAAATGTTCCTGATGAATCCACCTTACACAAATATTACATTTCTAAGTGCTACACGAAAGCAGTGAACGCATTAGAAGCCTTCTTTCAAATCAGTGCCTCTGAATAAGTGGCGACGAAACTGTCGATATATTAGGACGCTGTGTGGTAAATGTTGTAGCTGGTGTACTACATGCTACTATTCCATATAACGCATATGTAATAGCAACAAAAGTTATAAATACAGTTGATACGGAAACAGTTGCTAAAACAATTAACGAGAATATTCAAAAAATACTTCATTCGGACGACAGGTACAAAGAAAAAGTACTTTTATTTGTAAGTGACAGTGTTGTATATATGTTAAAAACAGGCAGACTATTAAAGGAAGCATATGCTAATATGCTGCATATTACTTGTGTAGCACATGTTCTCCACAGAATCTGTGAATATAGCAGACACCTTTCCAGAAGTTGATAGACTTGTATCCGCTTTTAAAAAAGTTTTCTGTAAAGCACCATTGAGAGTAGCTCTTTACAGGAAAAAACCGCCATCTTTGTCACTGCCTCCCTCTCCAGTAATAACTAAATGGGGAGACATGGTTGGAAGCTACTAGTTTTTATGCAAAGAATTTTGATAGTTTACAAAATTTCGTTGCATGTTTAAATGACGATGCTCGGAGTATTTCTGAGTGCAAGGAACTAACACAAATTCCACATTTACTTTCTTCAGGAACACTTTAGAAATTTGTCAAAACTAATCACTTATTTTGAAACTCGAAATCTCAAATTAAATGATGGTTTAACGACATTAGATGTGGCTATTAATAATTTGAAAAGTATTCCAAGTGACTTCAGATGTGGCCTTCGGCAAAAGTTAGACACAGTGTTTAATCGAAATCCAGATTTAATAATATTACGGCAGTTGTGTATGGGGACAATGCCACAACATCTAACTGCAAAATACGCGGAAATAAAAGAATATTTCCAGTATGCACCTATAACCAGTTGCGATGTAGAAAGGACGTTTTCTATTTACAAGGATGTATTTCATTCAAAGAGAACAAATTTTACAGAAGAGAACCTTGAGAAAGTATTGCTAGTAAATATTAATACTCCATTACTCAACTTGAACTACAAAATGAACAAATAAAAATGTATTTCGCATTTTGTAGCCGTATATATACCCGTTTTATTATTATAAGTATAAATATATAAATAAAATTAAAAACTTTCAAAATACAAATGTTCAATAAGTACGCTCGTGGGCGATGAGTCATCAACCTCTCGTGTCCGGTCTCTAATCATTACACACCCGAATTTAAACAACAGTTGGAGATATGGACCAAACGTGGAGAACGAATTCCAAAGAAGGCGAAGACAGTTTTATCGGCGGGAAAGGTGATGGCATCGGTATTTTGGCAAGCACAAGATATATTGTTGGTAGGCTATCATCAAAAGGACAAGACCATAAACGGCGAATATTACGCAAAATCTTCTAGATCGTTTGAAGACAGCTATCGCTGAAAAGCGTTCACGAATTTCGAAGAAGAAAGTGCTCTTCGCCATGATAATGCACTTGTACATTCCAGTACAGTTGCTGCAAAAAAATTGAAGAATTAAGGTTCGAATTAGTACCGCAACCCTCATTATCGCCAGAAATAGCACCATCTTCTGACTTTCATCTATTCCTTAAATTAAAAGATTTTCTCGGAAGCAAAAAATTCTGCACAAACGAAGAGCTAACTTCGACAGTTGACGATTATTTTGCAGGGTTAGAAGAAAAGCACTTTCAAGACGGAATAAAAAAGCTTGAACACAGATGGACCAATTGTATCGAATTAAGAAGAGATTATGTAGGAAAATAAAATTTGTTTATTTAAATTATTCCTATTTCTTTACGATCGCGCGAATTAATCAATGCGCCCTCGTATAAGCTACAACCTAAAATAATCCTGACCTTAAGATATAACGAAAAGGTAATTAAGCGGCTATGGGGAATTTCCGAAGAAATATAACCACGGGAGTGTATAATACTGTTATTGTGGATTAATAAGACTATTGAAAAGATTAGTTTTAAATAGTTCGAGCTGGTCATTATGAGTAACGTTTGTTGAATTTTTAATACCTTTTGGATTTCAAGATATTCAATACGAAGAAACCTTTTTTTCTCACTGTAAAGAATTAATCTGTTATTCAAATCAGAAAAAATATGACCTGTTTCTAAAATATAGTTCGCGAAAGTAGAATCAATGACAAAACAAATTCATTGATCTTGTATAAGATTTACTAATAGGGAATAACTTAGGAATCTAGTGAAAATACCTGGGAACACATTGTTGAAAAACCTAATTTTTTAAGAAGTCTCATTGATTCTGTACCTAGAAGGTTAAGGATAGTAATTGATGCAAATTGCGGATCAATTAAGTATTAGTTTATTTGTGTTTTCTAAATTGTATTAAAAAAATTCTTGACATTTGGTTTGTCTTTCAAAAAAAGATTGTTAAACACTAAGCAATATTAGAAAATTTTAACAAGTTAGATTATACTAGATTTATGTGAGCTTAACTGTACATATGTACTTATGTACTACCAGCGTCGTATAACTATCACTATCGAAGCAAAGTGGTATAAATAAATTCATAAACAAATCACATGTTAAATATTAAAATAAATGTTCATCAATGTCAATAGCCATAAACCATGTGTGAATATGGAAGTAGTTGCGAAGTCAAAGAGGCAGCTGATATTGCTTGTAGGTCTTTGTTACCAGGTATATTGAAATTATCGCATGCATAAAAATTGCAAACGTTTTTCACTCATCTGTCACTGCCAAATCTAATGTCAAATTACTTACCTCCCTAGAGAAGGATTAGAATATTATTTTTTTTGTTGATTTGCATTTGGAATACTTAGTTTTTCCAGACATAAACTGGATTTATAAACTTGATGTTGCAGTTGCCGTTCAGTTGACCGTCCGTCGTACGAACCAGCATTCATGTGGTTGACGTAAAAGGCAAAATTGTTAAGTAAATAAGAATAATCTCCAAATGTCTTTTGTATATGTCAAGTATTAAAAATTAGTGTCAAAACATATTTGTCAGAATTTGTCATATGTATTGCTATGAATTGTGGTTTATATATTTACTGCACCACCATCCACAACTAATCTACCCAACTAGGATACTCAGCCAGTTAATATCCAACAATGAGACTTCTTTCTTCTCAGGGTTCCAATCGGAAAAACGTGGAACTGCAATATTATTTAGGCGCCAGTCAATCGTACTTGACAAATATTATAGTTATATACTTTATAAGTTACTTATTTTAATAATTAAACCCCAGTAAAGGTAGTAGCATAAAATCAAAGACAGAATAAAATTTAAAATGTCATTCAACAATTCCTGAGGTAAAACAATTCACTGAATATGACAGCTAAGTGAATTAAAACTTCCTCTATGACTCCGAACTAATCTTACTAAAATAACAATGTTTATTTTTAATTTCTCCCCAGAGAGAACCATACTGTATAAACAAATATAAAACACGTTCAAACTCTACGCATGTGCAAACAACAAACACATGAAAAAAAATACCCTTGACTTCCCAACGTGCAAAATTTACAGTTATAATTTTTTTATTACTTAGAAATTTTAAAAATATTCTTTATTATTTATTACTACTAATTAAGACTCTTAACTAACAATATTGAATACAAGATAAATATACTTATCAAAGCTTTTCTAATTAAGACATCTTAAGCATGTAAATTTACTTACATAAAAACATATTGGAGACACATTTACTCGACAACGTTGTTTAATCAATTACAAAAACAAAATTACGAGAAAACAAACTCGTATAATTATCGGGAATAAATATGAACTACCATAACTATGGTCACACTCAAAAAACAACCCGTACTAATTAAATATTAAATATATCAATCACTACAACGTTCCCGGATGAATTCAGATGTAAATCTCCTAGAATTTTACTCTAGGCCCCTCTAACATGAGATCGATAACCAAAAAACACAAGTTTTTTTATCTCACATATGAGATTTAAAACACATCGGATATACACAGATATCCATGAATTATGTACATTCATATATAATTAAATTTTTAAATATAAATTAGGGAAAAATCCATAACAGTATGTTGAACATTGAACGAAAACTATGAACGTCAATTGCAACATCAAGTTTATAAAACCAGCTTCAGACTTCAGACAAAACACCCTTAAAAATTCAAAATTACGTAGTTCTTTAAGATGAAAATTAGATAGACAAGAAGTCTATTAAATGATTAATAACTTGCAAAATATAATCCTACAAATATACGCATCTGAAAAGCACTTACTAGTGTAGTTAAATATTGTGCAGACACAATAGAATTTATTAATTAGAATATAAATCATTAATAATCTAATATGGTAACAAATATTGAATTAAAAATTGTGGAATAAAAAACTAAAGAATAGTTTTTAAAGTACTTAAATGCTTGTTGCAATAAGATTGAAGTTGAGACAAAAATAGAACAGGCTCCATATAAGTATTTGGACTTTGAATAAAGAGTAAGAAAGCGTTTACGTGCTCAAAATGATATGGCAACGAAATTCCATTTGATTAAAATCTGTAAGTGTAGATTGTGAAGTGTTTAGTTTGATATCATGCAAATTCAGTGGCGGCTCTTGATGACGTACGATGTGCGCTGCTGCACGGATGAGACTGCTTCGTTTAAGCTTTCATATATACAGAGAAGCAAGTAACCGTACCGAAATCTTCCGAAATAGTTCGAAGTAGTCTCATCCGTGCAGCAGCGCACATCGTACGTCATCAAGAGCCGCCACTGCATGCAATTGTTAGAATTTGATTTATCTTGCTCCAACTTTATTTCTCGATTCTAGAAGAAAATTTCATGAATTAATTTCCACAAAATGGAAGGTAAAGATTAATCTTTTTTGTAATTCTCAGGCTCTAGAAATTGTTAATATCAGTGTGGCGTTAAGACACAAGTAAGAACTATAAATTTGTTAAAAAAACGAAATTTCTTTAGTACCAGGACCATAAAAAATGTGACGTAATGCCGAGACTGGTTATGTTTCATTTGCCGATAGTTTGTGGATCTAAGTACATTATGTTTTTGTTACAGGCCGGAACCAGGAGACGTTCAGCCGTGGCGTAGCGATACACATGATTATGAATATTCATCATCTAGCGGATTCAGCCATAACACTTATCACGGTCCTATCAAACACTACCGCCCTCTTCTCGCCGGTTCACAGCTTATGTCCGTTCAACAGCAATTCGATGGCATGAGCATTAATCAATTCCCTACAGATTCACCGCAACACATGCCGCTCACCACGCCAAATCCATCACCCAGGCGCAAATCTAGTTCCACAAGCAATGACGGCTCTGAGCTATATGCACCTTATGATCGGGGGACTACAATCTACATACCGGGCGATTATTGTCAGAGCGAAAGTGGTCCACACATATTAGGTTGTTGTATACGGCCTGAAAATAACTATAGAACAGAAACAAGTTTAGGATTTACTTATCAGCAAGAGTGTGGTCCTTACGGATCCGATTACAGTACACTCTATGGTTATAGCACAGATTATGCATACGATAATCCTAGTAGTAGTATTAGCAGTCAAAGCGGTTCCAGGACGCCACAGAGAATGTCTATTTCGACTCATCGAAGGACACCTTCGAACGTCTCAAACGCGAGTTCTATCACAACGAGCGGCTCCAATGTGAATCCGACTTTTCGTTTAGAAGATGAAGGGATATATCATTATAACAGACGGCACGTGGACGAATATTCTAGACAAAATTCGAACGAATCAAATTTCGAACGACCTTCGACTTTAGAAACGACAGGATACACAAAATTACGATCTAGTCTGAAGAGGAACAACAACTACCAAACGGGAAGTTCTGGGGGAAATACGCCTACGAATCCCACACCACCCGATAGCTTGACGAGCGACGACAGTTCTTACGTTTCCGCAAAAGAAAGTAATTGCTCGTCAATGAGTCGTGTGCGATTCTCACCGGTGTTGATGGACTTAAATCATCAGAGTCAGGATTCGGCTGTGAACTTACCCGCGAGGCGACCCAGACAACGGCCGTCTCTTGTTGACATGGAAAAGGAATTCGCGTCGTAACCTATAGTGAGACAGGCGCCCAGTCACACGTTTCTTTGGCGTAAAAGTAGCCACGTGTGGTTGGTTTAGTTATGGTAAACGATGTAGTTAATGAAAATAGTATGTAAGTATGCATACGGAGTCTTTTAACAAAAAAAAACCGCTTGCTATTTGAACAGGTAACTGTTTAGGCGATCAATTAATAAAATTTCTTGTAATTATAAATATTCAAATTCACCTTCTCTTTATTAAATATATGTACAGTCTTCTTATTACAAATTATATTTCTTTGAACGTAAAATTTCTTTCTAACAAAATCAAACAGAATAAGACATTGTCTTCTTTTTTTAAACTATTTTGACATACAAATTTTGGTTTGAACAAGAGATATAGAGGAAAGCATATTGTATAAATCACATTTGCTGGCGAATGTGCAGAGTACTACTTGCAAAAAGTAGGACCATTTTAAAACTCTAGTCACTTCCTTGGTTCATATCGAAAACCTACACCCCAATTTTTATTATTATTATGAAGTAAGCTTGCGATTTGAATGAAACAAGGTAAATTTCATAAAGAAAAATGGACAAGAAATCAATTATTATAATATTGTCATACTGCCTCCATATTCCGTAAATACAAACAATTACCAATATTTTCTTCAGGTTTATAAAATTGGAGCTCTTATTATACTGTTCATTCATTAAAGGAGTTTATCTAAAATTATCAGATGTCTAATTTAGATTGAATAATGAGTAAAATAACGATTTGTTTACTTTTTTATTTATGTAAAAGAGATTAAAGAAATGAAAATGCTTATTTTAAAATTGTTTTTCTTTCTTTTAACTTATGTGATGCCAAATTAAATCACATTAACATATTTTATCTACGACGAAACAATAAAGTAGGTATTAGTGATTATTATTTAATAATGGGATTCATAATTCCCGCAGGGAATATTGAAAGGCGCCCATCCTTTTTGGCGCAATACAGGGAATAATGATAACGTTATGTCTCGGACATTCTAATTGTCAAACTTGTCGTCGATACGATAAACCATTTACTAACTGTCAAAACGTCTCGCCATATCGATATTATAGTATAATGTTTGTTTTTCTTTTAGTAATTTTCAGTTAATCGTTGATAAAGTATACTAACTCGCAATAATGACTATTATTCTCTCGAGCTGAGTTACTCCCTCGCCGCTTCGCGGCTCGGTTCGTAAATTCAGCTCTCGGGAATAATAACCGTCATTATTGACTCGTTGTATAAATTACTATTATGAAATCTGTGCCATGAAAAATTAGGGTTTTTTTTAAGACAAAACTAATAAATATAGCCCAACCAAGTAAATATGACTCATGAAGCAGCACTGTCGATATGTTGTGTACATTCCCAGAAAGTATTTTAGCGCGCTAAATCCAAATCAATTGTAAACTATAAAATGTGTAATTCGCACGCTTAAATGACCAAAGCATGGAACAGGACTATGCAGCTGTTAAACACTCAACCGGCGGGGGTGAGGAGCAAGACGTTTGTAAATCAGTTCGCATATTTTCCGAGGGTCAGATTTACTTGCTTACACAATAGTCAAGGACACATTTTTGTATTAAGTATGCGTATGCTTCACATCGAAACGTAATTTCCATATTTTTTAATTACCTTTAGGATTTTGTATACATTTTTTCTTAATGTTGCCCAATTTTCTTTTTATGATTACTTTGTTTACTGATTGAGTTGTGCATATTTACTTTACTAGATGAGATTTGTAATGTAATATTATAGGAATTTATTACATTTTATAGCGCTTGTTACAATACTGACAGTATAGTGATATATTCTCGCCCTACATTTTACTTTAAATAATGTAGAGTATGATGATCAAATAAAAAGAAAAACACTTTTAAAATAGCATTTTTTCTGAGAAATATAAAATCTCATCGCAGGTGCAGACATACTATTCACTTTGACAGTATTTTGGTGTTTTATAATCTTTATTAAGCATTTCTTAATTTAAAAACTATTATTATTACTGTTACTGATATATGAAAAAGTTTATTTACTCATGCATTTTGTCATTCTTCTATAGTTTTGTTAATGGCAATGTATATACAATTAATCAGTTCTTTACATGCGACAAATGAGAAAAATATAAGAATCGACAGCCAAATTTACAATATGTATATGAAAATTTAAAATATTTTGATCCTAATAATTTCCAAAATTGTTTTCAATAATTAAGCAATAAATACTTGTATGAAATTTTAGACAGTAATCAATACTACACTCACCAGCAGAAAATTAGATCCACGTACTAATTTGGTTATTTTTCCTTAGTTTTTAAATTTTAGTGTTTTTTTTTTTGGTAACATTAAAGCAAATAATTGTAATGAATTTAAACCAATTTCAAAAAAATATATAACCGGAATAAGAAAAATAATCTACAAAATGGAATGGTGATTAAATCAACAAAATGTATTTTTTATTGTAAATGATAAATAATGGGGATTAATAACGTGTATTGCCTTCTTATGCTTGAATTACACTCTCCATTCTTCTTGACATTCTTTCAATAAGGGTTCGAATGTCGTTTTGGTCAATGTTCTTCAATTCTTGGACTATTGCCGCCATTAGCGTTTGTATGTTTCTTGCTGTTGGAATTTGAACTCGAGGTCGCCTTCCGACCTTGTTCCGCATATTTTCGATCGGATTTGGGACTGCATTTCTTGCTGGCCGATCATACGATGGATTCCAACTTCTTCCAAATATTCATTTATAATTCGAGCAACGCAAGAGCGGGCTTTATCATCAATTAGCATAAAATTGTCGTCAACAAATGCATCAAAAGGCACCATATGTGGTTCTAGGATATCCGTAATGTGTCTCTCTGCATTCATAGCTCCTTCATCTACCATCAATAAATCCGTACGAACTTCCATATTAATTCTCCCTCATACCATAACTCATCCACCGCCGAAACTAAGCTTTGGAACAATATTACGTTAGGTAAGCCTTTCACCAGCTCTTCGCGATACTCTTTGACGTCCATTAGAAGAGCTGAGATTAAATCTCGACTCGTTTGTAAAAAGGATATTGTTCCATTCCTCATTAACCCAGTTCTGATGTTCACGACCAAAGTGCAACCGCTATACGCGATGTTCTCTGGTCAACTGCGGGCCGTGTGCAGGTCTTCTAGAGTTAATCCATATTCCTGAAACCTTCTTACTGTTCTTTAACTAACTGCTACACCACGTACCTCTTCTAAATAGTTTCGGACACAAACTGCTGTAGTATCCCTGTTTCTCTGGACTCCCAATTTAAGAGAGCGGATCCTGAGCTCTTGTACACTTTCTTTTGCCCGAACCGACTCGTCTAGTACATCAACTAGTTACGGAACCGCTCTACTGCTCTTTGAACAGAACACCTAGGCCTCGAGACACGTAATATTGTGATCGCCCACCTTATATCAAAGCTATTGCTCTGACAGTGTGTTGGATTTACGATATTTAAATTTAAAAAACAGAAAACGAACTTTATTGAACACGAATTAAAAAAAAGAAAAACGAACTATTAAAATAAACCAAATTAAAAAAAAAAACGATTTAAATTTAACTAATACTAACAACGGAATAAGCATGCTTTTAATGTAAAAAAAAGGTTTTAAACAGTTCCAAAAATTTTCAGCAAAGCGTAATTGAAATAATATTTATGACAGATGACAATAACCTTCAAATTTATGAATGAAACGAAAAAAAAGAACAAACGAAAAAAAAAAGTAGATGGATCGAATTTTGTGCCGGTGAGTATATTTGCTACGGGCTCCTTGAAATTAGTGTTTGATTCATTAATGTAAAGAATGTAGTAGCATTATAAAAGATAAGCGAAAAAATCTAGGCTTGTGACTGGTTGATATTTCAGTCGAATTTATTCAGGAAAAATGTAAATTTCTATTTTCTCGCACCAAATTTAAGTTGGTAAAAATAAAATATCGCCATAATGCACTGTCAGTTGTCAGTTTTATTCCTTGTGTTACTAATATTTACTAAGAAATATAGTTATTGACTATTGTTCATCAGTTTGGCATATATATCTACCAAACAATGAAAAGATAATCATTAAATTTCTTCATTTGAATTTACTTTTTTTAGATCAACCTATATTTGTTCTTTGTAATACGGTCTGGAATTGTAGTGATATAAAGACGTGTGAATTCAGTACAGCTATTTTTTTTTTGTTATTAATGTTTATACATATAAGTCTTTACTTAGTCCAAGAATATTATTTTAAAGCTTTCAATACATTATCTAATATTTAATACAAATCAATAACATTTCTAATTCTTTAGTTTCTAGCCTTTTTATAAACTTTCAATATTTTGCAAGAGGATTTTCATTTCTTTTCCCGCCATTTACTTTAATTATTATTTATAGCTCTGTTAATATCTGAAGGCATCTAGAATGCGCGAGGAATGGCTAAAATATGTTTATCTCTCTCGTTTCATGCTGCGTTCTCCTATTCTGTCTTAAAATTGTTATCCACGCAAGTGCCATCAGATGTTAACCAAGCTATACTTATTGCTTCAATAGCTTATAAGTAAATAGTAAATCAAGCAGTGAAATAAAAAAATTCTATCTTCATTGCATCAGTTACATTGTAAACTAGTAAGAGTATTGAGGACTCATTTATATGGTAGCTTTCATTTGAGAAACAAGTAATCCTCATTGGTTCTATTGCAAAATTCTACTTTTGATGGAGTAAATTTAGTATTGCTTCTGGGATTCCGTATCTTTCGCACTGCTTCCTTTTTGGCTGATGTTTTGTCCACAATTGCAAGAGATATCTCCAGAACTGCTATTACTGTTGCTGCACTGAAATTGTTTAGTTTTGCTGCTACTACTGTAGTTGTAGTAATAGCAGCCTTGACGAAGTCCCTTGCAATTGTGGACGAAATGTGGGCCAAGAGCGCGGTTCCACCCCGGAATCCCAGAAGCAATCATGGGCAACGACCGCCGAAGCCTACAAGCCAGATTAAATTTAGTATTATTTAATTTTTAAATATAATTGCTGTTTTTTATCATGTATACATACAAATCTTGTTGAGGTGAATCTGTGATTGCACTGGCGATGATACGAATTAAATTAAATTTCTTTTGATTGTATTTCCATGTTTTCGCTATTTTAATATTATAGTGAGAATTTTGGAGACAAAAACTGGTATTAAACTTGAATTAAAATAAATTTTAAGAATGTTTTAATCGATCATTAGACATTTTATTACAAGAGCAAAAAATATAAATGATATAGGATTACATGTACATAGTTTAGATAGTAAACATCTAATAGGATTGCTCAATGCTCGAAATGTGTTTCAAATGATGTGACTGCATAACGCCATCTGCGCTCGAAATATGTCACGCACTATTACATTGTGATCTGCAGTTTTTTTATTACCATTTATTTGAATTTTTTTCTTGTACCGTTATTTATTACATTTAGTCTTCCATTATTATTTATATTATTTATTGTGTTAGTTATAAGTAAAGAGTAAAAATTAGTGATAAATAGTGAAAATGCTGAGCAGTCGTTGAACATATGTCGAAACAGCTTGATCCTAACTAAATGTAACAACGAAAATACCGTATTTCACCATTTTCTCAAAGGCAGAGATATTGTTTCGATGACTATAAAGGAAAAATGGATTAGACGTTGAAGGGCAGATAAATTCAATGCAAATGTTGGTAAAATATATTCTTTCACTTTTGGGAAACAGACTACGAACGAGTTTTACATGAATTACGAAGTATGTATTTTACACTATATGTATTAGGGTTACTGCTGAATAGCGCCATCTAAAGAATACGTATAAATGTGTAACTGAAAATAAAAAAGAAATTTCTTTGTAATTCATCATAAATTTCCAAATTTTTAGGGCCAAAATGTAGTTAAAGTCGGTCCATATCTTTATTTATATTATATTTATGAAAATACAACTGTAATTCAAATTCATTGAGCTGCAAAAAAAGTCGATAGAATTGCTAGGCTTATTGTTAGAGGATAACGTCTAGCGAAACCACTATTTATAAGAATGGTGAATGGTTTTTTACCAAAATATTTATGCAATATAGCCAGCCACATATATGGTATTTTTATTGCGATCTTTTCTTGTGGATATCATTTACGTCGAATATGTCGACAACCTTATAATTAATGTGCGTAATTAAGGATGCCATTGCGAACGCATCTAGCGACAACAAAGACTACGTCCATGCTAAATGTAAATTCCAGCGTTGTTAACAACAATGGATTCTGGTATTGCCGCCCGTATATAAAGAAAAATCATTTTCTCGTTACTATGTGAACATTGGAACATTTGTATGAAGGCATACTCATATGCATCTTTCACCCCTTTTTTCTTTGTCACCATGCAAAGTTAAGGATGGATGTATATTATAGCAGACATATAAAATTTATTCGAGCAAACAGTTTCAAACGGTTCCTGATTGTTTTACCAACCACGATTTCAGATTCCCTTCCCACCCACCTAAATTAAAATTAAATCCTGATTGGTCAAAGCAATCCTGTGAAATAGGATATTTCCATTATTTAGTTTAGTTATTTGCCCGGCTTTTTCGTTATTTATCACTCACTTTTACTTCCTACTTATATACAATTTACATAAAAAAATGCAAATCACAGTGTAATAGCATATGTGGAAAACAGGTGACATCATGCAGTCACGGATTAAGCAAGCCTATTAGACTACTATCCATGAAGTAATTACATTGCTAGTTAGCCTGATAGAAAATAAGTACATGGTAGTTAACTTTGAAGTAATATAGCTGATCAATTAATAATGCTAGCCATGCTACTATCCTAATTAGAGATTCCCATATTTATAATTTGAATTGATAAAGAGCTTTTGGAATTATTTCCCCACCGACGTTGAAAATGTATAAATAAAGACATTTTTAAGATAATACGCGTACTTTCTAATAACAAAGACATTCTGTTTATTTTTACAAGACTAATCATGTATCCTTATGATAATTTTTGGTTATCTGCGACTACATATAAACATAACTAATTGATTGAGGAGATACCTATTGAAACTTCATTACAATAATTGATAACACAATGTTTTGATTTCAAAAAGATACAATGTAGATACTACAAGTGTTTCGCCACAGTGGCTTCATCAGGTACTGATGAATACTATATTTGTTATCAGTAGAATTGTCGTTTTTCGCCACATTCTAGAGTTCTACTCAGTACAAGTTAATATGTACAAATGTTTTGAATATATATCGCATACTGATATATATATATATATATATATATATATATATATATATATATATATATATATATATATATTATGTGTTTATAACATCATTAGTTCAACCGCCTCGCGTCCAGGTCTACGCTTAACTAAAATATAAGCATCTGGCCGACATACACGACCTAACACAATGCATACAATGAACCTGCTTATCTTCAAATTCGCAATCTTTCTTTTGGAACTGGGTGCATCTCTTAAAAAAAAACTTTTCGTAAACATCTCTTACAATAGATAATTTCTTTGTTAATACTTAAATCTTATTGAGCTGTACATATTAACAAAAATGCTGAGTTGTAATTTCATACGAACACGTGTTCTTTATAAAACCCGATGTGTTTTGAAAACGTTCGTACGTTGGAATGTGGGGAAAATCTGACAAATCTAATTACCAGGTATTTCCCATCACCTGATGAAGCCCCAGAAACATATATAATGTATAAATCTTTTTGAAACTTAAAACGTTGTAGTATTAACTAATATGTAGAACTCATGAGATCGCATTCAAGCACAACAAACCAAGCAATTGTTCGTAGTTATCATCCATTAAAAGTTGATTTTGTTTCCTTTTATATTTTTTTATTCGATTTTCAAATAGGTGTATGTATCATGAAAACAATGAAAAATTACAAATTTAATAAAATATTGGTTATTCATTTAAACTTAAAAGATTTAAATGAATTTTACATAACTTGAAAGGTCAATTTCGATCAGTTAAAATCTAGAAATTGCCTGTGGTCCATAAATGCTTGCTTCATAATTGTTTTATGCAAAACATATTATTTGTTTAAATTAAATGCAATAAAGTAGATTTTAATGAAAAGGAGTTAAATAAAATTGTGTTTTCTTTAGGCACAGAGTTCAAATAAATATATGCTAAAGGAGAGAGATTTAAAGGAGTCTTTACAAAAAATTCATATTTTGCTAAATTTTTTGTATTTTTTACTGTTTCATAATGGTTTTATTAATATTTTACTTGATTTATCCCATATGCGCGTTTGCACTATATATATTAAGAATATCTGCTTTTACATGTACTGGTTTTTAGTGCTACATCAATAATTTTTGAATTATGATCAACGAAAACATAATCTATTTTCATTAACCCCATCGTATACTAAAACAGAAAACAGTGCACCTTGGATTGACCATGCACGAATTAATAAAATATTTCTTATCAATACAAAATTATTTAACTTACCGAAAGGTGAAAGATAAATTTAGAAAGTTGCTTAAAATGTCCTGATAAATTGCAAATATCCGAAAAATATATTTGGTGTAATATTCTCTTAAACTGGATATTTGATAAACAAAAAATGTACTTTGCTAAAAAAAAGAAAACCTTTATTTCTACGTAATATGTTTTGGCATAATTTTTTTTGTCTTTTTAGCTAAACAATTGTGCTTATTACAAATAGAGAATTGGCTCAAAATCAATCGAAAATTCGTTCAGTATTCCTCGAAGAGATTTGCGAAGGAGGCAGCTACATAATCCATTATTTATATATCTATACTTAAGCGCCACAAAAAAAAAAACTACATAAATTTTAATTGTTTATTAATTTATATTTACAAAAATTGAAACTAATATTTTTGCGAATCTCGAAATCACAATTTTAAAAAACCAGCAGTAGACAATCCAAATTGCATATATTTTTTATAAAACTCATTGATAATACGGTATGCAATCATATCTGTTATAACAAACATATATAAGTAATTATTTGCGATTCCATAGGAAATTTGTCTAATTTTTTTATTCAATATCATTGCAAGGCTAAGATTATGTAAGAAATTAATTTCAATAACCTGAAATCACACGAAGAATTAATATATTTGCAGAGTATTAAATTTCCTTTCGAACTTACTGTAAAAGAGAATCAATTTCACGAAGTTTTCATTACATTAAATTTCCTGTTTGAAATTTTCTTGTCAGAATCTCAAACTAAACTTTAAACAGTTTACTTACAGATCTGTTGTTATCCTTAAGAGTCAGATATCATAAAGAGCATTTGTAGAAGTACATACCGTATGTGTTAAATATCATTAGACATAGGGAATCAATGTATGAGTACATACGATGTATACGTACATGAGAAAGTCAGTCCAATGCCGGCGAAGACCGCGACGACCGACAACGATTGTCTCCGATACCAATTGATTGAAAATTTTGCATTCAGTCTAACTGCGGCCGTTACAGTGTGAAAGCGTACAATAAAATTAATGTATAATGGCTCTTTATACATCCGCTGAAAATCTTCAGTTAGTAAAATGGTTTTATGCTGGCAAGTCTACAATGGAGTGCATGAATTTGTTTGCACTGACTTTTACAGACCGTTCTGTACCTTGGAGACAAACAATTTATAATATTATAAATAACTTTGAAATTTGTTTCTGTCTCAATAACTGTACGAAATGCAAACCAAGAGAGGCATCACTACAAAAAAATGCCTCTTGTATAATTTATTATAATTTTTAAAATCCTTTTATATTTATTTTATTAGCAGTATTCTTTAATTTTATTAGAATTACGCTTTTGTTTGTGTGAGGCACCCCAGCTTAATAATTTCCTGCATCTACTGAAAGAAAAGTAAATCCCTTGCAATTCGTAAATGTTATTTTAGAACGTATTACAAGTACATATAGCAAGCGCCAGATACGTTGGCGAGCGGAGGGGTAAGTTCGCGCAGGATTAGAAGTATTGGGAAGATTTGTATGTATTTAGTTTTACATCAATTTGTAAAATACCATAGGTGACGTAAGTTACACATCTATCACTTAATAAATTAATAATTTATTAGAGTAAAATATATAACGTGGACGTTTATAAAAACGGCTTCTGCGCATCCCCTCCTCTCGCCATCTTATTTGGCGCTTGCTATACCTATGTCGATGGTCAAATGATTACTGCTAACAATCGGTGTCGGTCGTCGCGGTCTTCGCCGGCATTGGATCGGCTTTCCTATGTATAGCAAGCGCCGATTAAGTTGGCGCGAAGAGGGGATGCGCAGAAGCCGTTTTTAAAAACGTCCACCCCCACTACTCAAGTAATTGTCAGAATACATTCGTCATTGACGTTTGACGGAACATTGCTAGGGGATCATAAACTAATACACGCTCAGAGGTTAGAATTATCTGACAAAGGTGTAAAACCAAATACAAATCTCCCCACTACTTTTAATCCTGCGCGAACTTACCCCTCCTCGCGCCAACTTAATTGGCGTTTGGTATACGTATACATCGTATGTACTCATACGTTGATTCCCTACGCCTAATGATATTTGACACATAGGGTGGTATATGATTTTATTTCACAATAAATGAAAATTACCTTCGCCTAATACAACTCGTGCCTTATTTTACTTATAATGGCAATAGAAGTACAAACACTTACATGAATAAATTAATTTAAGCATTAAAATTGATATTCAATATGGTGTTTCTCTTAATTATCCAGGAAATTCTTTCCACTATATTTTATCTGGTATTTAGATATAAAATAATTCGAAAAATGTACGCAAGTCTGCAAATGAACATGAATTAGTAAATGTAATTGAATTAACACCTACGTTTTCATATTACAGTTAATTACAGTTTAAGAACAACTATGCTTTTTCTGGTCCATAGTTAAAACTGTTCAGTAGTATGTAGTATATACAGTAGGCAGAGTCTTAAATAAGACATACCCTTGTCGTGAAGTTGGCCGAACACAGATATTTGGCTATGACACAAGCATGTGCAAGAAAAATGTCGACTCATCAGGAAATAGAATATTTTTAATAAGACTTTAATTTCGATTGCAGTTTTCTCTCATTATATAACAAAATTCTAATCTTTTAAATTTTGTATGAAAATCTTACGTACACTTCTATCGTAAATATCAAATTGATGCGTAATTTGTTTGCCGGTTTGGTTCGGATTTTCTTTGATAGAAGCACGAATGAGTAAATTAGGTTGTTAATTAAAAATATTTAAATTATTATTTCTAGGTCTATTATGCTGTTGAGGTTAAACTCAAACCAAATTTCTCAAAATTGTTAATAACGCGATGGAGAATACAAAGAGAAGGTCAATTTGGAAAATTATTTTCCAGTACATTGCAAAATAACATACAGAGAACGTCTTTGATAGTATAATTTTGTTAGTTTTTTTTTGTTGCCTCAAGCATAAGCATTGCCATAATATAAGGGTAACAAAAATCTACGAATCGAATGCCAATTAACTTCTGCTTGCTGTGTATCTCCACTACTATGTTGAATCACGTTTGATTGTATAATTCCGATGTTTTTATGTAAAGCTCCGCTTTTTGTATGTTAAATTAAAACCTAGAAAATATCATCTCTAGCATACTTAATAACTTCTTTTTTTAGATTTTCTAAAAAGTTTTAAAATGATATATGCTAGTATAATTAGAGAAATATTAGTACCTACAAAACCATAACGTTGGAAAACTTGCAGTGGCAATGTGACACAATAAGAGACTTTATGAAAATATTTTATGTAAGTTTTATTTATTGTGAAATGAACTGTACTTGAACAAATATAATTTTTATAGATGTTAAGATAATAAGCCTGTGAACAATTGGTTGTCAGATTATAGCTCTTGTAACGGTTGCATTCATCAGATGGCATAGTCGCAAGATCTTTTCCACATGAACTAGTACTAATTTAATGTATTGGATAATGATTAGTGATGAGCTATACATTATACTGGCAACATTTATTTATTTATAATCATAAACGCAGATATTATATCTGCGTTTATTACTATAAATATACACTTCATAAAGTATATCTTTTCAGTTCGTACTACCCAAGTGTGAGCCGCAAATTGTACTTTATCTCATATTTTAATCGGGTTAAATTAGGCTGCGTGAATGTATATATATATATATTAAATGTAGGCGTCAAATTTAAATATTCAAAGAACCTATAAGTGTCAAACAACACACGTTGATATACAGATACGTGTAAGTGTCACAAATGACTTTTGCACGTTACTACGACCTTAAGTACCTTAGCAACGTTACAATACTAAAATGTTTAAAAATTGACTTTACATATAACCTCACTACTATACCACTATTTTTGCATTCAATAGTACGTCTTTGAAATATTATATGCAATAAAAAGGATAAGTTGTCCAGGAAATAGTCTTATGATATTCGGCTTGCTGTGAAATTATTTCAATACTGTTGTTTATTGACTTTGTTTCCGGCACTCTGACTTCTTGGTTAAGTATTCGAATTTGGATATTTAGTTTATCATCAAACATTACAAAATCAGTTCTCTTGAGAACAATACTGATAATAAATAGTAATATCAATAAGTGGCAATAAATACGAAATTGTTTATTTGACATTTCTAATCTACTTTTCTCATTATTATTATTTTGACATGTAGGTTATGTATATGCTTTCTTTGGTTAGATTACAAGTAAAGGCGGCTTTACACGGTCAAATAAATTCATGAATTTTGTGATCTCGAATTTATTGAAATGTGTAATACACAAAATTGTTGTGAATTTCTTTACGACAATAAATTCATGAAACTCACGAATTAGAACCAGCTCTAATTTTTCGTCAATTTTTTTGTGAATTATGGTTACATTTTGGTTTTAAAGTTATTACCAACTTTGAAAGTAATGGTTGTGTTATCGTAGGGGTTATCGTAAGAATTAAAGGTTATATAGGTATTAGTGGTTATCATTATGAAATAGATCAAGTGAAGATTTTAAAGGCTTATAATAAGTAGTCATCATTTTCACTATACAAAAATCAACATATATTTGACACAACCTACTCAACTTATAAGTACAAACACAACCAGGTTGGTAGTAAGAAAAAGTCACTATTTTATGGTTGGCATTAACTGGTTAGTTTCAATAAAATATATGATCGTGTAATACAAGGATGGATTTTCAATAAATTCATGAACTTCTTCGTGAATAAATTCATGAATTTCTTTGGCCGTGTAAAGCTGCCTTAATAATTCCATAACATACTAAAATTTTGACAATATTTCAAAATAATACGTTTATATTTTATGATGACAGACTGTTGTTTCCGCGATTGAATACTAACTTCATTTAACTCTGAAGTACTGGATTTGAATCATATGCTTTGATTTTGGCCTTGAACTGAAAAGATATACTTTATGAAGTGTATCAATGCTGCCAGCAGACGCGGCTCGTGATGACGTGTATTCTCGTGTACTAACTGTAACGTTTTTTTAGTAAACACCGAAAACACACGAGGCACTCGCATCATTGTACTTGCACTCCTAAATACGTCATCACGAGCCGCGCCTGGCTGCCAGTATAAGTAAATTACTCATTATATATTGCAATGTATGTAAGGCATGCAAACACAGTGACGCGCCGTCCATATGGGCAAGGTCGTGCAGCGCACAACGGCGCCAATGCCTTAAAGGCGCCGACGGCCACTTGTGATAAGTTAAATTTTCAAAATATTAAAAACATTTTTAGAAAGTTTACAACAAATCAACAAATAAAAAATACCTACCAGTACTAACAAGTCTAAAGAGTTCGTCATAAATTTCAATGTTGAACTGTGGGAGAGTGGCTGGTAATTTTGGCTCAATACATATAGGGTAAAGGCGCCTATCAGTATTTCGCACGACGGCGCCGAAGATACTTGGCGCGTTACTGTGCATACATAAATACAATTAACGAGGTAACTGTTAAAAATAACTTTTAGCTCATCTCTAGTAATGTTAGATCAATTTTAAAACTCGTTGCATTACACAAACATGGTTTGTTTTATGATAAATCGTTGAAGTATTATCGATATGCATTCTATCATTATGCTTTTAACTGGTTTTTGCTAACACGAATTGTAAAATTTAAATTCCAAATTTATTTACATGTCTTTAACAGACCAATCATTTAACAGGTATAGCAAGCGCCAGATAAGTTGGCGAGCGGAGGGATAAGTTTGCGCAGGATTAGAAGTATTAGGGAGATTTGTATTTAGTTTTACATCAATTTGCAAGATACCATAGGTGGCGTAAACTACATATCTATCACTTAGTAAATTAATAATTTATTAGAGTAAAATATATAACGTGAACATTTATAAAAATGGCTTCTGCACACCCCCTCCTCTCGCCATCTTATTTGGCGCTTGCTATACTCGTTTCAACTTTCTGATTAATGAAACCAATGCTATTTTAATGAGAGAGTAGGAAATATAAATGTGGAACTTTAACACGCTGCAAAATTTAAAAAAAAGGAAGTACTTTTAGTGGCAGCCGTAAATATCCAAGATATTTTCAATGTATAAAACACATACGCATTATTTCATAAAATAATAAAGTAAATTATTAATTGAGCAATATTTAAATATTGTACTTAAAAACAAAATGAGTAATAAATATTACATTGTATTAAAAAGCTATTGCTGATATAATTGATTATACTAAGTTAGTACGTGTGAAATATAGGATTTGGAGAATGATTCAAAGAAAATTAAGACAACGTTTTTAAGACTTAATTAAATTTAATTGTCTAATTTTTAAACATTACATTTTCTTTATAAGAAAACACAAAAATTGTAAAATATTTAAATAACATATTTTCCAAGTAAACATACTATAAACACTGCTCTATTTTTATCTACTATAGGTAGTATTTATTATTCGATTACAGCACTTGTATATTATTTGAGATTTAAAAAAATTAATTATATGCTCATTTGGAGGCAGGTACTTTGACGGCCTAAGACTTAAAGATCACCCAGGCAACAATACTAAACTAACCTAAAAAAACAATTTGAAAGAAGGGTGTAATAGAATTTCTATTGTCAACTGTGTTTCTTTGTTTGATAACGTCTTTAAAAAGCGAAACACTGTCTAACCAACTAGATATTCTTATTATTGTCCAACAGTGCAGATAATTTCATTGCAATTCCATCTAGCATTTATTTTTATTAAACTTGAAGAAAGGAATCTCATTACATTGTTGAAAATCTGTTAGTTTTGATTTGTGTTGTGCAGTGAATTCCCAAAAGATATTCAACTCTTTATCACAAAAATATGGTTATAATAATGCAGATCTTTTGATGGTGATCCTAATCTAAATAACGCTTATTAGCAAAACTTAATTATTTTTTATCCAATCCCTTTCTATATTAGAGCAGGATCAATTTTATGTCAATGCCTCGGGTAAACGTCGAAGTGCCTCCTGCGTATCCATTCTACATGTTTTATCTGGTTTTATCTAGTTTTCCATATTGCATGTGTTTCTTATTGAACTCGTCACATGATCTCAGATGAACGA
Organism: Melolontha melolontha; assembly: GCA_935421215.2. Classification (NCBI taxonomy): domain Eukaryota; kingdom Metazoa; phylum Arthropoda; class Insecta; order Coleoptera; family Scarabaeidae; genus Melolontha; species Melolontha melolontha. The sequence continues at coordinate 40,161,617 of OW285238.1, forward strand.
ATCTCAATCTCTTAGTTTACTTGCAATTCAAGAAAATTGCAAATTGCTTTAATTTCCGTTGACTTTTTTTAATTTCTGCTCTAATTTTCAAACGTATGTAATAACTAGAGATCGGACACATCGGGCTGAAATGACGTCATTACGACGGACAATATAAATAATCAACAACATCTGTAAGTACATCACGCAGTTATTGAATGGCACTATTCATTCGGTTAACCGCACACAAATAAGTAGATGTGCAGTTAACGAATGAATACTGCTATTCAACAACTGCGTGATCTACTTACAAATGTTGTAGATTATTTATATCGTCCGTCGTATTGACGACCATTTTAGCCCGATGTGTCCGGTCCCTAGTAATAACCTATTCAACGTTTATGAGTTTGTTTCCAATGTTTCAACTTGTAACTTGTTCTACCTCTTTCATTAGATGTTTGCTTTCTAGTAAGAGGCCATATTGGTTTATTATTGGTACATCCAAATTGCGAAAATACATAACTTGTTCTATTAGTATTCATTTGTAATTTACATCTTCGAAGTTGATGTGGCTCATTTCATATTTTTTGGGACTTTTTTGTATGATCATTTAATTAAATTGAATCACTAGAAAATTTTTTAGTGTAAGTTTTCCATGGCGTTTTATTTGCTGTTGACGTTTCGTTGATCAGCTTCCTCAGAAGGTTCTTCTGATTCCTTGTGTTGGACATCAACCCAAAGCCGGCACTTAAGCACACTTCTCTTTATACCACCCCAAATATATCTCTCAGTTCCACTCTGTTAAGCTTTACAGTTTGCAATTTTCATTGCATGCAATTTTTATTGCACGCATGCGCAATCCAGTTATTTTCGATCAACTGTTGCAATTTTTCTTGCATTGCAAGTAATAGAACATGTTCTAGTTTTATTGTAAGCTATCTGCAATTCTAGTATTTTTTTAGGGATTTTATCATAGCCAACACATGATGAAAATTTCCGTCTTTTTACAAATATAAACTGTAATTTGGGGCTTGTGATTTTCGAATGATTTTAGATCTTTAATATCCAAGAATTGTTCTGTTAAATTTTTATTTCTTTTATTCTATACCAAGGTTTAACCCACCATCTTCGTTTCCGAATGTTTGCGTTTTCTGCTAATAATGCAGAAAACGCAATAATTAGAAGGAAACTAACAGTTTTAATTTTAATTTTGCATTTTCTGCTTTTATAGGATGTATAGATTATGTATGTTATTTTGTTTGTAATAAATGTGTGTTGGTCAATCTGATTGATAAAAATAATTTCACCGACTTGCACATAAAAATTGCAATGGCTAGCGTGCAAGAAAAATTGCATGCAACGAAAATGCAAACTGTAAAGCGGCCTTAAGTTTTGTGTCCTCGATAAAACTATCAGCCTCAATGGAAGTTTCTATCTGAGTCCCTTCTATTCCTCACAATTGAATATCACATGAAGGCTAGTTTCCTCCTGTTTTTCACATCTCCTACACAGGAGTTCGCTAACTAATGTCATGCTGTGAAGATGCTTCCTTAAAGGACAATATCCGATTATTAGAAGGTTTACAAGGTTTTCTAAGGGTCAATCTTCAGAAAACGTTCTAAAGAAGCAAATTGTATGATCTTCGAAGAAAAGAGCTAATATAAGACTTCGATAACGTCCGAAAGACTTATCTAGACCATGGTCTTCCCGATAAATGGCACTGTTTGCTCAATGAACCAGTATCACGCAATCTTTGGTGAATTCTTCCAAACACATGATGTGAAGGAATCTGGCGGTTTGAATAAGCTTCAACATAAAGACGTCGCACTTCGGTGGCAACCCCATTAACACGACCATACATGAAATGCATCTCTGTTAATTCTGCGTTAAAGTAAACAGCCATACCAAACGAAAACTTGTGCACTGACTAATGTTTATTTCACAAACCATCAGTCAACTCGTTTTTAATCTGAGAGAATCTATGATAAGAAACTACAAGTTTTTGTAAAATAAAAAATGGTGGTAGAAAAGAATAACATTCCATATCTCCGAAACCGTTACTTTGCCGGCCCATGTTTATTATAACTTTTTTGTTTATTTTGGTACATACTACTACTTCCTTTAATATTTTATAGAATCCTATATTCTACCTGCACTAACTTAATTTTTAATTATTTTTATCAAGCATTAACCTTGGATTGGTATTCGTACAACCATTATAAATGTGTAAATAGTTATCGCAAGTAGTACCTGTACCATAACTAGAATTAAATAAAATAACAAACAAAGAAGGTAGTTTCCAAGAAATTAAAAACATTCTGTGCTATAAATTAAAATCATCTACTTATTTTATCATAAACAGTATCCCAAAGTTACTTTGTTGAAAATTTCATATATATATTTACTTAAGTTACATAATATCTTAAGAATATCATGATATACATTTATTTTTTTTATTTGGATTTTGAGCGAAATTAATTCATTGATATTTTAATTTCCATGATATTTCATACATTATTGATATTAATATAATATGATTAATTAAATACATATATATTTTAAATACTCTATTTTACTGAATTACTGTGATTCATTTTTCTGTAGTCTTCTTAGGAATATTAAGAATTTAGTTTATGTAAACATGTATATATACAAACATATATAAATATATAAGTGTCCCAATTTTAAAACATCAGTAAGTGAAGAGGACGATAATTTCAACTGTGTTGCCTTCAGATGGTGTCGACATTGTATATATTTAAACTAATATAACAAAGAAAAAGTAGTCATATAAGCAATTAGATATAACCTTAAATAAAACCTGCTCAATATGCTGTTGCACTATATGTGTGGTATTTGAACGAAATATAATCGTGAACTGTCAACTTATAAGCAAAAATGTGAATTCAAATAGGTTACATGCACTATTGATGCAAAGTATTATTGTCTTGCAAACACAACTTAATTGTATTAATCGTTTGGACGTATATTTGTTAAACTACTGCAAACGGTATTTTATTTTGATAATTGATAATTCATAATATATATATATGGGTACCCAAGTAACTTTAACAACAGATGCATATAAATAATAGGCCTAATAATTGCTTCTAATAGATATTAAAGTGGAATTGTAACAGGGTTGGTTTTTATATTCGATATTTTTGGTATCGTAGAGAAGTAATAGGGTTATTGTTACGTATCGACTACACAGAGTTTTATCTCCGGAATCGTTTTTAATCTGAGTTGAGTTGGGACGCAAAAGACTCTTATCATTATTTGGAGCTGTAGTAGGGATTGAACACATTTATCCAGATCCACAGGGACTAGATACTTACCGTTTAAATCAGCATCATCCATGCGATAGAACTTATCTCACAATCAGTATGTGGGCGTCATCTGTCAGGACCACAACATATGTTTGTTGAGCTGACATTGCTCTGTCAATAGACTCACGATAATTCTCGTAATAAATAATATTACCCCAGAGTTTTATCTTCAAGAGTCGTTTTTAACTAAAGTTAAGTTGGGACCGAAAATAAGCTATCAATATTTAGAGCTGTAGGACAGATTGAATACGTTTCTACATATCCACAAGGACTAGGGACTTACCGCGTAGATCAACATGACCCATGCGAGAAGAACATATCTCAGTATGTGGGGGTCAGCTGTCAGACCTACGACATGTTTGTCGAGTTTACATTTCTCTGCCAAGGGATCCATTATTATTCAAAAAAATTTTTGTCACGATTTAGTAGTTTTGTAAATATGATCGAATTTTACTTTAGGAACTATCTCTTCAGTTGTCTATCAGATTTATGTCCAACTCGTTAATTGATATTTGTTTTATACACATTTTTGTAACCGCCAGAAAGCCTCTCAGGAAGGTCATTAAGGATTTGATATAGTTAGCATATACATATTCATGAAACTATACCAGGGTACGTAATTCAAATTATTGACATTGCGAAGCTATGTGTGGAAGTAGTCCATATACTCTTTACTCTCTTTATACGCATGTTATTGGTTCGATTGATAAAAGAGGTTAAGAGACCTATTCAATGCATAAATAGAATAAACAGACGTGCAGTTGCACTACATCTATCCCTACTTGCGTTTAAATGTAAGGGGGAGGACCCTACTTTGCTATTTCTTTCTACTTACTTAAGCAAATAGGGAAATCAATTTCATTTTGATACATTGGATAACTTCAAAGTCAACATTTATGTACTCTAGTATGTGTTAACCATATTATTAAAATTACAACTATTTATCTAAATTTGTTAAGCCTTTTGTATACATCAAGTATAGAAAAATTAGAATTCGTAATGATTCGAATTTATGCTCTTGTTTTTGTATTTTAAATTGATTTATTTCTAGAAATGACTTTTACTTGGGACACCGGTATATATACAATATATGGACAGAATAAAATGGAAATAGTTTGTTTAATGAAATAATTAATTTTTTGTATAATGGAAATTTTGAACATTAACAATTGTGCATATCAGTATTATAACGAGTGATCATTAAAATTTTCGCTCAAGTAAGCCATGTACACAAAAAGTATGTCCTAACTTAAGTTATTAGAGGAGATCTGTCATTATAATTTCAAACGTCATGAATGTCATGATTGTTAAAAAATAATTTGGAATGCTGACTTTTATATTAAATATATTTATAATTTTTATACAAAGTAATAGAATATTATAAAAAATGTGTAAAATGTTGACCATTCTCCACCAAGCATAATCGCACTCTATTTCGTAGAGCATTGAAAACATTGATCAGTATTTGCGGTGAGTTATTGATGTGTTCTCATTTTTCAATGATTTTATGTCTTAACTCTTGTAGATTATTAATTGGTGTTTCATAAATAATATTCTTTATATATGGCCACACAAAAAAATCCATGACTGTTAAATCACACGATCGTGGTGGATATGGAATCGCTGTATTTCTACTTATTATCCTATCGCCATAAAATTGTTGCAAAAACTGAATATTTTCAAGTGTAACGTGAGATGTAGCCCCATCCTGTTGAAAATATCCGACCTGGAGTTCATCATTAGTCAATTGATTAGTAAAAACACTGAGAATTTCGTTACGATATTTCTCCGATGTTATCGTCCTCTTAAAGAATATTGGTCCTATTAATCGATGACGACTCATACCTACCCATACGCCTATTTTTTCTGGATGTAGAGGAACTTCTCTGTAGAAATGAGGATTTTCACTAGACCACATACACATATTTTGCGAATTAACATAACCTTTCAAATAAAACCAAGCTTCATCGGTGAAAAAAGTATGATTTAAAATATTGTCTGTCATTGCTTGAATTAGAGGCAAAACCATTGGCAAAATTGTGTTCTTTTTTCATAATCCGTAGGTAATAGATTTTGTACAGAAGTTAATTTATATGGATACATGTGCAAGTCCTTTTTTAAAATTTTTTGACATGTTCCGTACGGAAGCCCTACTTGTTGCGAAACGCTGCGAATAGATGTTTGAGTGAGGAGATTCGTTAATAATTTGTCTGACATTTTCAATTACGCCGCGACTTCTCTTGAGAGGAGGACCGTTTCCTTTTTTCCTTAAAATACTGCCTGTTTGACGAAAAAGATTTACACAATGCATTAGCGTATCACGGAAAGTTTTATAGCTAGGAACAGTATTTGGATATCTCTCTTCAAACTCCGCAAGGCAATTTTCTATTGAATGCTGCCAAATACCATCAATTTTTTGAGATGTCAGGAAGTAACATTCTACCATAAACGCTTTATGCATATCATTAAAGGCCATTACTTTTTCTTTTGATGAAACTTTAAAATATATATTTGACACTGACAGATGTTTGAAATAACATCTTAATGACTAAAGCTACGACATAATTTTTATATACACGGCCAGCTACGAGTGAAAATTTTAATGATCGCTCGTTATCTTTCTATTCACTTCACTCTTTCCGACACGCTCAAATCGTATATATTCCTATAGTTGATTTATGCTTTCCCAAATTTCTATAATATAATCCTATAACAAATTATTTTTTTTTTGTTGGATGACCTATACACAATGCAATCATCTTCAGCTGAACCTATATTTGAACTGTATAAATCTATTAATAATTCAGCATCTTTTGTTTCTTAATGCTACGTTATTATTACATCTTATATCTTACCTGTGATGTTGGTGAGCATAATCCACTAACAAAAGTCCTTTTCTGTTCCAAAATGCAGTTGCCATAATCTTTCGTGTTGAAAGTGTCACAGTCGGCAGGCGACTCAATTTTCTTAACCAATAAATTTTTACTATTCAGCACACAGACAGCAATGCCCATGTGCACTGCGGCGATCGCGCGTCATTCTCACTCTCATTCATAAACGTATATTATTTTGGAACTTGGTACAATAGTATCAATTACTGAAAAATTCCAACTGCCCACTTTATTTGCTCCATATATTGTATAAACTAAGTTGTTACATCAGGAACGCATTCTACGCAAAGCAGTTTAAATAAGTACATCACCAAAAATAAGAATATATTACGTCAATACTAAGTAACCACGAAGAAAATATGTTAATTTTTTTTATTTCTGACGAATAGAATAAGCTCTTGAAGTAACAATAGTTATTTATTGTATATGTGTTTTAAATAGCATTTTATCCACGCAAGAATGTCTAAATGCTAGAATAAAATACATCTAAAACCCGCATGCAATACAACGATTTATCCACCATCACCACATTAATGGAATGGAATTATTCTAAATTTAATTAAAAAATATTCGTATTCATAAAATGAAATGTGGCAGGCTGTGTCATACTGGTTGCTATGGTACGTTCTATATTTTTTCATTATTTCACTTTATACGCTTCATAAGTGTGGATAAAATTCCGATTATAATGTGATTGTGGATAAACGATATTTATATTACATGTACATTGTTTTCATTTTAAAATTTACGTTTGCAATTAGTTCTATGATAGAGAGTTATACCGTTTAGTAATGAAAGAATATATTTCGAAAATTCAATAAAGTAAATTTAAATATGTAATTTTATTAAATTTGTTTACATTCTTTTACAATTAATCTTTATATAGAGTTGAGTAATAAAATGAAGACGTTCTATAAATAAGGATGTGTAATTTTCACAAAATTAGCAAGACAAAAATTGTATTTGAATTCATCTAAAAAAATAAATATATATTAGTAATATATGTAAAGTACTTATATTAAAAAATATATATTACTGAGCATCACAATCCATAGTGCCTGTTCTCAACAAGCAGCTTGTTCGTAATATTTGTACAAGTGATAAAATTATAGTCATTTTCGTGCAATTTCTTTTCCTTATACACGTATGTCGGTTCTTAATTTTACATTTTATTTTAAGGAACCAAACAACCAAAAAAATATAAGAAAAAACAAATATTCTCCTTGAAATGCGCTGCCTTAAAATTATTGAGATTATAATATATAGAAAAAAAAACTATATCAGTATGTGTATTATATGTAATATTATAAATGTATTAACAGCTATTAACTAAGTGAAAGGAATTAAGAAAAAAAAAAATAACACGGTGGAGGACAAACGTGAATTTTTGAATTAACAACTTCGAATCGTAATTATATAACTTTATTTACTTTCAAAGTTTATGCTAACTCGTCGGAATATTATAAATTAAGACGGTTAGGTGGTGAATATATGTATGTTTGGTATATTTGTATACAGTCCATAGCAGGTAAATAGGTTTATCGGAAAATAGATTAAAATTTTGTAAATGTTTGTATTCATATAATTAGAGAGATTCATTCAGCGGCGTCCTCGCGCGTGTTTATATTTTGTCAATCGCCGTTCCTGAACGGTGTTCGGACGACGACTGACAATTTATATATATATATATATGTATATATAAATTGATAAATTCTTGGAGTTTTTCGACTTTTATATGAAATATTTATAAATATCAAATTAGTATGTAATTGTGAAGTAAATGCGAATGTGCTGTCTACAAATTACAACGCAAGTCATACGAAATTTAATTGAAAAATTTCGTCTACGTTGGGACTTGAACCCAAGTCTACGGTTTGCCGGACCGTCGCTTTAACCAATTAAGCCACGATAGATCTTGGTACAAACTAAGAAATGATCTAAATATATATATATATATATATATATATATATATATATATATATATATGCCAGGACGCGTCGCCGGTGGGATATTACTCGAATGAATCTCTCTACATATAACTCTTGGGCTTTGCTGATTTCATACTCATTAAAAGAAGAAAATTTTGCAACGATAGTTTTTTAAAGCCGGAGTTAAAATATCAAGAAGATACCAATACATTCAAAACGTAACTTCCAGAATGGTTTTTGTAGATAATATTAAATTAACATTGCTGCCATTCTTCAAGAATCTTAGTGATTTTATTTCACGATAAATTTAGACAAGTAATGTTTTTCTATCCAACTAATGAGCACAACAGAAACTTGTCGAAGTGATTACATCTCAAAATAATACTTTTAGAAATTTGTTTGCATTTTAGAGGCGGTAGATCTGCTCTTGTGATTATTAATTGCCCTTTGTTAATATACTAAAGGTTGATGTATTTTATTAAATGTATGGATTCCCATTATTTATTTAGATGCCTTTCCATTTTGGTATTTGAAAAAGAAACAATACTCATTACAATTTTTGGAATCCAGTAATTTCTTTTTATATGGATGTTTATTTATCAGTTTTACTGTAAGAAATTTTAATTAATATATAAGTATTAATTTTAAAGATAATTTCATTTCAGAAAAACTGGTACCTTTCTGGTACGAGAGTTAACAATTTTCAATATTAAGTTAATATACACCTTTCTGACATTATTACTTTTCAAAAATTTTAATGTTTCAGAAAACGTAATGTATAATTATAGTACATATTGACTAGATTTTTGACTAGACTATTTTCTAGATTTTAAGTAATGAGTTTGTCGTAATCAGATTGTTGCTTAGACTGGATTAATTCTTGAGAATGAAACAAATATGTAAACACATATCTGTACATACACCTCGTATTTTCCAATGTTCACTTCAGACAAAGACACGTGTTTCTGTCTTCTGTCAGACGTCATCAGTCTGGCTAATGAAGTGAAGTTTAATGGCTCGCCTCTCGAAAACAGCAAATTTTGTTCTATCAGATGGCGCCAGATAAATTCATGACATCTGACGGACAAACGAGACTACACCTGATAATAGCGATTTTCTCTCGATCCCAGACTAATGACGTCTGTAAGACAGAAACACATGTCTTTGGCTGAAGTGAACGTTGGAAAATACGAGATGTATGTCCATGTGTACAGATACAAATATTTGTTTAGGTATTTGTTTCATTTGTAACAAATGTTTAATGCGTGCTTAGGTATTGATGTACTAAACTTCTTTTGTAAATTAATGAGAAGTTCAAAATTCTTTTCTCTTACTCGTCACATCTGTGTAAATAGTCGTACGTGTATATGTAGGCTGTAGCCGTTTCTTTATGTCGCTTAAATCTCATCTACTATAAAAGAAATCCTTTTAAATTTCTGGCATTTTCTTTACATGTACAAGGTGTGGCTATGAAATAACGAGACTGATGGTGTAAAACTTTTTATTTTAAATTTATATATATTTAATTATTATCCTCTTCTATTCCTACACCGCCCCATTCGAATCTTCCATTGTGCAAAACAGTGTTCTTCTTCTGTGAGCTCGTTCATGACGCGGGCCGATTTTTCTTTCCAAACTTCAACGGTTTGAAATGTTGTTCCTTTTAATGCAGATTTGACCTTGGGGAACGTAAAAGTCTGGTCAGAAGGTTCTAACACTGGCATATGATACTTCGCTAGAAACGTTTTGACAGACAATGCAGTGTGTGTCGGTGCATTGTCTTGATGACGAACCTTATGAATTATTATGTAAAATGTGCCTTACGCATTCTTCGTTAACTCCTACAGTTTCAGCAATCGCACAAATAGTTAATTGACGGTCAGCTCGTATCTGATTACCAATTTTGACAGTACTTTCATCCGTTTTTGACGTGGAAGGGTGTCTCGACTACCTTGGAACCTTTTAAACCACTCAAATACCAGTGCACATCATAAACATTTATTACGATATACTTCTTTTAATAAAAGATGAGTCTCAGTATCGGTTTTTCCAAGTTTCATATGAAATTTCATGACAACTTGATGAACAAATATATACGTTAATCAAATGGAGACCACAGCAGGACTATTATATTTACAGACACGGCAGAGGCGGTAATTGAAAGAGAAGTATTCGCATTACACAGCTGCCGGTCGTAAAACTATGACGCATGCGTAGTTCGTCTATAGAGTATCTGTCTCGTTATTTTATAGCCACACCTCGTATGTCCTTTTCAGGACATTATAGGATAACCTCTTTATTTTCGTGCACGTCCATTGATCTTTGGTAATCTCGTTTCAGTCAATCTTAACAACTTGCAATTTATGTGTTTCAAATTTGTCCATGACATTCTGAATATTGACTGGTTGCTCTGTCATTCTTACCCTGACAATGTCACATGTGTCCTGGAAGGCGTGGATGCATTTCACTCTCATTGGTGCTTGTCAACACACGGTATCCTGGAGACAGGGATGACTTTGACTTCTATACTTTGCGTATATACAGTTAATATACTAAACTTACTGCAAGTGAGAACCAATGAGAATTAAATATCACTTTACATGTAAATGTCGTCTAATGTGTTGCGTTAATTTCTACATCTTGAGAAACTAAATTTGTACCAGTATTGTGTGTTGACAAGTTCCAATAAGAGCAAAATGCATCCACACATTCCGGGATGATGTGTCTTTTCACGAATTTTTCTTTATCCTAACAACCAGGAAGGTGGCGTTGTAAGATCTAGTGTTCTGCATACTGGTACAAATTTAGTTTGTCGAAATGTAGAAATTAACGCAATACATTAGGCGACATTTACATGTAAAGTGAGATTTAATACTACTTGCAGGCGCGGCTCGTGATGACGTATTTTGGTTTGCAGTACAATGATCCGAGTGCTTCGTGCATTCTCGTGTACTAACTGTAACGTTTGCTTAGTAAACACCGAAAACACACGAGGCACTCGTATCATTGTACTGCAAACCAAAATACGTCATCACGAGCCGCGCCTGACTACTTGGTTCTCATTTGCAGTAAGTTCAATACTGACAATGTCACATAATTTGCCTATTCATTTATCTTTAGCGAGATATGCGTCTCCCACTACACTACTGTTTCTTTCATTATTACGCATTTGCCTTCAAGTAGATTCGTCGATTCGTATTATACCTGCATATCGTTCCAAAATTCAACTGATATTTGACATATATTTGAACTGATATCAAAATCAACTAGGTTGTTAATAAGTAGACACTATGCAGAATCATTACCTTTAGTATTGAATTGAATTCTAAAAGTACATTTTTGAAGATCTTAGAAAACGAAGCATTCCTGTATTAAGGGAATTTAAAATGGAAGGCTTGCGCTTTACGATTTTCTTATTAAATAAATATAAAATGTTTAAACTATTTAGGTACTCGTTATAAACCTAGTTCCTTGCTGTCCACTGTCTAATTTTAAAATAAAAGCGTATTAATTCGTAAATATTAAACTAAAATAAAATTCGAAAACTATACCATAAATTAAAACTATTCTATTCTAAATTATGTTTAGTATTTTTTTATTTACAAAACTAGGTGATATGTCTACTACCGAATGAAAGACTGTTATGTACATTCCGAATTTCAAAAAGAATGAAAAAAATGTTTGCTGCTTAATTGTTTAAAAGCACAACTTTTATTTAAATATGAAAAGTTATCACAGTTGTAATTTAGCAGTTATTTTTTCGTTGTTACCTTTCCTTTAACATATTGTATGTCTTTTAATTTGTCTTTCATATATATACATATATATTTTACGCACTTTTTCACATGAGTACTTAATAAACATTGTGTAAACTGTTGCAACGAGAGTTGAAAAATATCAGTTGATACGAATGATTGAACCACGTAATTTTTATATATATATTTTTATTTTATGTGTAATTCATTATTTCGAGATCGTGGCCATCGTATTTTAGCAATCAGGACGTTCAGTATTCATATATTATATGATTATTATTGTACATATTTATAAATATAAGACTATAGTTTTATTAGATGACATGTGGCTTCCATAATGGAATTTCTTCATGTTTAGACATTATTTATTAAAATAATAATTTTAAGATACATTCCAAAATTAATTATCTACCTTACTACCTTGAGTCACTAAGGATGAAATGAAATATAAAAAAAAAAGAAAAAGATGAGAATGAAAAATACAAATAGTTATATACTCATTGTGTGAAACATATGTAACAAAATAAAATCAAATATAATTTATAAAAACTGAACAGCGTTTTTTTTATTAAGTACCCTTTTTGCTTGTGGAGTGGAATATGAAATGATGACGTAGAAATCAAAGAACTCGTTGACAATTTTCTCAACAAACAGGTAAAATTTTCTCTCTTCTATAGTTGAAAATAAATAATGTCTTATTTACAGGGTTATCGTGGAAGTTATGTCGAAATATCATAAGCACTGGTACAAAATGACAAAATTTCACTTTACTAATTGAATACTGCCCATGGTTTCATAACACCATCAACAACAAAAATAATACAATAATGTTCACTTATAACTAGGATTACTATAATTATGAAATTCTAAACCGGGACAGGAGCCGGAGCTGGGACAAAAAAGAACCAAATAGTCAAAAATTATTTTATTAAATCTTGAATCAAGCTTTAACTTATTTTATGATGTGTTATTGTACCAGTCGTACTTCTTGTTGGAGTGAATTTTGCTAAATATTCTATAATTTTTTCATAAAAATCGCTGCATGTATTGCCAAAGTTTAATTTACAGTACAGTAACGCTCGTACGGTAGACTCCAGCGTGCGGTCCCGGTCATCCGACCAAATATGTTTCATTAACGAAAATACACACTCCAAAGGACGTTCCTGACAGACACAAAACGTATTGCGTCACACTAATTAGATTAGGTGCATCTATGTGGTGCTCTTGGAAATGATTAAATAATTGGACCCATTTGTTAATGTAATCGATCATCATTGAAGTCCACTATTCATTCTTTGAAGCAAAAAAAGTTTTTGCGTCAAAAAGATGATTAATATTAATCCTTTGTTGATCGTCTGAACCATGTATTACGTTTATAGCTTCAGCTGAGCGTTAAATTTCGTCCCAGTTCAGTACATGATGCAGTCCAATACATTCGAAGATCTCGGCGCCACCAAAACTATTTTCCCACAATTTAATGTAAGAAATGCATCATCTATAAAAAAAAACAGTAAGCTCTGCCATATATATATATAACGTGTGTATAAATTGTCGCAAAAGCTACACGCAGCGACGTTCTTCGTTTGGTTCTGAATAAAAAATCTTAATGTTAAAATGTCGTATCATGCTTCGTTTGTTTTCACGGGGTTCTTGAAGTTCAGACTTTTAGTGCGTAACTAACCTTTGCTCTTCGATATCTGTTAATAGAGATAGATGCAATTTAGTTTAAAGAAAACATTTTTACTAGTATTATTTCGTAAACGTTTTCTTTATGATTTAAAAGCTTGTTTTAAACATTTATTCATTAACGTACTTCCACGAAAAACACATTTGGCAACGTTGTAGAACAATAAGTTTGTATTTCAAAGTGAGTTCAATCAAAATCATGAGTGTCAAATTTTGACATTTACGAATTTACGAAGCATGATACGACATTTTAACACTAAGATTTTTTATTCAGAACCGAACGAGGAATGTCGCTACGTGTAGCTTTTGCGACAATTTATACACACCTTGTATATATCTACCTCCTGGCTAGCAAGTTTTTTTAAACTGACTATAGGAAAACGCACAAAGCAATCCACTATCGTCATCAACCAAAAATAGTGACGTCTGTATTGCCAGTATCATAACAACGAAAATAATAGTCTTATATATTACTAAATTTATAATTTTATTAATCTGGAATATATTATATGTGTATAACAGTAATTGTAGAATTATTTCGATGAATAATATTAATTAAAAATTATAATTTTGGCGCCATCTCACTAGTTTTATAAAAGATATTAACATAAGATGGTCATCATGAAAAATCGCTTGTATTCAAATAAATCGCGTACATCTATTTTTTTCCCGTTTAATTTTGTATTTTCCTGACGTTTATTAACGCCATGCCATGACAATTAAGTTAATTAAAATGCAAATACCAAAAGTTTCCGAACAAGAAAACTATTTTATTATAGCAAAAGCTGCAATTGGAGATATTGCACTTCATTTCCATTACAATAAGAGCACAATTTTAAAAATTAAAAGATGGGAACATGAACATTCTAAAAACACATAGCCTTTATAATAACTTTTGCCTAAATGACAGAAAGTCCGTTTTTAAACGATAAATTAACTCCTATATAAAAATGTCCATTTGCGGGTGACATTTTTGTCACTTTGACAGCGATAAATTAACTCCTATATAAAAATGTCCATTTGCGGGTGACATTTTTGTCACTTTGACAGCGATAAAAACCTACATAGCTTTTTATCACCGATAAAAATGCTTCTTCCTCCGATAAAAATGCTTCTTCCTGTTACATATCTAGTAGCCCTGCATCACTTAATTTATTTTGGCAGCTGACAGGTAATAACTAATAACTATTAAGTATCGTTGAACGTAAAATGTACGAGTCGGTTTGGGGAAATTTCAACAAATATCAAAAGATCAATACCGCAATACACAAGAAATACAAAATCGTCAATATGGAGACAATTTAAAAAGTTTTATTCATGTCGTTAATTTATCTTGCCAAAAAACACTCGAGGTTTTCTTTCAATCGCATAAATTTATTTTTAACTCAATATTTTTCCAATCAGTAATTTCGCTCGAAAAACTTACATTAGAAAAAATTATAGAACTTGACCCATTGAAAATCATACTGTTGGCCAAAGAAGTTTATATTAATTAAGATTGATATTTGGGTTGCCGTATCCGTAGTTGTATGATGTTGTCAAGAAGATGGCGCTACTGCACGTATAACTGCTGCCACTCTGTAATATTTAGAAGAATTCTTTTCTGAAACAGTTCACGGGTGTTCAGAAACATTCGAAGTCAAGTGGGCTCTGAACAAAAAATCGTATATCTTTACTTAAGTATCTGATTGTCAGAATCTAATATCGAAGATACTATTTGATAACCTATAAAATTGTATTAAGTAAATGTATCAATCTATCTCAGACATGACTTCATATATTCAAGGACTACTTTGACTTCGAATGTTTCTGAACACCCGTTATAACTAGGAGAAGAATACTTTTCAGTAGATTTCTATTTATTCGGATACTAAAAAAAATAAAATTTATCGCAAGAGACTTCATAATATTGAAGAATGCAGACACCCATTTAAAATTAATAATATTAATGCTGAAGCTTATTATCTATGCGACTAAAGTTCTGTTAAATATTCTGAACGCATGCTAAAAGAAAACTAGAGAAATATGTCTCTATTGGAAATTTCGTTTGTTTAATAACGTAATAATTTACGTTATCTTAGGGCCGGTATTATAAACAGCGAATAAATCTCTGAATAACAACTTGACGAATAATAATTTATTTGAACGCATAAATTTAAAGTAAAATAAGTATTTGTAGAATAACTGTAGTTTAGCGTTTCGATAAACGATGGAGCCACTGAATAAAATGAAAAAATAAAAAACCTAATTCTTAATGTTTTTTTTTTGTTTGAATGTCTGTTTTGTTAAACGAAATTTTCCTTTTAAATTCATCATTTGAATAAATTTCGAATGGATCGGTCCTCTCACGAAACACCCTTGGCAGACGGCAACGTCGTAGACGTTGACGACATTCATACGATTTATTTTCATCGTCCGATAATTCAAGTACCCCTGAAACTAATGATACAAAAAACACTGATGAAACCGATAAATCTGATATAATCATATTTCAAGTTATCAAACACACAGAATAATAAACTTTTAAAAGTAAGGTTATGTTTATCTAAACACAGTGGAGCAAAGAGCTGATAGCTTTTAACCAATGAATAAGATTTAATACCACGATGTTCTAGGGTGTAAATTAAATGGCAGATTTACTTGCTTAGTTTCCTTATTCGCTAATTATAATATTCAATCTATAGAATAAATTGAATTTACTGCTTACTAAATAAAATCTGCAGATTTTTATCATTTATAATACCGGCTCTTAGTTGCTTTAACAGTTAACATGAACTGGGAAGGTAACGAAAATAGCATCGAAATCAATGCTTTTTATAAATACGGAAAAATACATTTTTAAGCTGTCGAAATCACTCCAAATTTCGAAAATATTTATTTATCGCACAATAGCGTAACAGTGAAGAATGTTTACTAAAAACAAAACAGAGTATGTAGCCACCATCTGCGTACCGGCAACGATCTAATCTAGACTAGAACGAATTCAGCAAAAGCCATCCAGTAAATAAAATATCATGCCTAGAAAAATTGATATTGTAACATGTTTAATGTGGCCTCTTATTTAAAACAATATACACATGAATACTTGTTGACACTCTGCAGGTCATCTTCTTACTGAAAAAGTTAAGGAAATTAAAAGTGAAAGACGTAAACTATTGTGCAAGCATGAGTAACGGTCACGAAAATATTCTTTCTGTGGCCGAAGAAAAATTAAATAAGATAAATAATAAATGTGATGTGAGATGTGATCAAAAATTTGGTGAATAATTTTATTGCGAATAAAGCAATGAATTAATCTCAATCAAAGTGCTCTCATCGGCTAGCAATGCACTTATTGTAGGAAATGGTGTTAAAACATTTTCCTTTTAGCATAGTTTTTATTTTTGGGAAGAGCTAGAAGTCGCATGGTGTTAAATCCGGATAAATTCAAAAAATAGCCTGTTGATAAAATAATTGCGAATTCAAAATATTTTGCATTCGTAGTGAACTCATTATAAAACCCAAAACAGTATCGAAATGAGCTTCATTTCGATTGGCTTTTTTTATTTTTCAAAAAAGAAAATAAAAATGCTACACAAACAATACATATCACAACAAGATACATATTAGTTTCTATGTCACTCATGTTTATATTTTTAAATAAAATATCAGGTAATGTTAACGAAAATTAATAAGTAATATTTTGCGGATAGCAACATTTAAATTTGAAAATGTCAAGTATCAATATGACCTACTGCATAATTTATTAAGACCTGTCGCATTCCAACTCGCCAAACTCACCGCTATGGCGGCTCGTTTTTTAAAACGAACTCGTGCGACAAAATGGTGCCTTATGAAACTTGTGTTTTAATATACTATTATGTACGACTGCATCATAGTTGCCTATTTTATGAATTAGTTTACTGTCCATAAACTGTCACATTAAAGTATCGGGTGATCGAGAAAGATTGACCGTGCCGCCTCTATGAAAAAAAGTGAACCTAGAAAAATGCCGCTTACTTGAAATTGTTTTCAGTGGCGTACCGATGTTATAATATAAATAGGCAACTTAGTAATCACTTGTGTCAGGGAATTACAAACACCAACACATATGTTAATATCAATTTAAAAAAAAATTAATTATGTAAAAAGATTGTTTATTATAGAAAAGAAATATTTAATAATTGAATGTATTTTGTATAAAGTAACAGTCCTGTTTATAAAAATCAAAAACGTTTTCGTTCTAGAAGTCGTATAAATAAAACAAAATTCAGTTTTTACATTTTGGTTTATTTTATAATCAACAAATATACTTTAAGAAATCAAAAAATTTACAAATTATGATCTATGTGTCCACCGTTATTTTGTAGGCATGTGTCAATCCTCTTCATACCTTCAAAAACATTCTCCAAGACTTCTGGCGTAATTCGATCTATTGCAGTTCTTATGGCTTCTTTCATTTCATCTATTGTGTGCAAACGGTTGCGAAATATTGTATCCTTAAGGTAACCGAACAGAAAAAAGTCTAGTAGTGTAAGATCGGGAGATCTTGGGGGCCATCGGTTATTACTGATAAGTCTATTACCATAAAATTCTTCAAGATATTGGATAGTCTGTCTTGCAGTGTGGGGAGTAGCATTGTCATGTTGAAAGAAACCTGTCGTTATTTCATCATCGTGGAATTGCTCTATAAATCTATTTAAAATTCCATGATAATTTGCTGCTGTTATTGTATTTTCAAAAAATATTGGACCGATAATTCTCCTTCGTGACATACCAACCCAAACACCAATTTTCACTGGATGTAACTGTGTTTCATGGTAAATATGGGGATTTTCAGCTGACCATATTCTATAATTCTGCGAGTTAACATATCCAGACAAATGGAACCACGCTTCTTCAGAAAAAAAGGATAAATTTAGCACCTCATCATTTCGTAAATTTTCATTGAACCCCTGACAAAAATCTATGCATTTATTATGATGCAATGCATGTAATTCTGGCACGACTGATATTTTATATGGGTGATAATGCAATTTAGTTTTTACAGCCTTGTGACACGAACCATAAGATAAACCTAAAAATAAATTTCATGTATTAGTTTAAACATTTACTATAAAACAATTGGTAAGTTACAACAATTAGGCATATTAATAATTTACACCTGTTTGTTGAGTCAGTTGTCATAATGACTTTTGTGGACTCTGATCCAAACGAGCTCGAACATCCTCAACCACTTCTTCAGTAAGAACCGTTCTACGGTCAGGCCTCTTTCCTTTGGCAATACTACCTGTATCTTTGAAACGTTGAACCGTTCTAAACACATGTCGTGTCAACGATTCATAATCAAGATTGATATCTGGAAATTCGGCATTTAAATCGTCAATACATAACCGCGTCGCATACTTCCACTGCCCATTTAGATCACGCTGTCCACTTCGGAAATACGCCTCGAAAAGGAACTTTTTTTGCTCAAAGCTTAACATAATAACCTAAAAATTCAAGTTGGATAAAAAGGATATTTTATACTATTCGAGTCATGTTAACGTACCGTAAATGTTGAGAATGAAATTATATAATTTAGCAATACTTTTTTAATAAAAATAAAACACGACAATAGGTAAGAATTTATAATAATACAACAATAAAACAATGAGACACCAATGATCGAATAAACACGAAAAATTGTGACAGATTGTTAGTAATATTTGTATAAAGCTAAGTTCACACATATAAATGGAAGTAGATATAGAGCCTACCACCTAGGGAAATCAGTATTTTTCAGACAATCTTTCTCGATCACCCGATACTCTCTATTTTTAAAGTAAAGAGACGAATTTCTGAACAGACCACTTTGACAGTGAAATCTCATTGGTTGAAAGCAAGGCCAAATTGCTTTCAACCAATGAGATTTCACTGTCAAAGTGGTCTGTTCAGAAATTGGTCTCTCTACTTTAAAATAGAGAATAGTACTTTAAAAACTGAAAAACTGTTCATTCATTGTTCAATGCCAAATCACTGTCAAACTAAACTCAAAACTTTATTTTAGTAAAAACATAAACATGATTTTAAAAATAATTTAATAACTAATATAGTAATTTTGTAGTAGTTTTATTTATTATATTTGTTGTGCAATTTGTTCTGTTACAAATCTTCAAATCTCTTGCGGTGAAAAATAGTGTTTTACCATTAAATTCGTCAGATTATTGTAAAATAATTCAACTTCTTGCTTGTTGAAGGCTTGAATTATATGAAGACGGGTTGGTTCTGGTTTGCGAATGCAAATGTTTTTGACTCATCTTAGAAAACTATGAAGCCATTCTGTTCCAGCCATTTTTCTTGATGATTAAAATTGTGCTTAATATCATTACTCGTCTCAAATTCATATGCTATTCTTCGCAGTTCTTTGTTGGAAATTCCGTAAAATAAATCTGCCATCTTGATTACGTATTCCTTCATTTCTTCTTCTTCGGCGTCTGTGAAGATTGGTCGTCTTCCTTGGCGTTTAGTTGGTAACTTTCTACCTTTAATTCTTTCATACAACGTTCACAACGTTGTAAATCGTATGTCAAATTTACGAGCAGTTGCTCGTATGGGCTTCTTAGCTTCTACATTTTCAATTGCACATTTCATGGCTTTGTCACTACACTCTGCTTTTCTCATCGTTCTTTCTCTATGTCGGCGTCTGTAAACACAAATATTGAACCAAGATTAAAATTCAAGTTAGTCGGGCACTAGCGATTTGTAAAGCCTAAAATTGTGTAACCTAAAATTGGTTACAAAAATTTAGAACTAAAGTGACTCGAAACTTTTGATGTGAAGTCTTACGAATAGATAGAACTGAAAAATAGACATTTATTCCACTTACTAAAAAAATTTTGTGAAGCGCAATTTTACAATACTTCAACCGATTTCAGTTTTGTTTCAATTAAATTTTACAGGAAACTGCCACGACTGCCAGTATTGTTATTTAAGCTTTTGCATTTGCACGGTAGGTGGCGGGTATACTTCTATGTATGTTTCTTTCCTATCAACCCTCTCAACCTAAGTATCTTTCTTTATGTATATTCGTATTTTCCTCTAGATTTTTTTGGTAGTAATTCTGTTGAGATAGCATTTACTGCCTCCACATGTTCGGAGCAGTTCCAGAAATGGAAAATTCATCATCACTAATCGTTTTACATTTTTTTTCTTTTTATAGGTTGAATTTTCGAAAACGCCAGCAATAAAATTTCTATACTTTAAGTTTTGCAATTCAGAATTAATACTTTCTCATATTAACACAACCAATTTAATTCTAAATTTTTAGGCTCTATTTATTTCTGAGTAAGTCCTGCCTTTACAAAATTTATGTCTATTGATTTTTTAAATATCTGCGGAACAATGATATGTAGCTGAATAAGTCAGTAAATTGATAATGATAATGATTATTGTAATTATATTTAGGATTTACGGATTTGTTCGATTATTTATCCCACAATCACGTATTTTTAAATTTTCTAATTGTCTTGACAGTCTGTACATTTTAATTACTTTCATTACATGTGGATCAGCAAAAAATATTGTCAGCTTCTTATATACATGTCGATGTGAATTTTCATTCAAAGACTAAAATAGTAATATTATTTAATTTTTAAAAGAAATATATTAAATTAAGTTTATTAGGGTCGGTTGGAGCTTCTCCTGTAATTTATAATACTTTCTACATCACCTACAATATGAACAATGTACTCCTATGTTTTTTGAATAAAAACAAATGCAAAACGTTTTTGTGCATTAAAGAAAAAACGACAAAAAACGCAGACAGAACATTCCTTATTTTTTGAAATGATTGTAATGAGAATGAGACCGTCAATAACTTGGATTAAGTCCAGCTGCATTATTTTACCTGTTGTTAATTTTAAATTTGAATTTCGGAGATATTAGAATATAATAAATGTATCATTACATTCATTACCATACATGTACATATTTGATGATTGTTGTTTATAATTCCACCAAACTATAGCAAGGTAAGAATATTTTTTCATAGTTGAATTTATTATAATATACATTTGCTCTTTTATAATACGGTTTTGACATTAGGTATCTACTTTTCTTTTGTAAATAATGTTTTATTCAAATTTATTTTGTTATTTAATATTATTGTAAGCAAAGATGTGTAAAAATGTGTTTCTAGGCAATTAGACCTGAATTTACCCAACTTTTTTGCAATATGTCGTCAGCAAGTGTTTTTGTCAATAAAAAACTGTTGAATGTATCATAAAATCATATATTCAGATGCAAATATTTTTTTGTAAATTTCTTTCTTTATGTTTGCCCAGATAAGAGTTTTGGAATTTCAAGCTAATTTTCATTCGGATTTTGAAGTGAGCGATATGTGGTGTGGTCGTCCCGGAGATACAAAAGGTATGTTTTATTAATATTTTAAATATTGTACATGTATTTAATTTTAAAATTACACTTCTAATGAGCTTAATATTTAATTTAATTTTTGTAATAACAGTTTAATTACTTTGTTGGTATTTTACTTATTTGTTATAAATAATCTCTTAAATAATAAATTTCTATCTTTTCAAAGATTAATTTTAAACTAGTATTTTGATTTTTTAGATGTTTATTTAATAATATTTTTCGTAATTCATTTTATTTTTTAGATTTAATATTTTCTAATAACTACATACTATATTTTTATAATTTCTTTTTTTTTACAGATTTTGGAGGTGATTTTGTGTCCACCGTTTCAAGAAACGTTAACGTGTTTGTCAAGAGTAATCGTTACGTCGTAGGAGCCACCATTAGGATTCTCCTTTGTCCCTGGATTCTAGGATGAAGGTAATGAAATTTTTTTATTGTGTTGAATTGACTATTTGATATAAATTTATTTTATTATTTATTTAATTTAATGTTTTGAATTGATTCAGACTTGGAAATTGATCGTCATATCCATTAATTACCACTTAAATTGTTAAAACCCTCATTTTTATATTATTATATTATATATATTATTATACATAATAATTGTTTCCCACTTAGATGTTTGAAAGAAACTAAATAAATAAATTTACATTGAAAAATTTTAAGGGTATCGAATTTATATATTATAGAGTATAACTCTAGAATACGGGACTGTGTTTACCAAACGTAATTACGGGACTATCGTAAATTTTACTATTCAATTAAAAAAAACAAAATTACTTTATCAAACTTTATTTTAAAAAAATACAAAAAACAGATAATAAAATAAAATAAAACAATCACTTTGTTTTACCACTTTATTCACATATAATTGTGACCGCGGTTTCGACATACAATGTCATTATCAAACTGCAAAAGTTACAGGCCTACATAGAACCTATAAATGACACAAAAATTATATGGGGGTGGTTTATGATGTTATTTACAAATTACTACTATATATGTACTTAACTATTATATACAACATTCGAAAAGAGGTGTATATATATATAAGATCCAACTGGTCATTTAAAACGATATCTATTGTGCCGTTCCGGCTTTTGAAGACCTCTAGGGCCTCTAAAATATTTAATTTACGACCTTTCTCGGCCAAATGCAATATTTTACGGTGACCAAATGTATGTCTTTCTGTAATAAGATGGTTTGCCAATGTTGAATCTGTCTTCTTTAGTTTGTATGACCTCAAGTGTTCTTTTTCCCGAATAATAAAACTTCGACCAGTCTGACCTATATATACACTTTTACAATCATTACAATACAACTTATACACTCCTGATTTGTTATTGATATCTGTTTTAGGTTTTGCGTTAAAAATGAAATTACTTGTTTTTACATATGGTTTGTAAGCTATACTAACATTACTATTATTTTTTGAAATTATATTTCCAATTTGCTCGCTTATTTTACCGAAGTAAGTTAACGAGACAAATTGCTTCAAATTAGCACTATCTTTAGGATATACTAAACTAAGGGCCACTTGTAACTGTTTTTTCTTTAGTATACTGTCAATTACGCTACTTTTATAACTATTGTTTACCGCTATTTGTTTTATAGTATTTATTTCACGAACAAAAGATTCATTAGACAAAGGAATATTTAATGCTCTATGTATCATAGAATTAAAAAATGAATGTTTGTGTGTCTTAGGGTGTAGTGAATCTTTGGGAATAATGCAATCAGTGAAAGTAGGTTTACTACTTTACGATATATATCAAATTTTAAGCTCTGATCTAATTTGTTTAATTTTAAATCCAGGAAGTTAATACTGTTATTCTCTTCTATTTCTACTGTAAAATTGATATTAGAATGGATTGAATTTATGTAGTTCAGAAATGTTTGTAGTTGTCTATGAGTACCCTTAAAGCAAGCTATGATGTCGTCTACATACCGATACCAAAATTTAATATGTTTTTTACCTAGTTGTGATGAAAGAATTTTTTCTGTAATATGCTTCATGAAAATTTCAGCTAATAGAGGACTTAGAGGTGAGCCCATTGCCAGACCTTCTGTTCTACAAACAAACAGAAGGTCTGGCAATGGGCTCACCTCTAAGTCCTCTATTAGCTGAAATTTTCATGAAGCATATTACAGAAAAAATTCTTTCATCACAACTAGGTAAAAAACATATTAAATTTTGGTATCGGTATGTAAATGACATCCTAGCTTGCTTTAAGGGTACTCATAGAAAACTACAAACATTTCTGAACTACATAAATTCAATCCATTCTAATATCAATTTTACAGTAGAAATAGAAGAGAATAACAGTATTAACTTCCTGGATTTAAAATTAAACAAATTAGATCAGCGCTTAAAATTTGATATATATCGTAAACCTACTTTCACTGATTGCATTATTCCCAAAGATTCACTACACCCTAAGACACACAAACATTCATTTTTTAATTCTATGATACATAGAGCATTAAATATTCCTTTGTCTAATGAATCTTTTGTTAATAATCGACGAAGGAGATACTTGTTGAAACTTCATTATATAGATATAATAAAACACTGACATATACTTGGTGGCGGAATCGCATAAGATAAGAATTTTTATCCCATACTTCGCGGTCTTGTTAAGAATGTACATCCCAGAAGGACAGCGTGCTCGGAATGCCAAAACCTTTCGTCAAACGCCTTCCTCCATCAGTTGTTTTTCGGTCAAAAACTTTCGATTTAACATCTTAATAAAAAATTTACTACGTTTATTATAATGTATCTAAATAATAATCATGAAGAAATATCTTATCTCAAATTTCTATTTCTAAAACAGTCAAAATCGGTACGAAAAATAAGAACCAGTTTAATTTATAAAATGACGTAAACATGGGATTTTCCTATCGCCGAAAAATCGCTTTAGGGTCGGAAACAAGAATGATCGCACACCACACAATATAGCTATACACCAGACTTGAAGGTACTCAGTAAGACAATTTGATGCATTAACCGCAAGTAAGCGAAAAAGTACGAAGTCTTAAGAGCGGCGTAAAATTTACGAATCTAGGGATAATAATCCTAGAATCTAAATACCAATAAGTACAAATTAAGAGGAAAGTTTTCATTCGGATCTGTTACATATTTTTAACCATTTTGTAAACAGATTCAGTAAGGGTGAATTGTTTAGATTTGTTTGTTCACTTATTAAGCTAAAAATTATTAATCCTTTAATAAACTAACAAACAGTGATGCTCAATTCGCTCTTTTTAAATCTATTCGTGCAATATAAATCTTTAAGAAATATCGTAACAGTCCTGAAACATGTATTTTTTTATAATTTGTACTTATTGGTATTTAGATTATAAGAATATTAAGATCACTACTATTAATTTTAATGGCCATATTACCAATTGCCAATTTATTGAAAAACTACTGTAGAAATAGACTCCACAGATCTTCTCCTTTGCTGTTTGCAAAATAATTTATTGTTTTGTTCTGGTTTCCGATATTCTGTTTTCTTGATCACCTTGTGATTCAACTACCACAGATTGTTTTTCTTAGCTTTCGATTCTATTTTTTAACAACTTTCTTTGTAACTACTTTTCGATAACTAAGCTACATGTCCCATCCGTTTTATTTTAGAATCCTATGAAATGGCATTCGTTTCTATTGATCTTTGATTTTCTTTGTTTGTTTTTATATATCCAGCTGATCTTGTTCTTTCCAATTCTTTCAAAGAAATTGATAACTAGCGTGTATACTAGGTGATACAATAAATTTGTATAATATTTTTCACAATGTAAGAAAATGACTTTGTGCCGTGCAAATACTTTAATAAGGCACCATACAGTGAGGGTGTATAATAGGCATGCAAATGTTGATTATAATATCGGCATGAAATCCAGAGGAGTATTAAGTAGTTTGTATTCTGTACGACTAATAAGTGGTCCTTACGTTTATTTTCATAAAATAGAAACTCGATAGATTTTATTTTATATAATAATTTAATTAATAATTATAATTAATTAATTAAATTAAAAATTTAGATAAAAAGTAAATAAAAAAATTGAAATAACATTATATAGTCAATATGGCTAGATATTGTTTTATTGGTTGGAAATCAAAACTGAAATAATAACTGAAATAATAAATATAGATGTGTACATACATACTTTAATCTTCTCCAGAATCCTCAACAGTCGTTTCATAATTATCACTTAAATAAATTATAAATTGTTGATTAGTAATAGTTGTATTTTGGTGTTATTCATTATATATACTAGCTGTATGCCGAATACATTATTTCCAGTCTTCTGGTGTTATATTCCGAGCAGCTTCCCGAATAAGATTTAACGTACTTTCGCTAAATTTTGGATTAACGTTGTTGCGACGAACATGTTTCTTCAGTTGACTCGAGATTAATATGTACTATTAGATTAAATATACAATAATGCGGTGGTAATCGCAAAACTGTGTATCCCGCGCTGGTAGCGATGTTATCCACATGATATTGCTTTTCAAATGTCTTTGTATGTAATACTTCTAACAATTATGCTTTTGCATAACTGTCTTCGTAATATAAATCGCTTAATTCCAAAAATCGTGCTATTTCTGGTTTTTTTGTTACTCAATCTTGGTATTTTACTGGCCTGTCGTGAATCATATGGAGCGTTGTCCAGAACAATAACACTCTTCGCAGGTAAGACAGGCAATAATTTCTTCTTGAAGCACTCTTCAAATAATTCTGATGTCATGTCTTCGTGGTAGTCAAGATGATATGATTTGAGTTCGGAAAATGGAACGGTTGGTTAAATGTTGTTGTCAGCAACAAATATCAAATCATCTCGACTACCACGAAAACATGACATCAGAATTACTTGAGGAGTGGTTCCAGAAGAAATTATTGCCTGTCTTGCCAGCATAGTTATTGTTTTGGGCAACGTTCCATATCATCCATGACAGGCCAGTAAAATACCCGGATTGAGCAGCACAAAACCAGAGATTTTTGGAATTAAGAAGACAGGTATACAAAAACACAATTGTTACAAGTATTAGATACAAAGACATTTGGAAAGTAATATCATGTGGATAACATGGCTGCCAGCGCGGGACATACAGTTTTGCGATTACCGCCGTATTATTGTATATATAATCCAATAGAGTTAATCTGGAGTCAACTGAAGAAATATGTTCGTTGGAATAACGTTAATGCAAAATTTAGCGAAAGTATGTCAAATCTTATTCGGGAAGCTGTTCGGAATATCACACCATAACACTGGAGACAATGTATTCCGCATACAGCTAGTATAGAAAATGAATACTACCAAAATACTACCAAAATACATTACTAATCAACAATTTACAATATTTAAGTGTGATAGTGATGAAACGAGTGTTGAGCATTCCGGAGAAGATTAAAGCATATATGTATATCTATATGAATTATAATTTTGGTTTCGATTTCCAACCAATAAAACAATATCTATCTATATTGACTATATAATGTTTTTTTATTTTTTATATACTTTTTATCTAAATTTTTAATTTAATTAATTAATTATAATTATTAATTAAACAAATCATATCAAATAAAATCTATCCAGTTTCTATTTAATGAAAATAAACGTAAGGAACACTTATTGTTAGTCATACAAAATAAAAATTACTATACTTAATACTCCTCTGGCTTCCATGGCTATATTATAATCAGCGTTTGTATTTGCCTAGACCCTCGCTGCATAGTGCCTTATTAAAGTATTTGCACGGAACGAAGTCATCGTCATAGATTGTGAAAAATACTATAATTTATGTAGGATTTGAACAAAAATCTGAGTTACTGACCGTGTCCGCTATAATTAAATATCAAATATGCACAGTTGGGTTTTAAATAGATTTTTATTTATATTTATAAATTAATTTTTTAAATCTCTTTTAAGAAACATGTATGATGTAAGTTATTAAAAATATTACTACACGTAAATGCATGTCTCTTTTTGCATAAACTATTTAAAATAAAAGTTCCAAGTTGCTGTCTCTTTTTGACAGGAGAGTACAAATGGAGTTTTTAAGAAATAACTAGGTATTTTCAGTGCTTTCTTATAATCGAACAACGTATGGGCTCAAGAATAATTGTCGCTGAACCGCTTACGATATAATATAGATTTATTTAATTGCACAAAAACTTTTTTTTTAAGTATTTAAATGGTATAGATTTTGATATAAATCTGTTTCTTTTTGTTTTGTAAATTTTATGTTATTTCTGGCTATTTATTATAGACATATTTTAGGATTAGGTATCCTCTAATTTCTAAATAAATAAACGAATAAAAATATAATATAATATCTATAATAAGATAATAACACTTTATTTTCTCTAAATTTTAATAAAAACATTAATACTTTTAATGTGCCCAGGTTTTAGTAATTGACGAAGCAGATACTTGTTGAAACTTCATTATAACGCTAAGAAATAAGTAATTAAACTTCTAGTTTCAAAAATTATTTTATTGTAAATACCACTACAATATTGTTTCGCCATACAATGGCTTCATCAGGTGGATGAAATACTGAAATACTGTTTCTTTTTTGCAGATTAGCACACCAACACTAATCGCGATTCCGTCGTTCTCGTTAAATTAACCGCTTTGCGTAAAATACGATTAAAATAAAATGTTAGCGCGTTTAATAATTAACTTTTTGGATCAATTATGGGGAGGTGCCCTATATTCCATAATTCAGAGGTATAGAAGATGAAAGGTCAGGTTTTTTTTTTCTAAACATACTTATGTTAATACGCGTTTGTCATTCCATCATTTTATTTTATATTTTCGAAATATACGCGAATTTTACGGAGCTAATTATTAATTTTGAAATAACAATCAGATATTAGGTTTTAATTAAATATTTAAATTTTTCCAAGTAAATACTTTTTAAATTAATTCGACAGAATGTATATAATAATATTTTGATGATTTAAATTTAAATTTTTTTTAAACATTTGTTTAACATTAACTAGTTACTAATAGTTAATGCGCCTTTTCTGAAGTTTATCAATTGTATCATATTATAGTCTTAAATATACGACGCGTCGCGTAAACTATGGTTAAAATAAAATGTCATGAAAAATTCGCTCGTGCACGGTCATTAAACAAAAGTGTTGTGTCATTGGAGCCATCATAAAGATGTCCTTTGTCTCAGGATTCAAGGATGAAGGTAAAGAAACTATTTCTATTGTTTTGAATTGACTATTTGATATAGATTAATTTTATTATTTATTTCAAATAATATTGAATTGAGTACGACTTAATGAAAATGCATCTTCATATCCATTAATAATATAGACACTGAGATTGCTAATATTTTCACTTTATTTTTAAATATTATACATAATAATTGTTTTGCCACACTGCGACTTCTCCCAGATGTTTGAAACAAACTAAATATCTTAACTTCGTAAAGTTCTAAGGGTACAGCATTTATGTATAATCCAAATACTAATTAATTTAAATTAAGAGGAAATTCTTCATTCTGGGTTGTTTTAAACATTTTTTTAGACATTTATATTTCGTAAATAGATTAAGTAAAGGTTACCTTTGTTTGTTTACTAATTAAGCTAATTAATTATTAAGGCTTTAATATAAAATACGAAAACAGGTAATCAAATAGCCCTTATTAAATCTTTTGGTGCAATATAAATCTAAATTTTATAATTTGAACCTATCAGTGTTTTATTAATTTTATTTATTCAATGTTTTACCAAACAAAGCCATTTGCTGCAGAAATAGTCTTTGGAGATACTTCCTGTATATATTTTTGTTTTTGGTTCACTTTTTAAGAACTGTCTTTGTAATTCAATCTTGCGGTAATCATGTAAAATGTCCCAGCATTCGCCTTGCTTTCTTTAATTTTGTAATCCTTGTTATAGACCCATTCTGATGTTTGTAATCCTTTTTATAGAGCGATTCTGATGCAGGTCTATTAATGGGAAAGCCAATTCTTTCCTAATTCATCTTCGACTTTCTTTCTTTCACGGGAAGGTCTTTATTTCGTTTTTTTTGCAGATCTCCAGCTTTTCATGTTACTTCTTCCTATTCATTACCCACACTTTCGAAACATCTAAAATTTCAAAACCTAGTAAGGTCGCTTAAATCCTTTCGTTGGGTTTTCTGGATAGTAGATTAAACTTTAATATTTTCAGTAGTGTTCTCACACTTCTATTTCTCAAATTAAAAATCTTGAATTAGTTTCTTTTGTTTCTAGGGTTTTGCTGTTAATGTTAACTCTCAAGTACTTTGTTGAATTTACAATTAGAAAACACATTATTGTTACATATTTCAAAAATATTCTTAGGATATTTGATAAGCATTTTTAAGCTGCCTATTCTTACAGATATTTTCTGCAATTTATAGCACTGTTAGAATAATTCTCGCGATTTAGTGGACACATAATGTTTTTAGTCAAATAAATTGTCCAACAAATAGGAAATTAGTACATGTTAATAGTGCCGTAAATAAATATTAAATACCCATATTTAAACTTTAATTATTAACAAATATCTTTGAATTTATTGATATAATTTAAATAAAACTTATAGTTAAAATCTTTACTTTATTATTTGTTCGTAAAACGACAATTGTTTCTCTATCGTATATCCTGTAACAAAAGACAACACAGTTAACAAAGTAAATCATTATTTACCCAAACACATTAAAAATAATGAAGATATTGATAAAAATAAGAAATCGGGAGTCCGTAAATTAACGTGTGGATGCGGTAAGATATATGTTGGTCAAATAGGAAGATCGTTTGAAAAACGTATTGCTGAACACAGTTCTTTGTTTAAAAATAAAAAACAAGATTCCACTTTTGCCGATCATCTGTTAGAGGAAAACCATACATTCAATAAGGATTTTCAAATTATACATTTAAAAAATAAAGGCACTAAATTAAATTCATTGGAAAATTTTGAAATTTATAAATTAAAACAATCGCAAATTTTACTTTACGATCAATTGGATTTAAATAGCTCAACTTTGTTATATTTATTTATTTAAAGCAACAGTTTAGACGGTAAGAGAAATACACATTTACTTTATTAAAAAAAAATATTTGTAAACATGTTTAGTATCCAATAGTATAACGGTAAGGGGTGACCAGATTTTTACTATACTTAATATTTGTGTAAATTCTCAGACATTGTAAAATAATATTAACCTTTTCATTTTCTTTTTTTATGTGTATCGATGTTAGTTTGTAACGTGCTCTTGTAAGTACCTTACGAAGACATGTACTGGCGAAACAATTGTTGTTTTAAGAACAAATATTAATAAACTGAAGATAACTATTAGTTTTATGTCTATTTTAAATTATGGATCTTCCTTAAGTAAAAATTGGATCAATTCAATTTATAATGTTAATATATTTTCTTGACTTTTAAAAATATATCTAATACACATGTTACAAAGTTAACACATGACTTTTCAACTCACAACGTTTTAATGTGATTTTCTGGTATAAACCCTTTTAAATATGATATAATAACGAGCGATCATTAAAATTTTCACTCGTAGCTGGCCGTGTATATAAAAATTATGTCGTAGCTTTAGTCATTAAGATATTATTTCAAACATGTCAGTGTCAAATATATATTTTAAAGTTTCATCAAAAGAAAAAGTAATGGCCTTTAATGATATGCATAAAGCGTTTATGGTAGAATGTTACTTCCTGACATCTCAAAAAATTGATGGTATTTGGCAGCTTTCAATAGAAAATTGCCTTGCGGAGTTTGAAGAGAGATATCCAAATACTGTTCCTAGCTATAAAACTTTCCGTGATACGCTAATGCATTGTGTAAATCTTTTTCGTCAAACAGGCAGTATTTTAAGGAAAAAAGGAAGCGGTCCTCCTCTCAAGAGAAGTCGCGGCGTAATTGAAAATGTCAGACAAATTATTAACGAATCTCCTCAAACATCTATTCACAGAGTTTCGCAACAAGTAGTGCTTTCGTATGGAACATGTCAAAAAATTTTTAAAAAACGACTTGCACATGTACCCATATAAATTAACTTCTGTACAAAATCTATTACCTACGGATTATGAAAAAAGAACACAATTTTGCCAATGGTTTATTCAAACAATGACAGACAATATTTTAAATCATACTTTTTTCACCGATGAAGCTTGGTTTTATTTGAAAGGTTATGTTAATTCGCAAAATATGCATATGTGGTCCAATGAAAATCCTCATTTCTACAGAGAAGTTCCTCTACATCCAGAAAAAATAGGCGTATGGGTAGGTATGAGTCGTCACCGATTAATAGGACCAATATTCTTTGAGGGCACGATAACATCGGAGAACTATCGTAACAAAATTCTCGGTGTTTTTACTAATCAATTGACTAATGATGAACTCCAGGTCGGATATTTTCAACAGGATGGGGCTACATCTCACGTTACACTTGAAAATATTCAGTTTTTGCAACAATTTTATGGCGATAGGATAATAAGTAGAAATACAGCGATTCCATATCCACCACGATCGTGTGATTTAACGGTCATGGATTTTTTTGTGTGGCCATATATAAAGAATATTATTTATGAAACACCAATTAATAATCTACAAGAGTTAAGACATAAAATCATAGAAAAATGTGAACACATCAATAACTCACCGCAAATACTGATCAATGTTTTCAATGCTCTACGAAATAGAGTGCGATTATGCTTGGTGGAGAATGGTCAACATTTTACACATTTTTTATAATATTCTATTACTTTGTATAAAAATTATAAATATATTTAATATAAAAGTCAGCATTTCAAATTATTTTTTAACAATCATGACGTTTGAAATTATAATGACAGATCTCCTCTAATAACTTAAGTTAGGACATACTTTTTGTGTACATGGCTTACTTGAGCGAAAACTTTAATGATCACTCGTTATAATACCTATAATATTATAATAACGTTTTATTTTTTCTAAATTTTCAATTATTAACGTTTTTAATTTTATAGTATAATAAAATAGTTACTTTTAACGCCTCGGATTTTAATAATTTGTTTCTTTTGTTGCAGATTTGAATACGAACATTAATCGCGTTAAAATTCTGTCGTTCTCGTTAAATTAACAGCGTTGCGTAAAATACGGTTAAAATAATGTGTTATAACAAATTCGCGTGTACGGTATTAAATAAAAGTGCTGTGTTTTGTCCTAGGAGCCTCCCTAAAGATGCCCATTGCCCCAGGAGTCTAAGATGAAGGTAATGAAATATTTTCATGTGTGTTGATTTGACTATTTGATATATGTAGACTCATTTTATTGTTTGTTATTTATTAAAATAATATTTAAAACAATGAATTT
Organism: Melolontha melolontha; assembly: GCA_935421215.2. Classification (NCBI taxonomy): domain Eukaryota; kingdom Metazoa; phylum Arthropoda; class Insecta; order Coleoptera; family Scarabaeidae; genus Melolontha; species Melolontha melolontha. Next base: position 40,194,943 of record OW285238.1, read on the forward strand.
TTGAAGCAATTGAATTGATTCAGACTTGGTAAAATTTATCTTCATATCCATTCCTAATAAATATTTCAATGCAAGTGTTTATTAGCAATGGATTAAAATATTAACTTTTTTAATTATTATTTATAATTAATAATTGTTTGGCCACAATGACTTTCCAAGGTTTTCGAAACAAATTGAATATGTTAATTTTGTAAAATTTTAAAGGTATCGTATTTATAGTGCATAATATAAATACCAATACCCTCTCATTTTCTTTAATTTTATAATGCTTTTTATAGAGCGTTTTTTGATGCTGATGTATTACTTTGAAAGCCCATTTTTTTCTATTGATCTTCTTTCTATATTCAAATTTTCGTGTTCTTTCTACATATTTATTACATATTGTAATATACTTGTCTTTCTGACTGTAAAATGTTTGTCTTTCTGGGTTCTTAAATAAAAGTAACGGGAATTTAAACACACACTATATTAATAATAAAAACAAAATACACTGAAAAACAGTTTAAAAACTAATAACTAACAATAAGAACATTTATGTAATTATATTTAAATAAGATCACTCGACGACGATTTGGTGTGGAATGGTTTAAATTCCTCTTGAGTGCTATTAGTGAGTTGAGTGCTATATATTCAAGGGACCATTCTCGTAAGTTCGATCTTCTCGATCCTTCCACATCGACATTTTTCTAGACGGTGCCGATCCGTGGACACTTGACGTATCGTCACATGACTCATCACATATAATTACAAGTTACTGCACCTATTATAGTCTGTTGAATCATTTCTTCTATTTTCCTGTATATAAATTTATAATTTAAAGGTGTGATTTGAACGATTAACTAACGAGCGATCAAATAAATCTGGAGTTGAAGTAGGTTTCGCACGAACAAAACGTATTTTCTAACTTAAACATTTGGAATATCAATTTAATTGTTTATCCAACACCTCCTAATAATAGACCTATAACTATGGCGATTTTAAATAAATTATGTAGCTTATAACTCACTAGTGAGTTAAAAACATAATTTATCTCACTAGTGAGATAAAACAAGGTGAAATTTAGATTGCATAGAGACATTCAAACTGCTATAGTATTAACACATTTATATTAATTCTAAAGTGTAAACAATAGCAACTAATTAACATTTACATAAATATTAAAGTTGAAGGAAATTCTCTTTGTATCTGACTCTGCATTCAGGTTATTCGAATTTAGAGTTATACTAGAAGACGTATTTGAAGTATCCTGAACAGAAATTTGATGACCAGAAGTCGAGGACGTTAGACTGTCTGGACCTTGTATCTTTCTGGCTATATCAATCTTGTTGGATACTGAATCTTGTATATAACCTTCTGCCACAGTGGACGATTTCCGCCCACCATGTCGTTTAACTGTTGTAATATCAGCTCCTGCGTTTGCCAGAAGAGATGCTGACGAACGTCTCAGACTATGTCCTGTATATAATTGAGCTTCTGGTAGGTTCAGGAAAGATGCAACTTTCTGAGGTATCTTAGAAATGCTGTTAATTCCAACTGGCTGGATAGTGCATTTTTCTTTCTTGTAATTTAGGGAGAATCTGCCATGTGGAATACCTTTTGGTCTCATACAGACATATTTTCTGTAGAGGTCAAGAATATCTGTTGTAAATCCTTCTGCCATAACAGTTAAACTTCTAGATACGTTTGTCTTTGTGTCGGGTATCGAAACATACAATTATCCTCCTTTATCTTCTATATCGTCAACTTTCAGCTTAGTTATTTCATTACAACGACATGCACCTGATATACCCATTATTAAGGCAACCTGCATAGAATACACGAACGAATAATGAATAAATATTTTGAATTAAATATAAGAAAATAAATAATACCTTCATCATCAAATATTTATTGTTAGGAGCCTCATTCAGAAACTTCTCTATATGTAGCCTCTCCAAGATTTTCGTCTTTTTGGACTTGTGGGTTCTTGCCTCACTCTTCAAATAGGAAATCAGTTTTCCGTATTTCGATATGTCACTATTCATATACACTTTCAAAGTACTTCTTAACATGGTTTACTTCGTCCACAATGAAGAAGGTGCTATTTTCCTTCTATAAATATGGAAATACGCCAGCATAACTTCTTCGTTAATTCCAGTGATACTTTGCTGTTTTCTCCATTCTTCAAAATGACGAAATTCTTTGTCGTAATTATCCTTCGATTTTTTTGGCAGTAATTTATAACATACTGCTTGAGCTTCTTTCTTAACTTCTAGCGGAATGAAAACAGCCTCTTGCAACTCTTCCATTACCATCAACTTTTAACTGCAGTATTATTAATCAATCACTAATTTTGTTTGCTTGTTGATTTGTATTATTTATTCTCCATAGTAACTTCATTACTGTATATGAACTTTTTGCATTAGTCGTTTATAATTTAAATTTGACATGGAACGTCAAATTTATAAAACATTAAAAGCCATTTTGAACGGATCTTAAGAGGTGTTGGATAAAGTTTTGTATTGCACACGTGTGTTAATTACAAATAAGTCACTTGAGAAAGGTAGCTCACTCGTCCTAGCGGACTCGTGAGCTAAACATTTTCTCACGTGACTTATTTGTAACATAACACACTTGTACAATAAATAACTATAATTTATAAATTTTGTGCATTCAAAAGTCAAATGTCATTTAATGAAATAAAACGTTTATATTGTAACACAATAGGTATTTATTTATAAATTAGAAAATTAGATTTGCAGTTTTAAGAATTAATAAGTGTAGATCTTTCTTTAATATTTTTTGGCGAATGAAAGGTTAGTTTGTTGTGACAGTACCCGAATTGAAGTTCCTGGGGTTTCATCTATTGGTTCTCTTACGTTATCAATTACTTCTCGTGTACGATTTTTTGGTAGACTACTTGTTTACGCTCCACACCATCTGTCTCTCTGAAGAGATTAACACAGCGCTGAAGAGAGCGTTGAAATTCTTTGTAATTGAAAAACAGAACCAGAAATTTAAGTTGAAATTCCTCCAAACAATCGTTAACGGAGTACTGCCCTGGCCGTCAATTTTTCTTTCATTTCGCAAATATGGTTCAACCATAAAAATTCTATGATTTTTTGTGAAAACCATTTCGAAATAAAATAACTATATCAAAAAATTTATTTAATTTTACAATCGCTGAAATACGTTTAAAGTTATGTGAAATGTCAGGGTTGACAACCAAATGTCAAATGTTAACATTGACAAATAATGTGCCTTCAAAAACTTTCCTTGTTAGAGACGGCCATACTTATTCAAAATTATACGTTTGTGACAGATTACGTGCACTCATTTAATTTGCTGTCTCTAATGAGCAAAGTTTTTGAAGACACGTTATGTATGTATGTTATGTATGTTTGTTGTTGATATTAGAAATGCTTAAGTTATAAAATACGTTTTCTCATGAACAATCTACTGCGACTCTGGATTTATTTGATCGCTTCTTAGCTATGGATTATGTAGTTAGTTAGTAATTATTAGAGAACGGATGCAATTTCCATAAAACGCAATCGGCAATTGGAATTGCGTATAACGTCGCTCAGTACATCCCGGCGTAATTCAATGAAGTATTTGTTTGACTTATTCGGCCACCTGGTCTCGCAGCGATAACAATGGACAACCCAGCTATTGTATTCGGAGAATATAGTGTTTTCAGTGGTGTCGAGTACGTAGATAAAATAAATAAGTTTATCGTATTTCGTAAGAGAAATAGCACGTACATTCCTTTTCTTTTCATTTAAGCAACATCTTCCAATTATTTTCACGTAAGTGTGCATAAAATTTCGTTATTCAATTTCCTTTATTTGTGTGTGTGAAACGTTATTGAAAAATTGCAATAAATCAACCGTAAAACGTCACGTAGGATCGTTAAAGCACGAAAAAAAAATTGAACCCGTTGGAATCTGCCAATTTTAACGAAGAACTCTGTGAAACTTTTATGGCAGCTAATATTCCATTATTTAAATTGAACAATCCAATTTTGAAGACATTTCTGAAAAAATATACTGGTCGAAATGTTCCTGATGAATCAACTTTACGCAAATATTATGTTTCTAGGTGCTATACGAGAACAGTAGAACGCATTAGTAGCCATCTTTTAAATCAATACATATGGATAAGCGCCGACGAAACGGTGGATATGTTAGGACGCTGTGTGGTAAATGCTGGAGTTGGTGTACTACATCCAACTATTCCCTATAACTAATATGTAAGAGCAACAAGTGTTATAAATAGAGTTGATGCGGAAACAGTTGCTGAAACCATTAAGGAGAATATGCAAAAAATGCTTCATTCGGACGACAAAGAAAAAATACTTTTATTTGTCAGTGACAGTGCCTGCATATATGTTAAAAACAGACAGACTATTAAAGGAAACATATCCTAATATGCTGCATATTACTTGTGTAGCACATGCTCTCCACAGAATCTGTGAATATATCAGAGACACTTTTCCGGAAGTTGATAGACTTGTATCAGCTTTTAAAAAAGTTTTCAGAAAAGCACCATTGAGAGTAGCTCTTTTCAGGGAAAAATTTCCAGCTCTGTCACTGCCTCCCACTCCAGTAATAACTAGATGGGGAACATGGCTGGAAGCTACTAGTTATTATGCTGAGAATTTCGATAGTCTAAAACATTTCGTAACACTGCTAAAGGAGAATGCTAGAAGTATAGGTGAGTGCAAGGAGCTCACACAAATCCCAAATTTAAAAAATCAGTTGTACTTTCTACACCAACACTTTGGAAAATTGCCAAAACTAATCACTTATTTTGAAAATCGAAATCTCAAATTAAATGACGGATTAACCACATTAGATGTGGCTGTTAATAATTTGAAAAGTATTCCAAGTGACTTCGGATGTGGCTTTCGGCAAAAGTTTGAAGCAATTCTTAATAGAAATCCAGATTTAATTACATTGCCGCAATTATGTATGGAGATAATTCCACAAAATCTAACGACTAAATATGAAGAAATAAAAGAATATTTCCAGTATGCACCTATAACCAGTTGCGATGTAGAAAGGACGTTTTCTATTTATAAGGATGTACTTAATTCAAAGAGAACAAAATTGACAGAAGAAAACCTTGAGAAACTATTGCTAGTCAATATTAATACTCCTTTACTCAACTTGAACGACAAAATGAACAAATAAAAATGTTCCAATTATAGAAATAAAATTAAAACTTTAAAAATACAACTTTTCACCAAATACATATGTATTTCGTAATTTTATAGATCACCACCCGTTCGTTTTCCAATTATATAAATAAAATTAAATATTTTAGAAATACAGCCTTTCGCCAGTACTGCACTGGGCTTTGCGTCATGTGGTAAGCGTGTCCGTTCTCTAGTATTATACACATTTAGCTTTTAAATTTTTAACAAATATCTTTCTATTTTTATTGATATTTGTAAATAATTATCTTATTATTTTGATGTTTATAAATACATGTAGGCCCGGATTTTAATAGTTTGTTTCCTTTGTTGCAGATTTGGATACGAACACTAATAGCGATACCGTCGTTCTCGTTATTTTAACCGCGTTGCGTAAATCACGTTTAAATAAACTCTTAGTACGTTTAATAATTAAGTGTTTGGATCTATGGTGAGAAGCAAAGGAAATGATTCGTCGAAAGGTCAGGGTTCTCTTTTCCTAAGCTTGCTTATGTACATTTTTACACGTCTGTTGTCCCATCTTTTCATTTTATATTCTTGAGTACATATATTTGGTGAATTTTATAAATTTAAATATTAATTCATTATTAATTTTTATTAAATTTTGCTGAGTAAATATTTCTTAATTCAAGAAATTAAGTAATTTAATTTTTATGATTTTAATTTTTTTTCAACATTGCAAAGTTTAGTAATATTTTAATTATTATAAATGTTTAATGCGCCTTTTGAAGTTTTAATAATTGCGTTTATTAGTTAATAGGTCGCGATGTTAGAGTCAGCGTTAGAATCAGGATTACTGTTAGACGTAGGGATTACAGGTGTGAAGAAGGAAGAGATGTCAGCGCCGAGTCTACAAAAAGTAGGCCCGATGTGCTAGAGAAAGACCTTTTAGTTTTATTAGCTAATTAGTTTTTAGTTTAGAGCGCTCGAGTTTAGCGATAGGATTGAACAATGTTTAATCCAATATTATTTTTGTCTATATATCATATTAAAGTAGGCCTAAATGTTTTTAGGTTCAAATATTAAGTATAGTATTGTTCAGTATTTAATTTGTATACTCTTATATGGACAACAGACGTGTTTTTTCTAAACTTCAATTATTGAAGTTTCCGATTGACGCGGTCAGTTCGGGACGGTCGTATTTACACTTTGGGACCCAATTGGGAACCCAGTCACAGTTCGTTTATCAATCTCGTTACGTTGCTATTGATTTAATTAGCGGCTCATTTTGTGTATGTAGAAATCTTAAATATTCCAATAACAGTTATACGAAGTAAATCTCAATGTTTCTCATTTTATTGTTGGTTATAGTGAAATACCTTGTTTTTACAAGTTCTTAATTAAATAAAATGATACTAAACATATTTTGTTTCTTAAATATAGTGAATTATAGCTCTCTATTAAAGTACTAACTTTGTATGAAAAGTATTCATTTTTAAAGTAGCGGTGCTTCAATTGATAAACTTTAATTTTGTTTAATATTATCTCACCAATTATTGGCGTCAGACTAATCTATAGTTTCTACATAAACAAATGAGATCCACGATTATATATTTTTATATTCGTGGAAAGGGTAAGTGAAATATAGTGTTTAGTTCTTTTAGTGGATGTTACCAAATTATGGTATGTGTTATAATAATATATTAATATTTGTATCTAATTTCACAAATATTGCAATGGGTGAGATTATCATGTATTGTAATTTTTTGCATTTGGACGGGGGAGGGGAGGCTTCAGAGATAATCATTTATAGAAAATAAACGCTACGGCGTGATTATATATTTTTTTACTAGTGAAAAGGATAAGTGAATTATAGTATTTAGTTCTTTCAGTGGATGTTACAAAATTAGGGTATGTATTATAATATATTACAATATTCTTTCAAAAAAATCTATCATATTTTACAAACATTGTAAACCTGAAATGATTTCGTTTTGTAATTTTTCTTTTGCGTTAAGGGGTCGGACGTTGGGGGAGGAGGGTTTAGAGGTATTCATCTATAGAAAACAAACGTTACGATTATATATTTTTGTACTAGTGGAAGGGCAAGTGAAATATAGTGTTTAGTTCTTTTAGTGGATGTTACCAAATTATGGTATGTGTTATAATAATATATTAATATTTGTATCTAATTTCACAAATATTGCAATGGGTGAGATTATCATGTATTGTAATTTTTTGCATTTGGACGGGGGGAGGGGAGGCTTCAGAGATAATCTTTTATAGAAAATAAACGGTACGGCGTGATTATATATTTTTTTACTAGTGAAAAGGATAAGTGAATTATAGTGTTTAGTTCTTTCAGTGGATGTTACCAAATAGGGTATGTATTATAATATATTACAATTTGCTTTCAAAAAATATCTAATTTCACAATTTTTTATTACATGATATGAATAACGTAGGTATTATAATTTTTTAAATGCGAAAGACTTATTTGCACTGGCATAGGGGGTCCAGAGATAATCATTTATCAAAATCGTTTTTTTATTTATATTACCTATAATCGATATTACATAAAATCATATAATGATTGTCTCAAATTTATGAGTGATATTTCTTTAAATTAAGAATTTCTTTTGTTTAATTATTTTATTTCTAATTGTTGTGTTTCTTAATAATAATTGGTAGTAAGTGCCATAACTGATTGCGTTAGTCATATATTTCATAATATTTATTAAAGATTTTTTAATAAGAGAAATAATATTTCAGTAAGTCAAGCAATATCTAACGTAACATATTTTAATTATTAGACAAATTACAATTTATTGGAAGGCGAAAGGTATACTTGCAGCAGTAAGTAAATTCAGAGACCTGCACTTATTCAGGGAATTAAAGCTGTTTTATTGTTCTTCTTGTCCCGTCTTCTTATTAATTTCTCGACAACTTTAAATTTAAATGTTTCTAGTCCACATTATTATTATTCACATTATTCCTGTCAAAAATGGCATCTTTGCTGTAAATTTTGATTACCATTTAAACTTCCACATATGAATTTTCGTATTTAGTCATATTGAATTATTGCTTTTACCTTTTTTGTATATTTGGTTTAAGATGGTATCTTCAGTGACCTGTAGTAGGAAAATTATTTAATTTACTAAAAATGTTAAAGATACTCATTTACATAAGATAAAAACTCATGAAATTAGGCTTGGTAGCTAATGAGAATGAATGAGGACGAAGAGAAAAGAATCTCACTCCAGCTATTCAAAATACGCATTGAATTTAGTCCAACAATTAAACTTTTCATAATAAGAAATCTATTTAATTTGTGGTATATATTTGTTTACAAGGGTGACTGAATATGGTGACTGAGTGGAGGAGAAAGATGTTCAAATAATGATAATTTTAAATCATGATATTATGTAATTTACGTAATCATGCGACATTTTTTTAGGGCAGCATTTTTTCTTTTTCAATATCGTTTTTATTATCTACTTTTCTTAGTACAATTACAAATAAGCTATTTATGATTTATTCAAATTTATTTTGTTTGTCATTCTAAGGAAAGATAGTTATTAAATTTATTTCAGCATTTATTTGTAAAAATGTGTTTCTAGACATTTAGACCTGAATTTATATAAGTTTCACAGTATGTCGCAAGCAAGCGTTTTCCTCAATTCACAAAAAAAAAGATTGAATGTATCTTCAGATAATGCATTTACCTGCAAGACTTGTTTTTGTAAATTCCTTTCTTTACATCTGCCTATATAGTTTTTTCACCATCGAATTTTAGCTAGAGCTGTAGAAGTACTATCCCGGATTGTTCCTGGAGATCTACCCAAGGTATATTATACATTTTTTAATATTATAAATTGTAATAATTCAAATATCACACATTTAATGGGTAAAGCGGGGATATTTAGACAGCTTGCATGGCCGGGGTATTGATGTCTAACCCGTCATTGACGTATATCAATTGTTGAGATATCAAAAACGCATACATCGTGAGACATACGAAATGCGCACGATAAATACCGCAATACAGTATAAATAAATAAATAAATAAATAGTAATAAGCAATATATTTTATGTTATTATTGTTATTAAACTTCGCTCGCTGATCATACATGCTGTTTAAATCTTTTCTCTTTATTATTGAGTTCAATATTTAACTTTATTTTTTTTAAATAAGAGTATAATTTCTATATTACTATATTACTATATTACTTATTTGTTTTAAATAACGCGATAAATACTTTATTTTGATAAAGTTTAAATTTAATGTTTTAAATTAATATTTTTATAATTTCTTTTTTACAGATATGAACTGAGAAAGTGATTATGTATGCGTCGTTTTAAGAAACTTTACGCGTGTCTTCAACTATATTCCGCGTCGCGTACTACCGCAAAATATACTGTTGATTAAATTCCACGTTACGTCGCGTAAAAGACGATTAAAATAAAGTGTTATGGAAAATTCGTTTCGTGTACGGTATTAAATAAAAGTGCTGTGTTGTGTCCTTGGAGTCGCCATAAAGATGCCCTTTGTCTCAGGAGTCAAGGAGGAAGGTAATGGAATTATCTTTATTGTGTAGAATTGACTATTTGATATAGATTCATTATGCAGTGGTTGGTTTTTCGTTGTACACTCAATATTTTCGTATTTAAAACAAATCAAAACGTATCCCATACTATTTTTTGCCCTCTTTCCGAATCTGTGAAACAGAGTGCTACCACTCGAAAAACAAAAGATGATCTAATGAATTTTTTTAAATTGAACTTCTTCTATATTATTGGATATTTAGCTAGCTTATTAAATTCTGAATACAGTTTAATTTTTTTTTTCGTTGGACAATGAATAACGCTATCATAATAACAACAAAAAGAAACACATAAGTAGGATATATGTATTGGTTAAACAATAATAGAAAAACAATAACACGTTAAAGCAAAAATACTATAGAAGAAATTGTTCAAAATGTCCACCATTTTTGTTTTGATAAAGTGCAATAGACCTTATTTTTGATAAATACCTAGATAAAAATCTAATATTGAAAGGTCAGGCGATCTCGGAGGTCATAAATGAGGCCCTTTATTCCCAATTAATTAATTCTCAACTAATTGCGCGTTATGCGGTGGTGCGCTGTCATGTTGGAACCACATTTGTCTCTGGATAGTTTTAGGCCGAAGGTTTAAAGATTCTTGAAATTCAGTTTCAAGAAAGTTTAAATATCGGTTTCGATTAAGTGTGCCATTACAAAAATAGGGTCCCAATAATTTGGACCGGAAAAGGTAATGGACATCGAGTGTGCTGGATCCTACGAGAATTCACGTCATCCCAAAAGTAATTATTCTGTTTATTAAATACACCATTCCTATGAAAATTTACTTCATCCGTCCATAAAATGCTAAACTGTGTCACCTCATCAACTGGTATATGAACTGATATTTAAATAATATTTTGCTTTTTACTCGGACACATTTCCAAAGTAAACTTTTTCTTTTTTTATTTTTGTTATTATGTTGTTATTTAATACCAAACTAAATATGTATATATACTGTATTCAGAATTGAATAAGCTAGCTAAATATCCAGTAACATACAGGGCGTTCAACTTAAAAAGAAAATTCATTCGATCATCTTTTATTTTTCAAGTGATATAGCACTCTATTTCACAGGATCGGAAAGAGGGCAAAAAATAGTATCAGATCCGTTTAGATTCCTTTAAAATATGATGCTCTCAACGAAAATATTGAATGTACAATGAAACACCAACCACTCTGTATGATTAGTTATTTCAGTTACAACTAACGGGTGTTCAGAAACATTCGAAGTCAAGTGGGCTCTGAACAAAAAATCGTATATCTTTACATAAGTATTAATATACTAATTTGATAACCTATAAAATTGTATTAAGTAAATGTATCAATCTATCTCAGACATGACTTCATAACGGGTGGGGCAAAAGTCCCGCTACCATTTTGATTGCCTATAACTTTGTTGAAAGAAAAGATAAGTAAGTTTGGTTTTCATAAAAAGTTTATTTGCTCTTTACATTTTTTTTCGTTATGATTGGAAAATTATATCGGCTAAATGGTGACCGCGATTCGCTATGCAACTTTCGGCTCTCTTTAAGGCATTTTTCATGACATCCTGCAACATCTCAGGCTGAATTTCTTCAATTTCTTGACGAATATTCTCTTTAAGATGTTGAATCGTTTGGGGCTTATTCACATAAACTTTTGATTTTAAAAAACCACATAAGAAAAAGTCACGTGCAGCTAAATCCGGAGATCTGGCTGGCCATGCTAAATCGCCATTTCGCGCAATTAGTCTTCGTGGAAAAACGTAATTCAATAATTGAATTGTTGAACGAGCTGTGTGTGCTGTGGCCCCATTCTGCTGAAACCACATTTCCTCTAGTCCTCGCTCTTCCATTTCAGACACAAGAAAATTTCGAATCATGTCTTGGTACCGTTCAGCAGTAACAGTAACTCCAACACCTTCGTCAGTTAATAGGGAACAATGATGTTTCCAGCATGAATACCACACCATACAGTTGTTTTTTGTGGATGCAATGACGTTTCATGAATTAATTGAGGATTCTGTGTCCCCCAAAACCGACTGTTCTGTTTATTAACGTGGCCACTGAGAAGAAAATGGGCTTCATCGCTCATTATCAATTTAGACGAAAAATCTTCAATTTCATCAGACAGCCTTAGGATTGCATTACTGTACTCAACTCGTTGATCATGATCTCTCGGTAGCAATTTATGGACTAATTGAATTTTGTATGGGAACATTTTCAAATCAGTTTTCAAAATTCGCCTTAAACTGCGTGCAGACATGTGTAACTGGGAACCACGTCTCCGAATTGATGTTTCTGGAGACTCTGCAACACTATCGCGCACCAGAGCCACATTTTCAGTGTTACGAGACGGCCGTTGTCTTCCAGAACGAGGCCTGTCTGCTGTCGTACCGTACGCATGTAAACGATAAATTGTGGTTTTGTGAGGCACTGGACGATTAGGATATTTTTGACGCAATTTCCGCTGAGTGGCAATAATGGAACGATTATTTTCAATAAATATTATCACTATTTCTGCTCGTTCTTTTGGCGTATATTTATCCATAATAAAATTTGGACGTCTACACAACACAATGGTTAAAGCTAAACTGAACTAAACGTCACATAACCAAAATGGCGCGCAATCAAAATGGTAGCGGGACTTTTGCCCCACCCGTTATTTTCAAGGCCTACTTTGACTTCGAATGTTTCTGAACACCCGTTATATTTAATATTGAATTGATTCATATTCGATGCAAATTTATCTTCAAATCGATTAGATTGTAAAAATGTTTTTTAGAAATTATTATACATAATAATTTTTTCGCCCACAGTAATTTCCTTATATATTTGAAATAAATTAAATAAGTTAACTTCGCCAAACTTGAAAGACATATATGGATGGCATTTATATAATGTATAATAATCCTATAATCTAAATACCAATAAGAACAAATTAAGTTCTTCATTCGGGTCTGTCAGTTATTTTTTGGATATTTATGTTCTTCAAACAGATTTATTTAGTAAGAGTAAATTTTTTCCCTTTGTTTATTCGCTTATTAAGCTTTTAATATAAACGAAGAGGGGTAATCAGTTCACAATTTAATTATTAAAAAATATCTTTGATTTTTATTGATATTTTTTTTAACATTTAAAAGTATATTTAATATATTAAAAGCTAACAGATGACTTTTCACGTTGTATTAATATGATTTTTTATAAAAACTATCTAAAATGTAGTACATATAATACCCATAATAATAACGTTTTATTGTCAACTAATAACATTTTTAATAGTATATTTATATTTATTTCTTTTGTTGCAGATTTGGACACGAACACTAATAGCGTTAATAATACTGTCGTTCTCGTTAAACTAGCCGCGTTACGTGAAATACGGTTAAAATAAAGTGTAATAAAAATTCATTTGTGTACGGTATTAAATAAAAGTGTTGTGTTGTGTCACTTGGAGCCACAATGCCCTTAAAGATGCCCTTTGTCTTAGGAGTCTAGGATGAAGGTAATGAATTTTTTGTGTGTTGATTTGACTATTTGCTATAAATGAATTTTATTGTTTGTTATATCAATTAAAACAATATTTAACATTGAATTGATTCAGATTTGATGAGAATTGTCTTCTTTTTAAAATTTTAATTATACATAATAATTGGTTCACTACACAGTGACTTCTCCAGATTTTGGAAGCAAACTTAATATATTTAATTTCGTAAAACTCTATATTTATACAACGATAATAATTCTATAATCTAAATACCAATAAATCCCAATTAAAAGGAAATTCTTCATTCCGGTCTCTCAGATATTTTTTAAACATTTGTATTCCCAAACAGATTTAGAAAGAGTACATTGTTTACCTTTGCTTGTACATTTATTAATCTAATTATTAAGCTTTTAATATATGGACAAACGGTTAATTAATTTAGCTTTATTATATACGAGGAATAAGCTAAAATTATCGAGAATAGAAAAATCTAGTTACCTATGAAAAACAAATTGTTGTTTATTAAATAGTGCATTTATTGCATATATTTATTTGTATGTCAAATGCAGTTTAGTTTGGCAATTCGGTTGAATAGTGTCTGAGAAATAATCTCTAGAATACGCTTCAGTTATTGAAAAAATGGAATTATCAGGAGGAGAACTTTCGGACAATGATTTACTATGATTTCAAGAAAGGCATGAGCGCGTATGAGTGCGAGAAAAGTTTAATATCGGCATTTGGGGATCTCGCACCATCATTGGCTACTGTTTATAGATGGTATAAAGAATTTGAACGAGGTTGTAAGTTGATTGTACACAGAAAAGGAGCTGGTCCTCCTACAACTGTTGTTAATCCCAAAAATATTGCTGCAGTGAAGAAGATGATGGAAGAGGACAACCGCATTTCCTATGCAATGATAGAGTCCAAACTGAAGATTGGATCCTCGCAAGTGAGATCAATATTGCACGAACATTTACATTTGAAAAAGGTTGTAGCTCAGTTTCTACCCTATCATCTGACAGATTTACAAAAAGCAGAATGTGTTAGAATTTGTCAACAAACTTTAGATATGTTGAATGCTGGAAGTCATCAAATTATTTCTAAAATTGTAACTGGTGATGAAACGTACATATTGTTCTTTATGTTCCCATTCGCCAAGAAAGCCGAATCTGGATACATGAAGATGAGGAAACCCTTACGATGATAAAAAACAGTAAGCAGTGAAAAATGGTAATGTACGCAGTATTTTTTAGAAGTACGGGTTTGGAGGCCGCAAATAAATTAGAAGATCAGAAGACAGTTACCGTTAAATGGTATGTTGAAAATTGTTTGACTACTGTGTTCAGTAAAGTGCCAAGAAAGGGAATTATGTTACATCATGATAACGCGTTGTCCCATACAGCAGGGATAAATGTTCAGTTTTAGCTGAAAACAAAATCAAAGTTATAGAACATCCTCCTTACTCACCCGATTTGGCGATGTGTGACTTTTGGCAATTTTTTGAGCTCAAAAAACATTTGAGAGTGAAAAGGTTCCAGTCAGAAGAAGGGATTGATATCGCCGTTAAGTGTTTTTTTCTTGATAGTACCCCTAAAGACAGCTGGCTGAACGCTTTTGAACTATGGAAGGCAAGAATGGTTAAGTGTATTATTGTTGATGGGAATTGCATTGAACATATTTAAAATAAAAATTCTGAAAACTTGTATCAATCTTTTTATTCTCAGTAATTGTAGCTTGCCCGTCGTATGTTCGTGCAATATAAATCTGTAAAAATATCAGACAGTCGCCCCAAGGTTGTATTGTATCAAAATTCGAAGTTCTTGGTATTTAGTTCAAATGTTTGTTACACTTTTTATTTTTTATCACGGAGGATTTGTTATAGAAAGTTATAATGTGTGTATCTTGAATTTATTTCTTAAATAAATTAGTGAAAAAACATAAATTGCGAAGCACAATATTTAGTAAAAAACTAAATCAACATGTATCTCATAATATTCATTATTATTTATATTACTACATAGGAATTCTTAGTACTTAATTGGATTAGATTATTTTCACTTCCTTAATGTTTTTGCTTTAAAATACTATCTTGGGTCAACTATATTTTAGTAGTAGTGCTGTCGGTTCCATTTTTAAGAACTTTCTTAGTAACACTATGTTTTGGTAATCATCTTACGTATCCCAGCCGCTTTATTTTCATTATTTCTATCATCCCTTTTATATAGAGCTAATAATATCAAAGCCAATTTTTCTCTTGACTTTCGATTTTCTTTCGTGCATAAATAATGCCTTGGTATTTTCTTTTTTCATAATATTTTTTATTTTCTTTGTTCATATGCGCCTGTTCTGTTCTTCTTCCTATTTATATCCTATAATTCCTATAATTTCAAACTATCTAAATTTACCGATCCTCTTACCGTCTGCTAAATCCTTTCTTTATTTTGCGATTAGTAAATTCAGCTCTAGTATTTTCAGCGGTGACCTTACGTTTCTAATTTCTTCGATAAACAAAGTTTTTAATGGAAGAAGTAATTTCTTCTGTTTCTAGATTGTTGTTGTTAATTTTGCTAGTCAATTAGTCATTGAATTTATACAAATAACTAGTTCTCGTCTGGTTACGCTGTAGTTCCTCTCCGGTTTGGACAGGGTCTTGCTGAAGTATCCAATGACCTTTTCTTGTACATCTTGGATTTGAGAGAGAACATCACCAATCCCGATGTTACTGGCATCTGTATCCAGAACAAACCCCCCAGATGGCAGTGGATAGTTTAGGACAGGTGCACTTATCAAAGTCCCTTCTATCAAATCAAAGGACACTTGCCACTCGTTGTTCCAAACGAATGCTCTGTTTTCTGTTAGGCGGGTAAGTGGCTTCGCAATGTCAGAGAAGCCAGGTACGTCGATAATATGTGCATAATCTCAAAAAGCTTCTTAGCTGATGTTTGTCTTTGGGATCAGGCCATTTTTCCACAGCTCTTAATTTTTCTGGATCCACAGCACTCCTTTTTCGGAAACCACATGTCCAAGGTAATTTACCTCTTTGCGGAAAAGGTGACACTCCTTTGGGCTTAACCTTAGTTTGGTATCTCGCAACCTCTGGAATACTACTTCCAAATTTTCCATGTGATCTTGAAAGGTCTTCCCTACCACAATCACATCATCAAGATACACCAATCAGATATTCCAAGACAGTCCCTTCCGTACAGTGTCCATGACTCGCTCAAAAGTAGCTGGGGCATTACAAAATCCAAATGGCATGACTGTAAACTGCCAAAGTCCCGTACTTAAACTAAAGGCAGTTTTCTCTTTGTCATTGGGGTCCATTCCCACTTGCCAATAGCTGCTCTTCAAGTCGAGAGTGGAGAACAATTTGGCTCCTGCCAAGGTGTCTAGTGTATCATCTATTATTGGGAGAGGATAGCTGTTCCTTTTAATCACACTATTCAAACGACGATAGTCCATGCAAAGTCTGGTAGATCCATCCTTCTTCCTCACAAGGACCACTGGTGAAGTCCATGAACTATTCAAGGGTTTAATTACTCGTTGGCTTTCCATATCTTGTATAATCTGCTTGGGTTCCTCACGTCTTTCCAGTGGTAACCTACTTGGTCCTTGTCGTATTGAACTTGCATTGCCAGTATTTATTTTGTGCAAGACAATATTGGTTCTTCCTTTGGTACCACTTTCAGTTTCAAAGACGTCTTCATAATGTTCGATTAGATCCTTAACTTGACTTTGTTCTTTCAGGCTTAACCCTTGACAGACTGAGTCGGTTATCTTAGACAATACAGGAACCTGCACGAATTCATTCTTCTTTGCCTCTACAGGATGACTGTTATTTATATTATTGTGAAAACTTCTAGCATATTCGGGAACCTCTGTCTAGATTTTTCCCGATGCATCGACATCTTTCGAGATGATGCCAGGCCTGGCGCATCGTCAGATGAATCATCACATTACATTAAAATATTCATGATATTTGATGAACATTTTTCATCTACCAATTCTGCCAGACATCTTCTACAATTCATACCACTGTATACCACTGACTGAATGGTTTTTGCATAGGCGATGATAGAATAAATTTATAATTTAGTGGCCTGATTTGTACGACTAACTTAGTAACTAATTAACTAGCGATCATCAATTAAATATCAAATATACATATTTGGACTTTAAATTATTAGAAAATGACTTTATTCATGATAGCAGTCCTTCACTTATCTTAAGGGACTGTGCTGCTGTTTTATTTTTAATGATATTTTATAAATTATCTTATTATTTTCATATTTCAAAAATATATGAAAGTTCTGGTTTTAATACTTTGTTTCTTTTGTTGCAGATTTGGATACGAACACTAATAGCGATACCGTCGTTCTCGTTATTTTAACCGCGTTGCGTAAATCACGTTTAAATAAACTCTTAGTACGTTTAATAATTAAGTGTTTGGATCTATGGTGAGAAGCAAAGAAAATGATTCGTCGAAAGGTCAGGGTTCTCTTTTCCTAAGCTTGCTTATGTACATTTTTACACGTCTGTTGTCCCATATTTTCATTTTATATTCTTGAGTACATATATTTGGTGAATTTTATAAATTTAAATATTAATTCATTATTAATTTTTATTAAATTTTGCTGAGTAAATATTTTTTATTTAAGAAATTAAGTAATTTAATTTTTTTTCAACATTGCAAAGTTTTGTAATATTTTAATTATTATAAATGTTTAATGCGCCTTTTGAAGTTTTAATAATTGCGTTTATTAGTTAATAGGTCGCGATGTTAGAGTGGGCGTTAGAATCAGGATTAGTGTTAGACGTAGGGATTACAGGTGTGAAGAAGGAAGAGATGTCAGCGCCGAGTCTACAAAAAGTAGGCCCGATGTGCTAGAGAAAGAACTTTTAGTTTTATTAGCTAATTAGTTTATAGTTTAGAGCGCTCGAGTTTAGCGATAGGATTGAACAATGTTTAATCCAATATTATTTTTGTCTATATATCATATTAAAGTAGGCCTAAATGTCTTTAGGTTCAAATATTAAGTATAGTATTGTTCAGTATTTAATTTGTATACTCTTATATGGACAACAGACGTGTTTTTTCTAAACTTCAATTATTGAAGTTTCCGATTGACGCGGTCAGTTCGGGACGGTCGTATTTACACTTTGGGACCCAATTGGGAACCCAGTCACAGTTCGTTTTTCAATCTCGTTATGTTGCTATTGATTTAATTAGCGGCTCATTTTGTGTATGTAGAAATCTTAAATATTCCAATAACAGTTATACGAAGTAAATCTCAATGTTTCTCATTTTATTGTTGGTTATAGTGAAATACCTTGTTTTTACAAGTTCTTAATTAAATAAAATGATACTAAACATATTTTGTTTCTTAAATATAGTGAATTATAGCTCTCTATTAAAGTACTAACTTTGTATGAAAAGTATTCATTTTTAAAGTAGCGGTGCTTCAATTCATAAACTTTAATTTTGTTTAATATTATCTCACCAATTATTGGAATCAGACTAATCTATAGTTTCTACATAAACAAATGAGATCCACGATTATATATTTTTATATTCGTGGAAAGGGTAAGTGAAATATAGTGTTTAGTTCTTTTAGTGGATGTTACTAAATTATGGTATGTGTTATAATAATATATTAATATTTGTATCTAATTTCACAAATATTGCAATGGGTGAGATTATCATGTATTGTAATTTTTTGCATTTGGACGGGGGAGGGGAGGCTTCAGAGATAATCTTTTATAGAAAATAAACGGTACGGCACGATTATATATTTTTTTACTAGTGAAAAGGATAAGTGAATTATAGTGTTTAGTTCTTTCAGTGGATGTTACCAAATAGGGTATGTATTATAATATATTACAATTTGCTTTCAAAAAATATCTAATTTCACAATTTTTTATTACATGATATGAATAACGTAGGTATTATAATTTTTTAAATTCGAAAGACTTATTTGCACTGGCATAGGGGGTCCAGAGATAATCATTTATCAAAATCGTTTTTTTATTTATATTACCTATAATCGATATTACATAAAATCATATAATGATTGTCTCAAATTTATGAGTGATATTTCTTTAAATTAAGAATTTCTTTTGTTTAATTATTTTATTTCTAATTGTTGTGTTTCTTAATAATAATTGGTAGTAAGTGCCAGATTGCGTTAGTCATATATTTCATAATATTTATTAAAGATTTTTTAATAAGAGAAATAATATTTCACTAAGTCAAGCAATATCTAACATAACATATTTTAATTATTAGACAAATTACAATTTATTGGAAGGCGAAAGGTATACTTGCAGAAGTAAGTAAATTCAGAGACCTGCACTTATTCATGGAGTTAAAGCTGTTTTATTGTTCTTCTTGTCCCGTCTTCTTATTAATTTCTCGACAACTTTAAATTTAAATGTTTCTAGTACACATTATTATTATTCACATTATTCCTGTCAAAAATGGCATCTTTGCTGTAAATTTTGATTACCATTTAAACTTCCACATATGAATTTTCGTATTTAGTCATATTGAATTATTGCTTTTACCTCTTTTGTATATTTTGTTTAAGATGGTATCTTCAGTGACCTCTAGTAGGAAAATTATTTAATATACTAAAAATGTTAAAGATACTCATTTACATAAGATAAAAAACTCATGAAATTAGGCTCGGTAGCTAATGAGAAATCTAATTAATTTGTTGTATATGCTTGTTCATAAAGAGTCTAATATGGCGGAGAAGGAAAACTTTCAAATAAATTTGCGATTTGTGTAACGATACGACGTTTTTCAAGTCTTCATCCTTTCGTTTTGGTTTTTTCACTTTTCTTGTGTAGAGCTATCCATATTCCTAGATATTAATTCGATTATTCCGTGACAATTCCAAAAGACTCAAGCCAATACTACGAGTACACGTTTAGATATTTTTATAATTTCACATACCCCAATTATTGAAAAATGAAACAAAATGATGAAGAAAAGTAGGGGGGGTGAATGTTCAATTACCAAATCATTTCTTTCTTTCTTTCTTTCCTAATTACACAATACTATCTTTTTTTTTCTTAATTTCTTCTTTTCTTCAAAATTTTAAGTTTTTTGTTTTCGTTTTAATGTTCATACCAATAATTGCATTTACAATGTAAATTTTAATTATTATTTGTAAAGCTGTATACAATTTCTTCCTATTCAGTGCATCGTATCGCATCCTCGTTTTCATTTTCGTTGTATTTCTGTTTTAATGGACTATTTTAAGTTAGTGATCTTCGCTAGGAAAATGATCAATATAGATACAACATAGAAGATTACTCCAATTTTTTATGACTAGACTCTATAGATGAATTGAATTTAATCTAACAACTAAGGTTCTCATCAACAAAAAGTATGTCTTGTCATATGGGCGTCACATATTAATATAATATACATATAAAACCTCTGCGACTTCTTAAAAAAAAAAACATTGGCAAATACTACTTTCGAGAGATCACGTCACATGTAATGATCTTACTTGATTAAAAATTATATTTTGTGCTTTTCAGTGTTTGAAACCTTTTGCTTATTTGCAATGCCCTAATACTCCTTTAAATTTGTAATTTTCTTCAAAAATGTTTGAAATGGTCTATAAAATCTGTAAATCTAAATAAGGGACAATGTTTTCATCTTTAATATAAAACAATTTCGCAAATTTTAGTAGATTGGCAACAGAAGTAGAATCCAGAGGCACTCCTTTGTTTTTGTGTTTGCAAAATAATTACTCTATAGGTTTGCTATAAAGATCTTTGGGTTACATTTGTTTGTTTACTTCGCACATGAAATTCTTCCCACTTCAATTCTATTCTTTTTTTTTCTATTCTTCATACAATGTTTCTTATTGCTCTTGTATCTTCTTATTCATTTCTTCAATTTTAATTTTAGATGTGTTTATTTTATCAAATTTTGATTTCTATTTAGACTTCCACATCTAATGCTTCGTATTTATTTTCTTCGAATATTTGGTTTAAAATACCAAATGTCCTCAGTCAATGATTTCTAGTTGGAAAATGATTATTTTCCTAAAAGTTTAAGTCATTCTTTAGGAAGAGAAAACAGCTTCACTCCAGCTATTCGAAATAGGGGTGTCTACCAATTCCAATTTCCAATAGCTTGATTTTTTATTTCTATTTGGACTTTTACATACCAATTTTTCGTATTTATTTATTTTATTAATGGTTTTATGTCCTTCGTATGTATATTTGCTTTAAGATACTGTCCTCAATCGGTGATTATTTTCCTAAAAAAGTTTTAAGTCATTAATTTACGAAGAGAAAAGAATCTCACTCCAGCTATTCAAAATACGAATTGAATTTAGTCCAACAATTAAAATTCTCATAATAAGAAATCTATTTAATTTGTGGTATATATTTGTTTACAAGGGGTCTAATATGGTGACTGAGTGGAGGAGAAAGATGTACAAATGATGATAATTTTATATCATGAATTATATCGAGATATTAAGTAATTTACGTAATCATGCCACCTTTTTTTTAGGGCAGCATTTTTTCTTTTTCAATATCGTTTTTATTATCTACTTTTCTTAGTACAATTACAAATAAGCTATTTATGATTTATTCAAATTTATTTTGTTTGTCATTCTAAGGAAAGATAGTTATTAATTTTATTTCAGCATTTATTTGTAAAAATGTGTTTCTAGACATTTAGACCTGAATTTATGTAAGTTTCACAGTATGTCGCAAGCAAGCGTTTTCCTCAATTCCCCAAAAAAAAGATTGAATGTATCTTCAGATAATGCATTTACCTGCAAGACTTTTTTTGTAAATTCCTTTCTTTACATCTGCCTATATAGTTTTTTCACCATCGAATTTTAGCTAGAGCTGTAGAAGTACTATCCCGGATTGTTCCTGGAGCTCTACCCAAGGTATATTTTACATTTTTTAATATTATAAATTGTAATAATTCAAATATCACACATTTAATGGGTAAAGCGGGGATATTTAGACAGCTTGCATGGCCGGGGTATTGATGTCTAACCCGTCATTGACGTACATCAATTGTTGAGATATCAAAAACGCATACATCGTGAGACATACTAAATGCGCACGATAAATACCGCAATACAGTATAAATAAATAAATAGTAATAAGCAATATATTTTATGTTATAATTGATATTAAACTTCGCTCGCTAATCATACATGCTGTTTAAATATTTTCTCTTTATTATTGAGTTCAATATTTAACTTTTTTTTTTTTAAATAAGAGTATAATTTCTTTATTACTATATTACTATATTACTTATTTGTTTTAAATAACGCGATAAATACTTTATTTTGATAAAGTTTAAATTTAATGTTTTAAATTAATATTTTTATAATTTCTTTTTTACAGATATGAACTGAGAAAGTGATTATGAATGCGTCGTTTTAAGAAACTTTACGCGTGTCTTCAACTATATTCCGCGTCGCGTACTACCGCAAAATATACTGTTGATTAAATTCCACGTTACGTCGCGTAAAAGACGATTAAAATAAAGTGTTATGGAAAATTCGTTTCGTGTACGGTATTAAATAAAAGTGCTGTGTTGTGTCCTTGGAGTCGTCATAAAGATGCCCTTTGTCTCAGGAGTCAAGGAGGAAGGTAATGAAATTATCTTTATTGTGTAGAATTGACTATTTGATATAGATTCATTATGCAGTGGTTGGTTTTTCGTTGTACACTCAATATTTTCGTATTTAAAACAAATCAAAACGTATCCCATACTATTTTTTGCCCTCTTTCCGAATCTGTGAAACAGAGTGCTACCACTCGAAAAACAAAAGATGATCTAATGAATTTTTTTAAATTGAACTTCTTCTATATTATTGGATATTTAGCTAGCTTATTAAATTCTGAATACAGTTTAATTTTTTTTTTCGTTGGACAATGAATAACGCTATCATAATAACAACAAAAAGAAACACATAAGTAGGATATATGTATTGGTTAAACAATAATAGAAAAACAATAACACGTTAAAGCAAAAATACTATAGAAGAAATTGTTCAAAATGTCCACCATTTTTGTTTTGATAAAGTGCAATAGACCTTATTTTTGATAAATACCTAGATAAAAATCTAATATTGAAAGGTCAGGCGATCTCGGAGGTCATAAATGAGGCCCTTTATTCCCAATTAATTAATTCTCAACTAATTGCGCGTTATGCGGTGGTGCGCTGTCATGTTGGAACCACATTTGTCTCTGGATAGTTTTAGGCCGAAGGTTTAAAGATTCTTGAAATTCAGTTTCAAGAAAGTTTAAATATTGGTTTCGATTAAGTGTGCCATTACAAAAATAGGGTCCCAATAATTTGGACCGGAAAAGGTAATGGACATCGAGTGTGCTGGATCCTACGAGAATTCACGTCATCCCAAACGTAATTATTCTGTTTATTAAATACACCATTCCTATGAAAATTTACTTCATCCGTCCATAAAATGCTAAACTGTGTCACCTCATCAACTGGTATATGAACTGATATTTAAATAATATTTTGCTTTTTACTCGGACACATTTCCAAAGTAATTTTTTCTTTTTTTATTTTTGTTATTATGTTGTTATTTAACGCCAAACTAAATATGTATATATACTGTTCAACTTTAAAAAATGAATTCATTCGATTATCTTTTATTTTTGAAGTGATATAGCACTCTATTTCACAGGATCGGAAAGAGGGCAAAAAATAGTATCAGATCCGTTTAGATTCCTTTAAAATATGATGCTCTCAACGAAAATATTGAATGTACAATGAAGCACCAACCACTCTGTATGATTAGTTATTTCAGTTACAACTAACGGGTGTTCAGAAACATTCGAAGTCAAGTGGGCTCTGAACAAAAAATCGTATATCTTTACTTAAGTATTAATATACTAATTTGATAACCTATAAAATTCTATTAAGTAAATGTATCAATCTATCTCAGTCATGACTTCATAACGGGTGGGGCAAAAGTCCCGCTACCATTTTGATTGCCTATAACTTTGTTGAAAGAAAAGATAAGTAAGTTTGGTTTTCATAAAAAGTTTATTTGCTCTTTACATTTTGTTTCGTTATGATTGGAAAATTATATCGGCTAAATGGTGACCGCGATTCGCTATGCAACTTTCGGCTCTCTTTAAGGCATTTTTCATGACATCCTGCAACATCTCAGGCTGAATTCCTTCAATTTCTTGACGAATATTCTCTTTAAGATGTTGAATCGTTTGGGGCTTATTCACATAAACTTTTGATTTTAAAAAACCACATAAGAAAAAGTCACGTGCAGCTAAATCCGGAGATCTGGCTGGCCATGCTAAATCGCCATTTCGCGAAATTAGTCTTCGTGGAAAAACGTCATTCAATAATTGAATTGTTGAACGAGCTGTGTGTGCTGTGGCCCCATTCTGCTGAAACCACATTTCCTCTAGTACTCGCTCTTCCATTTTAGGCACAGGAAAATTTCGAATCATGTCTTGGTACCGTTCAGCAGTAACAGTAACTCCAACACCTTCGTCAGTTTCAAAAAAATAGGGACCGATGATGTTTCCAGCATGAATACCAAACCATACAGTTGTTTTTTGTGGATGCAATGACGTTTCATGAATTAATTGAGGATTCTGTGTCCCCCAAAACCGACTGTTCTGTTTATTGACGTGGCCACTGAGAAGAAAATGGGCTTCATCGCTCATTATCAATTTAGACGAAAAATCTTCAATTTCATCAGACAGCCTTAGGATTGCATTACTGTACTCAACTCGTTGATCATGATCTCTCGGTAGCAATTTATGGACTAATTGAATTTTGTATGGGAACGTTTTCAAATCAGTTTTCAAAATTCGCCTTAAACTGCGTGCAGACATGTGTAACTGGGAACCACGTCTCCGAATTGATGTTTCTGGAGACTCTGCAACACTATCGCGCACCAGAGAACGCACCAGAACGAGGCCTGTCTGCTGTCGTACCGTACTGTCGAAAATTCGCATGTAAACGATAAATTGTGGTTTTGTGAGGCAATGGACGATTAGGATATTTTTGACGCAATTTCCGCTGAGTGGCAATAATGGAACGATTATTTTCAATAAATATTATCACTATTTCTGTTCGTTCTTGTGGCGTATATTGATCCATAATAAAATTTGGACGTCTACACAACACAATGGTTAAAGCTAAACTGAACTAAACGTCACATAACCAAGATGGCGCGCAATCAAAATGGTAGCGGGACTTTTGCCCCACCCGTTATTTTCAAGGCCTACTTTGACTTCGAATGTTTCTGAACACCCGTTATATTTAATATTGAATTGATTCATATTCGATGCAAATTTATCTTCAAACCGATTAGATTGTAAAAATGTTTTTTAGAAATTATTATACGAGTACATAATAATTTTTTCGCCCACAGTAATTTCCTTGTATATATGAAATAAATTAAATAAGTTAACTTCGCCAAACTTGAAAGACATATATGGATGGCATTTATATAATGTATAATAATCCTATAATCTAAATACCAATAAGAACAAATTAAGTTCTTCATTCGGGTCTGTCAGTTATTTTTTGGATATTTATGTTCTTCAAACAGATTTATTTAGTAAGAGTAAATTTTTTCCATTTGTTTATTCGCTTATTAAGCTTTTAATAAATAAACGAAGAGAGCTAATCAGTTCACGATTTAATTATTAAAAAATATCTTTGATTTTTATTGATATTTTTTTAAACATTTAAAAGTATATTTAATATATTAAAAGCTAATAGATGACTTTTCACGTTGTATTAATATGATTTTTTATAAAAACTATCTAAAATGTAGTACATATAATACCCATAATAATAACGTTTTATTGTCAGCTAATAACATTTTTAATAGTATATTTATATTTATTTCTTTTGTTGCAGATTTGGACACGAACACTAATAGCGTTAATAATACTGTCGTTCTCGTTAAACTAGCCGCGTTACGTGAAATACGGTTAAAATAAAGTGTAATAAAAATTCATTTGTGTACGGTATTAAATAAAAGTGTTGTGTTGTGTCATTTGGAGCCACCATGCCCTTAAAGATGCCCTTTGTCTTAGGAGTCTAGGATGAAGGTAATGAATTTTTTGTGTGTTGATTTGACTATTTGCTATAAATGAATTTTATTGTTTGTTATTTCAATTAAAACAATATTTAACATTGAATTGATTCAGATTTGATGAAAATTGTCTTCTTTTTAAAATTTTAATTATACATAATAATTGGTACACTACACAGTGACTTCTCCAGATTTTGGAAGCAAACTTAATATATTTAATTTCGTAAAACTCTATATTTATGCAACGATAATAATTCTATAATCTAAATACCAATAAATCCCAATTAAAAGGAAATTCTTCATTCCGGTCTCTCAGATATTTTTTAAACATTTGTATTCCCAAACAGATTTAGAAAGAGTACATTGTTTACCTTTGCTTGTACATTTATTAATCTAATTATTAAGCTTTTAATATATGGACAAACGGTTAATCAATTTAGCTTTATTATATACGAGGAATAAGCTAAAATTATCGAGAATAGAAAAATCTAGTTACCTATGAAAAACAAATTGTTGTTTATTAAATAGTGCATTTATTGCATATATTTATTTGTATGTCAAATGCAGTTTAGTTTGGCAATTCGGTTGAATAGTGTCTGAGAAATAATCTCTAGAATACGCTTCAGTTATTGAAAAAATAGAATTATCAGGAGGAGAACTTTCGGATAATGATTTACTATGATTTCAAGAAAGGCATGAGCGCGTATGAGTGCGAGAAAAGTTTAATATCGGCATTTGGGGATCTCGCACCATCATTGGCTACTGTTTATAGATGGTATAAAGAATTTGAAAGAGGTTGTAAGTTGATTGTACACAGAAAAGGAGCTGGCCCTCCTACAACTGTTGTTAATCCCAAAAATATTGCTGCAGTGAAGAAGATGGTGGAAGAGGACAACCGCATTTCCTATGCAATGATAGAGTCCAAACTGAAGATTGGATCCTCGCAAGTGAGATCTATATTGCACGAACATTTACATTTGAAAAAGGTTGTAGCTCGGTTTGTACCCTATCATCTGACAGATTTACAAAAAGCAGAATGTGTTAGAATTTGTCAACAAACTTTAGATATGTTGAATGCTGGAGGTCATCAAATTATTTCTAAAATTGTAACTGGTGATGAAAGGTACATATTGTCTTTTATGTTCCCATTCGCCAAGAAAGTCGAATCTGGATACATGAAGATGAGGAAACCCTTACGATGATAAAAAACAGTAAGCAATGAAAAATGGTAATGTACGCAGTATTTTTTAGAAGTACGGGTTTGGAGGCCGCAAATAAAATTAGAAGATCAGAAGACAGTTACCGCTAAATGGTACGTTGAAAATTGTTTGACTACTGTGTTCAGTAAAGTGCCAAGAAAGGGAATTATGTTACATCATGATAACGCGTTGTCCCATACAGCAGGGATAAATGTTCAGTTTTAGCTGAAAACAAAATCAAAGTTATAGAACATCCTCCTTACTCACCCGATTTGGCGATGTGTGACTTTTGGCAATTTTTTGAGCTCAAAAAACATTTGAGAGCGAAAAGGTTCCAGTCAGAAGGAGGGATTGATATCGCCGTTAAGTATTTTTTTCTTGATAGTACCCCTAAAGACAGTTGGCTGAACGCTTTTGAACTATGGAAGGCAAGAATGGTTAAGTGTATTATTGTTGATGGCAATTACATTGAACATATTTAAAATACAAATTCTGAAAACTTGTATCAATCTTTTTATTCTCAGTAATTGTAGCTTGCCCGTCGTATGTTCGTGCAGTATAAATGTGTAAAAATATCAGACAGTCGCCCCAAGATTGTATTGTATCAAAATTTGAAGTTCTTGGTATTTAGTTCAAATGTTTGTTACACTTTTTATTTTTTATCTCGGAGGATTTGTTATAGAAAGTTATAATGTGTGTATCTTGAATTTATTTCTTAAATAAATTAGTAAAAAAACATAAATTGCGAAGCATAATATTTAGTAAAAAACTAAATCAACATGTATCTCATAATATTCATTATTATTTATATTACTACATAGGAATTCTTAGTACTTAATTGGATTAGATTATTTTCACTTCCTTAATGTTTTTGCTTTAAAATACTATCTTGGGTCAACTATATTTTAGTAGTAGTGCTGTCGGTTCCATTTTTAAGAACTTTCTTAGTAACACTATGTTTTGGTAATCATCTTACGTATCCCAGCCGCTTTATTTTCATTAATTCTATCATCCCATTTATATAGAGCTAATAATATCAAAGCCAATTTTTCTCTTGACTTTCGATTTTCTTTCGTGCATAAATAATGCCTTGGTATTTTCTTTTTTCATAATATTTTTTATTTTCTTTTTTCATATGCGTCTGTTCTGTTCTTCTTCCTATTTATATCCTATAATTCCTATAATTTCAAACTATCTAAATTTACCGATCCTCTTACCGTCTGTTAAATCCTTTCTTTATTTTGCGATTAGTAAATTCAGCTCTAGTATTTTCAGCGGTGACCTTACGTTTCTAATTTCTTCGCTAAACAAAGTTTTTAATGGAAGAAGTAATTTCTTCTGTTTCTAGATTGTTGTTGTTAATTTTGCTAGTCAATTAGTCATTGAATTTATACAAATAACTAGTTCTCGTCTGGTTACGCTGTAGTTCCTCTCCGGTTTGGACAGGGTCTTGCTGAAGTATCCAATGACCTTTTCTTGTCCATCTTGGATTTGAGAGAGAACATCACCAATCCCGATGTTACTGGCATCTGTATCCAGAACAAACCCCCCCAGATGGCAGTGGATAGTTTAGGACAGGTGCACTTATCAAAGTCCCTTTTATCAAATCAAAGGACACTTGCCACTCGTTGTTCCAAATGAATGCTCTGTTTTCTGTTAGGCGGGTAAGTGGCTTCGCAATATCAGAGAATCCAGGTACGTCGATAATACGTGCATAATCTCAAAAAGCTTCTTAGCTGATGTTTGTCTTTGGGATCAGGCCATTTTTCCACAACTCTTACTTTTTCTGGATCCACAGCGCTTCTTTTTCGGAAGCCACATGTCCAAGGTAATTTACCTCTTTGCCGAAAATGTGACACTCCTTTGGGCTTAACCTTAGTTTGGTATCTCGCAACCTCTGGAATACTACTTCCAAATTTTCCATGTGATCTTGAAAGGTCTTCCCTACCACAATCACATCATCAAGATACACCAATCAGATATTCCAAGACAGTCCCTTCCGTACAGTGTCCATGACTCGCTCAAAAGTAGCTGGGGCATTACAAAATCCAAATGGCATGACTGTAAACTGCCAAAGTCCCGTACTTAAACTAAAGGCAGTTTTCTCTTTGTCATTGGGGTCCATTCCCACTTGCCAATAGCTGCTCTTCAAGTCGAGAGTGGAGAACAATTTGGCTCCTGCCAAGGTGTCTAGTGTATCATCTATTCTTGGGAGAGGATAGCTGTTCCTTTTAGTCTCACTATTCAAACGACGATAGTCCATGCAAAGTATGGTAGATCCATCCTTCTTCCTCACAAGGACCACTGGTGAAGCCCATGGACTATTCGAGGGTTTAATTACTCTTTGGCTTTCCATATCTTGTATAATCTGCTTGGGTTCCTCACGTTTCTCCAGTGGTAACCTACTTGGTCCTTGTCGTATTGGATTTGCATTGCCAGTATTTATTTTGTGCATGACAATATTGGTTCTTCCTTTGGTACCACTTTCAGTTTCAAAGACGTCTTCATAATGTTCGATTAGATCCTTAACTTGACTTTGTTCTTTCAGGTTTAACCCTTGACAGACTGAGTCGGTTATCTTAGACAATTCAGGAACCTGCACGAATTCATTCTTCTTTGCCTCTACAGGATGAGTGTTATTTATATTAACGTGAAAACTTCTAGCATATTCGGGAACCTCTGTCTAGATTTTTCCCGATGCATCGACATCTTTCGAGATGATGCCAGGCCTGGCGCATCGTCAGATGAATCATCACATTATATTAAAATATTCATGATATTTGATGAACATTTTTCATCTACCAATTCTGCCAGACATCTTCTACAATTCATACCACTGTATACCACTGACTGAATGGTTTTTGCATAGGCGATGATAGAATAAATTTATAATTTAGTGGCCTGATTTGTACGACTAACTAAGTAACTAATTAACTAGCGATCATCAATTAAATATCAAATCTACATATTTGGACTTTAAATTATTAGAAAATGACTTTATTCATGATAGCAGTCCTTCACTTATCTTAAGGGACTGTGCTGCTGTTTTATTTTTAATGATATTTTATAAATTATCTTATTATTTTCATATTTCAAAAATATATGTAAGTTCTGGTTTTAATACTTTGTTTCTTTTGTTGCAGATTTGGATACGAACACTAATAGCGATACCGTCGTTCTCGTTATTTTAATCGCGTTGCGTAAATCACGTTTAAATAAACTCTTAGTACGTTTAATAATTAAGTGTTTGGATCTATGGTGAGAAGCAAAGAAAATGATTCGTCGAAAGGTCAGGGTTCTCTTTTCCTAAGCTTGCTTATGTACATTTTTACACGTCTGTTGTCCCATATTTTCATTTTATATTCTTGAGTACATATATTTGGTGAATTTTATAAATTTAAATATTAATTCATTATTAATTTTTATTAAATTTTGCTGAGTAAATATTTTTTATTTAAGAAATTAAGCAATTTAATTTTTTTTCAACATTGCAAAGTTTAGTAATATTTTAATTATTATAAATGTTTAATGCGCCTTTTGAAGTTTTAATAATTGCGTTTATTAGTTAATAGGTCGCGATGTTAGAGTCAGCGTTAGAATCAGGATTAGTGTTAGACGTAGGGATTACAGGTGTGAAGAAGGAAGAGATGTCAGCGCCGAGTCTACAAAAAGTAGGCCCGATGTGCTACAGAAAGAACTTTTAGTTTTATTAGCTAATTAGTTTTTAGTTTAGAGCGATCGAGTTTAGCGATAGGATTGAACAATGTTTAATCCAATATTTTTTTTGTCTATATATCATATTAAAGTAGGCCTAAATGTATTTAGGTACAAATATTAAGTATAGTATTGTTCAGTATTTAATTTGTATACTCTTATATGGACAACAGACGTGTTTTTTCTAAACTTCAATTATTGAAGTTTCCGATTGACGCGGTCAGTTCGGGACGGTCGTATTTACACTTTGGGACCCAATTGGGAACCCAGTCACAGTTCGTTTTTCAATCTCGTTACGTTGCTATTGATTTAATTAGCGGCTCATTTTGTGTATGTAGAAATCTTAAATATTCCAATAACAGTTATACGAAGTAAATCTCAATGTTTCTCATTTTATTGTTGGTTATAGTGAAATACCTTGTTTTTACAAGTTCTTAATTAAATAAAATGATACTAAACATATTTTGTGTCTTAAATATAGTGAATTATAGCTCTCTATTAAAGTACTAACTTTGTATGAAAAGTATTCATTTTTAAAGTAGCGGTGCTTCAATTCATAAACTTTAATTTTGTTTAATATTATCTCACCAATTATTGGAATCAGACTAATCTATAGTTTCTACATAAACAAATGAGATCCACGATTATATATTTTTATATTCGTGGAAAGGGTAAGTGAAATATAGTGTTTAGTTCTTTTAGTGGATGTTACCAAATTATGGTATGTGTTATAATAATATATTAATATTTGTATCTAATTTCACAAATATTGCAATGGGTGAGATTATCATGTATTGTAATTTTTTGCATTTGGACGGGGGAGGGGAGGCTTCAGAGATAATCTTTTATAGAAAATAAACGGTACGGCACGATTATATATTTTTTTACTAGTGAAAAGGATAAGTGAATTATAGTGTTTAGTTCTTTCAGTGGATGTTACCAAATAGGGTATGTATTATAATATATTACAATTTGCTTTCAAAAAATATCTAATTTCACAATTTTTTATTACATGATATGAATAACGTAGGTATTATAATTTTTTAAATTCGAAAGACTTATTTGCACTGGCATAGGGGGTCCAGAGATAATCATTTATCAAAATCGTTTTTTTATTTATATTACCTATAATCGATATTACATAAAATCATATAATGATTGTCTCAAATTTATGAGTGATATTTCTTTAAATTAAGAATTTCTTTTGTTTAATTATTTTATTTCTAATTGTTGTGTTTCTTAATAATAATTGGTAGTAAGTGCCATAACAGATTGCGTTAGTCATATATTTCATAATATTTATTAAAGATTTTTTAATAAGAGAAATAATATTTCACTAAGTCAAGCAATATCTAACATAACATATTTTAATTATTAGACAAATTACAATTTATTGGAAGGCGAAAGGTATACTTGCAGAAGTAAGTAAATTCAGAGACCTGCACTTATTCATGGAGTTAAAGCTGTTTTATTGTTCTTCTTGTCCCGTCTTCTTATTAATTTCTCGACAACTTTAAATTTAAATGTTTCTAGTCCACATTATTATTATTCACATTATTCCTGTCAAAAATGGCATCTTTGCTGTAAATTTTGATTACCATTTAAACTTCCACATATTAATTTTCGTATTTAGTCATATTGAATTATTGCTTTTACCTCTTTTGTATATTTGGTTTAAGGTGACCTCTAGTAGGAAAATTATTTAATTTACTAAAAATGTTAAAGATACTCATTTACATAAGATAAAAACTCTTGAAATTAGGTTTGGTAGCTAATGAGAAATCTAATTAATTTGTTGTATATGCTTGTTCATAAAGAGTCTAATATGGTGGAGAAGGAAAACTTTCAAATAAATTTGCAATTTGTGTAACGATACGACGTTTTTCAAGTCTTCATCCTTTCGTTTTGATTTTTCACTTTTTCTTGTGTAGAGCTATCCATATTCCTAGATATTAATTCGAATTATTCCGTGACAATTCCAAAAGACTCAAGCCAAATACTACGAGTACACGTTTAATTTTAGATATTTTTATAATTTCACATACCTCAATTATTGAAAAATGAAACATTTATTTACAGACAAGGGAATTCAGAGAAATTTTTACCTATTTATTTATTTTTTGTTAAGCGCTATAATATTGGAATTTTCTTTTATTATTTCGACATTTAACTTAATCAAAATGATGAAGAAAAGTAGGGGGTGAATGTTCAATTACCAAATCATTTCTTTCTGTCTTTCTTTCCTAATTACACAATACTATCTTTTTTTTCTTAATTTCTTCTTATCTTCAAAATTTTAAGTTTTTTGTTTTCGTTTTAATGTTCATACCAATAATTGCATTTACAATGTAAATTTTAATTATTATTTGTAAAGCTGTATACAATTTCTTCCTATTCAGTGCATTGTATCGCATCCTCGTTTTCATTTTCGTTGTATTTTTGTTTTAATGGACTATTTTAAGTTAGTGATCTTCGCTAGGAAAATGATCAATATAGATACAACATAGAAGATTACTCCAATTTTTTATGACTAGACTCTATATAGATGAATTGAATTTAATCTAACAACTAAGGTTCTCATCAACAAAAAGAATGTCTTGTCATATGGGCGTCACATATTAATATAATATACATATAAAACCTCTGCGACTTCTTAAAAAAAAAAAACATTGGCAAATACTACTTTCGAGAGATCACGTCACGTGTAATGATCTTACTTGATTAAAAATGATATTTTGTGCTTTTCAGTGTTTGAAACCTTTTGCTTATTTGCAATGCCCTAATACTCCTTTAAATTTGTAATTTTCTTCAAAAATGTTTGAAATGGTCTATAAAATCAGTAAATCTAAATAAGGGACAATGTTTTCATCTATAATATAAAACAATTTCGCAAATTTTAGTAGATTGGCAACAGAAGTAGAATCCAGAGGCACTCCTTTGTTTTTGTGTTTGCAAAATAATTACTCTATAAGTTTGCTATAAAGATCTTTGGGTTACATTTGTTTGTTTACTTCGCACATGAAATACTTCCCACTTTAATTCTATTCTTTTTTTTTCTATTCTTCATACAAAGTTTCTTATTGCTCTTATTAGTTGTTTCTTATTAATTTCTTCAATTTTAATTTTAGATGTGTTTATTTTATCAAATTTTGATTTCTATTTAGACTTCCACATACTAATGTTTCGTATTTATTTATTGTATTATAATTATTGTTTTATTTTCTTCGATTATTTGGTTTAAGATACCAAATGTCCTCGGTCAATGATTTCTAGATGGAAAATGATTATTTTCCTAAAAGTTTAAGTCATTCTTTACGAAGAGAAAACAACTTCACTCCAGCTATTCGAAATAGGGGTGTCTACCAATCCCAATTTCCAATAGCTTGATTTTTTATTTCTATTTGGACTTTTACGTACCAATTTTTCGTATTTATTTATTTTATTAATGGTTTTATCTCCTTCGTATGTATATTTGCTTTAAGATACTGTCCTCAGTCGGTGGTTATTTTCCTAAAAAAGTTTTAAGTCATTAATTTACGAAGAGAAAAGAATCTCACTCCAGCTATTCAAAATACGAATTGAATTTAGTGGAACAATTAAAATTCTCATAATAAGAAATCTATTTAATTTGTGGTATATATTTGTTTACAAGGGGTCTAATATGGTGACTGAGTGGAGGAGAAAGATGTTCAAATAATGCTAATTTTATATCATGAATTATATCGAGATATTAAGTAATTTACGTAATCATGCCACCTTTTTTTTAGGGCAGCATTTTTTCTTTTTCAATATCATTTTTATTATCTACTTTTCTTAGTACAATTACAAATAAGCTATTTATGATTTATTCAAATTTATTTTGTTTGTCATTCTAAGGAAAGATAGTTATTAATTTTATTTCAGCATTTATTTGTAAAAATGTGTTTCTAGACATTTAGACCTGAATTTATGTAAGTTTCACAGTATGTCGCAAGCAAGCGTTTTCCTCAATTCCCCCCAAAAAAGATTGAATGTATCTTCAGATAATGCATTTACCTGCAAGGCTTTTTTTGTAAATTCCTTTCTTTACATCTGCCTATATAGTTTTTTTCACCATCGAATTTTAGCTAGAGCTGTAGAAGTACTATCCCGGATTGTTCCTGGAGCTCTACCCAAGGTATATTTTACATTTTTTAATATTATAAATTGTAATAATTCAAATATCACACACATTTAATGGGTAAAGCGGGGATATTTAGACAGCTTGCATGGCCGGGGTATTGATGTCTAACCCGTCATTGACGTACATCAATTGTTGAGATATCAAAAACGCATACATCGTGAGACATACGAAATGCGCACGATAAATACCGCAATACAGTATAAATAAATAAATAAATTGTAATAAGCAATATATTTTATGTTATTATTGATATTAAAATTCGCTCGCTAATCATACATGCTGTTTAAATATTTTCTCTTTATTATTGAGTTCAATATTTAACTTTTTTTTTTTTAAATAAGAGTATAATTTCTTTATTACTATATTACTTATTTGTTTTAAATAACGCGATAAATACTTTATTTTGATATAAAGTTTAAATTTAATGTTTTAAAATAATATTTTTATAATTTCTTTTTTACAGATATGAACTGAGAAAGTGATTATGTATGCGTCGTTATAAGAAACTTTACGCGCGTCTTCAACTATATTCCGCGTCGCGTACAACCGCAAAATATACTGTTGATTAAATGCCACGTTACGTCGCGTAAAAGACGATTAAAATAAAGTGTTATGGAAAATTCGTTTCGTGTACGGTATTAAATAAAAGTGCTGTGTTGTGTCCTTGGAGTTGCCATAAAGATGCCCTTTGTCTCAGGAGTCAAGGAGGAAGGTAATGAAATTATTTTTATTGTGTAGAATTGATTATTTGATATAGATTCATTATGCAGTGGTTGGTTTTTTATTGTACACCCAATATTTTCGTTGAGAGTATCATATTTAAAACAAATCAAAACGTACCCATACTATTTTTTGCCCTTTTTCCGAATCTGTGAAACAGAGTGCTACCACTCGAAAAACAAAAGATGATCTAATGATTTTTTTTTAATTGAACATCCTGTATATTATTGGATATTTAGCTAGCTTATTCAATTCTGAATACAGTATAATTTTTTTTTTCGTTGGACAATTAATAACGCTATCATAATAATAACAAAAAGAAACACATAAGTAGGCTATATGTATTGGTTAGACAATAATAGAAAAACAATAACACGATAAAGCAAAAATACTATAGAAGAAATTGTTCAAAATGTCCACCATTTTTGTTTTGATAAAGTGCAATAGACCTTATTTTTGATAAATACCTAGATAAAAATCTAATATTGAAAGGTCAGGCGATCTCGGAGGCTATAAATGAGGCCCTTTATTCCCAATTAATCAATTCTAAACTAATTGCGCGTTATGCGGTGGTGCGCTGTCAAGTTGGAACCACATTTGTCTCTGGATAGTTTTAGGTCGATGGTTAAAGATTCTTGAAATTCAGTTTCAAAAAAGTTTAAATATCGGTTTCGATTAAGTGAGTGTGCCATTACAAAAATATTTTGGACCGGAAAAGGTAATGGTCATCGAGTTTGCTGGATCCTACGAGGATTCACGTCATCCCAAAAATGGTTATTCTGTTTATTAAATACACCATTCCTATTAAAATTTACTTCATCCGTCCATAAAATGCTAAACTGTGTCACCTCATCAACTGGTATACGAACTGATATTTAAATCATATTTTGCTTTTTACTCGGACACATTTCCAAAGTAAACTTTTTCTTTTTTTATTATTGTTATTATGTTGTTATTTAATGCCAAACTAAATATGTATATATACTGTATTCAGAATTGCATAAGCTAGTTAAATATCCAGTAACATATAGGGTGTTCAACTTTAAAAAAAAATTCATTCGATCATCTTTTATTTTTCAAGTGATATAGCACTCTGTTTCACAGGATCGGAAAGAGGGCAAAAAATAGTATCAGATCCGTTTTGATTTCTTTAAAATATGATGCTCTCAACGAAAATATTGAATATACAATGAAACACCTGATTAGTTATTTCAGTTACAACTATATTTAATATTGAATTGATTCAGATTCGATGCAAATTGTAAAAATGTTCACATTTTTTAGAAATTATTATACATAATAATTTTTTCGCCCACACTAATTTCCTTATATATTTGAAATAAATTAAATAAGTTAACTTCGCCAAACTTGAAAGACAAGTATGGATGGCATTTATATAATGTATAATAATTCTATAATCTAAATACCAATAAGTACAAATTAAGTTCTTCATTCGGGTCTGCCAGTTATTTTTTGGATATTTATGTTCTTCAAACAGATTTATTTAGTAAGAGTAAATTATTTCCCTTTGTTTATTCGCTTATTAAGCTTTTAATAAATAAACGAAGAGAGGTAATCAGTTCACAATTTAATTATTAAAAAATATCTTTGATTTTTATTGATATTTTTTTAAACATTTAAAAATATATTTAATATATTACAAGCTAAGAGATGACTTTTCACGTTGTATAAATATGATTTTTTACAAAAACTATCTAAAATGTAGTACATATAATACCCATAATAAGAACGTTTTATTGTCAACTAATAACATTTTTAATAGTATATTTATATTTATTTCTTTTGTTGCAGATTTGGACACGAACAGTAATAGCGTTAATAATACTATCGTTCTCGTTAAACTAACCGCGTTACGTGAAATACGGTTAAAATAAAGTGTAATAAAAATTCATTTGTGTACGGTATTAAATAAGAGTGTTGTGTTGTGTCATTTGGAGCCACCACAAAGATGCCCTTTGTCTTAGGAGTCTAGGATGAAGGTAATGAATTTTTTGTGTGTTGATTTGACTATTTGCTATAAATGAATTTTTTTGTTTGTTATTTCAATTAAAACAATATTTAATATTGAATTGATTCAGATTTAATGAAAATTGTCTTCCTTTTAAAATTTTAATTATACATAATAATTGGTTCACTACACACTACACAGTGACTTCTCCAGATTTTGGAAGCAAACTTAATATATTTAATTTCGTAAAACTCTATATTTATACAACGGATAATAATTCTATAATCTAAATACCAATAAATCCAAATTAAAGGGAAATTCTTCATTCCGGTCTCTCAGATATTTTTTAAACATTTATATTCCTAAACAAATTTAGAAAGAGTAGATTGTTTACCTTTGCTTGTACATTTATTAATCTAATTATTAAGCTTTTAATATATGGACAAACGGTTAATCAATTTAGCTTTATTATATACGAGGGATAACCTAAAATTATCGAGAATAGAAAAATCTAGTTACCTATGAAAAACAAATTGTCGTTTATTAAATAGTGCATTTATTGCATATATTTATTTATATGTCAAACGCAGTTTAGTTTGGCAATTCGGTTGAATAGTGTCTGAGAAATAATCTCTAGA
This sequence comes from Melolontha melolontha, assembly GCA_935421215.2. NCBI lineage: Eukaryota > Metazoa > Arthropoda > Insecta > Coleoptera > Scarabaeidae > Melolontha > Melolontha melolontha. The sequence continues at coordinate 40,233,651 of OW285238.1, forward strand.
ATACGCTTCAGTTATTGAAAAAATGGAATTATCAGGAGGAGAACTTTCGGATAATGATCTCGCACCATCATTGGCTACTGTTCAACCGAGCACTCCCTTTTCGGAAATCACATGTCCAAGGTAATTTACCTCTTTGCGGAAAAGGTGACACTCCTTTGGGTTTAACCTTAGTTTGGTATCTCGCAACCTCTGGAATACTACTTCCAAATTTTCCATGTGATCTTGAAAGGACTTCCCTACCACAATCACATCATCAAGATACACCAAGCAGGTATTCCAAGACAGTACCATCAGTACAGTCAGACAGTACCATCAGTACAGTGAGTCGCTCTAAAGTAGCTGGGGCGTTACAAAATCCAAATGGCATGACTGTAAACTGCCAAAGCCCCGTACTTCAACTAAAGGCAGTTTTCTCTTCGTCATTGGGGTCCATTCCCACTTGCCAATAGCTGCTCTTCAAGTCCAGAGTGGAGAACAATTTGGCTCCTGCCAAGGTGTCTAGTGTATCATCTATTCTTGGGAGAGGATAGCTGTTCCTTTTAGTCACACTATTCAAACGACGATAGTCCATGCAAAATCTGTTAGATCCATCCTTCTTCCTCACAAGGACCACTGGTGAAGCCCATGGATTATTCGAGGGTTTAATTACTCCTTGGCTTTCCATATCTTATATAATCTGCTTGGGTTCCTCACGTTTTTCCTGTGGTAACCTACTTGGTCCTTGTCGTATTGGACTTGCATTGCCAGTATTTATTTTGTGCATGACAATATTGGTTCTTCCTTTGGTACCACTTTCAGTTTCAAAGACGTCTTCATAATGTTCGATTAGATCTTTAACTTGAGTTTGTTCTTTCTGGCTTAACCGTTGACAGACTGAGTCGGTTATCTTAGACAATTCAGGAACCTGCACGAATTCATTCTTCTTTGCCTCTACAGGATGAGTGTTATTTATATTAACGTGAAAACTTCTAGCATATTCGGGAACCTCTGTCTAGATTTTTCCCGATGCATCGACATCTTTCGAGATGATGCCAGGCCTGGCGCATCGTCAGATGAATCATCACATTACATTAAAATATTCATGATATTTAATGAACATTTTTCATCTACCAATTCTGCCAGACATCTTCTACAATTCATACCACTGTATACCACTGACTGAATGGTTTTTGCATAGGCGATGATAGAATACATTTATAATTTAGTGGCCTGATTTGAACGACTAACTAAGTAACTAATTAACTAGCGATCATCAATTATATATCAAATATACATATTTGGCCTTTAAATTATTAGAAAATGACTTTATTCATGATAGCAGTCCTTCACTTATCTTAAGGGACTGTGCTGCTGTTTTATTTTTAATGATATTTTATAAATTATCTTATTATTTTCATATTTCAAAAATATATGTAAGTTCTGGTTTTAATACTTTGTTTCTTTTGTTGCAGATTTGGATACGAACACTAATAGCGATACCATCGTTCTCGTTAAATAAACCGCGTTGAGTAAAATACGATTAAAAAACTGTTAGTGCGTTTAATAATTAAATGTTTGGATCTATGGTAAGGAGTAAAGAAAATGATTCGTCGAAAGGTCAGGGCTCCTTTTTCTAAGCATGCTTATGTACGTATTTGTACGTCTGTTGTTCCATTGTTTTATTTAATATTCTTGAGTATGTATATATATATATATATATATATTCAGTTTAAATATTATGTTTTAAATATTAATTATTAATTACTCTTAATTAAATTTTGCTAAATAAATGTTTTTTAGATTTCAATGATTTAATTTTCGTAATTTTAATTTTCTTTTCAACATTCTTAAAGTTTAACAATAATTAGTTATTATAAATATTTAATATGCCTTTTGAAGTTTTTATCAATTCCGTTTATTAGATTAGCTAATAGGTCGCGATGTTAGCGCTAGAGTTAGAATCAGGATTAGTGTTAGATGTAGGGATTTACCGGTGTGAAGAAGGAATAAGGGATGTTAACGCCGAGTCTACAAAAGTAGACCCGATTTTCTAGAAAAGGACCCATTAGTTTTATTAGCTAATCAGTTTTTAGTTTAGAGCGATCAAGTTTAGCGATAGGATTAGTTATTGAACAATGTTTAATCCAATATTACGTTATATTAAAATAGACGTAAATGTATTTAGATTCGATATTCATATAAACTTTAAAATTTATATTTTATTACATATTTATGTAAATATGGCACTATTCATTATTCAATTTATATGCTTTTATATGGACAACAGACGTGCTTTTTTAAACTTTAATTATTGAAGTTTCCGATTTACGCGATCATTTCGGGACGGTCGTATTTATACATTTTGGAACCCAATTGGAAATCCAATCGCAGTTCGTTTTTCAATCTCGTTACGTTGTTATTGATTTAATTAGCGGCTCATTTTGTGTATGTAGGAATTGTAAATTGCTCATAACAGTTAGAAAAAGTAAGTCTCGTCAATGTTTCTCATTTTATTCTTGGTTATTGTGAAAAGATATTCAGTTTTTACGAAAGTTCTTAATTAAATAAAAAGATACTAAATACTTTCTGTTTCTTAAATAGGGAATTATAGCTCCTTAAGTAAAGTGCCAACTTTGTTTGCCGTTGAAGTTCCGGTGCTTTACCGAATTTCAATTAATAAACTTTAATTTTGCTTAATATTTCACCAAATATTTTAGTCGGACCAATTTATAGTTTTTATTTTTCTGTTGGTTATAGTGTTTTTACAAGTTCTTAATTAAATAAAATCATACCAAACATATTTTGTTTCTTAAATATAGTGAATTATAGCTCGCTATTAAAGTACTAACTTTGTAAGAAAAGTATTCATTTTTAAAGTAGCGGTGCTTTACTGAACTGCAATTGATAAACTTTATTTTGTTTAATATTATCTCACCAATTATTGGAATCAGACTAATCTATAGTTTCTACATAAACAAATGAGATCCACGATTACATATTTTTATATTCGTGGAAAGGGTAAGTGAAATATAGTGTTTAGTTCTTTTAGTGGATGTTACCAAATTATGGTATGTGTTATAATAATATATTAATATTTGTATCTAATTTCACAAATATTGCAATGGGTGAGATTATCATGTATTGTAAGTTTTTGCATTTGGACGGGGGAGGGGAGGCTTCAGAGATAATCATTTATAGAAAATAAACGGTACGGCGCGATTATATATTTTTTTACTAGTGAAAAGGATAAGTGAATTATAGTGTTTAGTTCTTTCAGTTGATGTTACCAAATTAGGGTATGTATTATAATATATTACAATATGCTTTCAAAAAAATCTATCATATTTTACAAACTTTGTAAACCTCAAATTATTTCATTTTGTAATTTTTTTTGCTTTTTTTTTGCGTTAAGTGGTCGGGCGGGGGGGGGGGGGGGGGGGTAGAGGTAATCATTTATAGAAAACAAACGTTACGATTATATATTTTTGTACTAGTGGAAGGGCAAGTGAAATATTGTGTTTAGTTCTTTTACTGGATTTTACCAAATTACGGTATGTGTGATAATCTATTACACTTTTCTTTAAAACAATATCTTAATTCACAAATATTCTAATAATTATTTCATATGATCATTTTTTAAATGTGAAAGACTTATTTGCATTAGCAGAGGGGTCCAGAGATAATTATTTGTCGAAATAATTTTTTATTTATGTTATAATCGACACTACATAAACATATTAACTCAATGATTGTCCCAAATTTATTAATGATATTTCTCTAAATTAATTACACCTATTATTTTTTTTAAATTTCTTTATCCAAAGATATTTTTAATGGTTGTTTCTTAATAATATTTGGTATAAATGGAATAATATATTGTATTAATTTTATATTTACCAGTATTGATTAAAAATTATTTAATAAAAGAAATAATATTTTAGTAAATAATGCTAGTAATATTTAATATTACATACATATTTTGATTATTTCCCATATTCTGATTTATTGGAAGGCGAAAGGGTATACTTGTAGTAGCAGGAAGAGAATTCAGAGACATGCACTTATTCATTTTGAATTTTCTATTATTCATGTATTTAATTCTTCTTCTTGTCATGTATTATTCATTTCATGACAATTTTAAATTTAAATGGGTCTATTTTATTATTCCTATCAAGAATACCAACTTTGCAGTAAATTCTGATTACTATTTAGACTTCCACCTACCATTTCTTCGTATTTACTAATTGTATTATTGTTTTTATCTCCTTTGTATATTTGGTTTAAAATATTATCTTGAGTAGGTAATCTCTAGAAGGAAAATGATTAATTTACTGAAAATGTTAAAAGTACTCATTTATGTAAGTAAGATAAAAGACTGACTGCAGCTATTTAAAATGAGGCTTGTTAGACCAATTGGATTAGGTTATGCAATTAAAATTCTAATGATAAAAAATCTAATTAATTTGTCATATACATATTCTTGTTTTCAAAAGTCTAATATGGTGGAGCAGGAAGGTTTTCGAATAAATCTAATTTTAAATCAGGAATTACATCGAGATAGTCTGTGATTTGGATAATGTTGTGACATCTTGCATTACACTCTTCATCAACATTTGGTATTTTTTCCTCACTATTTCTTACAGCGTGCTATCCATAATCCAGAAACTAGGGAATTCAGAGAAAGTTTTTTCTTTTTTATTATTTGAACATTTAACTTAACCAAAATGATCAAGAAAAGTTTTTCCAATTATTATAAATACATTTATAATTTCTACCGCATCATCTGTGTAAAACAATTTTTCTTTTTTAATATCTTTTTATTATAATCTACTCTTCTTGCTACAATTACAAAAGATATTTATGATTTATTCAAATTTATTTTTATTGTTATGTAAGGAAAAATTATTATTAAATTTTATTTCAAATTTTATTATAAAAATTTGTTTCTAGACATTTAGACCTAAATTTATCCAACAACTTTTTTTGCAGTATGTCGTCAGCAAATATTTTTCTTAATTCATTTTCAATTTTCTTAATGTGTTTTTCGTGTATCTTAAGATCACGTATTTACGTTTTTTTATAAAATCCTTTCTTTTATAAAATCCTTTTATAAAATCCTTTCTTTACATATAAAATCCTTTCTTTACATTTATCTATATAATAGTTTGAGGTTTAGCTTGAGGTTTAGAAGTGAGTGGTATATGCTGTGGCCGTAGAAGTAACATCCCGGATTGTCCCGGACTGGAGATACACAAGGTATATTATGCATTTTTTTAATATTATAAAAATGTTTATATATATCAAATATTACACAGTTAATAAGTTTAAAATTCTATTTAATTTTTTTAAATTAGAGTTACGTTTCCTTATTGCTACATTACTTATTTGTTTTAAGTAACGTGATAAATACTTTATTTTGATAAAGTTTGAGTTTAGTGTTTTAAATTAATATTTGTGTAATTTCTGTTTTTACAGGTATGAACTGGGAAAGTGATTATGTATACGTCGTTTTACGAAACGTTACGAGTATCTTCTAAGACTAAGTGAACTATATCGCGTACTGTCGTAAATTAAGTACACGTTTCGTCGTGTAAAAGACTGTAAAAATAACGTGTTATAAAAAATCCGTTTCGTGTACGGTTATTCAATAAAGGTGTCGCGTTGTGTCATTGGAGCTTGTGGTGGCCCGTTGTCTAAGGATTCAAGGATGAAGGTAATACAATTATTTTTATTGTGTCGAATTGACTATTTGTTATAGATTCATTACATTATTAGTAATTTCAATTAAAGCAATATGTAACATTGAATTGATTCAGAGTTTATGAAAATGCATCTTCATATTCATTAGTAATAAACATTTAGATTGTTAAAATTTCCACTTTATTTTTAAATAATATACATAATAATTGTTTCGCCACACAGTGACTTCTTCGGATTTTTGAAACAAACCGAACATGTTAAGTTCGTAAAACTCTAAAGTTATCGCATTTATATAGTGTACATGGTGATTTTCTCAGCCTATACCCTTAAACTTGGGGATTTATTCTTCACGACAAATAATGACTAATAGGTGAAAAAGTTGTAGAAAAAGTTTTTTAGCTTCCTAGATATACGTGAAATTTTCTTTCAAATCAAGAATACATAGAACATTTTAAAATAACGTCACAGCAAGTATTCGAAGTTATTTCCCATATTTTCTATACACAATTGCGCTCGCCGAATCCACGATCTCCAACTAGCGCAACCTAAACCAGGGTTGGGGATTGTTTTGGCAGTGGCATGTGTCCGATTTCGCAATTCTTGCTGAGTATTAATTTCGGTGGCGTACACTATCTATGCTTTTTAAGTGACCCTAAAAATAAAAATCAAGAGGATTGAGGTCTGACGATCGAGGAGGCCAGGCTATTCAACCACCTCGACCTATCCATCTACCGGGAAACACATTATCTAGATATCGCCGCACTTTGCTAAAAAAATGTGATGGAGCACCATCTTGATGAAACTACGTAGCTTGTGGTGTTAAGAGCAACATTTTCGAACAGTCCCAGTAAATTATCTCGCAAAAATTGTAAATAACGAGCACCGATCTCACAATCTCGCAATCAATTCTCCAGAATGAAAGGGCCTGTAAGTAGTCCGTTCACAATTCTAGTCCACACATTCACAGAAAATCTTCGCCTCATCCGTAAATAACATGTCATTGATAAAGTTTTGGTTCAACTATTGCTGATGTAGCAACCACTCGCAAAATTTACTCGAGGGGAATGATCCACAGGTAGTAGGGTTTGTACACGTTGTACGTGATATGGATGAAGTTGAATGTGCCTCAATATTCGCCAAATTGTGGATTGTGATACCCCATGTTGTTCTGCAGGTATCCTAGTGCTTATGCCAGGCTGCTCTTCGACGACGTTCAAAACCTCCTCCTCGAGATTAACAATGTTTACAGGTCTAACTGCTCCTCCATGTTGCCCGGGCCTCGGTTTAATATTGACATTTTCCCTATCACGTTGCACCACACGTAAAATGGATTCCAGTGCCGGACGATATCTATCTGGAAACCTTTCTGCACAGAGACGAGCCTCAAGTACAGAATTTTGCTGTGATTCCCCGTATGCCAGTACCATGTCCATAAGTTCTTCGTTAGAGAAATTGTGGGCTATAATTTTTTTTTAATTTTAAATGTGATGACACAATTTAAATGTCACAATGACACAAGCGCACGTAAACAACAGTTGTCAAAATTGAAATTGTTTAGCGCCATCGTAATTTCACGTAATGAAGTATGTATTATTGATTTGAAAGTAAATTTCACGGATATCTAGGAAACTTAAAAACTTTTACTACATTTTTTTCACCTGTTAGTCATTATTTGTCACGAGGAAGAAATCCCCAAGTTTATGCGAATAGGTTGAGAATCACCCTGTATAATAATCCTATAATCCCAATACCAATTAGTTCAAATTAAGAGTAAATTCTTCTTTCTGGTCTGTTTTATATATTTTTTTCATTTATATTCCGCAAAACAGTTTTAGGAAGGGTGAATTGTTTCCCTTTGTTTGTTCACTTATTAAGCGAATTATTAACGCTTTAATAATAGAACAAAACAGAATAATCAATTCCCCTTATTAATATTAAATCAGTTAGTGAATAAATGTCTAAAAAATATCTAGCAGTTCCGAAACATATACAGTTTCTTATAAGTTGAACTTATTGGTATTTACGGGCAAAGTTGATTACACTTTATATAAAAATGATAACTCTCAGTTTTACAGAGTAAACTACTTCAAACATCTTTGTGGCGAAGTAATTGGTAGTGTGAAGTATAATTAGAAAATAAAAATAGAGAAATTTGTGTTCGTTACCAATGGACATAATGCACAATATTTACTTGACAATCTTTAATTTAATAAATTTAACATAAATACTGTAAAATTTTGCCGAAGATACATAAACCAGGTAACTCGATAAGACCTATCGTTTCAGGTATTAACTCACCGACTTATTTGATTTCCAAATGGTTAGTGAATGAATTTAAAAATTTACCCGTAAAACCAGAAAATTTGTCAGTTAGTAATTCCTTAGAATTTGTTAAATTAATTAAAGATTGTGAACTGGAAGCCGGGGAAGTTTTAGTTTCATTCGATGTAACGTCATTATTCCCTTCGGTACCTATTCTAGATACTATGAAATATTTAGAAGGCTTGCTTCACAAGAATAACATTCAACCTTCAAAAATAAAAGAATACATGAGATTGACAACTCTGTGCATGACGCAAAATTGTTTCCAAGTAGGAGAAAAATTTTATGAGCAGAAACAAGGCACAACAATGGGTAACTGCCTATCTCCTTTCATAGCCAATTTATTCATGAGTCAATTTGAAGTAGGACTTAAAAATAACGCTAAATATTTCCCGAGAGTCTGGATCACGTACGTAGATGACATTCTCGCGATTTTTGATACACGGAAATGCGAATTAGACATGTTCATTAATCAGTTAAATTTGAAATTTCCGACGATTAAATTTACGGTGGAAAAAGAAAACAATGGCAGGATACCATTTTTAGATACTTTACTGATTAGAAATAAACATAAAATAGAAATCGATATTTTCCGGAAAGAAACCAATGTTAATAGATTCATTATCACGGATTCAAATCATAGTTTTCAACATAAGACAGCTTCTTTTAATTTCTTAGTCAATCGGTTACTAAATTTTCCGTTAACAAAAGAGAGATATGAAATAGAACTGGATTTCATTAAAAATATCGCGAAATATAATGGCTTTCACATAGAAATAATCAATAAATTAATTAGAAAAACAAAACTAAAAAATACAAACCGCGAAGCCACAAGTTTGACATCAAAAAGTAACCAGGAGAAAAAGTAGAGTGTTTACCATACCACCCCATCACGAAAAACATTAATAAAGTTGTGAAAGAACGAGGTCTCCAAGTTGCCTTTCGGTCCGAAAATACTATCAAAAGTCTCCTAGGGAATACCAAAGATAAAGTTAATTTTAATTCGAAATCAGACATATACGAAATTAAATGCGATGATTGTAATTTGAAATATATAGAATGATTTACACATAAAGTGTAAATCTAATACAACATTGTGTGTTTTTATCATTTGATATGGATTTACATCAAGTAAAGGCAGAATCGATTCAATTTTTGAAATATATAGGCCAAACAAAACGACCAATAATAACCCGGTTTAAAGAACACATATCACATATTAAATACAATAGACCGGATAAATCTAACGTTGCCAACCATGCTTTAAATACACTCCACAATATGTCGATTAAAGGGTTAAAACTTGTCGAGGCCATTAATAACCCCCGCGATCTTGACGCATATGAAAGTATTCATATCGCTAAAAACAAACAGAATTCTATGAACGGAGATAAAGGACCGATCCCCTACACCTGTCTCTTTTCATTGTTAGTAAGTAAAAAGGTCGTAGACGTTTTAAATAGAGTATAAACACATGTGAGTGCCGTTTCCTTAAGAGAGGTCATTTTTTTGTCGATCTTTTCGTTCGATATATTTGTATGTTCAAGTCAGTGTTCAGTGTATACGTGGACGCTGTGTAAAGTTGTTGTGTGAGCAGTTGCGCTAGCTTTACTGTGCCCCATGTGCGACACCTTGATTAGTGGTTTTACCTACTGATGATGTCAACTTAGTTGTCCAAATACGTATTTAGGATACGATTCATTAGTATTGTGGTAAGGGGTTATATACCTTTTTTTAAACTGTAAAATTTGATAAATAAAAATATTTATTATTTATTTAATGCCACGCAATAGAAAATTAGAGATAATTCCGGAATTTTACCTTTTTATCATTAGGGCATTGTTATTGAAAGCCGTAAAATGTACATAGGTGTGACTATGAAGCCATATTTTGAATTATTTCTTAAATGCATTATTCAGTATTAATATTTATTTTAGAGAACAATTCTTTGATCACGCAGTGACTTTTTTAAGTTTTATTTTAAACTAAATTTCTCTAAATTTATGTAAATAAAGATGTCAGAATAAAAACAATGGAGCACACTTCGAAACCGAATAAAATTTATTTGCTTTTCAAGGGCTTTTAATTAAAGTAATTACTCCCTAGTGTGTGACAAAACTAGTGTGAAACAAAAGTACATGAATAATTTCTTTAAATTTATTACGTTATTCGATAACTTTTGGTAAAAAAACTAAAGGAAGGCCATTTCGTACTAGTATGTTTGTTTAAAAATTCATTATTATTTAGATTACTACATACAAATTTCCCATGGTATTATTTTTACGTTCCTCGTGTTTTTTCTTTAAAAAATTATCTTATTTCAATGATATTCAGTTGGAAAATGGTCAAATTAACAAATTTTAGTAAGTTAATTTATTTAAAAATTAATTATCAATTTTATAATCCCTTTTATAGAACTATTAATATGAAAGCCCACACTTTTCTATTTTTTCAATATACGCCTTAACCTTTCTTTTTTCATATCTCTAATTTGTCATATTCTTTCTTCCAATTGATGATCCATACTTTAAAAACATCTTAAGGGTCTACTTTAGTGCCCGAAAAATTACGATTTCAGAAATATGCAACCCACATTACAGCATACTACAACAGACTAGACCAAGACGCCCTGCTGAGAGGGTCGAAGGATTATGTAAATTAGCAAACAAATTTGATTATTGACACATCAGCTACTTGGGATTTATTTATGCCTTGTTTTCAGCAGATAGATGATCTGTGTATTTCCGCCTAAAATTTTTTGAATCGTAGATAAAGAATAGATGTATTATTATAACACATGTAACTTAATAGGTTCTAATATAAAATAAGTAGTGTAGTAAAGCTACACAATTTTACCCATACATACCTAATTGAAATACTTACATGCTTGTGTAAAGTAAAAGACAAACAAATGTATTAACTTGTTTTCCTCTAAAAGTGGTTACGGCATTACCTGGCTTTCTAATCCTTCTTAGTCATTTAAAGTTAATCACCTGGTTACTTGGAAAAATGTATATAATTCGATAAAGATATGACGATATGATATTAGTGTTGGTGACCGTTGTAATTTTGAAATATAAACAACAAAGGGACTTCACTCCCAAAAAAGATTGACAACCGTTGCAAAACGGAAAAGTAGAAAACAGTTGATGAAACAAATTCGGATAAAAAATCGAATAGTGTCTCAACGTGATAATATTGTAGATAATGAAATTGTTTTCACTGAGACAAATTCGGCACGCGACGACAGTTTTGATTCGGATATATCAGATGAGGTTTTTATTGAAACAGAAAATTTAAACAATATTGCAAATTTTACTCTTGCTGGACGTAGGATTGTTGATATAAATCATCTGTTTACTGTTCTAAAAGGAATACGACATGATATGTTTGGCTGTGCTTTTCAAAATGTAGAACCAGTTGCAGCATTTATTTCAATATTTACGCCGATTTATTGGTTGATAAGTTAATATTGTTATAGGTAGAAGTCTGTGGAGCCAATTTACATAATCCTTTGACCCTCTCAGCAGGACGTCTTGGTACCTACGTGTGCTGTAAAGTGGGCTACATATTTTCGGGGACCTTGAGTATCGGGTTTCCTGTTTTTGACTTTTATTTTTATTGATAACTAAACAACAATTACATCTAGACAAAAACGGGCTGTATAGCTACCTAGATATTATAAATACCTACAACACAAACATTTCATAACTACATTAGCTGGCCTGGTTATCTCTCAATTTGTCCGGATAGATTTTCTGTTTCTTACCGATAAAAGTCAAACCGTACAAAAATTTTGAAAAAAACGTAAATACCTACCTAGTTTTTATTGATACATGGTCATACATACATCGAGCGGTCTTTCAACTTTTAATTTGAAGCCAAAAAAAGGCCGGAAAAATACACTCATTTCAGTGTGGGATTGCCGGGTATAGCGTAGAGCCTTAAGTTACCGATAGTACTAATCTGAATCCCTTACTTGGTTTTTCTGGACAATAAATTGTAGTGTTCTTGTTGCTAATGTTACTACTAAAGTATTTTATTGATTTTACATACAGAAATACCACTATGGTAGCACACGACATTTGACGAATATTTTTAATCCCTGCCTATTCTTCCAGATATCTTCGCAATTCATAATTCCCGCCGATGTAGTGGGCCCATCTGCTCTTCTATTAATGTCTTTAACCAAATAAATTGGCAACAAATAAGGAATTAGTAGATATTAGGTGATGCAATATGTTTATAATTTAAGTAGGCGGGTAGAATTTCGACGTCAAATTAAATATCAAATACGAATATTTGGAATTATTAACAAATATCTTTGATTTTTATTGATATTTATAATATGAATTTATTTCTTTGACATTTAAGAATATATTTAATACATTAAAAGCTAAGACATGGCTTTTAAACTTACAACGTATTAATGCATAAACTCTTTAAAATATAATGTACTCATAGTACCTTTAATATTATAATGTTTTATTTTCTCTAAATTTTCAATTAATAACGTTTTTAATTTTATATTACAATGTACTTAATAATAAAATAAATACTTAAGAAATGGTCAGATTTTAATATATTTGTTCTTTTGTTGCAGATTTGGACACGAACACTAATAGCTTTAATAATCTCGTTAAATTAACCGCGTTTCGTAAAATACGGTAATATGAAGTGTTTTAAAAAATTCGTTCGTTACGGTATTAAATAAGAGTGCTGTGTTGTGTCACTAGAGCCACCATAAAGATGCCCTTTGTCTCAGGAGTCTAGGATGAAGGTAATTATTTTTTTTTTGAGTGTGTTGATTTGAGAACAGGTTTAATATAGATTAATTTTATTGTTTGTTATTTCAATTGAAACAATCTTTAATATTGAATTGATTTGATGAAAATTGTTTTCGTATCCATTGGTAATAAGCATTTATATAGTTAAAATATTCACATTTTCTGAAGATTTTTGAAGCAAACTGAATATGTTAATTTTGTAAAACTCTAAGGGTTTTGTATCGTATATAATAATTAGGGATCGGCAGTCAGGAGTACATGAGTACATGATGTCAGTGCCAGTGACAGAGCGAGGATATCATGAATCCCGATTTAACATTTTTTGCACACGAATCAAAATACATATAGAGAAACAAGTACTTACTTACCAAGTATGAGAGTAAATACATCTTCTCCAGAGGGAATATTGCAGGGTTTGTACTCGTAAAACATATTACATATCTCTGAATGTTCACCATTTATATCCAGAGTTCAAATGATAGTAATTAGAGCATTGAAATTAAGCCAAATAAATAGTAAGAAGTAAATTATAAGAGCAAGTTCTATAATTTACTTCTTACTATTTATTTTATGTGTCTAATAATAATCCTAATATAAATTCATTCGGGTCCATCTTTTACAATTTTTTTCCACAAACTGATTTAGTAAGGTTGGATTGTTTACCTCTGCTTGTACATCTATTAATCTATTTATTATATATATATATATATATATATATATATATATATATAACAGCTCTACAGGCCATCGAGGCCCTTGGCTTTTATTTCTTCTATTACTTTCTTCCATTTCTTTCGGTCCCTCACTCTTTTTCTCCAGTCATCAATTCCTTCTTCCTCTATATCCTTTAGCACTTCCTGAAACCACTTTTTCCTTGGCCGACCTCTTCTTCGTTTACCACCCTCTCCTCCGTGCAACACTTTCTTCACAATTCTTTGTTCCGGCATCCGAGAGATATGTCCCAACCAACTAGCTCCTCGTGATCGAATTAATTGAGTTATATTTGGTTTTCTATACATTTCTTCTAACTCTGTGTTTGTTCTTCGTCGCCACCTCCCATCCTCCTCCTTAACTCATCCAAAAAATTTTCTAAGCACTCTCCTTTCCCAGATTCTCAGATTTTCTTCTTGTTGTTTTGTCATGGTCCATGTTTCACTTGAGTATAGAACAGCTGGCCGGATTATTGTCTCGTATATTCGTATTTTAGAAGTTCTGGATACGTGTTTTCCTCTCATCCTTCCTGTTTGTTTGCATGTTTCGTCGTCTTTGTTTGTTTTGTAAATGTAGTTTTTGATCATCTAGTTTTTTGCCATCTGTCGGGTTTCTTCCAGACTTGCTAGTCCTTGTTCTTTTTTCCCATTTATAATCCTTTCGGTTTAGTGTTTTTGTTATTTTCTTACTTTGTTGTATGTTGGCTGTGCCTTCAGGGGATCTCTCACCAGCAGTTCTTTTCTGCCCGCTACTTGTTCTTTCTTCTTCCTTTCCTACTTTACGACACTCATCGTTATTCAAGTCACTTACTTTGTATACGCTATTATTTACTATTAATTTGTTATATCTTATCTTCGCCGTAAGGCCTTTTTGTCTCGCATCTTTTAGATATGGTATTAACTGCTTCCTTTCTTCTTGTATTTTCCTAGGGTAATCTTCGTCAATCCAGATTTCTGTATTTTTTAAAGCTTTTGCGTTTTTTAGGATATCATTTCTTTTCTTTTCTGTACTTAATTTTACGAGTACCGGCCTGTTCACCTCTGCTTTATATTGACCAATTCTTCTTATTTCCTCAACATGCACTTCATTATTAATGTTTACTCCAATTCTTTGTATTATATTTAGTATTTTTTGTTCTGTTTCCATGGGGTTTTCATTTTCTTGATCCTTTATTCCTTTCACCAGAAGGTTTCTCTTCCTAATTTCTCTTTCCAAAAAATCAATTCTTTCATCCTGTTTTGTAATCTGTTCCCTTAATTTTGTATTTTCTTCCTTTCTTGAAATCATGTCCTGCATCATTTGGCGCTAGTTTTCCATCCATTTGCTTTAAACTATTCACTATTTCTTGGAACATCTTTTCTATTCTGTCCATATCTGCCATAATTTCGTTTAATTTATCTTCAGTACTTTTCCTAGATCCGGCTCTGTTCAACTATTTACATTCACGAACCTCTTATATGCGTTTTTGTTCTGCCTCTCGCATGTGTACGCGCAAAAAGCCGATCCCGGTCCACCCGTCGGAAACCTTGCTTTTATCGAAACACAGCGATTCTTATTTTTAAATCTTATTTTTTGTTGCTTCTATTCCTACCTTGCTAATGTTGAAACTTGTCTATCTTATGTATTTCGCTTTTATACACTTGATTTTATACTTGCTGGCAATTTATTACTCGTAACTACACAAAGTTTGGGTTTTTATTATGAAGCGATAAATCACCAAGAATCTATTTATTAAACTTTTCATATATGGACAAACAGTTAATCGATTCGTCCTTATCAAATATGTTCGTGTCTACAAAATATCTAACAGCCCCAAGGATGTATTTTCTCAAAATTTGAAATTCTTGGTATTTAGCTTAAAGGTTTATTACACTTTATATATATATATATATATATATATATATATATATATATATATATATATATATATATATTAATACTGTATGTCCACACGAAAACTTAATAGTGCATTATTTCTGGTGTTTTTGAAGACAAAAACATGAAATTTTGGGTGGTTCTTCAGGGTATAGGGGGGGGAAGGTATATTTCATACCTCCCCATTGGGTCACCCGCCACCCCCAGCCATCCCCACTCCAAGATTTTAAATGACATCATGTATTTTTTTTATGGTTTTGACAGAAAACAATTTTCTTGATACTCCTATGTGAAAATCTAGTTACTTATATCATGAAATTTATGAGATATTTAAAGTTAAAAGTTTCAGATATCAGAAGTTATTAACTCCGAAAAACCATAAGTTAGTCATGGAAGTATGTAAAACAAGATTTATTCACAATATTCAGTCAAATTAAATGTTCAAATTGTTCACCGTTTACATTTAAACAAAAATAAAGTCTATTTTCAAAAGCATTTCTAACATTTTCGAACACTTGTGGCGTTAAATTTCGACATTCCTCTGTTGTTCTATTATGTAAATCAGTTATTAATTGTGGCGGTATCTTATAAACAACAGACTTTAAATGTCCCCACAAAAATAAATCTAGGGGAGTTAAATCGGCGGAGCGAGCTGGCCATTCACTGTCCTATCCAATGTCCTGGAAAACCTTCATCCAAATATTTCCTAACTTCTAAGCTGTAATGTGGCCCAGCTCCATCTTGTTGGACGTATAATTGCTGCTCGTCTGTTTCATTCCAGTTTTCTTCTAGACACCGTATGACAAGAGGATGTATTAGCCCTTCCAAAAACTGTAGGTGCTTAGGTCAAGTTAAATTTTCCTGGAAGAATATTGGGCCGATTACTTGGTATTAAGAAATCTTGCCCATACATGAATTTTTTTGGGACATTGTGTGTGACCTTTTAGGAAAATGTGGGGATTTACGTCGCTCTAATATCGACAGTTGTGTCTATTTATAATACCAATTAAGTAAAAACCAACTTTCAACAGTGAAGCAAATACTTCGCAAAGCATTTCTATTTTGCCGAATCATATCGGTCATTACTTTCACAAAATTTGACTCTTCTGTCGAAATCACCGTCACCCAACTCTTGGTGAAGTTTAATTTTATAAGGGTGCATTTTGTTTAATTTAATTTTGTTTAATATCTTATGGCAGGTTGATTTTGGCACTGCCGAAACTTCGGATAAGTTTGTCAACGAAAGCTCTGGATCTAAATTAATATACCCAAGAACTGCTAGTTGCGCAGTTTCATCTAGTACACCAAGATTATTCGTATTCCGTTTTTTTATTATTTACAGATCCAGTTTGCAAAAATTTTTCTATTAGCGTTCTCACATAAACAACAGAAACGTTTCTGTTTGGATGGTTTTCATTAAATGACGTCGCCGTTTGAGAATAATTTTTGTTTGCATTTCCATATAAAAACACAACTTCAGTTCTCTTTTCCAGAATGTAAACCATTTCTGTAAAAAAGCCGGAACTTTAAGAACAATATTACAAGCATTAATATTAATGAAACACAAAGTCATATTTTTGACCATTCTAATTTAAAATAAACTATTTCCATGATTAACTTATGAAGAGTTAATAATTGCTGATATCTGAAACTTTTAACTTAAAATATCTCATAAATTTCATGATTTAGTTTTTTCACATAGAAATATCAAGAAAATTGTGTTCTTTCAAGATCAATCAATAAAAATACAGGGTGTCATTTAAAATCTTGGAGTGTGATGGCTGGGGGCAGTATGAAATATACTGTTCATTGTCCCCCTATATCCTGAACACCCTACCTAAAATTTCAAGTTGTTGTCTTCAAAAACACTAGAAATAATATTAAGTTTTCGTGTGGACACCTGGTATATTTATATCATAAACATTCGTAATATAAATACGTTTACTTTATATTAAACGCGTGCAAATTTGTTTAAAAGCCGAATAAAATTGATTTATTTTTGAAATTAATGGAAAAATAATTGCATAAATAATTTTGTTAAAATTATTACCTTGTTGAATAATTTTTAGTAAAAATTTAAATCAACATATATCTAAAAATATCATTATTTAAATTACTACATACGAATTCTTAGTACTTAATCGGACTGGATTATTTTTACTTCCCTAGTCTTTTTGCTTTAAAATACTATCTTGAGTCAACGATATTTTGGTAGGAAAATGATATATAGGTATATTATGTGCTGCAGAGATTCATTGATCCTTTATCTTTTTGCTTTTGGTTGTATTTTTAAGAACTTTCTTACTAATACTATGGGTCGGTAATCATTCTAGGTGTCCCAGCCTTCTTATTTTCGTCAATTTTATAATCTCTTTTACAGGGCTATTAACATGAAAGCCCATTCTTTTATTGATCTTCAATTTTCTTTCCTTCATAAATACACCTTGGTATATCTGCAGTTTCTCCTGTTCTTTCTTCCTATTTATTACATATAATTACTACAAATTATATAAAATTATATATCCTATTACGGTCTGTTCAATCCTCTCTTTGAATTTCTTGGTCAGCAAATTCGGTCTAAGTATTTTCGGTGATGTCCCTGCATTCCTATTTCCTCCATTAAAGTCTTGAATTAATTGAATTAATTTCTTCTGTTTCCAGATTGTTGTTGTTAATGTTGCTAGTTAAGTATTATATTGAATTTATACATATAAATACACTATTGTTACATACAAATACTAATAGGGCATTTGATGAACATTTTTCATCTGCCTGCTCTTCCAGATATCTTTTGCAATGAACAATTTTTGCATAGGTATTTGTATTTGTATTTTTGCTTTTGAAAAATTAACTAATTTACCGATCAGTTTGCTGTAATTAAATATCAAATATACATATTCAGTCTTTAAATTATTCGCAAATATCTTTCCATTTTTATTGATATTTCTAAATTATCTCATTATTTTGATATTTCAAAATATATCTAGGTCCGGGTTTTAATATTTTGTTTCTTTTGTTGCAGATTTGGATACGAACACTAATAACAATACCGTCGTTCTCGTTAAATTAACTGCTTTGGGTAAAATTACGATTACATAAGCTGTTAGCGCGTTTAATAATTAAGTGTTTGGATCTACGGTGAGGAGCATAGAAAATGATTCGTCGAAAGGTCAGGTTTTCCTTTTCTAAGCATGCTTATGTATATACGTGTTTGCACGTCTGTTGTTCCATTGATTTATTTTATATGCTTGAATATGTATATACCGTGAATTTGATAAATTTAAATATTATTTTGCTAAATAAATATTTATTAAATTAATGCGTCAGAAATTCAATAATATAATTTTCATAATTTTAATTTTTTTTTCAACGTTTTCAAAGTTTAACAATAATTAGTTATTATATAAATTTAATACCTTTTAAAGTTTTTATCACTTGCGCTTATTAATTAATAGGTCGCGATGTTAGCACTAGCGTTAGAATCAGGATTAGTGTTAGATATAGGGCTTTACAGGTGTGAAGATGGAAGAGGGCCGATGTGCTAGAAAAGAACCTAACTAATCAGTTTTTAGTTTAGAGCGATCGAGTTTAGCGATAGGATTAGTTATTGAACAATGTTTAATCCAATCTTACGTTTTTCCGTATAACTTATTAAAATAGACCTAAAAGTATTTAGGTTCGATATTTACATAAATGTTCAATATTTAATTTGCATGCGCTTATATGGACAACAGACGTGCTTTTTTTAAACTTCAATTATTGAAGTTTCCGGTTGACGCGGTCACTTTCGAACGGTCGTGTTTACATTTTGGGACCCAATTGGGAACCCACTTGCAGTTGGTTTTTCAATCTCGTTACGTTGTTATTGATTTAATTAGCGGCTCATTTTGTATATGTAGGAGTCGTAAATTATTCCAATAACAATTATACAAAGTAAAGCTATGTTTCTCAGTTTCTGTTGGTTATTGCGAAATACCTTGAGATATTCCGTTTTTGCAAACGGTCTTAATTAAATAAAGTGATACTAAACATATTTTGTTCCTTAAATCGTGAATTATAGCTCCCTATTAAAGTACCAACTTTTTATGAAAAATATTCGTTTTTAAAGTAGCGAACTGCAATTAATTTTGTTTAATATTATATATCATCAATTATTCTAATCAGACAAATCTATAATTTCTACATAAACAAATGAGATCCACGATTATATATTTTTATACTCGTGGAAAGGGTAAGTGAAATTTAGTGTCTATATAGTTCTTCTAAAGTGCATGTTACCAAATTAGAGTATGTGTATACAATTTGTTTTCAAAAAATATATTATTTCATCAATTTTGTAATACCTGAAATTATTACGTATTGCATTTTTTTATATCAAAGGTGGGGGAGAATTATTTATAGAAAACAAACGGACTATATATTTTTTTACTAGTGGAACGGGCAAGTGAAATATAGTGCTTAGTTCTTTTAGTGGGTGTTTCCAAATTAGGGTATGTGTTAACTTACAATTTGCTTTCAAAAGATATCTAATTTCACAAATATTATAATGCATGAAATTATTAGGTATTAATAGATATTTATGTATTAAGGAAATAAACGACAGTTTTAATCCCGAGACAGTAAGTAATGCCTGAGCGACCGAAGGGAGCGAGGGCATCTGCTGTTGAGGGATTATAGACGTTTATTCCCGAATTACATACAAAACTTTTCTCCCGACCTTAAATGTGATAATTTATTTCATTATTAGTTTAACAGTTGATTGATAGATTGATCTGATGTCATTCAATTAAGTTGGTTTGTCATGAAAATGTGCATAGTTTCTGGTTACTAAGGTAAAACGAGTTTGTTGTGTCTTTTCTTTTCAAAAGAACGCAGTCCGTTTAAGTTATTGTGCAAAAATGAATATTAATGGTAGTGAAGGAGATAATTTTCAAGTGCCTGCAAATATTTCCATAGCTGCATAGCTGCATAAATGCTTCGTCAATCTGACAGTTAAATTAATTTTGACTTAAATAAATGAACCAAAAGTTATTCACTACAGTATTCACTTTATTCCCTAGGGAAAATCGAATATTTGATTCCCTAGAGAATAAAGTAGTCTAATATATGTTAATTGTCAGATGTATAAGATGACACTTTATTCTCGGTCGAGAGAAAAATTGTTTAAATGCTAAAGGCTTATTTGCATTAGCAGAGGTGTGTCCAGAGATAATCGTTTATCGAAATAATTTTTTAGTTATATATTAGTTATAGTCGACACTACAATCGACTACATAAACACATATAAATTAGGAATTATTTGCTTAAAATTTATGAATTACATCTCTTTAAATTCATTTTTTTTTGTTTAATCTCTTTATCCAAAATTATTTTAAAACATTTTTAATAATATATAAATATTATTTTAAATCGGGTCTGGAGAATACAATACAAGTTTCATGATGATTCTGTAGCAAGATGAAACACGTGTGAGCATGTCTGGAACGATGTTTTCACACAAATATGAGCTTGTGTTGTCCACACCCGATCTTAAAAAAAAATTTTTGTTATACAAGATATGGTGAGGTTTTACCCATTGAGTTAATTTTATAATATTTATGAAAGATTTTTTAATAAAAGAAATAATATTTTAGTAAACAAAGCTGGTAATATTTAACTTTACATATTTTATTATTTCGCATATTCTAATTTATTGAAAGGTGGAAGATATATTTGCAGCAGGAAGAGAATTCAGAGACATGCACTTATTCCTGGAGTTAAAGCTGTTTTATTGTTCTTCTTGTCCCGTCTTCTTATTAATTTTTCGACAACTTTAAATAAATGTGTCTATTCCACATTATTGTTATTATTCACATTATTCCTATAATCTTTGCTGTAAATTTTGATTACCATTAAACTTCCACATATGAAGTCTCGTATTTAGTCATATTGAATTATTGTTTTTACCTCTTTTGTATACTTGGTTTAAGATAGTATTTTCAGGGGGTGATCTCTAGTAGGAAAATTATTAATTTACTAAAAATGTTAAAGATACTCATTTAAAGATAACAAACTCATGAAATTAGGCTTGTTAAGATATAAGAAATCTAATTAATTTGTCGTATATGCTTGTTTATAAAGAGTCTAATTTGGCGGAGAAGGAAAACTTTCAAATAAATTTGCGATTTGTGTAGCGATACGACGTTTTACAAGTCTTCATCAACATTTCGTTTTTTGTTTTTCACTTGTTCTTGGGTAGAGCTATCCATATTCCAAGATATTAGTTCGATTATTCTGTGATAATTCCAGAAGACTCAAGCCAAAACTACGAGTACACGTTTAATTTTAGATATTTTTATAATTTTACGTACCCCAAATATTGAAAAATGAAACATTTATTTACAGACAAGGGAATTCAGAGAAACTTTTTTCCTTTTATTTTAATTTTAAGAGGTATAATATTGGAATCTTCTTTTATTATTTCGATGTTTAACTAAATCAAAATGATAAGTGAAAGAAGAATGAAAGTAGGGGATGAATGTTCAATTACCAAATCATTTATTTCTTTCGGTCCTAATTACAATATTATCTTTTTTTTTCTTAATTTCTTTACAATTTCTTGTTTTCATTTTAATGTCTTACCAATAATTGCATTTCTAATGTAAATTTTAATTATTACTAAAACTACAATTTCTTAATATTCAGTGGAGCGTATTTCGTCCTCGTTTTCATTTTCGTTGTATTTTTGTTGAAATAGACTATTTTAACTTAGTGATCTTCTCCAGGAAAATGATCAGTATTTATAGAACAGAAGATTACTCCAATTTTTTATAACTAGACTCTGTAGATGAATTGAATTTCATGTAACGATTAAGGTTCTCATCAATAAAAAGTATGTCTTGTCATATGAGCGTCATATTAATATAATATGCATATAAAACATCTGCGACTTCTTTAGCAAAAACATTGGGTAATAGTACTTTTGAGAGATCACATCACGTGTAATAATCTCACTTGATTAAAAATAATATTTTGTGCTTCTCAGTGTTTGAAATCTTTGCTTACTTACAATGCCCTAATACTCCTTTAAATTTGTAATATTCTTCAAAAATGTTTGAAAAGTTCTATAAAATCAGTAAATCTAAACTAGGCAGAATGTTTTCATATATATATATATATATATATATATATATACAAAATAAAACAATTTCGGAAATTTTAGTAGATTGACAACAGAAGTAGAATCCAGAGGCGCTCTTTTGTTTTTGTGTTTGCAAAATAATTACTCTGTAAGTTTGCTATAAAAATCTTTTGGTTACATTTGCTTGTTTACTTCACAAATTAAATCTAGCCCATTTATTCTGTGCTGCAGCGAGACGTCTAATATCCGGCGGGTCAATGTTAGGAAGAATCGGTAACCAGAGACTAGGAGTGGATCTAGCAGTACTGGTGACAATCTTCATTGTATCATTAAGTTGAATATGTATCTACAGGCTGGCGCAAAACTACCGTTATGGTTTGAATGTTTAATAACTTTTTTATTTAATGGTTAATTATTATTATTTTTTTGTTATAAAGTATATTAATGGGGAATATTTTTGGCTTAGGTATGAAAAATTATATCCCGCAAGTGGTGGCCATTTTCGGCTTCGCACATTCGTGCTCTTTCCAGTACATTTTGCATAATTTTTCGTAAAATCTCCGGTGTTATGGCTTGAATTTCATTGCGAATGTTTTGTTTTAGCTGTGGTATGGTCGCTGGCTTATTTACGTATACCCTTTCTTTCAAATAACCCCAAAGAAAACAGTCTGGCGCTGTTAAATCCGGTGAACGTGGGGGCCAATTGAAATCGCTTCTGCGCGAAATAATGCGTTCGCCAAAGAGGTCCCGTAACAGAGCCATTGTAGCCCTTGCAGTGTGGGCTGTGGCTCCATCATGTTGGAACCACAACTTGGATGGTTTTCTACAGCTGGCCTCAAAAAATTAGCCAGCATCGTTCGATATTCAGCACCATTAACCGTTACTGAGGCGCCATGTGCATTTTCAAAGAAATATGGACCAATGATCCTTTCGGACGATACACCACACCAAACAGTACACTTAACTGGGTGTAACTGTTGCTGATGAACTGTTCTCGGATTTTCCGTAGCCCATATCCTAGAATTTTGCTTGTTTACGAAACCATTCAAATGGAAATGGGCTTCATCGCTCATTATCAAATTGTTAATGAAATCGCGATTTTCTTCTGCTTTTTGTCGGAATGAAATGGCATAATCTAGCCGTTGTTGGTAGTCTAACGGCTTCAATTCTTGCACAAGCTGAACCTTATACGGGAACATGTGCAATGCGGCCATAATCCTCTGAACGGACCTCCGCGATAGCCCCAGTTGTGCCGAACGTCTTCTTGTTGATGTTTCTGGACTGTCCTGTACACTATCCACAACACGTTGGATATTTTCTTCCGTGTGGACCGGACCGTACATGGTCTTCCGGTACATGGAAGGTGTCTTACTGTACCATGTTGTCGAAAATTTTCAACCAGGCGGTTTATTGTTGGTGCTGAAGGTCCAGAACGCACATTAAGAAAACCACGATAAGCACGCTGCGTCAATACAATTAACCGATGATTTTCAAAATAAAATTCAACAAGTTTTGATCGCTGTTCTGTGGTGTATCGTTCCATTTCTAATTCCCCAACTTTTCTTCACAAAATTCTGAAATAAAAATAAAAAATATAAATTTATTAAAAAAGTTATTAAACATTCAAACCATAACGGTAGTTTTGCGCCACCCGGTATTAGCTTGGTGCGAGATCTTCGATACCAGACAGCAGCACAGTATTAAGCAGGAGAGTAAGCCAGTGCAATGGCTGTCGTTCCCAAAGTCTCCGCATTTGCTCATTATTAATTGTTGGTAAGTTTGTATAATATGTTATTACGGGTGCTGCTTGAATGTCAGAGATCGGGCTAACGTTATGCCCAGGGCGGGGGGTGTGGTTGATCCAACTACCACCAAATTCAACATACAGTTCTCTGTTGGCTTCCTTGTTACACAAATGAAAGGGCCCATGATTCAGATTTCGAAGGGTTTGGTCGTAAGCGCCATTTCTTATAATATTCGTTTAAAGTTTGCAGATCTTCAGCTAGTTGTCTTTCATCTATATATATATCAACACAGGAAGCCAACTACCATCCCTCTTCAAAACTTGCGCTCTTAAACACATTATTTCAGATGTTTACTTCAGTCCAATTCGTTCATCTAATTATAAAATAATGTTATGGAGGTCGTAAAATTCATTTATATTCAAATAAGCAATCTAATTTTCACAGCCTTGTATGGAACTCCTAAACGCATTTTCCAAATAATTATTGTTGTATTGATTTTCATAAATATTAAAAAAAAATGATTTTGTTAGGTCGCCAAGATCCTAATTTACCCGTGCAGTTGGTGGTTACCCGCGTCGTGGTTCATCTTCAACTGATTCTTTGAATTTCTTATGCCATTCAAACACTTATCCTGGGTATGCAGTTAATCATTCCAAAAGTTTCAGTTGGAATTTTACCCAACCGAACACAAAATTTTATCTATCTTTGCTTTACTCTCATTTCTTCGATGGGTACGTCAAACAGTGACAATTCATAATTAATTTGTAATAAACGTCGAAAGTTAAATCAAAGCCTACTTGAAGATATGTACGAGATGGGGGTTTCATGTTCTATTCTTTGTGTTATAAAATTCTAGTTGTGAAAGAAGTTGTAGCACCAATCTCATTATATTTGGATATAAATGGATTGGTGATTGTTGGAAATGCTATAATTCGATAACCGCTCGCCAAATTTGCGTGATTCTTTGATCATTGTGTTCGAAATAGTCGGCGACGGGTTTTTACGACAAGATATTTTGGAAAAACTCTTTAGAAACATCGTGAAAAATCAAAATTACTTTTTTAATGGGAATTTTGGATGGCAATTTCACGTAGCGCACATTTTCTACAACAACTTACATTTGGATTGTTGGATTTGCTTATTTCTTTTAATGATTTGTTAGTTATATAGTTTCCGAAATGTTTTCAAAAGAAAAGAAAAATTGGAAAAAATCACAATGAAAATCAAACGAGCATAACGATGATTTGCACGATTAACGAGAACGTGGATTGGTTTAACCAAAAAACTATTGGGAGCTGGAAAACGAAACCAAAATTTAGAACCAATACTCGAAAAATTTATATTTATCTCCAATTTTCATGATTGCAAACAATTATTTAAAACAATCAAGCGACACTTTCGCCGGCTGTCTCAATCAGATTAGTCAAAACAATGATTCAACGCGTTTTTAAATGGACAAACACAACGTTCAATTTCAAAATATTAAAACAAGGACAATCGATTTAAGGCAGAACAACATCTCCCGCTGGGTCAGCAAGTATTCTATAAATATGGCTGTTGGATTGCAAATTATGAAGATAAACTTATGTTAAATAAATGAGTAGAATTTGTCAAATCTGGTCATTTTTACATAGACGTCTGAAGGTAAAATCGTTATTATTTGTGACGGTAAAAATTTGTGCATGTTTCACAATTTTATTTATACATTTTTTTCAGCGATAAAATACAAACGACAATTATTATGAATCTTTTACTTTTGTTTTTTAAAATTTGCTTGTTAACTTTTTAGCATTTTCAGGTTATGTAACATTAAGGTGATTATATTGTTTTCATTCATTTTGCAAGAGCAGGAAATTTTAATAATGTTAACTTTTGGACTGAAAATATGTACAGGTAACATTATTCAAATCTTATTTATAGAAGCTTCTATTCGTTTAAGTATTTCGCTTGTCTTTCTATTAATTTCAGTGATTAATGGTTAAAAAAAATATTTCAGCATCTTTTCAGATTATAAAATATGAATATTTTTCTTGGATACTTTCCAAATTGAATACACAAATTTTAAAATATTGTCTTCTGAACTGAGAAAATTTACAGGTAAATTTTTTATTTCTTTCAATACTTGTTTGTGTATTTTTTAGATGTTCAAGATAGTTCTATATTATCGTCTATTAAAACTCGTGCAAATAATTTAAAATATTTTTATTTCAGGTAGATGTTTATATTTTTTTGTTCATGTTTTACAATTTTGTATACGCATTTTTGTGTATGAACAAAATACAAAATTGACAGTGTTATTTTTGATTTTTATATTATTGTATTTGTTAATTTTTTTTTCGAGCGTTTTTAGGTTACGGACGTTATTTTAAACATGGCACACCGAAAGCTGTTTATTATAGTTGGGAATTTTAATCATTTATATTTTTGGAGTGAAAATATTTGCAGGTAACCTTATTCAAATTTTAGTTGTGGAAACTTGGATTGTTTAAGTATTTTCTTTGTGTATCTATTTATTTTAGGTGATAAATTTTAGTAAAAAAAATTCTCTTCTAATATTACTAGATTATAAATTGTAAAGGTAATGTTCTAATTCATCATCTTGGGTAATTTCCAATTCGAATATGGAAGTAATAACTGAATATGTATATATATATTTTGGATTGATCGAGTCTACAGGTAAAATTTTTATTCGTTTAATATTTTTATGAATTTTTTCAGGTGGTAAAACCAAGATGCATTTGGATGTTTTAAAATTTTTATTATTAAATTAATTATATTATTTTTTAATATTATCAATCATCAATTTTGGGGCGCCCAAGTTATTTTAAAAATTAAAAATTCTCTAAGTAATATTACTTTCTTCAAATATTCTAGAATTAGATACTATACTGTATATAGTGAAAGAACTTTTTATTAAATATATATAATGCCATGTTTTATATAATTTGTTTCAGTCTACAAAAGCACATGGAGTCGGATAGTATTGTTATTAGTTCTATTTATTGTCTGTTGCAGGATCTACAACTGCTTCAAAGGAAGATAGTAGATTTTAGTATTAAGTATTGCTTTACGTATTTTTATATTGTATATTTTATACTGTTGGTGGTATAGTAGTACAGAAAGATTCATTTCAAGTGAAGTGTGGTGGTATTATAAAATATCACATACCGATCATGACTATACCGATAGGTCCAACTCGCAACGGGCCATAGGCAACAATATACGTATGGAACGTAATGGGATGTGGCAACGTCTGTACGATGCCTATATTGGAGTGACTTTCTTAAAATTTAAATTTATTTTGCAGAATTATTGATCTTTTTACTTTTATCTTTTAGAAAACGTTATTGTTTTTTTATTACTTAAAATTACTTTATATGAAAAATAGTATACCATAAAAGTGTAAACAAAGACAGTATACATTGAAACGAATATTCTTTCAATTGTATTGTCATGAAATTGAATTTGTCAATCGTTGTTAAATTTGTTAGAATGAATAGATATTTATATTTATCGGAAAATAATAATACTTAAAGCAAACAAATTCCATTTCTTCCTGCATATTGATTATGCAGCTGATGCTTTCGTAATATGCTCATATTTGTATTTCTACTATTATCGTGATGTTATTATAATACAGATACCAAAATCTCACGTAATATTTCCATCAGCCTTTTATTAACAATAAACAAGTAAAGTACAACTTCGTAGGTCGACAAACGCTCCAGTCTTCATTATCACTGTATTATACATGAACTGTAGGCTTAGTTTTTCGTAGAAATTGAAGTACGTGTCTGTTCCTTTGTAAAATTATAATAAGGGCAGGGGTTAATTTTATTCTGGCATTTTTAAAAATGCAGAGATCAGTTTTGCGACAGCATTTAGCTAATTACAATCTAAAATAAGCAACATTGTAACGTATTTTGGAATTGTGAATATCCGTTGGTAATAAAAAAAAAGGAAATATAGTTTAATTACAACTGTAGCTTCCTCCTGGTTTGAAGGAAGTCGATATGTATCGACCGAAGTATAAGTTGAAATAATACAAATATGAGCATATTACGAAAGCATCAGCTGCATAATCAATATGCAGGAAGAAATGGAATTTGTTTGCTTTAAGTATTAGTATTTTCGGATAAATATAAATATCTATTCATTCTAACTAATTTAACAACGATTGACAAATTCAATTTCATGACATTACAATTGAATGAATATTCGTTTCAATGTATACTGTCTTTGTTTACACTTTTATGGTATACTATTTTTCATATAAAGTAATTTTAAGTAATGAAAAACAATAACGTTTTCTAAAAGATAAAAGTAAAAAAATCAATAATTCTGCAAAATAAATTTTAATTTTAAGAAAGTCACTCAATATAGGCATCGTACACACGTTGCCAAATCGCATTACGTTCCATACGTATATTGTTCCCTATGGCCCGTTGCGAGTTAGACCTATCGGTATACAGTTTATTTGACAGTGCTATCATTTGTATGTATGTTGTTGTCGACGTAATTTTTAAACATCCATTCATGTCTGCAAATTATTGAAACATGCCACTGCCAATGATGCCAACTAATTTTTCTCATACTAGCCTCCTTCACTTGACATGGATGGCTTGGTATATTGTGTATATATATGGTAGTATAGCAGTATTGTTGGTAGTATAGTAGTATAATGCTGTTGTTGCGAATGGGTTTTGGTTATGTATGATTGTTGGCTTTGCATGCCCCACTCATGAATTAGTGCCTTGACGTATAATCGACATCAAAAAGGAAAATAATTAAGAGTATGAACTGAAATTGTAAACTCTGTAAATATTTACTAATTCGTTAGAATTTTGTGTCAATAAGTTTTGTTCAGTTAATTCTTTATTGAATTAAAATGTATCGTTATTCTTTGGAAAATGAATTTTTTTTAGTCGATTAATTTGGCGAGTGGGCTTACTTGAATGCATCTGTATATTTATATTGATTTTGTATTAATTTTGATAAATTACTGATTACACTTGCATTCAAAACCAAACTAATTCACGTAGAATTGTGTAGGCGTATTTTTTTGCCAGAAGAGTTTTTTAGGTGTAATTATGATGCATATGATGATGTCCTAATTCAAAATATGTACATAAAAAATGCGTATCATAAATTATTATTTCCTTCAAGCGTATAATAATTTCGATAATATGCTATCCACAACCTTATATTGAAAGAGATTATTTTTATCCGGCGACAGTTTTGTCAATACATTTAAATACCATGGGAAGAGTATCTCCCTTATGTATTCTCTATTATTTTATCATATTGTACGGCGGAGTTAAAAAAAAGTATATTAAAACACAAGTTTCGTGAGGCACCATTTAGCGGCACGAGTTCAGTTTAGAAAACGAGCCGCGAGTTTTCTAAAGAACGAGTGCGACAAAAGGCCTTATGAAACGAGTTTTTATACTATTTCTTCTATTTTGCATTTTTTTACATTTAGAAATTGAAATTATTTAATTCAGGGATTCAAAAAGTTCAGAGTTTTATTTTTATGTAAAGTATGCAGTTGATCACATTCATACTTGACATTTTCAAATTAAAATTTTGCTATGCGTGAAATATTATTTATTAATTTTCGTTAACATTTACTTGATATTTTATTTACAAATATAAACATGAGTGACATAGAAACTAATATATCGTGTTGTCAATTGTATTCAATATATGTTGTTTGTGTAGTATTTTTCTTTTCCACGTACTTTTCTGTCGAATGTAAGTACTTAAATTCTTAAAATCAAATAACAGCAATAAGATATTTACATCTGTGTTCGAACAACGCCAACATTGAAAAATGAAAAAGAGCGTATCGATACTGTTTTGGGTGTCATAATGAATTCATTACGAACGCAAAATAGAGAAATATATTTTTCTACTCCTTCAATGGAAAGTAGGCTTTTGCTCCCTCAAATTAGGATCCAAAGTAGGCATTCTCATCCCTAGGGAGCAAAATGAAAGTTTTCAAAAGCAATGAGCTTCATTACAAAATCTAAATTTATTTATTGATATTAATTGTACAATTATTAAGGTTACTGATAATTATCTTGGATGAAACAGACAGAATACTATTTTCACTGTCTTCAGAATATATTTTGGAAGTTTGCATACAATTATTTGCTTATGTTTAAATCACCCTCAGCCGGTGTAATAGTTACACTTCGCGTATCTTGACTCTTCACGTACAATCTTATAGAACGTTTTCTTCAGAATCACTATCAGAATCTATTGATGTAAACACCACTTGCTAAAATAACTGAATAAATAACTCAAACACAAATGGATATTGCATAGCTTACCGTATTTTGATAAACGACGTTTAGAACGACTTCTAAAATAATAATAAATCTTAGAAATGATTTCGCAGGTGAAGTCTTAGAAAAAAATTATATGTAAAACGCGAGAGGAAAATCTTTCTTGTTTCCTTTGGATGATTACTGGCCTTCGCCTTGCGTCGGGCATTAAACACACACGGGGCACAATAGTTAGCTTTTCTCCCTAGTTATACAAATAACTATTAAATAACATGGGAAGAGTGTCTCCCTCTATGTATCCTCCCTGGTATGTACTGTAAATTCATTTTGACAGATATCTGCGCAACTAACCTAAAACGTCAAACGCCAACATTATCCTCAACAAAGAGAATTATTATAATAATTAAATGTGTAATCTGTCATTTGAGTGTAACCTAAAAATCATTTAAAAAATCTCAAAGAAATATTCTAATTAAACGCTTGAAAAAAATAGTATGTAATACACGGCAGCGAAAGCATACCCTTGTTGTCAGGTGCGTCATCAATATAATATTGTATGATTCAAATCAGTACTTCGACGACATATTAACTCTTAAGTACTAACACTCCGTCTCACAGACGCCACGTT
This sequence comes from Melolontha melolontha, assembly GCA_935421215.2. Classification (NCBI taxonomy): domain Eukaryota; kingdom Metazoa; phylum Arthropoda; class Insecta; order Coleoptera; family Scarabaeidae; genus Melolontha; species Melolontha melolontha. The sequence continues at coordinate 40,264,808 of OW285238.1, forward strand.
ATGGTTGGACACACGACATCTCCCCACCTATGTGCTTGTAAAAGTTGACCAATAATGTAATTTTACTACCCGATGATATAAGTTAGCAGTCACGAGAGTAACGCATTCATTCTCACTGCGATCTCTGTTATAGCAGCATCGTAGTTGAGAGCACCGACGACGATACATCGTCAAGCGAACCCGGAAGCAATGATTTTAAAGACAGACCTCGTATTCGTTGTGAACAATATCATTTACAAACCGCAGATGTGTTCTTCTAGGGCAATCTAGGGTATTTATTTTGATTGACTCTTACAATTGTTACATTACATTTCCGATGTTTGTGTATATAAAACATCTTGTATGCTAGAAAAATTTGGTTTATTATGCTTTAATCTCTTAGCAGTTTCTGAAAAGATAATTTGCTTATCTTTTTTAGGTGTATCTTTAGTAAATATTTAGTTTTAAGTAATATTCTTGATATTTAATGTAATTTTTAAGGTAGTGGTTTCTGAAAACTTAAAATACCTATAGAATATATACAATTTTTGCTAATATAGCATATTTCAAAAGTTCTGTATTATTTAATCAGTAACAATAAGCTTTGAACAAACAATTTTAAATTGTCTTTATACAAGAGTGGTGAAAGCTTGAGTAGTTAGTTGTTTGGGCTATTTCCATCGTTTGTAGGATTTGAATAATCCGATTTTTCGGCAGTCAATTTACTTCCGTCTTCAGAGTAGCCCTGAGAAAGTCTAGTTCTTACCAAACTTATGTCAGACATGTATGTCTTCCCAAATTTTTTTATTGCGAAAGTACTCGTGTGAGATTTGAACCATGTCTGAAATTCGAAACTTTGAACTAAATCAAGCACACTAACCACTACGCTATTTGGCGTAGTGTAGTAGTGTAGTTAGTGTAGAAAATTGGGAAGACATATATGTCAGATATGAGTTTGGCAAGAACTAGTCCTTCTCAGAGCTACCCTGAAGACGCCAGTAGATTGACTGCCGAAACGTCGGGTTATTCAAATCCTATAAGCGATGGAAGTAGCCCAAACAACTACTCAATTAATCATCCATCGTCAACAACTTCTCGGCACGAGTCGTGAAAGCATTTCTTGTATGATCGATTGAACAACTTTTTCTGCAAATTTGGACAATATTAGTGTTCATCAATTAATATTAAGATGAGCGAATTTTCGCTTGATAATTATTGTTGGATATCATTTTCAAAAAATTCAGAAGTCCAGAACAAGTAGATATGATAGATATCATGACATGTTAGACATAATTTATCTTTCCAGGTATTTTAGAATTTAATAACACAAAATATTGTACTAAAATAAATTTAAAAAAAAATGGAATATAAATAGTTTAAGGAGGGGAAAATGTGTGAATGTGTAAGGTAAAAGTAAAACAACATCATATAAATTTTCAGAATGTTTATTCAATATCAAAAGCTACACAACTTTCATATACCTATATATAAATATAATAAACTTACGAATCTTATAATTATTAACTTTGGCAATTGAAGTCGAGGAATGCAGTTATTCATAAATATATTTTTAATATAATTAATAATTATACAAAAACGAAAATTTAACTTGTATTTGGTAAAAGAATTTTCGTAAACTGTTAATACTGACATTTGCGCAATATGTTACATAGCTGCACGCGTACGAATTTTGGGCCTCCCTGACTCTAGAATAAGACACATACATTCTCCTTCTGTGTATTTGTCATGTATTGACTTCAGTCTTGCAACATGCTGTTAAGTACTGAAATTTTATTTATATCTAAAATATATGTTTCCAATTAGGAAAGGTTTAGCATTCACATATTTTAAAAGGAGTATTTATTTAAGTGACCTTAATGAAAAAAGCTTGATAAATATCCACTTAAAAGCTACCAATAAACACTTTCTTTACAATATTTTTATTCAATAGAATAATAGAACATAGCCTAGCGTAATTAATTTACAAACAAATGACAATTAACATTGTATATTCTTAGACATTTGCAAAGTCGTGTGTAAAATATTAGCAGTATAAATAATAATGAATAATGTAGTATCATAATCAATTAAAAAAAATTCTAAAATACCACTTTATTGTGTTCCGAGATGTGTTCACAAAGCCTGGGGATGACTTTCATTGTGTATTCATTTTAAATTCGGGTAATTTTTAGTGAAAAATGCCATGGATATTAAATTTGAGGTACGTAAAACCTTAGCATAGTGCAAAAATATGTAATTCAAGAACCAGAACGGTATTGTAAAATATGTGTCGGATACATTCAGGGAAGAAGGATAAATAATTTAATTAATAATAATAGAGGTATAAAGTTTATATAATTTTTTTGTGAAGTATTACAGCGAAAATATCGCTGTTTAGCAATTTAGGAAAAATTTCAAAACAAAATTTACGTTTAGATCTTTAATTGGTAAACAACTAAAGAAACTAAAAAAACATTAATCACTCTAAATTTTGAATCAACAGCCTCTTGGAAAAGACTGCACTTTCAATGTACGATTTTATCCACAGTTCATAGAAGGGGAATGATTTCAATACCTAATTGACGAACTTTGATTACATAAGTATATAGATACTTAAAAACGTATAAAATTCTTACCACAATTCTACCTTTTCTTTAAGTTTTTACTTAACCATATTTTCCAAAGAAAGCTTTTTTTAAATAGTGTCCATTTTCTACATCACTTTGACGAACGAATATTTCATTTCAGACACTTTTAAAATAAGTAATTTAGAGTAATTCTGCCAATTATATCTTAACTGGTAATATACATTAATCTTGGAGATTTCCGTCTTAATATGAACGGTTTATTAAAAATTAATATTTTTGAAGATCTTTTGGAATAGGATTAAAATAATATTGAAAGGTAAAAAATAATTTTTATGAAGATTATATACGGTGCGGCAGAATAACCTCGATTCAGGCAAGGTATAGGTAGTTACGGTGAAGGGGCACAGTGAGTGCGTTGAAAAACGGCTGAACTCATGTCACTTCGAGTTGCCATCATGGCTTGGTCTGATATGTACCGTGCTTATGTTGTCGAAGAGTTTATTCAGTCGGTTCGCCGATATCGACGCAGCGAGCCTTTCGTATCAGCTTCGCGCTCGCTCGACATGAACCCATTCCCGATAAAAAAACATTCGCATTTGCTTCAAAATTCGCTTCAAAGAAACAGGTGCGGCGTTAAAAAAAGATCTATTGGCCGACCTCAGAGCGTAACAGGACTGGAAAATGTGGCCGCTATGAGAGATTTGATCGAGCAGTCACCACAGCGTTCTGGAAACAAGCGGGCGTTTTTTTATGAACATGGACAAGAAAATGTGTGGTTTCAACAAGATGGTACAACAGCTCCATACATCTCGGAATTTTGAGAAAAATGTTTCTTGAACGTGTTGTTATCTCCTTGCCCGGTGACATCGGATGGCCCCCTCATTTTCCTGATTTGCTTTCACGCGATATTTTCTTTGGGACTACTTTCAATCGAATGTATACCTACGTCGTTCACAAACTTTGGATGCTCTTAAAGAGGCGATAACCCAAAAAGTTGCTGTTATTTCGCCCGAAATAACACGCAGGATATTGGAAAATTACAGGAACAGGCTCAACCGATAATGGAGGTCGACACTTGAGTGATGTCAGTTTTAAAAAACGTTGATCCGAAAACCGCTCTAGTTTTCATTAGCTTTCCAAATCGGGGAGGTCATTCTGCCGCACCCTGTATTAATCAGTAAAAAATGCGAAGTACCTAGCATCTCATTTGTTTATTTCACGAACAAATGATTAGACGTTCTATTCCTAGTCAAAATATAATGTTTGCTTAAATAGCTAAATAATTTAAAAATTTTCTAGCATATTTTTAATTTAAGTTTTTTTTTTTTGTATATTAGTGACTGACTTTCATTAAACTACTTAATTACTGTTTTCTAAATAATTTTAGATCACTGCTATTCCAGTTAGCTCAAAATAATTAAATAATCGCCAGTATTTTTCTATTGGAAAATCTACCAAAAGGAGACGATTTTAAATGCCCCCAAAAAGGAGGTACAAAAGAAGAATAGGAAATGGTCTTATGAAAATCAAAACGAAATAATGAAATTAATCGCTCTAAAATTTAAATTAACAGCCTCTAAAAGGAATAGACTTTCAATGTACAATTTTATCCAAAGTTCATAGAAGATAAATGATTTCAATAACCAATTGACGAACTAATATATAAATACATAAATGTCGATTCTTTCCATTACTTTAATTACTTTACGATTTCATTTCAGAAACTTTTAAAAGAAGTAATTTAGAGTAAATTCTGCCAATAACATCTTAACTAGTAATATACATTAATCTTAGTTAGTTGGAAGTTTGTCTTCATATGAGCAGTTTATTTTGTCTTTAATATCTTCTGGAATAGGAGTCAAATAATATTGAAAAGTAATAAATAATTTTTATAAAAATTATGTTAATTGGTAACAAATGCGAAACATCTAGCATCCGCACTCGTTTACTTCACGATAAAATGACGTTACTAGATATCCAATTCCGAGTCGAAATTCTTACAATTGTGCTTAAATAAACAAAATTAAAAATTTTCTTGCATATTCTTAATTTAAGTTTTTTTTTTTTTGCAAATTAGTGGCCAAATTTTTATTAAACTACTTAACTATTATTTTTTAAATAATTTTAGATTGCAGCTATTCCAGTTGGGTGAAGATTAGTAAATAAATCGTCAGTAATTCTTCATTGGAAAATCAATGGGGAACGTTTTTCTAAAATTATTTATTCTCGTTTCAAAGTAAATGAAAAAAAGAGCTAGAAACCACATCAGGAAATGGTCTTATAAAAAGAAAAACGAAATAAAGAAGTATTTAAAAGTGTCTTAAAAGTTTTATATTTTCATGTTCGTTTAATTAATTGTCAGAGAATAAAGTTTGGAACTATGGAATTGAACAAGAAAAATATATTAAATAAAACCTAAAACTGTACATCATATTTATAACTATATTTTTCCATTTCATGATAAATATTTTAGCATTACGTTTATAGAAGGATCATTTGTCATTCATTTAATACATCCAAGATAAATGTAAATGAATATTGTTGATATCGTTAATATTTGTCATCGTTAGCTACGATAAAACTAGTTTTGAAGGCATATATTTAATCATTAATACTGGATATTATACGGTTCTTGTTTTATGTTCGACATGACTAGAGAGTAACGCGCAATGAATAGTAACAAGAAACACATGTCAAATTAACATTCTAAAAGAAATAAATGCAAAACAGAAGTGATTTCCATACTATTCATTAGAAGATCTATATTTTGTAACAAATAATTAATGTTTTGAAAGCTTTAATTTAATTTGGTTTGCCGCATTTTGACGTGGTCGTAAATAAAATCAAAATAATATGGAGAAATGGTATACGATGGCTAGTTTTTATTGACAAGTATTTACAAAATGGATGGAAATTTAGTTGCCAAATTTAACTAATTTAAAGACTTTATATCATATAGATTTTATTAGTATTACTTCATACTTAATTACTAATAAAAGTTTGTGTAAAATAAAGAAATACCTGAATGTAAACACAGAATCTTTTTACATAATTTCAACTCATTTTGGTAGATTTAGGAATACTATAATATTTACGAAAAATATTTTATAGCAATAAATATCAATACCTAAGAATAATAAATAACTAATTAAGTCAATTATTAGCAAACTTTTTCTATTACTTTGAGGAATTCCTAAATTAGCGTTCTATTTAATCGAATCGCGAAATGTGGTCATGTCATGGTGAAAGAAGAATTAAAAAATAACATTAAACTTGTTAAATTAATAGGGGAAGACATTCCTTCGGTAATTATCTCAGTTGGGCAACATACTGTTAAGTCTCGCAAAAATTTGAGCCTGTTTTTTAGAGTTTCTAACGTTTAATTTTCAGAACTCTATTTCTGTTTCTTAGGTTGTAAGTCAGAATTATTAATGTTTAGGATTCACGGAGAGAGAAGAAGCTAGACAATTATATTATGGCATTCATGGAATATAAATTGCTAACAACGTAGTTAGGGAAATATCTAATGAAATTAATATTGCCCAAAATTCAAAATACGTTAAGGTAACGGAAAATAATATCATTCTCCTAAAAAGTTTCTTACTTTTTAATTTTATATAGTACTTAACAAGATATTAAGATGAAACAACTAATTGACGAGGATATATCGAACAGGTGGCCTTGAAATTATCTTGGCAGTACAACTAGTGATAAGAGTAGTTTGGTTGAAGAATACAGGTTGAATTTGCTATACACTCTAGAGGAAGTTTCTGGAACATACAAAAAGAACCAAGGTATTTATCTTTAAGTCAATGATTTACTCGTGAACATACTACCGTATGTTGCAAAAAACTGAATTTTGCTCAAGAGGTAGGAAACAAAAATATGAAAGTAGGTGTTGTGTGGTAGAGAGACAAACTCTTAACACAAAGAAGTGAGGCTATTTACTAAGAATGGAACAGGAGCGACATATTGAAAGGGTATGGCAGATAAAACCATTTGGAAACAATAGGAAATGCAATCATGGAAGCTCACTAGAAGGTATTTTAAGAGGTGGGTGAAAATTAGAGCTCGGGAAGGGTAATTGATGGTCAATAGGAGGGGTAGCGATTTTGAGAAGAAACGAAGACAAAGACTAATTGACCAACCTAAGGTATAAGAGGACAGGACTATGTATGTATGTATGGATGCACTTGGGAAGTTCTATCCAAGACAAGAAAGTGATGGATTGAATTGAGAATACAGTATTTTTACAAATTTTAATTTTTCATGATATTTTGAAGACAGCCTTCACAAAAAGAAAAGAGTTCTAAATTAGATGAGGATTACAGTAAAATAATGGTTTATTTCATACAAAAAGTGGAAGTCACTTTGAAAGCAATCAATTCTTCTGTGAATTTGCACAATTTTGGTAATCTTATCTTAAAACAATAAAAGTTACTTCTTGGTTAGTTTGTGTATATATTGTTTGGATATTTACATTTAATTCATTACGAAATTAAAATCATGCTACTTTTAAGTTTATGTATTGGGCACTGCTATTAATTTACACACGATTGTAAGTACTTAAAAATCTCTTAATTTATTTTAAAACCCTTCGCGAGTTTCGAAGTAATTTGTTTTGGCACACATGTTTAGAAATATCATAATTCCCTAGCGCTTATGAATATAGGTACGTATTTGTTATTTCTAAGTCTATGTTTGCACCAGCGACATAAAACAAATCAATTACACGTAATCACTGTTTATCAAGCTTTAAAATTTGAAACTGTGCCTATAAGGACATCACATTTATAATGGACTTTGATTATTAAGTTTAATCGAGTTGAAATACAACGAAAACAATGTTTAATGCACAATATTTTGGTATTATGTTCAGATCAAAGCTTTATACTGCAGAATATCTACCTATCGGCATCGATTTCGTATGGACTTGTTTACCGTCGTATTCCACTGTCAGTGACTTTTTCTCGTCGACGATTTGCGGACTGCGATTTTCCGGACTCAAGGGTTCTCTTTCATCCCTAAACAATATACATACATTTAGAATGAAATACAATAACATATATAACATTTTATGCTACATTTAAATGAAGCGGTTGCAGTAAAGCCATTCTAGTAGATGAATGTTTTATGCAATAATTAAAACAGATAAATGCAAACTTGTATGGAAATGGGGGAATGTAATCAGGTAAAAGAGGATGTTGTTTTGAACATGCGTCACCGGTTCTACGCGAGTAGCTTTTTGTTGAAATAAATGTGTTACAGGCTATGTTTTAAATATCGCTTTAAAATAGTACTGGACAAGAATATTCAAAAACGAAATGTGATTTTTACAGGGTAAATTCTTATAGTTTTTCAAATGGACAGAATAATACTAAACTTGTTTTAGTATTTTGCGGTTTTATTTTAATTTTAAATAAGTATTATTTTATTTATTTGTTTATTTATTTATTAGGTTATTGCCTTTGCAACTTGATCATGAGTGATAATTAATGTTACTAGACGTAGGGATTTTTAGTTACATGTAGAGAATTTTTAGCAATGTAGGAACGCGGAGGAGGATTTTTGAAATCGTTATTTTGTATTGAAATTACGATTCAGCAACAAAACAATTACTTTTCAGTTTTTTTTTTTTGTACAGGGTGTCCGCCGAGGTAGTTCGAGGTTTTTGTATAGTGATTCCTTGGTCAAAAATAAGAAAAAAACTTCTTATAGACGTAGGTCGAATTTTTAACTGTCATAGAGATATGCGTGGTCAAAGTTGCGTTATATTAGAATCGAGTAGTTCCTTGTGACAAAACTCGGATTGTGATTAATTTTGTAGTTTGTGCCTGTCTTGACATTTATAAAAATGCCATTTCGAAAATATGCTGATATGGTCTTCTTGTATGGTTACTGCAACGGTAGCGCTGTTAGAGCTGCGAGATTGTACGCAAAGCGTTATCCGAATTGAAGATCTCCTTGTGACAAAACTATCCAGAACTGTTTCCAATCCCCTAAAGAAAGAAGATCATTCCCCAAACCAAACAGTGAATGTGAAATTCCTCGCAGGGATAATGCTGAAGCTGTCCTACGGGAAGCAGAAGAGGATCAACGAATAATCGCAACAATAAAAAGACAGTAAAAGTCATAAATACACACTATGCTACACGGAAATGGTTTGTACCCGTACCATCTTCAGTCAGTCCAGAACTTGAACCCCAATGATTATGCCCTTAGGCAAATCCGGAGACGAGTGTGCTTGCATTTTAGAAAATGAAGATTTGATTCCAATTAGACGTTTCTCTGACGAAGCGACTTTCACCAGAGAGGGAGTCACTAATTTCCACAACGAACGTATCTGGGAAAACGAACATGCAATTTTGGAGAACCATTTTTAGCACCGTTTTTCGGTGAATGTTTGGGGAGGACTGATTGGTAATGTTCTGCTTGGGCCGAATGTTTTCGAGGGAAACCTTAATAGCGCAATGTATAGAGATTTCCGTCGACAAATGTGGTTCCAACAGGACGGTCCCCTGTACATCATGGAGGAATTGTCACAGATTTATTAAATGTAACTTTTTCAAATCGATGGATAGGACGGAAAGGCTCCGTGCACTGGCCGGCTCGTTCACCTGATTTTAATCCTATGGATTTTTACTTATGGGGCCACGTTAAATCAATTTTGTACGGACAACGAAAGCTCGGTCCCAGAGAAGAACTACTGGTAAGAAAAGAATCGAGGAAGCCTTTGATAATGCAGGTGGAGTGATTGAAAATGTAGATTGGCAGGGGGAGTTAAGAAGAAGGGCGGAACTATGTTTAACTGTTCATAGTGCACATGTCGAGCAGTTATGAATCTTCTTTTTTGACAATGTTCGTATTGTAATATTTCTTTTGTTAATTACTGGTTTCAATTTTAAAGTAAAGGTTTTTGGAAACGCGTTTTAATTGTAAATTAGTTTAGAAACTAAGAATTTCGCAGATTTTCTCTAAGTAATCTGGAAAAATATCATACATATGATATGCGCTATGTACATAGCGCAACTTTGACCACATATATCTATATAACAGTTGAGAATAGACTCATGTTTATAAGCAGTTTTTTTCTAATTTTTGACCAAGGAATAACTATACAGGGTGTCCAGAAACTCTCCTGACAAACGAAGACCGGAGTTTCCTCAGATAATTTTAAGACAATTAAACCCAAATTCACCTAGTCCGAAAATGCTTCCTAACGGAGCTAGAGTTCTTTGAAGATGGCGCCTTGTATTTATTTTTTTTTAAATTCCTCCAGAACGCTTCTATTTAGAAAAACAAAAACAGGTATGCTTATTTATCCTCCAGAGATGAATCGATTCCATCAATTGCGAATTTCTAGTACCAGTCATAGGCATCCGTTTTGGGTAGGTCAACGGTTATTTTAAGGCATAACTTTTTTGTCTTTAACTTTTAAGCATTTATGACACTAGATTATTAAATTTTCAGGTATTCCAGTACTAAAATGCACTCTTACTTTAAGTCGGTAGGATACACCGTTTTCTAGAAAAATCGATTTGTAAATTTTTCGTTTTTTCTTCATTAAAGTTCAATTTTTTATTTTTTGCAATAGTTAGCTCTGAACTGCCAACAGAAGTAAAACCTACGTTTTTCATTGTCAAATTGTTGTCAATTCGCGAAGTTTATCTTTTCATTTTTTACTTTGTGTTATTCAAACACAACGATTTCAATTTTTAAAAAAATGGTTTTTACTAATGAGGAATACGCCGATATGCATTTAGTTTATGGCGAAATGAGGTGTAATGCTCGAGCGGCGCAACGTAGATACGCTGAAAAATTTCCCAGTCGTCAGCATCCCACTCACTCAACATTTACAGCTCTTCATCAACGATTAAGAGAAACAGGTTCAGTGGTCCCAAAAAATAATGAAACAGGGAGACATAATGATGTAACAGCAGAACATGAAGATGTTATTTTGATGGAAGTTGAGGAAAATCCAGAAATTAGCGTTCGAAGACTATCTGCCATGTACCCCACAATTTCAAAATCTTCCGTAGGAAATATCTTACACAAAGAAAATTTATATCCTTTTCATTTTACAAAGGTGCAAGCACTGCTAGAAGGAGATTTTCCTGCTCGCGTAGAATTCGCTAGATGGTTACAAAATCAGAAAAATCAAGATGAAGATTTCTTCAGGAACATTTTGTTTGGTGACGAAGCTACCTTCTCAAAAAATGGAATTTTTAATGTACATAATGCACATTATTATTCGTACGTTGGTGACAATCCCCACGTTGTTCAAGAATTTAAGCATCAGCATAGGTTTAGCATAAACGTCTGGATAGGAGTAGTTGACGATTATCTACTTGGACCTGTGGAATTACCTGCTCGTTTAAATGGGGCTGATTACTTACATTTCCTGCAAAATATTTTACCTGATTTGCTAGATGAGGTGCGTTTAAATATTCGGCAAAACTTATGGTTTCTACAGGACGGCTGTCCGGCCCACTTTAGCAGGAATGTACGAGACTTTCTAGATAATAACTACGGAGACCATTGGATTGGAAGAGGCGGTCCAGTTGCTTGGCCAGCAAGGTCGCCGGATTTGAATCCTTGCGATTATTGTGTTTGGGGATACATAAAAGCATTTGTTTATTCCGTTCCGATACAAAATCGCGCACAACTCTGGCTAAGGATACAAGATGCTTGCAACGAATTTAGAAATAACTTTGGAATTTTTGCAAGAATTCGGCGTTCTCTAAGCAAAAGGGTAAACTTATGCATAGAGACTAATGGTCATCACATCGAGCAACTTTTGTAACAATCTACCTTTGATACTTGTTCTTTTTTTGTTAGTTTCGTTCCATTGTAATAAATAATTTGTTTTTAATTTATTAAATTAATTTTCATCCATGCCTTGATAGTCCAAGCCAACTTCGTCGCTAAAAATAAGTAGGTACATAATAAATTGAACTTTAATGAAGAAAAAACGAAAAATTTACAAATCGATTTTTCTAGAAAACGGTGTATCCTACCGACTTAAAGTAAGAGTACCTTTTAGTACTGGAATACCTGAAAATTTAATAATCTAGTCTCACAAATGCTTAAAAGTTAAAGACAAAAAAGTTATGCCTTAAAATAACCGTTGACCTACCCAAAACGGACGCCTATGACCGGTACTAGAAATTCGCAATTGATGGAATCGATTCATCTCTGGAGGATAAATAAGCATACCAGTTTTTGTTTTTCTAAAGGAAGGAAGATTTATTTTTATTTTTTTATATTTCTGGAGGAATTTAAAAAAAAATAAATACAAGGCGCCATCTTCAAAGAACTCTAGCTCCCTTAGGAAACATTTTCGGACTAGGTGAATTTGGGTTTAATTGTCTTAAAATTATCAGAGGAATCTCCGGTCTTCGTTTGTCAGGAGAGTTTCTGGACACCCTGTATAAGAACCTCGAATTACCTCGCCTGTATAGTTGCGAGCCTATTTAATACTAATAATAATAGTATTTTTTTAAATAATGTATTAATATTTTTTTCAATATCACCAATCAAAGGCTCATCTGTTGAGTTATAAAATTAGTATTAGCACTTCTTAAAGTTCATATAATGTAATGATATGCATAAATACTTAAAATTCCGGTGTTTTGACATCGCTTATTTCTATATTTATTATTTAGTTTTGTCTTTATGTACATGGTTCTTTATTAAAAAAAATATTTTCAAGTGGGCGCATTGGTACTTTATATACGAGGGATATCTTTTTAGTGTTGCATATAGCCTCATAGAGAGCGCCAGTAATAAAACGTCAGGTGTCAAAATTAGTCTCAATCTTTCGTTAACCGAAATCTAAAGCTTCATCAAGATACGGCAAGCGATTTGTCATAGTGAAGTTTTAACGTTTATAAGTTGGTCGAAAAATGGAATGGAGTCGAGAAAATTTTCGCGCAATAATTTTTAACAACTTTCAGAGAGGATTAACTCAACAAAAATATCTTGGTGAGTTGGTTTCTGTTTTTAAAGATGAAGCGCACATCAATCGATAATTTTATGTTGGTACTGTGAATTCCAACGTGGATACACCAGTATCAGGGACGATCCTAGGACAGGTCCATCAAGAACAGCAGTCACCCAGCTAGATATGTGGCACATCGTGAAATTGAAACATCCATAGGCAATCAAACGATCCCACACTCAATTCAAACGATCCCACATAATGAACTAGGTGTGAGAAAATCACTTTCCTGTTGGATTACGCATCTTCTAACCGAAGAGCAAAGGTCGACTCGAGTTAATTGGCGCCAAAAAACTTTAAACCGGTTCGATAACGAAAACTCAAATAACGCCTATAACATCGTGAGTGGCGATGCATTATGGATTTATTCCTTTAAACGTCAGCCCGCTGTTTGGGTGTTTCAAGATGAAGAGAATCCGACTCGCGAAGTATGTCGAAAAAGATTACAACGTTTGTCTCAAAATCAGGTCATGTAGCTATAATTCCTTTACAAGAACGATTAATGTTGATTCGTACACAACCGTTTGTTTGCCAGAAATATCGTCGTGCTCCAAGAAACCAATCCACAACGGCGAATCATTCTGCATCGTGACAATGCGAGTTCGCACACAGCTCGAAAGGCAATTGAGTTTTTGGAGCAGCAAAATATTGACTTGTTAGATCATCCTCCGTACAGCCCCGACCTAAATCCCAGCGATTTTTTTACGTTCCCAAAGATCAAGAATGAAATGCGTGGTCGACGATTTCAGTCGTCGGAAGAAGCAGAAGATGCCTTCAAAACGTCAATTTAGACTGTCCCAGCTGAAGACTGAAATAGCTGCTTTAACAATTGCTTTGAACGAATGCAGATGTGTATCAACTTTTGTGAAAAATATTTTTGAAAGCAATAATGAAGCACTTTGAGCCGATCCACTGTTTGATTTTATAGCTATATGCAAAACTAAAAAGACTTGTATATATATAATATATAAAAATGATTTTTAGCTAACACATTACATTCATATGAACGGAATAAAGAAAAATTAATTGCTACCGAAATTAGTAATACAGATTTCCAAATTATAGAATTTTAACTTAATCACTTAGAAAATCAAAATTGATTAACTTATCCCGTACCTCCTATTTCATAGTTTCTTTTTCCGATAAAAAGCGATTTCAAAAATACAACTAAAAGTTGAAATTATATTTATTTTGTTCACGATAAATTTTACTTATCGGTCTGTTCACCTAAATTTTAAAAAATTCTGTTAAATTTTTATGCCCGGTTTCATAATATTCCCTTAAAAATTCCTTTAACTAAAGTAAGTAACTTTAGTAACTTTATCTTTTTAAAAATAATTTAAAGTAACTGTTTCATAATGTTGCATCTAGGCAACTTTAACAAAAGTACAGTTTATGCATTTTAAATGAAAGTTGGTAACACAAAATCTTAAGAGTGAAAATAGCTGCATTTAAAAAATACAAGTAGCAAATTTCAAAACACAAAACATTTTTGATTTTATCTAGTGATTGGCATATAATAATCTCGAGTCATTTTAATAATCTACTTGGTACTTGGATGTTTTTAATATTTGTACTATCCACTCGAATACTTGTAACTTGGATACTCGGATAATCTTTTATAGCGAGTTTTTAGATTGATGCACAATACTACATTCAAATATCGTACATAGATGCAAAAATATTTATTGTACCTATACCGATAGGTCCAACCCGATACGGGCCATACGCAACAATATACGTATGGAACGTAATGCGATGTGGCAACGTATGTACGATGCCACTCCGCGTGCGCATACATAAGTCCGATGATCGAGAGCAATAGATTGCCCATCATTCGTATCTAGCTGTGCAAACGTAAAGGTTGCAATAGTTGCAAGTTCAACTGTTTAGAATTTTCGAGACAATAACGCCTAGAAATCTCGAGGGAGTGAGGCGGGAGTTTTACAATAGGCTCGGCTATTGTTTGGGGAGAGAGGGCGGTATTTTCGAATCCTATATTTAGTGACTTTCTTAGAATTAAAATTTATTTTGCAGAATTATTGATTTTTTTACTTTTATCTTTTAGAAAACGTTATTGGTTTTTTATTACTTAAAATTACTTTTCCGTAGCAGCTAAGAATACAATAATAATAACTTGGAGATATAACGACTTTATTATATCTGAAACAAATGGGCAAATTACATATACAGAACGAATATGCAAACGACTATATCCTTGCGCGGTTTAAGTCTTACTAAATTCATAACTCTGCAATGTATGGTAATGTAAGCTACTGCGCGCAGAGGGGATTCGCTGTTGCCACTTATTGCTGGGTATGGCCCCTTGAGAGCTGGTCCTATGTGTATATAGAATACCTAGAGTGTAGTCAATGTTGTTATTATAGTAAATGATTAGTTTAATAAATTACACACAAAAAAATTATATTAGTATTTAATATTCACCTCGTTTTATTTTCAAAGATGTTTTGTTTTTCTACATTTAAGTATGCCATAAGTATTTTTAATCTTATAATAGTACCTACCCATAGTTATTATTATTGTTATTATTTTTATACAAATTTAAAATTGTGTTATTTTTTGTAGAAAGTATTTTATTTTTGTGAATATATTTATGTCCATATGTATACCTATAAACATAAATAATAAAAAATAGAAATTGGCGATTTCTATCTCGCGTAGTACTCGCGGTAAGTGTAACGAATATGATGAGGACATGATATAAGTATATGGTTATGCACAAATATGTGTTTTAACGCTTCTTTAAAGCGACCCTTTGGCAGCTTTAACTTAAAGTTGCCCTAAAGTGATAAATATGATTTATGAAACGCATTTAATGTTTAAAGTACATTTTTATATTTAAAGTATTATTAAAGTTTATTATGAAACCGGCATTTAGTGGCGTAGGGAAAAGTAGGGATTTTTTTAAGTCTTTGTGGGGCCATTGGGACTAAAATGTCTTGTCAACACTGATAGGTATTCTTTTTTTTTTGTTAAATTTTCACGTTTGATAGCTACAAAAATTGTACGTTACGCAACTGGATTTGTGCTCATTTTAGGTCGATCAGATGTACTAATCAAATTGTATTGCTCAAAAATGCCACGTAAATGCTGTAAGTAACTATAAAGACAAATATTCTAACAGTAGGTACTGTAACACCTGGAGAATATGTGTAGTTTATATTTTTATTACAAATCTTTAATAACGTGCATTTTATATAATGAAGCACTTGAATTTACGCTAACATGAGAGTATTTTATAGATTTTGGCTTAAGTGCATGCATCGTTTTCTCCAAAAGTCAATAAAAGCCTTTGTAGAAATTTTACCGCAAGTTATGTCAACAAAACACAATAAACACAAAATTCACGTGCATTTCAGACAAAAATGGATATACTACAAAAGCACACACAACAACACATAGGAGCGTCCACTATATTATGAGAACAGAATTAATTACATTAAACCTGCCGACAATATGGTACAAATTAATACATAACATTTTCGTAGCTATTGGCACAATTTCGTAACGCATGCAAAATAGTACAGTAGTTTTGTAACGAAGTTAGCAATAAATTATATATTCAGTTTACATTCAACTCATCACTTATTTCTAATATTGAACATGCAATGTACATTCGGGTAAAATAAAACGATCACAACACGATCTTACTCTGGTGAGGGGACCAATTTGATTGGCTGGGGCAAATTGAGGCTGTTCGGGTGGGCCGGAGCAGCTTTATAACTGCAATAAGGCAGCGGAAATCGCCAACTGTATAGACTAAAATACCCAACTACTGTATCGTGTGTGTTTGTGGTAAAAATAAAGAAAAAAGGAGAAGAGGTGCGGAGTCGGAGCTGGCAAGCAAGATCGTTAGTAAAGTGTCACATGGAGTGTTAAATGTCACAGACGTTGACAGAAGTAGAAAAGAGAAAGATTAATCAAGATGTATGTAGACATTTCAAAAGTAAACCTTGTTTCAAGTCATGGTTTATCAGCTATTTTTTAAAACTATTGTGAACTTGATTACATATCCAATCTTTTTAAAAGTACGATGTTCGTTAATCTTTTTCTGACTATATTTTCGAGAATCGGCAAAGAGATTCACACCTACTGAATTATTTGAATCAAGCTATAACTTACTTTAGCAGTTATTTTACTTACAAATTCTTGATTATTTTATTATACTATTTTGCGCGAGACCTTTATTCTTAAAACAATACCCTTATCATCTATGAAGCATATTCACTTATTTATAACACCTTTATTTGCACAATGTGTTTAAACTCGACAATAAAAACTTTGACCTATGGAGGAGTGAGTTCCCATCATAAAACAAATGAATTTAAAACCAATTAACCTATTTGTATAGAATTTAATACTACAGTTCATAAAGTGTGTCTTTGCAGTCACATGGCCAAATTTAAGGCATAAGATTCCCTTAAAATAACAAGATGTGATAAGTACAATTTTCGGTTCACACTTGGGCAGTACTAACTGCAAAGAAACCAATGAACTAAAATCA
This sequence comes from Melolontha melolontha, assembly GCA_935421215.2. Classification (NCBI taxonomy): domain Eukaryota; kingdom Metazoa; phylum Arthropoda; class Insecta; order Coleoptera; family Scarabaeidae; genus Melolontha; species Melolontha melolontha. The sequence continues at coordinate 40,281,900 of OW285238.1, forward strand.
ATGCATGTAATATATACATTACGTCCAGATACTTGTCCTTCTGTTTCATTAAACAGTGTTCAGATACCTCAGAGTGAAAGCGCCAAATATCTCGGAATTCATTTGGATAGACGGCTAACGCGGACTAAGCACATCTTCTCGAAGAGAAAGCAGCTAGGTCTGACATTCTTCAAATTACAGTGGCTCATTAGCCAACAATCGTCACTATCTCTGGAAAGCAAACATATTGTGTACAAGGTGATTTTGAAGCCAGTGTGGACTGGACCTATGGCGTTCAAGTGTGGGGAACCGCGAGTGTCTCTAATCTGGAAATTCTTCAACGGTTTCAATCCAAAGTACTGAGAACAATTACAAATGCACCCTGGTTTGTATCAAATGCCACACTACATCATGATCTTAACATGCGGACAGTGCGCGAGAAAGCAAAACACGCAAGTATTAAGTATCTCACACGCCTTGAAGCACATTCAAATCCTTTGGCATTGAACATTTTGGATAATAGTGCACCAACATACCGTCTAAAACGTGTAACGCCTTTAAATGGAGTGAATACACACATCTAATTGACTTATATTTATGGTAGCGAATTGTTATCGTTTATTTTTATTCGTTAGTACCTTGCTATAGGTTTCTAACTCATGTCCTTTTGTATATAATTACAACTTTCATTTAATAACAACCTTGGGTAGATCATGAAATTTACATAGTTATTAAAAAAAAATGCTGGGTTAAGGTATGAGGCCAAAATAGCAATGTTCGTGGTCAACTTTTTGCAGGTAGGTTAGAAGTAAAGAGTAAGTAAAGAACCGATCCTAGAATGCTACCTAGTGGGACACCTGATGAGACATCGATGTACTCTTGTTTATGTTTTGTCTGTTATTTAATTAAGACTTTAATATATAATATTTATTGTGAAGTAAGTATTATATTATATTCACTTATAAGACAATATAGAAATAATTATTTCTATATTCAATGTTGTTATAATTATAATTATAATAACATTGAATAAGTTAGTGAGTTCGATTTAAAAACGAAAAAGAAAAGGAGAAGGCAATTGTTAATGAAAAATATATTCATTGCAGCAAATAATTTTAATTAAAGCATATTAGATATATACATATATATATATATATATATATATATATATATATAAACCCTAGCCAGTTTTCATATTAAATGAACAGCACCTCTACCTTGGTGCATCGGAGTTTAATAATTTACCTTCCTTTTATACTTTCGCGTCCATTATATTAAACTTAGCAACAATACACGCCCTGAAATTGTTCTGTAATTTCGAAGGTAACACTTCAGTAACAACAATAGCTTGAAAACCAAGAAGAGGATAACAGATTTTTGAATAAAATATTTAATGGTTTTGAAATACGTGCTCTAAAAGCTTGCTAACAAAAGTTGCAAACTGTCGTAATTTATAGAACATACTAGTACATAGATTTGCGTCACAATAAAGTTAAATTGAAATTATATTGTTCACGTTTTCGAACTCAGATGTGGTTGATTTGTAAGGCAAAGTTATACTATAGTTTGTCCGAGGGATGTTTTGAAATTATTATGATGCGGGGAAACTACGTAAAATTTAATGAAGACCCAAAGTAATAAAGCTGCAAATACTATATTTTTTGACGCATTATTGAGGATATTCTTTTGAGGATAACTTTTAAAATGATTTCAACGTAAATCTAAATTCTTTTGAGGTTAAAGAATAGCCATCGACATGGACAAACATTTCAGTAATTACTCATTCTATAGCTCTTGGATAGCCTGAAACTTGTTGACGGGCTAGAAAATTCGTCGCTGTCGTTAGAGGAATCACTGCAAATCGTTAAAGATGTTCAGACTTTAAGAAGCCCCATAAAAAAATCGCACATCGATAGGTCGGGACAGTGAGTTTAAAAAGGGACGTCTCCAAAACGCGAAATTACGCGGCTTGGAAACTTTCTGTGAATTATGTCCATTGTTTAGGGGCAGTATGCGAGTAGCCTCCTGACATGATTCTGACTGCAATACGTTGTCTGCGCAACTCGGGGAACAAAAATAAATTTAACGTCTGGACGTAGTGCTGGGAGTTAACGGTAACAGTCTGACTACCGTCTTCAAAAAAAAAATAATAGAGTCCAGTAAGTTCCCTTTCCCCTTTGCGTACCACATTGTTGTATTAGGATTATATCTGAGATTATGTTCGCTCCAATATATGTTATTATTCGTCGCAACCCATGAGGGGAAAATGAGCCTTGCTGCTCATAAGAAAATCTACAGTTTCGTAATTGTCATTGAGGATCGCCACCATTCTCTAGACGTTGGGCCTAACCACCTTCTAAGAGTTCTTGGTCCACTTGAACTTTATAAGGATGAAAATAAGATCCTGTGTTAAAATTCATCTTACAACCGTTGGTGGTATACCAAGTGCCGTAGTGTGCAAATGAACAGAACGTCCCGGACTTTGTGTACCCACCCTCACCCTGTTGATATTTTCGTGGATTCTAAACGGCATCCGTCCTTTCGGTTGATCTCTCATGCCCCTCTACCCTCGGAAGAATTGTTGCAGTCAGACGCATGTTGGGCGACGTTAAAATTTCTCTTCGTTTGGATCACTGGTTGGCCATTTTGGTGATACCGTTTCTCGGTGAATGCACGTTCTTGCTAAGACCTAACCATCGTTGTAAGTGAAACTGCCAACTCTCCCGGACCTAACAGCACCTTCCCTATTCCTCTAGGGCCACCTGCACACGAGTACTACCCATGTATCTTTAGGAATTATCTTGTGATCATCATTAAGGTTATTTATTGACTCCAATGCGCTGATCCCCAGCGATAAAGGCAGCGATTTTGTAGGTGCCTAGGTTATACATGTTCTGGAGTAATTGCTGTAGTCGCTTTGTATTATGTTCATCGTCGGGTACAAAACCAAATCTCCTGTGAAATGCCACCTACAAACAGTTGTTCGCATTGGTGGTTCATTTCTAAAATTCGAATTGCTAGAAGAATTGTTTTTAAAATAAACCAATTTCGAAACAAAAATAAGCCATAGGCCGACTTCAATATATCATTCGCATTTTGGCGCGTTTCCGCAGCTGTTAATTAGAACTGGCGGGGTACAGTTGCTGTTCTCGTATTTATAATATATTGAATTATTATTTACTTGTATTGGATTATTTTATTAAAAGTCCTCGGTGTTACATACATTGTTTTGTTATTCTCTCATATTGTTAAAATTTTCACTTTATAGGTTAATAAAGTTTAGTTTCTTTTTAGTTTACTTAGGATTTGATTCTAATATGTAATCAGAAGGTTTAACTCAGGTCATATGCATTTTTCCCTAATAAAAATGACGAATTTAAAATATGGGTAATTGATTTTGTTTCGATAAATATATTAGAATGTTTTTGCAATATATTCTTACATTACGCGAGTAGCTTATGGGTTCACTTTTGAAATATCACATACAAATAAATATAACATAAATTATTCATAAAATATATAGTTTTAATTTAACACATTGACTGCCTTCAAATACATTTAAATACATATATATTATTTATGGGCATGTTTAAATCATGTACAAATGCGCTAATGTGAACTGTTTATTTTTTAAATTAGTAGCTTTTAATCAAGCTAAAAACTTCAATTTGAATTGTAATAAATACATTCCAGCATCTTATTTAATCGTAAAGCAATATTACACTACAGTGCGATTGTAAATGTCTGAAGACAGTTCAAATTTACCGCCGTAGTTTTTAGTGTAATTCATATTTTGACGTTTGCTATTCTGTGGTACATCTAACAAAATCGCAGTGACGTTCGTTCATATATTTGTTTGGTTCTCGTATTTTCATATTATTTCCCTACTTTTATTTTCGATATTTCTTTTGCATTTACATAAAAAAACTGTTCTTATCAGAACTATTATTCTATATTTTCCGTTATTTAGGTAAGTTTAATAGAAACCTCTAATCAATACAATTAAAATGATTGCTTTTATTTTTTAAGTATTGTAGCAGCATGCCGTTTACGGACGAGCAGGATGCTTTTATTTTAAAAGCACATTACCATAGTGGGACTCTTAGAGAAGACGCTGAATGGTCATATTCATTGCAATCTTGCCTGAATCAATTTCGGGAAAATTATCCTAACCATATTGTTTCATATAAAATATTTGCGCAACATAAAGATAGGGTTATTCGCCGCTTTGAAACTAAAAATTGTATTTGTAAGGGTAAATCTAGTAGTCGACTAACAGTCTTGACAGAAGATGTTGTTGATGATGTTAGACAACGGATTGTGGCAAGCCCAAACAAATCTATTCGAAAATTGGCTGCACAAACAGGTAAATGCATTTAATTAACGTTATTTTCATAAGTAAAAACACAAGAGCTTTTTTTTTATCGGATAAATTTCTCTTTATAACGAAATTATTTTGCCAATCAGTAATTTGACGAGAAAAACTTACATTTAAGTTTTTCGAGCGAAATTACTGATTGGAAAAATATTGAGTTAAAAAGAAATTTATCCGATTGAAAGAAAAGCTCGAGTGTTTTTTGGCAAGATAAATAAACGACATGAATAAAACTTTTTAAATTGTCTCCATATTGACGATTTTGTATTTCTTGTGTATTGCGGTATTGATCTTTTGATATTTGTTGAAATTTCCCCAAACCGACTCGTACATTTTACGTTCAACGATACTTAATAGTTATTACCTGTCAGCTGCCAAAATAAATTAAGTGATGCAGGGCTACTAGATATGTAACAGGAAGAAGCATTTTTATCGGAGGAAGAAGCATTTTTATCGGTGATAAAAAGCTATGTAGGTTTTTATCGCTGTCAAAGTGACAAAAATGTCACCCGCAAATGGACATTTTTGTATAGGAGTTAATTTATCATTACTAATTTTATTTATTCATTTAAGGTCTGTCATATAATATCACCAGAAAAGTTTTAGTACAAAATTTGCATATGCATCCCTACAGAACTGTTATGCAACAATTGTTCAATATTGGCTATGAACGTAGAGTGCAATATTGTCAATGGTTCAATGAAAATTTAAATAATGATGATATTTTAAATGTGACATTTATGTCAGACGAGGCTTGGTTTCATTTATCAGGATATATCCATAGCCCCACACTATTAATGCTGAGCGATATCGTACAGAAATACCGCAAACTTTTATAAATCAATTACACGATGATGAATTGCAAACACGATATTTTCAGCAAGATAGAGCTCCACCTCATGTAGCTCATGATACATTAGAATTTCTACAACAGTATTTCGATGATCGATTAATTAGTAACGATCATTGGCCATCTGGTTCACCTGACCTAACACCTTCAGATTTTTATCTGTTTGGTTATTTGAAAACAAAAGTTTTTGAAAATAGACCTCATTCTATAGAAGAACTGCAAGCAGGAATTGTTAATGAAGTTGACAATATAGATGAACAAGGACTCCACCGCATATTCTCAAATGTTAAGAAGAGAATTAAGTTATGCCTGGATGCTAATGGTGGACATTTTGAACATTTATTGTAGTGTTTTAGTTTTTTCTGAGTTAGGTTAACCATTTATAATATAACAATACTATTAAGCCACAATTCTCAAACTTCACAAGATTACTGAAAAAAGCTATTATATGGTTTTCTGTAAATGACTCGTAGATAATTTTATATTTATATTTTCTTTCTAACTTACTTGTCAAATAAATGTAATAGATATATTGTATCTCTGGAACTAACTTAATATATTTTATGTTACAAATTGTGTTTTTGATTATATTTACCTTAATTATTAATGTGATGTACATTGATCTGTTTGAATAATGCAATGCATTAATTGTTAATAATAGTTACTATCTAACTTAATATTATTATCTATAGTGAGAATATTATTAATTTTGAATGAATTTAGTAGTAATAGCAATATTTAAAACACAAATTAATTTCTTATTTAATAGTGAACCCTCTAATACGAAACGCCACATTTAAAAAGAAAATGTTGGCGCTAAATTCAAACTATCCTCAATAATTTACAATCGCACTGTATTCTTCAAACGTGGTGGAAAAAGTTAGAGACGTAATTGGATTTTCAGCACATTTTGTGCTCAATTCAAGCTTGTTTTTATTATAACCGATCATTCGTAATTTAAGTCTTTCTTTAGATGGCTTTTTGTGTGGCTGTGGTTGTTTTTCAGCTTTCGATTCTCTATTGGGTTTCTTTCCGTTGTGCGATGTTCATGGCCTTAAGATCGTCTTCAACATTATTCATACATCTTAGCCTTGGTCTTCCCTTCGTTCACCTTCCTGTGGATCTCTAGTAAAACTCTTTTATGGTTACACTATAATTGTAGTTAAGTACTTGTGAAAATAATTTAAAAATTTGCTCATCATTAGTAGTCACTTCTAGTGACATGTGCCCCGCATACGAAATGATCATTTCATATTTCTTAAATTTAAGCGCTCTAGTCTTATATGTGATTGCTTTTTATGTTTATATTTTCCAGTCATTTTCTACTTAGTGGTTTAATTTCATTATTAGTGTTATACCTTTTAAGCAAAATATCTGCGATTCCTATAATTTTCATTTTCCAATGACTAACTTCGCATGATGTATTTTCCTTTCTAATTTTATGTTGTAAATCTGCTTTCTACATACTACGACGCTAATTTATTTGAATTTTTTATAAAAAAAATTCGCCCTGAAGTAGGATTCGAACCCACGTGCATGGCTTGCCGGCCCATCGCTTTAACCACTAAGTTATCAAAGGCAGTGATTTCGAATCTTTGTGGGGATGCCTTGAGTTACATCAAGGAAACAGATGATATATATATCTTGCCCGTAATAAGCCGTTGTGTAAATTTGTTGCATTTTTCGCGAAGAAATGTAAATATAAATATGCTTTCTATATATTACGACGCTAATTTAGTCGAATATTTTCAATCTAGCGTTTCCTGCTTTTGCGTAGTTTTAATTTCATTTTAGTTTCTTAACTAAACACTTTTGTTTTCCTAAAACACCTCAGGAGCAGCACAATATTAATTACATAAGTATGTAAAATACTATACAATAAATAAATGATATTACAAAACGCCAGGACGAATCTTTGAAATGGTAATTGATGTAATTACGCCATGGCAGTCAACGCATTAAATGTGATTCTTGAATCAGTATTTTCAGTAATGTCATTGTTAAAAGCAGTTTCTGAAAAATCTAAGTATTTTTTACTTGCCACTTTTAATTTTCGAAAAGATTATAGATATATACATTTTACCATTTAAACTGACATACTCGTATATAGTTAATTCATGAAATCTCGTATACTGTTAGTAACAGAAGCGCGGACATATTGAAGTTGTTCCAAAACTATGGTTCAGAGTATATATCACTACAAAATCCTATTACACTATAATCTAGTAAAAACTGCAAGTAAAGACAATTAATTTTTTAGCATAATCTGTACAGAAAGAGCATCATAGTGAAATAATTCTTTTAACCATAGATGTTATTATAAAAGCGTGGTTTGTTTGTTAAGGCTCTTACGTTTTCAATTGCGCTAGCGTCTGTTAGCTGAACTTATTATTTGATTATGTACTCATTTATATACAATTCATAAATATTTAATGGAATTAAAAAGTTCCACACTTAAAATTAAAAAAAAAATTATATTAACTTTTAGTGTTAGTACAAAATGAATTGTATTTCTAAATATTTAGAAACATATATGACAAGTGATTATTTAAAATATTTAAAATTCAAGAATCAGAGTAAATCAGGAGAGAGAAAACAAAAACTAATAAATAACTCGTCAGTGTACAGATATAATCAAAACAAGCATTAAGCTAGATTTTGTGTAATATTAGAAAAAACATTTAGTTGGAATTGAAGACCTTAACAGTATTGCATATTTACCTTCCAAGTTTCGAGTCCTCTTCATCCACCCTCTTGGATCTAGCACAATCGCAACAGTATGCCAGTATACCTGTCCTGTTTACGCAGAAGCACACAACATCAACTAATATGAGAACGACCACCACAGCTCCGATAACGATACCCAAAATTAATCCACTACTCAACGAAGTTCTCTCGTGGGTGGGAATCATGACATCCAAACCTGACGCAGTAAACACACGAAAACAATTAAAAACTTTACATACGTTTTGCGTCGAGTTAATGTGATTTCCGTTTAGTGCTATCTTATAAAAATGTACAGATAATTGTGTTAAAAGCAGAAAATATGTGTATATTTTCGGGCAATAGAAAAATAAAGAAGTAGAAATCTATCGTGTAGGTTTTGATGATGGTATGTTATATGTATACCAAGGCTATTCATGTCGTTCTGTCGGATGTACTGCGATGTAATTTATTTACATATTATACGCATAGAACACTACTGTTGTTTTCGTTGGTTATTATAACGCTAGCCGACCGCATACGTGACTCATATTATTCCGTTTTCGTCACGCCAATTCAGGTTGTGATCAGCTAATTTGCTTACCTAAAGAAATTGTAGTTGCGAAGCAAATTTATACATATGTATATAGGGTACGGTTCAAAAATAATGTTCGCCTTTAACTTTCAAACAGCTAAAGATTAATTATTTTAAATATGTGAAAATTTTGTTTTAAACTTGGGAAAATTTTCATACACTATCAAAAATCTATTTATAGTATAGTTTTGATCGATTAGAAAGGCCACTCTAGCCTACTAATTAAGGAAGTATAGGAAGCACTGACAGCCGAAGTAACAAGCAAATGCCGATAAGAGATTGCATAACAATACAAAAAAGAAAATTAGTGTAGGACAGTCGCTTGACTGACAATTACAAGAGATAACGTGCTTTCGTTCGAACTGCGAACTGGAAGTTGTCAGTAATTTTATGATTCATTTTCTAGTCACGGATAATTATTCTAAAAATATTGTAACAAATTGAAAATGGGTGTCTTCTTTATCAATAAAACTTGCATCGTGCATTATAGATAAAATTATGGAGGTATTGTTTTATAGATTCCGAGGAAGTGTAAAAAAGGTGAAAGAATAGATGAAGAAAGTTAGAGATAGGTACAAAGAAAATTAAAGTTCATAACGTCTTTTGGTAAAAAAAAAACATGAAAAATTAAAAATATAATTCAATAGCCAAACGTGTAGCATAAAATAACTAGAATAATAATAAGTTTTATTGATCTGATCTTTAGAATTATCACCTGGGATTCTAAAATTAATCATTAAATTACTTATGCTGCTTGCTTTAAAGTCTTTAAAGGGATTCTATGTGAACAAAATCTGGTAGAAGAAGACAGCATTTGATCAACCAATCAATGCTAGTTTATTTGTTTACACGTGACCAAATTATTTCAGTTTAAGAAGCAAAGGATTTTAGCTTAAAAAATTACTAATTTGGGCGATAGGGTTGAAGCAGGTTATTAATGAAAACATACACGATAATTAAGGGTTAAGCTAGTAGAAAATATAGTAAAAAGAATTGAAAAAGACATGTTCAAGATATTTGTCAAGTATTTTGTAGATATGGTGCCGAATTATGGATAGTTAATGTAAGAATAAAAGATTTAAGATGATAAAAATGATGCATTAAAGATAACTTACTCAAAATAAAGTGTTATTATTTGTGTGAGCCATTTCAAGATGTTTCGGGGCCAAAACTCCATTTCGTCTAAGAGACTGATGTTTGATGATACAAGCTTCATATAGTTTTCTTGAGACATTCATGTTATAAGGACATTTTCTTGAAATCTTGATACATTATTATTATTATTATATTAGCTTCAAGCGTAACTTATTTTCAAAAATGAATTTGTGTAACCCAATTTTATCACTCGCATGAAAATATTTCATTATGTGAAATAACTTTTAAAGTAAGGTATATCAACATATATTAATTTTATATATGTCCAAGGTATGCAAGGGCAATTAAAAGAATTTCAGAAGGACTAGTGATTCTAGTATATTAAAATTAAGGAATAATTAGATCGGCGAATAACAGTTTGGCATTTGTTGTTAAATAAAGGCATTAAATTATCTGCCTCCAAAATGTCGAAAAACTATTAATTTCAATTAATGCGGTCGAGATTTTAGTTATGCAATTCAAATCATAGTAATAATTTTTGTTTATTACTTTACAAAAAATTCTCCCATAATCTACACTCACGGACAAAATTTTCGAACATCTTTTATTATCTCTATTACTCAAATATAGTTTTAAATTATCGCCGTAAACTTATATATGTACTGATGTTATTGATCTAGTAGGTGAATACGATCAATTGCTTTAAAATATTTGACGTTTAATTCATTTTAATAATTTTAATGGCGTATATTGTCTATCGCGCTTTGCGTCATTTAAAAATTCCTCACATAATTTAAGAATTAACGTGAATTAACTTATTTGTGGTGAAATTAAGTAAGTGTTAGTGATTTTCGTGTGTTGCTTCCTCTTAAAAACAAGCATTACGCCACCAGTTAGCTACTGCAGTGAAGCGGCACAAATTATAGCTCTGTATGACGAAGGATATAGACAAAAAGATATCGCACGACGTCTCAGGAAAGGTCAATCTATAGTATCGAATACATATTTTAAAAAGGTATCAAGAGGCTGGAAATTTCGTACGAAGACCCGGATAAGGGTGCAAAAGGTGCACAACAGCAATTGATGATCGTTTTTTAACATTAAATTCTACACGAAATCGCACATTGACATCCACATATCTCAAAAAAATGAGTTACTAAATGTAAGACATGTTAATGTTAGTTCGAGAACGGCTAGACGAAGACTAAAAGAAGTAGGTTTAAAGTCAAGATTGCCTGCCAAAGTTCCACGTCTTCTCCAAAATCACAAAACTCGTCGATTACAATTTGCCAGAACACACGCTCAGTGGAATATCGAGAATTGGAAAAATATTCCATTCACTGATTAGACTAGAATCCAATTATGGAAGCCAGCTGAGCGAAATCATGTCTATAGAAGAATTGGGGACCGGTACAGTATATGCACTCTCATACAAACTGTTAGTTTTGGAGGTAGTGGTATAACGCTTTAGGGAGGCATAAGTTATGGGCGCATCGAACTTGTGGAAGCCTGTGGAAGTATAACTAGTGACTGGTATATTGGATACATCCTCCAAGATCATATTTTGCCATATGTGAGCCACATTGGATACGACGGATTCGTACTTATGCACGACAACGCTCGACCACATGCAGCCCAGACCTGAATCCCATTGAACACGTGTGGGATCACCTAAAACGTCGCTTACGATAAATAAATTCTGTTCTAAATACAATAGTAGAACTTCGATTTGCAACACAATATGAATGGAACGCAATTCCTCAGAAATATATTCATACTCTAATTTTTGGTGGGAATACTCGTTATTAACTATGCTCTTATTTCAATCAAAAGACTAGTATTTGCTTAAAAGAGTTCCATTTAAGTTTAAAATAATTATGTTAAATTTTCATAAAATTTATCACTAATTTTTTTAATGATTTTCTGCTAATTCTAAATTAATATTCGTTAAGTAAACAGTAAAAAATAAACTATTTTATCTTGTATAATGTTTTTCTTTCATTAAAATTTATATCTACAAAAAAAAAATTGAAAATTGAAAATATTCGATAATTTTGTCCATGAGTTAATATAGTATAATACCATTCGAGAAGCCTGTTATTTTTACTATTTTTCGCTCGATGATCTTGAAATATTAAGTTATGAACATGATTTATATTCTTCTTGGGTAGACGTAGGTTAAGTATAATAGACACTGTTATAAAAATTATTACTAAGATAAAATTGGCAAACTCAATTTTTATTTTTTATCCAGTATAAATTTCTCTAAATAATCATGTTTTCCTTTGCATACACTTAATAACATTGTACGCTTACAATTTTAGAAAATTATTAAATATATTTTTGGTGAATTTTAGAAAATTCAAAATCGTACAATATGGCGATCTTAAGATTATATTTAAATTTGGAAAGTAACATTCAAGGATAATTTTCATACGATATTTTAATGATCATATCTTCTCGAAACGCATTATTTTTTACGAGTACTTAATATATCGTAAATCTTTCTAAATGCCAAAACAATGCCACTTTTAAGGAATTGGGATTTTTTTCTGTGATACATGTTAGTATGTTTCTTTACTATATAGACGCAGATATATTACAATGTAAATTTTATGTATAGTAGAATAACAAAACGAAAAATTTTTTTAAAATTAGTAAATTGTTCTCGTAAGCATACTCTCTTATTTAAATGATTAAAAAGGCGACGTGGGCCCAAAATTTCATTTCTTGTGAAGTGATATGATATAGTTTTCATTCCGATTAAGTACATGTTGCAGCCACTTTTACTCCACACAATGTGAATTTTTAGTAAAAGAACACAAAATAGTGCTATTAATCAACATTCTGTGTAACCAAACTGGAGCGAACAGCATTACGATGTATACAAACAAATTAGTCTTCCCACAGGGTTCAAAATTAGTGGGTTAATTTCATTGTTCTATGCATACAACAATGCGGGTGATCTATTATAGTAATGAGATAAAAAAAATAATATACAGAATGACGAATGTAAAATATCGCAGGAGAGAATATTATATATTGAACAGCTTTGTTATGTAAATGTATATATGAATATATGAATAATGAATATTGAATCAATAAATTATTGACTCACTAAATTATTTACGAGAATATGCGAATGTAGAAATTAGAAATTATCTGGCTAGCTATATTTACATAAATAGGGTTATTCACAGGTAAGTTACATTTTGAAACTGCCGTAGTTTCCTTATAAAGTAAAGTATTCACAAATTAAAAACAGGTTTTTAGTGGTAAAACAATGGGGTTTATTACAAAGCAAATCACTTAAGTGTAAATTTTGAAATGTGCCCCGCAAGACCAGGCGCGGCTCGTGGTGACGTATTTGGGAGGGCGCGTACAATAATGCTAGATCTTCGTGTATTCTCGTGTACTAACTGTAGCGTTTTCTTAGTAAACACTGAAAACACACGAGGCACTCGCATCATTATACGCGTCCTCCCAAATACGTCATCACGAGCAGCGCCTGGGCAAGACATATTCTTTTTCGCATGCATCAACATTTTCATCAAATGAGACAGTATATTCTCAAAACTGCCGTTTGTGGAATGATAAAAATCTTACTTTTACTATAAAAGATTGTAGCCAGCATTCATTTAAAAGAAACGTGTAGTGTGGAATTTATAAAAATAAAATAATTGTACCTGTTTTTTTTTTCTAAAGAAACTTTTGAATGCAGAACGATGATAACTTCTGATATAATTACGTTAATTTTGTGATGGAACGATTATGTGTATCAGTGGAGGAAATGGATATGTTGAAGCATTAATGTATTGAGGGACGAAATACAGAAATAATAATGTTTGTTACTAGTCATTATACTAAAATATATTATGTTATGTATCATTTAAATGCATCACTAAAACGGCGATTAAGCAATTTAATTTTATCAAATTTTCAATAGAAATAGATAAGTAGTTATTGTAATTTAAAAAAAAAATTCCGTTTGAAATGTTATGTTAACTATAAAGTTACATAATAATTTTTGTTTCTATATATTTTTTTATTAATCCATGATTTATAACAACTAATAAAAGTTCTAGTTAGGATTCAATTTAATTTTTTTAGATTTTTATTTACCCGGTATATTCTATATCCATTTTGATTAGTGCAGTATCATTTTTTTATTAAAGCGGAACTTTTTATAAAGAATAACTGTTTTACATAAAACTAAAACTAACAACGTTTTTCATATGTCCCCAACTTAAGTTGACACACTGTAATTCAAAAAAATTCTTAATTTTGAATATTCTTAATAAAGTCACTAAAATATACTGCTAAATCATTACCTAGCTTTCTTATAAAATTTCTGCGATATTCTCCATCGTACATTCTATACACTAAAGTTTAATTAATATACAGGTTATTCCAAAATTAAACAGTAAATGTTGGACATTTTTAAGAAATACTCAAGTAAGTTGTGTTATAATAAACTCATGCTGTTCAACGTATTTCAACATTAAAATGAATTATTGGTACCATTTTGAACCTTGCTGTAAAGAGGGTTTATAAATTCATGGACATCATTCAATATTCCAGAAACTGTTTGAGTGCTTGTTGATATTATAAAATCTCGTTTTATAACGTAAATAATTAATTCGTTGTACGGAAAAATCAGGTTAAATTTACATTAAATCAAGTACTTATCCATAATGTAGTCGCTCCAAAAACTATCAATTCATTCTTATGTTAAAACTTATCACGCGGGGGTGTAATTGTAAAATAGACAATTGTTTGTTTAGATTATATTTATGTATCTGAACTTTTCTCATTTAATTTTTGGAAAGTACTGTAATCTCTTATAATATACAGTTGTAAAAACAGTATGCCTCACTAAATACTGAGTATTATTTTGCGATAAATCGCAAATACGAAATTACCAAATTAGTAAGATTTTATAATGGTTTTCATCTATGAGTTCTTTGCTTATTTATAGAGGTAGGTGGAGATGTAGATTTCGAAACTAAAATATTGAAATCGAAGCTATATTAGAACAAGTGAATAGGCATATACCCATTAAATTTTTGAATAAGAATTTAGGTGCTTCCCTGAGAAGCTATTTAAGTGATTCCCTTGAGAAGCTATTTGCTTCGCAATTTGTTGTGGTATGGAATGGCTTTCAAATTGTCAATAAGGCGTAAGTTCGCGCAGGATTAAAAGTAGTGGGGAGATTTGTATTTGGTTTTACTTCAAATGTCAGATAATTCTAACCTCTGAACGTGTATCACTTTATGATCCCCTAGTAAAGACATAGTGTTGCGTCAAACGTCAATGACAAATGTATTCTGACAATTACTTGAGTAGTGGGGGTGGTCGTTTTTAAAAACGGCTTCTGCGCACCCCCTCCTTGCGCCAACTTAATTGGCGCTTGCTATACTTATAATCGATCTCACTAATCCAAGTCTACTCGATTACCATACCACTACAATTATTATTCGCCGCGTATTATTATACCGTTAACGGAAATACTTGTCCATTTACAAGCGTTATTGATGGCAATATAAGTAACTGTGGCAGTGACGAAGTAAGTAAAAAATCAGTGAGAAGTATAGTATACGGCACTCGTCATTATAAGATGTTATATTCTCTATCTATGTGATATTGAATAATTAGTGACAAAATAAATTTGATTAAGGCATACTGTTTTATCCCAAAAAATGCGTTTATTTATTTCTAACTTATGTAAGTTGGACATGATCGTTTCACCGCGACAGTGGACATGACAAGAATAGCCTTGTGTTTTTTTAATGTTTTATAACGTTCAGTGTTACAGAAGCCAAGAAAGAGTATCGAATGTCTGTTGCTGTTGTTTCTTTATTTATGTTTAATTAAAAAGCATTCATATAAACTTAAACTCAAGTTGATAATGGAATCAAGATTGCCAATTCTAACTATATTTGTAACTGATATTAATTTACAGTTTAATGATGGTGTGGTTTACGAGATTTGATGTGAGATAATGACGCTAGTGTACCTCAGCAATGTTATAATCCATATTTTGCATTGACGAATTGATGAGCAGATACTGTATACAATTGGTTGCTATTTTGTTGCTGATAAAAATTAAGTGTTAAGGGAACTTACTTCTGTCCAGGTGGATTTTAGGCTAGTTGTGAAGTATATACGTATATTTTTAATTAGTGCTGTGGTTCTTCACTAGCTTACCAGGCTACTGAAGAAATTGATGAACTAAAAAATTTGTCTTATTTTATCTCTAAGGACACACAGGCATCTATTAATTTACGAATCTTGCCTAGTCTTTTTTGTTTTTGCCATTATTATTCCAGTTTACTCTACGGTCTCTCTTCATTCTGGAATTACTAAATATTCCATAATTTCTTTGGCTTTTTTCTTGTTTCCTTGTTTTCTTGTCGTGTATTTTCGTTACTCATATTTGTTTCGTTTGTCTTTGGTGTTCCTTTTTTACAATACGTTCAAACTATTTCAAATATTATCTTTCTATACTCTTTAAGATCGATTTTATCTCTAACCCTTATCTTACTATTTTGTTTCTTATTCTGTCTTTTTGTGATGTCTCTACTTATCCTTAAGTACTATATCTTTGTTGCTTTTTATTGTTTTGTCGGCCACCAACTTTCGTTCCTGTATGTCGATATAGGTTGAAAAAATTTTGAAACACTGGTTTTAGATTTTACTGATATCTTCTTCTTTGTTATAAACTTATTGTTGATCGAATAGCATACTCGGGTCACTTTCTCCTTTCTTTTGCTTATTGCTGTTTCATTTTTTACCATGCTTTCACTCTTACGTACTTAAATGTATTTAAGTTATTGTTTAACTGGTATAGAGCGGTCTTTTCCAATTATCATAATTTTGTCCTTCATTCTTTGACTACTAGGTTATCCGCAAAGACGTGATATATTCCATATTTTTGTGTTGTTACATGATCCAATATTACATTCGGACTATCAGACTCAGTATTCCTTCGTCTTACAGCATTTTCAGTTACAAATATTGGCGATTGCGAGTTCTACGTTCGAATATAGTTTCTTGTAACATTGTACATAGGTAATCTTTGGATTACCGCTCTTCCAGTGTCTGTAGACATAATAGTCTGACCGTGGCCTTCTATAAATGTTTTAATAGAACAACGAATTGTGAAATTTCATATGAAACCTGGAAAAAACACTACTGAGACTTATCTTTTATTAAAAGAAGTATATGGCAATGAATGTTTATCACGTGCGCGGTTATTTGAATGCTTTAAGCGTTTCCAAGATGGCCGAGAACACGTTGCCCGGGGCGTCCTTCCACGTCCAAAACGGATGAAAATATTGAAGAAATCGGTAATCTGATCCGATCTGACCGTCGATTAACTATTCGTGCGATTGTTAAAACTGTAGGAATTGACAAAGAATGCGTAAGGAAAATTTTCCTTAAGAATTTAAGTATGCAAAGTGTTGCGAAAATTGTGTCAAAAATTCTTACAATCGAAAGAAGAAGAAGTTGTGAAAATATGACACTTTAACTGCTACTAGTCTGACCGCGACATTACAGAACCTAGTGCACTTGTGTAATGTTACTGTATTACTTAATAAAATTTGTAATATTTATTTTTTTTAATGAAAATGGTTGCGCATAAATATAAAAGTTTAAATTTAATTTTGAATATGTGTAGCAATAGGAAAAGAATTTGAAATATTTGTCCGCTAAAAGCCAAGCAATGAATTGCTGATTAGTATAATATGGTATACTCTACTAATAAATCTACACGAGTTACCAGTTTTGTTGTTGAAAACTAGATCTCAGTTTAATTAAAATTTATATAAACAAAACTATTATCTAAACTTGTTAATGCATACCGTAAATAATATTAACTGTAGGTAATATACAAAATAATTTTTCATTTGAAATTGCACTTGTGTATTAATATTGTATCTTGAAAAATAACAAACGGAAATATATATAATATTTTTTCTACAACATATTATTTTTAATTTTAATTACATTGAGATCTAGTTTTCTCCATAACCTCTTGTGGACACAAAACTGGTAACTAGTGGAGATTTATTACCATATTATACTCATGAGCAATTAATTGCTTGCTTTTAGAGGACAAATATGTCAAATTCTTTTCCTATTGGTATACATATACAAATTAAATTTAAACTGCTATATTTAGGTTCAACCATTTTCATTAAAAAGATAAGTAATACAAATTTTATCAAGTATGAATACAGTAACATTACACAAGTGCAATAGGTTCTGAAATGTCGTAGCCTGACCTCACAGACTACATACATATAAATTCTCAACTTAATGTAAGTTAGTTAACGCACCCTCGTATAGTTTGCCGGCCTATATGCTAGTGGGGTAAAGGGATAGGTTTATTTATGTTATGCAACCAACGTTGCAATATGATTTAACGCATATATTAGATATTAGTAAACTGTCGATATGCAATATTGTATGTATTTTGTAATGGCAATAATTGAACGTTAATTACTGCAACTAATAATACACAGAAAACTCACAATAAGGTATATCGGCTCAAATTCATTTTCATTGTTGTTTACTTCTTATGGATTCTTCCAAATAACATCCGCTACGCAAACAAAACAAGATGGTTGCCGACGACTAGCGGATTGAATATTTGTTCGCGTTGCTTACAATGTAAGTTGCATACATACAGTACTCCCACATACATATAAGTAAATAAACCGCTCATGGTCCACTGCGCATTCGTACGGAGTTCGGAATAAAAGGAGATAGAATTTGACGACATTTTTACGTGCTTCCTGTTGTTTAGGCAACCCAGTCACTGCCGATGTATACTCTGATAGTAGTGTTCATAGGTAGTGTTTACTGTTTATTTATGTACATATAACGTTTTTTTCAGTTCCGTTGATTATTGAGATATATCCACGTTATATTGTATTTATTGTAGTTTAAAATAATATTAATTGTATTTTACTCTTAAATATTTTATATGTTATATGACTGTGCCGATGTGTGTATATGACTTAATATACCGTATGTGTTAAATATCATGTTAAATAACATACAATGTATACGTACATGAGAAAGCCAGTCCAATGCCAGCGAAGACCGCGACGACTGACAATTGTCTCCGATACCGATTGACTGGAAATTTTGCATTCAGTCTAGTTGTGGCCGTTACAGTTTGAAAGCGTACAATAAAATTAATGTATAATGGCTCTTTATACACCCACTGAAAAGCTTCAGTTAGTAAAATGGTTTTATGCTGGCAAGTCTGCAATGGAGTGCATGAATTTGTTTGCGCTGACTTTTGCAGACCGTTTTGTACCTTGCAGACAAACAATTTATAATATTATAAATAAATTTGAAACTTGTTTCTGTCTCAATAACTGTACGAAATGCAAACCCAATTGAGGAAAGAGAACGGCGGGTTGTATTAATTTGTAGTATTGTGGAAATTGATACACGAGATCTACTAGAAGTGCTGCCGAGGAATTGGGTACAAGTAACACAACTATTTCACGTATTTGGAAACGTAATGGTTTAAAATGTTTCAAATATTCGAAAACTCAAGAAATATTTCCCGAGGACAATTTCTGGAGAATGGAGTTTTGTCAAGGCGTTATGGAAAAGATACATCGAGATGAAAATTTCGTTAAAAATATCCTCTTCACCGATGAATCAACTTTTCCATTACACGGAAAGCACAATCCCTCTGTTCTTCGATATTGGGCTTCGGAAAATCAACACCGGCATTTTGCAAATCGCACTCAGTATCCTCAAAAACTAAACGTTTGGGCAGGTATTTTAGGTGACCATATATAGGCCCCTATTTTATTGATGGTATATTAAATGCCGACAAGTATCTCGAATTACTGAAAAATCAAATACTTCCTGCCATTCAAAACATAATGGCTGTCCAGCACATAATGCAGTGAGGGTAAAGGAATTTCTAGAAAATACTTTTCCTGACCGTCTTATTACTGGAACAGGAAACATTAAATAGCCCCCGCGATCTCCTGATCTATCTCCAAATGATTTCTTTTTGTGGGGATATCTAAAAAATATTGTTTATACTCATGAAGATGGTAGAGCAGAAAATCTAGTTGCCTTGAGAGAAAAAATAACTGAGGCTGCGAATTCATTAACTGCCGACATGTTAGCAAATGTAAGAGCTAATTTCTACGACCGTCTAGGACAATGTCTTGCTGTGCAAGGATGAATTTTTGAACCTCTAGTATAATTTATTATAATTTTTAGAATCCTTTTTTATTTATTTTATTAGGATTATTCTTTAATGTTATTAGAATTACGCTTTTGTTTATGCGACGCACGGCAGCCTAAAAATTTTCTGCATCTACTGAAAGAAATAAGAAAAGCAAATCCCTTGCAATTCGTAAATGTTATTTTAGAACGCATTTCAAGTAGCTATGTCCATGGTAAAATGATTACTGCTAACTTGTATTTGCGAAACAATCGGAGACAATCGTTGCCGGCCATCGTGGTCTTCGCCGGCATTGGATCGGCTTTTCCATATACATATACATCGTATGTACTCATACGTATTCCCTATGCCTAATGATATTTGACACATGCGGTATATAATAATATTTAATATAAGTTTCGACTACAAAATAATAAAACTCTTACTTAGTAGCGTGTGTTTTTCTTATAATTCCGGGAAAATAATAAAAACGCTATTTTACTAACTAAAATTGTTGCAATAGGAACCGAGTGAAAAATTTAAGTTGAAGTGCAAACAAACCTTTTTATTTTACATCTATTGGGTGTGTTTTTAAGAATAAAAATTAATTGATGTTTGCCAATATTTAAATATCAAGAAGATATTTTAAAATTAAATGTTCAAAGATATATTTTGATGAGATCTCGAAACGTGTAGAATTGCCACCTCTAAGCGAAATACTTATGTTAACTTTATAGATAGTTATGCAATCAATATAGAAAATTTACAAGTTGGCTACTCTATCCTTCAGGAAGTACGTAAAAATGGCACTTCCTATGTTTCCGCGTGCCGGACGTCTCTTTTGCGCGGTATATCTATTTAAGTATGTGAGTACTCCACGCAATGCCTCACTTGAATATTCCCCCTTAAAGTTGACCAAGGATGGGGTATTAAGTTGGGTATCTATATGTATGTGATCTGTGCCTGACCTGGCACCATGTGATTTTTATCTGTTCCCAAGGGAAAATCTGCATTAAAAGTAATGAGATTTCAGACCGTTGAAGCTGTAAAAGAAAAAGCGGCATACGTCATAGAGAAACCGTGTCAGAAAAAGACTTTCAGCACTGTTTTGCACAATGGAAAATTCGAATGGATTGATGTAGGGACAGAGAAGGGAATTGAAGAGGATAATAATAAAATATGTTAAAAATAAGAAGTTTGACAACATCAGTTTCGTTATTTTATATTTTCTATACTGTTCCATAGTTTCCATAGTTTTATTCTTAGGATATTCCACTAATTGTACTTGTACTAATTGTGATATCAAAAGCTTACAATATTGCATTAGTCTTTATTAAAGCTTAATACAGAGTAAATCTCAAGAACGTCGTAAATTGACCTTATAAAAAATAAAATCTTGATAGTTTCATCCAACACACATTACACATATTTAAGCCAGTATTATATTAGTCACATCTTATTGAATAGCATTCAGATATAGGGTGAGGAAAGTGAAGGACAACCACAGTCAATGGTATTTAAACACTGGCATTCAAGGTCGGCTCACAGAGGCGTGAACCAGCGATAGGTTCGGGAGACTCGCTTTACCAGCGGTTCGTGTGCTATGTTTATGTAGTAGATGAATACATGAACAGCTATCATAGTGTGAAGCTGTTTATAGACGTATTTACGAATACGTGTAGGTGCAATTCGAACTGAAAGCATTTTGCTAAATAACGCACACTTTTATTTCAGTGTATCCAACGCACTGACGCCGCTGTTTGCCTACCTAAGAGCCGGTCTTTAATGAAATTTGCTTGAATAATTCAAGCAATTAATTCTCACATATCAATCTAACTCCATAGTCAACTACGACATTTAATTTATTTGAATGTTTGAAGATACTAAATAGATAAGTCATAGTAGCTTATTTATGCAATATCCCGCATCGCCAAGAATAATTTTTAAGTTCACCGTTGTTTTTATATATCCAAATATAATTGAACAGACATTCGAATACTTTCTAACAGTGCCGTTTTATTACCTAAACCAAATTACAAAATGTTCATAAATATATTTTCATATGTCAAATTAAGCCAATTAGATACACAATATGCAATACTACTTTTATGAATGCAATTTCGACATAGAAAAATACTTGTCGCACATTAAACACAAATAATAGTGCGTGGTGTAAATATGTTCGAATTATCCCGGAGATGTGTCAATATTTGTAAATAAAATTATATGTTACTATATTAATGTGGAAATATTTCCCGAAAATTCAGTCGATAATGTCATGAATACATATATGTAAAAATTAGTATTCGTTTGTTATTGTTTAATATTTCATATTTGGTCAGTGTACAATAAATCTAATTAGTGTCAAAAAAGAAAACGTGCTTTAACACACTCATTCAGAAGATAACTATTGCTAACTCGAAAAGCCAATAACTGTTACTAATAAAGAAGGCAAAACTTAATACGTGACCAAGCGATAAAAAAATCCGTTTTTATTGTGTGTGGTGTATAAATATGGTGAAATATACAGTGTGATTCATAAGTTTTGAGACTATATGAAATGTCAAAATACCCATCTCGTAATTATTTACCATTTCTACATTGATGCTGAATATTTTTTTTGTGATCGTCTTAAGATTGTATTTTTGTAATATATCATCGTATCTGTTTTTTTTTTAATTAAACATGATAAATTAACGAATTCTACTGATACGATTTAGGCAGTGCGATAATTTAAGAATACATTGTAAAACTAAATTAATGATCAAGCAACATACATTAGGATGAAGATAAATAATAATAAATCCCGTAACTGGTTTAGCTGGCCTTTGGGGTAGTAACATGATAGGCTTGTTACGACTTGAGCTATTCGGCACACTAGGATGGTAACGTGGCTAGCGCTACGCACCGATAAAATCGATGATGAGGATGAAGGTATAGTCTAATATTACAGAACCTGTTATAATTGGTACGTATATTCCATGCCAAAATATGATGACGTAGATGATGATGCAGAATCTATTCAATTGATCCTGTAAATGTTCAGTGCTAAAAATATGATGGCTAGATCGATATAAACGCTTAATCATAAGTAGCACAACTCAACTACACTATTTATAATTGACATTACAAATATATAAATATAAGATGGTGGTGACGATGACGTATGATATTTTCTTTGTGTTGTGTACAGCGGTCCACTGCCTTAAGCTGAAAACATATTAAGAATGCAGGACCGTTATAGTGTAAAGTGTTCCATGGCTTTGTTACTGCACTTTCTCGCTCTAAGAGGGTAGAAATGTTGATTTTCACTTCCTAAATATTTAAGGGTAGGTAGCTGAAGAGGATACCGATTCCGAAAAAAAGCAACCAAATTTTAATCGGTATTTAAAATATTGCTAAAAGCGATGCTGTCCAAGACATGATAGCAGTAACATTTAGAGGGCGAATATTCATAAAAGAAGTTGATTTAAAAATATTGAATGTACATAAAACAAAAATGGCTGTTATCCCATGGAATTCAATCCTAATAATGTAAAAAAGTAACTACCAAAAAGAGTTAAAGTAATTTAAACATATACAACCATATAAATGTATTCAAGAAAAATTGAAATACATATCAGAATAATTGATTGCCATGTTTAGAAATTCTTTCATTGTTGTGGTGATAAACGTCTGAATGAAATGAAATTTACTGAAGTTGAATCTAACATGAATGTTTCAGGTCTGACTATCAACAAATACAAGACGCTATGCAGAAAACGAAATTGAGTTTGATGAAGAAGGTTTAATAAAGGAATAGTTTACCGTAAAAAATAAGGAATGCAGTATATTCAAACAACACAAACATACAAGAATAAAATAAACGCAAGTTAAAACTACTAGAAATCAATCATTTATGATAAAAAAATAGAATTTCTCAGTATGAAATAAAGAAATGTTAGACAGAGCCCCAGCATTCATTAACAAAAAGGGGTGAAAATGGATTGCCTCATTTGGAATATATAAAATGGCCATCGAAAAAAATAAGTTCGAAAAATGCAAAGAATTAGAAGATGGATCACTGTTAATACGGTATTGCTTATCCAAGTTTTTATTCAAGTAGCAAATATTACGTGAACGTAAAAATAAATTTGGCGAACATTTTTATTTCTGTGATAATGAACAAAATTATACATTTTTTAATTGGGTCAATTAATTATGTGTATGTACATAGTACAATAATGTGTATGCTTTTAATATTAAATTAAACAGGTTTCGAATAGAAAATTGGCATTGCTTTAGGAAATTTGAAGAAGTTTAGAGTACTCAAAAGCAATATGAATAAGTTCAAAGTTCAAATCATTCAAAAATGTGGAGATTTAATAAAGTTGTAAAACCTTCACGATTTTGATGAGACTCAGCTTCACTTGAACCTTTATGTTAACGTAAACTTGGTTTTGGAGCAGTCGGTTCTGACCTTATTGATGGCTTTAATATTCCGTTTTGTAAGCAAAGACGAAATTATAAATTTTAGGTCTAGAATGATATTTATTTAGAAAATTTTTGTACATCTCGAAATATTGCAAATATTCCTTTATAACTTTATAATTTAAAAAAAATTAAAATGTATATTCACCGCGGCTTCTGTTTACTTTAAAGTAGACTAGTTAAGACACATTCTTTTAGAAAATTTTTTGCTTAACCAAACAGAATCTCACAGACAGATGTTAAATTTTGATAGATTTCAGCTTTGCAATATCTTGATCGTATTCAATGTTTTCTTGATGTGTCATAATTTTATATTTTGTAGACGACTAGCTAGAGTTATATGTATTCTAATCGAGTGTTCATTTATATATGACATTATTATCAGTCACAAAACTTCTGAATTACATTGTGTATGATTGATGCAAGAGCATACTAGAACCAAAAAGCACATGAAAGCAGCAAGAGAAGTAATTTAAAGCAACTGCACACTAATCTAGGTTAGTTTTCCACCTCGAAAGGCCGTGAAACAATTGAGCCTTAAAAAACAAAATCTACGTACATTTTTGAGGTCGCAATCCTTCAAGTTGTAGAAAATATTACGCTTATTTTTTTGTGCTCGTAATTTTTATCAAACAGTTTCATTATATATGTATATAGAAACACACACATACCCACACAAGGAAAGCAAAAATGTCACCTCGGATATTTAAGCCACTTGACAAATCACTTCACAAAAGCACATACATTTTAAAATAGAACTAAATGAAATAATTTCTACTATTTGTTTTCAGTTCAGTTCTTTTTGCAGGTCAACAATAGATTTATGCTAATAATAGTAAAATCCTGTGATAATAATAATGGGTATAAAGTTAACTGGGTATCCCTTTGGCATTTTAGTTTATTCAAGTTTTATTAGTAAAAACAATTACATACATTGTTTCAATTTCATAAGAATTTTAAAATTAATGAATTGATTCTTTTTTTTTCTTGAAATTTATGAAGATAGATATATAATTACAGATACATCTTTTTACTATTTAGATTTAATTTTATTTGTAAGATTAAGTGCTTAGCAATACAATTTTTGTTTCTACTACAGTATTTGTGAAAACAGACGTTGTTGCTTCTTTTGTTACAGGGGCCGTTCAAGTATTACGTAAGCAGAATTTTGTAATTTTTAAGCCCCCTCGCCCTTGTCAGCAAAAGTAAGCAAAGTTCTTACCCCCTCTTATGCTTACGTTAGCATTGGTATAATTTTTACAAAATCTGTTTAAGTTTCTTTATTGTTATTCACGAGCAACTATCTATTATAGTTATTAAGTCTATCACAATGAACTAAGCAATTTATAAACTATAAAGAAATTTATTGCACATTTAATATTTATTTAAGCAAATCATTAACATCATATTTAAATATGATATTATTAACATATAAACGATATCTATTTATTTTTTTTTTTAACAATTTGGTAAACTCAAATTAATCGTTCTCAGTCCAAGGTACTTGAATTCATGACTGTAAATAAATAAATATTGCTGACGTAATCACCATTCAGACCCCGTCCCCCCGTGCTCCATGTCATCAAAAATACGCAAATCAGAGACCCTCCCCTTTGGTTCTTACGTAATACTTGAACGCCCCACATTAACTGGCAAGTTGTGCATTTTCTTCTTAATTACTAATAAAGATCTGACGTAAATTTTCATTTAAACTCTTAATAGTTAACACAAGAATATTTTTGGGGTTCGTTCATTCATTCTGTTTTATCATTCAGTTGACGAAATTAAAAAGTAGGATAGCTCTTAGAACGCAGCGACTATAACCCGACTTTGCTGTTTGCTTTTTCTCTCACTTTGACATAAGTAAAATAAAATTATTTACCATAAAATCAAAATGGCGTGTTACACTACGTATATGTTTTAATTTAATTACGTACGTAATTATTATCATTATCATTATTATGTCATGTCGCATATCATTTTAAGCTCACAAGGAATATTTTAATGCTATTTACTTCATCGATATCGCAACTCTTAGCTCGCGCTTTTGATTAGTTCTTAATTCAAAATATCGCCAGCTTCATCCTCCTCTCCAAATTGGGCAATAAAACAAACCTACCCGTTTCCAAACCAGTGTTCTATTCTATATAAATTCACGCTTCTGTTTCCAACTCTTGTAGGATACACATCGTTCAACCTCTACACGTGCTGTTCCAGCCCCCAAGCGCCGTCGGCTTTGCTTTGCACATGTCCGATCGAGACATGCTCGCAACCCAAAGGCATTCTGTATTTTTCAAATATATATTATTCCTTTATTAATACACATTTAATGTACTGCCTAATTTAATTTCTTTTCAGTCTATTTTTGCATCTTATATTAACTTTTAATTACGTATTCAACGTTCCTTGTTTATATTACTTTTCTTTAATTACTTTAAAATATATCAGCGCTCAATTTCTTATGCAAATATTACTTAAAAACATTAATGACAGCGTTGATGTGTTTTATTTAGTTAATAAGTTGTAATTCAGCACACATTACATTCGTCTTAGACCTTTGATGCAACTTCACCCACATTTATTATTTAAATATTTTTAGCGTGTTTTTTAACAGCCGCAACTAAGTCTTTTATCGAAAGCAAGGATAATTAACAAAGCAGAAAATGATTGGTCTGTAAGAAAAATTGCAGAATTATATAATATTAATCGCAATACGGTATTTAAAGTCCTTAAGAAACGGAGAAAATAGCAAACTCTAAACAGACGGTCTGGTTCAGGAAGACCTAGGAGTTCTACGCCCTTGTTCATTTGAGTGAAATCCTTTCGATAGCGTAGTTGATGTAGCTAATAGTTAGTAAATGAATCGGAGTTGCGTTGTAGTTATGCTGCTCGCAAGCTAATTCTCAAACAGGAACATAAGGAATCGCGTGTGCTTTGAAATTGATTGTTTATGGAACAGATTTCCGGAAGCGTGTCATTTTTCTGACGAAAAGTTTTTCAGTCAAGAAATAGTAGTCGAATTCAAGTCTTTCATCCCGCAAATACACGCTTCGACAAAAAATACATCAGAAGTGGATGATTGTCGGTGAATATATGGGCATGGATATCTATACAAGGACCAGGTGTTTTGTGGCACATTGAAGAAAGATTTAACGCCAATTCTTACATACACGAACTTTAACATGTTATGTTACCAGCAGTAACACATTTGCTTTCGAATCACGTTTTTATATTTCAGCAAGGTAATTGTACAGTCCACAAAGTCTATAATGTCACCAACAGGTTTCCAAAAAATGATATAAATATTCTAGACTGGTCAAGTCGAAGTCCAGACATAAATTTAATGGAAAATGTTTTGGGATTTTTTAGTAAAAATAATTGAAAAACGAAATGTTAAACCTAGAAATGCACAGGAATTATTAGACGTTTTAAATAATGCATGGGAAACCATTTCTGAAGAGTATTGCATTAATTTACACAATTCATTATCTAAGAGATTTAAT
Organism: Melolontha melolontha; assembly: GCA_935421215.2. NCBI lineage: Eukaryota > Metazoa > Arthropoda > Insecta > Coleoptera > Scarabaeidae > Melolontha > Melolontha melolontha. The sequence continues at coordinate 40,309,677 of OW285238.1, forward strand.
GAAGTTATACGCATTATTAAATATTAATTGCATTATCTAAATGTTTTTATAATTGTATTGCTGTAATTTTAATTTTATCTGAAGATGTTTTAAATATTATATTATTTTTTAAATAAATTCAATAAACTGCTTTATTCTTATTGTTAATCTCAGAAGGTTTGTGTTAAATAATATTTCCACATCAATTTTGTAGATTGCAACAAAAGTCAAAATTACTTAATGTTAAAAAAGTTGTCCTACTTTTTTACTTTCGTCAATAGTACTTCACTCATTAATTACACATATTTTCGTACTTGTGTTAATACCATGGGGCTTTCGTTTTGATTATGGGACCTTAATTATTAATCCTGGCTTTCATTCTATGCTGTCATAAGTTTACTTGAAATGTAATATACACGGGCAATGGATATTTATGTCGTTCGTCCATAATGTTTCATGATCTCGTTGGTTCTAATTCGCAATTTTCTTAGTGTAAGGTTTTAGTAGTTTTAATAAAACATAAGATGCAATCTAAGCATAATAATGAGAGTGTTAACGTAGTATTGTGGCCAATGATGTCTAAAAGCATTGATAAAATGATGCATGATGTGCCACTCCTATGTAATGTCGTAGTGGCAGCTGATGATCTTTTTACTCTCTGCTGTTACTACATTTCTCCTGCTACTTAAATATTATTAATTATATTGTATACATACAGAGTCAAATTAGAGCTTAGGGATTGCTAATTATATATATATCTCGACTTTTTCTAGCCATTTTTGAATACAATATGCCCAACTATATCTAGACGTAGATGCTGTAGCTAATAGCTTTAATTCAAATATACCAAACGTAAAGAAAGCGGAATAGACCTTTCTTTGACATTAAATTTCGGCCAGTCAGTATTGTTTTCCTTTGTCCCCAAAAGAAATAGTTAACTATTAAGTAATTTTAGGGGTACCTATGTTGGTATTACTAAGTTTGACTAAAATTAATATTTTCATTGCGAAAAAGTGAATACTCTTTATGGGGAATTCCAATATAAATTACTAAATTTAGATTACAATTGTTAGAATTGCTTCTTTCTTTGTATAATCAGATTAGAGTTAGGATATAATTCATCTTAATATTAGGTTCATGGTCTCATTATTTCTTCCGCTTATGCAGCAGTCTGCGTACTTTGAAAGGTATACAAAATAACAAAGCTTTACAACACAATATGGTATAAACTGAGTCTTCATTAATACTGCAGTGCATAAAATTTATTGAACAGCTTTCATTGATTAAGCATTATTGCAATCCCTAAATTTGATTAATTCTTGAATTTTATATGCGGGCATTTTGGTGTAACTTATTCTGAATTCTATCTTGTGATTATTGTTATATTCACTTTTACCAGTTTTATCAGACATATTAAGAGTACGACTTTTATTGATATTGTTGGTGAAGACACTGCACTGTTGCCTTTTTAATGTCGTATCATATCAGGATAGAAATTATACAAATATTATTACAGACGAATTTTCAGACGGTACGTTATCACTAGAGATGGTTCATTTTGCCGGGAACAATGACGCACACGGTGGTCAGCGGTGTTATACATATATGTCAATCGTTTTTTTTGCCTTATTTGCTGAGTGTGTTTATGTTGTAAAGTGTGTACGCGAAACTTCAATATTTCTTAACTTTAGGTTCAGGTAACTTTGTAACTTGAATTTTCCTCTACACATTTTACAACATATTCAGCAATAAGAGTAACACTCAGCAAGCAAGGCGAGCGAACCGATTCAAATATACGAGATGCTACTCAGAAATTCCTAGAATTTGAATGGGCCGCTCGAAGGGATTGTAGTACAGCTCTGTAGCTCTAGATGGTGTGAGCTACGTCTATACTAAGTCAGTCTATCAAACGGTACGTTGCTAGGTGGTGACAAACAGTTTTTGTGTGGCAAAAGTACGTGATGCTATCTTGCAAGACCGAAGGAGAACAATCCATAATATTCGTAACATTGTCAGCTCCTCGTATGATGCACTTGTAGATCGTGGATCTTACACCACGACAATGCACCAATCCACACGTTACTTATTGTGCGTCAGTTTCTAGCCTCAGCGAAGACGGCAGTACTGTACCAACCTCCCAACTCCCCAGATCTTGCCTCTTGTGACTTCTTCCCGTTTCCGAAGTTGAAATTGGAGGTCAAGAGGCGCCATTTTGAGACGATTGAGGAGATGCAGACCGAATCGCAGGCAGTGTTGAACACGTTACCACGTGAAGACCTTCAGCACTGTCTAGTCTTGGACAAGTAGCTGGGATTGGTGTATTCATACGGAAGGAAAGTACTTTGAAGGGGATGGTAGTGAATAAGTTGTAAGAACAATTTATTGTTTTTTTTTCACATTCCGGGAATTTCTGGATAACACCTCGTATAATGCCGTCGGCTGAACTTGTACAGGGAGTTCTATGTGCCGGTAAAATGAACCATCTCTAATTATCGCTATGTTTTAACGACTTGCTCATTATAAAATAGAAACTTCCTTTACGAATTTGTTAGATTATTGTTGGAGCAATTTTTGCACATATCGCCAAAGTTTAGGTTTAGTATGCGGCATAATTTTATGGATTTTCGACGAATTGGCTGTTATAATTAGTTTTTAAAAGTCAACGGTCATACTATTGTTGTGCTTCTTTGCAAATAAAATGTTTTGGCCACTTTCCATTACTGTTATTTTATTATGCCATATATAATAAAAAACATTCTAGTCATTCTACACATTTGATTTGTTTCTAAGGCGTTCTTTAGCGAAACCTATTGCTACAATGTTTAATTTTTGAATTAATATTGGCGCAATATTCAATATTTGCATATAGTCTAGTGCAGTAATATTTGTTATAGTTAAGTATGTTCATACGCGCGTGTTTTATTAATTTAATAATTTACATTGTATTTGTTTTGCATTCATATAGTTCCAATTCATTTGAACTTAAGTTATTAATAAATAATATAAAGTAGTATAAAATACTACTAAAAGAAGATTATTAACACCGATAATCTTAAAGATGGATATTCACGAATTATTGTCCCCAGCAAGGGAGAAACACGAATCTGGAAAACATTCCCGGATTCGTCTTAATTGACGCTAAGTTTGCTTCAGTGGAGATTTGACTAATTCGCTTTTAATCAGCCGTTAATATTCTCGGCATCCAACGATCAGAGACTTTTATAAGATCAAATTCGTGGTGTATAATTTTTATTTATATTTTAAGCGCCATATGTTCTCGACGTGACAGAAAGAAATAGTTTTGAAAATTTTTACTTTTCAATATAATTTCAACGCATATACAATATCGATTAATTATTAATTCCATACCTTTCCATCCTCTCAAAATGGGGGCATTACGGCTAATTGCAACTGAATATCGTCATAAAAATGACGTCTCCTAAGATTTTTTTTTAAATAGAAAAATAAGTAATAGTCACTAGTAGTCGCCCTATCAAGATTATACAGTGGACGTTAAATTTCTTGAAAGAAACATTCACGAATTGAAGTCTGCGAAACTACAGGGGTATGAATTGACGCATTCTCACGCAGTACTCAAACATCTTGTGTCAGTGTTACTTGACATTTTTCACGAATATTGTCTCATAATTTATGGGACAAACAAGCATAATATGTTTTGTTGACCGTTATGTTGCGATATTTAAAGCCAATCAGTAGAATGCCTTTACGATCCCAAAATATTAATGCTGTAATCGTTTCTTTTACTGAGGATGACAACTTGGTTGCCGAAATACGTATTTAGGATACGAGGATTAGTTGTGGTAAGGGGTTTTCCATCTTTTTTAAGTTCTTACTAAACTACAGTCTCCAAAGAAAGACTTTTCGCCATAATCTTTCTCATTGTTTGAACGACTTTTGCTTTTATGGGGCGAGGTGTGTTTGCTTGCCGCCATTCCATCGAATTGCTTTTGTATACCGGATCACCACACATGTTTCAAAACGGGCGCACGAATTTAACACGACGTTTAGGAACAAAACGAAGTCGTGGGGTAAATCTTGCACTAACCTTATTCATACCCAAATAGTCATGCGGAATTCGGCGAATTTAGAAACATTAGACATTGCTGATAATTCCTTCACTTTCAAACGGCAAGCTTCTAATACCAATTCTTCAATAAATGCACTCTTTTGTTGCGTTACTAGTTCAAATGGCCAACCGGGACGCTCATATGATCTTCAAGGGATTCTTTCCCCAAACGGAAACAATTTTTTTACAGTAGAATATGAAGGAGATAAAAGGAAGGTACTAATAGGAACTTCATAGGACCACAACCTGTATGTGGAATCGCTAAGAAATCCGTTAAAAGGGAGATCTAGTTATGGCTAGAAAGAGAACATAAAGAGGTTAACGGAAGGCCATCTCCATACTAAAACACTACTAAGGGAGCTGGACGGAAGGTTTTCAGCCAACTTAATTCGTCGTAACAACAAAGAAATTAATTATTAGTTATTAATTACCGGCTTAATAACTGGAGATTGTCCTTTAAGGAAGCATCTGTAGCGAATCCTGGTGCAGGAGCTGTGAAGAACAGGAGGAAACTAACCTTCATGTAATATGCACGTGTGAGTAACTGAAGGGCCTGACAAACACTATACGCGTAACACTATCTTTCTTTTTCAAATTGTTCCACTGAAAATGGCAACTTAGTTGCCGAAATACGTATTTACAGTTTATTATTTATTTTGTGTTAGGGATTTTTCTTGTTTTTTGCAATCGAAGATCTTCGGGCATTGACTTTATACTCCTTCCGTACTAGGGAACACAATGAACCAAGATATATAACTAAATATATTAAAACAGATGGAGTCTGAATAGAATCCAGAACCTGACGAGCCTACTGAGACTCCAGAAATAAAAGCAAAAAGAAATGGAGGCTAACGGAAGCTCAACTTCACCCTAAGATGGAGCTGAACGTTAGGCTTTCAGCCAACCTAATTCATAGCAATAAAAAAGAAATTAAAACTATTACCGGTTTAATAAACGGACACTGTCCTTTAAGGAAGCATCTGTACAGCATGGGCTTGGTTAACGAGCTCTGGTATAGGAGATGTGAAAAACAGGCGGAAACTAGCCTTCACGTAATATGCACGTGTGAAGAACTGAAGGGTATGAGACAGAAACATTTCGGAAGAGATCTATTGGATCCTACGAGGCGGATAGTGGCTTTTATCGAGGACACAAGCCTAACAGAGTGGAACTGAGAGATCTATTGGGGATAGTACAAAGAGCAGTGTGCTTCAAGTGCCTGGACGTGCTGGCGTCCAACGTAAAACAGAAGAAGAAGAAGAAGAAGAAGAAGGAGATAAATCACCATAATGCTGTATAAACGTTGTTTAATTTGATCAGGCGTATGCTCCTTCTTTGTTGAAATTTTAATCACTTCGCGGTATTCAATTTTTGCCAACTATGACATTTTCATGCAATAACTTGATTGAAAATTCATAACTATTCCTCGTAGAACTTTACTATTTATAGCGTAGTCTTAGTGCAATGCAATGTGCAATTATGACACAACACACTTTGAACACGCTTGAACATGCATAAGCCTGTCAGGCCGAGGACATATGACGCTTATCTCGTACGTCTGGTATAAACTTTACTGATATCCTTCGACCAAATCAACATTTTCTTTGTTGCCTCATCTGGTGCATCTTCGTAAGGCTCACTTCCGAATTTAAAACCTCCCAGACTAGTTTCCAATTATCTAATATGAAGAGGCAGTCGTATCATTATTAATGTCTTGAGGCGATAAACCCTAATGACAGTTGTAATTAAATTTTTATCCAATTTTGATGGAACGCAAATGCCACTACGTATTTAAATACATAAATGTTGAAGAAAATATGATTGACAATTGAATAGGTACAGTCGCTTGCAATAAAATTGCGTACAACTCATATGCCAATTTCCATGTTTTTTCCATGTATTGAAATGTATTTTTTAATATGAGGTTAGGAATGTCATAATATGTAGTGTCAACTTGATAGTATAATTTTGCATGTTTAATATACAGTTGAAAGCAAAAAAAAAGTAGACAAGAGATCTCGTGCTTTGTAAACCTGGCTTTATTTACTTATCATTAGTGTCAATTCATTATTTTATGGCATATCAAATAATTATCAAAACATCTTCTATCTGATTAATACGAATAAGAATATAATTAAAAAACAGCATAAGATATATACACGCATTATTATTTCTTTCCGAAATTTCACGCATTTTGAAACATTTACACAAATCTGCAATAACATTGACTTTAATATAACGGGTGTTCAGAAACATTCGAAGTCAAGTGGGCTCTGAACAAAAAATCGTATATCTTTACTTAAGTATCTGATTTGTAATAATTATTAAATGTCAACTGTTGTCTGTCAAAAATCAATCTATCTCAGACATGACTTCATATTTTCAAGGACTACTTTGACTTCGAATGTTTCTGAACACCCGTTATTTATTTATGGAAGGCATCTTTATAATAGTTTAATATCAACTGTAAAGTTGTCAATTTTGATAGATAACCAAACATTGACAAGTAACTTCGAAGCCGCTCTACACTAATCATTTTGAGAAAGTCTATGACAGAAACCTGTATTTTTGTCTACTTTTTTTTGGTTCTCGACTGTAATATATTTTCAAATATAACAAATTTTGACAAATTGTAGATGACAGATCACATCCAAATCACTAGATATAATAAAGCGTTCGCAACTTCATTGCAAGTGAGTGTACAATAATTCGAATTGGTGGAGACTGTGGTTTAAATCTGAAACAGAGAGAAACTAAAAAAATTCCTAACCACAATATAAATACACCCTAATTACGTATTTCGGCAACTAAGTTGACATCTTCAGTAGAACAATATGAAAAAGATAGTGTTAAACGTAACGTCTTTGGCTAAGGTACAACCCTTGAAGATATTCTCTTCACCAAATCGCCAGTGGGATAACAGAATATCTTTCAAAGGTTGTACCTTAGCCAAAGACTCTACATTTTTCAGATTGTACTACTGAAGATGGCAACTTACTTGCCGAAATATATATTTAGAGTTTATTAATTTATATTGTGGTTAGAGATTTTTCTTGTGTCTGTCAGGTACGATATTGTTAATAAATGATAATTCTACAGAAAAGGTCTTTCGTGTCTTGGACTATTAGAGACAATAATTCGTGCACTGTCCTCATATTTACAAGCTAATGGGAACACGTTTCACATGAAATTAAGTGAAATACCAGTTTACTAACACTTGAACGTATTTTCTCCAAATAATAGTATCTAAACCAAAATAGGGACTTAACAAAATTAATATTGTAATGTGAAATGATTAATGTGAATGAGCAGCGTCAAAGTATTTTAAACACTAGAAAATACTTGTAATGAATTTATTTACTACGTTTATAAATTTTCTTTTAATAATGGTAATTAATAAATCTATGACCTGCAAAAAGACATGAGGTTTATATTCAAAACTAAAAAATATATTTATATACAGAAAGAAAAAATAATCTAAAATCTTCTAGTTAAATCATTTATTTATATCAACCGTTTTCGAGAGCATATAAAACAACAATTATAATTTATTTTTATTATTTCTTTGATTTTCTTAATTTTTTCTTTGTTTTTTTAAATATATATATTTAATATATATAAACTTATAGACATTATATAATATTTTACATAATTAACACCACAATATATGTATATATATATAATAATTATATTAATATTTAATATATATTTATCAGTAATTTTTCCTTCTTTTCGTAATAATAAAATTTTTCGCTTTTTAAATTTTTTGATATGAAGATAGAATTTCGCTAACGTTTATTGTCCTTTTACACACAAAAGAGTAGCAATGAACGAGTTAACAGATCAATAATCGAATTTGTTAGTAATTTAATTTTTTTGGGATCACTTTTTTACATATACAATTACATCTAAATAATTACAACTATAACATTAACAATACAGAATTGATCATTTACAAAAACAAACAAAGAAATAGTTTATAAAATAATACAATCTATACAAGATATTAGGGTGTTACACAAAAAATATAATAATGATATGATGGATTGAAGTTTAAAAATATTAATAATAAAAAATAAAATAAACACAAACAAAATGCGATTACTACATTTTTGTTTTTAGAACGTAAAATAATAAACTAAACAAATCATGCTACTAGAAATTTCGTGGTGCACATTCTAACAGCTTATTTTTTATTAATACAGCTGTCTTTGGATTAACGATTACTTACTAAACGTTAAACTATATTTTGGCAGCATTCTGAAGACATGCACACACTACACACAATTTACACGCATTCCACATTTTCACATGTTTAAAATATATACGTCTAGAGATGGATAACTGAGGAATAACTACATTTAGCGGAATAAACATAAAAAAATCAATAAAAACGGATTTAGTAAGAATTCGAATTTTTTACTTTAAGGTAACGTGGGTTAATTGATGTTTAAATAATTCCGTTTCAAATCAAAAATTAGATCTTGATTATATATGCATGTAGATTGTTGGGCATAAGTAATAAGGTGATGTATGACAAATCATGTAGCCAAATAATATTTTCTTTCTATATTAATTGAAATAAAATTTTACGAATGAACAAGATAATTAAGGAGTGGTATAACTTTCGATTTAAAAAACAGGCTGTATATATTTTTTCCTGTATATTGGTTGTTTTCTAATTAACGACATATAGTTCATCGAATGATCATATGATTGGTGCCAATAAAACATAAGGCAGCATTTTGTTTCACCATTTAATTAAATTTTGAAAGTTTCTAAACAGTTAAACAATCATGTTTTATACGTAATCTGCCTTCAGTACCTTCTGTTCGACCGGATTTAATATCTAAACTTAACTTTAATATGCAATCTAGTGAGAGGAGAGAAACCATCAACTAATGAAGATATATGTAAACAATGTATGTATATGAAGTAACTAATGTCTTGAGATTATTAATACAAAGAAGGACAAACTAGAAGGACTCCATAAACAGCACATCAATACGCAAGGCGAATGATGCATTACGCCATAAAAGATCATTTCAGAAATCGCAATACATATTATTGTAGTTTAGAAGGCGATTACGCCTAAATGTATATACATTTTCGTTTAGGAATATGATTCTTTCAAAAATTTGAATAGCCATTTAGTATTTATTTACAGAATGAATTTATGTGATGTTATTAATAAGGATGCACATTTTGGAGCAGAGGCAGCGTCGCAGTAAAAGGGGCTTGGATGGCATGCGCATGTAATATATATTATTTATACATATGTTTATAACGAGAGTGTAATTAGTCTTTACGTCCGGGGTAGCTATGTATTGTAAAACGCATGTCGTTACTAATTTATAAATGTCATGAATTACTACTTACTTGACAGAAGTTTGACTTAAGTCAAAACATACATTACCTATTTTCTGTGTGACTTAATAGGTTATATTAATAATTTAAGCACAGACATGCGTTTACAAATCCATGACTGCCCAGGACGTAAAGACTAATTGAACGCATGTTATATGGTCAGTCACAAGCTGGCTGCGATATAGTACAGTTATTTCATTTAAAGTGAAAAATAGTAAATCAATAATGTCGAAAGCTATAAAGAGACCATTCTATACCACGAAGCACAGAAATTAATTAGTAGATTTCCGGATTTAGTTTACCCTGGTACTACAATAAAATGCAAAGTTTGTGAAATATGGCTCTTGTGTACAACAAAATATGCCAAGGGCATGTGAACAATACAAAGCATATACAGAAAAAAATATTGACATATTTGTGCTCGAGTTATATGTAACTTTAATGCTGTGTAATGTATCCTTTACTTTAGGACAGAAGAAACCATTTCGTTTATTTTGGAAAAAATACGGAAAAGGAACGTTATCTAACCGGAAAAGGTTCTACCATCCATCCGTTCATGTATTGAAAATATGATTAAATCCGAATTGCTAAATAATCAAGTTTGGTTATCTGTACATGAAACTACAAATTGTATGTTGCTAATAATTGATCGATCTTCACAGAAGACATTTAAAACAATAAGTATTCTAGCACGTTTTATAATTTATATATTTTTCTGTATGTTGTTATTCAGATGCCTTTGGCATCATTATATTCTTTTGTACACGAGAGCGGTATTTCACAAACTTTGCATTTTATTGAAATACTAGCGTAAACTAAATCCGGAAATCTACTTATTAATTTCTGTGTTTCGTGGCAGACGGTCTCTTTATAATTTTCGACATTATTGATTTATTATTTTTCACTTTATAAGAAATAAATGTACTATATCGCAGTCAGCTTCACACTGGCCACATATAAATATATGAATGTATAATATGATATAATACATGTGCGTGCAACCAAAGCCCCTTCCATCCCGACGCTGCATCTGGTCCCAAATGTTCATACTTAGTTATTAATTCAGAAAAGTGTGTCAACCAAACAAATCTTTATTAAAAAAAAATAGTAAAAATAGGAGAAGCACCAATGAGTTTAAGAAATTTGTTTTCACTTAAAAATGCAGTTAGAAGTTATTAAATAATTTTATTAATTTACTAACGAAGTATATCTAATATGTCGTTTTAACACTCAGTATACTTTCTTTGGGCTAACTGTGGCTGCTTGGTCTAGTTGTATATTGCTAATTTATACGTACATCATTCAAATTTAAAATGGAATAGTAACCAAAATAGGTCGTCATTAGTTTAATGACATAAACAATTTTCAACCTTATACCAAAGTATTAATAAGGATAAAAAGTATTTGAGTCCATAAGCTAATAAAGACGACCGATTTTGGTTACTGTTAAATTATTTATTTAAATTTGGATGACCGTACCTACCCTAAGTTATATAGAGTGCTATAGACATAAATTATAATAAATAAATAAATACTAAGAGCCAATTTTAAAAAACAATAAAAATCTGCAAATTTTATTTGGTAAGCAAGTAAATTTAATTTATTCTACAGATTGGATATTATAAATGGCGAATAAGCAAACTAAGCAAGTAAAACTACCCATTAGTTTTCACCCTAGTGGTATTAAATGTTATTCATCGGTTAAATGCGATCAGATGTTTGTTCCACTATGCTTCAAATAAATAAAACCTTATTTTTTAAAGTTTATTATTTTGTGTGTTCGATAACATGAATGATCATAATGTCACATTTATTGGTTTCATCAGTGTGTTTGGTATCATCAGTTTCAGGGGTATCTGAATTATCAGGGATATCTGATTATCAACGTCTACGACGTTGCCGTCTGCGAAGGGTGTTTCGCGAAAGGACCGATCCATTCGAAATGTATTCAAATGATGAATTTAAAGCAAGATTTCGTTTAACAAAATAGACAATTCAATATGAACCTTAAACACAACCTACTAGTCTACAAATACAAACAAAAAAAAGTCATAAAGAATTAGGTTTTTGAATTTTTTCATTTTATTCAGTTATCGAAACGCTAAATTACAAAATACATAGCTATTCAGAGTTATTATACAAATACTTATTTTACCTGCATTTTTTATAAAATACTAGATTTCGATTTAATCGTTCAATAAAATTTATTCATCAAGTTCTTATTTAGAGATTTATTCGCTTACCTTAAATAAAGTATTCACAGGTGGAATTGTACTTTTCAAAATTTAATAGATGATGATGATAATAATTTCACTTATATTTCAGCAATCGAATCAATGCATTGGCAGTTTATATTCCTATTTCTTACTTAATATGAAATGTTTAAATCATGTTATCGTTGGTTGATTTTCTAAATGAAAATACAATATAAACGGGATAATTTTAAGTAAGACAAATTAATTTTTAGCTACTATAGTGAAGATGTGTAACTACAAAAAACGTTTGAAGATATTAAATTTTCTGAAGATGCTCTAAGGGCAGTTTTTATATATTTTATAAGATACAGAGGTTGGACTTTCGTTAGCGAAATGAAGAATTGTTATAAAATTTTGCGAATAGATTAAAGAAATCCTAAAATATTTTATTTTTATTATAATAAATAGATAAACACATATGTGATTAAAATGCCATTTATTATTTTGTTCTAACTTAAAAAATCCTCAAGTGTATCTATTATGGTTTAATTAATTTAAATTGGACAGCAATGTTTGTCTTGGAATGTTTAGAATAAGGTAACTCCTCCACCTGGTTTTATTACAAAATACTGGAAAATAGTGATATGTGGAATGTTGATAAGCTATATATTAGAACTATATAGGGAAAAGCTTGGACACTAACAAAAAGACAGATATTACGAATAACATAGAGAAATGGGGTTCCTAAGATCGGTCGTAAACAAAATAACGAGAAACAGAATTAGAGGCACCACCATTAGAACACAATTAAAAATAAAGTTTATTTAAGAAAAGATAAAAGAAGGGAAATTACGCTGGTGCAGACATGTGAATATGATGGAGGGAGTATGGACATGTGAATATGATGGCGGAGGACAGAATTGTAACACACAAATCTTTGAAGCAAAACCTGAAAAAAAGAGATCAAAAGGAAAACCCAGAGAAGCATAGACAGACGTAAAAGAAGCAGCCGTAAAAAAACGTGGAATGGCAAGCTACAAATTTGAACGAATTCGCCCAAGGCCGAAAGAAATGGATAGAAATTTGGAGAAGGAGCCGAGCTTAACTCCCACTCTGCTGTACACTTTCATGGGTAGATTCTAGGATTATGTAAATAAGCAGTAGAGATCTCATTAAACAGTTGTTCGAAGAACAATAATCAGCACTGGTTTCTGTTAAACAAACTGTGGTTATCTTTTTTATCTTTTATTAATTTAAAAGAACCATATTTTTACATTCCCAAGCTTTGAAAATCTAAGATTAGCACCTAGTTGAACACGAATTATCTAGACAAAGTAATGTAGTGGAAGTAGGAAATTTTGGGAAAATTCGAGAGCTAACGCAAATTAAAATTAGATATATAGAAATTGTAGTATTGTAAAAAATCTATTAAGAAATTCAGAAAATAAAAAGAAATGGAAAATAATAATAAATATTGGAAACACATAATTACATTTGTATGCAAAATGATACAAACATTGCAATGAATATCATTATATATGGGACAAAGAATACATACCATCACTATACAAGTTTAAAGAACATGTTATCTATATAAAATATATAAGTATATTTATATGTATATGTCTTGTGTTGTTAATGCAATAAATTATGTTAAACATAAAGAAATACATCTTTTTAAGAAATAAATATGCATGAGTTAACTTGAATTAGTTTATATTCGACTAATGATCAAATCATAGTTAATAGGACGATACTGTTTAGTTTATCCTGAAAATCAGGTTGTATGTATATAATTCGTCACATCTAAAATAGAGAGGTCAATTTTTGAATATTGTTTTTAGAGTTTGAAATTTACTGAATTAATTATTATTTTCAACAAACAACAGGACATTTCTATATACTTATGTACGATCTATTGTACACAAAAAATCGAAATATGTAATAGAAAACAACCATTATTCAATTATAATGTGATTTGTTCAAGAACGGCTGAATTTGCTTTGAAATTCGCAGTAAATGCAAGTTAAGAACATTAAGAACAGATGTTGACAGAAGTGGGATTAGATGTAATTAAGATAGAAGACTAATTTTTCCATCCCAAGCGTTGTAGCACTTTGAAACTATGTTACAGTATAATAAGTGTAATAACAGATATCCTGAATATGTATCATGTAATAGAGGACAAAGCAAAACAAGCTAATAACATCATTTCTAACGATAAAATTTCAGTTGGAGAAAGTAAAGAGATTATGGGCAACAGTCTACATACAAGTAAAATTAACTCTACTACAGTTTGCAGCTTTTATGACTTGTTAGGTTTCATTTAACGTTTATAATAGATGATTTAGTATTTGTAATTTACAGTTCGAGTTAAATGATAGGATTTATTTATTAAAATATAGATTAATTAATGGATCACAAACTAATAATTCATTGAATTTGTGTATTTGAATTGTTTATAATCTCCTAAATGTTCAAAATAGAATGGCAGAAATTTACTCCAATTTATGAATAGATTAATAAGCGAACGAATACGAATTTGTATTGGTGATTTCCTTTCAACAAAAGAATTGATAAAAATTTGATTTGAAACGGAATATTTTGTACATAACAAATAATTTTCAAGCACTTATTCATGCTAATATTTGCAATGTCTATGAATTAATAATGTTGAAAAATAAATATATAAAATGTTTTTGTGTGCGAAAAATAAAATCTGAAAGAAATTCCTTATGTGTTAATTCACTTGATAATGTGTTATTCATACATAATTGCTAACCGTAAAAATACTGGTGCTAATATTTAAAAAAAACAAAATGGAATGTATATATATATATTTATATTAAAAAAAAAACTTAATTAGACAGGTGCAAGGTTGGCGTAATAGGCTTCATGCTACTGCATACATTTCTTTCTGACATCATATTATAATTATGCAACATTAAAAACGAATCATTAGAAAAATAAAAAAAATAAAAGAAACTGTGCAATGACGAATAATGCGATGTGATACAATGATGATCGGACAAAATTAAAATAACACCAAAAACATCAATCACAAGTACAGATTGTGACTAAATATATGAATAAAAAATTAAAAGCCACTACCACAAATATAATTTAAAATTCTATATTTTCTGCATTGGTGTCTTAGCACATAGTTGTTATCTTCAGTAAATTGAAATATATATACCAACGTATTAGATGATAAAAACGATTTTATAATAATCCGATAGTACTATTATAGTTTTCTACAAAATAAATTCTGATTATTTAATTGATAATGTGTTAATATGCAACTGCATTTAGAGTTTCGTACATCGCGAACAGAAACCTAAAATAAAGTATTGCAAACACACTGGAAGTTGCCATAACCTAATCGAAGACATAGCTTTGTAATGTACCGCACATGAAATTCCTAAACATTGTCATGTTTTCCGTCGGTGAATTAAAATTCATTGACGTTGCAGTACATTTGTCTAATCGAATCGAAAGTTTATATATTACGGCCTTTTTATATTGTGCGTAAAAGGTATCTAGAATATATGTATCATGTAAGTGAGGGCAAAGCAAAACGAAGTAATATCATCATTTCTAACGATAAAATTTCAGAAAGAAAATGGAGATATTCTAATTATTTGAATTTATTAATTTTGAATGAACTGAAGGCAATATGTATTTGTCATATTTTTTCTATAATATGCTTTTTGTTAATACTCAATCTTTTGTGGTATTAATTATAGGAAGACAAATATTAATAAATTTTAATTTTAGTGATATGTGATAATATATCTGTATCTATCTATGAACTTATTAAAAAAAACAGAGTGATGACTTGGTATAACTTGGAAGTATGTAATTCTAAGATAACAATTTAAAAATATTCCTGAAACAGAGTAGAAATAAAGGCATATCTCTTCTACCTCGAATACTAGTTCTTAATTAATTATATTTCTCATTTACCCAAATTAAAACATAACTTGTGAAATTATTAGATATTTGGTTTAATACCTAATAGATTAGAAAGTTTATATGGGTGATCCTTTTTAGCAAGTTATTCTGTAACTAAGGTACTTAAGTCCAAAAAATCTTTACAAGATCAAAACTAATCTATAAATGAACATATATAAGAAATTGTTTAAAATAGTATATTAAAATACAAGTTTTATAAGTAGACTGCGGAAACGGCATTATCCCGTATCGGGTGTGATTTATCGGTGCCAACAATGTATAATCGATCAAGGTAACATGTATATATGAACATTATAGCGCGATGGTATTGATAACAGTTGTCTGTTACGTCTTTTAAGGCAAACAGACGGAGTTGTGAAATATATTTCACCAGAGTCGTAATAAAGGCAATGAAATGTATATACGGAAATCAATTTTTACGAAAATAAATAAAACACTGAATTTAAATGAATTTAAATTAACTTGAATTGAAATTAATTCCAGATATATATATATATATATATATATATATATACACAAAATGCATTTACTTTATGCAGTGAAAAAATTCAAAATATTGAAGTATAAACTTGAAATTAATTATATCACCTATAATTAAAGTGAATGCTTAGTCACACTACAGTAAACATTCTTTTAAAATTGTTTCGACCCTTGTTTTATGTAAATCCATTTCACAAATTAAAATAAAAGTAAAACACACAAATGATGTTTGTAGATTTGCACTTTTAATAAACGTATCAAGGATTATCAATATTCCTACATCAATCGGAAAGCTGACTCAACATACGCTAATCATTTATTAGAGAAGAATTACGATTTGAATTTACAATTTGTCGAAAATAAAGGGAAAAAACTAAACTGCTTAGAGTCATTAGAAATTAATAAGCTCAAAAATTCTGATACACTATTAAATGATAAATTAGACTTGAATTCTTCCCTGTTGTTAAATTTGTGTGTTCTGTGAAATGGGGTTTTGCCAAATCGTTCTGTTACTTTATTAAATTTTGTACTTTCCCCCCGTTGTTAAATTTGTTAGTTCCGTAAAATGGGGTTTTGTCACGAATTTAGATACAGTTTAGGTTTGACATATAGCAATTAAGATAATAGTTTGAAGTAACCCAATATGGTTGTGTTGGATATATAGTATGTAACATTAATTTATTGTTATACTTGAAGAAGCTACTGTGTAGCGAAACAGCTGTCATATTTATTTTTTTTTAATATAGTGTAAATCTACAAACATCTTTTTTGTGTTATATTTTTATATTAATTTGTAAACATTTTTTATTCACATTAATTAATACAATATATTCTAAACTTTGTTCTGTAAAATGCGTTCTTTTATTAAACAGTATGTCGTTAAATATAGAAAAACTTCGCTCAACATCAGAGCTAGTGAGTGGCGCATAGCAATAATAATCTTTAAATTTAATATATCTACCGATTTCCGTATTTTGAACATTAGTACAAGTCTTTCAGGACATTAAATCAGTGCTACAAGCGAATATTGCATCAATCTTATTATTTAAGTCAAACCGACTCTGTCTCTGCCCCCGCATGACTCATTGAGGATAGCGTCTGTTCCGCAGTCTATTTATACTGCACCATTTTGTAGCATGAGTTCAGTTTAGAAAACGAGTGCTATAAAACGAGTTTTTTATAGTATTATTTCTATTTTGCATTAATAAAGTGAAATTTAATTTGAAAGATCAGAGTTTTATTTTTATATAAAGTAGTATAAAAGTTGGTTACATTGATATTTGACATTTTCGAATTTAAATATTGCTATCCGCAAAATATTATTTATTAATTTTCGTTAACATCACTTGATATTTTATTTAAGAATATAAACATGAGTGACATTTTTGTAGCATTTTCTTTTCTACGTATGTATATCATTTTTGTCAAATGTGCTTTAATTCTTAAACTCAAATGACAGCAATATTTCTCTGTTCGAACAACGCTAATATTGAAAAATGAAAAAAGCGTATCGAAATTAAGCTCATTTCGATACTGTTTTGGGTGCCATAATGAGTTCATTACGAACGCAAAAATGTTATTACTTTTGTATATTTGATCAAAAATACATTTAATTTTGGCTTGATAAAAAGAACATGATACATAATTTCAATTTGATAGAGAAATCAAATTATGCTTGCTCAACATGTAGAAACAATGCAAAGCGATATCGGATGAACTGAAATAAATTAAGTCTTCATAATTTTAGGGAATTAAATAATTGTGAAATACGATCGCTTATGAATGCAAAAATAAATAAGGAAGCACTCAAGACTAATTTTATAATTAGATATGCACTCTATCTTAATTTTGTTTTGATTATTATAATAAATAGTACTATTAATCTGTGTTTAAATTAAGATAAAATGTTTGACTAAATGTTTAAGGCGTTTTGTATCTTGCGAAGTGTACTATTGATCTAAGCGGAATAGTTTTGTCGTTTTATGAAGATAATAACTTAGTTGCCGAAACGCATATATAGAATTTTAAATTAAATTGTGCCAAGAGGTTTATATTTTAATAATCACAAGTAGAGAGTAGTAGATACTATACTACAAACATATTAAATGCACATATAAATATAGAAACATTTTTGGCACAAAAATTTTTATTTTTTATTTGTTAAAACAAACAAATATCGTCGATGATTTTTTTGTTTTTTTTTCTCCTTTTAAATTTATTTCATTAGTTGTTATTTCTTATTAGTTGATTAATTATTCATTTATTTCTTAGTTCCGAAACTACATATATATTTACATCGATAAAATCCCCTGTATGTTAAAAAATTTTCAATGTTCGTTTTTTTAATTTTTAATGTCTGTTTATTTTTTACGTCTTTCGTTTTGGTTAAATTTTGTTTCAGTATCGTTTCGTAAAACACTAATCGTACGATCTCAGAGCACAGAACACCGCGACTAATGTCATTGCAGCTTGCAGTAGCAATGAGAGGGAAGTACACAAGGGGCCTCCATTATATAGACCTACTAAAGTTCAAGTACGATTAAAAATTCGTTCTGAAAAAATATTACACACTCATTCGTCAAACATTCACCCATTAAATACGTAGCATAATTGGTGTATCTATTGTGAATTACTAAAATAAATACATAAGAAATAAGAAATTATATTAAACAACACTTTATCCTTAATAATGGGTCTTTAATTGTATTTTCCCTGTTAGAAGATTCTAAGCGTATATTGAAGATAAAAGAAATGTTAATAAAATAAACACTCTTCATACTTTAACTTTTCGACTTTGAATATGTGTACAGTGTACAGCTAGGAGCACGAAATTGTGGACACGAATAATTATTATTTAGTGTAAAATGCCTTTTTGAATGTCAGTTTTGTCACTGACATTTATAAGTATTTGACTGATGTTATAAATATATGTTATAAACATGTCTCGAGTGTTTTTAAACGAATCTCCAAAATCTAGAGCAATTGCTAAGCTCGAAGAAGGTTAGTCTTTAAGACCTGTTGCTGCAGACCTAAATGTTAAGTCATGCATCGTATATACAAAGAAACGCTTGAACGAGTTCCATTCATTTCGGAGAGCTACAGATTCTGGTCGTCAGCGTGTCACTAATGCAGAAGATCTTGCTTTAGTAAACCACATTAGAGAATACTCTTTTGAGACGGCCGTTGATGCAAAAATGGCAACTCAGTTTTCTGGTTCTAAATGGACTTCAAGAAGAAGAATAAAGGAACATTTGTTAAAATGTAGTGTTGCCGCGAAAAAAACATATTCGAGTAGTTTAAATAAAGAGGTTCGTTTACAATTCACAAATGAATACTTAAACCACGACAAATAATTTTGGAGCGTGTTCAGTGATGAAAAGGGTTTCAGTTCTTGTTATACTGGAAAAGTCCGTGTTTATCGGTCTTTTAATACTCGATATGAAGAGAATTATGTTCAAAAAGATCGATCGTTATGTGGGGTTAAATAAATTCTGCAGGTTTAGGGATATGTCATCGAATAGAGGAATGACTGACAGCAAATTTATTAGAAACTGTAAGTATACCTTCAGTACTGAAAAGATTTCAAGATTATAGTTTTACATTTCAGCACGATAATTATCATACCGCCAGAGGAATTTTGAAACTTTACCCTGGTCATCGAGGAGTCCTGATTTGAACCTCATAGAAAACGTTTGGGGGATTTATCGCAAAGAAAATAAAAACAGATGATTTTAGACCGGCAAGCAGGAACGAGCTTTGGCAAGCCATTTAACGTGCATGGCAAGATGCCTCTGAAAATTATATGATACGAGAAATTTAATTCCATCGATGAGGAGACGGTTAAAATCTATTTTAGATAATAATGGGTTTTCTATAAAATATTAATCCAAGTTGTAGTTATACATTAAATTTGTTTATCTAGTTATAAAAGTTAATTGCATTATTTAAATGACAGTGACGGTGGCATAACCTAAATTTACTATAAAGAGAGTAAAAACACCATTCACTATAGAAAGTATTTAAAAAAAAAACCTAGATAGATTTGTCAAAAATTCTGTGCTCGTAGCTGTACATATCGGGTGTTAAAAAAGGTTGTGGGGTACTTTACCTAATTATGGTACTGGTGGAAATAAACAAAAGGGTCTTAGTCAACATAGGTCCGCAACTCAGTTGTTTCTAACATATATTACATTTTCTATTTTAAAATGAAAAATTTGATTTTTGGGTTTTGAGGTTTTAAAATTAGTTCTGCCAGACATCTGTTACCAGACTTACTTATTATTACTTATTATTTGCGTCAATTTTTTCCGTTCTCAAATTATGCCTGAGTACATAAATTCAGAAATGGCCGAGATTGATTTTATGTATGTTAACACTGCTGAAGCTCGGCGTATGTTTTGCATTTCCGAATCGGTTGTTACCGAGGGATAAAATTTTCTAAAGACTTTATTAAAAGACTGTTCGACACTGGTTCGTTAAAATTAATGGAGGTTCTGGTAGACCTAGATCAATTTCTACTCCCGCAGTAGAACTAGATATTTTGAGACGTGCAGAAGGCAATTCAAATATCAGTACTCGACATCAGTCATACCCTGATTTGGAAAATTTTGGGCGAACAGCAGTTATATCCCGACCACATTCCACGCGTGCAAGTTCTTGCTGCTTTCGAATATTATGCACGTAGGGATATTTGTCAATTGGTTTTATGAAAACTGGCAGAAAGTCCCACTTAGTTCTCCTTAGCGATGAGGCTCGCTTTACAATAGACGGAATATTCAATTTTGTAACAATCAGGTATGAGCGGATAAAAATCTCCAGGTTGTTGTTGAACTACATCACTAATACTGTTTTTTGCTAAATGTTTGGCCTGCTATTTTTAGAAACTGTTTAATTGATTCAGTATTTTTACGTTATTGTTTAACGGGCATATGACAATTTAATAAAGAAAAATCAGCTTGTGTTATATTCCAAAATATAAAATCGAATTTGGTAACAGATATAGAAATTGGATTAAATTGTCATAGGTTTTCCATCAATGATCGGACCAGGGTGTTGGGTTTAGTGACAGACAGTAATTTGAAATGGGAAAATCATATTCAAAATTTATGTCAACGATTGGGTAAAATATGTTTTGCAATGAGATCCCTGAAAAGAACATGCAGTTCGGGTATATTAAAAACTTTTTATCACTCAAACTTCTTATCAGTTCTGCGATATGGCATAACACATTGGGGATGTTCGTCGTCGAGCCAAAGAATATTCTTAATGCAAAAAAGAGCGATGCGTATATTTTTTGTCCTAAAGACAGCAGAGTCGTGCAGAGCTTTGTTCGAGGAACATAAGCTTCGCACTTTTTATGACTTATACATACTAAATATACTGTGCTTTGTGCATAAGTGTTACGCTAATTTTAATAAAGAGAAGGTAGATCATACATTTAACACGAGGCAGGATAATTATTTGTTACCACCGAAACATACTACTTTCTTTTACTAGAAGGGATTAGAGTTTAGACGATGCATCCTTTACAGCAAATTTCCAAAAGAAATAAACAATTAACAGTTTTTATTTATTTAAGAAAAGTATCAAGGAATGTTTACTGCGTGTTCATTGTTACACAATAAATGATTATTTGACAGCATTTCCATAATAATAATAATAATAATAATAATATTTATTTATTTGCCCAACAGGTAATCCCAATTACAGAGCAATAAGTACACAAATTAGATGTATGAATACACATACATACCATGTTAAACTATTACATAACTAAAATAATTTTGATATATAACAAATAAGTAATACCGATAATTATGATGTCAAGGTTCACATATCCTTAGTGTCCACCTTTCCAATGAATATGTCACTACACATATACACATATAATATAATTGTAATTATTACATATTGCTTGACGTTTTCCAACATGTTATCGTGCTGTATCTATATTTTCCTGTATTTGTTGTATGAAGAATGTCTTCGAAATAAAGTGATTATTATTACTATTATCATTCTCGAATTTTTTATGAAATTAATTACTCGTTTTGTAACGAGCTTTTTTTTTTTACAGATTAAACATGCGGTTTATGCACGATGAAGCGCTTGCATAGTTAGAAATTTCTTAAATCAAGATTACAACGGAAATGGGGGTTGTCCCACTGTATGGCCTCCCATATCGCCTGATCTGACATATCTGGACTTCTATGTTTGGGGACATCTAAAACAATTAGTATACGCACGACTCTCGTAATTTGGAGAATTTTACACCGACAGCAGTTATACTCTATCACATTCAACGCGTGTAAATTGCTGCTTTCGAATATTATGCACATAGGGAATTTTGACTGGCTTTACAATAGCCGGAATTTTTAATTCTCATAACAATCAGGTATGGGCTTAGAAAATCTTTATGGTGTTGTTGAACTGCATCATCAATACTGTGTTTCGTTAAATGTTAGGCTTACTATAATTGGAGACTGTTTAGTTGGTTCAGTATTTCTCGTTAATTGTTGTGGACGATGGAGCATCTGCGCATTTTTCCATCATAGTTAGAAATTTTTTGAATCAAATTTACAACGGGTGATAAATAGGATGTGGTGGTCCAACAGTTTGCCCTCCAAGTCTTCTGACCTGACAACTCCGGACTTCTATGTTTGGGGACATCTAAAACAATTATTATACGCACGACCAGTAAACAATTTGAAAGGAATTATTGCAGGGCAATTTGGAGTGCTCCAGGGATTTTCGAAACGGTGCGCCGCTCTTTCATAAGGAGGTGCGAAGCGTGCTTAGAAATGAACGGTGGACATGTAGAACAACTTCTTTAGTTTTACTTTAATTAATTTTTTTGTTTTATGTACATTGTCATCCGTGCTTCTTTGCAATTTTTATACTAATAAAACAACAACAAACTTATGTTGATTAAGACTTTTTGTTTGCTTCCACCAGTACTATAATTGGGTAAAATATCCGACAACCTTGTTCTTAAACCCCCGGTATATTAATTCACATTCAAAGATCTAACGAAATTCTTCAGAAAAGAAAGGTAAGCAAAAAGTTCTTAGAAATGTATATTATTTAATTTTTGAGATGTAAATGTCTTCAATATACTTAGTATCTAATTGTTGTTTGTTTTAAAATTTAACAGTTAATTTGCTTTCAAATGTAACATTTAATGTTAATTTTAGTGGAGCAATTCCAATGGAACAATACTTGAAATTTTTTAAATATGGCAGCAACTTGTGGTAGGTAAGTTAAAAAATGTAATATAACAAACAGTGTTAAGTATTACTAGCACAAAAAATTTCGAAAATTGTCGAATATTATAGCAATTTCCTTTATTTTAATATTTTCCTTTCATGACAGTTTTAAATACATACTGGAATTTTGTCTAAAACACTAGCTAACAGTAACATTAATTAATACGCTAAAATCATCTTGGCATTGCAAAACTTTATGGAAATATAGGAGATTAGAAGCTGACAACTGCAGATGCTTATAATCCACCATGTCGTAGTTTCTTCATGATTGATTAACAGTTTAACAATAGTAATATTTTGTTTGTTCGTACAGTGGTGTTGTCTTTGTGATTAACTTAATTCTAAATTTAAAAAAAAATATAGTTTATTAAGCAACAAAAACCCGTGATAGATACACCAAATATGTCGTTACATCATTACAGAAATTATTAAAAATATAATTAAAAAATACGTATGGTATATACCTATGTGCGTTTAAACTATATAATGTATAAATGTAATATAATGAAAACATTCATCACCCACTCACTCAAGTGCACTGTAAATACATTTTTTCGTTTATTTAAAAACAGTCACGCACACATCTATGCATATAATGACTTCGATCTCACAAAAACCAATACGTGATGAAGATGAATGATAACGTGCTGAGACCGAATTCATTTCTCACCGCTTGACCGCCGAACACCGGCTGATAAATATAATACTGTTCCTTACCTCGTGCCGTCTTTATTCTAATTTGAGCCGGTGAACTCAAACCTATGACATTGAGAGCTCTAAGTTCCAATTTGTAAGTGGTGTCCGGTATCAGGTTGTTTAGCTCGTAGTTCTGGTATTCGAATGGAACGTTTATCTCCGAACTGCATTCTGACTGCGAGTCGAACCATTCGCCGTCTCTGAATTCGGTCTGAAAAAATTTTGACATAAAAATGTTAGGTAGGAAAAAAATAAAGAATATATATTCTGTTTTCTTCTAGTATACGAGGATTGGGTGAAATGTTCTCGCCTTGACCAACGAAACAGTTTTATTTCCAGAGTATTTATTTTTTTGCATAGTTCCAACTCTGCACACTTAGTTCAGTGATGCCCAAGCTTCTTTATACACTCTGTATATAAAGATTGTTCAAGTCCCTCAAAATTTTGTCGTTGTTTGAGTTAGATCCTTTTCCAATCATCATTTTTTTATCAAATAAGTTCACTTTTGAAGAAGAAGCATCATCGCCAAGAGTTAATTCCATCTCAACTTTTATTTCAGCTGTTATTAAACCTTTCAAAACTGAGTATACAAGTGTCCCGTATCGTTATGTTCAAATTTTAGGAGTGTAAAGTAGATTTCATTTCAAGTAACAAAAACGCAAAACTTGTATATCCATTTTTATTTGTTTCAAAGTTACAGATCTATGAAAGTGATTGTCAGATTATGAAAAAAAATGTAATCCTAAAGTCAATAAAAACCGATTTTATTTAAAAAAAGTTCAATTAATAATATTTTCGAAATGTCCACCTCCTTGTTGAATGCAGGCTTGTGCCCGTAAGCCAACAGAAGAAGTACTTATTCGAATTTCATACTTGTTTTGTCGGATTTGCTCGGCAGCCAGGTGAATACGATCCAACAACTCTTTTCGTGTGTTCGAAACTTGCGCGTAGACTAAATTTTTCATGTACCCCCATAAATTAAAGTCAAGGGGATTAAGATCGGGTGATCTGGGTGGCCATGCAACAGGACCACCTCGACCAATCCAACTTGGATAATTGACGTTAACCCAATTTCGGACAGCAATTCCGAAATGTGATGGTGCCCCATCCATGTGAAACTACATGTCCCGTCGAACATTCAGTGGGACATCCTCTAAAAGACCTGGCAGTTCGTCAATAAGAAATTGAAGGTAATTGTCCGCATTTAATCTCCCAGGAAGAACGACAGGACCAATCAACAAGTCTTCGATTAGGGCCGCCCAAACGTTAATAGAAAATTCATGTTGAAATTTAGATGGGCGTATAGCTTTGGGATTTTCTGATGACCACCACTTCTCGGGAACATAGATTTATCTGTCCAGAGGACTGTTCTGCATAAATTAAAATGAAGCCGTGACTGTCTTAATATCCAGGTAAAATAAACTAGATGAGCATAGTCGTCTGCCTCAAGCAAACCGTGTCCCCTGCGATAGTGATATGGATATAACCTCTCACGCTTTAAAATTCGCCAAACTCTCGTTCGTGGAACTCCTAGTTGTCTAGCGACTCGACGTACACTGAGAGTTGGATCCCTTGTAACAATAGCTTCTACTTCTTCCTCTAAGTCTGGTGGCAAATTTACTCCTCGGTCGAAAAGATAATCACGCAGTCCGCATTCCCGAAATTGTCTGTGTACTTCCAGAAACGTTCTGTAATGAGGAATGCGCCTATCGGGAAACCGATGTCGGTATTCAATAACTGCTTGACGTGCACTGCCATTACAGTAGCCATACACAAAATGCATATCCGCATATTCTTGAGATGATAATCGGTAAGGTATTTTGAATAAAGAGAACGTGTTCACTCACTAATAAGCTGTTCTATGAACTGAAACGTAATGTAATCCTTTATTAAAAAATGCAACGTTAACAGTCATCTGAACATTTGTTTATTGAATAATATTCATGGTTCAGCACTTACGAAATAAGTAAGAACCTTCTTTATCATAAATCAATATCCAGTGCTCTTTTTTGTAGATCTCCAAGGAATTACTGTATGCACTATGACACGTGTTTATTTATTTTAGGATAATATTTCATTATGCGACGTTAACAATCACAGGCCTGTTATTGATTCGTACAACTTTTTAAAAAAAAAATCAGTTTGTATTGACTTTAGGATTACATTTTTTTTCATGATCTGACAATCACATTCATAGATCTGTAACTTTGAAACAAATAAAAATGGATATACAAGTTTTGCGTTTTTGTTGAAATGAAGTCTACTTTACACTAAAATTTGAACATAACGATACGGGACAGCTTGTATATTTGAACAAATGTACAGTAGTTGTATACTTCAAATTCGAATGAAAACTTGTTGAATTTACATTAATGAATGACAGTTGACAAATTATATGGTGAAATGTAGCTTTTGTGTGCCAAGTCAAAAACATTTTACTCCTAGTATAGACATGTATAAAAGGTTGTTTTCAAATTATATTGACCTAGATAAATTGCAAAGCTGTATTTATGCTCTTGATTGGTCATTTTTAAATCTGTAG
Source organism: Melolontha melolontha (assembly GCA_935421215.2). NCBI lineage: Eukaryota > Metazoa > Arthropoda > Insecta > Coleoptera > Scarabaeidae > Melolontha > Melolontha melolontha. The sequence continues at coordinate 40,336,260 of OW285238.1, forward strand.
AAGGTTTCAGAGAAAAAACAAAAATTAAGGTGGATAAAACAATTTTCAGAGGAACATTAACAATTCGAAGTAAAATGGATGCCGCCAAAAAAAAAGAATAGAATACTGGTCGTTGAAATGAGGTACTTTAGGATATTTAAAATCATCGTCAATAAAGATATAATATGTCATGAAGTTGTGATAGAGGATCTAGAATTAGAATTGATTTTGGAAACAAGGAAAGCACATCAGTTGATGTGGTTTGGTCATTTAAATATAATGTTAGATGGTTAAAAAGATCCGGGAAACTGGAATGAAGACAAGCAGGCGTAGAAGTAGACATTCATGAAATGGGCTTATTAGAGAAATATTATAAATATTGGTTAGATTGACTCACAAGAGAAATGGTCAGAGATAAAAAACCATGGATGCATCTTTACATTTATAGGTAGAAAGGTTTTCTTTCTGTGTATGTCAGTTCTAATGAAGCTCAGTGTAAAATAATATTGTCTCAAACATTCAACTAAGACACAAAGAGAAATAATTACTTTATACTAAATCTTCTGAAATAAAGAGCAATTTCAAATAGTAAACGAGAAAGTTTTATGAAGTCATCGTGAAGAATAAATGCAAGTAAATCAAATGGACGAAGATTTTTACAGTTATTCTTGATGAAGTTTCCATTTTATTTTAAAAATCATCTTCACCTCAGTGTTTCCTCCGTTCTAATAATGTAATAACATCTCTTCACTCAATTTTTTATATCTTTTATATAACCCAGTCTTATTCTTGACGTCGTCACATATATTTTTCTACCAATAGTCCTCAATTTAATAGTCTTATAAATAGAGGTAATTCAAGAGCAGTCACAACTGAAGAAAGTAGTATCGTATACGATTCCAGTATGCTTTGAAGTCTATTTGAATTTTGTGTGAATTTACTGATTTGAGCCAACACTAGGTATATTTTTTGAAACATAATGAAACTCAATTTGATCAACGAGTAGATTTTCTGAATTTCGAAAATAACAGATTTGTATAGATGATGAGAATAGATACTAAAGACAAGAGAAATTTAGTATTTTCTTAATATAATAAAAAAGTTAAGAACGACATAGAGCAAGGCATTTCTTTCATAATTAATACTAATTATTTTCAAGGGAATTATGAATAATTTCAGTGAATGTTAAATGTATAAGAACTATTTTATGGAGGAGAAGCAAGTTTTTTTATTAAATAATTTGCTTTCATGGGTTCCTAATTATAATTTAAATTGAAAAATATAATTACCACGCAGTATCTAATGACGTAAAAAGTTATGGGATCTCCATTGTCGTGCGGTACTTTCCACCTAACTTCATAATGGTCAGCGTAAGGACTGTTGACCAAAACATCTCTTTGGTTTTCGTATTCTGGAGCCAATAGGAATTTAGGTTCCGAGGGTGCGGATGTTGTCGGCATGGTGTGCTGTAAATTGTCTCCACCGAAACCTCCTATACCAACGTCGTTCGCTGCTGCAAATCGAAACTGATACGTTCTTTGCGGTGTTAGTCCTTCAATGATGTATGGAGCATCTGCAAATGAGTATTCGCATAATATATGAGAAAAATCAAATGACGTTCACTTTAATTTGGTTTTGATACTACTATAACATAACGATTAATTTAATGTTAATAATAAAATGTGTCCTAATAGAATAATAGATAATGTGACCTATGATTCTTTTAATAAAAATAAAATATTGCGACATTAAATAACGCTTCTTGTGTCGATCGTTCTCATCTTACGCGGTTATTCAATTCAATGAATCTTCTTTCTATTTTTTGAATGAAACAGATTTGCTTCTTACTTACTTATCGATTTATGTGAAAACGTTCTTGCTCATTGAATATGGTATTATTGGAAAAATCAATATAGTTTGTCTTATTTGTCAAATACCAATTGAAAATGGTCGGAAATGGTCATACTGTAAATCAATTTAGGTTGTACTTACTGACACTCCACGTTTTGTTCCATGCGGCATCCCAAGGCATTCCATCTAACTTGAAGTGTGCTATAATAGTACGAAGAGGCAAGCCACTAACCATGGGACCTACAATGTTAAATTTGATAGTCGTGGCTGTTACCGCCTCCACTTTTACTTGCTGGATTGGATTTGGAACTTTGGCCTGAAGAAGTTGTATATATCTATTGGCAGCTCCCAGTTTGTTTGTGGCTATACATTCGTAGCTGGCGAAAATATTACATATAAAATTACTTTATATTCTAATTAATGCAATTGTAAACATATAATGCTATAATAATTATTCTATTTTACTAAATATATTAATTTCCAAACTTTGGATTAATTTCTACCTTTCTCTTGTACGAGGGGCGTCTTTTCTGTTATTTACCTAGCTATGAGAACAATATGCTGTCGTGACAATTTTCTTACGTCAAGTTTCTGTGACATTTTATAGTGTCATCTCAAGTTTGGTTCGAATCGCTGAACATTTGTTATCTTTACATTCGTTTAAAGAAGAGAAAATGAGTGATTTGAAACTTGAACACAGAAGCGTCATGAAATGTTTATCAAAAGAAAGCAGTAGACTAAAGAATATTCATGAGAGAACGGTGGCAGTGCATAGAGAAAATAGCCCATCTTATTTCCAAGTCAAATTTAGGTGTAAACTGTTTTCAAATGGGGCAGAGAATTCATTCATGATGACCTAAGTTGTGGAAGATCTCTGGAAGTACCAACTGAAGAAATCACCAACAAAGTTGAAGATTTGGTGTTGACTGGCCGCATAGTAAAAGTTTCAGTTATTGCTAGAGAAATAGAATAAAGTGTTTTCAAAATTCTACATGAAGATTTGGGAATGAGCAAAGTGTCGGCACGATGGATTTCCAGGCTGCTCAGTCCCGAACAAAAATTGTGTGGACGACAAATTTGTGAAGAGAATTTGACTGTTTTATCTGAAGATCAAAACTTCTTAAATAGAATTGTAACTGGGGATGAAACTTGGGTACACCACTAGGACCCTCCCATGAAACAAAAGTTCATGCAATGGGTCATAAGGGCTCCCTACTGCTCAAGAAGCCAAAAACGTAATTTTCTGCGGAAAAAGTGATGGCCTCAATAACGGGAAATGTCTAAAAAGTCACAATTAAGAACTTGAACATGGATATATGCGAAAAAAGACCTCACAATTTTGGTCAGAAAACTCTGGTTCTGCATGACAACTGCAGGGTGTATAAGGCACGACTTGTTCAAGCTGTAATCAGTGAATGCGGCTTTAAGGATTTACAACACACACCCTACAGCCCCCCTGTGACTATTATCTCTTTCTGAAACTCCAAAAAAAAATTGAGAGGGCTCTATTTTTATCCTTATAACTTAGTTCGTATTCCTTGATTCTGCCTTCAAATGTCCTCCTGTCTGCCCTATGTAGACTCAGCAAAAATTAACTTGTAAAAACCTGAGTTAAATTTTTTGCCCGTTTAGTTTTGTTATCCTTAACGGCGCATCAAAGAACATTTTTTTCATGTAGAAATAATAAAAGTGACTCTATTAAATAAAATTGATTTGTTATTAGATTTGTTAATAATAGTCTCAATTTTTTCTAAGATGCTTCCAATATACGTAATGAGATTGTAATTATTGGATTCTTTGGTTTTTATTGTGGGATAAATTAAAGAGCGAGTTTTAGACTTTAGTTGTTTTCTTACAATATCATTCACCATGACTATTGAAAAAACATTATTTAAGGATTTCCATGATAGCCTTAAGCTTTGATTAATGTAATGAAGTTTCAAGACTTATCTCCTCAATAATTAGTTAACTAGCTGATTTATTGCAGGACATTTGTTTCAAATAGATTTTATTATTTAAATTGCCTGCAGCGTAGCGTAAGCATCCCTTATCTGTAGTTGACTATAATTCAATTTCATTATATTTCTCTAATCTATTGTATTTTAACAAAAAAATCCAAAAAAATAACGATGGAGTGAAATTTAAGTTTTTGCTTTTCTAGAAGGGAAATATATTTATAACGAGAAATATTACTAAGAAACACTTCCAATCAAAGTATATATAATAAGATTTAAAACAAATTATTCACAGAATATTATGATAAAATTTCAACGGAAAACTGTCAATGTTGGAATAAAGTCATTTTCAATTTACTAAGCGACTAAATGTGTCAGTTTAAGATATAGGAATATTCGAAGATATTCGATTGATTGCAAAAATATAAAAAGCTGGCAATAGTTGATCTTGATAGTATAAATACATATTATGGTCTGAAAGGGGTAAATATTAATACAACTTTTTTATATATGTAGAGTGGCGCTGCTACAAAAGTAGATACATATTATTGTAGGTACAAAAATATATAGCTGATTTCACTAGTGCTATAAATCTTATTCTGACTCTCGCCTTCTGGTCGTTGTTGTTAGACGTACTGCCAGCTTCTTCAGTATCTCATAATCTGATACCTAGTAGATCTTGAAGAAGCTGCTAAGCCGAAGGTGGTTTGATGTTTGATTAGTAAAGGCCGGATTATATGCAGTTTGCATAAATTTGCATATTTGCATAATATATGCATTTTGTATATTATTTGCATATTTTGTAGTAATTCCGCATTTTTGCATATTGTAAGTATCCGAGTTTTATTTATTTACTAATTCAAGTCTATTATAGGCATTACTAAAAATATGTCGTGGATGTAACAAACAAACAAAAATTAGACAGCCCTCTTTAAATTAAAAATAGCATTTTATTAAGCCTCTTCCCGTTACTTTTCCGATAAGCGTCTCCAAGAATTTATTAATGCTCTTCCCATACATCCAGGCTGACAAAATTCCAGGAAAAGCTAATACCTTAAAACTTCTAAATAATCACAAAAATACATTTTACTAGAAAATTAGGAGTATATGTGTTTCTTTGCTATTCGGAGAAATTTATTTCCATGTTCGAAAGTAATTTTACTTTAAACGTCATTTTACGTTGACTTTTCGAAGTGTAAACTTGTCAGTTGTGATATATAATAGCAAAAATGCCGAAAATAGCGACTGTGCCTGGATGGATTGCACCTTATTCAGAATTGCGTATGGATGGAGAAGAAGTGTTTTGCGTAGCATGCTGCAAGATTGTGAGTTAAATTTTAAGTTTATTTCCACTTATTAATTAATTAATTAATTAGTTCTTAATTATTCCTTTATCTTTTACTAACATTTATTTTATAAGAAAACAATCGATGATGTAATCTTTTTTTTTTCAGATTACAAGGGAGAGAAAGTTCCAAGTCGACCAACATATGAAAACTCCATCTCATGCTGCAAAACTAACAAAGATGAAATTGGCGAAGAAGAGTCAGCAAACATTACCGCAATGTTTGCCCATCAACTTCCAAAAAGTCGGAACAAGAACAATTTAATGAAGATTTGTGTCAAATGTTTGTGTCGGCAGATATTCCACTACATAAATTAAACATTTTAAATGTCAAGTTATTTTTGCAACAGTACATCAGCAAATATAACATTCCTGACGAGAGCACGTTAAGAAAAAAATATATTCGCTGTATCTATGCAGAAACATTGAATAGCATTAGGAAGGTTGTTGCAAACAATTACTTTTATATATGCCTAGATAAAACTACTGATAGTGTGGGCCGATACATAGTTCATTTAATGATTGGTATCCTTAACGTATTGGTTCTAGCAAAATCTTATTTAATTTCATCCAAACAGTTGGAAAAGGCAAATAATTTGACAATAACAAAGTTTATACTTCTTTCTTACCGTAATCGACTTCAACAGAGAAAATTTTATTGTTTTTGACGGATGCTGCACCATATATGGTGAAGGCAGCTTTCAACATGAAAATATTTTACCCAAATTTAATTCAAACAACTTGCTTGGCGCACGGACTAAATTGTGTTGCAGAAGAAGTCAGAAACCATTTTCCTTTAGTAAATACTTTAATTAGTAGTGTAAGAAAGTATTTTTAAAGGCCTCATTACGAGTTCAGTTTTACAAACAACATATACCTGGTGTTTCGCTTCCTCCTCAACCAGTAATCACGATGGAGAATGTGGTTGGAGGCTGTTATTTTTCATGCAAATCATTATGAAGGAATACAGACAATTATTATGGATCTTGATAGGAATGCACAATCTGTGATAGACTCCCAAAAGGTGTATTCGAGTAAAGAAATACCTCAACAGTTGGTGTTTATTAAAGCCAATTACAGTTTTGTTTTCACTTCTATATTCCAGTTGGAAAAACAGTTTATGTCGCTAATTGAGAGCGTTGAAATAATAAACAAATTGGAAAAGTCATGTTTTGATGTTAAAGGAGAAGTGGGACAGTCCGTGTATGAAAAACATGTTATCAGACAAGCGTCACAATTTTTCTGTTAAGAACTTTGAGAAATATGTGATTGTAAATTGTTTTCATAGTTAATTATGTTGTAAAATGTTCTAAATAAACTTGTACTAAACATAATAGAATATTTTTTTCTATAGTATTCCATTTTATGATATTCCTCGTATTTTTTCACCTGCATATTTTTCATAAGGAAGTGCATATTTAGGCTAAAACATCTGCATATTTAAGCGGATATTTTCAGTTTTTTCTTGCATTTAATCCGGCCTTTATTGATAAATGTAGTAAAGCTAAAGTTTTTTTTTTTAAATATAATTTTATTTATCAATATGTACTTATTGCGAGTTTTCAGAGTTTTTATTCTGTCACAAGAGTAGTTCATTCTAAAATCTCGATTGCAGCGATGATATCATTAGTCGACCAAGTTTTTTCAATCAAGCCAAATTTTGAAGTTTGCAAATAAGAAAAAATCGAACGTGGTTAAATCAGGGTGAATACGGTTCCAATTTTAACTCTAATTCGTGCAGTTTTGCAATTGTGACAGTCTATTTGTGAGACAGAGTGTTGTTTTGTGAAAGAGTATTTTCTTGTATGCCAACCTTGACCGTCGTTGTTTAAGATCTTCTGTTAAACGGCATAATAATGCTACAAATAATAAGCTCCTATTAATGATTTTTATGTTCCATGTTCCAAGTGGTCGACCAGAATAATTTCTTTAGAATCACAGAAAACTGTAGCAAAACCTGCCCATGCGATAAAATGGCCTTCGCCTTATTTGACACAGTTTCATTAGCCACAGTCCACCGATTTGACTCTTGTTTCAACCAAGTTATATAAGTAAACCCGCAAAAGTCTTGGGGATTGAGATTAACTATCCCCAAACACTGGAGTGAAATACCTTTTCGCGAGCGTTTTCGGCTGACAGTCAACAATCGCAACATTTATCGTCTCCGTAGCTTTTTCCGATGTAATTATTCATAGACTCGTTCAGTCGAAACCCCAACAGTTTTAGCAATTTCAGCACATTCACTCGGCGGCCTTCCATAGCAATAGCAAACTGGGGGTCTGGAGTGCATTTTATAGATAATGCATATTCGACCACAATTTTAACGATGGTGGGAATTTTTCATAAACCTCAGTCTACTACATTGATATGAACAGGCGTCCAATCCTTTAAATAAAAGCTCACTGTTTGTAATTCGTGATTATTTATTTTTATATTAACGGCTGCAATGCTCACTTCAAACATTTGTTGGAAGTGAATAAAGCTGGTGCTTTTGTATGTAATTTGGACATTTGTCAGTAGGAACGTTTCTAAACGAATCGTGGTGCCATATCAAATACAATATATCAAATACATATCAACATATCAAACCGTCTTCGTGTCAACATCTATTTTGTAAGAAAAGTTGAATAACATTGGAACAAATCAATGTTGCTTAACTTTTATTACAACATAGATTTTCTTATTATGACCTTTTGTGCAAATGAAACTGAAGTATTTATTGTAAAGTTTAATTTGCTAAAATTCACTAGCAACTTTTTAGATGTAAAAAACTGCGAAGGAATTTTGCGCTTTTGGAATGGTATCCCCTAGGCGTCTTTAAGGCAACGTTGAAGAAAATGGAAAGCCAGAAATATTTAGTGTGTACGATGACACCAAGGTAAGAATGGATGTTTTAGAGTCAATATACCGAAAGTGTTCTTTTCAGAAACAATTTACACTTTAAGTAGAGAATTTAAAGGGTTTGAAACAACAGTGTTTTAAAACAAGTTTTAAAATTAAATTAAGAAAAAAAGATCATTTCTCTTTCATTTTTTGACAAAATACATGATCGTATGTGTTACTCTAAATTTAAAACACAGTAATACTTCGGTGTCGAGTCTAAAATATATTTGCTTTTAAGATAGTTTTATTTAATTTCACTAAGGAAATCTTTTCAAGGTAGGTAAGCAACTTAAATATGTTAAAATAAAAAGAAGTACCTTCCATAAAACAAAGCACTGTTGTACCCTGCTCCCGGAGTAACAATTAAATGTGAAATAGGTCCGTTGCCTTCTATTCTTATGTTATCTTGACCACCTAACTCATAATTGCCAAATCTCCATTTTATTGTAGCGTTTGGTATAGATTCTGCTATGCAGGTTAAATTACCAGGTCTATCCCCCCACGTCCACACAGGTGGATAATTTTTCGTTCTCTCAAAAGTCGGTGGAAATTCGATCGCTATGTGTCCGTTCTTATAAGCTTTGTCCACTCTATTTTCAGCAATGCATTCATACAAGCCGTCGTCGGTACGATTTAATCCGACTATATTTAAAATGCCAGCAGTCCAACCACCAGTGGGATTTTCCCTGTTCTCCAAAATAATTCTTTCATCATCCGGCTGCATTCCGATCGCGAAAGTATCCTGCCTGTTTAATTTTCGGAAAGTTATACTTGGTAATGGCCGACCGGATGCCTTGCAGATTAAACTCGTGTCGTTACCGATTGGTGCAGTAATGTTGATGAGTTCATAAATTTTAGGTTTCGCTAAAACGGTGATGTTAACGGATTCTTCTGTTCGATTGGCCGGGTTGGTAGCAACGCATTTGTAGGTGGCATCGTCGGTTCTTTCTGCTTTGGTTATTGAAAGAACGCCGGTTCTTGCATCCACACTAAAACGATCTTTGGTAGAGAGGTCTTCTCTGGTATCTTCCCTAATCCACGTGTAGCTTGCTGGTGGTTTGCCGCTGGCTTTACAATGTACCCTAGCTTGTTCTCCTTCTACGATTTGTACGGGTGGAATAGGTTCTATTACTGGTGGTATTAGGACTTCCACCTGAAAAAAGAAGTTTAATATTTAAGGGCAAACACAAGCACGTACTCGTACTTATACAGAGTGTCCTTGAAATAAGAAGACAACGTATGAAAAGAAAGATCTAATTATATACAATATAAATCCAAAATATTTTCCCAAAATTCCCTCTCATAAGCGAGAAAAAAAAATTACAAAGATATTAAAAAAAAATTGTCACGCCACTGCGGGTTTATAAAAAGTATCAGAGAGGATATCTTAAAGATGATCGATAATATCAAAGTTTTGTTATTGTCCATCTCATCCAGCTGTAAACATCCGCACGTAAACATACGCTATAGCGTATGTGTGTGTGTGAGGTATTTATTATTTATAAGCATTCTGAATATTTTGAATTCATAGGCGTTACGTAATACGATTTTCGAGGTGTTTCTATTTTCGGGGATTGCGTCGTAATTGAGTCACCATATTTTGGATTTATATTCTACATAATTACATCTTTCCATTTATCATATGTTGTCTCTTTATTTCGAGGACAGCCTGTATAACTTAAATGTTTAAGGAAAAGAAAATGATTAACATTTCCTAAATAGGTAAATGTATAAATACATACACTGTTAACGGATTAGTATATTAAAAAACACAGTCAGACATACGAGGGCAGTTTGACGTATTCGCGCGAAGCCTAGAGTAGGCCATGAAATAAAAAAAATACATGTCACATTTTGACAATTGATGCCTTGTCAGTTTACTGTTATTGATTGATAAATTTGTAACAAAACGTGTTAAAACGTGTTTCGTAGGCAATATTTAAAATTTTACCCTGCTTCTAATTAAGTGTAAATGGATAGTTTTGAACATTGTGCTGTTATTAAGTTTCTTTTAAAGAAAGGCATACCCTTTACCGAAATCCAGAATGATATGCGAGATACACTGGTCCAGGGTTGTCCTTCGTATACAACCGCTATAAAATGGGGAAATGAATTTAAGCGTGTCAGGAGCAGGTTAGACGCAGTGGGCGGCCGAAAAGAACTATAAGTTCAGAAATGGTGGATAAAGTCCATGATTTGTTTCTAAGTGACCGACAAATGAAAGCGTTAGAAATAGCAGAGGCAGTGAGCATTTCAAAGAAACGGGTGCTTTATATTTTGCACGAAGTACTTGATATGAGAAACCTTTCGGCAAGAGATGGGTGCGGCGTTTACTGACTACGGAACAAAGACGTGTTCACTGTTAAATATCGATGAATAATTTAGAAATATTTAAACGCAACAGATTTTTTGCGCTTTGTGACTAAACATGTGTTCGGTATTAATACACCCGAATCTAAACAACACTCGAAGATGTGGACCAAACGTGGAGAATCAATTCTAAAGAAGGCCAAGATAGTTTTACCGCTGGGAAAGGTAATGACATCGGTATTTTGGGATGCAAAAGGAATATTGTTGAAAGGCTTCAAAAGGGTAAGACTGTAAACGACAAATATTATGCAAATCTTTTAGATCGCTTGATCATAGCTATCGCTCAAAAGCGTCCAGGAACGATCAAGAAGAAAGTGATGCTTCACCATGGTAATAATTAGAGTGGACCAATCCGGAGTGAAAGCAGAGGCGTGACTAACGAATTGGTTCACGATTACTTAGTATGTTGTTCACGGTCATCGTGTGTACACGTATAATAGCAACAGGAAGGTATATTCTGTGATTTTAATAATGTTGCACAGCTTCGATGTTCGATAGAAGACGCAAGAAATGAGTGTATTTTAAGTAAGTTTGAAAGTCATGCCTCTGCTTTCGCTCCGAATTGGTCCACTCTAGTAATAATGCACCTGTGCATTACAGTACGGTTGCTCCAAAAATAATTGAAGAATTAAGGTTCGAATTAGTACCACACTCCCCATATTCGCCAGACCTAGCACCATCTGACTTTCATCTATTCTCTAAATTAAAATATTGTCTCGGCGGGCAAAAATTTTGCACAAATGAAGGGCTAATTTCAACAGTAGACGATTATTTTGCATAGTAGAAGAAAATCAGTTTTGGGACGGAGTTGGGACGGAATAAAGAAGTTTGAACACAGATGGACCTAATGTATCGAATTAAGAGGAGATTATGTAGAAAAATAAAGTTTGTTTATTTAAATTATTCCTTACGATCGTGCGAATTAATCAACTCGCCCTCGTATGTAATCGATTATGATAAAATTTCGCAAAAGGAAAACATTATGGAATTGATAATGCCATTATTACTATCTGCGTTTTCTTCTCAATCACATCCATTATTTTCATAGTATTCGTTGTTGTCACTGACTTAGCTGTATTTAAACTGGCTCCTATTTATTTGGGCGAGCCTGTGTAAATTATTCAATGTTCAGTATAATAGAAACATTTCAGTTGTTAAGTATTTAACTCGTCGCAAAGTGTAGTGGAGTTTTTAGCATGTTCAAATGTACCAATAAACTTTACGTATCTTGTTTTCGCTTCCTAAAAATAGGGAGAAAATGTCGATTGTTAAAGTTCTTCTAAAAATTCTCTGATTGAAGTTAAATATTTACCACTTTCTGATACGAACGCCAATATGTTGAGAAAATACGTTCGACATAATATTCGTTACATCAGTTAGTTATAACTAGAGCTGGAGATGTTTGCGGTGTGCCAGGATAGTATTCAGTTAAACGCACGAATATAATGACCTTGTTTCGATCGGTGATGCATGCGTGATTTTATTGCTTTACATGCATTCGCTATTTATATCACTTAGGTATGTCAGTTATGTGTACTGTATATAAATAACACACTTACCTTATTTACGATTATTATAGCATAGCGCCAAGTGGATAAGACTTGCAGTAAGTTTGTAGCATTAGATACGTTTCCATATTTGTAGCGGTGAGCGATGTACGCCGTGATGAATAAATTTTTTTATATTTTGAGAAAGACCGCTCGACATCTACGGATGTAACACACGCACAATTAAAATAATCTTTATAGATAGAAACCGAATCTACACTTGCACCATTACTAATTTGTTTTAATCTGGTAAAATCAAAATCATTGTTTATCACACTCTCGAACTTTTCTATTGCATTAACATTTTTGTTGTCATTTACTGCGCATAGCTGGGCGTGTACATCGTCCAGTATTTGCAGTGACTCCGCTAACGATAATGCAGTATTTTGAAATTTCTCGATTGCGTTAAACAATCCTATATGATTGTTATAAATAGTTTGTAAATCTGCATCAAGGGAAGGGTTTTGAAAGAGTCTCTGGCTTTCCTTAATGGCTACAGCTTCGGCAGGATTGAATTGTAGAACCACAGATTTTATTTGTTGGAAATACTTGGCATAATAAAATGCCGCCTTGAACCAACTTCCCCAACGTGTAAGGATTGGCTCTGGTGCTTCGGGAATACCAGGGCACCGACTGTGAAACTCTCGAATTCGTTTAGGAGATTTTAGAAACACTTTTTTTGTGGTTGCTATTAATGCATCCACCTCTGGATAACATTGCCGAATAGTTTGTGCCACAAGGTGTAAAGCATGAACTTTACATGTCACATGCAAAAGTCTCTCACAATCTGCTTTAAGAGAACGGCCTACAGAACGCATTGTCGCAGCACCATCGCTCATAAACATCAGGAGTTGATTAGTTGAAACTTGAAATTTTTGTAGCGTATCGAGCACTACCTTCGTAATTACTTCGCTAGTGCACTTTTCCAATCTTTTGCTGGCTAATAAAATGGGAAATGTTGATTTGACAGGATCTAGTACACGCACTATAATATTCACAATAGAATGTTTTTTTCGATCTGTCGTTTCGTCGACACATACCCATAACTGTTTATCATTTACTACTGCTTTCATTCTGTTTTCAATGTCCTCACGCACAATTGGTAAATAGGTGAGTAACGTTCTCCGTGACGGTAGCTTTTTGTTGAAATTGTATTTATTCCAAAAGTCGTGAAAGGCTTTTTTATCTAGCAGGTGAACTGGCACATCGCAGACGAGTAGCATTGTCAATAAATCGAAAATGAATTGCGTTTTAGAGAGCACATTATTTTTTTTGTCTTTGTGGTGTACACTTTCAACATGTCTTTTACAGTCGTATTTGTCCCAGCAAAATAACTGTTTATCGCATAATTTACAAACCACTTTTGCTCCATTATAATACAAATCGGGAAAGTCTCGGATAAATTTCTTCTCGTCGTTATACAATGGGCGCTTTCTTGGCTTGGGCACGTCCGTCATACTTTTTAAATAGAGCTCAAGACAACACACGATCACGTTGCCAGTTCACGACTAATTAAAGTGTTTCGCTGCATCGTGTTTATACGCTGGTGGGGATGCACTACATACGGTCCTGCCGTACCGCAAACATCCTCAGCTCTAGTTATAACTTATAATTTGTGTTAATGTCTTTGCTCTTGAAGTGAATAACATTTGCATAGTACAAAGATATGTCGCTAAATTTAAAATGTGAATTTAGTTCGGCTGATATGCTCCCATCAATCTATGCATATTGAAATGTTGTAGTTTTACGTAAATAACTGAAATTCAGAAATGCCTTAAGTGGATAAAGCACGAACTGAGAAAGTGAAGCTTGATGAATCAAGTTTAAATTTGCTTAAAGCTTCTGGCCTGGAAAAAAAATAGTTTCATATAAGCAAATCTAAACCGCAAATAAAAATCAATAACTTTGAAATTGTTCCGAATTGGTGCAGATTGTGGCTTAAATCTGAAACAGACAGGAACAAGATAAATCCCTAACCACACAATATAAATAAATGAACTCTAAATACGTATTTTGGCAACTAATTTGTGACGTGTTAAGCGTAGCGTCTTTGGCTAAAGTACAATTTTTGAAGGTATTCTCTCACCGAATCTCCAATGGGATAACACTGCATATCTTCAAAGGTTGTACCTTAGCCAAAGACACGCTACGCTTAACACTATCTTTCTTTTTCAAATTGTTATACTGAAGATGGCTGAAATACGTATTTAGAGTTATTAATTTATAGTGTGGTTAGGGATTTTTTTTGTTTTCGTCTTTGGAATCACTAGATAACAGCCGTTAAAAAATTTATACTCTATAAAAGTTCTGCGAGGGAGGACTGTGATAAGGAAACTTACCAAGAACAACCGACCATAACAAAATTAGATATAAAAAAAGCTGTGTCTTTGGTAAACAAGAGTGGAAAATATAAACGTTTTCAATAGAGATTAGCATTAATTTAGACGTTTGTTAACAATACGTAATAAAGTGAATATAGTGATTAATGATAATTGCTAATGGCATCGTTAAAGGCTAATTTTTAAATGAAAAGTTTAAAATGAATAAGCCATAGAAATACTGGACAATTACATTCGATGAATTACCATAACCATTAAAGAAACAAATATAAGCTGTGGATTATTTCATAACTTAAGTATTTTTATTTTTTAAAAAGATTAAATTATTTTGATGTTATTCGAAAGTAATAGTATATTATACTATAAGGGAGAGAAATGCGTTATTTTGGCAGAGGTGCAATTTGAACAATGCACCGAGGACAAAATAGCATCTCTCCCGAATGGTATATACTATTTTTTCCACGGTCTCATTAACTTAAAAACACATATTTTGTCATTATGAAGTAAGTAGCACCAGAATTATTGTATTCGGATTTGAGCATTTATTTAGTAGTCGTTGAGTTATTGTCATAACTACAATGTTTTTTGCATGAATCACAAACGTTCTCCATAATGTAAACTCCCTTGGGAGCATTATACTCCCTTGGGAATAATCGACTACTTCTGTTTTAATTTTGATGTCATAGAAACTGATTTCTACTCCCGACCGTGGAAAAAGTAACTTAAAGAGAATAATATAATATTGAATTTTTCGCTGCATTAAGTGTAATTAAATTAGGTTAGAATAATTGGATTGCCTAGTAATATAGTGAGAAACCCTAGAATTAACTCGTTCTTGGAAATGTATCGAACATGCTATAAATAATCTATAGATGTTTGCCGAAGCAAATATTTCTTTTTTTATAAGCAATACACATACATATACGAGGGTTGTCTTTTGTATTTTGCATATAGAGGTAGCATAAAACAGTAGATAGCATTTAAAACTTTTATTGTCTTTCGAAGTATTCTCCACGAAGATTTCGCATTCGCGGGAACCAACTCTGGAAGCAGTTATTCCATTCGTTTGTTGGTACAGTCAAAATTTCGTTTTTGAAAGCATCGACTGGAGCGTTTAACCTTCTGACGACAGGAACCTTTAACCACGCAGTCCGTCCTTGATTTTTAGAAAGGTAAAGAAATCGTTGAGACTTAGGTCGGGACTGTACGGAGAATGGCCTAACAATTCGACGTTTTGTCGCGTTAAAAATTCAATTGTCTTGCGAGCTGTATGCGAACTTGCATTGTTTTGGTGGAGGATGATTTGTCGTTGTGGGCTGGTTTCTTGGAGCTCAGCGATGACGGGGGGTAAACAAATAGTTTTATACCAATCGGCAGAAACAGTTCTTTGATCTTGTAGACAAATAATTGCGACATGACCTGCTTTCGAGACAAAAATCGTGACTATTCCTTTGGACACACGGATGGAGAACGGATGACTTTTGTCGGTTTTCTTTGCCGTGGAACACCCAAACAGACGACTGGCGTTTATTTTCTGGCTCGTATGAGTAAATCCAAGATTCATCGCCACTCACGATGTTGTACACGTATTTAGAGTTTCCTGCGTTGAAGCGGTATAGAGTTTCTTGACACCAATTCACCATAGCTGTTTTCGGTTCTTCAGTCAATAGGTGCGGTATCCAACGGGAAATAAATTTTTTTACACACAATTCTTCATGCAGAATTTTTTGAATTGAGGTGTATGAAATTCCTAATAATGTCTCAATTTTGCGATATGTCACATGTCTATCTTCGTTGATGAGCTTGCGCACAGCATCAACGTTTTCCTGAGCTACTGCTGTTTTTGATGCACCTGTTGTTGGATCGTCGCTAAGATTAATCCGTCCATTTTTCAATTCTCCATACCAACGAGAAATTGTTGACTGATGTGGTGCTTCATTACCAAAAGCTGAAACCAACTCGGCGAGGCATTCTTGTTGAGATAATTTACTCCGAAAGTTATAAAAAACTATTGCGCGAAAATTTTCAGGGTTTAATTC
Source organism: Melolontha melolontha (assembly GCA_935421215.2). Lineage (NCBI taxonomy): Eukaryota > Metazoa > Arthropoda > Insecta > Coleoptera > Scarabaeidae > Melolontha > Melolontha melolontha. Next base: position 40,352,568 of record OW285238.1, read on the forward strand.
CATATTTCGATTAACTTGTCAACTTTGACAGTTCGTTGTAGATACAACGCTGATCGTATCGCACTGAAACTTTGGATTTAGGTTAACTAAAGATGGAGGTTAATTTTTAGTATTGACATTTGATTAGGGCCGCCCTCTATGGCCCAGTATGCAAAACATAAAAAAGACATCCTTCGTACATATATCCATGTACGAGGGTGATTTAACGGGGAATTTTCAAAAGTTTCAAAAGTTGGAAACACTTGCGCTATGATGAGTATATTGTTGACTTCAGCTATGTTTCCAAAGCGTGGTGCCAAAATTTCGTCTAAATATGTGCGTATGGAGAAAAAAAAATAATTTCGTGTATTAATTAAACATTCTGTTTTGGAATAATCATTCAAGAAACTGAAGAAAAGTCACGATAAATCTACTCCTTCCCATGAAACGACTTGTAAGTGGTACACTACTTTCAAATATCGTCGTATGAGTACAGAAGATACTGGACGTCAGGGAGGCCTTCATTTACAGTAATTTCTCGAAAAACTATTGTCTATACTACTGTAAAGAGCGACCGCCGAATAAAAGTGTATGAGATAGCTAATGTCGTAAACATTTGAACCGTATGGATACACAATATTTTGCATTCATATTTAAATATGAAAAAACTAATCGCAAGATTGGGTGCCGCGTTTCCTTATTGTTGAGAAAATACGTGTTACCATTTCAAATAATTGTATGGCTAAGTTCAGACAAAATCCAAGAAACCCGAAACCCGAATACATCACTATACTCCATTGACAAAAAAACAGCCAAAACAATGGATTTCTTCTGATGAACGTGTTCCGAAGAAGACAAAAACAATTTTTGTCTGGATTCCAAATAGATAATCTTTATTGACTTTATAAGAGGAAATGGCAATAACTGGCCAACATTATGCTGACGTAATGATACATTTTGGTGCCGATTTGATGTTGTTTGATGTTCCATCAGTATAACGCGCATTGTCATTTATCCGACATCAAAACCACTAAATTTATCGGATTAAAATACAAATTGCTGCCTCATCGACCATATTCTTCAGATCTAGTTCCGATTGATTCATTCTTGTTCCCAATCTTGAAAACATGGCTTGTGGAAAGAACATCGTTACAAGTAAGGAGTGGATAGCCGCAACGAATGCCTATTTTGACAAGCTTCCGAAAGATCACTATTTGGACGGTATAAAAAATGGAAAGTTGTTGGATTAAATGTCTAGAATTGGATGTGAATTATGTTCAAAAATAAAATATATTTTTTATCCTAAATTTAAAACTCACTCTCCCGTCAAATCGCCCTCGTGTATTCGATGTGCTACCCGAAAATTCCCGGAATGTGATAAAAAACAATCAATTGTTATTATAACTTATTCACTATCATCCCCTTCAAAGTACTCTCTCTCCTTCTGCATGAATACACCGATTCCAGTGACTTGTTCATGACTGGAAGCAGTGCTGAAAGTCTTCGCGTGTTAACGAAACGCTCATTATCAATCGACACACCCATTTTTAAAACGGTTGTATCACTTATAAGTATTTCCAGTGCAGTGCCGAGAGAAGCGTAGAGGGGAGAAGCGCGCGGCACGGCAACTCAAGCGACCGTATCAAAGCACACTTGTTCAGTAGTATTCCACTGGTCGTTTCGGACGTTTCGGAAGCGGCATATTTCGAAGAAACTAGAAAACGTAATAGCGAGTTGCCGGATTTAGAATATGAAGGCGATAAAGTTAAATGTGTAAGGTGCGACAATTATTTGACGTGTACCAGCAGGTGAAAGTGTGAGCGCCACCTAAAAAGTATAAAATACTGTTTTGTAATCCGTGGCAAATGATACAGCAAACAATTAACATTTGATATAGGTGTTTGCTCTATTATATGTAATCTACCGTTCACTTTGCTAGACCAAAAAGCTTTGTCTCCTTCTTGAGCAAGTATTCGGATTATACATTACCAAGTCAAACATCGATACGAAATATTATGCCATCTGCTCGTCACTATGTTGAAAGAAGAAATAAAACAGAATTGTAAAATGAAAAATTGTGGTTATGTGTGGACGAAACAACCGATCGGCAAAAAAATTCTGTGGTGAATGTGATGGTACGTACAATGGTTGAATTTGAACCGTCATCCTCTATCTTGCTTGCTTCCAAAAGAGTTGCAAAATGTACTAGCGATTAAATTTTAAAAGTGGTGTTGAGCGCATTGAACAAATTTCAAGTTTCAACATACCAACCTTTAATGTTTGTGAGTGACGGTGCCGCTAACATGCTTTCCTTAGGCCGATCTCTTAAAGAAGAGAGTGGCAATCTGTTAAATGTAACATGAAAAATCCATGCTTTAAACCTTGTGGCGCAATTGATACCTAAATGCTATCCACGAGTAAATGCTTTAATAGCTCATACGAAGCCAGTGTTTCTAAAGTCCCCAAAATGTACAAAAAATTTGACGAACTGTGTCTCAAAGTTCCTGAATCACCACAGTCGACAACTACGCGTTGGAGAACATGGTTAGAGACTGCGTTTTACGACTGCGAACATTTTGATTATGTAAAGAAGGCAGTTTTACAATTCGATCTGAGACACGCCGAAGCTATCAAGAAAAGTCAGAAAATGTTTCAAAATAGTTAGGTAAAAAGTGATTTAGAAACTATTCGCAATAACTACTATGGACTAGCGGAGGGAATTGAAATTACAAAATTATTCGATGTCGTTTGTAGATTCTGTTCAAATTGTGGATGATGTTCACTCACACCTATTTGCAGCGGAAGGCGAAAAAAATGAGTGTGTAATACGAAAATTAGAAAGTGCTATTGACAAGGATCCAGATTTTCTCATACTAAGACAAATTAGTGAAGGTGCGTCGAAAGATTCATTAAGTTGTCACAAGGATTACTTTAAATTTGCAAATATAACATAACTCGATGTGGAACGGTCGCTTTCATCATTAAAAAGTATTTATTCCGCACGCCACCTCATTTGGTTGAAACAAGTGTGGAAACATATTTAATGATTCAAATATTTAATAGATGCCACCCAGTTTGTGATTTCATAGAAGCTTTTTAAAACAGTAAGTGTTTTAGCTCGTTATATAATATATTTTTTATCATTATTTTATGTGTAAACATTCATGCGTCCGCATCGCCTATGCTAATTTATGAAATTCACGAACATAAATGATGCGAGTACGTAAATGTTACTGAACGCTCGCCTTGATACGGCCGCTAGGCCCCTCCATGTTTTTCTCCGCACTGCACTGAAACTTGCCCGTCTTTGCCGACTCTACTCACAAGTTTGCGTCTGGTCTAATGTATCTTCAGCAAGCGCTTGTTTAAGCATTTTCAGAGTTTCCGCTGCCATTTTTACAAGGTTGAAGCAGAATTTGATGCACATTCTTTGCTTTTTCAATCAGACATTGTAGTGTCGCTGAATAACTTAAACACAACTCAACAAATACAAACATAAAAACTAGTTGTCACCACGTAGCAATGCACCGTTTGACAGAGTAACTTAGAATACACGTAGCTCGCATCATCTAACGCGATAGAGCTTGTACTACCATCCCTTCGTGCGCCACATCCAAAATTAGGGAATTTCTGGGTAGCATCTCGTATGTGTATATGCAAGTGAAATGACGTATTAAAGAAACAAGTAATAGTAATTTAAGGTAGCTAATTCGATTATATTAATTAATATATATGATAACAGGCATAAAACTAATGAAGGCCTACTTAGTTGAGAATAAAACTATTATATTACTTACCCTGATAACTCTTTCGTCTACCTTTCCCGTTGCCGGTACCAAAGCCCTGCAGGTATAAAGCCCATCGTCAGATTCTTGAGCATTCTTAATTAATAAGCCGTCTGTTTCGATAATGTAGCGATTATTGGTATCGAAGTTTAGACGCTGGCCTTCCCGTAACCAATCTATAATAGGATGGGGATCACCATTTACTATGCAGGTTAATTTCTTGTTTTCGCCTAGTTTTGGAAACTGTTCAGGTGGTACGTTCGTCCACGTTATATCCACTGCAACAAAAAAAATGGTTCAAAGTTAAAATTTAGAAAAGAGGTATTGAGAAGTGAAATGAATTAAGATATTTACATTTATCAAATGTTGACACAAATATAATCAAAACTAATGAGTCCATAAATAAATTGGGGGTAAAATTAAACATAAATAAGTAGAAGATATTATTTAATATTTAATTAGTTGTAACTCAAATAATTTATTTTTGTTTTTTGGGAGTTGCTTCTGTTAATCCACTAACTAATTAAAGTTACAAATTTTGAACCCGTTAGCGGTAAATAAGTATTTTGGAATACATATCGGAATTAAATAATACATTTCTCAACTTTAAAATTGAAAGATCGAAAGTGCATATTCGACACGTGATGCCTTGGCGGTTTTAAGCAAAAAAGCTCTATTTATGTCTTTAAAAAATATGCAGTGTTTATTGTGAAGAAGTCATGACACATAACTGACAAGCGTGTAATTCTTCTTCTTCTTTTTCTTGTTATAGGATTTATTCTGTTTATTCACCGGATGATGATATCTAACACTGTCTCTATTTTAAAGTATTCTGATTGGTCACTTTCCTGGTGGTTTCCGTTTCTGATTATTCTTGGTACCCGCTCTTCTGTTATTCTGCTTACATGCTCATTCCATTCTTTTTCCGTTCTTTAGACCACATCTTATACATTGCATTCGTTTCTTATAGAAACATTGGTTCTTCTGACTTGAAAGGTGATACATAAAGGTGGTCGCACATTAGACCAGCACGGCATTAGACTAGCACTAGTCCAGCGTAGCACGGCACAGCGAGGATATCGACGAACAGGATTGCTGGTCTCCGATCCTTGCCGACAAACGACGGGATGAATCGGGCTAGGCTGGCCTAGTGGGCACATCGTCGGCCGTCGCTGACCAGCATTAACTTGCCGAAACCTGTCGGGTGCAAATCTGCTTTGTAGTATTTAGGTAGGTGTTGTTCAAAGTTCAGAGCACGTCAGCCTTTAGTAAACATGGATGAGGACAAATTCATTTGCTTAGTCCAAAACCATAAGCAAATTTACGTGAACTACCATAATCAACAGCGTAAGAATAACATATGGGGGGAAATTGCAGAAGAAATAATTATATTTATTTTCTTTATTTATGTAATACAATATTCAATGAGGGCCTATCTAAATTTTTACTACGTTTTACATGTTCAATGGGTTGAATCCATATATTCCTCTTCCTTTTCTTCTTCTTCAGCTAATAATGTGGTGACTACTACACGAATTTCTTCATCATCGGAGCTATTGTTAACAGACAGAATATAGACTTAAAAATTTACGTTCACAGCATACGATTTGCCGGTCGCCCTCGGAATAATGAGCGATCCCACTATCCATCGCCAGCAGGCGTTGGACAGCATCGGGCCGTGCCGTGCTGGTCTAATGTGCGACAACCTTAAGATAGATTTTAACGTTTCAATTTCAGCTGTCCTCATTTTTCCTTTCGTTTTCTTGGTTTCAGCCCGGTTCTCTATGGCATATGTTAGCGCCGGACGCACCAGGACTTTACAGATTTTAACCTTGCTTCTTGTTTGCATGTATTTATCCCTCCATATTGTTTCTCTAAGGCAGCCCGATATTTTTGCCAATATGCTTTTCTTTACAGTATTTGTGCTTCTTTAAGCGGATTACGGTCGCTTGATAACTCCACACCCATATACATGAAGCTCATCACTGGCTCTATCATTTTCTTTTCCAATTCTACTTTGCTCTTTGGACATCACTAAAACTTTTGTTATTTTCGTTAATATTCCCATGTTGTATTTTTTGGCAGCTGTATTGAACTTGTGTAATAATCTTTGGACATTATCTTCACTATCAGCCAATAGTAACATCGTGTGCATAGTACAGTATACTTATATTATTTCGGCTTATTTTATAACCTTCCACACTTTGAAACTACTCTTTGATTTGGCCTATAACTAGGTTGAATAAAAATGGGTTTAACGAATAACTTTGTTTTACGCCTTAATAAGCGCGTGATTGGTTTGCGAAATTTTATTCTGTATGTATGTCCTTGGGAGATGTATCCAAATCAGGACATGTCGCTTATTAGTCTTTGACGATGATGACGCTTTAAAATAATTGACGGTAGTTATCAAAAGACAGGGACAGCTTGGAAGCTGGGTGTTTGAGTTCCACAAAGTCTTAGTGAAAAGAACAAAGCAGATAGTTCATCTATAGCGATAAGCGTTCTTCCTCGACAGTGAAATAACCAGTTTCTTAAGGTATCTTATAACAGGTGATGAAAAATGGGTAATTCATGGCAATGTTCAACGCATAAGGCAATGAATTGACCAGGATAAACCACATACCACTCTGCGAGAACTAAAGATGATATATGAATAAAAATTTATTAAGTCGTCAAAAAAGTATATGCGTTCAGATACAGAACCTAGAATGTATTTATTTTAACGTACAACAAAACTTTCTTCGCGCCCTTAGTAATAATCATAATCACAAATCATTTATTAATGATATTCGATGTTATATTATTTATAAATACGAGGCCTATTCGTAAAGTAAGTTCGGTTTCCGCCTAGAGAGCAGAGGAGTGGGTATATCGGCGCGACAGCAGCGCTGCGGTGTAGCCTGGTTCAATGTGAGTCTGACAGTGCGTTAGTAAGAGAATCGTTTAGACATTTTTCCGTGATATTCTGTGAATTGCGTGCTGTTATCCGATTTCTGTGTGCAAAGGACATGAAGGATGCTGATATTCATCGTAAACTTTTTGTTCCGTTCATGGTGAAAATGCCATGAGTGACAGTATGGTTAGAAGATAATTCCGTATCTTTCGAAAACGACGAACTAATGTCCATGGTAAAGAACGGAGTGGAAGACCAGCTGTTGAGACGGACGAACTTGTAGGTAATGTCGAAGAAAAAATTCGTGAAAATCGGCGTTTCACACTCATAGAACTGAGTGCCTCTTTCCCTCAAATTTCACGTATAGTTTTGTACGGGGTTGTTACTGAACATTTAGGCTACCACGATGCGTGCCAAAGCCTTTTACCGAAGACCATAAAACAAAAAGAATGAGATCGGCACTAACTTTTCTGATAAGTTACGATGTTGAAGATGAAGATTTCCTCAGGCATGTCGTAAAAGCTGATGGAACTTGGGTCGCCTATGTAAACGTTGAGACGAAAAATAGAGTGGGGAAAAATACAGTCAATACAGTGGGGTCGGTCTAATCCGCCTTTTTTTTCTGCGAGAAAAATCATGGTCACTGTCTTGTCTGGGACAAGAAGGGCGTCCTTCTTGTAGAGTTTATGGAACAGGGGATCACAATGAATACTAGTGTCTGCTATGAAACTTTGAAGAAGCTAAGAAGAGCTATTCAGAACAAGCGACGTGGATTCGTTTGTTTCAGCATCGTTTTTGTTGATAACACCGCCCACCCGCATACAGCCGCTCGCACGGCAGGCTTACTGGTCAGTTTTAAGTGGGATGTGTATGAGCATCCTCCCTATAGTTATGGTTTGGCGTCTAGCGACTCCCATTTCTTCCCTGACAAGAAGAAACGGCTTGGGAGTTAACGGTTTGAGAGCGATGAAGAGCAGCAAGTTTTACACCATGGCTTAATTCACAGGCGGTAAGCACAGGAGCATTAAAAAGCACGTTTATCACTATGACAAATGTCTCAATCTTAATGGCAACTATGTAGAAAAATAGCTGAAAGTAATGACTTTAAGTTGCGTATAATAAAAACCTCTTCATGTATAGGTGTTTTTTTAATAACCAAAGGGAACTTACTTTACGAATCGCCCTCGTATAATACAAACATTCTAAAGTTAATTTCCGTATATACACCTATTATTTTTCTGTCACGGATCTGATAAAGTTTCTTGGTATTTGTTATTCTACTGATGTTAAAGATTTCATAGCACTTGGTAGCGTATCCTCTTTCAAAAATAAACTTTCAGGTCCACCGGACATAAAAAAACAACACGCACATCTTTATTGTCAAGATAAGGTTTCCTCTTTTCTTGACGTTGTTTTCGGGATTGTAGATCTAACCCCAAAATCGTAAAACTTGCTACCATAGTTCCGTGTTAGTAGTCTTGAGAAAATGTTAATGTTTACCGTTCTCGGATGTATCGCTCGGATATAATTTTATGAACGTGCAAGCATACGGAAATGAAAAGGTTCACAAATAGCTATTTACCGGCGGCGCAAAAAATGCGATAATAGAACCAATAATTCATCTCATTTTATTATCGTATAACTTATAATTTATAATTTGAAGTTTATTTCTCGTTTTATGTCTTTGAAGAAATTGAAAAGTTACTTTTATGAGTTCAATTTTGCATTTGAAAGCATTTCAGTGTGACAAGAAACCTAGTTTATTTTATCAAAGAAATTTATTCTGTTTCCCTCGAATTTTAGCTGATATTGATGTCGCAAAAACGTAAAAATTACTTTTTAATAAAGCGTTGTGGTTCACGTTGAATTTCTTTTTAAAAGATCAAGTTTTGACGTTATACTAAATCGAGCATATATATTAAGAAATATTAACATGAATTTAGATTTTAAGAAATTTTAACGAGAGATTTTAAGATTCCTATGTTTATGACTGTTTTTTTGTATAAGAATGTTATCTTATAGTTGGTATCAACTAAAAAGAAACTAGTCTATGAATATTAAAATTAGAACGGAACAAGGAATGACAAAACATATAAAAATATGACTAAGAGTGAGGCAGAGAGATGCTTTATCGGCACTACTTTTCATTATCGCACTGGATGCCATAATAAGGAAAATTGACACCTGTGGCATTTTAAATAAACATCCCTGTGCAAAGAGCTGCATATGCGGGCGGCGAGGCAATATTAGACAGGAAGAGGGAAGAACTGCAACGGGTAGTAGGAATAATTGTGTACGGGGCGAGGAAGATAAATGAGTAAAAAACAAAATATATGTATTGTAGCAGAAATGGCAGAGAGATGACGCGCTGAAGCTGTGGAAGTTACAGTTTCGAAGAGGTGAAAGAAGTCTACTAAAGTGACTATCTTGGAGTTATAATCGATAGGCGGAATGAGATATAAAGAAAAAATCCAGAAAAGATATAGAGCCTACTATATTGTAATAAAAAGCTGCTGAAGGACAAGAAATTAAGTATGAAGAACAAACTGAGATTATGTAAGACACTCATAATAAATATTATAAATAAATATTTTTCTGCATTAAGTGTGCCATTGATAAAAAAGGACCGACAATTGAATTATTATATAAAATACCAGCCCATACATTTAATTTTTGTGAATATTGGGTATGTACAGGTATATTGAGTTGTCTACCGGACTAATACCATTTTATGATTTGTGTCTTTTGTTGAGTTGTAAAAACATGCATGTTGAAACCGACTATTAATATACGCACGTAGACAAATAATTGTTGTACACCCGGCAAGTGTTTGCTAGGCAATAGGGCATGTTAAATGTGTATGTGTGTCCACCACACAAGTCTCTAGGACCAAACTCTTTTCACGCACATATGCGCATGCGTTCCCGACGTTTTGTTATATCCTTAGTTTTTTTAGCTGTGGACTGCTATCTTTAAAGTGCTAGGTGCTAGCACTTTAACAAATGCAGATGCATCAGATCTTAGTTGAAGCTAGTTGAAGCATGTGGTCGAACACACCATACAGAACAGTACTGGTTTGGAGAGCAAATCTCATCGCATTATTTCAGGAATACTAGACTGATGCCTTTATCAAGGAATACAAAATACAAAATTTTGTATTTTGTATTCCTTGAGAAAGGCATCATTAGCCGCAACATGTACATGTAGGATTGTTTTAAATATATAGTTTTTGAAGTAAAACCAGACCTTAAATCGCCTACAATTTGAAATTACCATAACATACTAAGGTCACGAATTAATTATCTATATATATATATATATATATATATATGGTAAACCTAATCAGTAGGCGATTAAAGGTCTGTATATTACTTCAAAATATATGTATTTAAAAAACTCTACATGTTTCGGCTGTGTACGCCTTTATCAAGAGAATACAAAATATGAATTCATATTTTGTATTCTCTTGATAAAGGCGTACACAGCCGAAACATGTAGAGTTTTTTAAATACATATATTTTGAAGTAATATATAGACCTTTAATCGCCTACTGATTAGGTTTACCATATCATACCAAGGTCACGAAGTTATTATATATATATATATATATATATATATATATATATATATATATATATATTGAAAAGAAATTATCGACCGTGATATATTATCAAAAATTAATTAAAATTCGGGTAAGCGGTCAATTAAAAAGTTCCTTTATTAAATTACCCTATATTTCGCGACACTTTGTCGCTTCTTCTGGGGTAAAAAATGTAGAGTTAAAAAATAATAAAATTGACGTACAAAATATAAAATTTTTTATATTTTGTACGTCAATTTTATTATTTTTTAACTCTACATTTTTTAACCATAGCAACTTAATTACTTGACATTTATATCGTGTCATTTATATTTTGTATTCTCTTGATAAAGGCGAACTGCCGAAACATGTAGAGTTTTTTAAATACATATATTTTGAAGTAATATACAGACCTTTAATCGCCTACTGATTAGGTTTACCATATCATACCAAGGTCACGAAGTTATTATATATATATATATATAAGGTAAACTTAATAAGTCGGCGATTAATGGTCTGGTTTATTCTCTTGACAAAGGCGTATTGCCGAAACATGTACGGTTGTTTTAAATATATATACTCTGAAGTAAACCAGACCTTTAATCGCCGTCTTATTAAGTTTACCTTATCATACCAAGGTCACGAAGATATTATATATATATATATATATATATATATATATATATATATATAACCCAAAAGGGATAAAGCATAACAAGTATTCGCTAAAATAGAAAGCGTATTGAATTGTTAAGGCGATTAGTTTCTTCAGTTGATTTAATTTTATAGACAAAATTTGGGGAATTTTGACAAAGATGTATATGACTATAATAAAAAATATATTTACGGAAATAAAAACATTGATCTGGCATAAATCAGTTAGAGAAAACACTTCGTATTTGATGAACAGTATGACAAAAATGTCTTTTTTTTATAATAAATGGTTGTATTTTTGAAGTACTCAGTGCTAAGTACGAAAGGAATTGTAAAATCATTGTTTTTTAGAGTGCAGCAGATCTACTAAAATTTAGTACATTGTATTGTTATTGTAAATATTTTGTATTAAATGGCCGATAAATAAATTTTTGCAATAATATTTTTTCTCTTAGTTATCTTTCTTTAGATAATTAAGTATTATTAGGCTAGGAACATAACTTTTGCTTAAGAAAGTAGTCACATTCTATTTAAGAACTTTTACGAATGTCAGCTAAGTATATAATAATTGTGAAAAGATATTAATAGATAGATAGCAAGAAGTTCGAAAAATAAAACTCCTCGAGTTTAATTACTAATAAGAAGAACAATTTAGAAAATAATCCTGCATTATCGAGAACCCGATATTCGATCTTGGTTGCGCTGAAGAAATAGTTTTTCTCATCCTGAGATAAAAACCTCTAGAGAGAAAGAATAAAAAATTTACTCCAATCTTGATCTTTTCACCTAGTTTCGTCGGATTTTCTACACCTGCTTTTCGTAAAGCTTCTTTTAGGAGATTATTATATTAATATTAATTATAAATTAAATATTTTCAATACGATTTATTAAATTACAAATTTATTTACTTTTATTTTATTAATGAATGCATCTATTCGGTATTATAACTGGACTTTAGGTTTTAAAATCACTCAGAAAATATTTGAAAATTTTATCGGATGAGTATACAGGGTGTTACAAAATTCTCGCAAATTTAAAATTAAAAAATTAAACATGTAAACTTTATCGATACTACATTATTAAAAATGTATAACACCAAGCTATTAATAACATTTGTTCGAATTGTCTTCCAGCAGCAGCACGTGTTGCTTGAACGGCGTTGCGTAACATTTGCGGTTTTACTTGTTGTGTCGTTAAAATATGAGGGATGTCCTGTTCCAAATGCTGTTTGCGCGGCACATGGCCTACGTCGCTCCGATCACATTCAAACTTTCACGCATTTTAGTTGCGTATATGTACTATATAGGTAGCTATTGTAATTGCTTTAGGTTCAGTACAACGTTTGCAGTAACAGACACAAAATATCAGTTCCAATCGAAACATATATTTTTTGCATGCAAATTATGAAACACCTACCGAAATTCATAAAAATATACTATATACAGTGTGGTCATAAAGTTTGGAACCAAGCTTATAACCGCATTATTTTACATTTTTAGAAAAAAACGCTGGGACAGGTAAATTTTCTTTTTTAAAACGCCATCTTTTGACATACAATTTTTGTTCTATGACGTCATTGGTTTTCGAGTGATGACGTTATCAACACTTTCTTTAAATGGCAACCATATTATTTTTTTCTCGTTTTTGGTAGATCTTTATATTCACCAAATAGTGATATAAAACAATTGGTATGTTGCATCACAATTTTTTTGAAAAAATGATATAAATTTACAAAAAAATACGAAAATTTTATTTTTGTACAAAATTAAAATTAAATTAAAAAAAAAATCTGAACTTAAATTTATTGTAAAAGTAAATTTTCAAAATGGACCCCACCAACCAACTGACACTGTCCCAGCCGAGTGTAAACACTTCGTATACTCGCCTCAATTATGTCTGGGGATATTTGTGTAAGTTCTACGCGAATTCGTTCTTTTAAATCTTCTAAATTGTTCGGTTTGTTAAAATACACTTTCGATTTCAAATAACCCCACAAAAAAAAGTCTAACGGAGTCAGGTCAGGAGAACGAGGTGGCCATTCTATGGCGCCTGTCCGTCCAATCCATTTATTGGGAAATATTTCGTCAAGATAGTGGCGAACCTCTACACCATAATGGGGAGGCGCCCTATCTTGTTGAAACCAAATATTTGGATGGGGTACATCACCATCCTCGTGATTTGGGAAAATAACAGCGAGCGCTGGAACCAGTTCAAATCTTAAAAATTCTAAATATTGCACAGCAGTCAAATTTCCTTCCAACAATTATGGTCCTAAAATGCGTCGTCCAATCATTCCAACCCATACGCTAACTATTCCTCTGCGCTGAGTATGACACGCTTGAGTCCAATGCGGATTGTTCTGCGACCAATATCTGCAATTATGGCGGTGAACAGATCCATTTAGGCAGAACGTAGCTTCATCTGAGAAGACGATGTTTTCCAAGAAATTTGGATTTTGGTCACAACGTAACATTACGTCTTCACAGAATTGCAGTCGACGATCTTCGTCATCCTCATGTAATTCCTGTACAAGTTGAACTTTGTAAGGACGATAGTGTTCTTTTTTAAATAAGTTGACGACAAATGAGTGAGCCACCTGATTGGCTAATGCAAGTTGTCTGGTGGAAACATGATGCCTTTCTTCTGCTTCTAGAAGCACATTTAATTTCACATCTTCTCCTACTTGAGGTCTACCTTGCCGTCATCGATCTTTTACGGTTCTTTGTCTGTCCCCATACCCAACCATAATTAAAATTTCGATTCTTTCTCGCTCAGATAAATGTGCCATTTTTTATATTAGCGAAAATTAACAATTTTTAAGCAATATCTCAAAAATTTAACGTCAAAAATAGAAGTAAATAATTCAACAATGTTGTCGCCATAGAAACAATTTCAAACTAAAATTTTTGTACATAAATTGTATAAAAAGAAGCAAGAATGTCATAAAGAAATATCTTGCAAAAAAGTGCGTGTTTTTGTTTTTGTAAATTTTTTGCATTTTGCATTTTTTTGCATGAGTACATGTACTTTTGACGATCCGGTTTGTTCAAGAAGAATATTTAAGTCCTCACACAAGACAGAAGTGTGAAAAAAACTTACTTACATATTTCAGTAAATTTTGTAAGCTTAATTAGTTTTTGAAATCTTCAATTTTTGGGCGATAATTTTAAGTAAGAAATGGTCTGCCACATCATGTCATTTTTTTAAATAAATTAAACTTCTTTGGCCCTTCTTTGTGAAACTATTTAATGTTAAATAAGATTTTTTAATAAGTAATTGGCCGATTGGGAAGACGAATTTCTTTTGACCTGGAGCGAATAACGCAGATTACTATTGATCGCAAAGCATTTACACTCGGCTGGGACAATGTCAGTTGGTTGGTGGGGTCCATTTTCAAAATTTACGTTAACTGTTACAATAAATTTAAGTTCAGATTTTTTTTTAAATTTCATTTTAATTTTGTACAAAAATAAAATTTTCTTTTTTTTTCTAAATTTATATCATTTTTATTCAAAAAAATTGGGATGCAACATACCAATTGTTTTATATCACTATTTGGTGGATATAAAGATCTACCAAGAACGAGAAAAAAATAATATGGTTGCCATTTAAAGAAAGTGTTGAGAACGTCATCACTCGAAAACCAATGACGTCATAGAAAAAAATTGTATGTCAAAAGATGGCGTTTTAAAAAAGAAAATTTACCTGTCCGAGCGTTTTTCCAAAAAATGTAAAATAATGCGGTTATAAGCTTGGTTCCAAACTTTATGACCACAATGTATATATAAGGCGTTATGAGTCGAAAACAAGTCAGTGTTTGGTGTAAACAGTTCAAAAGTGGACGCATAGCTCTGAACGATGATCCCGAAGGTATGCGAAAAAATCATCAACAACGAAAGAGAAGATCGTCGGTTGAAAATACGGCATTCCTGAAAGCTCTGTTTTTGAAATCGTATCTGAATTACGTTATCGAAAATTGTCCGCGAGATGGGTACCAAAACTGTTGACCGACTAATACAAAATGCAACGAATGGCGGCGGCAATGGAATTTTTAACGCGCTATCGTCAGATTTATATAGTCTAGTCTTCATATAGTCTATAGTTACAGGAGACGAAACATAGATATACCACCACACCCCGAATCAAAAAAAAGACTCGATGACGTGGAAGCATCCGAGTTTACAAACACCCAAAAAATTGAAAGTTCTGCAGTCTGGAAAAAAGACAATGGCAACTGTGTTCTAGATATGCAAGGCATTTTGCTCATAGAGTTTTGACCAACGAAAACGACAATCAGCAGCGATATTGATTGTGAAACTCTCGAAAAACTATACGAAGCCATTTGACAGAAACGAAGAGGAAGGTTGATGAAAGGAATCAGGTTTTTGCATGACAATGCAAGACCGCACACCTCAAATCAGACGAAGGCCTGGAGAAACACAATTGGGAAGTTATTGTCCATCCGCTCCAGGGTCCAGACTTTGCTCCTTCTGATTTTCATTTGTTTAGGCCGTTGGAAGCTCATTTGTCGGGTAAAAGGCTTGAAGACAGCGACGCATTTCAGGATGAAGTACGGTAGTATTCTAGAAATTTGGATCGCAGCTTTTAAGAAGAGGGTATACAGAAGGTTGTACCTTGCTGGGATAAGTGTCTTAACATTGACGGCGATTATGTTGAAAAGTAGCTAACAGTTCACGCTTTTACTTAGTGTATGTTTGATTTCTATAAATAAAGTAGTCTGTCTGTAATTCACAAATGTGCCTTAGTAACCTGACATCCCTCGTACATGCTTTTACAATTCATTAGCATTGGCCACAGGTGTTTGGTAAACTAACGATTTCAAAACACCCCCATATAAAAAAATTGCAAGGTTTCAGATCCGGCGATCGAGGTGGCCAAGGTACTGGACCACCCATGGAAAGTGTTGTCCAGGTAATTCCGTACAATTCCCGTACAATTCCGTGCAAAGTGGGGACCTGCCCCGTCGTGCATAAAAATCATATTTTGCCGGAGATTTAGAAGCACGTCTTCCAAAAATTCTGGAAGTTGTTGTTGTAGAAAATCTAAATAATATTACGGTGCGGTAAAATTTGAATAAACTAAAAATAATAAAAAAAATATATAAATAAAGTTTTGACGTCACCTTACCAGTCGTTCACCTAATAAACCATCCCAAATATCTAGACCAAAGCGATGTTGGCGATTTCTAGGCATCATTAAATGCGAATTCTCATAACTCCAATGATGTGATTATTAATATCGAGAATACCATCTTCCACCAATAGACATTTATCCGTCCACAGAATAGAATTTTGGATATGCAGATTGAAATTTAAATAACATTCACAGAACGATTGCCGAAGTGGAAGGAGTAGAAGGGTTCTCTCGCGACCCACCTAGTACTTGCATACTTGAGGGATCGTTTGTTATCAAATGATTGCATCATCACATAAAGAAGGACGGCCAGCATTTCTGCGTGGTTGCGTTATAGTGCATCCGCCGAAAAGAATTTTATCTTCTAGTCTTCTAAAGACATTAGCATTTGGGAAATGACGCTCAGGAAAGCGCATCGTATACATTTACGCTGTACCTGAGTTATTATTTGAAGCAGCAAGAACCATCTACATATCGTAATATTTACGATTTGTATAGTTTCCAGCCATGATTTCATATGCTAAAATTCAAAATACAAACACCGTATCTTTTTAATGTCGATTGTATAAATGTCATCTACTATTTACGCACCTCATTTATTTTATGTATTAATTGCAAAGCCTTCCTTGCTCATGTTTATTCGTTGCGGGAAGATAATACGAACGAGCGTTATAAAGTGTTTCGAGTTATTCGTTTTTAATGGGGTAATATTAAAAAAGTTTACATGTTTAATTTTTTATTTTTAAAATTGCTAAAATTAAAAAAATATTAGTCAGATTAGAAAATCGTTAAAGAACATTCGTTTCAGTTTTTGATGATTAACGTCATTCCATACTCCGTGTCCACGAATTTTGTAACATCCTGTATAATTAAAATCGTTGATTGACGAAGGAGATACTCGTTGAAACTTCCTTGTAGCGTTAATAAATATGTAATAATTTTATCATTTCAAATATTGATTGTAAACCACCGCAATATCGTGTCGCCGTACAATAGTCTTATAACAAAAATAATAAAATCACAACAAATACATTGATGTAAATAAACATATAAAAAGAAAAGGAGAAGCATTAGTTTTGAGAAGATTCATGAAGTGTAGGTTTTGTAGAATTGATCAATGTATATATGATGAAACGAAAAAGAAATAAAAGACAAAATATAGGAACGAACTCTTACACTTTGCATATATCAAGAATGTTTTATGCTAGTCACACAATCGCCCCTTCGAAATCTACTTGCTGCAGCCGAAAACTCATATATTTATATTCTAGAACTTTCGTTTCGTTTCTATTATACCATTCTAATTTATTTATTTATTAATTAATTAATTAATTACGTACAACTTCTCTTCCAGTTATCTCTTAATTAATAATATTATTTATTCTTGAGCTATCTCTTCTACAAGTCGAAATTACACCGACATATTGACATAATTATAGCCATATCTAAATCTCTATCGTGAACTGTATCTCAATAATATCATGTGGAATATTTTAATGATTTAATTTCCTTGACATTATAGCCCTTCGGCTCGTGTTTTTAATTAAATTTTAATTTAATTAATTCTTGATTTTTTAGTCATCACTACTTTCAATATGATTGGTTTACCCTTAAAACTAGACTTTTTCAACCACGAGTTTGCTCTTAAATAACTTCCTCTTTTACTCTCTTCTTGGTTTTCGAATAAGTAAATAGTTCGTTCTGACGATAAACGAAGTTACAGTCCGTTTCTGTGAGATACTTTTTTGTCAACTAAAGTGATTACTTAATTAAATCGTGATAGCTATGCATCTGATCTAGTTTGTGATTACTGGCTAAGGGTGAAGATTTTTATTATAATTGATATCCAACAGCATATGAAATATTCGTTAAATAGCACTGTAGACACCAGATCCAAGTCAATTTGCGACATTATTCATCGTATTTCGGTCTCCTAGCCTTTCACCAATTTTCCTGTTTTTAAAAAAAAGTTGCCTCCTATCCGTTGTCTCATGCACTCTAACAGTTCATCGATGAAACCAAGAAACTAAAGCCACCACGAGTCCAACACCTGGATGGAATAGAATTAAATTTTTCACAAATAAATTTAAATTAAGACTGAGCAGCCGTGGCATAATAGAAAAGAGAAATCAATTAATCCTATTATCCCGGTATAAGACCCACTTACCGGAAATAGAGATCTAAAAAGGTCAACAAGCAAATAAAATTTAAAATAAATCTAATTAAGTATT
This sequence comes from Melolontha melolontha, assembly GCA_935421215.2. Classification (NCBI taxonomy): domain Eukaryota; kingdom Metazoa; phylum Arthropoda; class Insecta; order Coleoptera; family Scarabaeidae; genus Melolontha; species Melolontha melolontha. Next base: position 40,370,847 of record OW285238.1, read on the forward strand.
TATTTACGGGTCGGTTTTATGTTAAAATTCATATTTAAACAATCAAACCACTACAATATATATATATATATATATATATATATATATATATATATATATATATATATATATATATATTGTTGTAGTTCTTCTGATGCTCATAATTTCTTTCATTTAAATGATTTCTTGGACAGAAATGTTATATCTGAAATTTAATGTTTTTAAAAATATATAATTTAATAGCCAAATTTCTGTATAATTTATGTAAAATCATAATTAGATTTAGCAATATTGATATCGTATATAATTGTAATTTGCATTCTTTTTATTGTTGTTACTTGCTTTTAAATTAAATTTTTAGATTTTATTTTATGTTTTCGTGATACTAAATCTGATTCTGATCATATTTTTTGTAATCGAACTGCTATAATCGTTACTGTATATTACGTGTCTAATTAACTTTTATTTCTAAATTTGTAATTGCAATTACGTGAGATATGCCAATTAACATTCTGAACAATCGTCAGAGTTATTTTTAACTCTGGTTCATGTAAGATTTTCTTTATAGAAACACTTTAAATTTTTCCTTACTAAATTGTCAAAATGACTTTTAATTTAACTTTTGAACTTACTGTATTTATTCCAAAGAAAATCTGATTCAAAAATGTAAATTTTCTAATGGGAGTCATGACAATAAAAAAAAAAGGATAAATAAGATAGTTTTTTTTGCACGAAATTGGTGAAGATTGTTATATTTAAAGTTATCTCTTCAAGTTTATTAATTTTATAGTAAAAACCATAAGAATTCGATAAAAAGTAGTGTTTTATTAATAAAATATTGGGAAATACCTTGCTGTTAGAATTTTCTACGAGTGGCTTATTCCAGGAATCCTTATATACAGTTTTGAACGTTATATCCTCGTCACAGTTATTATTTGCATTTATGCAGAGTTTTTGACGGAGTTTCCAGTAATTACATTGGATTCCGAGGGATATATTACACCTTTCCCTGTTTATTATATTAACACATAACCTTGCTGAAACCTACGTTCACCAGGATCATAAGCCGTTCTCTATTAGGATCATTTCTACTAGATGTGACAAACCAGATTATCGTGATCTTCCACAACTGTAACTGACGATCTACATCGTGGTTTTTAATATCATCCAGAAGATACACGTACTTCAGATTTATTGTTACTGTTTATACCAATAGAACAGGTATTTCATATTTTGTTGTCTGTAATTTTCCTCAAGATATAACATTTCCCACAAGTCTTAAATATTTAATTAATACTCACGTAATTCCAAAATAATAATCACTTTTCAATAATGTTTATATTTGCAATATAAAAATCTTTAATAATTAATGCACTAGAATAGATCTTGTTTTATGTTAATTTGGGGTAGGCTTCCCATTTTACAGTATAATATAGGGAGTAACATACTCACCTATCATATGCAATTTGTATCTTGTTTTATTTATTTAAGAAAATACAACAGTTTAATTCTTTAATATATTTATTACAAACATATACATATTCGTATTATTTTGTGTACTTAATTCCTGATATCCGAACATCCGGATCCCGCCTATAGACCCGAAGATTAAGCAGTCTCAGCTCCTATTTCATTTATTTTTCTATAATTTATATTCATTCTCATAATTATTATCCCGGCTTTTATGTTTATTACAAAATTGGCGCTAGCAACGTTGGGACAATTTAACGGTTGTTTAGATAGAGGGTGTTGAGTACATAGAATAAAGGTAATTTATTAATTTAAAATATCTTATATTATTGACATAACGACATTAATAGGGAGTTGTGTGTGGTGTGTTCTAATTCTACAAAATATTAATAAAGAAAACGTCGTTATATTTATTTATTGACTATCTATAATACAAATATTTACAATATAGTATCATATTTTTAATAACACTTTTCGTTATTCATATAATAAATTTATTTGCGAATAATATATTAATATTTATATCTCTTCGACTATGGAAACAAGATCTCGTTCAGGATCTAGTATGGAAAGATCTGATGATGGTCAGGAGAAAGGGGAAGGAGAAAGATCGACTATGCCAGTAACTCAATCTGTTCGTGAAGAAATGCCAACAGACCAGATGAAGGTTTTGTTTGAAGCAATCATGGAAATTAAAAGTACGAATGAGAAGATAGAAAAGAATCAACAAGATATGAGGGAGGAAATAAGGATAATGAAGGATGAAAATCAACAAGATCTTAAAGAAGAAATGAAGATGATAAACGAGAAAATAGAACAGAATCAACATACTCTTAAAGAAGATATGAAGATAATGAATGAGAAATTGGAACATAACATTAATACTAAACTAGAAGATACAATTAATTTACAAAATAGACAATGGGGATTACTTTTGAAGGATTCCGAAGAACGTATTCAGGCAAATGTGGAAATAAAATTGTCTTTACAAAAAGAAGAGGTTACCACAATTATTAACTCGTATAAAGACGTTCTGGAGGAGCAGATAGTTAAACATCAGGAGAAATGTTTGCAGAATTTTAATACAGTCAATCTAAGGTCTTTGGAGTACGAAGATATTTACAATAAAGAGATCAACGCGGTGAAGAACAATTTACAGGATTTGTTGAGGGATCAGTGTAGCAACAAGGATTTTATCGACACTGAAATAAGGAGTATGAGGGATACTATTAATCAAAGATTAGTAACAACAAACTATCAATCTTATGGTCTACCGCTGCTGAGAGTTGAAAATTTAATTACTTTTAATGGCGACGTTAACATAGTACATCCGATGACTTATTTAACTTCAATGGTGAGGTATTTAGAAGATATACCAGATCAAAAACAGCGGTTGTATATATTGAGAGCTACCCTGAAGAATAGTGCATTAGATTGGTTTATGCGCATAGAAGAACATTGCACTGATCTTAATAAATTTGTTGACCTTTTCAAAAAGAATTTCTGGGACGAAACTCAGCAGAATCGTGCCAAGATTCGCTTACTTACAGGGAAGTATAGATTGGGATCAACATCACGAGAGGCGTATGCTTCAAAGATATATAATAGTTGTAAATATGTCCCTGATTTGGACGAAGCTTCAATAGCGCGACAGCTTTTGAATCACTATATTCATACGGATACGCACGCGATTATTTGCCAGAGGGTGAATGACATGGATTCGTTGATGGACATTCTTAGGAGGTTGGATGATTATTCCGAGAATAATCAGAGAATAGGTGATAATAACAATTTTAGAGGTATGTATAATCGAAATTATAATTTTAATAACCCTATGAATATGAACCGAACTTTTAATCAACCTGATCTTCATAATAATCAGACTAATAATCATGTTATGGATAATCTTCGTCACAATTATAATAATAATAGAGCTCCATTTAATATTTATAACAGGAATTTTAACTCACGTCCCCAGAATTTTAATAGAAATGATATTCGTCAAAATTCCAATTTCCCACAACCGTCAAATAATAGATCTTATAATAATAATTACAATAATTTTAATCGTTCTTCATTTAATAATAATAATAATTTCGATCATAATTTAAGAAATAACCATTTTTCTAGAAAAACTACATATAATGATAATTTTAATTCGAGAGGACGTGGACATATTAATAATATACAACGAAGACATAGATCTTTGTCACCGACTGTTCCAGAACCCGAATTTACCCAAAAAAAAACTTCGATAAAAAAACAGGACTTATACAACAATCCGATTCCCAGTACCAGCACAACAAACATTTAAGTCAAATTGAGTTCGTCATGAACAACACGCCGAGTACTGTTCATAATCATCCTCCAATAACAGTTTTTACCGGAGAACTACCAGGAAGACCTTGGGATAACAAGGAACTTTTAGATTTGTCAGAACGTTTACAGGATGTTAGAGGAAGACTTAGGAAAAGGAAAGACAAATGGGAACGCAATAGGATGCTAGTTCAACGTAAGTTTAAAACATATCAAATAGGTGACTATGTCATTGTCAAGAGATTGCGAGTAACAGATCGTAAGAATAAGATCATGGCGAAATTATTGAGACCTTATCAAGGACCTTATAAAATTAATCATATTTTTGGAAACAATACTTATGAACTTATCGAAGAGGATACTAATTTAATTAAGGGTAGATATCACATTTCAATGCTGCAGGACCACATAGCAAAGGAGAATTGAATTTTACATTTTTACAGTATATTCTAAGTATATATAAAAAAATATAAAAAATTTTATATTTTTATATCCTTGACAAAGGCATCATTGCCGAAACATGTAGGGTTGTTTTAAATATATATACTTTGAAGTAATAAATCAGACCTTTAATCGCCGACTTATTAAGTTTACCATATCATACCAAGGTCACGAAAATATTATATTTATATATATAAATATATACAGGCTGATTCATTTTCGGCCCTCACCATGGGGATGTTGCTTATTATTGGGGATAGAGTATAGGTTTAAATTTGGCAAAGTTGTTAAATTTTGTGTTTGTTATAAATCCGTAAAGAAAATAGACCTGTGACAAATGACCTTCGGTATTTAAAAAAAAATGCGAAAACCCGATTTTCTTTTTTTACCTATAGCACCGACATTTGGCCTTGTAAAGAAAATATAAAAACACATCCTTGTGGCCATTTCTAAACCTCTATCCAGTGGTGTACTCTAAATTTTTATACGACGTTTCGTTTCTTTCTGGCCATCATCAACTATCTAATTTCTTATAGGCGCCATATTGGATTTAGACATCTTCAGAAAGACTTTTTTTTCTGATTTCAACCATATACCACATGCTGACTAAAGTTTTTGACATTAGGTTTTATTTGAAAGAATAAATTATAATATTAAATAGGGTAGCCATGGAATTTCAATCTGTCAAACATTTCATTTATTGTTCATTAATAATACAAAAATGTCATACACTAACGAAGAGAAATGAGATATGATAAGTATTTTTTATTCTTCGAACCGAAATTCAACAGTAGCGAGTACAAGATATCTACAATTATATCCAGAACGACGACAGCCTCATCGTACCATTTTTCTAGATCTCGACAGAAATTTGGTCGAGAATGGATCGTTTACTAAGCCGCGTAATGGTTAAGACAACAGGAATTTAAATGAAAATCGACAAGATATTTTACAAATGATAAATTAAAAGCGTGTTTTCAAATTTCATGTTAATCTTGTATTTTTATAGATAAATAATAATCCATCAATTTCTACACGCGAAGTAGCGTCAGAATTAAATTTGTGCCAGTCCAGAGTTTGGAGAACTTTACATAAAAGTAGGTTTAAACCATACAGGATCCATGTTAGTCACTCTTTACTGCCTGGAGATAATTTGAGAAGGCTAGAATATTGTAATTGGTTAATAGGAAGGATAGAAAATTACGAAAATTTTTTAAGCAAAATCATCTGGTCAGATGAAACAAAATTTACAAATTCTGGAATGTTCAACAGAAATACGGAGCACTATTGGGCAGTACAAAATCCCCGACAAAACAGGGCTAGAAGACCACAACATCGTTTTGGAATAAACGTTTGGATGGGTATTTTGGCAAATCGTCTCTTAGGACCAGTTATGTATGAAGAACATTTAAATGGAGAAAGATATTTAAACATTCTACGTACATAAGTATCTGACTATCTTGACGACAATATCCCATTGAATCAATTACAATATTTATGGTGGCAACAAGATGGCGCACCAGCACACAATGCAGCTGTTGTTAGAAATTTCTTAAATCAAGAGTTTGCAGACCGTTGGATTGGAAATGGGGGAGTTCTTGAATGGCCTGCGAGATCACTTGGTTTAAGTCCGCAAGATTTTTTTTTATGGGGATATGTTAAAAATAATATTTATAAAGTAGATGCGCCACAAGACATTGAAGAATTACGAGACAGACTTCAGAATGCCTTCGATGCAGTTCCTAGAAGAACTATACAAAGGGCAGTACAAAATGCCAGAAGGCGTGCCCAATTTTGCATTACCAAAGATGGCCAGATAATTGAACATTTACTGTAATTGTTTATTGTTTACTTTTCTATGTATTTTTATTAATGTTTTTGTTATCTTGTACTCGCTACTGTTGAATTTCGTTTCGAAGAATAAAAAATACTTATCATATCTCGTTTCTCTTCGTTAGTGTATGACATTTTTGTATTATTAATGAACAATAAATGAAATGTTTGACAGATTGAAATTCCAAAGGCTACCTTATTTAATCTTATAATTTATTCTTTCAAATAAAACCTAATGTCAAAAACCTGAAATCAGAAAAAAAAACTCTTTCTGAAGATGTCTAAATCCAATATGGCGGCTATAAGAAATTAGATAGTTGATGATGGCCAGAAAGAAACGAAACGTCGCATAAAAATTTAGAGTACACCACTGGATAGAGGTTTAGAAATGGCCACAAGGATGTATTTTTATTTTTTCTCTACAAGGCCAAATGTCGGTGCTACAGGTAAAAGAAGAAAATGGGGTTTTCGCGTTTTTTTTTTAAATAACGAAGGTCATTTGTCACAGGTCTATTTTCTTTACGGATTTATAACAAACACAAAATTTAACAACTTTGCCAAATTTAAACCTATACTCTATCTCCAAAAATAAAAGAGATCCCCATGGTGAGGGCCGAAAATGAATCAGCCTGTATTGTATATATATATATATATATATATATATATATATATATATATATATATATATATATATTATATTATATTATATTATATATATATATATATATATATATATATATATATATATATATATATATATTATTACATACACATTGTTTGTTACACACTTCTTGCCGACCTAATTCACTTTTACAGCAACAAGAACAACTATAAAAATATAGTTCATCCTTCGGGCTGAATTAACGTCGACCTCGGGCAATATAATACCCCTAACGTCCTTATTACATAAATAACTATTAAATAAAGATTTTCATTTGTTTAAAATATTCACTTCCATAACTAGTACAATATTCGATGCAAATTTTACTAGTCCAATAACCGCTGCATTTTTTTTGTAACTATGGAAATCACTATAGTTAAGCTTTTTAAGATTAGTTAATGACAGATGAATTAAATAGTCACTAATAATTATATTGTGATTATACAAAATTAAACACGTGTCTAAAAATACTACCAAACGATTGTATAATGAAATCATAAAAAATAATTATAGAAATACTAGTTAGACGCTGTTATTAATTTGAAAACTTTCTTTGAGTATATTATAGCAGTAATTTCGTCGAAATGATTCCGTATTTTAAAACATAATCTAAAATTTTTCAGTTCACATATGAGAAAAATTATAATTTTGCAAAAATTAGTGTCAATTATTTAAAAACTTCGTTGGTTTCAGCGGCGGCTCGTGTATCAAAAATGTCGGGGTTGCAAATTTAGTGAATACTAATACTTTTTACAGTAGGTAAACAAGGTAGGTCACTAAGTATGTTTTATTAAAAGTAATTTTGCTAAGGTACATATAAAGAAGAAAAAAGGCTTTTAAAACTCACTGATTCTGATCCTGATTTTATTGAAGCAAAAAATCCATGCGACGATCTTTCGCAGTCGCAAATTTATCTTTCTTGAGAAAGCAAGTTCAAAAGCTCCACAAATACTTACACAATTAATTATAATGTTCACTACATATCGATTGTACTTAACTTTCTCGTTGTGCAATGCTATATTTCTTCGATATGCACTATCCATCTGAGCAGCAATATCCACATTCCCAAAAAGCGATAATTGGACTACATTTTTCATATGCCTTTGTGATATACTGTGTTTTTTAATTCGATCGCTTGAATGATTTAAATCAGTTAAACCCATTTTCGTCCATAATTCTTCACCTTCAAATAGTAAGCAAGGAAAGCAGAATAATGCATTTTTTATACTACAACCGCAAATCCACAAATGTTTATTATAAATATCCTTATTAAATAGTCTATTAAAAGTTCGCGTCTTACTGGAAATCGTTTGTTTCAGATTTAAATTCGGAACAGGTCTGCCCAACCGCTTTATTTCAATTTTTTCGGCGTACGTTCTTTTATAGAACGGATCCACTATTAAACTCTGCACTTAATTCATTATTATTTAAAAATAAAGAGCATAAACACTTTTAAACACACAAATACAACTTTTTTATTCGCTTTTATACCGTTGCACCGTAAGCAAGAAATATGTCTAATGTTTTGGTTGCACTGCTGCTGCAACACTATTGTCATTTATGGAGATATACCCGAAAGACGTTCGACAAAGTTCGTCAACCGTATAGGGATATATACGTTCGTGGATTGCAATGAGTCTGCAAACCAAGTGTGTTATTCTCTCATTTATTTAACGTATTCATATCCAATTAGATATACCTATTATAAGTAATTTATAATAGTTCATTTATTCTGTGAGGTAGTACAAATTTTTAATTTAAAAAATGTAGAATTACGCTTTTTTTCATTAAATTAAATCTATTAGTTTTGGTGGTTGCGCAAACTTGCAAACCATAGCAGAAACCGCCACTGGTTGGTTTTCATTATACTTTTATGTTATTTTTTCCTCTTAAAGAAGGCATGCTCAAGAACATTCTTTTACTTACTTATTATGTTGACGGTAACAGTTACTACTAAGGTTTCAGTGTGGTCGTAATTTGCCCTACAAGTGTAACTACCTTCCATTTTCTTCTTCAGGTTCGTGAATATCAACATGGCGCCCTGTTCGTCCTGAAGTTTCTGAAACACAAATAAGTTTTTAATTTAAGTTTACTCGTTAGTATCAGGGCGCAACATCCTTTCCGCCGCAAAGTTGAAGGGTTTACTTAAATTTTGAGGAGAGAACAGAGGCGAAATTTTACGGAAGTAACGCGGTGTTTCGGATTTCGTTTTGTCTTCCCGATCGTACTACGCGAATTACGTAAAATAAAGCTTGGCTTGAAAAGCAGAAAAACTGAAGCAAATAATAGTATGAAATTTAATGCTAGAATAAGTTTTAGTTTATAATAAATATGAAAATGAATGAAGCAATTGAAAACTGGCAAAATTTTGTACTTGTTTGGAATTTCCTTTTTCTGATTAAGACAGATTTTTCAGAATAAATTCTTCATATATTTTTAATATTCGTTTTTTTAAAAACGTTTCTTTTTTAATATCTTAATTTTTTAATATTTTTGGGTATTAAATATTCTATGACCTTTTTCACTCGTCATTGTTTCATGTTTAGATAAACATTTTTGAAACTCATGAAAACAATACGTACAATTGATATGGTGTTCAAATCAGGATTCATCTCACGATGATCCATATTAAACGCTGCGCGTAATTTTTGTTGCGGTTGGCAATTATGATACTTTGGTAGATTAAATCTATTATTTTCCCTATGATTAAAGGTATGGAAGACTATACGAAAGAATACAGCGTTGTTATTCTTAAGATACGACGAAAATTTTAGGGAAATGGTAGAAATGCACAAAATAAGCTACCTGTCTGAAGATTTATTAGAGAATTTGATGGAAATACATTAGTAGTAGATGTAAGACCTCGCGAATATAATGTGGGGCAAGGTGCTATGAAAATATTGTCATGACTCAAAGTGTGCAAATCCGTGAACAACGACTTGGCATCGTGCACTACCTGCATCTTTTTGAGTAAAAAATTCAACTGACACATCATCTAATGTTTGTTGACGATTATCGTGTCGACAATTCGTCAATAGGGTTTTAAAGCATCAAAAAGTTTTCGAAAATCATTTTCACCAATGAGGCTCATTTTTAACTCGACAGGTTTGTAAACAAATAGAAATTGTCACATTTGGAGTTTGGAAAATTCATCCTGGTGTAATTCATAAGATGCAAATGAATTACTGTGTGGGGTGGTTTTTGGGCAGCTGGCGTTATATCTCCATTCCCAGAAGATGATGCAGGAAATGCTGCAATTGTGAGTGGCGATCGTTACCGTAACATGATTTGGAGCCCGCTGGAACAACAGTCGATTTGCTGCGCCATGACATTAGTTAAAAACGTTTCCTTTTCGAAATTTAATGGAAAATGTTGTTGATTATAGGCTTTCATATTTTTTTATGGAACTCAGTTAGTACTTATCAGCTGTTCAGGCAAAGATAAACAGGTAGATGAGGTCCTGTTTTTTGGTTTCAAATGTCACGAAATTTAGCGACCATCGAATTTCTTGTAGAGACCCAAGAAATTTCTGAATAATGTCGGTGGAAACACAAAAATTGATTGCACAAATAGCAATTTTTCACGTAATCTAAGATAACGTATGAAATTTTACTGAAGTGCAAACAATGTTTAACGTATTATAATTTGATGAGGAATTATTGGCATTCATTTCGAACAACTTTTTTTAGCATCAGCATGTCAAAAATGGAGATGAATAGCAAATAACCATAGCAATGCATTTTTAGCAGTTTTAATTAATAATTCTATTTAAAGTTGAGCTTTTCTAACGTCAGATATTTGATTAAATCCAATTGGAATTTTTGTATACATAATTTGCTGTAGATAGTTTTCTTTTAATTTCTTCTTAATGTACTTGTGTATAAACGTTCTTAATTCTTTGATTCAGAGAGAACAAGTTTTACAGAAGAGAACCTTGAGAAAGTATTGCTAGTTAATATTAATACTCCTTTACTCAACTTGACCTACAAAATGAACACAAATAAAAATGTATTTTGTATTTGATGGATAACCACCCGTTTGTTTTCCAATTATATAATTAAAATTAAAAACTCTTTAAAAATACAAATTTTCAATAGTACGCGCGTGGGCGTGAGTCATGGCCTCCCGTGTCCGGTCCCTAGTAATAATACATAATTATGTGCGATAATTTTTTTGTGAATTGTCATTTTGAAAGAGAACGATGGTCGATTTATTTCAACGGCATCTCTTATCGATTACAGCCTGTACAAAAAAAATCTGTCATATAGTTCGCTAAAAACCTTCCGGTTTATCGTCAAGCGCGCTAATTACTGATGTCGTTCAGAATCGTGACCATTAATAAAAGCCTTTTTTACGATGCTACACCACATAAATGACATCTCTTGTCACGGCGGTCCACTCGAACAAAAGAAATACATTAAGGCGACGGAATAAGAAAAAAAAGGAATTTGAACTGACGTTGGTCGGAGAACTGCCGTAAAAATCCGTAATGATGTTGTAATACAGTGCGCGACTGCCATCGCCAGTTAAAACACGAAGCTCGTCATCTCCGGAATGTCCCGTCGTAATAAAGAATATCATTGTCGGTTTTGGTACAAGGACCTATTTTCGGTACATAAAACGTTAATTGAATTACGTCTTAATGTTCCGGGTTTGCGTTTAATGTCGTTCGCAACTTCATTTTGTCGAATATTACACCTTAGCAGATGCGCAATTACGGAAACGTTATATAGCTTAAGATATCTTGTGATTTAGGTAAGATTAATCTGTCTACGGTTTCGTGGAAGAAAAGAGGATAAACTAAAAAATTCTTAGAAGATTTTGTTTAATTGATTCTTTTTAGAAATGTGAGATCTTTAATTTTTAATGTCAGTCATCAGAATTTGATATTTGTAAAAAAATCATTGGTGAAATGTACGCAGGTATCTATTAATTATTATTAACGGAAAACACTGTTGGACGTTATACAACGGAAGTCGAAAAGAGATAATCTTTTAATTTGTTCTGAAATTTCGAAATGTCATAGAGATGCTTTTTCAAATTAATTAACTAAGTAAATGTGTCTATATTTGCCTATCATACCAGGGGAGTTTTTTATGTTATGTGCCTAGCTATGAAAACAATATTCTATCGTGACAATTTTCTTATAAGTTTCTGTGGAATTTTATAGTGTCATCTTCAAGGTTGGTTCGATTGCTGAACATTTGTTACTTTTACATTCGTTTAAAGAAGAGAAAATGAGTGATTTCAAACTTTAACACAGAAGCGTCATGAAATTTTTATCAAAAAAAGGCAGTAGCCTGAAGAATATTCATGAAAGAATAGTGGTAGTGTATGCAGGAAATAGCCCGACTTATTTTCAAGTTAAATTTTGGTGTAAGCAGTTGAGGGCCCAAAGCGTGGAAGAACTTTTGAAGCACGAACTGAAGAAATCATCAGAATAATCATCAACAAAGTTTAATATTTGCTTTCAGTTATTGCTAGAGCAATAGGAATATCAGAAACGAATGTTTTTAAAATTCTACACGAAGATTTGGGAATGAGCAAAGTATCGGCACGATGGATTCCCAGGCTGCTCAGTCCCGAACAAAAATTGTGTAGACAACAAATTTGAGAAGAGAATTTGACGGTTTTATCTCAAGATGAAGACTTCTTAAATATAATTGTAATTGGGGATGAAGCTTGGGTGCACCACTGGGACCTTCCGACGAAATAAGAGTCCTTACAATGAATTCATAAGGGCCCTCCACCGCCCAAGAAAGCAAAAACTTAATTTCAGTGGGACAAGTGATGGACAACAGATGGCCACAGTTTTCTGCTAGCGGAAGGAATTCTCTTAATTGAGTATATGCCAAAAGGGATTATAATAATGGCAAATGTCAACAAACACACAATTAATAACTTGAACACGACTAAACGCCAAAAAAAGACACAATTTTGCTCAAAAACTTTTGCCCCCCCGTGACTATTATCTCTTGCCATAACTCAAAAAACACTTTGAGAGGGCGTCAAATGACGACGTGAAAAATGTTGCGGGGTCGTATTTGGCGGAATTATCAAAAGATTTTTTGTTAGAATGAATAGTGTTATTATATAAACGGAATAAGTGTGGGTTAATGCTTTTTACCTTGAAAAATTTTTTCACTCATTTCTTTCATAACATAAAAAACTTCGCTCGTGAGAACATAGTGAGAAGAAGGCATGTATGGAAAAGTTACTGTGCCAAAACTAATTATCCTTAAAGCGATTAAAACTGAGGAATTGAATTCAGCGAAGAAGGGAATTTAGAAATAATATTTGAAAGGAATCTAAGGAATATCTGAATTTATGTTGAATTTCATGTAAACATATTAGTTTAGATTTAAACGAAGGTCAAAAATAAAGCAAAAAATATTAGAAATAAATGACACTGATTGAGGAAATGACAAAACCTTAAAAATAAAAAAAAAAAATTTCAAGCAAGGGAAAAAGGCAGAGATAAATAAAAAAACATGAGTTTTAACAAATGAAACAAAACTAATTTATACCGGGTGTATTATGAAAAACCTTTGGGGCTGTAGCTTCCTTATATTTTATCTGATTTTAATGAATGATATGTCAAACTAAATCGTTTTTAAAGCACTGTAACCTGTTTAAAAAAAAAAAAAATTTGACATTTCGTTTTTGACAGACAGTAGTAAAATTTTTTTTTTAATTGTACTACATATTTTTTTTACTTATTCTAATAAACATTTATATCCTGAAGACACCTCCATTAAATTGAGTGACAAACTTTTTATTATTAAAAAAAAAACTACGAAATTTACAGAAATCAAGCTATCATATATTTTAATGAATCAAATGTTCGAAATTGGCCCCATTTTGTTCCAGATACATTTGACACCTTCTATTAACTCCAACTGCTGCGTTTAATATAAGATTTGGTGGTATTTCATGACATACTTGTACTATCCTTCTTACTAAATCATCTCTGATATCAGGTGTAGTCAAATAGACATGATGTTGAATGTAAGACCACAGAAAGAAATCCAGTGGATTCAGATCTGGCGATCTAGCAGGCCATCGAATAGGTCCGTAAGTGCCCATCCATCTGACGCCAAAATAATTATTTAGAAAATCAGTATTCATTCGTGCATTATGGGGTGTGGCACCGTCCTGTTGGAACACCACCCTGTTTAACTCAGCAAGTGGCAACTCATCTAAATAATCGCCTAATTCATTGCGTAACAAATTATTATACTTTTCTTGGTTTAGATTACCCTCCACAAAAAAAGGCCCTACTACTCTATCGCCTAAAATGCCACACCATACATTTACACTGAACCGATTTTGAAAATTGTGTTGCATCACAACATGGTTATTTTCAGTGCTCCAATGGCGATGATTATTTCTGTTGAATACACCATTTTTCCCAAAAGTGCATTCATCTGACCACAACACACGACGATACCTGCATGTAGTGAGCAATTTCTCGCGTAGACGTATTAGGGTTTTCTTCCACATAGAGCAAGACACTTAATTCTAAATTTTGATCTTGAATTACACGTGCGTTTATTTTCGGTTTTTTGAATGATCCAAAATTTCGTAAATTTCGCACGAGCCTTCCAAACTTATCGGCACTTGGACGCAGTCTGTCAGGAAAACGATTTCCATAAAGTCGCAAAGCAGCTGCAGAATTTGTTCCGTATTCAAAATATGCTTGAATCGCATCCACACATTCGCCATTTCAATAACAAAATTTAGAAATAAATCGTTGAAAATGTTATAATGAATGTGTGACTGACAGATGTCACAGCTCTCTTCGAAAATTTGGAATGCACTTTTATCGTTCAATATGACTGCTTGATTTTTAAATTTTTAAAATAAACACTGTAAATGTTGTTGTTGACCCACCGCTCACTGATAACATTGGTTTGTAATCCTTTATGGGCTATATAGCATTGAATGTAAGTAATTTTAAAAGGTACACACATTTGCTGGTAATAAAATGAAATAGAGTATTTAAAATGCATTTAAGAAATCTCTGTGTTCGGAAAAAACAGAATAAATCGAACTAAAAAAAAACCTTCAATTTCTTGATTTTTTTTCATACAATGATATCGTTGTTTACAGTTTCATATCAGAAAAAGTAATATATTTGAATAAGGAAAAAAGTATAATGCAATTTAAAAAAACACGGTTTGCAGGTGTCTGTCAAAAACAAAGTGTAAAAAAAAATTCAAAGCTGATCACGTTACAGTGTTTTTAAAACGATTTAGTTTGACGTATAATTTATTACATTCGGATAAAAAATAAAAAAGTTACAGCACGAAAGGTTTTTCATAATACACCCGGTATATTATCAGTTTTTGTATTCTCAGATAATTCGTAAATGGTATTTTTTTGCTTTTCGTGGCATTAAAATTCGCGCATGTGATTCTAAAAATTATTTTCAAGTGGGTGACCAAGAGTTGCCGTTTTATTCTATGCTCTATAGTTTTTCTTATTCAACGCAACCTTTTCAAACACTTGTGGGTTAGCTTGTAGATATGATCGTTTCTTCTTTTCGGTAATTTGTCTTTGATTTCTAAAAAATATTGTCGCTGCTTTGTCTTTGCATACAAAGTACTATTATTTTCGATGCGTTGAGTAAGGTGCGAGCAAAATTCTTGTTTGCAGAGGTAGCTACGAGGGGGTATTGATATATTCTTAGCCTATTATTGAAATAATTTAAAGTTGGGATTTAGAATATTTTATTATTCAACATAGTCTCCTATTAAATTAATACACTTTAATTAATACACGCGGTTCTGCAACGCCTTTAATCCTTCTAAAAAAAGATTCTTCTTGGTAAGCAAACCAGTCCTGCACAGCTTCTATTGCCTCTTTGTTACACAAAAATTGACGTCCTTTTAACAGTTTTTTTTTCAATCGAGGGAACAGCTAATAGTCTGAGGGGGCTAAGTCTGGGGAATAGCACTGTTGTTCCAGTAATTCGAACCCTAGATTCCGAATTGCATTCAAGGTAACGCGCGATTTGTGTCCAGGGGAATTGTCCTGCAAAAAAAAACACCTTTCGCTAACATTGTGTTTCCTTAATTTTCTCTCAGGGTGGTTAGTAATTTAGAATAAGAATCTTCAGTGATAACCTGACCTTTTTTAAGGTAATCGATCATAATTATTCCACGGATGTCCCAAAAAACTGAAGCAAGAACTTTTACAGCGGATTTTTAAACTCGAAACATCTTAGGCCTTGGAGAACTATAATGCTTCCACTCCATCGATTGCTGTTTTGATTCTGGGTCGTAAAAATGGACTCGTGTTCCATCTGTAGTCATAAGACGGTTCAAAACGGGCACAGATTGATCCTGAAGCTTTCACTATTGCTCATTTGTGTTCAGCGTTCAAGCATTTAGGAATCCTTTTTGCCGACATTTTTTCATATCTAAATCGACGTGAACTATATGATGCAATCTTTACTGCCTTATCTATATGTTTCAGCCCAATTCGACGGTCTGAAAATATCATGTCATGAACTGTATAAATATTTTCGGGGGAGACACCGAAATCATCTTCAACGGAAAGTTTTCCTCTTTTGAATGACGCAATCTTATTTTTGACGGTCTCATATGATGGGCATTGATGGCAAAGTGTGTTAAGCATATCTTCATAAATTTTCTTAACACTTAACCTCTTTAAATACAAGTGTTCGATGGTGCCTCGATACTCTAATTTATTGATTTTCACATTTGCATTCGACATGCACAGCAATACTTCAACTTCCTGAAGTAAGATTTTACAGCGACACTTACAAAATACCATTATTGCTTGACATTATAACGAGATTTTGTTTTATACAAGGAACGTGACCTAGACTAACTATATATCAAATACCCCCTCGTATGAGAGAAATCTGTATTGTCTAGATTTACTAGTTCATCTGTCAATTTGACTGGCTTTATTTATTTTATTAAAGATTATGTTAAGGAAAGAAATCACCCTAAATATATTAAATAAGAAAAAAAGCAATTTATTAAAAAAGATGTGATACCTGGCAACCACCTACAGTATTCGAAATAGATTTGTTAAAGTATGGTCATAAGAAAAAGGACATTGTGTTGAATCACAGGACCGTGGTGGTGATATTAGTTCTGTATTTAAACTAATGGTATGATCTGTTGAAAGTTCCCTTAGGAAAGCGTTATTATCATAGGTAGTATGTGTTCTAGCTCGGAAAATGACTTTACTGTAGTACGTTATCGTGCAACATGTTTCTAAAATTTCTAATTAATATTACTCAGCATTTAGTGTTCCTTCAAAAAATATGGGTCGGGTAAATCCTTGTTTGACTGTCTAAACTTGAATTTTGGATGTAATATAAAGTTCGTGGACCTACAAAAAGCATATGACACAGTCCCAGTATCAAGATTATGGAAGGTATTAGAACAATCTAACATCAATTACAACTATATAACGGCCCTTAAAGAGTTGTATAAAGACTCCACATCAAGAATTAAGATGGGTAAAGAACTCACAGATGCATTTACGGTAAATAAAGGACTACGCCAAGGATGCTGTATTTCTCCAACACTCTTTAAGATATATGTAGCGGTGGCACTAAGAAATTGGAAGAGGAAGGTCCAGAGAATGGGTATAGAGATAAATGACAGGTGCTTATTTACCCTTCAGTTTGCTGACGACCAGGTCATAGTGGCCAATGACAAGGAGGACATGCAATACATGGTGAGGAAAATGATGGAAGAATATCGAAAATGGGGCTTGACAGTCAATATAAACAAAACAAAATATCTATGTATTGGCAACCAGGACGGAAATCTGGAAGTGGACAACGGTCAAGAAATAATGCAATGTCAGGAATATGAATATCTGGGCGTAACTTTCAACAACACCGAAACAGATGTGAGAGAGATCGAAAAACGTATAGTCAAAGCAAAAAAAGTGATCGGATGCCTGAATGGAATTCTATGGAGCAAGGAAATAACAAAGAAGAGAAAATTTAACATATACGAGACTATGGTAAAGAGCAGCCTTCTATATGGAGCAGAAACCTGGAGGATTGCAGATAGACAAAGGAAGAAGGTTGAGGCGGTTGAAATGGATGCCATTAGAAGATCCATGCGAATTTCACGAAGAGAAAGAATAAGGAATGACTATATAAAGCAACAAATGGGAATAGAAGGCACGATAGTTCAAGACATCGAAAGGAAACAACTTACTTGGTACGGACACGTAGAACGAATGCAAAATAACAGGTGGCCCAAAACAATAATGCACTGGCACCCAAGAGGGAGAAGGAAACGGGGAAGACCGAAACTGGAATGGCAGAAGAGCATACAAAGATCCATGAGTGAAAGAAACCTCACACCAGAGGAGTGTGGCAATAGAAGAGGATGGAAGTTAGGTGTCGGACAACGAAGAAAAACGTTCTAAACCGGCATATATATATATATATATATATATATATATATATATATATATATATAAAGTTCGAATTATATCGGTTTTACATTCTCACGCTTTGAAAGTTGACAAAGCGAAAGATAGGAAAACATAATTTTTTCAGGGCTTCATCATTATCATTAAAATGATCGATAAATCGCTGACAACATTCTTGTCTTCCGAATATGCCCGCAGGTTTCTATGGGTCGTTTGCAAAACTGTAAGGATGTAAGTGTTAATCATTTTAAGGCTACGTTTAGTAGTAATGTAAGAGAGATCTTGTTTTCGCTGTAAGTGTTGTATGTACAGAAATCTGTGGATATTTCTCAATTACCTGTCTCATCACTTCAACAGTTATTTCATTTTCAAGCGCTGGTCTACCACTGATGTTTCTACGATTCATACTTCCTGTTTCCCTAAATACTGTACAAAACGGAGAATATATGTATTGAAATGATCATGCGAGATAGTTTCATCTGAAAATTTCTCTAGAAAATCTTCATATACATTTTTTACGAAATGACTTCATTCACCATTGATTTTCTACCATCTTTTAACTAAATTTCAACCATACATCGTTTCTTGCTGTTCATTAAATACGAAAGCCATAATTTACTCACGAGTTTTTACTTCAAATATTCTCAATTTGTCAATTTTATTTACTGTAAATGATAGTTAAACGATTTTCTGTCAATTTATCGATATTTATGAGAAATTACTATTATATATGTCCCTGTCGTTTGCAGCCGACGAAAAAAAATTTTGACTCAGTCTTTATTAATTCTAATCTATTTTATAAAACATTAGGATTAACAATCGCGTTTTGTTGCTGGACCACTAAACATCGGAGACCGTTTGATTTGCACTAGTGAAAGATATGTTACAGTAAAGTATATTAGGTACTTTTATATACTTAGCATATTTGCATAATAGTAATGATTTATAAATTAAAAAAAAAAACAAACAGAATAATATATTTTAAAAATATGATCTGTATAAAAGGCAATTGAAATAGGAAGAAAAATAATAATACAGTTTACAACCACATTCAAATACTCTAAACGTACATTGATTAATATTGATGCTAATATGTTTTAATAACCAGTGAATTTTTATTCTAAACATTCGAAAATAATGAAGAAACAACAAGAGCGCCAGAGAAAACAGAATCTCGATGGAAATACTGAAATATATGGCAAGCAGATTTCAACAGAAAGCATACTGGAAATACTACAGACCAAATACATTAGTGTATTGATTTATTAGCTTTAAATTAAAATTGAATTACTGAATTTTGCTAAGGGCTACCCCATGCTTTTGTTAAATGTACTTGCTTTCTTATTGTGTGTAAAGTAATTATATAACTATATAATTCTATAGATATATTACCTGTATATACATTCCTTGAGCTATGTTTGTGTTCCTTATTGTCTGATTTCTAGAATCCAACCACTCTAATTGTGTTACCCGCTGGGAATCACCAACTTTCAGTTTGCAAGTAAGCGCCAGGTTGTCCTTTTCTATCCTACTGATCTCTGCTCCATGTGGTTGAATTTCTAATTGGGGGATCTCATCTCCAAATAATCCTGTAACAATAAATTCCTAATAAAGTTTTTATTGTATTAAACTAACATATATAGTTGTGCTTTATTTTGGTAAAGAAAATAATATAAACGATTTGATTATTGTATAAAACGGAGTATAAGAATATATACATAGAATAAATCTTTTGTAACTATTTTTATTTGAGATAAATTACTGCTAGAAGGAAGATATCGATATGTCTGGGGAAACATACTATGATTTTCCAGGCCGAATTGTTTGCAGTCGCAGCCTGCGCCGAGGAAATTAGGGAAGCCGGCTGCGCAAATAAAAAAATCAACATACTGACTGATAGTCAGGCAGCTATTAAAGCCATTATGAACCCATCTACCAGACAATACTGTGCCGTTGATATGGGTGTCAGGACATGAGGGAATCAAAGGCCGACGAATTGGCCAAAGAAGGTATTAATACCAACTTCATAGGACCAGAACCTGTATGTGGAATCGTTAAGGATTCCGCTGAAAGGGAGATCTAGTTTGTCTAGCAAAAGAAAATAAAGATAAATGGAGGTTAATGGAAGGTCAACTCCATACCAAAACGCTATTAAGGGAGCTGGACGGAAAGTTTTCAGCCAAGCTAATTCGTAGTAACAAAAAAGAAATTAAAATAGTTACCGGGTTAATAACCGGACATTGTCCTTTAAGGAAGCATTTGTACAGCATGGGATTGGTTAGGTTTCGGGAGAGATCTATTGTATCCTTCGAGTGTACTCAAATTTCCCTTGAGGAGGATAGTGGCTTTTATCGAGGACACAAAACTAACAGAGTGGAACTGAGAGATCTATTGGGGATAGTACAAAGAGCATTGTGCTCAAGTGCCTGGACGTGCTGGCGTCAAAAAAACAGAAGAAGAAGAAGAACACAGTTGCATAAAAAGCTTATTCGAAAGCTTTTAATTATTAAAAAAATCTTCCAAATTTCCATACAAGTTACGTGCAGAAGCTCGTTGGGGAAACGTAAAATGCGACTTAATTACTGGCAATGGTTTCTGCATCATATTAAGGATGATGATATTCTTGCCAGATCCTTCTTTTCAGATGAAACATGACGTTAATTATCAAAATACTGAAATATATCGAAATAATTTATTACAAGTATTTTAAAGTCAATCATATGGCGATGAGTTCCGTGATGCATATTTATAACAGGATAATGTAACAGTCCATAAGACAAGGGAAACAATATAATTATTGGATGGATCCTGTGGCAATCTTATAGTACATTTTCCGCCACGATCTCCGGTTTTGACAATTTTGTATTAATTTTATTTGTTCACACCTACAAGATATAAGATATATATAAGATACAAGATATACAAGATATCTACGAATCGTTCAATAAATAACATGAAGCGGCATAATTGATCGAAAATAAAAAAAAACTCACTTTCAACATTTATTGATGCCTTTTTTTATGACTATTTTTCATTCAGTAGAAGACTACGACACTCTTTTTCTTCAAGTATAAATGAGTTAAATGTCACCGTAAACAGGTTAACAGATATGTTTTTTTTAAATAAATAACTACTTACAAACATTTCAGTTGATAATAAAAAATTTAGTCATAAAAAAAGGGCATCAACCTTTTTATTATCAACTGAAATGTTTGTATGTAGTTATTTATTAAAAAAAAACATATCTGTTAATCTGTGACGGTGACACTTAACTCATTTATACTTGAAGAAAAAGAGTATCATAGTCTTCTACTGAATGAAAGATTTTGATAATGCTCTCAATTTAATAGTTAAAAGTGTTCAGGACTGTAAAGAATATAACAAGCATAATTGCATATTATATGTCCATGTGTCCTGTATGTCCACGTGTTCAAATACAGATTTGTATTATTTGTAGCAACGCTTGATGTGAGCTCCCGTATCGATATGCTAATTTGTTTTTAGTATATGGCGCCACCTGGCGACGAGTTAGTGGACTTACAATAACATGCGTATTTTTTATCTAGCTTCGCTATTCGAGAAGAAATCACTTTCATCGGTGTAGTCTGTTTTGTCCGTCAGATGTCACGAGATTATCTGGTGTCATTTGATAGGACAAAATTCACTACTGGACCAGAAGGCAAACCGTTTAGTCGTTACTTCATAAACCCGCATTGAAAAAGTCGTTAGACAGAAACGCATGCGTCTGTGGTTGAAGTTAACGCTGGTAAATAAATGCTGTGCGTCCATGTGTACAGATATAGATTTGTATTATTTGCAATAATTGCATATATTTTGAATTCCATAACTGATTTTGAGAGTCATCTTATACGTAATGCAATATATTGTTTCCTTTTGTGTGTTCTTGAGTCTTATCTTTTCGATTTACTCAAGTTTAACTTATGACGGACGCACAAGAAAGAAATAAACAATTTCATGAACTTTTCATGTTATTAACGGCAGTCACGTACCGTCTCCCTACTTTATCAGGAAACCTCCATTAATTTGCATTAGTGTTATGACACTGCCAACTGCCCCGGCCATTTTTATTCTTTAAGTGCCAGCAAATGTAAGTACGCCTCCTCGAATGTCGCGTGCGAGCGAACAGATGTTGCTTCTGGGGACAGCGAGATGCGGCGAGCCGAAACCATCCAGATTAAGGACAAGCTGAAACGGCCGAATCTCGTGGGTACCACCGGGGTCTCCACGGAACAAAAAACCTGAGTGCGTTTTGCTGTAGTTGCGACGCGAAACGCTTCAGAATACTCGTTCGGACGATCTTCTCCGGGTTTCCGGTTCTTGCCCATATTAGTTAGGAGCTTGGCAGTTCAGACGTTTGACTGACGCGTGACTTTAATGACCTGCTTGTGGCTCTTTTTGCGGACATTAAACCAACATATAATGTATATGACGCAGTTGTTATGTAAGGCACACTTGATGGGTTTTATAATGCGGCCTATTTCTACATAATTTATCTTTTTTTGTCGTAAAATTATTTTTGAATTGAAATTTAATAAGGCACTCAACAATCAGCTTCCACAACAATTAGGGGTCAGTTATAAAAGCGACAATGTTTTAAAATTCTGGTTTGCACTATTTTGAAACGATATTTTAGTTTTAATATTTGATGTCCATAAGACTTATTTGCATATCTAGGATATAATTTGTATGCGATATATAATGAACATTATTAAGAAAATAAATAAATGATTTCAAGGAGTTTCTTTTTCTTCAAAAAAAAGTCTGCTTATACACACTTTCATAGTTAACCGAGAATTGTAAATTAACATTTGCGAATACTTATCCGGGACGATCGAGAAATTTCGAGAATCTGGCAACATTATTTAATTTGATAAATGATGCATGCGTAACGGCATACTACAATCTGTCAAAAATACGACATTTTGGGTGATTGTGTATCAGTCAGTTTGTGCAGAGAACAGTTTTAAACTTTGCTAATCGTATCGAAAGTAGAGTTAGCTCGTGAAAATGTTTGCGCTATGATTTATTATGGTTTTTGTTGTGGTGTTAAACTCAATACCAGTGCATAGAACGTTTAATTTCTGCATTTTTTTGATGAAGCGCTATCAAAGACAACGGTATATTGCTGGTTTCAAGAATCCAAGTGTGGTCGTCCTTCGCTTCAGGATCAAGCAAGGGCATGGCGTTCTGCAACATCTGTTGCGGAAAATATCAATTCTGTACGTCGAATGATTGAAAAAGATCGTCATGTAAGGGATTATGGGAGTCAGGTATGCTTGCACATTTCTTGGACCTCGATACATTCAACTTTGTATAGTCATTCAGCCGTGAGCAAACTTTGTTCGCATTGGATATCGCAAAATTTTTCCACTACTCAAAATGACGACCGCGTAAAATGGTGTAAAGCAATGCTAAAAGAATTAAATCAGGGATTTTCTAAATTTTCTAAACATATTTATGGCATTACTACAGGTGACTAATCGTGTATATATTCTTATGAACCGGAAACGAAACAACTATTGACCGTTTGGCTGTTTCAAAAAGAACTTCTGGCAACAAAAGTTGTTCGCTTCCAAAGCACTTCTAAACAAATAATTACGTGTTTTATAGCAAAATCTGGTCATATTGCTAGAATTATTCTGGAGAATCGTCGAACTGTAAGTGCGGAATCCTATACAACTATTTGCTTGCCCGAAATTATTGATGAATGGCCAAAAAGGAACCTCAAACGTGCAATCGTCATGATAATACTATTCCCCATATCGCTGGTGCAACAGTCGATTATTTGCCAAGTAGAGGCATCAATTAATGACTCATCCAGCCAATAGTTCTGACTTGGCCACAAGTCAGGACTATTCTTTTACGTTTCTGACAAACAAGCAAAAAAATATGGGGTCACCGTTTTTCCTGTTCAGTACGCCAAATTTAGATAAATGTTTCAATGATTGAGACATTGAAGACATTTATTTGCGTATGTAGCAGAAATAAAAGGAGCGATAGAAAGTGCCTTAAAATGATACTATTACCTAAATAATGTGTTTATAGATAAAAACAAAAATATCAAGAAGTTGTCCAAGAGGATTGTGTATAAAACCATTTTCAACAAACTCTGAAATATAGAGAAGAGAGCAGAGAAGAGGAGAGAACAAGTAGAAACTATTAAAATTTAACATATAAAAATGAATCAATTGAGATTATTTGGGCATTTAACATGCATGAGAAGAAAATTACAAACGAAAATCATATGGCAAATAATAATAACAAGAATAAAATTCTTGGGTAGATGGAGATTATGCTGTATACTGTTATGTCATATATTTTCAATCTAGAAACTTTTTGATCACACTGTGTAAATTATGACATATTTTTATGGAATTTATGAAAAACGAAATCGAAATGTGGCGAAAATTATTTTATTGAATTTGATGATCCACAATTTTATTTTAAATTAATTTGAGTAATAGTTCGTATATTCAGTGTTTCTGAGATTTTGAAAATGAATTATTGTTAATTTAGGTTACGGTAAACGAATAGCCATTCCTCTAGTTACTACAGTTCTGACTTAATTCCGATTATTGTCAAAAGGTTTTCATTGGTTCTGAAGCATATTTTCATGGTGTAATAATCTCTTGAAATTAAGATTTGATCTCTTTATTAGTTATTGTACTGAGAATATAATGCTTCAGCATCTGTGACGTTTTCTCTACATCTTGATTTTCACTTGGTCAATGAACTTCTGCTTTTAGTCGGTATTCTTTCTGATATAGTGCTAATTAAAGTTTCTTAGTAGAATATATGCGAAGGCAGGTAGACATATTCGCGCGATCGCCGTGAGTAGGCCGTGAAATAAAAAAAATATACATATATAAAATATATATATACAGGGTGTCCAGAAACTTTCCTGACAAACGAAGACCGGAGATTCCTCTGATAATTTTAAGACAATTAAACCCAAATACACCTAGTCCGAAAATGCTTCCTAAGGGAGCTAGAGTTCTTTGAAGATGGCGCCTTGTATTTATTTCTTTTTAAATTCCTCCAGAACGCTTCTATTTAGAAAAACAAAAACTGGTATGCTTATTTATCCTCCAGAGATGAATCGATTCCATCAATTGCGAATTTCTAGTACCGGTCATAGGCGTCCGTTTTGGGTAGGTCAACGGTTATTTTAAGGTATAACTTTTTTGTCTTTAACTTTTAAGCATTTGTGACACTAGATTATTAAATTTTCAGGTATTCCAGTACTAAAATGTACTCCTACTTTAAGTCGGTAGGATACACCGTTTTCTAGAAAAATCGATTTGTAAATTTTTCGTTTTTTCTTCATTAAAGTTCAATTTATTATGTACCTACTTATTTTTAGCGACGAAGTTGGCTTGGACTATCAAGGCATGGATGAAAATTAATTTAATAAATTAAAAACAAATTATTTATTACAATGGAACGAAACTAACAAAAAAAGAACAAGTATCAAAGGTAGATTGTTACAAAAGTTGCTCGATGTGGTGACCATTAGTCTCTATGCATAAGTTTACCCTTTTGCTTAGAGAACGCCGAATTATTGCAAAAATTCCAAAGTTATTTCTAAATTCGTTGCAAGCATCTTGTATCCTTAGCCAGAGTTGTGCGCGATTTTGTATCGGAACGGAATAAACAAATGCTTTTATGTATCCCCAAACACAATAATCGCAAGGATTCAAATCCGGTGACCTTGCTGGCCAAGCAACTGGACCGCCTCTTCCAATCCAATGGTCTTCGTAGTTATTATCTAGAAAGTCTCGTACATTCCTGCTAAAGTGGGCCGGACAGCCGTCCTGTAGAAACCATATGTTTTGCCGAATATTTAAACGCACCTCATCTAACAAATCAGGTAAAGTATTTTGCAGGAAATGTAAGTAATCAGCACCATTTCAACGAGCAGATAATTCCATCAGGTCCAAGTAGATAATCGTCAACTACTCCTATCCAGACGTTTATGCTAAACCTATGCTGATGCTTAAATTCTTGAACAACGTGGGGATTGTCACCAACGTACGAATAATAATGTGCATTATGCACATTAAAAATTCCATTTTTTGAGAATGTAGCTTCGTCACCAAACAAAATGTTCCTGAAGAAATCTTCATCTTGATTTTTCCGATTTTGTAACCCTCTAACAAATTCTACGCGAGCAGGAAAATCTCCTTCTAGCAGTGCTTGCACTTTTGTAAAATGAAGAGGATATAAATTTTCTTTGTGTAAGATATTTCCTACGGAAGATTTTGAAATTGTGGTGTACATGGCAGATAGTCTTCGAACGCTAATTTCTGGATTTTCTTCAACTTCCATTAAAATAACATCTTCATGTTCTGCTGTTACATCATTATGTCTCCCTGTTTCATTATTTTTTGGGACAACTGAACCTGTTTCTCTTAATCATTGATGAAGAGCTGTAAATGTTGAGTGAGTGGGATGCTGACGATTGGGAAATTTTTCAGCGTATCTACGTTGCGCCGCTCGAGCGTTACACCTCATTTCGCCATAAACTAAATGCATATCGGCGTATTCCTCATTAGTAAAAATCATTTTTTTTAAAATTGAAATCGTTGTGTTTGAATAACGCAAAGAAAAAATGAAAAGATAAACTTCGCGAACTGACAACAATTTGACAATGAAAAACGTAGGTTTTACTTCTGTTGGCAGTTCAGAGCTAACTATTGCAAAAAATAAAAAATTGAACTTTAATGAAGAAAAAACGAAAAATTTACAAATCGATTTTTCTAGAAAACGGTGTATCCTACCGACTTAAAGTAGGAGTACCTTTTAGTACTGGAATACCTGAAAATTTAATAATCTAGTGTCACAAATGCTTAAAAGTTAAAGACAAAAAAGTTATGCCTTAGAATAACCGTTGACCTACCCAAAACGGACGCCTATGACCGGTACTAGAAATTCGCAATTGATGGAATCGATTCATCTCTGGAGGATAAATAAGCATACCAGTTTTTGTTTTTCTAAATAGAAGCGTTCTGGAGGAATTAAAAAAAAAATAAATACAAGGCGCCATCTTCAAAGAACTCTAGCTCCCTTAGGAAGCATTTTCGGACTAGGTGAATTTAGGTTAAATTGTCTTAAAATTATCTGAGGAAACTCCGGTCTTCGTTTGTCAGGAGAGTTTCTGGACACCCTGTATATATATATATATATATATATATATATATATATCACATTTTGACAACCGATGCCTTGTCAGTTTACTATTAGTGTTTGATAAATTTGCGACAAAGCGTGTTTCGTAGGCAATTTTTTTAATTTTACCCTGCTGCTAATTAAGTGTAAATGGATAATTTTGAACAACGTGCAGTGATTAAGTATCTTTTAAAGAAAGGCATGTCCTTTTCCGAAATTCATGATGATATGCGAGATACACTGGGTGAGGGTTGTCTTTCGTATACAATCATCAGAAAATGGGGAAATTAAATTAAGCGCGGCATGACCAGCTTAGAAGATGATCCCCGCAGTGGACGGCCAAAACTGCTACAAGTTTAGAAATGGTGGATAAAGTAACTGGCGATTGAAAGCGTTATACGTAGCAGGGGCAGTCGGCATTTCAAAGGAACTGTTGTTTTATATTTTGCACAAAGAACTTAATATGCACCTGTGCATTGCTATGGTGAATTAATGGTCGAATTAGTACCGTACCCCCCCCCCCCCCATATTCGTCAAGCCTGGCACCATCTAACTTTCATCTATTCCCTAAATCAAAAGATTTTCTCGGAGGCAAAAAATTCTGCACAAATAGAGAATTAACTTCAACAATGGACGATAATATCGCAGGGTTAGAAGAAAATCACTTTCGAGACGGAATAAAGAAGCTTGAACACAGATGGGCCAAATGTACCGAATTAAGAGCATATTATGTAGAAAAATAAAGTTTATTTATTTAAATTATTCCGTTGTTTCTGTACGATAGCGCGAATTAATCAACCCGCTCTCGTACATTCACACTAACTCACTGATATAATTCAGATAATGCTCAGTTGACGGTTATTGGGTGCATATTCATCAATGGTTTGGGTTGTGAAAACATATTTATATGTAAAAAAGAGTCTTGTTTGAATATTTAATTTGAGACAATAAAAATTTTTTACTCCCATCTTTAAAATGGCATTTATCGTATACCATGACACTAAGTGATCTTTTAAATATACCGCAACAAGCCGTGGCTTTGTGCGTTTTAGGGTGGACTTAGTAACGGCCGCTTCAGTTATGGACTGAATTTAGTTTTAGATTTTTTAATTGCAAAATGTCCAAACAAATTCATTATCTGAAAACGTCCTGTTTCCATGTTTATTGATATGATATCATAAATAAAATAATAAGCTAATTTCCAAATTTTCTATTTACATATTTGCGGTCGTAGAAGGATTATAGTATGCAACTCGTTTTATAAACTTGTTAGTCACTTATTTTATTATACACTTCCTCCGCTGCGCTTCGCTCGTGATTAATAAAACTCGTGACGATATTTGCGTTCATAAAACTTGATACATAATATACTATTGTGCTACAATTAGAGGTATATTCATGCTAAATAGTTTTGCAGTATTGGATGCGTAAGAAATGGTATGAATCCCAAAACTCTTTTAATAAACTGTACATTCTACACACACGCACACACATGACCTTGTTTAAATTTAAATATTGCTATTACTACTCTCCTGGGCTAAACATCTATTTCAGTCTTTTGCTATACTGTGAATAAGTATTAATTTATTTAAAAGTAACAGATTTAATTCAATTGCATTCCCTATCTTCATGTTAATATTACGCATAAACTTAGAGCACATACCCGTAATTAAGTAAGATTATGTCTTTCATTTCATAACATATCTTTTCTATGTTACTAACACGTATTTTTCAGTTTAAGTTTCTTTAATACACTACAGATTTATTGTTAGCTTTACGCGCACAAAATTTTATTACAGGGCATAACAAATACCGTTCAATAAAGAAATTTGAATATCGTCGCGATAAATTTTGAAACTGCAATTATGAATCGCACGTTTTTCGATATATGGACGACATAGAGAAAAAAATAAGAAGGAAGAGAAACAGGTCGTACAGGAATTCCGGACACGAGCGATAACGTAATCCATAAAACGGTAAGATGGAGCGGGACAGCGGATAGTAGCTATGCTAGCGCCGCCTCGTCCCGAATAATACTACCATTGGAAAAATTTTATGGGGTAATTTAAAGAAGGAGTCGGTATGTTTGAAATGGTCTTCTCTTTCCTTAGATAGTCTAGATAAAGAATAGCATCTGTAGTAATGTAAACTTCTCTTATAAGAAAAAAAGGAAATGTATTCGATGTGTGACATTTCTTTGGCTCAATATTTTGTATACTAACACAGCCTTAAAATTCAAACTAGGTTTTTTGGCAGGTTGATATTTTGAAATATGATAGAGTATAACATAAGGTATGTTTTATTTAGGGCCCCTCAAAATATTTAATTTGGATTTACTCTTAATTTCACATTGCTAAAACAAAGCATAATAATAAGATAACATATATTTATATAATATAATATGAAAATGTAATAATTACATATTTATACAGCCCTAAGTGAAATGAAGGCATTTTTTATAATCGTCCGGAAGAGGCCAACATGTTGATAAGTCTGCTGGATGGCAGTTATATTGAAACTTGATGTGTTTTCTGAGTATTTCATTTATTTAACAAAAAACACTTAAACCTACGAGTAATTATTAAACATAATTTATTAAGCTAATCTCATAAATGAAACACCTAATGTTTAAACTTAAAAACTTGAATTCTTTACTGTTAATTCAGACTGGTGTTGTGTGACTGTTAATATGATATTGTTCTGTTGTTGTTAAGATGATACTGTTGAGCCTCTTGTTGCTGGTGCAAGACTTTGATTGATACTGTTCTGTACTATATTGCAGGTAAGTAAAAATGCACAACTACGGCTGCACACTATTACATAATTAAATGAGCGTATTGGATGTACAGTGTATTGGTTGACATCATAAATGGGGTAAACTTCTATATGAGCAAATCGTACTAATCGTACCTACTAGCAGCAATACCAGGTTTAAAATAGGATTTTGAGAATTTAATCTTAAGATATTATTAGTAATTAAGTATTAGGCGTAAATCTAGGTATACAATCTGATTCATTTTCGGCCCTCACCATGGGGATCTCGCTTACTATTGGAGATCGAGTATAGGTTTAAATTTGGCAAAGTTGTTAAATTTTGTGTTTGTTATAAATCCGTAAAGAAAATAGACCTGTGACAAATGACCTTCGTTATTAAAAAAAAACGCGAAAACCCCATTTTCTTCTTTTACCTGTAGCACCGACATTTGGCCTTGTAGAGAAAATATAAAAACACATTCTTGTGGCCATTTCTAAACATCTATCAAGTGGTGTACTCTAAATTTTCATACGACGTTTCGTTTCTTTCTGGCCATCATCAACTATCTAATTTCTTATAGGCGCCATATTGGATTTAGACATCTTCAGAAAGAGTTTTTTTTTCTGATTTCAACCATGTACCACATGCTGACTAAAGTTTTTGACATTAGGTTTTATTTGAAAGAATAAATTATAAGATTAAATAAGGTAGCCAATCTGTCAAACATTTCATTTATTGTTCATTAATAATACAAAAATGTCATACACTAACGAAGAGAAACGAGATATGATAGTTATTTTTTATTCTTCGAACCGAAATTCAACAGTAGCGAGTACAAGATATCTACAATTATATCCAGAACGACAACAGCCTCATCGTACCATTTTTCTAGATCTCGACAGAAATTTGGTCGAGAATGGATCGTTTACTAAGCCGCGTAATGGTCAAGACAACAGGAATTTAAATGAAAATCGACAAGATATTTTACAAATGGTAAATTAAAAGCGTGTTTTCAAATTTCATGTTAATCTTGTATTTTTATAGATAAATAATAATCCATCAATTTCTACACACGAAGTGGCGTCAGAATTAAATTTGTGCCAGTCCAGAGTTTGGAGAACTTTACATAAAAGTAGGTTTAAACCATACAGGATCCATGTTAGCCACTCTTTATTGCCTGGAGATAATTTGAGAAGGCTAGAATATTATAATTGGTTAATGGGAAGGATAGAAAATGACGAAAATTTTTTAAGCAAAATCATCAAAAAAATTCTGGAATGTTCAACAGAAATACGGAGCACTATTGGGCAGTACAAAATCCCCGACAAAACAGGGCTAGAAGACCACAACATCGTTTTGGAATAAACGTTTGGATGGGTATTTTGGCAAATCGTCTCTTAAGACCAGTTATGTATGAAGAACATTTAAATGGAGAAAGATATTTAAACATTTTACGTACATACGTATCTGACTATCTTGACGACAATATCCCATTAAATCAATTACAATATTTATGGTGGCAACAAGATGGCGCACCAGCACAAAATGCAGCTGTTGTTAGAAATTTCTTAAATCAAGAGTTTACAAACCGTTGGATTGGAAATAGGGGAGTTGTTGAATGGCCTGCGAGATCACCTGATTTAAGTCCGCTAGATTTTTTTTTTGGGATATGTTAAAAATAATATTTATAAAGTAGATTCGCCACAAAACATTGAAGAATTACGAGACATACTTCAGAATGCCTTCGATGCAGTCCCTAGAAGAACTATACAAAGGGCAGTACAAAATGCCAGAAGGCGTGCCCAATTGTTCATTACCGAAGATGGCCAGATAATTGAACATTTACTGTAATTGTTTATTGTTTACTTTTCTATGTATTTTTATTAATGTTTTTGTTATCTTGTACTCGCTACTGTTGAATTTCGTTTCGAAGAATAAAAAATACTTGTCATATCTCGTTTCTCTTCGTTAGTGTATGACATTTTTGTATTATTAATGAACAATAAATGAAATGTTTGACAGATTGAAATTCCAAAGGCTACCTTATTTAATCTTATAATTTATTCTTTCAAATAAAACCTAATGTCAAAATCTTTAGTCAGCATGTGGTACATGGTTGAAATCAGAAAAAAAAAATCTTTCTGAAAATGTCTAAATCCAATATGGCGCCTATAAGAAATTAGATAGTTGATGATGGCCAGAAAGAAACAAAACGTCATATAAAAATTTAGAGTACACCACTGGATAGAGGCTTAGAAATGGCCACAAGGATGTGTTTTTATTTTTTCTCTGCAAGGCCAAATGTCGGTGCTACAGGTAAAAGAAGAAAATGGGGTTTTCGCGTTTTTTTTTTTAAATAACGAAGGTCATTTGTCACAGGTCTATTTTCTTTACGGATTTATAACAAACACAAAATTTAACAACTTTGCCAAATTTAAACCTATACTCTATCTCCAATAATAAGAGAGATCCCCCTGGTGAGGGCCGAAAATGAATCAGCCTGTATAGTTCCGAATAAATTGCTGCTACTGCTATTATTGATGTTATATTATTAGAATCTTAACTTTCTTTCTCCTGGTCAGATCGAGGATTTCAATATCTTTAAACCTTTTCCGGACAACGCGGATTATTTTGCACAAAAACCGGGCACAAATCGGTCCCGGTAGTTTTTGAGTCTATAACAGACACACATACGGACATTGCGTTTTATATATAGATTTTCGATTCCAGACGAGGCACGTAATAAACATACAAAATGAACATAAATTAAAATGATAGAACACAACATGGAAAAAGCAACACGAATAAAATAACAGTTTTTGTATTTAAATAAAACATATCGGGCTGAAATTTATTCCAGGTGTAGTACACATGTTAAATTTAAGTATAGAATTCGATATCGCTCATATGATCACTGCGAGCAGGTTTGTAGCGATTGATTCTTTGGAGCCAATTTTCCACCACTTTTCCACAGATATCGGCGTTCGCGCTTGCTTTGATATTATTCTGGCTTTTCTAACATTTTCGACTTGCTGACATAAATCAACGACTTAACGTGACCAAATAAAAAGAAATTCAACGACGTTAAGTCGCATGAGCGAGGTGGCCATTCGATCGGACCATTTATCGAGATTACGCGATTACCGAATTTTTCCTTCAATAGATCAATTGTTTGACCAGCTGTGTGGGATGTGGCACCAACTTGTGGGAACCACATATCACCAATGACAAGTTCATCCAATTCTGGCCAAAAATAGTCTTCCAACATAGCACG
This sequence comes from Melolontha melolontha, assembly GCA_935421215.2. Lineage (NCBI taxonomy): Eukaryota > Metazoa > Arthropoda > Insecta > Coleoptera > Scarabaeidae > Melolontha > Melolontha melolontha. The sequence continues at coordinate 40,404,201 of OW285238.1, forward strand.
AAAGCGAACTCCATTGACTGTAACATAGCGATCATTTTCATTGATGAAAAAATACGGTCCATTACACCTTCGGCAAGAAACCCACACCACACAGTAATGCTTTCTGGATGCAATAGAGTCTCTTGAAGCAGATGTGGGTTTGTTGCTGTCCAATAACGCATATTTTGCTTATTGACAAATTCATGATTTTCTTCAAACTTTTGCAGAGCCCATTCGGAGAAGTTTCGCGCTTCAAATGATCAAGAGGCTTCGCTTCTTGAGTTAATTTGATCTTATAATGGTGTAAGCCAAGATATTTACGCAAAATTCGCCACAATGTGGATTTAGAGATTCCCAATTCCTGTCGACGGCGTGGAATCGACTGATTTGGCTCATTTTGATCTGAAACACTTACGGCTGCGATATTTTCGGTACTTCGACCGGTGCGTTGTCTCACTGGCATAGGAACATTCAATAGTGAACATGCTGACTTGAATTTATCTACTATAGCATGGCTGTCTGGTGGGACGATTATTATGACCGAAAATTGGAGTAAACGCTCCTAAAGTTGCTACCACCGATTCAGAATTACGGTAGTAATTTTTAACAATTTCCAAACATTGCTAGCTTGTGTCACCATGATAAGAATGTAAACCTTGAATGACGTTTTGACATTGACAGATCATAAAACAAATTAAAGGATGCGCTTGTATTTAAATACAAAATTGTTATGTCCCTTTTGAAAAACCCAATATAACAGTCTGATAACATGGTGAAGGATACGTAATATAGTATATCCTAAATGAAACATGAACAGTGCCCGGAGTCATTAAGTTTTTACGCCTGATATTACTGACTATGATGTGCATCACCTGGAATCGTAAATAGACTATAGATATCAACAATTCATGAAATCAAGGGAAGACCAATACCTTATATACTCTGTGAAAATTCAAAAGTTTTATATAATTTTGTTGATCTAGCTAAGAATTAAACTTCTGGATACTATTAGATTAACAGAAGAAGTATGCATAATGGCTCCAGATTCTTAAGAATCTGGATGGCTCGAGTTTTTATGTATTATTTACCAGCCGTTTTTATATCTTCAGTGAAGCAAAAAACTAGAGGAAAAAAAGATTTTGTTTTTGAATATAATTCCCTTCCTTTTGAATGCACCAGAAAGGGTACATGTTCCGGGCCTGACAGGATTGAATACATGCTCACACTTGTACAAAATGTCATAGTTGCATATGTGCTAAGTTCTAGGAAGAATCGTTATTAATCTGCAATCTGGTAACGTCATGACAATGTCTAAGTTAATAAAAATTTAATACCTCGAAGTGATTTAATTTAAAAAAAATTAAGCGTTTAGACGATTTATCTCCTTCATATACTCTTGCAAAAAGTGGATATTTAGTGAATTGATATTGATCATTTGACTATAAATATTAAAATTTAAAAATAGAGGAGAAATGACTGAATTTAGAATTTGCAGATGGCAATTTGATTACTTCAAACTCTAAATTCGCTCATAGAGAGTGTTTGGATTATAATAAAGCTGTTCATTTTATTTCATTATTAATATTTAAACGTTTAGAATTACAAATCTATTTAGCACTTCGCAAAAACCTAAGAAAACTATTACTTGCATTTGTAAAGAATTTATTCTTTCATATGTTTGTAAATGCATTTAATTAATAATCTCAATTGTCAAAGGATTAGTTAAATAGCACGTTTTAGTTTATAATTGTAAAGAACTTGGACTTTTCGTATGCTATTACAAGCTATATTACCTGCATTTATTGCTGTATCTTATTGTCATAGTTTATAGATTAGTTGCTAACCAAATCAGGCATAGGGTTTTTTCGGTTTGGCTCGCAATGTATGTTCCATTTTTATTACTTTTAATTTTATTGCCGTTCACCCCTTACGGTTTCTTTAAAAACGCCGAGTGAACTTATACCATTTTCTTTGTAAGAAAAGAAGTTATGCATTCACTTCCAACGAGAAAAGATCTCTCACATACACATTGTTTCTGTATATACTAGTTCATCATTTAAGTAAATAAAATAACTAAAAATACATAAGTATTTTTAATATAATATATTAAAGAATAAGAGTTCTCACAGCTGTACAACCCGTGATTAAGAGATTTATAAATTCACGAGAGAAAAAAAACAAGAAGAAAAGAAAGATCAATACTAGATTACTTCCTAGTAATTGAATAAGCGTGGAAGAATATAAAAGGCGCAAATTTGGAAAAACGTATCACTATCTAGTGAGAATGCGACGGCGATTGATCACGAAAAAAGACATGCGTCGAGGAGATGAATAATAATAGAGAAAATACGAATATACGAATAGAAAGAAACAAAAAGATGAATATTATCGATAAATAGAATAGAGGATTTATGGGGCTCCGAAACAAACTAGCAAGTATAGGGAAAATAGAAGTGAAGAATAATGAAAGGAGGTGAATAATGATATAGGTATTATTTAATTAAAACATATTACAATATGTTGACTTTGTTGACTTGGAAATTTGAAGTAGAAGAACTTAGCAACGTTATAAAATAATGAAATTGCTGTGTTTATTTGAACTTCCGTTATTTTACTGAATTTGTTTGTTCATTATGTTCATATAATTGCTTGAATTTTTTTATTCAAGTCGTTTGCTGCTTTATTTATTCTTAAAAAATCCAGTAAAAGTTCGTCACGTGTAAGCAATTTAAGTCGAGTAAACTTTTTCTTCTTTAAGTGTTTTATGAAAATAATCATCAATGCTCTCATTAACGAATAAAAGATCCCAAAGCCTAATTAAGGCTTAATCAATCAATTGTGAGCGTTGCGTTTGTGCGGAAATAAAGAAAAAAAAGAAAAGAAGTAGAAAACCCGCAAAACGGACTAAGGCTAAAGAAACTCACGTATATACGAGAGAATTTTATTTCCTACGACCGACCTTTCTTTCCCGTTTCGTTCGGTGTCCCTGGTACTCCCTTTAATTGGGAGGATGGACGCTGACGGGTATAAATCCATTGGTTTTCCGGAGAGAGGTGGATTTCTCTGCGAGAAGTAATCACGAGGAGATCATCCTTTTTTGCGGAGGAGCGCGTTGCCCTTCAACCTGCTGGATTGGCGTGTATCAGTCCAGCTGACTGAAGTGGTATCAAAATTCGGGCGCGGTGGATTGTATAAGAATGTTATCATCCTTGGAGTGCTGAAATTCCTGATGTATCTTTTACCGTTGTCAGCATTTTTCCCAACATCTCATACAATTTTTTTATTTTGCTTTTTCTTATCTTTTTTTTTTGTTAAAATACTTTTTATTAAGTTTCGGAGTTTCAAATAAGGAAGAACTTCTTTTCATTTGAATGAATAAATTGACAAATATAATCTCGACTTTACCTTTATTTTAATTTGTTACTTATCTACAAAAATAGAATAGATAACTTATTAATTTGGAATATTTCAACAAATATGAATATGTTTGATTTATTATTATATTCATAATACATAACTTATTGAAAATATAATACACCGCGTGTCCCAGATTCAAGCTTACAAGCGATATCTCCCTTATCTGTAGAAATACATAATCGAGCAAGATATCACTGAAAATGGTTCCCAAAACCCTCAACGGCATTTGTTGTTAAACAACACTTAATAAACCACCCCCTAAGAAGCCATCCCCTAGGGTATTTCTTCAAATGACACCCCTCTATTTTTTTATTTATTTTTTTAGTAGTAGGAGTTTGGAATGCAATGGCATACATTCTTTTCGACAAACGATTAGTACAATTCTTAAAGCAGTAGTTCAACTTAAATTTGAATCATTAATATTTGGGCACAAAATCAATTAAAAACAATTTAAACCGAAACTGCCACACCATCTATTATCTGTAGCAATAAATGTTAATTCAATGTAAATAATATTAAAACAAATAAGTAAAAGTAACACAAAACGAATATATTATTATTATCGTGTTAATGTATAATTACTGAAACGTTAAATTAATTTAAAATTGACTAATTAAAGCTTCTGAGTTTCACAAAATTTATTAAAAACTCTTGAAAACAATAATGACCCATCTATTATCTACATTGGTAATTCTTAAGCCACTGTCATAAGCGAATGCTTAAGGCTATGGTAAAAAAAGTAGTACCTGCGCATATAAAGCATTCGCTACTGTAAATAACTATTGAAATGCCCTTTATTTATGCACCAAATTAATGTGTTGATATGTTACTAATTTTTGGAAAGTGTATAAAAATTCAAGAATAATTTCCAGACAGGATGGTACCGTCACACATGGTATTTTCACGTGTAGAAGCTAAAATGGGAACGGGCTCATTTCCATCAAATTTAAAACATTCTCATAGTGCATCAACCGTTAGAACAGATGAAATACAAATAAATGTGCTGACTTATGTTGGAATAAATCCAAATACTTCAATTAGAACTGTAGCAGAGGAAATGGGTATAGGTAGATGGGCAGTACGGAGAGTATTAAAATTAAACAAATATCATCCTTTTAAGATTCATTTGCTTCAAGCATTAAGGCCTACAGATTTCTAACGGAGACTTGAGTTCGTTGCTGTGATGCAAGTTATGTTACAAGATGATCCCAATATTACTAATTAAATTTTATGGAGTGACGAGTAATGATTTCACAATAATGTGGTGAATCGCTACAACTGCCATTACTGGACTATAAATATTCCTCACTGGATGCACGAGACCAATTTTCAAGTTGCATGAGGTATAAATGTTTGCTGTGGATTATTTGAAGGATGTATCATTGGTCCACATTTATTTAAGGGACCTGGACATGACAGCGCTATTTAGAGTTCTTACAATATGACATTCCACAGTTAATGGAAGACATTTCGATAGCAGAACTTCAAGCTTTATTGTAGCAACATGATGGTGCTCCGTCTCATAACTACAAGTTAGATGGAGAGTGTTTAAATATTAGGTATCCCAATAAATGGATTGTACTAACGGTCCTATTCGCTGGTCAGCTCGCTCGCCAAATGTAAGCCCATTGGACTTCTTTTTGTGGGGATACTTGAAAGATGTCTATTATACTTGGCCTACAGATTTAGATGATTTGAGGGGTAGGATAAGAAAAGCATATAATTCTGCTATGATAAAGGCAACAAGTTCTAGAAAATTAATTCGTTGATTTGAAGCATGTGGTACGTCAAATAGGGGTCACTTTGAACAACATTTATAACTCATAAAATTATAACACACGAGAATAAGACACCGGTATAAGCTACCACGTACAGTGTGGTGATAAAGTTTGGAACAAAATTCATAAAAGCGTTCTCTAATGTGTTTAAGAAAATCGCTCGGACAGGTCAATTTTTGTTTTTAAAATGCCATCTTTTGAGCATTTTGTTTTAATGACATCTTTGGTTTTTGCACAATGACGTCATCATCTTCTTTTTTAAATAACAACTTTCACTTTTTTTCTATTTTTGTTAGACCTTCTTACTATTTAAACGGCGATGAAAAAGAATTGGTACTTTACATACCAATTTTTGTAAATGACAAATTTACTTCAAAACTTCAATGGTTATAATTTTGTAAAAATAATAATCAAATAACAAACCTACAAACGTTATTAAATAAATTAATTGACAAAACTTAATGCAAATGTTCAAAGTGCCCCCCTCCAAACATTTGGTATTGACCAACACGATAGTAAACACAATCTTGCGCTCAATAATATCTGGCCTAATCTGTTGTATTGCCTCACGAATTCTATGTTGTAAAGTAAATCTTCCAAGTTGTTGGATCTATTGAAATAAATTTTTGATTTTAAATAACCCCGTAGATAAAAATCTAACTAAGGGCTTTAGGTCGGAAGAACGTGACGGTCCCCGCTGCCCTATCCATATTTCTGTAAATGTAGCAGCATCAAGGTATTGGCTTATCTCTATGCCAAAATGAGGAGGCGTTCCATCTTGTTGAAACCAAATATTCCGATGAGGTATGTCGCCATCTTCATTATTAGGAAAAAGTGCTGCTACTGCTGGCACCAAATCAAACTGAGAAAATTAGAATATTGGGCAGCAGTCAGGTTTCAAGTCAAGTAGGGTCCTAAAAAACGCCGTCCTATCATTCATCCGTACATTTAATTTGTCTTGAAGTTGCCTGTGTGATTCCTGTATCCAGTGAAGATTGTCCCGTGACCAATACCTATAGTTATGGTGATATACTGATTCGTTCATGTAAAAAGTGGCTTCATCAGAAAAAGTAATGTTTTTTCAAAAATTGAGATTTTGATCACATCGTAGCATTAATTCTTCACAAAATTGCAATGGGCGGTCTGGATCATCTTCGTTTAACTAGCGAATTAGGTGAACTTTGAACGGATGATACTTTTCTTTTTTAAATAATTTTACAACAAAACTGTGGTCCACGTTGTTATCTAGGGCAAGTTGCCTTGTAGAAATATGATTATGTTCAACTGCTTTAAGTAACAATCTTAATTTTGTTTCATCGCTTATTACACTTCCAGTTTTCGTAAATTTGGCGACCACTTTACTTACTTACTGTAGATCTTGGAATCGGAGGCCTATCAGGACGTGCTTGATTGAATAACTTACAAGCTTCCGCATGAGTTCTTAGCCTATCGTCGTATCCAACAATTATTAATATCTCTGGGGTGTAAAGCTAGTTCGCGTCCGTAGTAGGATACTACACGTGCACCCTGGATAACGCTAAATGAACAAGTACAAAAGGCTGCCAGATAATCCAGAGTCACCTGGATCTTCTGGCCATAAACTCATCATCAATAAAATTATAGTGCAACCTCACCAGGATTGGAGGTACTACGCAAAACATGCTCAATCTTAAATAGAATTAGGTTCTAACAGTGGAAGGTGCCTGCGCAGCCTGTAGATGGAGTTTGCTGATCCGGGATGTGACTTCTTTGCTATGCATCAAATCATACGTCATAATGACCAGTCGCTTTGGCGTTCGTTAAAGTGCAGCACTGAATGTTCTTCTACGCTCTGTCTTAATAACTTCTGTGATATAGTGAAGTTGTTGTTTTGTGAACGTATCTCTCTCTAGCTTGGGCGTACCAATGATTCTGTAGAAAGATGAAACACATGTCTACGTCTCTGGAGAGAGATACTTTCACAAATACGAGGTGCGGCAATTAAATAACGAGACTGATGTGAAAAATGTGATTTATTGCAAACAAAGTTACAATACACTTTTATCCCCTTCAACATACTCCCCTCCCCCATCTATACACCGTTGCATACGTGCCTTCCATTGTTCGAAGCAATGCTGTAGGTCATTCTTTGTGATACTGCGCAACAACTCTGCCGTTTTTACTTTTACGTGTTCCACCGACTCAAAATGTGTTCCTTTCAATACACTTTTCACTTTTGGGAAGAGATAAAAGACATGGAGCAAGATCAGGCGAATAAGGAGGATGTTCTAGCACAGGAATGCACTTTTCAGCTAAAAACTGCTTCACAGACAGGGCGTTGTGGGCTGGCGCGTTGTCTTGGTGAAGAATCCATGAGCCGTTCTTCCATGCATCTGGTCTTTTCTTCCTTACACGTTCCCTGAGCTTGATTAGGACTTCCATATAGTATTGCTGATTTACGGTTTGACCCTCAGGAACCCATTCAATCATCAGAACACCCTGGATATCGAAAAACACGATCAACATTGCCTTCAGATTGGATTTGCTCATTCGCGCTTTTTTCATTCTTGGCGATGAGGGGGTCTTCCAGTGCATGGATTGCCGTTTGGTTTCCGGGTCATACTGGAAAATCCATGTTTCGTCACATGTGATGACATTTCTGAGCAAGTCTGGATCATCTGCGAGTCGTGCCATGATGTCAGAGCAAATGTTCTTCCGATTGTCTTTTTGTCCCTGAGTGAGGTTTTTCGGAACCAATTTTGCACAAACTTTTCTCATGTTTAATTCATCATGTAAAATTTGTCTCACTGTCTCTTTGTTAATGTTTAACATGATGCTAATCATCCGAATACTCAGACGTCGGTCTTTCCGCACAATTTCGCTGACTTTCTGGACGTTTCCTTCACTTCTGACAGTCACAGGTCGTCCGGGACGTTCATCATCTTCAACTTCTTCCCGACCTTCAGAAAACCGTTTGTGCCACTCAAACACGTATATGTGTTGTTCAATTTTTAATAATATTTTATATTATTTAAAATGTTTTTGTTTTATACAAAACTTGGTAAGGTTTTACCTACTCAAGTATGTTTCAAGATATTCATTTTGAAATGAATTTCACCAGAACACTTTTTGATATACGTTGTACTATTGGCTATATATAAAATATTTGCTGCGAATTGTAGTCGCCGCATCATTTCCTAGGCTAAGCTTGTATCGAGTTACAATGCTTGTTTCATAGGCGTTCATTTTGAGTCGTTCTATAAAGCAATTATGACATCATGATTATGTAACTTGAACGAGATCAAATTAGGCGACTCATTCAGTAAGCCTGTTATATTTCTTTATGTTGAAGGCTTTTATAATGATTCTCCGATGATATCATCGGGTTTTATTATTGCACACCATTTCTCTTCGAAATACCGACGTAATGACATGCACGTATTGATTGAAACTCAATCTTACCTTCATTTGAAATAGTGAGTTGTGTTGTCTAAAAACAAAATAGGTTATTGCAAATAATTGTTAAGCGACTCACAATACCATTGTACGATCTTTTTACCATTCAGAGAAGGATTAGAACACTTGTAGAGTGGTACAAAATAGTACCATTTTGTAACCATCTGTTGCAAAACTTAAACGAACGAGACGTACGTATATTTTAGCACTGGAAACATAAATGAGCAACACATAATCAGTCTTAATCCTTCCTTTTGTTTCTTTTATATTAAGTTATTGTGTATTTTCCATCAAAAAATATGCGTGGTATTTAGCTAACGAATACTTCCTTTTCACGGAGCCACGATTACTTTGCAGAAAATTTCATCATGTACTGTAATTAACCGCTACGTCTTAGTGGCATCAATCTTCTATTCATGCTGTCGCTGAAAATCCCTAAACGCAAGTTAAACAACAGCATACGGCGAGCTCGGAAGACGCGTTTTATTTCATTACGGAAACCACTTTGTCTTCTGCGCTACTAGGAGAATCTCTCCGAATCCTCTTTCTATCTATAGAAACCGTCTTCCGTCAAAATACACAAAAGATTAATTCACAAGCTCGTAGCGATTATCACGCAATTTAATGCACGATATGTCGTTAAGTTATTATTAACACGTCGATATTGTGATAGGTAAGTCGAAAGTAAATCTCTAAATAAACCGTGTTGAGCGTATATTAAATTTGTGTGATATTATTCAAAGAGAAATTAAAATTAAAAATAAATTTATTTTACGAAAAATACAAGGGCGATTCGAAAATTAAGGTTCGTTTCATTATTAAGAAAAACACCAATATATGAAGAGGCTTTTATTATACACAACTTAAAGCCACTTCTTTCAGTGATTTTTCTACATTGTTTTAGTTTAGTTTTAGCTTTTTCATAGTGTGAATTAAGCCATGCTATAACATTGTCCTGCAGCTCTTCGTCGCGCATAAAGTCTACAAGGAAGACGCCTTTCTTGTCCCAAAAGACAGTGACCATGACTCTTCTCCCAAAAAAAGTTTGACGACACATCAAAGGTTTTCTCGTAGGCGAGTTAGAGCGACCTCTCTGCATTGACTATATTTTTCGTCTCAACGTTAACATAGGTGACCCGAGTCTCATCACATGTTACGATATGCCTGAGGAAATCTTCACCTTCAACATCGTAATGTGTCAGAAAAATTAGTGCCGATTCTATTGCCTTTGATTTTATGGTCTTCCGTAAGAAGTTTTGGCACCTATCGTGAACAAAATTTGTGGTAACCTAAATCTTCAGTAACAACCTTTGGGGAAAAGTCGCTCAGTTCTGTGATTGTGAATCGCCGATTTTCACGAATTTTTTCTTTGACATTACCCACAAGTTCGTTCGTTACAATAGTTAGTCTTACACTCCGTTCTTCATCATTGACATTAGTTCGTCCTTCGGGAAAGATACGGCACCACTTTCTAGCAGTACTGTCGCTTTTGACATTTTCATATAAACAGAACAAAGTTCACGACGAATTTCAGTAGCCTTCTTGTTTTGTACACAGATATCGGATAACAGCACGCAATTCACAGTAGGTGGGATTTTCAATTGTAGTAGCCATTTTAAACGACCAAAATAGCAAGAAAGAATGTCCCAGTAGCACTGCCAGACTCACACTGAGCCAGACAACACCACAGCGCTGCGATTGCGCCGATATCCCTAACTCCTCTGCTCACTAGGCGGAATCGAAGTTTTATGAATCGCCTTCGCAGCATAAAAAACTAACGAGACATTTTTCAACATTTACTTTCTTTTTTTGGTCGATGAAATTGTTAATAATGAGAAATTTCGTTGATCATCTTCGGTATATATAAGTATCGGATTGTTTCATTAAGAATTGTCCATATAGTAACTTGAGCAACCCTAGCACAAAATATTGTGATGAGAGTCATCCGACAATACGTTAGGCGAGCGGTATCACGCGCCGAATACATCATCAAGTCTCCTGGACCTCATAGAAAAGAGCTTCTGGAAGGCCCTCGAATAAGCTATACACTATATAAGAACTCGAAATGGAGAGACGAGGCATTTAACGAGTAATCGCCGACGCGTTAATATTGTGATATAAATGTGAAATAAATATTGAAATAAATACTGTTATTATTAGTTATTACGTGTATTTAGTGTGTTTTGTTATTAATATAGTGTGATTTAAATTACCGTTAGTTATTTAAAAGAATCCAGAAAGATAAATATTTTACAATATGAAGATTTAACCTAAAACACTTAAATAAAATATTCCTCCTCGCCGAGATAAAGGTGTTTTATTATAAATATTCTAAAATGATTTTTGCACATTGTTTTGACACCTTCCAATATTTGTTGTTCATACTTGGAAAACAGTTTACATCATGCTATAGATTTTTCCTTGGACAAGAAAGGAAAAAAGATTGAACAATTTGTGGACTCCATAGTTAGGGACAGTTTAAAAAAATTAGCTATTTCAGTTGTATGTTTATTTATTTCAGACGGGGATCGTTATATATATATTATTTTATAAGTAAAATAAATTTTATAATGTATGAAATTATGATTAGCCCTCGTATATATAGGTTGACCAAAGGATTGAACTTGCCGCTTTTCCGGATATTGTATTTGTTAAAATGTGTTGTCTGTATATATTTTGATTTTTATAGATGGTGGGGATGGACAAGCGGATATTGAAATTTAATTTTGATTTAGAGATATCTTGACTGTTAAAGTGATCGGTTTATGAAAGAATAAAATTCTCAATTTTATTCTTTGTTTTATGAAATCGGGTTGTATTTTGTTTTTGCATTTATTGTAAGGTGCAAGTAAATCTTAATTCGAATTATGCGAGTGTTTTTTTATGTTTATTGAAATTTTGTGAAAAAGATATCTCTCGTGCATTTTATAAAATCGTGCATAGATCTATGTAAGTTGATAAAAATATTTTGTTTATATATTTGATATCACGATTATTTTCATTATTATAATTTCATGTATTTCTTGTAATAATTTATATTTGAAAATAGCATATGGGTATTAGAGAAAGTTGTCATGTTTTTTGTAAGGGAAGTTTTTTCTTAAAAATAATTTTCGAGAACATTTTTGAATTCAAGGTTGGAGTTTTCTTTAGTGGGGTTTGACCTTGTTGTGTTATTTTGGCGCATGACAAAATTTCAATTTTCGTGAGTTTTGAAAACTTATTTGTTTTTGATATTTGTTTGAAGGGGTCACAGTAGAGGTTAAACTTGACAGATTTCACTAGTATTTATTAGTTTTATGTTTGATCGAGATTCACAAGAGGTTTTTCTCTTTGTGCGAGTCATTATTCACAAAGAGTGTTTCCTCATTGCTACTGTTTGATGATGCTTTAGCACCTTATACACTTTGTAGAGGGATTTTTTTTTTATTTTTTAAATACACTAACAAAGGGAACTGATTTGTGTTTTATTTGTGTTTATGGTTTTATTCTGGAAAACGAAATCTAACCCTGATCCGCAAGGAACGATTCATGAGATGGCAGTTCGTGGATTCTACTAGACTGAATAGCCGGCGATATAAGCTGTAGTGTGAATAAAAAAATTAATAAGCAATTTCAAAGTAAATTCCACTGCAATATGTTAGAATACTTTAAATAGTGGTGAAAAATAGTTTTCCGCTATTACTAGGGGCTTGCGGTAGAGATAGATCTTTATCTCCACCACCACCCCCACCACCACCATCTACGCCACTATCGTAATAATCATTTCAGAATATCTTTTGATTCTACATTATTTTCTACATAAATATCATTCTCTTGTCTCAATGATACAGTAATTAGTTTTCAAGTTATTTGCGTTTAAAGGTAATGGTTAAAACACACAATTTTATTTTATTGCTTATTTCACATGAGTGTACCTAATAATTTAACTAAGTTGGTGATAAAATTTGTTAATTCTAATCGTCAATTTCTATGAACATCTCAATATTAATTCTATTTGTTCAATTCTTGCAATTATGAATTCTCTCTTTTCAGAAATTATCAACATTAGAATGACGGTTTGTAGGGCTCATTTATTGATAAAAGTTTATTAAACTAAGTAGGCTGATGTCATTTATTTGTGTTACAACTGTAAGACATATAATTTTAATTGAAAAGCTTAAGATTGCTTACTGCTATAATAGAGTTTGTTGTGAAAATCCCACGTTATAACGGGTGTTCAGAAACATTCCAAGTCAAAGTAGTCCTTGAAAATATGAAGTCATGTCTGAGATAGATTGATTTTTGATAGACAACAGTTGACATTTAATAATTTTTACAAATCAGATACCTAAGTAAGGATATACGATTTTTTGTTCAGAGACCACTTGACTTCGAATGTTTCTGAACACCCGTTAATAATTTCTCAAATGCAGAAATGCGGAACATGGTTTGTGTTTGTGTGTGCAAATTATACAGGGCGTGCTGCTGCTCAAAGATATTTAATTATACCCTAACAGACGACAACCTCATTACAGGACTTTTAAAAATATTTACTACCGATTAGCGGAAACTGGTCAATTCCGTCCAAAGTGAGATCTAGGACGTCCAAAAATAATGCTAATGATCCTCAGTTAAGTACCAGACGTTTATGAGCGATAACTGGAATAAGCCATGGTTCAGTTTTCAGGATATTAAAAAAAGCTAGCCACAGATCTTCCTTGGCGAATGGAATTTGCATAATTTATTATGGATAGGACAAATGTAATTAACAATTTTGTTCGCAAATTTTTTTTTAGTGATGAAGCCACTTTCGAGTAGAAGCGTCTTTAATTGGAGAAATTACCACATTTGGGATAATGAAAATCCACATGTCGTCAAAGAGGCACACTTTCAACATGAACTGGCATGAAATGCTTGGTGTGGAATTTTTAGAGATAATGTAATATGTTCCTTTGAATTATCTGCAAATTTCAATAACAATTCATATTTGGAATATCTGCAAAATATACTTTTTGATGAGGCTGGAAGAGTTACCATTAAGTCAAAGGAGAGATATATGGTTGGCGCCCTACCACATTTTCACTTAGTGGTGTGAAATTATTTGAACAATTAGTTTCCTCATAGATGGATAGAGCGAGGAAGTGAATTTCCATGGCCTGCTCAGAGTCCCGATTTTAATCCCGTAGATTTTTATTTTTAGGGACATATGAAGACACTTGTGTACGCTCAAGAAATTAATACCCGACGAGAATTATGGCAACAAATAGAAAATGTGCGAATTTTATTAGGAATTAACACAACATATTTCTAAAGATTAGGAGACATTTTTTCGATAGAATTAAAAAATGTACTGATGTCAATGGAGGCCACTTTGAAAATTGATTATAATTTTAATTAATTTGATCTTTTGTTACAGTAGTTTACATAAATTTTGTTTTAATGCGTTTATCTTATGTAACCATCATTTCATTAAATTAGTATTTGATAATAAAAATCATAGTCCTGAATTTTCATAAAATTGAATATTTATAATAAAACAGCCTGTATTTCGGTAAGAAGGAATATTTTATTTAAGTGTTTTAGGTGAAATCTTCATATTTTGTGCTGAGGGTTCCACACTTTCTATCTGGACAATTATTAATGAAACACCTATATATAAATTAAAATATTTTTAACTACATATGCGAAAATATGCGGTTCAGTTTAGAAACTGGAATATTGAATCTGAATTTGTAACATTTTTCAAAAGATTTGTCGTCAATAGTAATGATTTTCCGAGAAGTAAGATTTTGCGGTACCCTCTTTTGCAGTAACAATTTAACTTTTTCCGTTCTTATAGCTTTCAAACCTGGTGTTAAAAAGAGATCCCACTGATGCAAGAGAATTGCTCGGGGTGTGACGTTAATTTCACGTGACAAGATTGTTTGCTTCGGCAGTGGATTTCTAGAAATTCTTGTACGAACAGCTGCTATAATGTAGTATTAGTTTATTTCGTAGGTGTACAACGTTAAAATAAAATAATACAATTTCCTTGTTTATGAAAACATATTATTATTTTTACACGGGTTTGTGTGAAAGTGTAATTTGTTGTGTGGGCTACCGCTCACGCATATATCTCTCTAGACTCTTTAATATTTTATGTGTGTCTCAAGGTTATTGGCGGGGTTCTAAGGAACTAGGCTTGGTTTTATAATCCGTAGAGTCTATTTTACACGGGTTTTCCTCTGTTGAATGTATCGTCTCATTTGCGGTTGTGTTTACAGATGTAAGGTATCGTTGTTATTGTAATAATGCGTTCTAAACGTATTGTTTTACACCTGCTACAGTTATTTACTTGTTTTAGGTTGTCTTGTGAATGTTATTTGGACTGGGTTTTTCTAAAATTAATAGTTTGGGTAAATTATATGGCCTATGAATTAACCATACATTGTCCACAAGCTTTTCTATGAAATGCTTGATTTTATAAAGAATGCTTGCAAGTGACACTTGACAAATACTGAATTTTATATACTGAAAATGATGCTTATGTTTCATTTGTAATTTCTCATTTTTATTTTATATATTCTTATCGTCTTGCCCCGGTATACTATTTTTGATCTGCAAATTAATTTCATTTAACGCGTACGTATCGCACTCTGATTTTATTATATTGTGCCGTATCGCCCCTTACCATTTCTATTTTCATCTCCGGTATAGGGGATTCGTTCAAAGGCCGTTAATGCGTCCAGTTGTGGGTTGTGAGATCAATTAAAGGGGAAGTTTAGAATTCACAAAACTACGCCTTGAGTTTTAATTATCGCATAATGCGGATCATTGCGTAGCACGTGAACAATTCTTGGATTTCCCGCTTACCGTTTTTTTTTGAGGTTAGAAGCTATAAGGGAAAACTTATCTTATTCTGGCAAGATTCTAACGCGGCATATCTTATACGAATCTTCAGAATAAATAAAACTACCCCTGGTGAAGACATATCCAGATACCTGACATCTTAGTGGCACCTGCCGACGGATTCGATTCTCCAATGTCGAATAGAAGACGTAAATTTGCGATTTTTTGAGACCTGTATATCCATTGTAACTTCCGCTAATGGATGTTTGAATATAAATACCGTGTTCGAGACGAAGTAACGAAGGAACTCGTATGCTTCTCTTAAATGCTATTATATTTGGCATTTCTAGCACTAATTTATCGTTTTGAAGTTTTAATACTCATAATTTACCTATCTTTTGAGTTATTAAGTAATTACCTGTTCAATTTAAAAATTTAATTAACGTTTCGAATTTATTTAATTAGTCATTCATATTTGGAGGATCTGTGTATGTAATATATTTTTGTAAGATATATGATATCTATTACAATTTAAATTTCAATTTATATTTAGCTTTGGTGGTTAATAATTTTCAATATACGAGTTAACTGTTTTCTAGCCTTTTCTTTACGTGTTCTTCGCTCTTTAGCAAGTTGGCTGCCTTGAACTTTTATTTTCAGATTGCATGTATCCTGTGTAGCATTTCGCCGTTATGGATTTTGCTTTTGTTTCTTTGTAGTCTGTGTGCGCATGCGCTTAAGATCGCGCGATTCCTTTTCTCAGTTTTCAGATCTGAGCTTCCGTAAGTAAAATTGAGTGGCGCTACCTACCATCCTCTATTTTAGTCACCCACGCCGTCTCCACTGACTAAAGGCATATACAATAAATAGAAGCTCCCATAAAATTTGTGCGATACGACTACTGGTTTCGATCTGTTTTCGGCCATCTTCTGAACGCCATCGCTGCTGCGCCTGCGTGCCATAGCTAGCAATATATACCTTTTCATACAATTATGATACGGTAGCACTAGTGTTTTCTTAATTAAATTGTAACTATTGAATCGTAAGATTTATTGCATCTATGCATAAAATTTGTTCTTGTATCAAGTATTTTACAGGTGCATTCGAAGCACAACCAACTAAACCCTAACTAAATTAAACTAACAGAAATTAAAATGAAGCTGTGACTGTCTTAATATCCAGGTAGAATAAACTAGACGTGCATAGTAGTCTGCCTCAAGCAAACCGTGTCCCCTGCGATAGTGATATGGATATAAGCCCTCACGTTTTAAAATTCGCCAAACTGTCGTTCGTGGCACTCCTAGTTGTCTAGCGATTCGACGTACACTGAGAGTTGGATCCCTTGGAACAATAGCTACTGCTTCTTCCTCTAAGTCTGCTGGCAAATTTACTCCTCGGTCGAAAAGATACTCACGCAGTCCGCATTCCCGAAATTGCCTGTGTACATCCAGAAATGTTCTGTAATGAGGAATGCGCTTATCGGGAAACCGATGTCGGTATTCAATAACTGCTTGACGTCCACTGCCGTTACAGTAGCCATACACAAAATGCATGTCCGCATACTCTTGAGAAGAAAATCGGTAAGGCATTTTGAATAAAGAAAACGTGTCCACTCACTAATAAGCTGTTGTATGAACTGAAACGTAATGTAATCCTTTATTAAAAAATTCAACGTTAACAGTCATCTGAACATTTGTTTATTGTATGATATTCATGGATCAGCACTTACGAAATAAGTAAGAACCTTCTTTATCATAAATCAATTTCCAGTACTCTTTTTTTGTAGATCTCCAAGAAATTACTGTATGCACTACGACACGTGTTTATTTATTTTAGGATAACATTTTATTATGCGACGATAACAATCACAGGCCTGTTATTGAATCGTATAACCTGTTTTAAATAAAATCAGTTTGTATTGACTTTAGGATTACATTTTTTTACATGATCTGACAATCACATTCATAGATCTGTAACTTTGAAACAAATAAAAATGGATATACAAGTTTTGCGTTTTTGTTACTTGAAATGAGGTCTACTTTACACTCCTAAAATTTGAACATAACGATACGGGACACTTGTATATATATATATATATATATATATATATATATATATATATATATATATATATATTGTTATGAAATATTTTAAATATCAGAAAAAATTGTTGAAAGATGTGACATTGTCAAATGTATTAGTTATAGTATTAAGGAATTAAAAATAATGCTTTTTTAATTAATTTGTATGCACTTACAATATTTTTGGCTAACCAATGTTAGCTGTAATTCATAGTATTTTTGTTGCTCATTGTGTGAGCGTTTCGGGGTAGTAATATATATGTATGTATATGTATATATACATACACATACAAACAAAAATAAAACTTTCAATGCCAAGACCTACTCGAAATCACTGTTTATAGGTTAGAACCTGTTTCTGTTTCCCCTACTCACACAGTGGCGAGAAATTACCATGTTTGATGTCTTATATATCAATCCGCCCTCGTATTTATTTTCGTATAAGTAGAACATAGTTTTATTAACTCAATATTGGTATAATTTCTATTGGTACTTTTCCAGTTAGCAGAACTTTCGAGGCTGTATAACTTACTTATGCCTTTGGAAAGCAAGTGAATATTTCAATATGTATTATTTTCTCAATTTTTTTATTATGCTTTGCTTCAGTCGCGTATCAACAAGTGTTCTTTTTATACATACGCATACCTGGGAAAAATCTCATAAATATTGTGAGCTCTATATATAGAAGAGTATAATATATGGAACCTCGACTATAAAATACATATTTTAGTTTGATACGAAATGCAATTTCCAACAGTTTTCCATATATATCAATTTTCTAAAATGCCTCAAGGGATTGATATCGTCGACTCCAATACTTCCCCCTTATATCAGACTCTGTATGGTTCTTTCCTTTGTATCAATTGTTTTTGAAATTATGGAAAGAAAATTATATCTTTGTTTCAGTTGTAAACAATGTTTCTCTCGGAGTGATTGTTATTTTCCAGTTAATTGAAATGTAGATCTTTTACTTTAAAAGCGGAATTCATTATAGTAATTAATTTCCTTTGGGCAGATTACACATCTATTTTCGAAATGTATCTGTTAACCAATTTAAGTATAAAGCTTTTTTTAAAATTAAATATTTGCATATACAGTGTTAGTAAAAAGTAGGGAATCCTCTAAGTATCTCTGCAACGGTTAATTTTTTTAAATTCCTTTAAATGCCTTTTTCAAGGAATATAAAATATAAAAATTTTTATATTTTTTATTCCTTGAAAAAGGCATCATTTGCCGAAACATGTAGGACTGTTTTAAATATATATATATATATATATATATTATATATATATATTTTAGTTTGCAGTATATGTACTAGTGTATTAAAAGTATAGTGTTTTGTTAGTTTTATCATCATTGACATAGAGATGACAGTAACATGTAGAGGCCACGATAACAGGCTCGTGTGTGTAGTATTACAAACAAATGCCCATATATTTTAGGTTATGTCTGAGGAAGGTCTAAATCCAAGACCGAAACGTCACACAACCAAAACAGTGTTTTTCTTCAAAACGACACCCTAATTCTACACAAGTGTAGTAAGTTACAGATACATAGTGCTATTCACCATCAACGTACACGTTGAATTCCACCATACATATATATATATATATATATATATATATATATATATATATATATATATATATATATATATATATATTGAAGTAAAACCAGACCTTAACAGACCGCCAACAAATTGAATTTACCATATATATATATATATATATATATATATATATATATATATATATATATATATATATATAATTGACGACTGCTAACCTAATTTATTTAGTATATACTAAGTGCAGTAAAACAAAATCCATCAGATACGTTACAAAATAGATCAACAAGTTAAAATTCATTGAACACACTAAGTATATAAATATTGTCCGAAAGCTGTAAAATACATCCACCTTAAAACATGCTTCTCCTAAAATAAAATTGTTTTTTGATATATTAATTATTGAAGTAATTGATCCGTTATTTTATTTGCCATATCATTTCCTACCATTTTGATACCTTGCAACTTTAAAATAATTTAAACAATCTGGCAAAATTCCAAAAACCATCCAATCATTAATTACACAGTCCCATCGGTTGCTTCATTTATTCAGTCTTTTAACATTGATCCATCTAATGATATTCCAGTATTGCTTAATTTAATAGAAGAAATTATTTCAAAATAGAAAAATACCATAAAATACCTATTTATTCTTAAAAAAATAAGCAATGACTTTTTACTGTTTATTAACAGTTTAACCACATGAATAAAGTAATAAAGTTTGGGTATTCAGCTTACTACGTATTACCCTCTCTAGTATTAGGTGTTTGGATTCTGTTTCTTTAAGGATTAATCTCAATTTGTTATAATTTATTACATATGTTTTTCATTTATATGACTAGTACCCGTAACAGTTCTCGAAGACTTTTTTTGAGAAGGCAGATAGAGCTTTTTATTATACTAGGATAGTACCACGACTAGTAATTACGCGCTGACCGTCTACTATTACCTTAGAATTACCTCTGGATGCTCATTTTATAACAATCTGAACGGAAAAAACGCCACAGACATTCGACACCGTCTGAAACTTGAACTCGAGATCTTTGACGGAATCTAGTTACTTACGTATTAGTCCACCACGACCCATCTTTTATTTAATTAAAATGCTCATCTATAAGGTAATATAAGTTTTAATACTGTTGCGTTATATAAAATATCCAAAAGACCTTTTTTCTTATAATTTTTTTAATTTGTCAAAAAGAAAATTTGTTTGTGTAAGCAACGTTCTTTTCTTGTGCCTCTTCAATGCGAGATACAAATTTTTTTCTAATTCCAATAATTATTACAGTAATACCGCGAAGAAAAAATATTTAATTATTGCAATTCCTTGTACATTTTACTACATACAAAGTATTAAACAAATAGATGAGTTGCGTAAAACAGTTATGTTAATGCATAAAATTTAACAAATTCGTCTGACGACACAAAATTTCTTTATTCCTTGCTTTGCAGCTACAACGCGTTCGTCGCTGGAGCCTATATGTTCTAAAATTAAGTCCTTTTCAATTGAGTTGAGACCTTCTGTCAAGCTTGCAATTGTCATGTGCTTTGCTGGTGGAAACGATTCTGAACTGTCGGATACTACTTCAATGACGGTTTGCTCATGCATCACTATGAGCTCGTTAATTCTCAACCCCTGACTATGTTAATCCAAGGGCTCGTTTACATCATCACCACTGATTTCCAAATCTAATTGTCTAGCAAGATTAACACCTTCCTCTGTCGCATAACCGACCTGGTCAGTTTCTGGCGCTGTTTCCACCTTGTTTAAAAAAAAATTAACAAAATTTCTTCCAGACAGTGCTTAATGTTTTTCTCAATGTTTTTTTGGAAATTTCATCCAAGACTCTCCATTCTTACGGCATATACGGCCACTTTAAATCGAATCTGTTTAGATTTGCAATAACGTCCGGTTTAGGGTATGAAGTAGTGACCAAACCAGTCCTCAATAACGGAAGCTGTCGCCCAAGCTTTATGATTTGACTTCCAAATAACTGGTAAGGTAGCCTTAAGTATATTTTTTAAGGCCCTTGGATTTTCGCATTCCCGCCAACCATCACCGTCAATCGGTCTTTAGAAACCTTAAATCCAGAAAAGTTTTGCTCTTCCCGTGCAATAAAAGTTCTTTTAGGAATCTTCTTCCAGAACAGGCTTGCTTCATCCACGTTAAATACAGTTTCACTATTATAGTTGCCTGCTTCTATCATAGCCTTGACTGTTTCAGGAAAAGTAGACGCAACTTTATCGGAACTTTTCGCCTCTCCACTCTCCGCGATGCTGTGCCAATTATAGTGAGTTTTAAATCGGCTGAACCAACCGTTTCTAGCTAAGTTTTCATCTGCACCTGCCACCCCAGCTTCTTCTTTCAACCTCTCAAAAACTAGCGTAGCTTGTCACATAGTGTTCTGATCGACTGGACAATTCTTTCTTTTACTTGATTATCGCACAATAATTTTGGCATTGTTTCCATGTCAGCAATAACACCATGACGTTTACGAATTATGCTTGAGTTCAAGGATTGAGCATTTTTCACCGCATCGAGAATTCTTTTTTTGTCGTTTATTGTTGTTCTTACTGTGGATTCTGGTAGCTTAAACTTCTTTGAAAATTCGCAAATTTTCATTCTACTATCAAAATCCTTGATAATGTTAAGTTTACATACCAAAGATATCGTTCTCCTTTTCTTAGCAAGTGCAGGAGAATCAGATTTATTTCGTTTAGACGACATAGTCTTTTTAAGTGTCACAGCAAGCGAAACATTGAAATATGACACTGAAGAGAGCGGGCATAGCGAGAGGCAGCGTAGTCAATCGAAAAAATCAGAACCGCGAACTCTGAGTTCGCGTAAGTCGGGGTATTACTGTAATGTTCCTCACTAACTATGTTTTTATTATTTATTTGAATTAGATTTGCTGTCAATTGTTTTATATTTATTTTTTTTCGCTAAATCTTTTCATATTCCTATCACTGGCTCATTCTTCCAAAGTAATTTGCGTAGTACAGTAACTGTATAATAGAAAGACACGGTACGAGCAATAACAAGGTTATGATTAAGACCGGCATTCTCGGTCAGCTCACGGAGGCGTGGACCAGCGGTAGGTTCGGGAGACTCACTTTACTTGCTTCGCGTGTTATGTGTATGTAGTACATGAATACGTGAATAGCTATAATAATGTGAAATTGTTTATAGACGCATTTAGAAATACGCGTAGATGTAATTCGGACTGAAAGCATTTTTCCAAATAACGCGCACTTTTATTTCGGCAAACCTAACGTACCGACGCCGCTGTTTGCCTGGCTAAGTCCGGTCTTTAGTTATGATCCGATAAGACGAGAAATAACGAGTACCATACAAGTAAGTATTTGAGGGTGGTGACATTGTTGGGATGCGAGATAATAGTTTCTGATACCAGAGTGTGACAGGTTGTCAAGTCAGTAGTACCTTACAAATATGGCATGAGTGAAAAGACGAAATGTAAACAAGTCGTTTTTCAGGGTACAGTAATGACACGGGAGAATGGGCTGGTATTGGAATTAAGAATGAAATCGTATAATGCTCTCAGCCCTGGTATACTTTTACGTTTTTCGGGGTAAACTTGGTAAATGAAACCAACCATCTTACATTATGATGGGTTATACTTTGTCAAAACGTTATTGAGTCCCTAATTATAAATCATAAAATATTTGAAGGCATCTTCACTGCATAACACTACATGGTGGAGTTGGTAGAGGCCGAAATTATACCAAAGGCAAACTTTTACAAGATAATTACGTGTCGCGAAAATTACACTCAATACTTACATAGCCTTGGTCATTTAGTTTAGCAAATTATTTGGTTGATAGAAAATATATTTGGTATATTGTATCATCGGTTGCGATCTATCAATGATCGTGTCGATAACTATGGAATCTCTGAAGGAATGTACTACTGTGATAAAAAAGTGCTGAAACTAGTCAAAGTATGTATTTATTCTTGTTCAAATTTTTTAAATATCCTTCAAAGTAAGTTCTCTTGCGAAACAATACTGTCAGAGTCCTTGCCTACAAGACTCCAATCTTCATGGCAGTTTTAAGAGTGGATTTTCGGTACAAGTTTCGAAGTTTGTCTATCTCTTCAATCGATTGCAAATAATGTCCAAGTAGCAATCTATCGTGGAAAAAGAAAAAAAAGTAGGCAGGAATAAACCAGGCGAATACCGTTGCTGTGGAACAATGTGCGTTGAATGTAGAGCCAAATAGTCTCGAACAAACGATGAACTTTGACATGATGCATATCCTGATGCAAAAATTACGTGTTACTTTTCTATTATTCAGGCCGTTTTAAAGGTATGGTTCGCGCAAACGGCACATAACAATCAAAGAACAGTTGGCTGGTTGGAAGAAATTTATAGTGCACTACATCATGGTAATGAAAGAAAACTGTTAACACGACTGATTTTTGATCGACTTTGTTATAACGACGACGTAGTTTTTTCAGTCTTGCTTCATCTTTGGCACGATATTTACTAGTTCATCGACTTTTAGAATGTCTCACCGCCAATAATGATGTATTTAATGATAGACTAGTAATAAAAAATCATCTCTCTCTAACCGTTAATATGTCGTTCTTGTTCGAAAAAATTAAGCGAATTTAGAACTAATCGAGATGAAACACGTCTGGGGCCCAAATTGTCTTGGATAAATCCAAGTATTATCTACAAGATCTCTAACTGTTAAGCGACGATTTTTTGAGCAGGAGATTGTTTATTTCCTTGACGGTCGTCCAGCCCGCTCTTCATCCGCAACGCGTTCTCTGCTTTCTTTGGACCACTCGAAACCCTTTTCTAATACCCTCAATGTAAATTTCATTTCGCAAACAAAATTTTATTAAAATTCTTTGTTTAACAAAATCCGATGAAAGTCATGGAAAACACTTTTTTACTGATAGTTTGTTTACTCACTAACAATAGTGACATTAAATTTTGCACAGATATTAAAGACAGTGCTACGACCTATGAAAAAATTATTTAAACGAACAAGTCTCGATACTTTTTGCTGAGAGCAATGTATTAGTTACCGAGTATTTATTATTATTAATGAAATTTATATGAAATTGTAACCATTTATTAATGATTTTATGTGTAATACTTACACTTACATTTAGCAGTTCTAACTTTTTCCCATATTCTTTCAAACAACTAAGAGTAATAAATACAATTATTCATTATTAAATTTTACTTGAAATGAGAACCGTGAATCATAATGAAAGAAATACTTGAGGTACGTGTTAATATAAACAATTATTGGTTTAATAACAATAGTCTCCGTTACCCCGTTTTACTTACATTAAAAGTTTCGTTTCGTGATTTGTAAAATTAAATTGTCAGATTATAATTAATATAGGAGCTATACTGCGCTGTTTTTGCCAATATTTACTGTACATAAAAAAGTTTTCAATTTAGTATATATATTTTTACAACGCAATACCCGGGATCTTCACGCGCTTACGTCATGGTATCCTTTAATTAGTGCAGACGATAAAATGTTTTAAGACAATTTTTTTAAATTTAGAAACATGAGTTCATTCTTAATTTGCATACAGCTGTTGTTATAGTTTTAATGAAGTAAACTACACCAATTTAATGATTATCATATGTGATTTACACAGACATGAAAACATTTCCATACATGTAAAGCAGAAATAGTGGAGTGTAGTACAATATCAACCTAAAATAGCGTTGATTTTAATGGTTCCGGCTGGTAATCCTCTGGGGGTTGAACGTTGAAGATATAAACACATCCGTTTTCTTTAATTTCTTATTATATATGTATATGTATATACAGTGTTCTTGAAACGAAAAGACAACGTATGAAAAACGGAAAAACATAATTCTATAGAATATGAATTCAAAATATTGTGAGTCAATTCGAACGCCAACTTCAAAATTAAAAACCCCCTGACAATTGTATCATGTTCTACTTGAATAAAAAATAAATTGAAGTTACACATACACCGTATGTTTACACACAAAGTTGCAAAATCATATTAAAAGTAATTTGTGCACATCATTTCATGTGTATTACGATGTTTTTTTTTTTTATTAGAAGTAAGAAATAGAATGCCGCTATTGAATTTTATGTTTAAAAAAATGTTAGAAAATAACATTGTGTCTAGTTTTGTTATGGTAAGGATTCGATAACCTAGCGCGAAAGTCAGTTGTTAAAAATTTACACTTCCTTGTGAATTTTTAAAGATGATATACAGGCTGATTTATTTTCGGCCCTCACCATGGGGATCTCGCTTATTTATTGGAGATAGAGTATAGGTTTAAATTTGGAAAAGTTGTTAAATTTTGTGTTTGTTATAAATCCGCAAAGAAAATAGACCTGTGACAAATGACCTTCGTTATTTAAATAAAAAACGGAAAACCCCATTTTCTTCTTTTACCTGTAGCACCGACATTTGGCCTTGTAGAGAAAATATAAAAACACATCCTTGTGGCCATTTCTAAACCTCTATCCAGTAGTGTACTCTAAACTTTTATACAACGTTTCGCTTCTTTCTGGCCATCATCAACTATCTAATTTCTTAAAGGCGCCATATTGGATTTAGACATCTTCAGAAAGAGTTTCTTTTTCTGATTTCAACCATGTACCACATGCTGACTAAAGTTTTTGACATTAGGTTTTATTTGAAAGAATAAATTATAAGATTAAATAAGGTAGCCATGGAATTTCAATCTGTCAAACATTTCGTTTATTGTTCATTAATAATACAAAAATGTCATACACTAACGAAGAGAAACGAGATATGATAAGTATTTTTTATTCTTCGAACCGAAATTCAACAGTAGCGAGTACAAGATATCTACAATTATATCCAGAACGTCAACAGCCTCATCTTACCATTTTTCTAGATCTCGACAGAAATTTGGTCGAGAATGGATCGTTTACTAAGCCGCGTAATGGTCAAGACAACAGGAATTTAAATGAAAATCGACAAGATATTTTACAAATGGTAAATTAAAAGCGTGTTTTCAAATTTCATGTTAATCTTGTATTTTTATAGATAAATAATAATCCATCAATTTCTACACGCGAAGTAGCGTCAGAATTAAATTTGTGCAAGTCCAGAGTTTGGAGAACTTTACATAAAAGTAGGTTTAAACCATACAGGATCCATGTTAGTCACTCTTTACTGCCTGGAGATAATTTGAGAAGGCTAGAATATTGTAATTGGTTAATGGGAAGGATAGAAAATGACGAAAATTTTTTAAGCAGAATCATCTGGTCAGATGAAACAAAATTTACAAATTCTGGAATGTCAACAGAAATACGGAGCACTATTGGGCAGTACAAAATCCCCGACAAAACAGGGCTAGAAGACCACAACATCGTTTTGTAATAAGCGTTTGCATGGGTATTTTGGCAAATCGTCTCTTAGGACCAGTTATGTATGAAGAACATTTAAATGGAGAAATATATTTAAACATTTTACGTACATACGTATCTGACTATCTTGACGACAATATCCCATAAATCAATTACAATATTTATGGTGGCAACAAGATGGCGCACCAGCACACAATGCAGCTGTTGTTAGAAATTTCTTAAATCAAGAGTTTACAAACCGTTGGATTGGAAATAGGGGAGTTGTTGAATGGCCTGCGAGATCACCTGATTTAAGTCCGCTAGATTTTTTTTTATGGGGATATGTTAAAAATAATATTTATAAAGTAGATGCGCCACAAAACATTGAAGAATTACGAGACAGACTTCAGAATGCCTTCGATGCAGTTCCTAGAAGAACTACAAAGGGCAGTACAAAATGCCAGAAGGCCTGCCCAATTGTGCATTACCGAAGATGGCCAGATAATTGAACATTTACTGTAATTGTTTATTGTTTACTTTTCTATGTATTTTTATTAATGTTTTTGTTATCTTGTACTCGCTACTGTTGAATTTCGTTTCGAAGAATAAAAAATACTTATCATATCTCGTTTCTCTTCGTTAGTGTATGACATTTTTGTATTATTAATGAACAATAAATGAAATGTTTGATAGATTGAAATTCCAAAGGCTACCTTATTTAATCTTATAATTTATTCTTTAAAATAAAACCTAATGTCAAAAACTATAGTCAGCATGTAGTACATGGTTGAAATGAGAAAAAAAACTCTTTCTGAAGATGTCTAAATCCAATATGGCGCCTATAAGAAATTAGATAGTTGATGATGGCCAGAAAGAAACGAAACGTCGTATAAAAATTTAGAGTACACCACTGGATAGAGGTTTAGAAATGGCCAAAGTATGTGTTTTTATATTTTCTCTACAAGGCCAAATGTCGGTGCTACAGGTAAAAGAAGAAAATGGGGTTTTCGCGTTTTTTTTTTTAAATAACGAAGGTCATTTGTCACAGGTCTATTTTCTTTACGGATTTATAACAAACACAAAATTTAACAACTTTTCCAAATTTAAACCTATACTCTATCTCCAATAATAAGCGAGGTCCCCATGGTGAGGGCCGAAAATGAATCAGCCTGTATATAAAGAACATGTAAGATGTGTGCTTTGCGAGCATTTAATGTCCTATTTGGTAACACTCTATCTTCAATCAAAAAATTGTATCGAACGCACGCAATGATAGACAACCGTGCGAAACTTAAAGAGAGATGGACAATAACAAAACTATTTTTTTTTGTCATTGGTGTTAAACTTTAAGGTATCGCCCTTTATAATATACTCCATCACACAGTAGCGTGACAATATTTTTTTTAATTTCTTTGTAATTTTTTTGTGTGGGAATTTTGGGAAAATATTCTATATAATCTTTCCATTTTTCGTACGTGGTCTCTTTATTTCAAGAACACCCGGAAAAAATAGAAAAAATTTCCTAATTTTCTTGGTTATATTATAATAGAAATAAAACGGAAAAGCGTAAAAGTGTTTCTTTAGGAGTAACTAATACTCTTTCTTTGCTTCACGTTACATGTTCTGATGAAAAAATTTGTAACAAAAACATTTAGAAAGTCATCTTAATTTTTACTAAACCTTTAATTGGTTATTGCTCAATGTTGTCCGCGATCCCATAATGTACCTCTTATAGTAATAAATAATATCATTGCAAGATTTGTAGATGATACTGCTCTAATAGCTTCTTACAGAAACACTAAAGCAGATATCTCTAGACCTCTTGGACAAAGTTAATAAATTGCTTAAACTATAGCGTATTAAGATCAAAATTATGAATTCTATACGCATCGTTTCTATTCTTAGAAAGGAAATGTGTCCCTTTGTGACCTTAAATAACGTCCCTCTTCCCAAAGAGAATGAAATAAAGTATATAGGTATATACCTAGAGAAACGTCTGATGTGGGCTAAACACATATGATATATATAAGTGACTCTTGGTTATATTCGGCGGTTTATTGGTTCTAATTCTCAAAACTATTTAAAACAAAGTATTGCTTTATAATGCAATTACAAATTAAAGAGTTCATTTAGCAGTTAATCATGGAAATTCAGCGTTTCTAATCAAAGACACTGGGCTGTACCCAATATCATGCTCGTCTTAGGATTCATGTCAACACGCTCGCTGCGAATTTTTTTACTTTTCCTTTCGAAAAGGGGCCTAAATGATACCTCCTCTCCAATTTAAGCTCACAGAGTGTAGTGTGGTGTTCATGACGTTCAAAAATGTTAAACAGTAATTGCATTTGACATATAATGTGCTAATTATCGATTTGTAGATATATGCTGCTAAGGATCGGCAAACTTTAATTACGTCACTTTCTTTCTTATTTTCTCCGTGAAACAGATTATAAAAATTATAGGGTGTAAAAAAATTGTTCTATGCTTTCCAATTGTTTGTTTATTTTGGAAATACCGTTAGATTAAATGTCTTGTATTATTAATAACGTTTTGAGTTTGAAAATAAATAATTTAACTGTTTTATTTATGTTTTAACTGGTGACAATAAATATAAAGCAATTGCAGACTGTATATAATAAATGCTTTTGACAATACTCCGCGATTACTTTCGTCCCCATTATCGCACTGAACCGTTGTTTGAAGTCGACTGCGGGAGGTCTTCACCATTATTGTAACGACAGAAATGTCAATTTATCGCATTCAGCTGACCAATAATATTTCAATGTTCGACCATAAATGTCATTATACGGCAATGCTGCTTGGAAAATAGGTTTTTAATGTTTGCAGGCGCTCCCCAACGTATTTATAGAAGTATTTTCGGTGGTCCTAGCGGTAATTTCATTGTCTTTAAGGCAGATATGTATACAGGCTGGCCCATTAGTGCGAGGAAGTCCAATATTTCGTTTATTACAACACACAAACAAAAAATGTTTCAAATAGAAGTTGTAGCAAATGCAACACTGCATATTTGTAGCATTTAAGCCATTTTGAGCATTTAATAAAGTAACTGTTTTGTAGATATCTAGAAGAAAAGAAATTTATGTTTTTATATTTTACTTAGGGTTAATAAATTTTATAAATTATATCGCATTTCGAAATTAATTTATGTAGAATAAGAATTTCATAAAACGGTAATTTCTCTGAAACTATTGGTTTTAGAGGCTATATAGTATATACATAAATTGAAGGGATTTAGTAGCTTTATAAAATTGTGCAATAATATATAGGGTGTTTCATTTGAAAAAAAAAAGTTTTGACCTATTAAAATGTGATGATTTTGTGCCTTCATATTAAACAACCTGTATATGAAAAAAAAAAACTCTTGTGCCATATGTTTAATAAACTTTTTCTCTTTGTAATTAAGAAGAATTTCGCTTTACATGTTATTAGTAAACTTTTATGAGATACATTTATGATCATGCAATTTTCTCTAAAATTTCATACTTTTCGCAATAATTTGGCAACGCGGTAAAATTTTGTCGAAAAAATCTAGTGACTTATGTACACCGTTATATTGATTGCGATAATGTAAAAATATAGCTACCATGCCATTTAAAAAAATATTTCGGTTAAATGCCTCGACTAATCTGAGCACCCTGTATAGTTCCAATTATTTTGCAAATATGCAGTGTTGCATTTGCTACAACTTCTATTTGAAATATTTTTTGATATGTGTTGTAATAAACGAAATATTGGACTTCCTCGCACTAATGGGCCACCCGCATTTATAAAGGGATATTATCATCTTGTTTGCAAGTTTATAACATCTATCTTAATAAGTCTCAACCTGATTGTTTGAGAGAAGTATACATCGTAAACAAGGTTATGTATTTTGATGAGTATCGTTTGAAAATTCTGCAAAATTAATTATGTTAATTTCCCCATATTGACACCTCCTATCCAATCTCTTGATATGTTTCCTCTTCGTAAACTTGTGAGTTATTTATTAATTTCATTAACGTAAGTGACCACGTGATTAATGGTATCGATTAGTAGTAGGTTTTGGGAGTAGTGGGAAAGCAATTTATAAAATTAAAGTTTTCTGCAACGTTAAAATATATGTGTAGTACTATTTGATATTAGCAGCACAAAGTACGTACTAAATATTTATAATTGTTATGTGGAAAAATGGTTTTTCATAATGTTCTGTAATTAATTTTTAGGTGGTATTTTATTTCCCTCTCGAATTTCATCTAATTTTTTAAAAGAGTAATTTCTCATGGAAAAATGTTGGCTCCAAAAGCTCACAAATACGAGGTTTGTCTTTTATATTTTGCATATAGAGCTGGAATAAAATAGTAGATAGCTTTTAAAGATTTTATTGTTTTTCGATGACTGGAATCTTTCACCACGCGGCCGTCCTTGATTTTCGGAAAGATAAAGAAATCGTTGGGATTTAGGTCGGGCCAGTACGGATGATGGTCTAACAATTTGAGGTTTTGTTGCGTTAAAAATTCAATTGTCTTGTGAGTTGTATGCAAACTTGCATTGTCTTGGTGGAGGATAATTCGTCGTTGTGGGTTGGTTTTTCGGAACCCAGCGATGACTTGGAGCAAACAAATGGTTGTATATCAATCGGCAGTAGTAACAGTTCTTTGATCTTCTAAAGAACTCGAGAAATTGTTACTACATAATCTGCTTTCGAGGCATATGTCGCTACCATCTTTTTGGAGACACTTCGAGAATGGATGACTTTTGTCGGCTTTTGTTCACCTTGGAACACTCAGACAGACGACTGGCGTTTATTTTCTGGCTCGTATGAGTAAATCCAAGATTCACCACCATTCACGATGTTGTACACGATTTTAGAATTTCTTGCGTTGAAGCGGTATAGAGTTTTTCGATACCAATTCACCCTAGCTGTATCCAACGGGAAACACAATTACACACAATTCTTTATATACAAAAAAGTTGTGTTTATGTATGACAATACGTTATGCACGTATAAAGCATTTGCTACAATATGAAACAGACATGTAAATAATTTACATATCTGTAACTGTACATATGGGCAATACACCTCGTATTTTTAGCATTTACTTCTGCTTAAGACATATGTTTCTGCCATCTAGGCGTCTTCAGTCAAGCTAGTGAAGCAATGTATACACATTGATACAAATCTCTTAAACAATAGATTTGTATCTGTATCTACATTTACGCTAAAATCGTCTCCAAGCCATAGCAAGTTACCTCCTATCAGATGGCACTAATTTAATAAGTGACATCTGACGGACGAAAGAGACTATGCCAGAAAAGGCAACCTTCCGCTCTGAAGACTGAAGACGCCTAGATGGCAGAAACATATGTCTTAAGCAGAAGTAAATGCTGAAAATACGAGGTGTATTGTCCATGTGTACAGTTACAGATATGTAAATCATTTACATGTCTGTTTCATATTGTAACAAATCCTTTATACGTGCATAACGTATTGTCATACATAAACACAACCTTTTAGTATATTTACCGCCATCTGGCGCTTGTTAATGGACTCCACCAATATACGTATTTTTCCGTTTTTGTAATAGCCTAGCTATTCGAGCGGAAGGTCGCCTTTTCTGGCATAGTCTCTTTCGTCCGTCAGATGTCACTTATTAAATTAGTGCCATCTGATAGGAGGTAACTTGCTATGGCTTGGAGACAATTTTAGCGTAAATGTAGATACAGATACAAATCTATTGTTTAAGAGATTTGTATCAATGTGTATACATTGCTTCACTAGCTTGACTGAAGATGCCTAGATGGCAGAAACATATGTCTTAAGCAGAAGTAAATGCTGAAAATACGAGGTGTATTGTCCATGTGTACAGTTACAGATATGTAAATTATTTACATGTCTGATTCATATTGTAACAATTCTTTATGCCAAATTTTTTGAATTGAGGTCTATGAAATTCCCAATGATCCCTCCATTTCGCGATTTGTCACATGTCGATCTTCGTTGATGAGCTTGCGCACGGGCATCGATGTTTTCCTGAATTCCCTGCTCTTGTTTCGTCACTAAGACTAATCCAGCCACGTTTGAATTCTCCGTACCAATGAGAAATTGTTCACTGATGTGGTGCTTCATTACAGAAAATTGAAACCAACTCAGCGAGGCATTTTGGAGAATTCTGAATTACTTGTATGGTACTGTCTCGTTTGCAAAATTGCATGTGTAGATATAGACACATTAATGCTATTTCATAAGTATACGTAGGAATTAGGAACTACATACGTTACAAAAACCTGTCTTGTATCTTTACTTGATGCCCCAGACACGTGCGTAAATATCAGTGTTTAATTTTATCATCGACTTTCTAGTAATTCATAAACAACCGGCTTATAAGGGTTGCCCAAAAGAAGCTGAACTGCTGTGGTGGTCGGGGATTCTGTATAGAGTACCACTTAGAAAGTCAAGCGTCGTCGCTAAAAAAAAGGTTCCGTTCGGTTGGTGTGAATTTTTTAGTGTCAGTTGTTTTGTGTGCTCGTCGTTTCTGCAGTGGCTGATTCTCGCGAGCATCGCGCGGCCGTCAAGTTTTGCTTCTCGCTAGAAAAAACTGTCACAAAATCTCTTGAAATGTTGAAAACGGCCTACAAGGATAATGAAATTGGGAACCTCAAGAGTTTGGAGTGGTTTGCCCGTTTAAAAAAAAGGTGAAATACCAATTGATGACAAACCTCGCACTGGTCGTCATTTTATGGCCTGAACCGATCAAAATGTTGAAAAAATTTGCGAAATCATTGGAACAACACTACGGACCATCGAAGAAGTTAAGGAGCTATCTGGAGTGACTTAGAGTTCAGTTTTGGGAATTTTAACGGAGGATTGCTGACTGCTGAACAAAGAAAAGTCGCCTGTGCTTTGAAAGAAGAGTTCCGAAATTATCTAAACTTTTTCCAAGATCATTACAAGTGACGAGTCATGGTGCTACGCTTACGACTCTGAAACGAAGCAACAATCAAACCAGGTACGAAGACTTGAAGTTCGTCTGGTCCCAAGAAACTTGTCAAGTGAAATCAAACGTCAAGATGTTGCTGATTTTTTTTTTATTTGAGAGTAGTCGTCCATTCAGAGTTTGTTCCATAGGGTCCATTTATAGTTTGGTTCACAGAGTCAGATAGTTAATCAGGCTTTCCACCTGTAAGTTTTCAAAAGATTGCCCAACAGTTTGCGGCGGTAGAGGCCTGATTTGTGGCAATCAGGCGACGACTAGTTTTCCGCCACAATAACGCCTCTGCTCGCAGAGCTCTGTCTGTGCGGTAATTTTTTGGAAAGAATGACATAATTTGTGACCCACTCGACCTTGTCCACTGCGACTTTTTTTATTTCCCTGAATGAAAAGAGACATGAAAGGAAAGCGTTTTGTCGACGTTGCTGTTTGGTAATAGTTGCTAGGTTACATATTTTATTACGTTGTCAATAAACTGGTCGACTATAGAACTTTTGAGAAATGTCAGTGTCAAAGTTTCTTTACAATTCTCTCAAATTGCTTCAATACCGTCGTCGTACTCAACCATGTTCTTTTATTATGTATATTGCAGTAGATTATATGGAGGAAATGTTGATAATTTATGAAGAATGTGGACGGAATGCTGGAGAGGCAACAAGCATTTATGCCCAATGCTTTTTAACAGGAGTCATTCCGATCACAAAGTGATGCTCAGGACTATCGCACGAACAATCGAGATAGGTCAAATTTTACGTAATAGAAAGGAAGCTGGTGGTACGCCAAGGACTGTACGCACTGATGAAAACGAAGAGGCTATTTCAGATGTCTTTGAAGAAGGTACTGAAAATATTAGAGAAGTTGCACAGGAATTGAATATTTCAAAAAATTCTGTACATCGAGTGATGAAGGCTGAACAACGACATCCGTATCATTTTACGCATGTGCAGCGTTTGCAGCCAGAGGATTACCCTGTCAGATGGAAATTCTGTACATGGCTTCTAAATCAAGGAGAAAACAATCCTAATTTTGTATCAGATTTTATTTATTTCTGAATCAATTTTCGCCAGAAAAGGATGTTACAATGCGCATAATTAGCACATCTGGACAAAAAATTCACATGCTCTATTTTCAAGAGCATTTCAAAACGATTTTCCATATATTTTTGGGCTGGTCTATTAGAGAATTGTGTGGTAATCTTCAACAGAAATTAGTTTACATGTCATCTAACGAGTTAACATCTTGAATGACATCTGCCTTAACCTAACATGTTGACGCCTTGATAGGCATGTCATTCTGACAGTGTGATAATATAAGCTTAGTAACCAATTTTATTCATAGTAACACCTGGATTGGCCTTTCTAGAATTGGTGGATCTTAAACATCTCACAGCTCTGTTATGCAAGCAATTAATTTTTCTTCGTTCGCATTTTTGGGATCTAGATTGTCGTCGCATTTTGTCAGTCTTCTTTGGAGCGCGAGTTCTCGGACAACCTGTATATATAAATTATTACGATATGCTTATATGTAGAGCAACTATTTTTTACTTTGTCAGAAGTAAAAATTGAATAAAACGTATAATACAAAAGTATTATACTAAAC
This sequence comes from Melolontha melolontha, assembly GCA_935421215.2. Classification (NCBI taxonomy): domain Eukaryota; kingdom Metazoa; phylum Arthropoda; class Insecta; order Coleoptera; family Scarabaeidae; genus Melolontha; species Melolontha melolontha. The sequence goes on from OW285238.1 coordinate 40,439,206, forward strand.
TGGTGGGGTTTTACCCATTCATGTATGTTTCAATTATTCTGTTAAATAAAATGTATTATTCCTGTCTATTGTAAATATATCGCAAAAAGATAGGATTTCATGTCTTATTTTTTAAAAATGATGACGGCGGCTTCATTTCTGAATTTTAAATGCGCCTATTTGTACAAATTTCAAGTTAGTGAAAATCAACTTCTGAATTTATAAACAGCAAAAAATAAGAAAACAGCAATCATCAACTTCCTAATAACAGACGAAACAGACGAAGCGCTTTCGCTTGCTTTCACAGTTCATCTCGTGTTTTGTTTTTTTTACTTTCCCGATTTTTTTGGAGGGGAAATAAAAAACACAGATTAGGTTTTCTCCGTTCCAGAAATATGAAGAACCAGTTTTGTTTGAGAGTTAACTAAAAAGGCTCGTGTTGATACAGCGATAGCGGAACGTCCCGATATTTTGATGTATTGTCTAGATAATGATGTCACGCGTCATATAACAGAGGGGCGCGAGGACAGTAACGGCAAGCAAACAAAGACTAGTAGATTTCTTTGGTCGTTTTTCGTGTTTTCCGCGCGAGACGCGTCTTTCGCCGAATGAGAAGCCACGATCTAGATTAAAGAAGGCAAGTCAGTTTAACTCCGCTCATTGTAATATAAGGGGAATTGTTCGGATGTTTTTATATAGGGTATATCTTCTGTCCGGATTAATCTTGCATGAAATTTGATTAATGATGTAGAGTAGAGCATAAAATTTGGCAGTATAAGACGCGATGTAACCTCAGTTATGCACACAAAGTAAATTCGTATCAGATAAAAATTGTAATTTATATTTATGTTTATATATATGTCTTTATTTTTAAAATAAGCTCATAACATCATAAAAAATAACATAACATATCTGCATATTCCGGATTTTGTAAATTATAAATTTATGTATCGGCAGTTGAAACGTACCTAAGTACTTTTTATATATAGAAAGGACTTGGAATTTCACATAAAAAGATACTTAAAGTAAAAAACATGGAGGGTGAAGTGAAATATTCTCGGCTGATCATGGCCCCCTTCTGATTTTGAACCAGTTTCTTTATAGATTCGTATAGTAAGATTGTTGAATTCGTATTAGTTTCAGACATTCCTGGGTGAAATGGCGTCTTCAGCATGGCAACCATGGACAGCGATCGCTGAAGGTTACAAGTCAGATAGCTTTGTCGTTTGAATCAAATCCCTTTCCAGCCAGACATTCTTAGAATAGGGTAACACGAAGAAGTTACTAGGGGCTAAGAGCAGCGAATCACTGCGTGCAGGAGCAATTCACAACGTAGATCAAACATTGTGCAATTAATTATGAATTTGTTAGAACATTATTGCGATGAAATAGAGTCTATATTTTCCAAATGTTTTTCGTTTACTTTAGATTTGAATGTACAACTGATCCAGTAATGGTGCATAATACTCTTCTCCTATGGTTCTTTTTTTGTAAAAATAGTCGATAGGTATTACACGACATGCATTCCAATAAATAGTAGCCATTACCTTGCCAGTCGGGATAACTGTTTTGACCTTCTTTGGAGAACTCATTGTTTAGAAGTCTCGACTGTTTTTTTGCCTTGAGTATGTAGTAACGGATCAAGATCTTATCAGTAGTAATGAAGGGTCGTAAAAACTCGGAGAGAATGTTCAATCTGACTGTTTATTAACATTTTGGTTACGCATCTTGCCGGAAGCTTCTTTATATGTAAATGCTCATATAAAATGTATCTTTCCTGTTCAAAAAATAGATTGCATGTCGATGCGATAATTCACATCAAGCTTTGATACAAAATAATACAAATCTGTATAAAAACAAATTTGTATCTGTATATGCATGGACACATAGTACGTATTTACCAGCTTTTGCTTCAACTGCCAGACGCATGCGTTTCTGTGTAACCACTTTGTCAATGATAGAGCTTCGTAAATCTATCATTGACAAAGTGGTTACACAGAAACGCATGCGTCTGGTAGTTGAAGCAAAAGCTGGTAAATACGTACTGTGTGTCCATGCATATACAGATACAAATTTGTTTTTATACAGATTTGTATTATTTCCTGTTCATTTGAGATTTTTATAATGTCCGCTAGTGCCTGTGTCATAAATAAAACGATCATTAAGTGTTGCATTACGAACTTTTTGAATGATATTGGTTGCGGCTAATTTTAGTTTTTAAAGGCGCTCATTATCTTGAATTGATATAGGTCCGCGTTTAAATTTTGTTATCTACTTTTTCATTGGCGACTTTTTAATTGGTGTTGTTTTAATTCGTGTTGAACCCTATTTGCAAGACAAAGTCACTTAATAAATTTCAAGAATTCAAAACCATATATACACTTAAAGTATAAAGTATATCTTTTCAGATTGTACTGCCCAAGTGTGAACCGAAAATTGTACTTGATCTCTTTGTAACACACATGAATACGCGCTGTAAAACTACACACGTTTGTCATTTTAAGTTAAGACTTACGTCTTTGAAATATTATATTAAAGAAAAAGGATAAGTTGTTCAGGAGATGATAGTGTTGTTGTTTATTGACTTTGTTTCTGGTATTCTGACTTCTTGGTTAAGCATTCTTCGAATTTGAATATTTAGTTTGTCATCAAAATTTACAAAATCTGTTGTCTTGAGAACAATACTGATAATAAATGGTAATGTTCCCACTTTACTTATTATTATTATTTTGACATGTTGGTTATGTATATACTTTCTTTGGTTGTGTTGCAAGCGACATACTAAAATTTTGATAATTATGTGTTTGCGCGTATTACATATTGATAGATTCGCGCGCTTTTCTGTTTAAATAATGGGCGTGTCTAAATTAATGTCTATACAATTTTGAATTTTAATAAATAAAATATCTTTTTTTCTCGCGTTAATGAATTTAATGAATTTCATAAATGATTAATAATTAAAAGTAAATATTAAACTAAATATAATTATGTGTAAAGTATCAGAAATTGTCGGGATATTAGTTTATTAAGTGTTTAACATTAATTTTCACATGTTGTGTCCATATACAGTTGTATTAATCATATACCTTTACATTTACAGATTTCCACCTTTCTCATTGCCAGGCAACATTGGTACTCACGTAATTAGAGCTACATCAATATATATATATATATATATATATATATATATATATATATATATAATTAATTGAAAAGAAATTATCGACCGTGATATATTATCAAAAATTAATTAAAATTCGGGTAAGCGGTTTTTTTTTTTTTTTTTTTTTTAATTGACCGCTTACCCGAATTTTAATTAATTTTTGATATATATATATATGACACATCCAGTTTAATAATAATAAATTATGCCTCAGTATTAAAAAAATAGTTAGACAACAAAAACGGAGAATGGCAAGGTATGAGTTACTATTAGGTATGCGCCCGTGGAGCGGCTTAAGATGTTAAACTGTCGGCATTCGCCTTAAACGAGAAGGAAAACCACGAATACCTACTCGGACAGCTAGTCAGGGATCCAAACATGGAACTGTCAGCATGATAAGCAAATGTACAGATGTTTAAATAAAACATAAGATATATATATATATATATATATATTTATATATTTATATAACAGCAACATATATTATGATGGTAAATTGCAGATCATTACATAATTAAGTTGTAGTATATACTGCTTACATACTCAATACAGAAAAGATTACATCAAGAAAATTAAAACCATCTTAACAGATAACAACTATCTACCACAACTTATAGACCAAACAATTAAAAAAATAATCCATCAAATATACAATACTGCAGGCGTCAATAACAATTTAAACAATGAAACAACATATATCACGATTCCATATGTTCCACAATTATCAGAAAAAATTAAATACATATAAACTTAGTAATACTAATAAACATCTATTTTCAAACTAAAACCTAAAATAGAAAAAATCGAGAAACACATATCATCTATAAAGTACCATGTCGCGATTGCAATAGTTACTACATAGGCCAAACTAAACAATATTTATACAAAAGAATACAAGCCCACAAATACTCTAAAACAGACAAAACTGTTTTATTTAAACACAAACTACAACGCGATCACCATTTCGATTTTGAAAACACACAGATAATTGATAAAGAACAACACACAATGAAAAGGGAAATTAAAGAAATGACTAGTATTAAACATGAAAAAATTCAATCAACAACAGAAGTGATATAAAAAATTTAAGCGGTATATACAACAACTTAATGATGTAACGATCTGCAATTTACCATCATAATATATGTTGCTGTTATATAAATATATATCTTATGCTTTATTTAAATAACTGTACATTTGCTTATCATGCTGACAGTTCTGTGTTTGGATCCTTATATTTTTTATTCCCTTGACAAAGGCATCATTGCCGAAACATGTAGGGTTGTTTTAAGTATATATACTTTGAAGTAATGAACCAGACCTTTAATCGCCGACTTATTAAGTTTACCTTATCATACCAAGGTCACGAAAACATTATATATTTATATATATATATATATATATATATATATATATATATACCGCATGTGTCAAATATCATTAGGCATAGGGAATACGTATGAGTACATACGATGTATATGTATATGGAAAAGCCGATCCAATGCCGGCGAAGACCGCGACGGCTGACAACGATTGTCTCCGATTGTTTCGCAAATACAAGTTAGCAGTAATCATTTGACCATCGACATAGGTACTTGTAATGCGTTCTAAAATAACATTTACGAATTGCAAGGAATTTGCTTTTCTTATTTCTTTCATAAACATAAGCGTAAATCTAATAAAATTAAAGAATAATCCTAATAAAATAAATAAAAAAGGATTCTAAAAATTATAATAAATTATACAAGAGGTTCAAAAATTCCTCCTTGCACAGCAAGACATGGTCCTAGGCGGTCGTAGTCGGCAGTTAATAAATTCGCAGCCTCAGTTATTTTTTCTCTCAAGGCAACTAGATTTCTTCACGAGTATAAACAATACTTTTGAGATATCCCCACAAAAATAAATCATTTGGAGATAGATCAGGAGATCGCGGGGCCATTTAATGTTTCCTGTTCCAGTAATAAGACGGTCAGGAAAAGTACTTCCTAGAAATTCCTTTACCCTCACTGAATTATGTGCTGGACAGCCATCATGTTGAAACCAAACGATTTCCTGATTTATTCCAATGTTTTGAATGGGGGGAAGTATTTGATTTTTCAGTAATTCAGTAAGAGATACTTGTCGGCATTTAATATACCATCAATAAAATAGGGGCCTATAGAATGGTCACCTAAAATACCTGCCCAAACGTTTAGTTTTTGAGGATACTGAGTGCGATTTGCAAAATGCCGGTGTTGATTTCCCGAAGCCCAATATCGAAGAACAGAGGGATTGTGCTTTCCGTGTAATGGAAAAGTTGATTAATCGGTGAAGAGAATATTTTTAACGAAATTTTCATCTCGATGTATCTTTTCCATAACGTCTTGACAAAACTCCATTCTCCGGAAATTGTCCTCGGGAAATATTTCTTGAGTTTTCGAATATTTGAAACATTTTAAACCATTACGTTTCCAAATACGTGAAATAGTTGTGTTACTTGTACCCAATTCCTCGCCAGCACTTCTAGTAGATCTCGTGTTATCAATTTCCACAATACTACAAATTAATACACCCCGCCGTTCTCTTTCCTCAATTTTTTGTGATGATACCTCTCTTGGTTTGCATTTCGTACAGTTATTGAGACAGAAACAAGTTTCAAAATTATTTATAATATTATAAATTGTCTGACTGCAAGGTACAGAAGAGTTAAAATTTAGCAAAATTTTAACTCTCACTTGTAAGTATTTAGTTATTGTTATATTGTTTAATATATTGTGGTTTTGTTAAACATGTAGACACTCCTGATGAAGTAACAAATCCGTTATGAAATATAGAGTGGAATAAAGGAGTTTTATTTTTACTTGACAGACCGCTCACCCGTTAATTAATTTTTACGTATACAGTACGGTCGATAATACTTAATAGTCTATATATATATATATATATATATATATATATATATATATATATATATATTCAATATAAATATAAAATTCAAAGAAATAAATTTTTAATTATTTTTGTCGTGAACAGGTGTGTTTAACACAACTTTAGAACAAATTCGAATGCAAAAAAAAATGAAATGTTCATTCTCTGTAAATAAATAATAACAACTACATAAACCAGCTTATAGAGACTCTATAAGCTTTAAATCTATTTCTAGAAGAAAAGAATAGATTCTCTTTGCGAAATCCTATTCCTAAATTGGAGTCTTTTGACATACGCTTAAGAGGCACGTTTTCCTCCACAAAAATTTAATGATTGCTTTTTTCTTTTGTCGTCGTAGGGCAATCATACTTATTCCTCCTTTAATATTACTCTTTGAAATAAAACCCGAGAGATTTCTCTTTTTTTCTGTGTTCGGAAATGGGTTACGTAGGCGCATTCGGCTTCTTTGTGAAATCAAGTGTTGCTAATTATAAAAAAGTGGTAAAAGCAGAAGCCAGTCTACAAGGTAGCATATTGTGTGCGTAATTAGGTATTTTCTCCTTTGATTACCATGTTTTCAACAAGTGTTTTATTTTCGAAGCACTAAATAAATGGACGCGCTTATTACTTAGTATTTAATGTTTCCATCTTCTCATTATTAAAATGGGATCGAGGATTGTAAAATTTACTTTTTTCATCACCAAGTTATTTTAGAAATAGAGAATTACGTTATACAACGTGTTTTACAAGCATCACATTTAGTTGTCCATGAATATCTCCTATAAATTATGATGTTCTGCATTCTTGAAATGCGGATATAAATTAAATGGTATGAAGGTTATCTACCTGTCACTGTCCAAATTTATCATCGAGGGATATGGTGATGAAATTAATAACAATTACAATTAAATTATTTATTTAATAAGAAAACTTTAATCAAACAACCAAGGTAAATAACTAATTTTTAGAAGTTTTAATTATTATAATTTATAACAAGTGTTCAAAATGGTCACCATTCTGTTGAATGCAATACGACGTTTCATGTTGTCAAAAATATTCTGCAATAGGGGGAAGGTGTTACTTCATAACTAAAGCTGATGTTTGCGGTACGGCAGGACCGTATGTAGTGCATCCCCACCAGCGTATAAACACGATGCAGCGAAACACTTTAGTTAGTCGTGAACTGGCAACGTGATCGTGTGTTGTCTTGAGCTCTATTTAATAAGTATGACGGACGTGCCGAAGCCAAGAAAGCGCCCATTGTATAACGACGTGAAGAAATTTATCCGAGACTTTCCCGATTTGTATTATAATGGAGCAAAAGTGGTTTGTAAATTATGCGATAAACAGTTACTTTGCTGGGACAAATACGACTGTAAAAGACATGTTGAAAGTGTACACCACAAAGACAAAAAAAATAATGTGCTGTCTAAAACGCAATTAATTTTCGATTTATCGACAATGCTACTCGTCTGCGATGTGCCAGTTCACCTGCTAGATAAAAAAGCCTTTCACGACTTTTGGAATAAATACAATTCCAACATAAAGCTACCGTCACGGAGAACGTTACTCACCTATTTACCAATTGTGCGTGAGGACATTGAAAACAGAATGAAAGCAGTAGTAAATGATAAACAGTTATGGGTATGTGTCGACGAAACGACAGATCGAAAAAAACATTCTATTGTGAATATTATAGTGCGTGTACTAGATCCTGTCAAATCAACATTTCCCATTTTATTAGCCAGCAAAAGATTGGAAAAGTGCACTAGCGAAGTAATTACGAAGGTAGTGCTCGATACGCTACAAAAATTTCAAGTTTCAACTAATCAACTCCTGATGTTTATGAGCGATGGTGCTGCGACAATGCGTTCTGTAGGCCGTTCTCTTAAAGCAGATTGTGAGAGACTTTTGCATGTGACATGTAAAGTTCATGCTTTACACCTTGTGGCACAAACTATTCGGCAATGTTATCCAGAGGTGGATGCATTAATAGCAACCACAAAAAAAAGTGTTTCTAAAATCTCCCAAACGAATTCGAGAGTTTCACAGTCGGTGCCCTGGTATTCCCGAACCACCAGAGCCAATCCTTACACGTTGGGGAAGTTGGTTAAAGGCGGCATTTTATTATGCCAAGTATTTCCAACAAATAAAATCTGTGGTTCTACAATTCAATCCTGCCGAAGCTGTAGCCATTAAGGAAAGCCAGAGACTCTTTCAAAACCCTTCCCTTGATGCAGATTTACAAACTATTTATAACAATCATATAGGATTATTTAACGCAATCGAGAAATTTCAAAATACTGCATTATCGTTAGCGGAGTCACTGCAAATACTGGACGATGTACACGCCCAGCTATGCGCAGTAAATGACAACAAAAATGTTAATGTAATAGAAAAGTTCGAGAGTGTGATAAACAATGATTTTGATTTTACCAGATTAAAACAAATTAGTAATGGTGCAAGTGTAGATTCGGTTTCTATCTATAAAGATTATTTTAATTGTGCGTGTGTTACATCCGTAGATGTCGAGCGGTCTTTCTCAAAATATAAAAAAATTTATTCATCACGGTGTACATCGCTCACCGCTACAAATATGGAAACGTATCTAATGCTACAAACTTACTGCAAGTCTTATCCACTTGGCGCTATGCTATAATAATCGTAAATAAGGTAAGTGTGTTATTTATATACAGTACACATAACTGACATACCTAAGTGATATAAATAGCGAATGCATGTAAAGCAATAAAATCACGCATGCATCACCGATCGAAACAAGGTCATTATATTCGTGCGTTTAACTGAATACTATCCTGGCACACCGCAAACATCCCCAGCTCTATTCATAACATTTAATTTGTATTGTATGACAGATAATTAGTTAGTTATAAATAAAAGGCAAGTGGCTTATAATAATTTGCAAGTACTAGTTACTTAGTGCCTATTGAGGGGAAGTTCTTTTTGAAACATGTTGTATTTCTTAAGTAAAATTTCATGGTAATTTAAATTTAGTAATTACCTACTGTTATACATAGATATGTTCAGTTTGAATGGTTTAATTTCACTTGCAATTATCCTCTAATGATGTTTTAGTAACAAAATAATTAATGTAAATGTTAAAAGAAAATTAGTCTTAAAATAGATCCTTCGAAAGGAGATACGAAATGAAATCTAACAAAAGATTAGATAGATTAGAAATACAAATTTAGAAGACGAACTTTTGGTGAATTTGCATGAAAGATAAAATTATTGAGATTCGTTAATTGTACCAAGACTTGTGTGAATTCATGCACAATATTTAATAGATCTCTGTATCATTGTTTATTTTATTCATTTTAATAAGTTTATTCACACACGACCCACTTACAGTAATATACACCCATACCATTCTATCACTATAGGGTGTATGGTTGTACGAGGGAAAGTCATTAAATAAGTCACAAACTGCTGTAGGAAAGCTGAAAATAGGAGTGAGTTGTTTCTCTATTTGTCAATAGGTGTCACCACAATCCAGCTTTATAATTCTCAAGTGAGTTGGTGTGCGCGAACACAGGCAGTGTTAAAATGGCGACCGTGCTCGAAGATTGTACTGTGGAAGAGCAACGTGCTATTGTGCGTTTTTTTCTGGGCAAAAGGACTTTCTGCAAAAGATATTCATTAGGAAATGTCTCCTGTTTAGGGTGAAAAGTGTTTGTCGCGTAAAGCCGTATATAACTGGGTCGAGAAAGTCTCTCAAGGACGCTCAAAAGTTGTTGGCGATCAGCGAAGTGGCCGCCCCGTTCAGATTTCGACAGATGCAACACTTTGACGGGTGGAAGAGATGATTCGAACTGACAGGCGGGTAACAATAGACAGTATAGCAACTGCAATAGGGTGTTCTCATGGTTTAGCCTACGAACTGATGCACGATCGTTTGAATTTCCGAAAAGCTTGCGCACTGTGGGTACCTAGACAACTGACCGAGGAACACAGAAGAATTCGAATGGGCTTGTCCTTGCAACACCTCTCTCGATACACAGTGGAAGGGGAGAACATGCTTAACAGGATTGTTGCTGGTGATGAGTCATGGGTGCACCACTACCTTCAATGCTTCAATGCAATGGAAACATCCTTCTTCGCCGTCAACAAAGAAATTTAAGGTTGTGCCCTCAGCTGGTAAGGTTATGCTTACCGTGTTCTGGGATTCTCAGGGAGTGCTCCTAGCCCATTTCCAGAACAAAAAAGAGAACGTGACTGCTGAATCATACTGTAGAGTTTTGTTGTTGCTTCGGGATGCAATTCGACGAAAACGTCCAGGCTTACTGACGAGAGCAATATTGCTGCATCACGATAATGCCAGGCCCCATTCGGCACACTTGACCCTGGCGAGAATTGCGCAATTAGGTTGGGAACTTCTTGAACATCCGGCTTACAGTCCCGACCTGGCCCCAAGCGACTATCATCTGTTCGGTCCACTCAAAAAGCATCTTGGCGGCAAACATTTCGAGGGTGACAACGATGTTCAACAAGAGGTCCGCACGTGGTTCAGACGCCAGTCCAAACACTTTTATGCAGCATTGGGGCATTGATAAAGCGATGGGATAAGTGTATTAATGTAGATGGAGACTTTGTTGAAAAATAAAACTTGTTTTTGGCTAACTATTTCTCTAATTATTTTTATAATACCTTTTTGTGACATAATTACTGACTTTCCCTCGTATATAAGAGAAGGAGGCTACAGTTTTGTGGTTTTACAATAATTAGTTAATTTATTACTAAAGTGCGTAATTTCAAAACTAGTAAATACGGCATCACGGAACCAAGTTAGACCACTTTTCTTATGTTACGTTAATTAAATTTATAGAAGGTCTAAAATTATAGTTAAGACGGGTTTTTCACCGTTATTTTTCGTCGCAAAATGTAAATGATATGAAAGTTTACCAATGCAATCAAAGAGGTTTAAATGCTTATAATATACAGGGTCGGGCAAATGTGTGGGAACACCAGATTTCTGGAAAAATAATGTGTTCTATTATAAAGTAACGTGAATAAAAGTTTTTGTAGCATTTTTATTCTATTCTATCACATACTTTGTTTTTCTACAACTTTCACTTGTTTCGAGATATGGCGTCATCGGTAGTTTTTTTAAATGAATCACCCTGTATATTTTAACATTTTTGAATAGACATACTTTCAAGAATTATAACGATATACGGTTTATATTTTATAATATATTGGAAAAGATTAGCAAAAAGAAAATATTGAAAACAAGACAATTCATAATCAATGTGCAAACTGATGACCTTCTGCAGCCTGACAGTACCCTAGTCTATCAACGATGGACCTTAATGACTTCTGAATCACGTATTGTGCTATCTCTTGAATTCGATCTTCCAACTCTTCGAGCGACTGAGGTTTAGTCTTATAGACATTAAGTTTCAAATGCCCCCAAAGGAAAAAGTCTAAAGTACTTAAATCGGGCGATCACGGAGGCCATTCAATATATCCTCTTCGACCTATCCAACGCTGTGGAAATACTTCATTTAGGTATGCGCGCACGTCAATTCCATAATGCGTCGGGGCTCCATCTTGCTGATACCTGATGGCATCTGAGAATAGTGCAGGATTTATGGGGTTTGGAAATAACTGAATTAATGCTGAAACAATTTCCTCGCGCAATAATTGTAAATAACGATTAGCTTTCAAATTTTTCCTAAAAATGAAAGGTCTGATTAAGTAGCCTCCGATTAAACCTGCCCATACATTTAATTTTTGAGGATATTGTGTGTAATTTTCTTCCATTCAATGAGGATTCCGATCACTCCAGTAGCGACAGTTATGTCTATTTACATCTACATGTAGGAAAAATGTCGCTTCGTTGGAGATAAAATGTTATTGATAAAGTTACCATAACGATCAATCATATTCGTAATTTCTTCACATCCTTGTATCGGGATCATCTTCATTTAGTTCTTGTACTAAATGTACTTTATACGGATGAAACTTATTTTTCGACAATATCCTCTTTGCCGATATCTCAATAATATCGTGATGTAAGGACAGTTTTAATAGTGATGTTTTTGGTTCATCATTTGTAGCAGTTCTATGTCGACCGGTTTTTGGTAAATTTTTAACACTTCCCGTTACATTAAACTTTCGCAACACTCTTGACACTGTTAATTTTGAAATATTTCTTTCAGGGAATGTGGTATTAAAAATATTGCATGCATCTTGTAGAGATCTTTGCCTGTCTCCAAAACCAACCATCATTACCAAAGTAATTCTTTCACGTTCTGTTAGTTCGCCCATAATGAACGTCTATTTTGGTTGAATGGAAACTATCTGTCACTATTAAGTATGACTGTCAATAATATTAAGTAATTCCAATACTTTTATTTTTGATAAAATGGTTTGCATGGCAACATAAAAATACGAATATTTTTTATCAGATGTATCTGGCAAAAAGACGTTTGTAGCTAACGTTTTTTAAAATATTTGAAGTCACACACCAACCAAGCCGTATATCATTGTAATTCTTGAAAATGTGTCTATCCAAAGAAGTTAAAATATACAGGGTGATCCATTTAACAAACTACCGATGACGCCATATCTCGAAAGAAGTGAAAGTTGTAGAAAATCAAAATATATGATAGAGTAGAATAAAAATACTACAAAAACTTTTATTAAGGTTATTTTTTAATAGAAAACATAATTTTGCCAGAAATCTGGTGTTCCCGCACATTTGCATGACCCTGTAGAATGCCAATTGATGTGAATATAGCTATTATGCCCTTGAAGATAATATAAGACACGATCAAAAAGTATTTCGATAAGAAGTATATCTAAGTCAGTTAAATTCCATTGAAAATACATTAATGGTGTGAAATATTTGATAAAATATGAATTATATTATCAAAGGTGTTTTACTGTTTGCAGCTAATTTACATTAAAAGCTATTTCTTTATTACAATATATTGTTTCTGCTTATTAAATGGTTATTGAAAAATGAATATTTTATATCTAACTTTGAATGCATTCTTAAAAATACTGTTTATAGGTGATCAGCCAGGAGTAGGTGGTGGGTTTTCTGTTTATGAAACTCAGGTACTGGGAAAATACAGGATTGATGCTCTAAGTTCTAAGGTCTTGAGGAGCCCAATGATAGTTTTTAAAGATTCCTCCAAATGATGATTGGTAATTAAATTTTTGTTCGGTTGACATATAAAGTGTTAAGAATTATTTTAAAACTGTTTCCAACAATTCGAGAAAATACCTTTGCCAATAGATTTCTTATAGAGTAAATACAGAGGTTAACGAACTGTAACAGAAAAGTGAAGAACTTGGAAATATATTTGATACCCTTTGAGTAATTCTTCAATCAAGCTTTTTTAAATTTGTTTCTGTATTTTTGGCTGGCTTTAAAGTTCACTAAACAGTTCGTCTTTAGAAAAATGTGTTTGTAGAAAACCAATGTCATGTTATTTAAATTGTAGGGGCTAATCTGCTATGAAAAAATGCTCAAGAGAAAGAAACAAAAAAGAATATTTCTGAGGTAATAAATAATTAACTTCACCTTTTAAGGATTTAAGTTAATTTAAACTTGGAACCTTCAAAGTTCCCAATAAAGTTGTCTCTTTAAGCCTTAGGGCTGCCCCCCTCTTTTAATATTTTCTAGTCTTTAAATATATACCATTTATTTCAGACATTTATACTTAGGTAAATCGATTAGAATTCGATGTGATTTCAGTGCGCCAGAGATAATATTTCCAAAGATTTTAATATTCGAGTGCCAGATGACCGATTTCCAAGCGCCGAAGTTATAAATTTTGTCGTTCGTGTAATAAGGCGTTTCGGTAGAATCCTCTTTTTCGCCGCACCAATGACTAATAAATTCTTCCTGGCATTACCTCGTAAATTTATTCGCATTGTAATTAGGCTTTAATATGGGAACGGAGCAGCGGTAATAATGGAAGGAAAAAATCGAATTACGACCGTTGTTGTCGAGGGAGGTAAGCAGATGCCCACTCTTACACGTACGTTGAAGAAAGATGAATTTTATTGCTTAGTTTTCGATGTCAGCTGCAAAGAAATATTACTTTTTGGGGGGGTGAAATTACTTACAATGCCTTTTAAAACTAAGTATTTGAGTAAACGAAGTGAAAATATATTGGGTTAATGCAAAAAGTCTTGTTGCGAAGGCATATGTTGTTATAAGTGGGTGGAAGCGAGATTATGCATAGCGTCATTTGCACTAATTCAAAAAGGGAGTATTTACTGGAACAAAAAAGCAAAATTAATTCATTTTAAGTTTCCTTGCAGTTACTGAATAAGCTTAATTGTTACATTATGTTACGTGATTTATGGAGGAGATCAACTCTTCTGATTGTCATAAGATATCCTTAAAAGATTATAACCAAATAATGGACTTTCAGAAAATACAATGACAAGTTGGTTTGCACAATTTCGAAGAGGTGATTTATTTGATAAATCAATCATGATTTTAATTTATTAAGTTACCGAAAGATTAGGTTGTTGACATATCAATTCTGATTAGGAGCTTATCCATATAAGAATTGTTTCAAGGCTTAATATTGTCCTTTGGCAAGCGAACCTCTTCTATGTCACCTAATTATGAATTACGTAAAATGAATTGAGTATGCGAACGTTTAGGATAAACTAAGTTGGAAGCATCTAAATGAACTCCCTCAAATGAATTCAATATGTATGTTAGAAGAGAATTGTCATCTGTGTGGTGGGATTACTATGGGATTTTCCTGATTTTATAATAGTTTCCTAATAGCTTGAAATGTATTCATTTACGATAATTGAAAAACTAAATATCTTTTCAGTTATTTACATAATGGTTTTCACAATTTTCAATATATCAGATAAGTAATTTTGAAGAACGCTTTCTCAAGAAAATGACAAAAGTATATTTAGCGTGAATGTAACAGTATTTCAGTATTCATTGTAAAATTTGTCGATCCTAAAACATTAAATTAAAGTATAGATAGAGCGATGGAAATTTTTCAGTGTATGCAATTTTTAATCATAAATGACCAAAAAGAATTCATGTATCATGTAAGTTCATGTAAGTTATACGCGATGTCTGTTATGTTGAGTGCATATCGTTGTAACATGTTGTGTTGCCTAACTATTCCTCGTGATATTCGCGTAATGAAATTTATTATTTTCAGTCTAGTTTTAAAGTTTTAGAAAACAACCACAACTAAAACTAACTTTGGATGTTAGAAAGGATAGATTTCAAGTATTTACGTATTAGGGGCATTCTATCTAGCGAAGTTCCAGTGGGAATTTGCGGTATTATAATGAGAAAGTTATATATCCTCGGAATACTTTCCGTTAATGCAGCATTAAATGGAGATTACTTCAATAGCAGACCGACTAAAAGCTTGGACAAATACCTCTATTATGTAAATATATACTTTGCATGTCCGCTTACCTACCAGTCACTTGATTTACTATTTTAAGTGTGTCGACATCCTGTATCTAGACAGGGGAGATTATATAAAATCATATTAATATTCAAGCTTTTGAGATTTACTTCGATGAAAATATTTAAGCATAGATAAGTAGGTATTGCAATGATGATAATAAAGGTACTGATATATTTTTGTTATTTTATGATAATGTTGGAATGCATTTCGTATTAATAAATGTAAAATTATATTGTATATTGCGAATTATCCAGGTATGGAAAAGTAAGAGCTCAATTTTGTCAGTCACGTTACATCAACATCGAAAGGATTGCGCTCGGTCATTTTCTCAACCATTATGATCAGCGGTACCAACAAGAAATTTTGGAGAAAAGGTTGTAGGAATTCATTACGTTACACCGTCAAAAAAATGCTATGAGGCTATGAAAGAACAATATCATTATGCATCATACTCTAAAGACTGGGGAATTGTATGGGATTAAATTAGAAAGTTAATTAAAAGCGTTCGGCTACTGTCCCTCTTGGTGCCAACACTGATCATAAATTTCAATTTTTTTTTATTTTTCTCTAGAAACTATGTACAATTTTCGTTTTTTTTTTTTAGTTCTAAGAGTAGTAATAACAAGAAATTTATTCTAGCATGTCAGGTTTTGGAAAAAAAAATATTGAAAATTAAATGAAATAATATTAACTAAGTATGTACATTATATGGAGCAGTATGGTATCGTCCTGTTTAAAATGTTTTTCTTTTTACTTTTCTGTTATACTGTTCTTCGGCACTTGCTGATATCAATGTCCAACAATAATCAGCAAGCATTTCACTGTTCCACTGTAACGTTATATTCTTTACTCGAAAGACTTACGGGTCTTAGTACTAGCAAGGCTTCCGAAGGAGGTGGACGAGTAGCAAAGGGCAGACTAGCATAACTAATATCTTTCTTAGTTTAGTTGGAAAACCCGAAAGTTTTCGTGTAGCAAAAGTAACAATCAGTCGAATAACGCACTTGGCCGCGCCAAATCATAGGTCTTGCAAATGGCATAGCGCTTTTCTTATCATATGACCAGCGTCTCAGAGTAACAGCACAACGTGTGTAGTAAATGCTGGGATCCCATAGCCGGTCTTGATGTTCAATGGTTAAACCGAAGTAGTGAAAATATAACTTTTCTATTAAATGTGTAATATTCTGCTTATGCTGGTGGGTAGTGAATTCTCCAGATACATAACAGAAACTGCTTAAATTATTTATACACGTACATGACATTATGATATAGAAGGACGTTTAGCTATCACAAACCGGCGTAGCTCTTTATATACCCACACAGGTCTTTACAAATTATTCATCTGATTGGTTCCAGAGCAAAAATGGGCGTGGTTTGAGTGCTCTGACGTAGGAAACATGTCCACTCAATGTTCGACAGAACAATATTCTTAGTGGTATCTTTCTTATATAAAAGTAACTTTGAAATTTTGTAAAATTTAATGCGTTTTTTGAAAAGATTATTTAAGAAAATATCTCAAAATCCTGACGTGATGGAGCAAATTTTAAATCAGATTCAGAATCAGCATGACAAAAAACATAAACTATACATCTTGGTGTATACAAAAACCAAACTGTGTTGACTAGTGTAATTTAGACCGATGCCATTATATCTCAGATTTAGTTGCCAGTTATTATGCTCTATTATCTAAAGACATAGCTTTAGAGGAAATACTTTCAGGATTACAATAAAGCTTTAGAAGCAATATTATTAAATACTTTTATAGATTTAGACCTATTAATTATGCACATGGACAAAACTATCGAACATTTTTAAATTTTCATAATTTCTCTTTGAACAAAATAAATTTAATAAATAAAACAACGAGTTTTTTCTATTAAATTTTAAGTGGGAAATGATAAGTTTTTATGAGAAGAAAATCGTTAAAGGTAATTAACCTTCCGTCGGGCGCATATGATCTGATAGATTACGATCCCACGTATTTGTAATTATCTAAGCGGAAAATAGAAGGCGAGCGCTGCGCCTACAGGTATCCTCCTGTTAATATGTAACCAATCGACAGTTGCATTTGTGCTTCCTTATAGTTCAGTTGCTTGCTTTCAGTAACGCATTGAATCTCGCATATTCATTGCGCCCGTACACGAAACTTTTAGTGAAATATTTCAAAAACGGTTTGCATAGCATCATATCCTTCCAGAGTGATAAGGTAAGTACTGTTTTTTATTACGATAATTTATTACAAAATTTTCACTTTTTTCATAGTTAATCTAGGGGATCCACTGCGACAAATCATGAAAATATTTTTCTGTTGTAGGTCACCTACAGATTGATAATTCTTAACGAATGTTTCAACCAGAGGACCCCAAAGATGCAGAAGTATTTCAACAAATGGCCTGGGCATCTGATGATGAGGACAACCTCTTTGAAATTTCTGACGAAAGCGATATAGAAAACGATTATATCATTGAGCAACAAAATGAGGATTCTGACACAGCCCAAGATGCATTTTCAGATAGTGATGACAACGATGCTGACAATAACTTTTATATTGGGAAAGACAAATCCCCCAAGAGGAAGAAAACCAAATATTCACACCGTGTAAAACATAGACCACGAAACATATTAGTGCGGTTACCCGGTGTAATAGGACCTGCAACACAGGCTAACTCTGTACTCGAATGCTGGAAATGTTTGATTAGTAACGAAATGTTGGAGAAGATTGTTATGTATACCAATAAATATATTGAAACTGTTCAGCTCCGATACGCACGTAAAAGGGATGCAAAATTTACAGACCTTATTGAACTATTTATATGAATATTTATTGGCCTGCTTTATCCTGCAGGCGTATTTCACAGTAATAGACAAAGTTTAGAAAAACTGTAAGGCGAAGACGGTTATGGAGTGGAAATGTTTCGCCTAGTTATGAGTGTTAAACGGTTTAAGTTCCTATTTCGCTACATCCGTTTTGACAACAAAACAACCCGTGAAGAAAGAAGAAAATACAATAAACTTGCTCCCATTCGCGAAATTTTTACGGATTTCACAGAAAACTGCAAAAAAAAATATTACAATTGATGAGATGCTAACTGGTTTTACATACCATCCAAACCAAATAAGTACGGCATCAAAATTTTCACACTAGTAGATGGCAAAGTTACATACATATAATTTAGATATATATCCAGAGAACAGTCATTTTGAAATTTGTTGTAAACCTGCCGATGTCGTCAAACGCCTTGCAGAACCTACTTTAATACTGGGCGTAATATAACTGTTGACAACTCGTTCACATACATTGAACTAGTACACTTTCTTCAAACTAGAAAGCGTTGGTACGGTAAAAAAGAATAATCGGCAACTTCCAATAGATTTCGTTGCAACGAAGAAGTGACCAGAAAGAACAAGTGTGTTCGGCTTTCAAAACAACGCTACAATCGCCATATATTTATAAGAAAGGTAAAAATGTGATCTAATATCAAGTATGCATTTTGATGATCATATAGACGAAAGCACAGGTGAACTAAAAAACCTGAAATTATTACATATTATAAGACACAAAATCAGGAGTCGATTTAGTAGATAAAATGTGTGCATCGTTCAATGTTCAAAGAAACTTGCCAATGGTAGTCTTTTTTACAATACTCAACATCAGTGGTATAAATTTTCTAGTATTACATAATGGAAATGGCAACAAAGTAAAAAAACGCGCCGTATATATTTGAAGCAGCTAGGTAGTGACCAAGCGAAGAGCAGTAAAACAAAGAGTAATTCCTTTAGATCTCAAGCGAAAATTACAAAATCTTTATCCTAATACCGCAGCAGCAGAAGAAGTCGTCCCTGTGACAAACAAAAAAAAACGATTTGTGGGTTGCGTGGAAAATAAGAAACAACGGTATTCAAAATATTTCTCTAAATGCTGCAAATAATTTTTGAGCTTAGAACACGCTACTTCAATTTGCGAAAACTGTTTCAAAACAAAATTTGAGGAATACGATCCTATTGTATAGACTCGGATTAGTTTTAGGTTACATGGTTATTTTTTATCAGTCTTTTATATGCATTTCCACACTTGCGTTCTATGGTGAGGGCAAATTTAATTCAAATAAAACCATAGTCAGTAACGAGTATTCCTTCCTCGAGCTTTATTTACTGAATGGATTCTTCTCGGTACTAAGCGGAATGTGAATATTTTCTTGAGCCATTGCATTCCATGCATATTGTGCTGCAAGCCTAAATTATTCTATTGTATTTGTAATGGTATTTTTTCTTCGTATGCGGTATTTTAGCTCATTCCACACATGCTTTATAGGTTTTAAGTCTGGGCTATATGGTGGTTAATATAGTCTTTAAATCTGGATTGTATCTAGGTAATTAGCCACTGTACCAGTGCTATATTGTCGAGGGTTATTGTGCATTAATGCGAATCTTTCATATTCAATATAGCCGACATATAACAGAACATGATCTTGTAGGATGTTTTCGATATATCTGTCACTAGTAATTCCTTAAATTATTTCCACAAGTTCGGTGCGTCCCTCTTAACTGATATCCTCCCAAAGCATTATGCCGCTACCATTAAATTTATGAGATTGCACCTGCCATACCGTTCTACTATTCTTTTGGAGACATGGTTTCGTCTATATGGTTTCCATTGAACATGTGTTCTGCCAAATTCTGCCTAATCGACGAGTTTTGTAATTCTGCAGAAGACGTTGAACTATAGTAGGGTACCTTGGCTTTAAACCTGTCTCTTCGTCTCTTAATTTTCGCTTGACTGCTTTTGAGGTAACACTGATTTGTCTTATATTTAGTAGCTCATTTTGGAGATAAAATTAAAAATGAGCAAATTATGAAATCAAAAGTAACATAAAATTAGAAAAAGAAAAGAACCAAAAGTAAAAGTTAAATAATTCCCTATATTTTATAAATATACGTTTTTTTCGAACTCGAGTTCATATATTAATAACAAAAGATGATTTAATAATAAAACAAACAGAAGCGAGCATAGGAAAGAAGCAAATTAAAGGCTATCTTGAGACAAGATTACAAAATACGCACTAAGACAGATACAGAAATAGAACATTAATTAATAAAAAATATAATTACAAAATTTGTCAATAACACATAAATTAATTTCTTTTCTTCTAGGGTTGGGTGTTATTATTATTAATGATACAGATACGCATATAATTTATATTGGTTTCGTGCTCTTATTAAATTAAAGAATAACCCAAGTTCTTAGAATTACAAAAGTATATATTATGTATATTCTATTGTAGTGCTGCATGTTTATCAGATAGGCGCAAAATCAATTTCGTGTCTCGCTAAAGGCGCACGGAAAATGATAGCCGAGATTCTCTTTATCGAGCGGAACTAAACGTATCATATTCGTAAACAATTGAAGTTATTCCTATCAATTTCCACCGACGTAAATGTCTCTGGGATAATAAATTATTGACCAGTCGAACGGGACATTGTCGATATTACCTCAGCCACACCAAAGGGAGGTGATCGAGTGTCTAAACTGACCGACACATTAAGCTTAACAAACGATATCGTCCTGAAATAGGTCGGCGATATAGAATTGGATTATCGCACAGACTATAAACGATGACATGTAAATTCTGTTTAACAGCGTGTTGTTTGGAACTGGTCCAGTTTGGACATGAAAATATCTGGTATCTTGTAGCAGGAAAATGAACTGTATTTGTGGGGAAATGAAAAGTCAAAGAAATAGCGGTATATTTGTGTTATTGTTAATCTATTTTTGCACTTATTGGATTTTAGAAATTCTCAGTTCATCCGTTGCATTTATTTTATTTTAAGAGTCGTGAATTAATATTCGTACATGTATGTTGACAGCATTTTTAAAAACGTATTTATTACTTTTATTCATTTAATGTAGTGGCTATTAACTACATGCTTAACTTCAGATCCAGTCGTATGTGTTTATCGGAAAAACTTTAAAAGTACCTAAATTAGAAGGATACGAGGGATGTGTCCAAAGTTCTGTAAATCTGCTGAATGATAAAAGACTAATACTTTTAGCTGAACAAGTTCAGATAGGTTTTAATAATGATATTAGTTGATGCCGCCCCGCATACTTCAGCTGCTTAGTTAAGATGCGATTTGTGTGCTAATCTAGACACTATGGAAAACGCTGCGAATACCTAAAAAGCCGTCTTTTCTATGTATAGAGAGAGGATGTTGAAACGTCCGAATCATTCAACGATTACATGGAATATTTGGCGAATCAATGGATTTAAAGCTTGTAGAACATCTCTAGAGGATTATCTTAGTAGCCGAAGTCCAAACACAGCAGTAAACGATACTACCTTAGTTGCTGTGAAGAACCTGTTGAACCATGAATAACTTTGGTTAATTGGTGTGGTTAGCGCAAGGTTAAGCATTGATACATGCAAGATAGTGACATTTTGTAGGAGATGATTTGGGAATGACTCAGGTTTCAGCTCATTGAAATTCTAGGTTGCTGGGACTAGATTAGAAATCTCGTCTTGAACTTCAAGAGGTATTAAGTTACTATGGCGACGCGACAAATAATAACCCAACAAAAATAACTCAACAAAAAATGGATCCCCTTTAATATCGAAACAAAAAGTCAATTCAAGTCGTGGCGCAAACCAGAATAAAGACCTTCGCCTAATATATGTTCAGCTCCATTTGTTGGTAAGGCATTGATTAGTGTGTTTCGGAATTGCGATGGGGTAATTTTGTTGGACTATCTTACAAAAATAACAGCGGGGTCAACGCATATAATTATTCAAATCTTTTGTTCGTGTCATTACGATAAGCGTTCATAAAAAAAATCATCTTAAGTCGTGTAAAATAAGCAGTAAATCAGTAGACATAAGAAACACCCAAAAATTTGTTTAAAGATGGCCTACAAAAAAGTTTCTCGCTGGAAAGTTCATACAATATAATTATACAATTCCCGGGACATTGGAACTATCCCTCATGTTTATGTAGTGATTTTGAATGAGAATCTTTAAAGAAGACATACATAATTCTTAATTCATGTTTATTAATATTTATTGAATCTGAGGCTTATTATTAATTTATTTTCTTTTTCTTTAAAGGCAACACGAATTGTCATAATTGAACCAGTTTGTTCTGTTTGTATATGAATCTGTAAAAGTATCGCCTAAGGCAATATAAAAGAAACAATTTTGTTATATAGCGTGCGTGCAACCATTTCGATTGCTTTATTTTCCTCAATAACATCCACACCGCGATGACAACGTTGTCAGGTTTAATATGACGTAATACCAGACGACAAGCAAACTCGGTTTATCTTTTGATGTGTGTTACCGCTGAGGTTTCTTACCAATGCGGTGAGCGTGATGGGTAGGCTTTTGCAAAGGGGGATTCAGGCAACCGTGAAGACACAAAACGATCCTGACCGATGACTTCACGAAACGTAAATACGGGAACAAAAGCTCGTAAACGGAGTGTGCGATTAATTTGTGTGGGTTTTCTTCGTTCGCAAAATGTATGTAGGTCTTGAAGGGCACGTACTTATCTCCAAAATTATATAATTACTTTTTAGCAATTGGATGAAAGTATAGGAAATTTCTATAGTATTATGCGACAGATGTTTTAAATTATAAAATATGTTGAAGTGCACTATAAGGTAATAAGCAAGCACTAATTTAAAATGAAACATAATATTAAGAGATACAGGGATTTTAAGAAACCAAAATAAGTTCCTAAAAGTAACAAATATTGCAATGAATAAAGTGAAGGCATGCCATCCATGCGTAAATGAGAATGGTAAGTAAAGATTTCTAAATAAATAAGGAAGTAAGACGAGACCATACTATCGATCACCTTACTTAATATTGCTTTACATGAAGCTGTAAAGAATGCCGGGATAAAACACCTTACAATAATGGTACAAGTGGCTTATGTTGGTTTGGTGATAGTTACAAGGAATCTAAAAGATTTTAAAATGGAAACTTCAAAAAGAAACTTTTAATCGAAGCTGGTTAAAGAGTAGTGGGAAGAAATCAGTTGAAAGTAAAATATGGGACACTATATAGAAACATAAAACATAAAAAAATGAGGGCGAAGCAAAGATATGCGATAAAATTTTGCTTTCGGTTGGATAAAACTCCAACTGAAACTATTGAAATGATTGAAACTGCATGCCCAGATGATAGTTTATCACAATATAGAGAGCTTGATGGCATAAGAAATTAAAAGACGGTTGTAAATCTGTGGAGGATGAATCTCGACGCGAGTGATCACTAACTGCACGCATTGATTAAAAAAATTGCATAAATAAACGACTTGATCTAAAATAATCGTACGATTGGCATATATCGAATTTCTGACATTGTTAATTTAACTTATGGTTACACTCAAAAAATTATTCATTAAGATTTAGGGTACTAAAAGGTTGCGGCAAAATGGATTCCAAAAGTGATGACCGATGAATAAAAAGACAATCGACTGATAATTTGTCGGCAGTGGGAAAGACAACTGCAACATAATCTACAGTTTTTAAAGAATGTTGTAACATGTGACGAGAGTTGGTTTTATCATTACGGCCC
This sequence comes from Melolontha melolontha, assembly GCA_935421215.2. Taxonomy (NCBI): domain Eukaryota; kingdom Metazoa; phylum Arthropoda; class Insecta; order Coleoptera; family Scarabaeidae; genus Melolontha; species Melolontha melolontha. The sequence goes on from OW285238.1 coordinate 40,463,271, forward strand.
TGTATTAAAGTCTCAAGGCATGCAATGGAAGCACAAAGGCAGTACAAGACCGCAGAAAGCGAAAACTGTGAAAAGCGCCGGTAATGTGATGCACTTAGTTTTTTGTTTATAAATGGGGCGTTATTTATGATCACATGGTACCTAGAGAACATGCAGTAACTAGAGAGTACTACTCTAATTTACTTCGAAGAACCCTAAAGGCAAAATTAAAGAAAAAACGGCAGCATTATCAAGACATCGGTTGGATACTGCATCACGACAATGCTTCTGCCCACCGAAAAGCGATTTGTTAACGAACACTTGAAGAATTGGGGAGTGGAAATTATGATTGATTCTCCCTACTCACCTGACCTTGCTCCATGTGACTTCCATTTGTTTTCTAATTAAGTAGTCGAAAATTTAAGTTGAATTTAGAGCTCGACGACGAGGTCCTAGGTATACTAAGAATATTCTCAAACATGGTTTCTCAGATGTTTATGACAAGTCGGCAAAACGATAGGACAAGTGTGTTGCACAGTATCGAGAGTACTTTGGAGGATAGTCGTTGAAATGTTCTAAATAAATGTTTAATTTTTGAAACACAGCACCAGTATTATTATTTTCTGATATTTCCTCGTACAAATAACATAGACAGGACATACAATAGTTATAAATGTAAATCTTTTATACGAAGCAAAAGAATAACCAAGATGAACATTTATAACATAGCGATTAAGCTATTGACTACAGATGCACCTGAAATCATGGAATTCACAAACTAAAAGCTAGAAACAACTAAGAAGACTTAAGAGGAATATAATTAGGAAAATATATAGTCAAAACAATATAGGAGAATGGGAATACCAAATTTAGGAATCACAAAATAAGCAAAATCTTAAAAAAACGAGTGTGAGAGTAATAAATTCGCAGAAGTTGTGACAATACGGAAATTATGAAAATACAGAAGTAAAGAGAATTATTGAATAGAGACCAGATGGAAACAGATCAAAGAGTAGACAAAGGAGTAGACGGGAAGATCAAGGTAGTAATAACATTTTGGCCATGAATTAAAAGAGTTGATGGAAGCAAATCTAGGTCAGATGACGATGAATAGAAGTAGTACACATGGATATGAAGCAAAAGCTATAGTAACCAAAGAGTAACCTTAGGCATAGAGTGACACTACAAAATAGAAAGACTATTCAATGTAATTGGCTAATATTCTTTATTGAAAATGAAAAGTGCAAGGAGTGAAATGTAATTAAAAACATATTTATATATGTATAGATTAATGGTTTGTTATAATAATAATTGCTTATTTTTATTTCAATTTTCTTCTTGTAAAGCTTTATAGCTATCAGAAGAGGTAAAAGATGATGTTAGACCTGGAGCTTAAGGGTGACTGGAGATAACTTGAAACTTGTAATTTCATTTAAATAATGTAGTGTATCGTCACGATGGAAAAGCATAAATATAGTTTTTTAGGCTACTACAGGTATTTCTTCAGAAATGGTTGCTTTCAATTTAGTCAGAAATGCAACATTAAACTTCTAATTGACGATTATAGCTATTTTGCAAGGTTGTAAATAAGCTTTTTGTGTGTTGCTGTAATCTTCTATTTGCTCTTGATGCTTCTCTGAACAGTCAGTTTCTTCAGAAGGTTTCTAAAGATATCTTCAAAAGACGATGAACAACAATCGTGAATGCCTAAACTCGTTGGTGATTGCTGGTGAAACGTATTCTTTTTCAATTAAAAAAATGTGATCTAGGTTCAACGTTAGAGAAATAGCTAATTGTTTTGGAGGAAGAATGCTATAATGTTTCAAATTTTTTAACTTTCTGTTCTTGGTAAAGTTATCGTGGCAAAACAATGTAAATATTATGAATTTCAAATTATCATCCAGTGTGTATGTTTCTCCACATTCTTGATTAAAATTTCAAACATTACCAATATCGTGAGAAAAATGTGATTTATGTGTTCAGTTTTGAGAAAGTTTTGCCAAAAGGCATATTTAAGACTCTTTAAACTACTCTATTTCACATAAGTGGAGAGTGATCTTTCGAAAGCTAGCAACACTTTCACCATGATGAGTATAGTGCTAACTTCAGCACTGTCCTCATGTTTTAGAAGTCTACTATCAAAATTTTACTCTCTCAAATAGAAAAGTTTTAAAAATCGTTTAAAGTAAACTATTTGCTGTTTTTGTGTTAATATTGAGAAAAAAGGATGTCAATGTTAACACAAAAACATTATTCTTATAATATTAGGATGAATTTGCTCCTTGCTTTCTATGGAATGATTTGCAAGTGGTGTACTGCTTTCAAAAGTGGTAACATAAGTACTGAAGATGCTATTATTTGTAACAGATGGAGCTGCATATACAAATGCAGTTGGTCGACTCTTACAACAAATATATAGTAGTATGAAGTCAAAATGTTACCCGAATGCAGATAAATTGATATCTTCTGGCACTTTCATGTAAGAATTCATTTCGTGAAAAACTGCAACATGTGCCACTTCCACCAGAACCTGTTATGACGCGGATTGAAGCAGCATCCTATTATCACAAATATTATGATGACGTTAGCTACTGGATCCAAATGATGCCGTTTCTATTTTAAACGCTCAAGTCTTTATGGATCCAACTATTCAGGTAGATATAGCTAATATTCATGGATATTATTCCAGAATACCTGTAACCATCCACCATCTAGAGGTTACTCCGACCAACCTACAATATTCTATAGCGAATGCCATTAATATTGTATATGATTTTCGCCAATTCCTTTCCCAATTATCTGGAGTTGCTGCTGATAATGCAAAAAGAAAATTTTAAATTTGAAGCAGTTCTAAATAATAATCAAGGATTTTTGATGGTAAGGAAGTAGAGTTTTCCGAACAGGGGACAAATGTGCCGTCACCTTATGTACTTTAAATGTTCCTCAATTTCATCGGTGGATGTTGAACGGTTGTTTGAATGTATAATTGGATTTACGGTAACAGAGACAATTATTAACACATAAGCATTTGAAGCAATTATTGGTTATTTACTATCATTTAAATTCTCGATATAAACGGTGTATGATACGTTTTATCAATCCAGCAATATTTCTTCTGGAGAAGATGTATTTACTCTTATTTGATAAGTACTTGTTTCTCTATACGTATTTTGATTCGCAAATGTTAAATAGAGATTCATGATGTTTTCGCTCCGTCCTTGGCAATGACGTCATGTACCTCTGACTGCCGACCCTTAATCATTAAACTCCAGAGAAAAAGCACAGTCGAAACAATTGATTTCTTGTGATAAACGTACGCCGAAGAAAGCAAAAGCCGTTTTTTTTCTGCCAATAAGACAATAGCCATGATTTTTTGGGATTCAAGGCGTAATCTTTATTGAATATGACATGAATCCTCGTATTATTCAGCAAAATCGATCCCCAATACGTTTTTCTACAAATGTCCGGATAGGTGTGATAGGGGATCAGTTATTGGGACCCTATATTTATAAGACTTTTTGGCACACTTAATCAAAACCAATATTTAAACTTTCTTGAAATTGAATTTCAAGAATATTTAGATCATCTGCCTAAAGGTATCCGGAGACAAATGGTGGTTCCAACATGACGGCACACCACCGCATAAAGCGCACTTGGTAATCAATTTTCTACAATTTAAAAATAGGTGAATTGGAAATAAAAGGCCATATGTATGGCCTTCGAGATTGTCTGACCTTTCAATATTAGATTTTTTGTCTGGGGATTTATAAAAAATAAGGTCTATTGCACTTTATCGAAACAAAAATTTCTTTAATAGTATTTTTGCTTTATGGTGTCATTGTTTTTCTATTGTTCTTTAACCAATACTGAATACATATATCCTACTTTTGTGTTTCTTTTTGTTGTTATTATGATGGCGTTATTCATTGCCCACCAAAAAAGAATTATACTGTATTCAGAATTGAATAAGCTAGCTGAATATTAAATCATATACAGGGAGTTCAATTAAAAAAAAAAAAATTTCATTAGATCAACTTTCGTTTTTCGAGTGGTTGCACTGTTTCACAGGATTGAGAAGAGGGCAAAAATAGTGTCGGAGACGTTTTTTCCACTCATGTTCATCAAAATAATCATTTTTACTCCGGCTACTCTAAATGAATAGTATATTGTGTAACGAGTGACGAAAGTAACATTTTCTTAAGCGAGAGAACAGTTTAGTACAACAGAACAGTAATATTCGCGAGCTTAAAACTTAATACTTTTTCTACTACCTCGCCTATGGCATTACAACAAACTTAAAAAATATAAACAAATACTTTATTTTCAATAAAAAATTACAAAACTATGGATCATATTTAAATTAAATATGATTTAAACATTGATATATAGGATATGTAGACCACATGGTCGATGACTTCAAATTTTCCCACAATTTTGCAAAATATGAAAGAAGCACAATTTCCCAATATGAGTTTACGCTATTATCAGCCCTCTATTCAATGAATTTTACATAGACTTCTTCATACCTCTTTCTCGATTTTTCTCGTAATAAGTCAGCATAGGTTTTCTCAGCTTGATTTACTATTTCTGGTTGTGTATTGCGAATATGTAAATCACTTTTTGAATCAGAAATGATGATAAAGCTACGAACAGCGCAAACTGACGTGATTTAAGAATGACGTGATATGGCAACAGCAGGCAACTAGACCCAGGTGAAAATTAATAAGTAATTTTCTTTGCTAGGGACGAAAGATAACGTTATGGGATTTTCTTTAACTAGTGACGGAAATGAAATTTCGCTGCAGTATTCGGTGACGAAAAAGTCTTTTTATAAAGGGTAGTAGAAAAAGTCATATTTTTTTACTCTAAAGATGAAAATATTTTCACTTATAGAGGTTAAAAGTGAAACAAATGAAGATACATCATGCGTCTAGTTAGTGATGTACTAAACTTGTTGGATTTTTTACACTAATTACAGTTAATCTCACCACTGAGCGTAGTTAAAGCGTCTGACAACCTAGAAAAAATTTTACATTGGAAGCTAGCATCGGTGCGTCAATTTATTTTGTGACAGTTCATTTCCAGTTATCTTGAACTTCTCTCTATATTCATCGTAGAGAAAATAGCATTTACTACTCGAGATGAAATACTTTTTTTTCCATTCGTGAGACGGCCCCACTCACCGTCTTGTTGTAAAAGATACTATTTTTCCTTCGTCGCTCTGCCGTCAAATCACTCTCGTAATTTCTCATATCTGTCACATGTTCAATATTCGAGATAGTTTAACGCTAACGATTAAATTTCGTTACAAAGTTTGCAATCGACAAGCAAAGAAACAATAGAATAAGACCGTCCTTAATTAATGACAGTTTTTTCAAATTTCTTCTTTTCACGTTGCAATTCACATTTTTATATTAAAATTTATTTCTATGCGTATTCATCGTTTCCTTCATATAAATAAACCTAATTTAAAGCATCCTCCTTATCCGCCCGCATTTGATTTTCGCGAAAAAGGCTTTTCGTATTCCTTTTTTTCGCCCCACGATTTTTCTCTTCTCTCACAAATTGAGCAGCTGAAATAAAAGAAAAAAAGAGAAACAGAAGTTCGTCGAATCCCATGTCGACTTCTTCCTTTGGCCAGCCGATAAAAGCTCCGTTGAAATATGCTTCCTCCTCGTCATCCAATTAACCCGAACCGGGGCCGTCTGTCCGGAAGAAGAAATTTTCGAAGCGCGATCCCGAAGCGAAAGCCCGGAACGAGCTGGAATTTATTTCGCGCCATAAATATCGTTCAGACGAACAACGGGTTCGAGTCTCAAAGCTGTACGGTCGTCATTCGGCGCCACCTATCCAACGCGGATTTATTGCGGAGAAACTGCGAAAGAGCGATGCTATTTGTGAATTCAAGGAAAACATTGTATTGGAAGCGGGTGGCCGTGTAGTGTATATTTTTCTTTCGTAAGGCGGTAATTATTGGAAATTTTGACTGACATTCGCCCACTGAACTTCTTTTCCAGCATGCGGGGGTAATTCATGAAAATTGATTTGATTAATCAGAATTCTTTGGGTTAATATACAACGCTCGATTACATTAAGGCTTTTGTTACATTAAATTTTATAAAGTGAACAGAAATTTTTCAGACTAAAGACAATCTGCCTTAATCATAAACAGCAGCTTAGTAGGGTTTTTGTTCGCTACTAGTTAGTGGCTATTAACATCGTACTAAGTGCTTGCTAAGACATCGCAACATCGCATTCATAAAGCTTTATTTAATAGCTACAAGTTAGTAAAATTCTAGTGGAGTTCAACATATAATTATTCAACACAGTCATGTGCATTTAAGAAAATTTTAATTTTTAAGAGAGGGCTAACGGAATTTTTAAAGCTATCCATTAAGTTAAAAAGGAATACAAAAATTAGTGTTGATTTTTTTTTAGCATATTATATTGTCGTATTATTATATAGTTATGTACTGTATTTTTTTAATAAATTCCTTTTTCAATAGGGAGAAACTCTGACATGACAGTTAATTTGACAACCTCCATTTTATCCAGTATTGTTTGACATTTAATTCTGCAAAAACCTACAGCCGAGCAGCGTCTACAAATTGTGGAAATTTATTTCCAAAGTCGGTGTTCAGTTAGAAATATTCACAAAGCGCTTTGCCCAATTTATAGTATTCATCATCGGGCATCTGAGACGACTATTCGCAACACGATTGATAAATTTACTCTTTTGGACTTCCATCCACCAATGAGATTACGTAGAGTGCGCACTGAAGAAAATATCGTCGACGTTGAGGCCAGTGTTGAGGATGATGAAAATTCATCGATTCGTCATCGTGTACAAGAACTTAGCCTGTGCCAATCGACTTTGTGGAAGATTTGTCGCAAGAATCTTGGCTTACATAGCTACAAAATTAAATTGATGCACGTATTTAAGCTAATCGACTATCGTTTTCGACGTCAGTTCAGGGATTGGGCACTTGAACAGTTGCAAGTCGATCCACTATTTTACGGCCAAATTAAGTCCAGTGATGAGGTTCACTTCTGGCTCAGTGGCTTTGTGAATAAGCAAAATTGTCGCATTTGGCGCGACTCTAATCCACAGGTGACTCATTAACCACGGGTGCACCTTGAAAAATGCACTGTTTGGTGCGGTTTGTGGACCGGAGGCATATTCGGGCTATACTTCTTGAAAACCGAAGAAAATTGTACTGCCGCCGTCAATGGGGACAGGTATAGAGCCATGCCAAACGATTTTTCATTCTCAAAAGTGCATAAACATGGTCTGGAAAACCCATGGTTTCAGCAGGACAGTGCCACATAGCGAAACCATAAATTTATTGAAGGAAGTGTTCAGTGATGAGATTATCTCCAGAAATGGAGTTGCACACTGGCCTTCAAGGTCATGTGATTTGACGCCCCTGGACTATTTTTTTGTAGGGCTATTTGAAGTCATTGATCTACGCAAACAAGCGAAGACCTATTGCAGCCTTGGAAACCAACATCGAGAGCACCATTCGTGACATATGGCCTCAAATGCTCGAAAAAGTAGTCTAAAATTGGTCCTTCAGGATGATGTACCCCAGACAGTCCAGTGATAGCCATATGCTGCGTATGTAAATATATGCTGTAGCAAATGAGTGTGTGTAACTTTAATAGAGGTATTTAATATTTATACACATTCTGAATATTTTGATTTCATATAATAGGATTTTCAGGGATTTTTTCATTTTGGAGTTCGCGTCGTAATTGACTCACAATATTTTGGATTTATATTTTACATAATTACATCTTTCCTTTTTTCATACGTTGTCTCTTTCTTTCAAGGACGCTTGTATTTTTGACCTAACGCTAAATAATACTAGTATTAGTACGAATCACATCTCCAATGTCGAACTTTTGCTTTCCTAGTTATGTTATCCTTTTCCATAGCATTCATAGGTACAATTTTGTGTTATTTTTCAATGGATAACACATATTCCATTGATACAAGTGATAATAATCGAGTCAAATGTCGTGTTTATGGAGTAGATCTACAAGAAAGTGATGCGTAGACAGTAGGTCGGCAAGAGAGTAAGGAGTAAATTGGTGTATCAATTGTACGAGGTGCTGCCCAGCCTGGAATGCAATTCCTGGAATGTGAAAAAACCACAAATTGTTCTTATTCACTGCCACTCCCTTCAAAGTTCTCTCCTTCGCATGAATACACCAATACCAGCAACTTTTCCATGACTGGAAGCAGTGCTGGAGGTCTCTGCCATTTTCGTTGAGGCTAGAAACTGACGCACAACAAGCGGCGTGTGGATCCACTAATTGTTGTGCTACTAGGCAGGCCGCTTGTGTCGAATGTTTTCTCTTATTGCCGAAGAACATCGCAATAAAATCCTCCATTAATAGTTTCACTTTGTTGGAGAAATTCTTTGTCCCGATGCCATCAGCATCAAAGAAGCAAATCAGCATTGACCTGGATGTTGCTTCGAACTTGCTGTGCTTGCTTTGGTCGTGGTGACGATGGCGTTTTCTACTGCGATAACTGCTGCTTTGTTTCGGGATCATACCTGTACACCAATGATTCATTGCCAGTAATGATTCTGGTACTAAAGTTTGCATCCCTTTCCGCAGTTTCTTTCAACTCTGTGCACACATGAACACGGGGCCGTTTTTGTTCATAGCCGGGTAGCCTTCGCACAAACTTCGCAGCAACACGCCGCATGTTATATATGTCATGGATTGCTCTCCTGCGGTCTTGCAGGCACTTTTAATACTTTTTGTGGGGTGTTTTCCGTCGATAAACGACCGGAATGCTCATCATCATCAACATCAACCGACATACGTCCATTTTTTAAATGGTTGTACCACTCATAAGCTTGGGTTTGACTTAAAGTATCCTCACCAAACGCTTGTTTAAGTATTTTCAGAGCTTTCGCTGCCATTTAACCAAGTTTGAGGCAGAATTTGAGACACGTTCTTTGTTCTTTCACATCAGACATTGTAGTGTCGCAGAATAACTCAAGCAAATTCAACAAATATAAACTCAAAAACTGTTTGTCACCACCTAATGAAGTACTGTTTGATTGACTTAGTATAGACGTAGCTCACACCATCTAGGGCTCTAGAGCTGTACTAGCGTCCCTTTCCGGGAATCTCTGGGTAGCACGTCGTAGTAATTTTACTTTTACGCAGCAGTAGACAACTCAAAATAAATATAAGTTTAGTAACAAACAAGTTTCATTAAATATATGTAACAGACACGTTGTTTATAAAACATTAAATTTTCCTACAGATTCTGTAATTAAATCTTTTCATTAGTAACATTAGTCGCTTTCCAAAATGTATATTTTCATCTCGTAAATGGGAAAGGAAAGCGGGCTGTCGACGTATTTCGTATCCCATACACGAGCACACGCATTGTAATATGTACAACGACTGACGCAGTAATCTCAAATGAGCCGTCAGAATTTGGACTCGGCTAATTAATCAAAATCCACTATCTCTTCTCGTGTTCCCTTTACCAGTTATGAGATGATATCTCTCGGTAATGTCAGCTCTTACACCGACGCGATTAATCTTGGCACTGCTACAGAGTAAACCGGGGATATTCGGGATGAGTTTGGTCTAGGCAAAACCGACATCCCCTTTAGGTACCTACTCTTGTATGTCCGGCAATTCTCGGTGTTCCTATGTGGTGGTAGAGCAATTAGGTAGTGCCTTTCGGTCAAAATGGAAACCACCTTTGAATGCAATGTCGTGTTGTACTTTGAAAGCTATGTAACTGAAGGTCTAATATTTACTTTGTAGTTAAAGGCAAACACAAACTAGGGATTTTGCAGATTTTAATATTTATTTTCTATTAGGTTTCAAATGCTAAAGTATACAGTAAAGAAAAGCAATGTTTATAATCTTACTTTCGATATGGGTAACAACTATTTATACTCTTATTATGTTGATATAACGTAATGAGAGTATAAAAATATACAAGATTCATGTAAAAATACATTCAAAGAGAACTGTTCTGACTAGGAGAATGAGAAGAAAACTATTTAGTTTAAAAATATTTTTACAAGCATTCAAATAATTCAAGTTAAGCATCAATAATTAACATTAATCAAGGAAGCTTCATTTCAAAAATAGTGGACATTATTGAAAAGGCAACAGTATTCTGTTTTGTTTAACTAGAGGAGAAGATATGGTATAAATGCAAAGAGATTTTTGTTGTTCTTTTATTGTGATTTATTGATATATTCTAGAGATAAAATGAGGAATTAAATATGGTATACGAGTTCTGCGAAATTAAACAGGTAATTTCTTTTTGCTGTATGTGCGAATTCATTGTAATTGTGACAATACAAAACTGTATTTATTTTTGAAATCAAGTCATTTAAAAGACAAGCCACATTTTTGCGAAGGTATAGCAAGCGCCAATTAAGTTGGCGCGAGGAGGGGGTGCGCAGAAGCCGTTTTTAAAAACGTCCACCCCCACTACTCAAGTAATTGTCAGAATACATTTGTCATTGACGTTTGACGGAACATAATGTCTTTGCTAGAGGATCATAAAGTGATACACGCTAAGAGGTTAGAATTATCTGACATTTGATGTAAAACCAAATACAAATCTCCCCACTACTTTTAATCCTGCGCGAACTTACCCCTCCTCGCGCCAACTTAATTGGCGTTTCCTGCACTATAGCATATTAAGAGACAGGTTTCATAAGACACCATTTCGTCGCACGAGTTCAGTTTAGAAAACGAGCCACGATAGCGGCGATTTTTCTAAAGAACTAGTGCGATAAAAGGCCTTATGAAACGAGTTTTTTATACTATTTTTTCTATTAATACATTGAAATTATTTAGTTTGAAATTTCACAGTTTTATTTTTATACCTACATCGTATAAGGTATGCAATCGGTCACATTGATACTTGACATTTTCAAATTTAAATGTTGCTATCCACAAAATATTATTTTTTAATTATCGTCAACATTAATTTATATTTTATTTAAAAATATAAACAGTGACATAGAAACTATATATCTTGTTGTCAATTGTATACAATATATGTTGTTTGTGTAGCATTTTTCTTTTCTACGTATATCATTTCTGTTAAATGTACTTAAATTCTTGAAATCAAATGACAGCAATGACATATTTATTTATGTGTTCGAAGAACGTCAACATTGAAAAATGAAAAAAAAAAGCGTATCGAAATGAAGCTTCCTTCGATTCTGTTTTGGGTTTCATTATGAGTTCATTGCGAACGCAAAATAGAAAAAATTATTTGAAATTGCATTAATTTACTGTATTGAAAGGTTCACCCTTAAAAGTTGCAGGATCTAGACATTTTAACCCAATCGCCAAAAATTTAGACAGCCTTGAAGGATATAAAAATATACAGTATGTTTCAAAATTTCAAAATTGAGGTTATCAAAGATCAAAGATTTAGAATTCAGATTTTATTTTATTTTTAAGTTTCTATATATGTAGTTTCCTCGTCCCTCAATTTATGCTTTACAACGAAGGAATAATGATTGGAAGCTATTATAATAATGCCTTTCAGGAATCACTTTCAGCTCAAGTTGAGTTACTGGAAAATTGGTCTTTTAGAGATATTTTGCTGATTTTGTTTAAGATGAAAATGTGTAACAATTGTAAGTGATATGGACAAGCGGATTGTCGTGAAAGAGCGACCGACCAATTACCATAAGAGCTTAAATGCCATTCACTTTAGAAGTTATTTCAAAACCTTCAAATTTATGATGAAGTAATCCTGCAGAATCAAAAAATATGTTGATTATTGTCTTAATTGTCATAATTTTTGTTGACCAACTTTTGTTGGTTCATCAGATCCACCCACGCAGACGACTGCCATTTTGTTTGTGGATCGTACCTGAAGCGACATGTTTCACCATCAGTAATTACTGTTTTTATCAAGTTTGGCTCGTCTGTAATTTTAGTAAAGTCACTACAACATTCACACACATTTGCTTCTGTTTATGAGTCGAATATTGCTGAAAAAACGTGAAACGATTTTTACACCTTGCAAGTCTTCATGAATAGTGGTAGAAACAGTGTCTTCGCTGATAACGAGCGATCAAGATAATTTGTAATCGAGTCATTCATGAATCCGAAATTGTATATCGATACTTGGACTGCATTTACATTACAAACGTCAAGTAAAACGTCAATTGAATATATAACTATGCAACGGTTACAATCGGAAAAGACATACGGACTCAAATTCATGAATGACTCGATTACAAATTATCTTGATCGCTCGTTATTTAATGGTTCAACTATCGCATAAAGAGTTAGTTGAGGATCCTCGAGAACTAACTTCTTTTCAAATCGTAGTCAGAAGACCAGTTGTACTGTCGTCTCCAATAATTGTCGGCCATTGTTGAATAGCTTAAACCGATTAAATGTCAATACGTGTGATCTCCATATGCCGTTTTCATTATTTCAGATGTTTTCATGGCATTCTTGGCAATTTTAAAACAAAATTTGATACACGCTTGTTGCTTCATAGTGAATTTGGAACATGACTATCAGATATGCAAACCATAACAAGTTGTTACATGCTCAGTGTTCAACCGTTACTAACGAAACTTCTACATGTTTTATATAAAGGTTAATTTTAAATATATACTGCCGGCTAAGGAATGCCGGGCATCTTTGTCTGTAGGAGAGGCGGAGGTATTTAATTGCTAAGATTCAAAGAGAGCGTATCAAATAAATTAAGATGCTAAAAATGTTCGTTTTTGTATCTATTTTGAAAAAGTTTTGAAATTTTTGCGATAGAGAGCGCACCGTTCTATTTTCTATTCTTATTACCGTGGTATCATAAAGTTTCTAGGACGAAGTTTGCACTGAAATAGAAAATATATGTCCGAACTTAAGCCATATTATCATACTCGTAACTCAACTTTACCTTTTGAAAATTATTTTGACAGTGTCATCGTGACACCAATAAATATGTCATTTGACTTAAACATACAATAAAACAAGCTCAGCTAGTACTGAAATTTTATTATTGTTGAAGTGTTGAACTTTTTGTCCATTATTTTCCAAAGTTTATACACCTTCTCATGCTGTTAAAGGCATTTTGCAGCATTGCGAATGTTATTGATGCATATTCTTCAATAATTATAATTACACAGGCCTGCGATGGTAAAATTGTCTGGATTTTATACAGTGATTTCAATAGATTTTTGGTGCTGAAAATGGGAAAATTATTTAAAAAATTCCATGACGTAAGGTTTTATTACAATCCGGGGTTTTTTTGACCTATTTGCATGTATTAGTCTTTTTGAAAAGGACAATTTTGTTAAACCGTTGTTTAAATAAACTATTATAATAATAATAAGAAGTTACAAATAGAAATAATTGAGCATGTCGCAAAACATGACTCATCATCTTCCTGTTACTGCATGTCTACCTCCCCACCTCCACTGCAAACATATTGCTATTCTAGACAAAACAGTTAGTTCATTCAATATCTTCTTTACAACTGTGGTGTGAATTTGTGTAATTAGTTGACATTTGTGAATAGTTGCTGAGTTAATTTAATTTTTATTTTACGAGTTTTTTAAAATTAAATTCCAATGGCATCAAGAGGCTGTGTCAATGTACCCAACTCCTTCTGCTTTTTTTTTTGGAAAGTTTACAGTAAAAAAACAACAAAGAAACATTACAGATTTTGTAAAAAAAGTATATTTTGCATATTTTGGTGTGAAATTAGGAGACCAAGACAAACCTTGGGCTCCTCATAAGGTTTGTTCAGTGTGTGTTGAAGAGCTTCGCCATTGGTCACAAGGAAAAAAAACAGTCTTTTCGCTTTGGAGTGCCTATGGTTTGGAGAGAACCGATCAATCATAGCGATGATTGTTATCTTTGTTCGTGTGTAGTACACGGATTAAATTTAAAAAACAAAAAGGACATCGTTTACCCAAACCTTCGATCCGCAACACGTCCTATACCTCATGGACCAGAAGTACCTGTTCCTTCACTACCAGATACATTAGATGATGTATCTGATGACGAAATGGTTTCACGTACATGCGCAAGTGAACTGGATGAGGGAAGTGATTACTATGATACTGGAAGTGATGAGCCAAAACTGTTTGACCAATCTGAATTAAATGATTTGGTGAGGGACTTAAACCTTCATAAGGACTCAGCTGGGCTTTTAGGCTCAAGGTTGAAAGAAAAAAATTTGTTAGCACCTAGCACAACATTTTACTGGTTTAGGAACAGAGAAAAAGATTTTGCTCGATATTATTCCGAAGAAGATGCACTAGTTTTCTGTAATGATGTACCCGGGCTCATGGAACAATTCCACGTAGAATATAATGTTTCTGAATGGAGACTCTTTATTGACTCTTCAAAAAGGAGCCTTAAGGCCGTTCTTCTACACAATGGAAGTAAATATGCTTCTGTACCAGTGGGACATTCAGTTCATTTAAAAGAGTGTTATGAAAATCTTGAACTACTTTTAATTAAAATTCGTTACAAGGATCAAGGCTGGACACTTTGTGGTGATTTGAAAGTTCTTTGTTTGTTACTTGGACAACAAAGCGGTTATACTAAATATCCTTGTTTTTTGTGTGAGTGGGATAGTCGTGATAGAAAGCAGCACTATTGTAAAAAGATGTGGCCACCAAGACAAACCTTACAACCTGGAATGAAAAACATTGAAAGAAAAAGTTTAGTAGACCCGAGCAAAGTTTTGTTTCCTCCATTACATATAAAACTGGGGTTAATGAAACAATTTTTGAAGACATTAAAAAAAGATGGAGAGTGCTTCAAGTATCTCTGCAGCCAGTTTCCTCGCTTGTCAGAAGCAAAGATAATGGGAGGGTGTTTTTGTTGGGCCGGATATAAGAAAGCTTATGAAAGATGAAAATTTTGAATCTAAAATGGAGGAAGCAGAAAAACAAGCATGGATAGCCTTCAAAAATGTGGTTACAAATTTTCTTGGCAACAAAAAACATGAAGATTATAAAAATATTGTGCAAAATATGTTAGAAAAATTTAAAACCTTAGGCTGTAACATGAGTTTGAAGGTGCACTTTCTAGATTCGCATCTCGACTACTTCCCTGAAAATCTTGGTGCAGTAAGTGAGGAGCAGGGGGAAAGGTTCCACGAAGACCTAAAAGAGATGGAGAGAAGATACCAAGGAAGATGGAATATAAGCATGATAGCTGATTATTGTTGGATGTTAAAAAGGGATGGTCCATTACGAGATTACAGAAGAAAAAGCACAAAAAGGAGATTTAATGATATTTGTAAGTAATTTTGTTGTTTATATCCTTTGTAAATAAATTCAAAATGTAACTAAAAATTATTTTTAATTTAAAAAAAATATAATTTGAAGCCTTTTTGTGAAAAATCCTTACGTGATGGAGAAAAATAGAGTTCATATTTGGATTCAGCGCCCAAAAACACATAAGAATCAGCTATCAAATTTAAAACAATTTTTAGAAAGTTAAAAAACCTGGCAGGCCTGTTTTATTTGCAAATCAGCAAGAGGCATTTTAAGTATTCTATTCGTTAGATGAAGAAACACAAAAAAGTTCATAATTGTCAAACAAGGTGATCGTGGTGAAAATTCAACTTCCGTAGGCTTATAATCCAATCGTCAAAAAACTCACGAAGAAAAGCAATATTGTCATGTGTAGTGCGTGCCGTTTCACTATCTTGTTGGAAGTAACCATATTGTAATTCTTCTTCGTGCAGCTATTCAATAAAATCATTTAAAATGTTTCTATACCTCTCACCATTAATTTTAAAGTAAATAAAAATAGGTCCGACAATTCTGCGGCGACAAACTGGTAACGAAACACTAAGTTTTGCAGTATGTAGAAACGATTCAACAAAAATATGAGGATTTTCACTACTCCATATTCGAGTATTTTGGGAATTGACGTACCCCCAAAAGACGAAACAACGCTTCATCGGAGAAAAATGTCAAATTTAGCAGGTCATTATCTTGCATTAAATTATTTGCAAATCAAAGACAGTAAGTGAGACGTCTAGGGTAGTCTACCAGTAAAATAGCCTGATGTGATTGCATCTTATATGGATGCATGTGTAAGTTTTACAATTTTCTGGCGTGTTACATAAGAAAGTCCCTCTTGAGAAAGCTGTTTCAAAGGTTTCGTGAGTTGATTTTACATATGTTGACGAACATCATTTATAACTTCTGCCGAGCTGACAGTTGGTCTACCAGTACGTGATTTATGGCCCACAGGAGGGAATTGGAAAGGCAATTATAAAAATTTTTGGGAATTATAGCTACCTCTGTGAGGTGCTCTCTAAAATCATCCTAACATGCACGCTGGCTGTACACCCAAATTCAATCAATTCGTACTCCAGTGCGAAAATAGGCTTCTATCATGTACGTTTTTTGTACTGTATTGTAAACCATATTTGAATTTATTCAAACTCGATGTCCAAACTTGCTTTCAGCAGTTGTAACACATAAGTTGATGACACGTCATTGTCGCTGTCAAAATAATTTCCAAACCGTTAAGTTATAATACCTGGCTTAAGTTCAGACATATATTTTCTATGTCATTGCCATTCTCGTCTTAGACCCTTTATGATATTACGGTATAATTTATCCGCTTTCTATTTTAAAATTGAGAGTTTCAATTACATGGAGCGATTTCGTCTCAACAAATATAAATGCGAAATAATTTAGATTAAAATCTTCCTTTAAAACGCAATTCCACGAGTTCAATTACGTCCTAGGTGAATTTCTCACTTGTTAGGTTCAGTAGACCGTGAAATGAATTGGTCGATTAATTATTTTGTATGGGGTTGTCTAGTATTAAAATTACTTTTCCGACCGTTGTCGAAGTTCTGAGTCTGCTACACGAACTTCTAGCAACCTATTTGTTTAGTTTTAGATGGTGGCCGCGCAAATCAATTTTCGTCACGTCGTTTTTGTTTTTGATTAAATGCACCAAAACTGCTTCATGGCAACAGCAACAACAAGAATAATCACACCCAATAAGAATAACAAGTCTTCGCAATTTAAATTGTCTAATAAATAAAGCCATTCTGTAATTACTGCCGCTGGTGTTCCATAATTTATTACTTACATAAATACATCTTAATCTGTTAGTTGCAGCAATAGCGATTGTATGTGTTTACAACAAGCGTTTATTATAAAGTTTAGCGGAGATCAGTTTGGTGAGATAACTATTAACAAGTATGTACATAAATTGGCATTAAGTGTATTTAAGCGTAATTGGGGAACGTTTCCGAATCTCATTAGGTTTTGCGTAGGTTAAGTAACACAAACCCAGAAAGTTATTAATACTTTCCATGTATTTACGAGGTTTATTCCAAAAAAGTACCAGTAGTTACCATTAAAAACTTTCCTTTTAATACAACACTCGGTACAACTTCTGTAAAAGAAAAATTCTTACTCTTTTTCAGTTGGATAAAGTAGATTGCAGTTTCCTTCTAGATTACGAAAGTATAGACCTTGATGCACAGAGTTTTTACGAAGAACAAAGTTTTGGACAGCTGCGTATTGAAAGTGAGGTCTATAGAATTCACAATCAAGCGATTAGTTCGAATGAAAGGACTTTATTTAAAAAAAAAGTAAGAATACTAAAACTGGTAACTATCATCTAAGTTTCAGAGTATCAAAGATTACGGAGACTGCTTAAACTTAAAGATCAAACTGCATTTAATAATTACCAAAGACAAATTGAATTTGATATTGTCACTAATACGAGGCTTCTTGGCTTTTCGAGAGTTGCAGGAGATTGGTTTGGCTTGAAGAAAGTTTAACTAAACTACATAATATTATTGTTTTGGAATCAATTCTCCAGTGCGCTTTGTTAGCCTGTACCTGTCTGTTCAGCGATGCGCCAGATCGAATGATTTTACGTCTGCTTACTTTCAAATGTGTTCTGGGTTGCCCCAAGATTCTTATCTCGGTCCCATTATTTAATATATACATGAGTGACTTGCTGAACAAATATCCAATAGTTTCATATAATGCTAAGATGTTCGAGTTTAATCATATTTAATTACTCTATTGAAGCTGATATCACATGTTCTTCAGTACTGTTGGACTGAAATAAAGGTCTTTAATTTTGTTTCCTTATTATTATCTACTTTACAGAGCATTTGGTTAATATCTTTTGCATGGTCAGATAAACAATGTAATCGTGAATGTTTATAATAATAATTTATTGCCAAAAAGTAAAAAAAAAAAAAACATCGGTAATTATAAAAATAAAAGACAAGAATTTTTTTCTTCTTTATCAGATCGTCGTAAAAAACTCGTGCAAGGTTTTTACTAAATATACTTACATATGATGTTGAACATGTTGGTCTGGCATCCGGTGTGCCTCAAGGCTCTATCTTGGCACTATTTTTCTTTCCAATATATACTAGTACCTTTCTTCGGTAAAATCGTTGTAATATACATCTGTACGCGAGTGTACTATTAATTTCCAATGCATTCCTATAGAGAGGCTTTGAATGTTGTTCGGTATGTTTTGGTTGTGATCTATTATATATTTTCACTTCATTCGTTGTATATTAATTCCTCGAAATCCTGTGTTATGTTTCTTGATAATATGCCAACGTACGATGAGTTAACACGTAATTTTCGTTTGTCGATGGGTGGTGAGATCTTACCTGTGGTGTGGTGCAAAAACTTTGAGCTATTTATAGCCAACACGATCAGATACAGAAAATAAGTAAAAAATTAAATATGGAAATTTGAGACTTCTCTACCAGCTTAGGTCTCATCTGCCCATAGCTATTAAATTTCTTTCTTAATTCTTGTTTGCGGTTTGCGTACGGCATTGAGAAATATGAACATATTTCGCACGCTTTGTCTTCTTATAAGTGGTTGAATATGAAAAATCGAGCTGTACTATAGCCTGCCTGTCTGTATCACGCAATTATAATAATAATGGAGTCCTGCATCATGTCTATATAATACAATAACCTTCCGAATGGACGTGCATCACAACATCATTACACAACATCACAGGGATTTATTAAGTCACCATTACATAAAGAAAGCATCGCTATTAGAGCACTCGTTTACATTTAATATTTGTAAAATATACCGTGTGTAAATGAGGCAAGAAAACTAGACTGCTGCGCCAGACGTGTCCCCGCCGCTTTACTTCTCTGATATGTTTATTGAATGTATAGTGTAGCATTTGATTGGATAAGCATAGGTCAGCATAAACATAGGTCAGATGTAGGTGTGGTATACACATACGTATGATACATCAGGAGTAGGTGTGGTATACACATGCATCGCAGATAATGATAAAAATGCATAAAATAAATAAAAATACTTAGAGAAACCAAAGGCATAATTCCACCAAAACGAAAGAAAAATCTGTGTATTTATAAATAGCACAAACCTGTGATTGCATACATAATTAAATTCCAGTGATGTGTACAAATGCTAGCTCAAGGAAAATATAAAAAAAATTAAAAAAAATTGAAACTATGCTAACGTAGCTAAATAAAATGCTGCACTTGAAGAAAAAATTAAAAATATTCTGAGGAAATGGACGCATAATTCCATCAAAAAAAAGAGAAAATTTTGTGAACCTATTAGTAAATTGCATAAACCTGTAAAATGGATTTCAGGTGAAAAAGTACTGATGCACAATCGCTACATCAAAAAAAAAAATAAAAAGTTTGCTGACGTAACAAAATAAAAACGCAATTCTATGGTATGATAAAGAATAAACATATGAGGTAATTAAGTTTTTTCTGGTTGTGTATACTTTGCCATTACAATCGATGTTCTATGTATAATTACTCTGCACGTTTATTGTCAACGTATCTGATCAGACTGGGCACAGACACGCCTAGCGCCTGGTTCTATAACCGTCCCTTCTCTCTTATCTAGTGTACTGATGGGGATATCGTTTATCTCCCCGCCTTTCTCTCACCCCAGCTCCATACGGTATAATGTTTTGCCTCGTAACCTGAAAGAGTTTCCATGTTCTACATTTAGGAAACATTTACACCAATATCTTTTTGACCATCAGTAACTAAGTATTATCCTTCTCTGAACATGTGTTGCGCTAGCTTCTTACAGTGATTTTTGTATTTCTTTTTCTTTTTTGGTCACCGCAACAATTTAAAATTAAATTAAATTAGGCATGATACTATGTTGTAATTTTAATTGTATTGCAAGGTTAAGTGGAGGAATGATTGTGGTGTTTTGCATCCAAAACCAAACTTAACCTTACAATGTTTTTTCTATTATTTTCTATTAGTTGTGCAGTTTTCTATTTCATTTTTTTCTGTTGTTTTTGCTACATTATGGAAGAAAAGGGAAAGAAAAGTTAACTTATTATTATTATTATTCATCAGATTTGCTTGCCTGAGTTAATATTGGCATGCCAGTACGCAATACTCGATCTATTGATCTACTGCATAATCCACCAGCCCAAATTAGTATCTTGAATAATTGGTCTGTATTTCACATATGCAACTTTAACGGGGCATATGAATACTTTGAAATAATTATTATTCAATTATGCCTAATTTCTTCGTCCTCTAAATGGTTTGTGAGTGTTCGATAAAAAAAAGAATATTATTATTGTAATTATACATATATACGTAATTAATCTTTCAAGAAACTTTATGAAGTATCTACGATACAGCATTTTCTTGTAGATATTGAATCCTCCTCGTAAAATAAAAAGAAAAATAATTTCGTGAATATAATATTACTACATTAATCTACCTAATATCCATGAATAAGTAAAATCCAATTTCCCTGTTCAAATTTCGAACATAGTTCCTAGAATATATATGGATACTCCTTCGAGATTACCCTGTAACGACTACGAGGCCTATAGAACCTATATAACATAGTATTACCGAAGGTTTAAACGATACACCAGTGGCAATAGCTGAAATATAATGTGCAACGGAAAGCGTAATCTACATATCGCTTTTAAATACAAGTCCGTACGTACGAAAAAAGCAATAGATAGTGTTATAAAATTTTATTACGTTTTCTATCTAATGGAATGGTATAACCTGAAATAAACATGTGTGTTTCATATTCGTGCAGTCATTTTGAATTCATTTTCATCGACCGTTCGGAACTTGCGTCGCAGGTTCTACGTAAGTTTGAGTATTTGTGGGGGAAGAAGTCCTGGAAATGATCTCCGCCTAAGGATTGCAACACCTGAGTCACATCGGACCCGTTGCATTTACATAAGTATATTAGAATTTTTTGTGAACGTAATGTTATCTGTGGAAGCCAAATCGACCGCTTGTAACATAGCATTTTTCTTGGGTACTGTGGTTTACTTTTTAAAACACATTTTAAAATATTGATTGGTAACTCTAAATGAAAATTCTGAGCAATTATTTTAGAATATATTATATGGTGTACTAATTGCCTACTTAGTGAATGTTTTTCTTTGCGCAATATCAAAAGTAGCAAATACTGTGCCCTATATTCATTTATTTCGTATGAGATGCAAAATAGAAATTTAGATTTGCGAATTATATGGACATGGAAACTGTATTATATGCGCATATATGTTGTTACGCTTCGCATATCAGAATATTTTAATTTATTTTTTAAATAATATTTCTTCTTTAATTTATTTTAATTTAATTTATTTAATTTATTAAATATCACGCATATTAAAATATATAAACTTAATTTAGATATTTTTCTGTACATATTCGATTGCAAGCAGAAAGCCTTTCTTTTGTGATCGCGCTACGCCAGACCCTTGGTCTTCTTTCTACCTGCTTACAACCATAACGTTCACTGTGGAATTTCTATATACATTTCATTAAATTGTTTTAATTTAATTACATACATCTCCTTACATACATATGTGGTGTTTCATATCATTAAAAGCTTGTTTCACAAGGGATATTTCAATGATATCTGAGGCATCGATATCACAAATTTTCAGGTCGCGCTTTTTATTAAATTTTATTCAAGATATCGACCCTCTCTTCGACTTAGGGATCGTAAACAACATACCTTTTTCTAGACTAGTCTTCTATCGACACAAATTCTCGGTCTTCTCGTTAGAACCCTCGTAAGATACACATCTTACCCGCCGTACTGATCAAGTACCGGGCATCAGGCACGTGCTCTGCATCTCCTCAACAACAAAAAGGTAATCTGTATTGTTCAATATATATTATTCTTTGATCTAATTCACATTAATTCAACTAATTTATTTCTTGTTCCTCCGGCCAAACATATACTTTTCCAAGTATATCTTCGCAGACCACATGGCCGACCATCTTCGCAACTCAAAGGTAACTCCGTATTGTTCGATACAGAGGTTATTTTATATTAATTGACATTTAATTTATTGCTCAATTTAACGTTCGTTTCAGTATATTTTGTGTTAATTTTTAATTACTTATTTATCGCTCCTTGTGTATATATTACTTTTATTCAATTACTTTTAAATATACCAAGTTCAAGTTGTTTTATGTAAATAATAAATATAAACTTTAAGGACAACGCTCCTGTGTTTTATTTAGTTAGTAAGTTGTAATATATTTATTTAATTAACCATTATCACACACGTCCTGGACCTTTGATGATACTTCACCAGCACCACAATTATTTTATTATAGAGTAGTTTAATTATTATAAGCACACACAGCAGCCGGCCAACCAGAAACATGTAAAAGCCCGTGTTTGTAATAATGTTTCCAAAATTCGATTAAAATATGCAAAAATATGTAAAGTTTAAGTGATAGTTACACAACTAAATTATTATCAAAATATTAAATAATGTTAATATAAATTTAGAGATACCACAAATATGTTCTATTACAGTATTTTCGAAATTTTACAAAATACATGTATAATAATACTAAGATTAAGTAAGCTAAAGAATGTAACTTCTTGCATTTTCTTCTTGTATCTTCTTATATTTGCCTTTGTATAGTATTCTAAACATTTTCAATTAAATGCTTTCCTAAATTCTCAACTGAAAATGATCCTCTGCGATCCGTCAATAATAGCTTCTATGTTGAAAAGCTTCGCTCAACGTCAACTGATGTAATTGGCGCATACTTATTTGATGGACCCATCTCAATAGTTTCATCGCAGTTTCTTTGCAACACACTGGATATTCTACTAAGCTGATTAAAACCCTCGTTCTTCTCTGGAACTTGTGTTAATTTAATTTGGACCACTCTCCTCCGGTACTTCTCACATTATAAATTTTATTCTTGAAACTTTGAATCAATTCCATCGATTCACTGAGTTCATCTTAAGTTTCAAGGTTTCGTAGTGTTTGATACTTTGCTTTGATAAAAGCTAACTCTTGACGCATTTGCGGTTTATTTAGCAATCTTTGCAATCTGGAATTGCTATTGAGTTGTTTGCAAAAGAGAGAATGAAATTTCTTATCTGTTCAAAGATATCATACATAAATACAGCTGCATCAATCGACGTGCCCAATCTTGTTATTATGGGTTGTGGTGGCAGTACCAGACCAGGTAACTTATCTTTGTATAATTGAACTCTCAGCGGTGCTTTAATAAATACTTTTCTGTCAAATTGATCAATAAATAAATATCTGGAAATGTATAACGTATTTCTTCTGTTACTCTGTTAACAGCTTGGGTCAAACATGTTATGTGCTTCAGATTCAAGTAAAAAAAATTCAAATTCTGTGCTGACTTCATCATATATGTCGCAGGATGCGATAACATCAGTAATACCTTGTCACTTGAAACGGCATTTGGCAAATAAAATCTGGTAAAACTATCGTTCATAAATCTTGTTATAGTTAAGTTATTTGTTTTCTCCAATTCTTCTGTTCCAATTAAAAAGGATTGGCCCGTGCAATTTTCATTTAAAATGCCAATCAATAAGTTGGCAATATAGCGTCTACAACTCTGTTATCTCATCGACTACGAAATAAATATAATTTTCGCCTATTGTTTCCTTAATTTTCATCAGTTTACTCAAATAATAGACTAATATACTTTTTTCTTGTGGTTGAGCGGCTAGGAGCTGACAGTTTCGTATATTTCTCTAAGAAAATTTTAAACGTTGGATTATCCAACTTTTAAATGTGGAATGTTTATACTTAAGAAGGCGTTGCACAAGTTATAATGGAAACTAATAGCTTGTAGTGCATTTGTGCATGCTTGTGGTGCATTTTTAAACCTCGTGATATTTCCTTTATGCAAATCAGTTCCTACATGCTACGTTAATTGGAATTTTGTGTCGCATTGAATCTACAATAATTAATTGCAGGTACTAAAATATGAAATTAAACGTAAACAAATATAAACTTAAAATTTTATTGCAATACTTACAAAATACTCTGCCATTATCTAGACAAGATTCAGGATAATCTTTTATCCAGATCGACACATGTGAATATAATTTCGACATATCAAAAACAACAAGGTAAAATTATGTGTACATATACTTTCGAGAACTAACTAAACACAACTGGCGATATGACCGACCTATAGATCAACCTCATTGCTCGTAGATTCACTGGAACTTCCCCGACTTGATAAACACAAATCTGGAAATTCCCGTTGTACGGAAATGCTCATGCGGACTGTTGCAATTTTTATATATTATGAATAAATGGTTTTATATATTTTTTACGGGGAACTTTAGAAATAAATTATAAAATATAATATGAACAAATATGCAATTTTATATAAAATATGCGCAAAGCAGTATTTATATGCAAGATATGCAAAACATACGCAATTGCTTTTTTTTATGTGATCTGTATTGATCTGCAAGAATTTTGGTATACATATCATAAATAAAAAATATGCATTTTCATATAATCCCAATTTTAATTCAATTTCTCAACCAGTCCAGAGTTGCAGGAATTGGTTGCTCAGCTCGTGAATGCCACCAGGAAAACTTCTTCTGGGGCAGTCATTTACTATGTGGCGTATAGTTTGTTCTACATTTTCGCAGTCGCAAAGGCTAGTATCTGCTAGTTTCTATTTATAGAGCATTGAGTTGTACCTTCCGAGGCCTGTGCGGAACCTATTTAATTGAGACCATTGCCTATGTGGGAGAGTTACGCTCGGCCGAGATTTCGAAGGATTAGAGATTAAATCTCTATTCTTCAATTGAGGGTGCTATTCGAGGATACCCTATATTGATCTAAAACACGTAACGCATAAAAATTAAAGAAATGTAGTAGTATAAATTATACTACAAGAAAATTTTTAATGTCCGAGGAAATTGCAAAGATTGCTGAATTAATAGGTGTGGACTAAATTCTAAATTTATTGGACGAGATTTTTCAGCAGTTTTTGCTGCGAAGCGTATGTTATTGAACCGTAAAAACGGTTATGCTGGAAAACGACATGTGTTGTACCTATCTTTAAATTTGCAAATATTTTCAACTATAGACCTACATCCAGAATATATGTAGTTCGGAACCTGAACAGTATTTTTTAAATTTGACTTTACATAGATTATATTTTTAAATATAATTATTGTATTTCAATGTTGACAGTTTATTAATTTTATTTTCATTATGTCCATTTGTTTTTATTCGAATATTTATGTTTAAACTTAATGAGGGGTTTCTTGTCTGATTTTTGAATGTATACTGATTAACAGAGGAGCCAAATTGAGGTGCGCGTCATAGGCGTGGAATTAATCAATGTATACAGAATTTTTGACAACAGTTCCCTAATCCTGCAAATCATGAATAAACAAGGGTAACACACTCAGTCACAGATTCACCATTGCAACAGCTGCAGTAGCTCAAGCGGCTTCGAATTAGTTGAGCATCCGTCATATTCGCCAGATGTGGCCCCCAGTGATTATCAAAACTTAAAGAACATTTGCGTGGTAAACGATTTTCATCAGATGATGATGTGATGTACGAGGTGCATTCAAGTTCTAAGGCCTCCGATTTTTTTTCTCCAGACTGGAAAGAGATAGAAGCATGTGCATTGTTTTAAAATGAGCGTGCGTTCGTTGTCAATACGTCACAGAGATGGCAGCACTGTACGGTAGATGGAATTGTAGAGGCAGCGTCGAGAAGGAGAACTGTTTTAGATACTTAAAATGGCTACGTTTTCCTTACTTGAACAGCGTGCAATCATTCGTTTTCTGAATTTGCGTGGTGTGACACCATTTTAAATTCATCGACCGTTGAAGGAGGCATGTGGTGAAGGAGTTATGGATGTGTCGAAAGTGCGTTCGTGGGTGCGACAGTTTAATGAAGGCAGAACATCGTGCGACAACAAACCGAAACAACCTCAGGCTCGCACAAGCCGGTCTGACGACATGATCGAGAAAGTGGAGAGACTTGTTTTGGGGGATCGCCGAATGACAGTTGAACAGATCGCCTCCAGTGTTAGCATTTCCGTGGGTTCTGTGCACACAATCCTGCATGACGACCTCAAAATGCGAAAAGTGTCCTCCAGGTGGGTGCCACGAATGCTGACGGACGACAAGGCTGCTCGTGTGGCATATTGCCAAGCAATGTTGATGCGCAACCAAGGCATGAATGGGACATTCTTTTCGTCGATTGTGACAATGGATGAGACGTGGATGCCATTTTTCAATCCAGAAACAAAGCGCCAGTCAGCTCAATGGAAGCACACAGATACACCGCCACCAAAAAAATTTCGGGTAACCGCCAGTGCTGAAAAAATTATGGTGTCCATGTTCTGGGACAGTGAGGGCGTAATCCTTAGCCATTGTGTTCCAAAGGGCACTGCGGTGACAGGTGCATCCTACGAAAATGTTTTGAAGAACAAGTTCCTTCCTGCACTGCAACAAAAACGTCCGGGAAAGGCTGCGCGTGTGCTGTTTCGCCAAGACAACGCACCCGCACATCGGGCTAACGTTACGCAACAGTTTCTTCGTGAAAACAACTTTGAAGTGATTTCTCATGCTCCCTACTCACCTGACCTGGATCCTAGTGACTTTTGGCTGTTTCCAACAATGAAAGACACTGTCCGTGGCCGCACATTCACCAGCCGTGCTGCTATTGCTTCAGCGATTTTCCAGTGGTCGAAACAGACTCCTAAAGAAGCCTTCGCCGCGGCCATGGAATCATGGCGTCGACGTTGTGAAAAATGTGTACGTCTGCAGGGAGATTACGTCGAGAAGTAACACCAGTTTCATAGTTTTCGGTGAGTAGTTAGTTAGAAAAACAATCGGAGGCCTTAGAACTTGAATGCACCTCGTATGTGGTAAATCAATGGTCTGCAGAGGTTAAACAATATTTTTTTCGAGAAGCATTAGAAGTGCTAGAACATCGATGGGGAAAATGTGTTAACCTTAATGGAGACTATTTGAAAAATAGGTGAATAGGTGAAAAATATTGCGTGTGGGCCAGAGGTGCAGCAAAGAGATCCACCCTCGTATATCCTACCAGCCAAGAATTACGATAAAAGTTTTTGTAAAAAATATTTCTTTTTCTATTTATTTATTAGTAAAATTTTGCTAATAACGAAATAACATTTGTTTTTCATCTATTTTTTTATTGTAGTAATTTTCTTTATCATGTTTTGTTGTGAATTTAAAATGCGAGATTTTTTCACATATAAGAAAGGAACTTAGGGGTCTGAATTACGTGAGATACATATAACTCTATATTGAGAGCATTCGTCTATCGATCAGTTCTGTACCCGCCATTATAGAACACTGACAGATGGAAAAACTATCGTTGAACGTATGCGTGCGTGTCACGGCATGTTCGTCGCGCTGTGCAGAAAGATTGATGGCGATCGGCACTTGTTTCACGAAAAAAGGGAGGAAAGATTGTGCTGGGACTTATATGCCATTTTTGTTCCGATACTACTTTTGATATGTATTTAGAGGATGATTGATATCCTCTGATAAAATTCGGGTTGGATTTTACGGGTTATTTTTAAGAAAGGAAAGCTCAATTTGGGAGTAATAAAACTTGTTGTAGTGTTGGAAAGTGGTTTTTATTTTTTACGACAAGTACAAGTTTTTGCATTAGTTAGGTATTCTTGCGTTGTTTTTTTTTTTGTTAAAGAATCATGTTTTTATGAATTCATTTGTTTTAATGTAGGAAAAACTTCTGAATGCGTAAAAGACTCGAATTAATTGTTTAAAATGAGTTTCTTTAGTTAATCTAGAGCTTTAGCTTTTGGTAAGAATTTTGCCCCAAATTGAAAGTAAAGTAGAAAGTAAAGAAGAAGTTAATTTTTTATCAAGTTTTATAAAAAAAACTAACTTCTTCTTTGGTTTCTGGATGACCTTCGTGTTAGTCACTTTGTCTTGCTTACGTTTTATTAATTATTTTATGTTTTTTCATACCGAGTTGCCACTATGTTATTAAGCAAATAGTAACGGCCTCTTTCAGTTTGTGATTACCTCCTGAAAAACCTTTTAGCTTGGAGAAGAGATGATATAGAGATGTTTTTAGCTATTTTTAGCTGTTCACTCATAGTAGTAGTAGTAGGTCTGCTTGATCGTTCTGCATCGAGAACCTTCGATCTTATGCGACTAATCATTATGCATTCCTTCCGACCAAATCTTTATTGGTAACCATAGACTTCTGCAATCTGCCTATAATTTTCAATCATACAAATCTACTTTGCATTCAGAAAACGATTCAAACTGCGTATCTTGCACTTGGCACATACATTCAAAGAAGCATAGACTACTACCACTATGTGGTGGCGATGGTAGATTGTAGTTTATTAGTTTCAGGATGACCCTCGTACTATTATTTGGAAAAAAATCTTGTACTGGAATTTTTAATCAAATTTTATTTTGTAATATTACTTGTACTGCAGTACAATTAACTAACAGTCAGGGTAAGGTCCAGTTAAATACATGCATGTACATTGTTCTTACATAATTCTGAAGTTCATATACGAGAGTAAGATAGGAACTAAACGGGACAGTACATATAATCAAAATTAAATCTGAAACCCTAAGCATGTGTATAAAAAAGAGAAGAAAAGTTATCCCCTAGAAAATTTATGGGCAGCTACAGAACAAAATTATAAGAAGTAAGAAACAAACCTTGAAGCCATATTGAAAAATGATATATATTGTACTTTATTGTCGAAATGTGCGGGAGAGAGATACTGTTTCAATACCAATGGTAAATTGTCTTTATTTTAAATACAAAATGGCAAAGACTATTGAGGTCGTCTGAATTAAATTTATGTAATTGTAATGTAATGTAAATGTAATTTTTTCATATAGATATTGGAAAGATTAGTATTTAGTAGTGACCCATTATTTTAGATCTTCACCACTGCGCAAACTTATTCCTTTCAAAAAGTCAATTTTGGAAAGAGATGAAAATCAGAAGCAGCCAGATTTGGGCTGTAGAGTTGCTGGTAATAATTTTCCACTTAAATTGTTAAAAATGTTGTCTTATTTTCATTATTAGGTCTAGTGTTGTTGTGGAAGGATACGATGCTAATAGACAACAGACCCAATCGTCAATTCTCATTTGTCTTTAGCAATTCTTTAGTGTACCACGATATGCATTGGCATTAGTAATGCTTCCTTGTGGCACAAAATAAATAATAAAATAAAAATTGTTGACATGCATTTTAGAGCTGACAGTTTTTTCTTGAAAACTTCAGATTTGCTTCGTGAACCTTATGCGCTTACATTTATTTTAGGTGCTGAATAAAAAACCCAGGCGTTGTTCCCAGTATGCGTGTCGGAAATTACTATTCTTCACTAGAATAGTGCTTCAAAAAAAAATTAAAGGCGCATACAACTTTGTGGCAACAGTGTGCATATGAGGTATCCGTAATACACAAATTTGTCTATATTTTATAAGCTTGTTTACCACTAGAGAATAAGACTTGTTTGCCCAATTGGTTTAGGTATAATGAATGATCTAATGAAATATGAAGCATAGCCGAGAGATCATCAGTTTTAGTGAGTCTCACCATTAGCGAATCTTAAATGGGTATTAAAGTTTGGTGACATCAGCATCAGTATAAATGTGAACTTTAGTGCAACTCAAGTTATTCAGAAACAACGTTGTGTGTATAAGGAAAATAAAAATAGCCTCAAAATGGATTCCTGCGGTTCAAGAGTTTAAGTGGTTGGGAATCATGAATAACAATTTTTAACAGATAGAGTTCTATATTATATGAACTGACGTAAGATCACACGGTCAAAACTCGCGTTCTATACTTTTTCTATTTTGCATCCGTAATGAACTCATTATGACACCCAAAACAGTATCAGAATGAGTTTTATTTCGATACGCCTGTTTTCATTTTTCAATGTCGGCGTTGTTCGAACATAAATGTAAATATCAATATCTTATGGCTGTCATTTGATTTTAAGAATTTAAGTACATTTGACAGAATGATATACGTAGAAAAGAAAAATGCTACAGAAACAACGTATGTAGAATACAATTGACAACAAGATATATTAGTTTCTATGTCACTCATATTTATATCTTTAAATAAAATATCAAGTAATGTTAACGAAAACTAATAAATAATAATTTCGCGGAAAGCAAGATTTCAATTTGAAAATGACAAGTATCAATGTGACCAACTGCATGCTTTATATAAAAACAAAATTCTGAACTTTCTGAATCTCTGAATTAAATAATTTCAATTTATTAATGTAAAATATTCAAAATAGTATAAAAAACTCGTTCCATAAGGCCTTTTGTCGCACTCGTTCTTTAGAAAACTCGTGCGACAAAATGGTGCTTTATGAAACTCGTTTTTAATATACCGCAGAAATGTGGCATGTCTTTTAAATGACTCGATTTAAAAAATAAATACAATTTTATATTGTCACAACTACAACATTATTACGAAAGATAATTACAAGAACTAAACTGAACTTAGCGGTGCTAAGAAACAACAAATATTTGTTTTTAAGAGGTTGACGACAAACTAGCAGCATATTGATTTGATGTTTTAAATTTGACGAATTTTAACATGTTTAGTGCCGTTGTTTGCTAAATTTTAACTCTCAATTACACTCCTGATGAAGTAACAAATCCGTTATGAAATATAGAGTGGAATAAAGGAGTTTTATTTTTACTTGACAGATCGCTCACCCGTTAATGAATTTTTACTTATACAGTACGGTCGATAATACTTAATAATATATATATATATATATATATATATATATATATATATATATATATATATATATATATATATACTGCTCAACTTTTGAACTGGTACACTTACAAGAACATATATAAATAACAATTTACTACTTTTTGAGCAACACTTTCTTGCTTAATTGATAGTATATGGTTCTGGGAAACACTTTTAAGGCGAAGAATTAAAAGAATAAATCTTAAATAACGAATTTCAAATGTTTTAATAGAAAAATAACAAAATCTTCATTTTAGTATTACAGAAAAGTTTGCTTTGGAAGGAAAATATAACCAAACAATAATGCGTGGGACCTCCTCTAGCTCTTATGACCTCCAGGCAGCGTTTTGGCATGCTGAAAATCAAATTCCAAATGTAATGCTGTGGAATATTTTGCCATTCTTCTAAAACGGCAGTTCGGAGCTGATGGTGATTGTTTGGATCCACTCCTCATGATCCTATCAACCTCTTGGTATTACTCCCATACGCTCTCTATGGGATTAAGATCTGGAGAGATCGCTGGCCAATCCATTTGCGTAATAAAGTTCTCTTAAAAAAAATGCATTGATTTGTCTTGTGCTATGAGTACGCGCTTTATCATCAACAAATACAAAACCATCGGTTATTTCATTAGCAAATGGCAACACTACAGGTCGTAATACCTCATTAAGATAACTGACACTATTCATTGTAGCATTTCCAAGCATAACTAATTCAGTACGACGAGTCGCAGAAATACCTCCCCAAACAGTAATTGAACCACCTCCATAAGCTTGATGGTAAGTCACATTGTTCTCAATATAGCGTTCTCCTCTGTTTCTCCAAACTCTAACTCTTACATCTGAGCTATGGAGACGCACTCTGGTCTCGTTACTAAATGAACAACGACCCCAATCTTCAACATTCCAATTTACATGTTAATGTGCCCACTCTAGCCTTCTTCTTTTGTGGGCTCTGGTCAACACTGGGCATATTTTAGAAGATTTGGACCTTAAATAAATTTACCCCGTGGAGCCTTCTTCTTACTGTTTGAGTGGATACTTGAGTACCTGTTGCATTCAATAACTGAATTTGGAGTGTTCTTGCAGTAGAAAATCTATTCCTTCGACACTGAATCGTAATTAAACGGTCCTCCCTGTCTGTTGTACTGCGATTTCGCCCTCCGCCGTGTCTATGTTTGACAGATCCAGTATCATTAAAACGCATTCGAACGCTTCTGATCACATTGTGGCTCACATTGAAATGGGCAGCAACAGTTCTCAGCGATACACCAGTCATAAGCATTCGCATAGCTTGGCTCATCTCTTCAATACTTAAACGCCTTAATGACATCTCTAAAATGCAATCAACCACTCTGCATTAAAACTTATTCGAGAAATTAGCAAAAATTGTCTTAAAACTTGAGAAAAAGCGCCCGCGAGCTCAGTAATTGCACTTATGACAGATAATTATAACAAACAACAATGGAGTCGCAAATGTCATTCGATAGACATTTGTTTGCATTACGAAACACAGCAAGATCATATAGAAAGTCGTGTCTAACGCCTACGAAGGATTATTTATTTTTACTGCATGCTATATAAGTGTACCAGTTCAAAAGTTGAGGAGTGTATATATATATATTATGAAGAGAAAATAAAATTCTTTGATTTTAGTTAATTTAAGTCAACCATAGGCAACTAAATTAAAAAATTTGAATTTTATTTTAAACATACACGCACGTTACCAACTGCCATGAAATTTACCTAAATTATCAAATTTTTCCTTGTTTATACATTAACAAAGCTAATTGCAAAAAATAGCATAAAAACACGTTTCATAAGTAAAGACGGCAGACTATGTGCCCACACTTTCAAATTTAATATAATATAATAAATTTAATATATATATATATATGTTTATATACTGAGAAGGATTGTTCGACGTTGAGAGATGTTATATTTGCATAGTTAAAGTGCTCCTTGTATCTGTACAATGAATTTTCAGTATTGGTAAAAAGTCGCCCTAATTTTGTAAAATCTACATTTTTGTCTAATACACCTTATGTGTATTATTAAATTTAACAGTGTGGGCACATAGTCTGCCGTCTTTAATAAGACATTAAAGCATCTTCAATCATTAAAAGACGTGTTCTTTAAATTTGAATTAGTGCTTTAACACATGTCTTATGAAACTTGTTTTTTAATATACTATAATAATGTTGACTTATTTCATAATTTACGATGTCGAACGCTGAATAAGAAAAAAAAAGTCAATCTGATCATTAGACGAAAAAGCCGTAGAATTTTCACAATTATAGCCAGGCCAAATCCCCGATTAAACACTTGGTAATAACTTACCCTTACACGCTAAAAACCATCGAGGATAACCAATCTTATAACCCATAAAAGAACATCGTAAATAACGAACAGTTTGTAGCATTCAGAGAAAAATATCGACTTAAATAGTAAATTTGCTAACTACGGGCACAATATTAAAATCTGTTTCTTAATGCAATTTAAGACAATTCGAACTTCAGTCCCTTAACAGCTTAATGGTATAAGCGTAGTCCCGCAAACTAATGGACGTAGGTTCGAATTCTACATAAGGGCGAATTTTTTTTTTCAGTAAAAAATTCGAATAATTAGCGTCGTATATGTAGAAAGCATTTATTTCATTAAATAGTAAATGTTACAGAATTCGTTATTTTTCTGAAAGATGTCAAAAAATACAAGTAGTTTTGTCTTATCAATTTGAATCGAATGCTTGAATTGAAAGGTAATTCTAATTTTCAAAAAAAAAGGCCAGTTACTATTGAAAATTATAATAGTGCAAAAGACACAATCTTTGTACGTATGAGGGTGATTTGACGGGAGAGTGGCTTTTCAATGAAATAATTATAAAAAATTTTTCACCATAATTCCCATCCAATTTTAAGCCGTCTAAAAGCAATTTTTCGAAATGTCGTCAAAATAGGTATTCGTGCCTGAAACACCTTCTCATTTGTCTCTCAAAATATCTTTCTACTAAGTGATTTTATCAAGTCTTTGAATAAGAAAAATCGTTCGCAACTAGATTTGGTGAATATAGTGGATAAGGCAACAATTCATATCCTTATTCGGCAAATTTGGGGTTTGATAGCGGATATTTTTCTCAATAAATGGGGTCGTCTTTCTTTAGTTCGGTATCGAAACGTGTCAGTATATCAGCATAATATTAGCCTATTATTTTACATTCCTTCTGTATGTAAATAGTCAATAAAGATTACATCTTTGGAATTCTAAAAAATTGCGGCCACAAACTTATTGGCCGAAAAAACAATTTTTTGTTTCTCTCCGAATACGTTCATCAGAAGAACTCCGTTGCTTTGACCATGTTCTTGTTTTTATAGTATATTAATGTATACAGATTTCATTTACGGTGAAATATCAATTAAGCTTCCTTCATATTTAAATGTTCATATAAAATATTGTGTACCCGATCAGTTGAGATATTTATAGCATTAATTGTCTCACATACGGCCTTGTACGTTCAGCATCTTCTCTTCTCATATGACTACTATTGAAAGCAGTGAACCACTTACAAATCATTCCATGGGTAGAAGTGGATTTATCAAAATATTAATGTAACATTACTTCAGTTTCTTTAATGGTTTCTCCTCGTAAAAAAATTATGTTTAATTAACAGGAAAAATTAATTTTTATCTATATTTGTACAAAATTAACAAATATTTGCAAAAACTTTTTACAAATTTAGTGATAGTAGACTCTTAAAACATGACTGAAGTCAGTAATACAGGGTTACCGCTTGTCACAAAGTTCATGCATATAATTATATGTATGCATTTTGTGACAATAACATGTGTTGTGGCTCTTTTTTAAATGTGTTTGTCCTGTTTTTAAAATGTAATTTCGGAATAAATAATGTTTTGATATTAGTTGTATAAATTTAGAATATTGCAAAAATTATAAATATTAAGACGAGTAATTTCTCCAAAAAAAAACAGTTCACATTTTGACCCCTGATGAAGCATACGAATTCGATGCGAAATATTTGGATGAAAAAAATAAAGAACTGACTTAAGTAATAGAGTTTAATTTTGCTGGATTCCCCCAAAAAACAATCATCCTTCCCATATATATATATATACAGTATGACTGAAGTTTTATTTTGTTTTTTTTGGGGATATATTCTAAAAAATATAACAAATAAAATAGTAAAAATTATTTCTAATAAAAGTTGTCTAGAAAAATTTTTTACTATTTTATTTGTTATATTTTTTAGAATATATCCCCAAAAAAAACAAAATTAAACTTCAGTCATACTGTATATATATATATATATATATATATATATATATATATATATATATATTTAGTGTTTAAAGAATTTTGTTTTTCTTTTTTATTTTATTGGCCGTGTTTTAATATTAAAAATAATAGATTTTTATTGGTTTTTGCGACCTTTTATTGAATTTAGATGTTTGTTTACGACGTTTCGACTTTTATCAATTCAGTCTTTTTCAAGCATCTGGAAACAAGAATCATTACAATGAACATGAGAACTGTGTTTGTTTTGTGTGATATAACAATTAAATTAACAATTTAAATTTAAAATTATATTAAGAAATTAATTACGAATTAGGTTAGTGTTTTACGTTGAAAATTAAATAACATTAAATTAAAATAGCTTAGAATGGTAGGGGGACATTTATGTGATTAATATCTGTATGAATTAACCCTCTCATAAAACAATAGAAAAATCAAAAAAAAACCCCTGCACGCACAAGACAAAAACGGGAAAAAATAGCTCCCATTAGATATAACAACGTTAACTTATACCCCTAAATACGGTCCTGACCACCATGCTCATTCCAAAAAACAGAAATTAAACCCCCGCAAACTAAAGTATTAGTTCACTTACAAAATCCGCACAAGCACGTTCGTTCTAAGAAAATTGGTCCCGGATGTCCAAACACATGTGCCACATGAATGCGTACCCGTGTAAAACAAAAACAAACAACAAATGTGAGTTTTATTTGTCTTTTCTTTGTTTTCTTTACTTATTGTAGTGTAATTCAACTTTCCAATCAGTCATACAGTTGTTAATGACCTTAATGTCTCCCTACCTGTTCATTTCAGCTATTTTTATTTTTATTTTATGTAATTTTCAACGTTAAATGTTAACTCAATTTGTAATCATTTTTTAATCTAATTTTAAACTTAAAATTGTTAATAATTGTTAAGTCTCCAATTAATTCATACAGATATTAATCACATAAATGTCCCCCTACCATTCTAAGCTATTTTAATTTAATGTTATTTAATTTTCAACGTAAAACACTAACCTAATTCGTAATTCATTTCTTAATATAATTTTAAATTTAAAATTGTTAATTTAATTGTTATATCACACAAAACAAACACAGTTCTCATGTTCATTGTAATGATTCTTGTTTCCAGATGCTTGAAAAAGACTGAATTGACAAAAGT
This sequence comes from Melolontha melolontha, assembly GCA_935421215.2. Taxonomy (NCBI): domain Eukaryota; kingdom Metazoa; phylum Arthropoda; class Insecta; order Coleoptera; family Scarabaeidae; genus Melolontha; species Melolontha melolontha. Next base: position 40,499,826 of record OW285238.1, read on the forward strand.
CGAAACGTCGTAAACAAACATCTAAAGTCAATAAAAGGTCGCAAAAACCAATAAAAATCTATTATTTTTAATATATATATATATATATATATATATATATATATATATATATATATTTCTTTAAATTTATGTGTGGTACTGACAAATACCGATAGAACGATATAATTAGTCGGTAAACAGAATTATTGATGAATTAGAGGTGGAAGCTCGTATTGCCGCTCGTATATTTAACCGCGACAGGACTGGACTCGAATAATGAAAAATAATTTTCTCGTTACTACTTTAACATTGGACGCAATGTTTTGTATGAAGGCATTACTTACATATACCTTTCACCTTTTTTTTCTTTGGCGCTATACAAAACTAGCATTGTGTACTCATCATAGCGAAAGTGTCGCAAAGTTTTCAAAAGTCATTTTCCCGTCAAATCACCCTATATAATTATAAATGGTTTACAATATAATGGACATATCAACATATAATAGGTATAGTTCGTTTATCGAAGTTGAATTTAACAAGAACTGAAGTAAATTTAATTGACCATTGGATAATCTGGGTAATGTTTTAGTAACACAATGGTAAGTTAAAAATAATTTCTCAGAAATTTTATGGTTAACATAGAGTTACATACTAGAACTGACGACGTAGAAATAACCAACATGGAATAGGAAGTTGTGGAAAGAGATCGTAATGTAGTCAACAAAAATATTCATAACTCACAATCAGAAGATGATTAATTCACACCAAATTGTTTTATAAAATCAGGTAAAATCAACGTCTTCATTTACTGTTTACATTCCAGCTCTTCAAATAATTAGTTTAATTTTTATTACGCTTAGAAGTAGAAGGTAGCCCAAGCGCAATTAATAAATTAACCTCGTAATTTATTTGCGGTTAGCTTTTTTCCCGAAGTGTTTCAGGGTGCCCGAAACCCGCCTGGTTCTCTCATCTGACCGACCTTTACTATCAATATTACCTACCTCATAAAGTTCGTTCTTCTCGCTCACTTGGGCAATAAACATGCAAACTTTGGTTCAGCCAGTTTTCCGACAGCCTTCAGAGACTGTAAGAGTCCCGTGCCGTAATATTAAGCACGTGTAATTAAGTAAATTCGAAACGAACGTCCAAGTTGCCAAGTAAATGGAAACTTGAATATTTAATCTACCTAGGTGTATCTCATTCAGTATGCTCCGAACAAAGATGTAAGGGATTTTCTGGTGTTTCTGTTGCTCGCGTCGTCGCTTCCGTTCGTCTCCGTTGCCGTGTTTTCCCGGTCTTTGCAAGAAAATTGTCAGGGTTGTGGCGTATATGCAAACAATAACGGCACTCCTGTAAAATGTATAGTTTAAGGGAATGTATATTATCGCGCCTGATGTAGCATGGGGTTTCGTTTTATCGTGTCGGTGCGATTCGGTCGCTTGAATAACAAAACGATTTGAACATGTTAAATATGTAGGTACAAGCTGTTTCGAAATCATATGAAGTACGTTTACTAATTGCTATAACGGTGAAACTGATTTGAGAGCACAGTCACCAGGTTTCAGATTTTGTAGAAGTTAATGAATGTATTAATTTTTCGAGGTTAGTATCTTACTCAGCCGCCTTTGTCTTTTGAGAAATTTTTTTTCTTATCTTACATATAGAATTTATTGTAGTAGATTTTATAATTTCAAGCTAAAGATCTGTTAGGTTACGCAAGGTATAATGGAAAATAGATTCATAAAGAATATATATTAAAAATAAATTGTCAATAGTTCCTACTTAAGGACTGGTAACATTACTATCTAATTCTAATTCGTTTGTTGCCAATATGAATATTGTAATAGTCCAGTCACTTTCCAATTTTTTAAGCCATCTAAAAAGTTTTTAGGAATCTCGTCAAAATAGGCATTCCTTGCGGCTATCACTACCTCGTTTGTTCCGAATCTCCGTCCACCAAACCATTCTTAAAATTTGGAAACAAGAAAAAGTAATCAGAGATAGATCTGGTGAATATGGTGCATGAAGGTTGAATTCGTATCCTAATATAACAAATTTAGTAGTTTCCAAAGCGAATGAATGAAAAGGTGCGTTATCTTGTTGAAACAACTTTTTTTCTGAATAAATGTGGTCATTTCTTCTTCAGTTCGGGATCTATGCATGTCAGTACATCAACATAATATTAGCTAGTATTTTCCATCTGTATATAGCTCAAAAATATCTAGTAAATATTACACCTTTGGCCAAAAAAGTATATTAAAAAACTAGTTTCATAAGGCACCATTTTGCCGCACGAGATCAGTTTAGAAAACGAGCCGCGACAGCGGCGCGTTTTCTAAAGAGAGAGTTCGAAGTTTTATTTGAAAGTTCGGAGTTTTATTTTTATATAAAGCATGCAGTTGGTCATTGATACTTGACATTTTCAAATTTAAATCTTACTATCCGCGAAGTATATTATACTCGTATTACATGTTATTTATTAATTTTCGTTAACATTACTTGATATTTCATTTAAAAATATAAACATGAGTCACATAGAAACATATATATGTTGTTGTCAATTGTATACAATATACGTTGTTTGTGTAGAATACGGACATATATCATATCTGTCAAATGTACATAAAAACTTAAGATCAAATGACAGCAATGATATTTATTTCTGTGTTCGAACAACGCCAACATTGAAAAATGAAAAAAAAGCGTATCGAAATGAAGCTCATTTCGATACTGTTTTGGGTTTCATAATGAGTTTATTTCGAACGCAAAATAGAAAAAAGCGATTTTAATCCTTAAACCGTAATAAGTTTGTGCCGGAATTAGTATTTTGTAAAATTTTTTTTTCGAAGTTAAATAGAGCTGATTCATATTTTCTTGCTGCATTTGCTTATCAGAATCGTAATTATTTTAATTTTAATGTTTTGGGTAGTGCACTGGCGCGTTATAATGTTAATTATGTCGAAAGAAAAGGTGATTTTATCGAGAAGTGTTATTGGCGCTTTTTCAATGACGTAGAGGCATGTGATTATTTCTTTGCCTTTGATATAGACGCCGGTTTTGTGTTAAATTTAAACGGGTATCCTAGGAGTGAAGAGGGCATACCAAACGATTTACCGTTAGGTCGACGTAGATATTTTGATGACAGTGATGTGGACAAATGTTTATTATATTATTCAGATTACAATAAGTACTTAAATGATGGTTACGACGATATTTTGGCAGTGTTACCAGAGTTTAATTTTTATATAAAGCATGCAGTTGGTCACATTGATACTTGACATTTTCAAATTTAAATCTTGCTATCCGCGAAGTATATTATATTACATATTATTTATTAATTTTCGGTAACATTACTTGATATTTCATTTAATAATACAAACATGAGTGACATATATGTTGTTGTCAATTGTATACAACATACGTTGTTTGTGTAAAATACGGACATATATCATATCTGTCAAATGTACATAAATTCTTAAAATCAAATGACAGCAATATTTATTTCTGTATTCGAACAACGCCAACATTGAAAAATGAAAAAAAGTGTATCGAAATGAAGCTCATTTCGATACTGTTTTCGGTTTCATAATGAGTTTATTTCGAACGCAAAATAGAAAAAAGCGATTTTTGCTTTCTTTGTAGTATGTTCATGAGAAGAAATCCATTGCTTTGGCTGTGTTTCTGTACCCGATTTCATATACAGTCATATATCGATGAAGAAATTCTTTGATATTTCGTTACTTAGTCATATATTTATTAGAAATTGGAACAGCACTTCACATTTGTTCAAGAGTAAGCAAACGTGGCACTTACCTAGCGGTTAGTTTTTCATATTTAAAATTTAAATATTGATGGAAAATATTGTGTACCCGTTCAGTTGAGATGTTTACGTTAGGTATCTCACACACTTTTAGATGAAAATAATGAAACAAAGTGGTCCTAATTCAGAGCCTTGCCGAACTCCAAAAGTGGCAATGTAAGGGAAAAATATCCGTTGTAGAATACACGTTGAGGCCTATTAACGAGTAATCATTAAAATTTTCGTTCAAGTAAGCCATGTACACAAAAGTATGTCCTAACTTAAGTTATTAGAGGAGATCTGTCATTATAATTTCAAACGTCATGATTGTTAAAAAATAATTTGAAATGCTGACTTTTATATTAAATATATTTATAATTTTTATACAAAGTAATAGGATATTATAAAAAAATGTGTAAAATGTTGACCATTCTCCAACAAGCATAATCGCACTCTATTTCGTCATAGAGCATTGAAAACATTGATCAGTATTTGCGGTGAGTTATTGATGTGTCCACATTTTTCTATGATTTTATGTCTTAACTCTTGTAGATTATTAATTGGTGTTTCATAAATAATATTCTTTATATATGGCCACACAAAAAAATCCATGACTGTTAAATCACACGATCGTGGTGGATATGGAATCGCTGTATTTCTACTTATTATCCTATCGCCATAAAATTGTTGCAAAAACTGAATATTTTCAAGTGTAACGTGAGATGTAGCCCCATCCTGTTGAAAATATCCGACCTGGAGTTCATCATTAGTCAATTAGTAAAAACACTGAGAATTTCGTTACGATATTTCTCCGATGTTATCGTGCCCTCAAAGAATATTGGTCCTATTAATCGGTGACGACTCATACCTACCCATACGCCTATTTTTTCTGGATGTAGAGGAACTTCTCTGTAGAAATGAGGATTTTGACTGGACCACATACGCATATTTTGCGAATTAACATAATCTTTCAAATAAAACCAAGCTTCATCGGTGAAAAAAGTTTGATTTAAAATATTGTCTGTCATTGTTTGAATAAACCATTGGCAAAATTGTGTTCTTTTTTCATAATCCGTAGGTAATAGATTTTGTACAGAAGATAATTTATATGGATACATGTGCAAGTCCTTTTTTAAAATTTTTTGACATGTTCCATACGAAAGCCCTACTTGTTGCGAAACTCTGCGAATAGATGTTTGAGGAGATTCGTTAATAATTTGTCTGACATTTTCAATTACGCCGCGACTTCTCTTGAGAGGAGGACCGCTTCCTTTTTTCCTTAAAATAATGCCTGTTTGACGAAAAAGATTTACACAATGCATTAGCGTATCACGGAAAGTTTTATAGCTAGGAACAGTATTTGGATATCTCTCTTCAAACTCCGCAAGACAATTTTCTATTGAATGCTGCCAAATACCATCAATTTTTTGAGATGTCAGGAAGTAACATTCTACCATAAACGCTTTATGCATATCATTAAAGGCCATTACTTTTTCTTTTGATGAAACTTTAAAATATATATTTGACACTGACAGATGTTTGAAATAACATCTTAATGATGACTAAAGCTACGACATAATTTTTATATACACGGCCAGCTACGAGTGAAAATTTTAATGATCGCTCGTTATGTAGATACGGAGTTAAAAAGTCAACTAGCGGTTCACTAAATCCAAAACTCACCAGTTTAGTTGGCAAGATAGTGTGATCCACTCGATCAAATGCCTTGGCAATGACGGTATATACGACATCAACCTCTGTCCCGCCATCCAACGCGCCAGCAAAGATTTCAGAAAAAACTGCAAGATTAGAGACAGTAGATCGCTTTTCCACGAAGTCATGCTGATTCGGTGATATTACAATTTTAATAAGAGGGTAGGTATAATTTTCGGTATAATGCAATTTCAAAAATATTTGCGAAGTTCGATAAGATGGCAATAGGACGATAGTTGGTAATGTGCGAAGTATCACCAGTCTTTAAAACGGGTACAATTTTAGTACTCTTCCAAACTCCGGGAGAAGTAGAACTAGCGAGAGCCAAATTAATATCTTCGCCAATGGTGTAGCAAACAAAATATTTCATTTTGGGACAAAAAGTGACTTACCAAAAATATAACATTATATCAATGTGTGATGTTCATGTAGTAGATTTTGGATTACAAGCACTAAGGCACATACCTGAAAAAGAAAACAAAATTATTTACACATTCCTTCAAAAAAATTAACTTAAAGGTAGTTGAACAGAATTACATAATTGCAATATATTATATCGCACAATATCTTAATAGAGGGCATCATACCTCGCCGATGTCTAAGAGAGTATCATGCAGTGATAAAGTTTTGTTAACCTATTGGAACTATTAATAAGGATGGTCAATCACATCAAATTAAACAACACTTAAATCGTATGTAGTGAAATTATTCTTTTTCGTATTTCACATGAAAAGAACATACGAAAAATTTATTTACGTTTCCACCAATCATTCGAAACCTCTGCACATACTCGTACGTGGGATGCCTTTTATATTTCGGGAATAGGCGATCCTGGTGCTGCCATCTGACAACCGATGTTTCTATCGTAAAGTTCGACGTTTTTGATAGAATACATACTCAGAACGTTTCGACGTAGAGGTGCTATTTGTGTTGTTTACAGTGACTTAAAAAATCATCTCGACCTAAATATGAAATTAAACTCGTGAACATTTCCGTACGATTACTTTTTACAATTTTCGAAGTGGACTATCACACTAGCAGTGCATCGATTAACTTAATTCGACTTTTGGCGATGAATCACCATAGAAAACCAGCGTATATCGGTGGTATACTGAATTCAATCGTGGCCGTGCTTTGCTCACTGATGAATTTCGTGAAGGTCGTCCAAAATCGGTTATTTTTCGGAAAAACATTGCTGCTTTGCGCGAACTTATATTGTAAGATCGTTATGCGACTTAACATGAGATAGGTATATCCTTGGACTTTAGTGGGACTAGTGGCCACCAATCACTCAAAAAAAAAGGGCTCGTGTCGACTGATCGAAAGAAATGCTGAAAAAATACGATCAGGGTACTGCAAAACACGTTTATGACATTGTAAGAGGTGTCGAACCATGGATCTACGCGTATGAGATCGAAAGTGTACAGCAGTCGACTGTATGAGCCAAATCCAACAAAAGTTGTTTGCGCAAAAAGCACGTCGAAGCAAATCGTCGCTTGTTTCTTCGGAAAAACCGGACGTGTGGCAACTGTAACATTAGTGCAACGTTGGACGGTCAATTCTGAATGGTACACAAGCATTTGGTTGCCAGAAGTATTCGGAAATACAAGGAAAACCAACCGCCGGGCCCGCCAGGACAATGCGAGCTCTCACACATCGGATCAAACAAGATAGTTTTTGACAACTTAAAAAGCGAAATTGATGGGTCATCCCCCGTACAGCCCTGATTTTGTACCCCATGACTTTGTTCTATTCTCAAAAATGAAAAATAAATTACGAGGTCAACGTATCTTTGACGCCTAAAGAAGCGGTTGATGCTTGCAAAATGTATGTTTTGGAGGTACATCAATCGGAGTCGAAAAAGTGCTTCAAAAATTGGTTCAAGCGCATGCAAAAGTTTATTGATCTTAATTGAGAATATTTTTGAAAACAATAAAGCCATTCACGATGATTATTTTAGTTTCTGTTCTCTATTCCCGAAATATAAAAGGCATCCCTCTTATGATAACCGATATTCAAAAATAGAGAAATAACAGTAACAATATCTCACCTTTCGCATACAACATTTGCTACATACATGGCTAAGTCAGAATAAAATTAGGGCCCTGTGGATACTGGAACATTTGTCAGTCGTGCAAATGCAACATCAAGTGCAAGTGTAGAAGATGAAAATTAAGTATTTGAGAGGTTTGTAATAGTAAATAAAAGATGACTGAAGTGACGTGTAATTTTAATAGTAGTGCTTATATAAATAATAATATTTATTATTTCAAAGAAACAAAGCAATGTAAATCATAGTTTAAGAAATGTCGTCAGTAAAAACAGAAAAAATATAAAAAATTATGTAAAGAACGATAGTGGTAGCCGGCAATGTCATGTACATTGACAAATATATTTCTACATTAGACCAGAATCATAAGCAATTATACCTCAAAGATATTATTCCTCAACATTATAAATACATTTTGATATCAAATACCTGTTTATTTTAAAACCAAGTTTTTTTCATTCTTGATATTTTTCGGGAGTACATTAAACAATTTACAACCACTATACTCAAGTGCCTTCGAAAAAGTGTCAAATGGTAAGCACTAATAATTCTTTATTTCTTGTCTGGTAACAGTGTCCAACCGTAAAACTTTCAACATTTTTGTAAACAAAACATAATACTCATAAGTGTAAATCCATGGTAATGTGAGTTTATTTAATTCTTTAATGTGACTCTTACAAAAATCTCTTTGTTTCAATTTTTCAATAATATTAGCTCTATTTTGTAGTTGAAAAAGCAGTATTATGCTAGCAGAACGACCCCACCGTAAAATGCTGCATTTCAAAATAGGATAAATACAACCGTGCTAAAAGTTTATCAAAACACCTTTACTGTAGCAATATGATAAATGCCTCAAAGAAAAACACAACTGCGCATATACATGTACAATAAGCTCCATTTGTATCCGAACGACTAGATACAGACATTTTATGGGAGAATTAAAAAATCCACACAAAACTTTCTTCCCTTGGTATCTGCGTTAGTCGATTGGATTACATATGTAATTTATGAGGTGCTTAGGTAAAGATTTCCATTAATATATTAGTAATTGCTTGCGGTCAACAACTGTACCTATGTTTTGGAATCAAAGTTGTGGATATTTTTATTTGAATTTTAATTTATATAAGTAATATAATTTTCTAGTTGATATAGTAATATCTATTTCAACGAAATTTTATTTGAGATGCTTTAGTTCTGTTGTTGATTCTTCCCTTCATTATTACCATTATTAAAGCAAATTATCTTAAAAATAATTATACTAGTGATAAAACATGACAATCATCTAAATTAATTAATTAATTTCCCCACTGAGAAACATTTCTTTGTATGACAAACACATGCGTATATGAAATAAATATTTTATAATTTGTAATTTTTATAATTATTAATACTACTACAAAAAACATAAATTGATATTTGGATAATGTATTAGAACATGGCTGTCTTTTGTAATAACTAATAAAAAATAATCTGTTTTAATGCTTTCTTTCCATTAAAGAATAAGTATAAAATGGAATATATACGGAGATGATAATGAACCTAGGACCGAAAGCTGTGGAAATAATGGTAAAGCTATTAAAGTATGGAGAGAGGAACAAATACCACATGACTGGGAGATAGGAATATTGATACCGATATTCAAGAAAGGGAATAAACGGGACTGCGCTAATTACAGGGGTATTACTTTGCTTTGCACGATGGCCAAACTCTATGAATGGATACTGACCAAAAGACTAGAAAGAACAGTGGAAAGACAATTAGAAGATTCACAAAGTGGTTTCAGAAAGGGAAGAGGAGTTCAGGACCACATATTCACACTGAAACAATTAATAGAGAAATGTACCAATGACAATATATATGTGGCCTTTATAGACCTCAAGAAAGCCTTTGATAGTGTGCCAAGGGAACTAGTTTGGAACAGTCTAAGAAGGAGAGGCGTCGGGCAAAAATTCATAAACTGTATTAAAGCTATATATAAGAACACAAGAAATTATGTTAGAACCAGGAACACAAGATCTGAAGAATTTGCAACGACGGAGGGATTAAGACAAGGAGGCAACCTCAGCCCAGTATTATTTAATATAATAATGGATGATGTAACAAAAGAAGCGAAAATGAAAGTTAAGAAAATGAAGGTGGGATATTACAACATGGAACCGGTAGAAATAGCAGAGAGCATATTTGCGGATGATTTGGTGATTTATGCGAAAAATAAGCGCAACCTTCAGTGTAATCTAGATATATGGGCAGAGGCGTTACGAAAGCAGAATTTAAAAATAAACGCAGAGAAAACCAAAGTTATGGTAACAGGGAAAAAAGATGATGAATTACAAATGAAACTGGACGACACTAAAATAGAACAAGTAGAAACATTTAAATACCTAGGGGTGAAAATACACAAAACAGGAACTATGGAGGCAGAATTGAATGACAGGTTAGATGCAGCATCAGCACTTTATTACTCCTTGAAAAATTCGTTCCTGGGAAGAAGAGAAGTGTCAAGGAAAACTAAGACCTCAGTTTACAATACTATATTTAAGCCCGTATTGATATACGGAAGCGAAAGTTGGACATTGACCAAGCGAATGGAAAACAAAATCCAAGCAATGGAGATGAGGTTTTTAAGAGGAATAATGGGAATTACTAAGATAGACAGAGTAAGAAATAGCAAAATAAGGGAAGCACTTAAAGTACGGAAGCTGAAGGAAGATATACAACGAAGTCAATTAAGATGGTTTGGACACTTGACAAGAATGGGAGAGGAGAGAACAATAAGAAAAGTATGGCAAGCAAGAAGATATCAGAGAAGACCAAGAGGTAGACCTAGGAATTCGTGGGACAGTCAAGTGGAAGACAAATTGAGAGCCTAGGGAATGTCAGGGAGAGAGGCGAAAAGAATGGCACGCAACAAGAAAGAATGGGCAAGGATGATATACGGAACGAAATTAGAATAAAATAATAATGATCGATTCTGATAGGCTGCACTTACTGATTTAATGTACTGTAACTTTAAGGAATTGTTTGATTTTTGTATTCAACCTTAACACCTAACGGTAAATAAGGTATCGATAATATATATATATATATATATATATATATATATATATACATATATATATATATATATATATATATATATATATATATATATATATATAAAATAAGCACCCGGCCCCCTGCGCTTCTGACGAATTACGCAAATACAATCTCCTAATAAGACACAAGAACCTATAACTTAAATTTGTGGGGAAATCCCAAATAATGAATTCCCCTAATTGAATTATCCTATATTTATTTCTCAGATCATTTCTTAGTAGTTCTTCACTCCTTACACGTTAACTATATAAGTTCCAAATATATTTTATTTAATATTGTGGCTAATGATTGATATTTAATTAAAAAAATGCCTGGCTATTCAAGTGTAGAGCTGCGCTCACGTGTGATAACACTGGGAATCAGGCTTATCCATGAAAGATATTGCAGATAGGATAAATTTATCGGTAAGTTTTATAATTACAATCTATTATAGTACTGATAGTACGTTATTCATTGTCTCTCATAGACGTGAATTCTTATGCGAAATATATTTGATATAATCTGAGAACATGGATTCACTTGTTCCTTATTTTAGAAAACACATGTCCATTATTGGATAACTAGATGAAGATCAGAAAATGAGGAGACGGCCTTAAAAAGTATGAGAAAACCTGATCCTAATCCAAAAATTAATGATGAACAGATCGATTAAATTATGCAGGAGCTAGAAGCAACACCTTTTATAACTGCATCCGCCATAAAGCAGCATTTTAATATACCTTACAGCGAAACCACAGTTCGTAGGTATATGCACCGGAATTGTGTACATTGTTGGAAGCCCGCCCCAAAAAAATAGACCTTACAGAAGAACATGCTCAGAAAAGATTACATTTGGCAAGGGAAAATCTTCGTCGCGACTGGGCAAATGTAATTTTTTGTGACGAGGAAGTCTTCCGTACAACATAAGACTCGAGAAAATATTTGCGGCGAATAAATAACACGAGATATGATCCTAGGCACGTTATTCGCAACAGGCCAAGTGGTGGAATCAGTATGGGCTTTTGGGGTTGAATGTTAGCCACAGGGCCAGGAGAGTTGGTATTTATTAGTCCGCGTATGGGTGCTGCTGAATATATACGTATACTCGAAGATGTAATGCTGCCAAGTGTACGTATACTATATCCAGCACCTGCCAGAATTTCTTTTGTGCATAATAATTCGGCAGTGCACACGTCTGCATTAGTCAGGGATTGGTTTCATCATCATCATCCCGATATTGAACTCTGCCAAATCACCCGATTTCAATCCAATTGAGAACTGGGTAATTATGGTACGCAATTGGCAATTGGCGCAAAACATTGTTCTGAATAGAGATAACCTTTAGGTAAAAATGAGATAATTTGCGTAGCAAAGAAACTTGGCAAAGACATATCACATCTATGCCGGAAAGGTTGCAAAATTCCATAGACAATAATGGTTACTGGATCAAGTATTGAGGAATTTTTACTTTAAGTTTATATATATTTCATGTTTATTTCATTTATTTTAGAATTTTTATTTTGTTTAACATTATATATACTTACAATATAACTTTGATATTCATTATATTTATTTTGGAATTTCTATTTGTATTTTAAAATTTGTATATATTTAGAATAATTTTTTTGTTTATTTTGTTTATTCTGGAATTTGTAGTTTTCTGTTGTAATTTGTAGAAAATATTTTTTATAGTAAAAAGATTAACTATTGTTTACATATATAATACACTTAAAAAACCTGAACCGACTTCAAAAAAGTTATCTACCCTTAAATATCCTATTTCCAACAAACAAAGAGAATGATTCAAATCGAAGCAGATTTTAATCTCTAAAATTGTTTAAAACTTTATACTACTTTACCTTTGAAACGCTTAATTTCATGTGTGTGTTAATTATAGAAACAGTATTCTGATGTAACTACTTACAAAGTTTATATGCATTACTTCGGTTCTGTTAGTTTTTCATTAAAGCCGCACCGCAGGTGGTGCCATAAATCTATGTGTCTCTTATTTACTCGGATTAGAATAAAAGGAAAGAATGGAAGAAAGTTTTGAGGATTGTGTTGCAGCCCTTTCTAAGCCGTTCGGATACAAATGGAGCTTATTGTACGTGCCACTCCAAAGTATAGATTTAGAAGAAACAAACTATTACTGGACAATACTATACATTCTTACTGAGTAGGTTGCGGAATAGTATTCGAGAAATGTTGGGGAAAACGAATATTAATGAAAGCTGCTCGTCAATTGCATGATAATTCATCTGCACACACTCCTTGTACTTAAAAAAGAACTGTGTTAGTTCATTTTGTGTGAAAAAACTCTTTTATTTTTTATATATTTGAATACAGGATAATCAATTAGACGATCCAATAAATATATAGCGAAAGCGAAAGATTCGAATATTGAGAAATATTTATATATTACTATTTACAAATAAGATCGATCTTAAATAACTTTTATGTCGTATTTTACTATCGATCAGCAAAAAGATCTTAAATATTCAAGGTATGTTCATAACGTGTGTATATGAAAACAAAGGTATTTTTAATAAAATAAAATATTATTAAAAGCCTGGTTGTATTATACAAAACTGGTGGGGTTTACCTACTCATGTATGTTTCAATTATTCAATTATTCTGATATATGAAAACATATCTAGGATATGTTTTCATCTATACAACTTTACATCCACAGGCTCTTTAGAAGAAATAACAGAATTATAATCCTGTTGAAATAATAGCTTAGTGAATAGTGCATATCCAAACTAAACTAAAGGAAGTGAAACAAGCAAAAACAATGTTCCACGAGTGAAAGCACGTTTTCCAGGCACCATCTTATCGCACAAGTTTCATACTCGAATGAATTACTCGAACGCAGCAGCCGTACATAATATAAAGTCTCGATAGACAACACATACAGTAATTAAAATGCATCAGCGGAGGGAACAAAGGTAAATGCCGGCGGAATACTGATTCGCAGCGAAATGTAATAGAGTAGTACTTCGTAATGAAATGAAATTTGTTTGGCATAGGACGATCGCATTGGCGAGATAATTTCGCATAATATTGTGTCACGTAATGTACTGAAATTCTCCAACTGCATAACTGATGTTTAATTATTACTTTATTCTATTTTGAGAATATCCTCTGTCAGTAATGCTACATTTAAATGGTAAAATTAAACGATTAAAATTGGAAAGTAGCACATGAATATTAAACAGATAGGAGCAAGAGAAATCACTAATCACAACAAGATACTAAACTTCTAAATACGTATTTCGGCAACTAAGTTTCCATCTTCAGTAGGACAATCTGAAAAGAAAGTGCTTAAATGTAGCGTCCTGGCTAAGGTATGAGGACGGGTCTCTAAGTCCCTGAAAATTGAGATAAGGAACACTATTCGGCAAAAAAACGTTTTACTTTTCATCATTATTTCCTTTCAACTCAATACATTTGATTCAACGTTTCTCCAATTTTTGATGCCCCCCAAAATATACGATTTCTCGAGGTCCTCAAAATAGGCGGTTTATTTCATCGATGACCTTCGATCCAAATCTTTTACCGCCCGGCTATTTCTTCACATTTTGAAACAGAAAATAGTAGCAGTATGCTAAATCTGGAGAATATGCCGGATGAGGGAGCAATTCGTAACATATTTCAAGCAATTTTGTCATTGCGACTGCGGACTTGTGCGCCGGTGCATTGTCCTGGTGGATGGGAACTTTTTCTCGCCAAATGCGGTCTTTTGCTTCAAATCGGGGTCGAATCGATCCTACAGCTCTGCATAATATGCGCCGGTGATCGTTTCACCCTTTTCAAGGTAATCGATGTGAATGACACTACGCGCGTCCCAAAAAACTGTCGCCATGACATTGTTGGCCGATATACCCTCCTTTGGCTTCGATTGACCACGAGAAGTCCACTGTCTCGACTGTTCCTTGGTCTATGGTGTGTTGAGATGAATCCATGTTTCGTCCACGGTTACAAAAACTTATATGGATTGCGATGGAACATCACCAAACACTATTTTGAAGTTGTAAAATGATTGTGTTTATTGTCAATTGTGAGCAAACGCAGCACCCATCTTGCAGATAGCTTTTTCATATTCAAATATTTATGCAAAATTTAAATCACTAATCCATGTGATATCCCTGTAGCCTCTCAAGTTCACGCACCTTCACTCGCCGATCGTCCAATATGATACCGTGGATTTTATCGACCATTTCTGGTGTGGTGACCTCAATTGGGCGACTAGAACGTTTGCTGCACTACTTGTATGTACGACGGCACTGCAATTGAGTGAACCAGTGGTGGATGGTTCCAATTCATGGTAAAGGGTCCCCATAATACTTTTCAAGCGTTTTTTTATTTGCGTTATGGTTTTTGCGCGCAAAAAATAGTGATTAATGAGCACACGAAATTCAATTTTTTCCATTTTTACGAAAATGCTCGTAGACGTCTGTTTCAAATGGCCGTCACAAAGAAAACTATTTGACCAGATCATTCTGAAAATTAGAGTGCGTTCTTTAAAAGGATGCTTCTTGACAAGCACAATGTTGGATTTGAAGTGGGCAACGCCATCTGTTCTAATTTTTAGGTATTTCCTGATACACCCTCGTACAACCTTTGACAGTGGATAACATTAAATTCCTAACATGAAAACAAACCCTTATATACTACTTAAATCCAGGTTAAAAATTAAAGAACCGTGAAATGTAAAAAAAACATGAAGTGTAAAAATAATTACCACAGTCACAATATACCATACAAACTGGACTGAGGAATTGGTTCATTGTCAGAATTCATTAATTTACTTTTATTTCTATGTAAATAAACACTTTCAAAATTGCCTAATTCTCTATAATTATTTATAGTTTTAACTAATGTAAGATTATTTGGAGGCATAGAGTGTGACCTGTGTTCCAAATATGCCGAGCAACGCTACTAGATTTTTTGGTTCTATTAAATTTAAAATGTGGAATATATTCCTTGTAAAGAGTGAAAGAAATTGAACAATTGAATTTAGTTTGTCCGATATATATTTGGTTATAGTCGTTAAAATTTATTTCGTAGATACCAGACCTTTGTCCTACTTCAATTTTATCTTTGGTGTTACCCAAGAGTGATTTTAATGAGTTTGATGATTTAAACGCGATTTGAAGAGAATGGTTTTTGAAGACAACGTTTAGATTTCTAGAAGCTGAATGATATGGTAAACAGACAAACTTATCAGGCTTGATCTTTTTGAGGTAGTAAACTCGTGGTACCATGAATTAGTTTTTTAAGCTTATGTTTCTTAATTAGGTTAGTTACTATTTTCGAGTCGAAGCCATTGTATACTGAGATGTTTTCGATTAAACTGAGTTCTTTTTAATATCTATCTTCTGTAAGCGGACAACTTAACAACCAACGGATAAGAAAATTAAAAGATGTTATCTTGTAATTTTCTTTTTTAATTTTCTAATCGGCTTACAAAAAATAAATATGAGAAAGGACTGAAAAAGGAAGGATATACTACAGAAGATGCCAATTTAGTTGCTGAAATACGTATATATATATAATACGTTTATATTTTTATTTACATTAATATTGTCTGTTATTGTTATCGATGCTTATTGTTATGATATTTACCTTTATTTTGTTTATTTTGTTGTACTATTTTACTCTGTATATACTATACACATTGGTCCAGCCCGCTACGGGCCATACGCAACAATATACGTATGGAACGTAATGCGATGTGGCAACGTATGTACGATGCCACTCCGCGTGCGCATACATAAGTCCGATGATCGAGAGCAATAGATTGCCCGTCATTCGTATCTAGCTGTGCAAACGTAAAGGTTGCAACATTTGCAAGTTAAACTGTTTAGAATTTTCGAGACAATAACCCCTAGAAATCTCGAGGGAGTGAGGCGGGAGTTTTACAATAGGCTCGGCTATTGTTTGAGGGGAGAGGGCGGTATTTTCGAATCCTATATTTAGTGACTTTCTTAGAATTAAAATTTATTTTGCAGAATTATTGATTTTTTTACTTTTATCTTTTAGAAAACGTTATTGTTTTTTTATTACTTAAAATTACTTTTCCGTAGCAGCTAAGACTACAATAATAATAACTTGGAGATATAACGACCTTATTATATCTGAAACAAATGTGCAAATTACGTATACAGAACGAATATGCAAACGACTATATCCTTGCGCGGTTTAAGTCTTACTAAATTCATAACTCTGCAATGTATGGTAATGTAAGCTACTGCGCGGAGAGGGGATTCGCTGTTGCCACTTATTGCTGGGTATGGCCCGTTGAGAGCTGGTCCTATCGGTATATACGCAGTATAATGTAAATGAACCCCTAGGAATTTGCCCATTCACGCACACAGCTCCACGCAGATAAACACATGTACACATGTATTTAGATGTGTACATGTGTTTATCTGATAAACACATGAACACATCTAAATACTTTACCGCATTTTTTAGAAAGACCAGAATTCAATAGAAAGTCAACACAGCACGTTGTGTCAATAGCTATTTGTACAAACTCTGTACACTTACAATAAAGACGATTTTTATAGCGAATCAGTGTATGTCCATTTTATCGTAACCCTTATGTATTTTAACTTTTGCAAATAGATTCTAATATTAATAATAATATATTTACGGTTCCAACTTTATGCAGTACAAATTAAATATTAAAATAAACAGCGTATTATATAGCAAAAAAACTGTCAGTATATATGTTCGAGATATAACAAGCATGAAACGAATAATTATTACTATTAATTCTAACCATAAACAATATTATATAAATTCGTATATATTAGCAAAGAAGATATTAGCGATTCGAATCATTCAGGTCAAGAGAGTCTTCTGCAGCATGTTCAACTTCAATCTAGGAATTCGAAGAGACATGCAGCGTATATTATTTTAAGTAAGTTTAAATTGTAAAATACAACTGGGAAAGCAAATGAGGAAGGAGCGTCAGTTGAATGTTATAGGATATTTTTTAGAAATTTGGTGCCCTAAATTTCTCTTCGTTGCTTTAAAGAAATAAAATAATTTCTTTCCAGCAGTTAATTACAATTTCAGCCCTTTCTCTGTATAAATACGCTCGTTTTTGTATACGTTCGATCTGCATGTCAAGGCAAATATATACTAGATACAAGTGTGTAATATAGTGGTTTTAGTATTAATAAATTTAATTTTAAAAGTCAACGCATGTCCTAATTTCTCCTTTCTTTTCGATGCTGACTGACAAATTAAATTAATGTATTTAGAAACCGATAACTGACTATCAAAGAGAAAACAATTTGTTCAGTTTTATCTCAACAGAATTTAACAAAGTAATATTTGTGTCAAAAATGGAAATTTTGAATCGTGATTTTCGAGTGATGATTTTTTACGATTTTCAATGCGGTTTGACACCAAAGTAATGTGTGGAAAAGCTTAGTTCGGTGTTTGGGAATGAACCACCCTCCAAAACTATGGTTTACAAATGGTTTGCAGAATTCAAGCGTGGAAGACCAACGTTTGGTGACGATCTTCGTGAAGGGCGTCCATGCACCTCAGTTGTTGCGAAAAATATCGATGCTGTACGTGAAATGATTTTATCAGATCGACATGAGATAGAGGAGTCCTTAGGCATTGCGGTGAAATAAATACATACGATTTTGTACGATCATTTACACGTCAGGAAGCTTTCCAGTCGTTGGATCCCTCAGAATTTAAAAGACGAGCAAAAACAGGCACGTGTCAAGTGGTGCAAGGAAATGTTAAAAAAATTGATTCTGGTCGTTCTAATTCTGCATATAACATTATAACAGGTGACGAATCCTGGATATATTCATATGAGCCCCAAACTAAACAGCAATCGACTGTATGGGTGTTTCTTGTCTGCTTGTTTCTGCGGAAAAACGGGTCATGTTGAAACTGTTGCATTAAAGGATCGGCAAACAGTTAATGCTGACTGGTATGCGTCAATTTGTTTGCCGCAAGTTATCGATGAAGTCAGAAAAAAAAACATAAACCGACGAATCCTTGTTCATCATGACAATGCAAGCGCTCACACAGCACGACAAATTGTCGAGTCTTTGACCAACAGGAACATCGAATTAATGACTCATTGCTCATATTCGCCAGATTTAGCGCCAAATGACTTCTTCTTATTCCGAAACATCAAAAATAAAATGCGTGGAAAGCGGTTTTCATCGCTTGAAGAGTATGTTGAAGAATTAAAATCACTGGTACCTCGCTCAGAATGGAAAAAGTATTTTGAACATTGGTTTTATAGGATGCAAAAGTGTATACATCTTAAAGGGGAGTATCTTGAGAAACAGTAAAGCGAGATACATAGCGTAATTTGTTTTATTTCACAATTTTCCGCGAATTTTAGCAGTGGCCTTCGTACTACACATTTTCAGTGTTTAGTTTCAAATTCTTCTGCAAGTAATTGCAGTTGGCGTCACTTTAATATTGTAATGTATTTTTAAATCTTTCACGTAGGTCGATATTCGGAAATATCATATTTCTGAAAATTTGCATATACAAAAGATGGTCATAAAGCTTTGCTAAATTTGATAAGATTCATATCGATCGGTAATTGGAAATATTTAAGAAATCACCCTTTTTAAAGATGTACGTAATTCTTTCAAGTTTCCATAGTCGCGGGGATGTACCTGTTTTTAGAGACAAATTAGAGACGCCCATAAGGGAGCTTAGCAAGACATGATGCACATTTTCTTATTAATGAACATGGTATGTAGTCATCACCAGAAGTTATTTTAGATTTTAAATGGTTTATGCGGTCTATGACCACTAACTCCGTAAAAGGCTTGTTATGGAAAATATTAACATTTCTTGGTTTGTATATTTTCCAACTTCACATTGTTTCGAACAACCATACGTATAGATGCTATAGCTATACGTGAAGATGTACTTGTTCCATTCATATATCGTCAGAAGAACTTCGGATCTTAGCTTAGCTTTCCACTAAAGCAAAATCATTTTTTTAAGCTGCATTTATCTCATTTTCAGTTAGGTCCGTAGGTCTCTAAAATTGTTTTAATAAAGACGACTATTTGTACTTCTCCATTTTCTAAAGTATTACGTTAAGCATTCAATAATCTTATTGGTAAATAAGCCGGTCGCTAGCGTGCTAGTGGTCCCATAATCGAATCCGGGGCTTGCTGCCCCAGAATTTTCGTTGTTTTCTTTCTCATTTAAGGTGAAAGCCGCAAGCCAAATATTTTAAGTAACTCAACGGACGTAACAGGTGTAACAATAACTGATGGCCCGTTAGTACCCCCTATAATTGTTGTTGGGGAATGCCAAGGCATTAATTATTATTATTATTGTTAATACTAGTGCTGCGGATATTCACGATTAAAGGAAATATAATCTTGAAATCAATGAAGTCGGTACGGTAATAGGTTCAGAGGAATTAAAAGTTTCTTAGTTTGGTACTAATTTCGCATGTTGTTGTAATTTATATTAAATATAGTATAAATTTTCGCAATACTAAATTTTTCCCCCTTCGCGTTTTCTAAATAATTTAGTAAGAAAATTATACCAGGTGTCATTGAAATAAAAAATAACGTATGAAAAATGGAAGGAATGTAATTGTATAGAATATAAATCTAAAATATTTTCCCAAAATTCAAAGATATTTAAATAATTTTTGTCACGCCGCACAGTGGCACAGTGACAAAAATGACCGTCTATATTATGAGACAATATCTTAAAACTGACCGACAATAACAAAAAGACTAGTTATTGTGGGTCTCGTTTTAAGTATCCTCTCCGATTCAGTCAGTTTTCGATCGTTACGTACGTAACACATCTTACACGTTCTTTTAATACATCGTTTTTAAAAATTCACAGGCAAGTATAAATTTTTAATAGACGACTTTCGTACCAGGTTATCGAAACTTTACCATAGAAAACACAATATTATCTTCTAGCGTTTTTATAAATATAAACAATGCAGTGTGCGTTTGCAATAGTGGTCCTTTCTATATCCATATTAATATTTTATATTTGTAACAAAAAAAAACATTCACGTAACACACATGAAATTATTTAGGTCAGTTCTAAAATATTGTATGTAAATATATTGAGGTTATTGACCTAGCATAAAACAATGTCATACTTTTTAAAACATCGACAGTTGTTACGTACCTAAACATACGCTGCAGTGTGTGTGTAACTTCAATAGACGTATTTATTACTTATACACATTCTGAATATTTTCAGTTATTAGAATTTTCAGGGGATTTTTAATTTTGGGATTGGTGTCGTAATTGACTCAGGATAAATTCCTTATATGTAATTATATCTTTCCATTTTTCATACGTTGTCTCTTTACTTCAAGGCCGCCTGTATATGCATAATTTGCACATATGAAAATATTAGCTATCTTCTACTCAACAGCTTATATGGAACTATAGAAAATTTTTTATTAAGAAAATTAGTAAGATATACTAAGCTTATTCAAGCACTTAATTAAATTGGTTTATAATCGAAGTTAAAGCAGTTCTTAGATAGCAAACTTCGAATAGAAACTTCAAAGTTTGCGCAAGTATTATGCACCGCTCTAGTTACTGGAAGCAACGTGTTGAGTACATATATAGTCCGAGTTATCTGCTATATTTCAAAACAAAAGACAACCTTAAACTTGAATTTTTTGAAAACATGTCAAATACACTGCGCATTGTATATAGCAAGCGCTGATGATTTTTATTTTGGTTACATCCAAGTAAATTACTACCTTACGGCTGCAAAATTAATCAGCTTGTAGACTGAAAATTTCGATTGCAATTGTAAACGCGTCTATTCTATGTTGGATTGAAGAATTGTGTAGAATTTTAAAATTGTTTCTTAAAGCAACTTACATACGAAAATAACGATTGGTCCATTGAAAGAAAAAAAATTTTTGTGAACCTATGAATAAAAATCTATATATCTTTGGCAATAAGTGACGACATCTTGTGCGCTTCTGGCCATGCGATCTCGAATGTATATGTGCCTACGACGAAGTAAATAGAAGAATCTAAAATTATTTAGGGATGTTTTGCTGTTAGGACTATTTTAAACATCTTGTTAAAGTAACAGAATGAAGAAGGATTATTGGTTGTTGGTTAGCAGCTTATTTTGCCAAAAACAGTGATCCAAGCATTCTGTTAGAATATGTAAAAAACTTTTAGATGAAAAAGGAGCCTTTGAAGACATACAATTCATGAAGCGACCATCCGACAGTGTAGGCTCTTTTCCTGATACGCTACCCTAGGAGCGACAGTGACAGATTTGTGGTAATGTCTGCAAGATATACAGGAACAAATAGATGCAAAAATTGTTAGAAAAAATGCTAAAAATTTATAGATTATAGGGACTTCAATGAAAGTAGATTACGAATATTTATTATAAATGTTGAGTTGAATCAATGTTTTGCCTACGTATCAGATTAGGATTTTTTCCGCCAGGGTTTTCGAAATTTAAAAGTTTGTAGTTCACTTACTTTATGATTAACTCACCATGTTTCTATTTTTTTTTGAATTAATATTTATTAATTTAAGTTTAATATACTGGGTGGCTGCCGAGGTAATGGTTCTTGAAATATCGTGGTTTGAACCTGAAGTAAATTACTAGAGGGCTTAGAATGTGGTTTATTTTAAGAAACACACTGCTCAATGCGCCACCGCCTTGTGCAATGCATAACTCAATCCTCCGTCGGAGATCTCGTTCCCAGTTGTAGTTCTCCATATTGTTTTTCACCTCATCAAACGCTACATGAATCTTCTGGATGAGTTGGTCCCTATTGTTAAGCTTTCCCGTTGAATAGGTAAGTGTCTTCACATGTTTCACATGAAAAAATCTTCTATTGGGTTAAGATCCGGAGATCACGGTGAGCAATAGGACCACCATGACCTATCCAACGATTTGGATACTGTTCATTGAGAAAATTATTGACGCCTCTTCCATAATGGGTCGAAGTGTAAATATCCTTCTGATTTAAAGAGTAATCCTCAAGTAGTAGAGGAAGATCGTTCTTCAAAAAAGCTCGGTACATTTCGCTATTCAAATTTACGTCAAAAATATGTGGTCCAATAACTTCATTATTAATTATTTCAGCCCAAACGTTTACGGAAAATCTTCCTTGGAAGTGGGTTTCTCGAATAGCATGAAAGTTTTCGATTGCCCACACATGTTCGTTGTGGAAATTGTTGATTCGATATTTTGCAAATGTAGTTTCGTCACAGGAAGAGTATCCAGATGATTGTTACACCATTCGCAAAGCGAACCCTTTGGGGAAGAAGCGTGCGGAGAAGTTTTTGTACAGGTGGGTATTGATAGGGATGCAGTCCGTTTTCTCGCAAACTGCCTTGCACAGCCGTCCTAGTTTGTCCAGTAAGACCAGAAATTCTCGTACTAACACCAGAATAATGTTCAACAACCTCAAGCACTTTTGCAGCATTGTTTCTTCTCATAAGTTCTCTTTCACAAGTCAGTTTAGGGAACGCACCTACTAATTGAATAGTGGAGGTTTTACTAAACGTTTGCTTATCTGGAAGACGGCGGTTTGGGTATCGTCGTTGATATTCCCTAACTGATTACTACCACTGTAATATCCATACACAAAAATCATGTCCGCGTATTCTTCGTTTGAATAAATTACAGGCATGGTTTTAACACAAATGATGCAAATAAAAAAAAAGAAATGTCAATAATGACAATTAAGGTACTGACAATCTTCGTTTCCAAAGATAAATTTAAAAAATGTCATAGATGACGATTTTTACTAAAATTACTACATCGTTTATGGGAATTATCGTGGATTACCGGTTCGCGTAAAGAAGAATACTATTAAATATACTTAAAGAGAATAATTTTATTCTGTTTCAGTGAATGTCATAACTTACGTTAACTTTCGACAACATATTTAATCTCCACAGAATAAAAATAAATTTTATTTTTTGTTTGACACAAGCAACACTTAAATCTTTAATTCTACTTTATTATACGAAGGAGACAATAAAATATACATACTTTGTTCTGTGTTATTGTAAAAGGTACCGACTTTTTTAATTAAATCTTCCATCCACTGTTTTTATCGTGTGTAGATGTGCTCGTTCTTTAGAAACTAGTTCTACCGAAATAAGAACGCAGCTAGAAAAGTATTTTCCGTGCCAGAATTTATCTAAGCAAAGACTTGATTACGTTGAAATGGATGTTGTAGGTGTATTCCTATTAGTATCCACTAGCACGTCTAGACCTTGAACGGCATTCACTAGCGTTTTCCTTGCTTCTGGATTTATTATTCCCAAACCAGGACAAAATCTCCACTGGCAACAGCAGGAGATTCGTTGGCACAGCCAGTTAGGGTAAAGTTTCCCATCTATCATCTTTTACCGTAGGAATTGTGTTTCATCCATTCGCATTTCATTTTCTTATCTCGTTTTACGCCACGGACATTTCATTTCGTATTTTATCGACTTTCACACTTCGCGTCTTTGTGGAATTATACTAAATTACATTTAATTTTCGATGTCTTAAAAATATTTAGAATTTTTAGGTGTAACAAATTTTAATTAACTTTTTTAAATGATGTTTAGAACTTCTGACCCTAGAACCAACTTAACTACCATTCTACTCGTATACCTAATTTAATTTTCCACGTCTAAATTTTCTTTGTTCTTAAGAACCGCTATTTTTCAATTGAAAATTAACGATTTTGTATGCAACAAGTACTATGTTAAATCCTGCGGTAGCTTTTTTTTTTACTGTAGTTTCTGTTTGAAAAAAATTGATCTCGAAGAAAAAAAAGTGTGTTTAAAGTTATAGATCTGTTTAAAGTTATAAACCGTAATTTACATTTAGAAGATAATTTATCAGAATAATTGAAACATACATGAGTAGGTAAACCCCACCAGTTTTGTATAATACAAAGGTTGTTACACAATTCGCAAAGCGAGCCCTTTGGGGAAGAAGCGTGCGGCGAAGTTTTTGTACAGGTGGGTATTGATAGGGATGCAGTCCGTTTTCTTGCAAACTGTCTTGCACAGCCGTCCTAGTTTGTCCAGTAAGACTAGAAATTCTCGTACTAACACCAGAATAATTTTCAACAACCTCAAGCACTTTTGCAGCATTGTTTCTTCGCATAAGTTCTCTTTCACAAGTCAGTTTAGGGAACGCACCTATTAATTGAATATTGGAGGTTTTACTAAACGTTTGCTTGTCTGGAAGACGGCGGTTTGGGTATCGTCGTTGATATTCCCTAACTGATTACTACCACTGTAATATCCATACACAAAAATCATGTCCTTTGTATTAGAAGATAATTTCTTAGAAAATAGACTTGATTTTATCAAATTGAGACCAGTTTTCAACGTGGTGAATCAAAATGATTTACGGTTTGGAATATTTTTACATAATTTGTTCATCAACGAGCAAATGGTATTGTACTGGGTCCGGCAACAGGATTGAATAGTTTTTAAAAGGCCACTGTTAAGAAACAAATGATATATTTTGACTTTTTATTATTACAAAGGTATTTTTAATAATATAAAATATTATTAAAAATTTGGTATGAAGAACACAAATACAGGTTCAGTGGGGACGTACCGATGAATCTGTAGAAAGGTGAAATACGTATGTGCGTCTCTGGGGAAGGATATGTTCGGACACAAAAATATTAATATTGAACCTTTATTTGTGTTCTTCACACCAGATTTTTAATAATATTTTATATTATTAAATATACCGCCTCATTCTGAGCAAACGCAACGATCCGAATGTATGAATATTTCTCCCGCTCCGAATAAAAATCCCCTGAACGCGTTTAGCCAATCACAATACAGTCTGTCTCATTCCGAGCAAACGCAACAATCCGAATGTGCAATTATTTTTCTGGCTCCTAATACAATTCCCCTGAATGCTGTAGGCGCGTTAACATCGATGTCATATGTCATACATACTTACATATTATGGAGCCGCGTAAGAAACATTATCTGATTACCAAATTACTATTAAAGGACTATAAATTGTTTAGTCCTGTGTTATGGTAATGAGTAAATTGCAATACGTTATACTGACGATGGTTACACAAAGCGTAATGATATTATTAATAAGCGATCAAGAAAATTCAAATAAGGCATCAAGAGATTTAATAAATTAAATTTTAATAATAAAGGTCACAAAAACTATTCATATACTAAATAAATTTCAGAACTAATAAAAACTAAATTAAATTCTAGTAATGTAAAGAAAAATTTACTCTTACAAATAATAAAATAAATTGTTCATAATGAGAAATTAATTATATAATAACGGAAATTCATCCGTTTAAACTCATCGCCGTAAAATAATTGATGATGTTTGGAATATTTATAATTACGAAAACCATTAATTTTAGTATGCGGTTAACGGAAGAGCCTAAATGCCTAAATCATTGGAAATATTGCTAAGTGTCAAATTTCAATTTAGCTCTATTGCAGCGCATACTAAAATGGACGTATCATTAGGACTCTGCGATTTGGGAATAATGGTTTTAAATTTTGTACAGAACCAGTAATGTCTATTTTCTTTTTAAGTCTACAAATTGCTTTTTCGGGATGGGCCTGTCGGCATACCTTCCGGCAAATAAGTCACATACTCTTTCATAAGAATTATCAGCGTGATACCATTTCATCATTTCGGCTTTCTCTTCTAGTGTATAACGCGGCATGATCACTATTCAAACGCTTAAGAGACTCCGTATAGGGTGACAGTGGTGACACTAATTTGTGACATTAATTGTCAAATGGTTGCGCGACAGACTGTTTTGTGATTGGCTAAAAGCGTTCAGGGGATTTTTATTCGGAGCGGGAGAAATATTCATACATTCGGATCGTTGCGTTTGCTCAGAGTGAGGCGGTATATATATATATATATATATATATATATATATATATATATATAATTAAAAATACCTTTGTATTATACAAAACTCGTGAGGTTTTACCCACTCATGTATGTTTCAATTATTCTGTTATATTATTATTACAACTAAAAACACAATTCTCGAAATTTTAAACACTTTTAGTTTGTAAAGATCACATCCCTAAGATGATCACCATCTTCTTCTATACATTGCTGCAATATGTTTCTGAAATTGACCATAATGCGCTTGAGTAAATCTTCGTATCAAATTTGTTTCCTCACGAACTCTTTCTTTGGGTTCCAAAAGTGTGGGGGATCGCGTAGAGTACACTTTGAACTTTAAGAATGCCCACAAAAAAAAATTCGGGACCAAACCTGGAAATTAGGCGATTCGGGAACAAACGATGTAAAAGAGCAATGGACTGTTTAGCTGTATGCGCTATGGCGCTGTCCTGTTGGAACTGTACTCCACCTTGGTCTATTCTTTGAAGTTCCATAGCCACAAATGTTTCCAACATCTCAACGTACCAAAGTGAATTGATTGTAACGGTGTGGCCGTTTTCTTAAAATAAAGTATGGTCCGGTCACACCAAAGCTGCACACTCCACACTACAACGTTACCGTTTGGTTATGAAGTGGATGTTCATGCATTTCTCTTGGGTTGTGTTCCGACCAGTAGCGAAAGGTCTGCTTATTAACGTACCCACTTATATAGAAGTGAACTTTGTCAGACGTGGTCAGTTTATCAAGAAATCCTGCATTGCTGTTCAATATTTCAAGAAATTGCCTGCAGAAATTGACGCGGTTAAATTTATCAGCAGGGTTCAGCCTCTGGTCTATCTGTACCTTATATGGATGGAATTTGAAATCCAGCTTTAAAATTCGCCACGTACCTCGCTCTGAAATTCGCAGTGCAATTAAATGCCGAATTGCAGAACGTGTTGGAATCCGTTAAACGGCTACTCTGGTTGTTTCAATATTACCTTGTGTCCGAACTGTACGTGTACCTCCGACAAATGTTTAGTTTACATTGCCCCTTTCGTCTACATCTCTTACCCATCTCAAGATTGCATTTCTTGATGGAACTGCAGCGCGCACTGGTAAATTAAATTCACAGCAAAAACGCCTCTGGGTTTGCACGATGAACTAGGTCAGGATAAATGATTTTACAGCAGAGATACGTTGATTTGCCATTGTAACACATAACATTGGAAAATAAAATACAATTTTATCACTATTTGACGTTTGTCAAATAAACAGTATTGTCACAGAAAACCACTCAATCCTGTTGCCGGACCCTGTATTTTATATTTTGGTTCACATTCTGCTAAAATGGTCACTAAAAGAAAAGCTATCCACTTTGGTTTTCAAATTTGCACCAATTCTATTTACTCCTTCCATAAATGATACGAATAAATGTACTATTCATTCATAGATAGAGTAAAATCGCTTTGGGAACACACCAATCTGCGCGAGCGAATCGCGCAACCTGAGTATTAACGCCCTCAAAAACATAGGTCGGGCTGGGTCTAAATTACCGCGCAATTTAAAATTCGAATTTTACGTAAAACGTTTTGTATTTTTACTTCGTGTGCAGCGGAAACAACATATTTCATTTATTATGTTCGTTTGCCATGAAACATAATTTCATAAACACATTCTATTGTCTGAATGAATAATAAAGCGTTTTTATTTTATTTATTTTCAAGTGGGATTTTTAACAGAGATACAGCCAACAATTTCTGGTTCAATTATTTATTTTCATTATAATTTAAACATTTACATATATCACAGTTTTTCTTCTTTTACCAAGATTTTATTCATTATATTTGTAAATTTATGAATATTCATTCGGAGTAAAAATAATTTGTTGTTTACACGTCGTCTTTTATTACCACATTATTATACATAAATACCCTTAGTTACTAATGACATAAATACAAAGTTAACTACACATATAAATAAATTTACCATTAAAAATATTCCCTACAAACAATATTTATTTCTTGCTACCGTTTATCATTGCTTGCAATATAGGACAAAAATTACATTATGACAGTTTAAAGAGTAAAACATAATTTACCATTCATATTTCTCTTTTTGATAAAATTGTACACGTTATGAATGATTTCCCGTGATTGTTCTGCTATTATTTGTCTTTTTTTCACTGGTATTTCAACATCTGCTGGATCACGACATCCAGATGTGGACGGTAAACTAGACATAATAATCTATAACAAATAAAGTACATGTTTCAACAAATCCTATTAAAAATTCATGAAAAATAATGTAATACCTACAGATATAAAGGCCTTCTATTCCAAATAGTTGTGAAAACAACTGATTTTGTAATAAAATAAACTCAAACAACTGATTTTGTAATAAGATTAACTCAAAGAACACGATCGACACCTTACGGACGCTAGAAGACAACTGAAGAATATTACAGTCAATGTTATTCGGCCTGTCTATACATGCAAGAACTATGTCTTTCTCTCTCGTTTGGGGTACACTTTTCTTTATAAGTTCCAAATTGGTTTCTGCGTCAGTGTCTTCCCAAATTGACACTACTCTAGTAACTTTTGCGCCGAGGAGTCGAAGCTATACCAATGTATAATTTCCACAAGGATCTGACAACGCCACCTAAATACTAAACTTCTCGTTTAGTGTTAGCAATATGAATCACGCATGTCCAAATTTAGCGTATTAGTTTTTCGAACGGTTCTTCTCCAATTGCCTTTAATTGTTACTTAAGCAATGCGACAATACAAAAAGTGGATTAAATTTAAACCATGGATCTATTTCATTGTAAGTCGTTACATGCAAATATGTAGTTTTATCAAGTTTACATGCTTTGCCTTCACAAACATCTTTGCAATTTTTTACTCAAGTCATAGTTCGACCAATACTTAAATTATGTATATTAACTAGTTTATTATAAAATGGCCCGATGGGACAAAAAAAAGTTAAATATACCTCATGCATTTGAGTCTTTAAGCAAATAAGATTTTCCAAAAAGTCTCAACAAAATCTTATAAATGCTGCCAAAAAAATAAAATATACTTTTTTGGCATCATTTATTAGATGTTATTACAATTACTTACTTACTCCCTGCATATATTTGATAAACCTAATTAATTTATTCTTTACGTTGCATTTCTTAAGATATTCCTATAGTTTCATTAGTGGCAAATTAACAAAGGCCTTCTCAATACCCCTGTCTTTTCAGAATTCGCTCTTGATTGCGATAAAGATGGATCCACTTATCGCTTTAATCTTGTTTCCAATATTTGTTATTAAGTTATCCCTCTATAATTATTGGTGGAAGGTCCGACGCTTCTCGGGTGAAATGTCCACGCATTAAAGTTGGGTACGGTCTCGTATTTTTAAAGGCGGTATACGCAGCAAACTACGTAACGATTAAGTCTGTCGACGTACATGTATAATGAATAATTCGCTACGAAGAAGTCACTGGATAAAGACTACGTAAAATAAGTTGTGTGTATATTTGGAGAAGACCAATTTGCTGATCATAATTATAAAAATTATTGTTGATCGAACTAACTTCAAACTCGGTTTTAAATTATATCAATTATTATTTCTGGTTAAAATTTCTGAACAGTTAATTGATGTGGTGATTGTGTATTTATTGCAAACAAAATAAATTAATAATAAAAATATTGTCAACTAAATATAGTAAAATATAGTAATAGTATATATTTTATGGCTATATAAATACGACCAAAGGTTTTACAATTGTGAATATAGCGTTGCACTTTAACATTGTTATACTAGTTTAGTTACTATAGTAATAATAAATCATGACTGATTTATTATTACTATAAGAATGTATCTTTGAATAATTTAAACCATAGCAACTCAATTACTTGACATTTATATTCTGTCATTTATATTTTTTGTATCCTTGATAAAAGCATAATTGCCGAAACATGTAGGGTTGTTTTAAATATATATACTTTGAAGTAATAAACCAGACCTTTAATCGCCGACTGATTGGGTTTTACCATATATATATATATATATATATATATATATATATATATATATATAGATAATTATTTCGTGACCTTAGTATGTTATGGTAAATTCAATTTGTTGGCGATTTAAGGTCTGGTTTTACTTCAAAATATATATATGTATATTTAAAACAACCCTACATGTTTCGGCAAATAATGCCTTTATCAAGGAATATAAAATATAAATGACAGTATATTAATGTCATACATTTGAGTTGCTATAGATAAAATTATTCAAAGATACATTCCAATCGAATAATAATAAATCATGCCTTAGTATTCTAAAATAGGTAAACAACAAAAACAGGGTTTTTGTTGTTTATGTTGTTTATCTATTATAGAATACTAAGGCATGATTTATTATTATTCAATTGGAATGTATCTTTGAATAATTTTATCCACAGCAACTCAAATGTATGACATTAATATACTGTCATTTATATTTTATATTCCTTGATAAAGGCATTATTTGCCGAAACATGTAGGGTTGTTTTAAATATATACATTTTGAAGTAAAACCATACCTTAAATCGCCAACAAATTGAATTTACCATAACATACAAAGGTCACGAAATAATTATCTTTATATATATATATATATATATATATATATATATATATAAAGATAATTATTTCGTATATATATATAATTATATATATATATATATATATATAAAGATAATTATTTCGTGACCTTTGTATGTTATGGTAAATTCAATTTGTTGGCGATTTAAGGTCTGGTTTTACTTCAAAATATATATATTTAAAACAACCCTACATGTTTCGGCAAATGATGCCTTTTTCAAGGAATATAAAATATAAATCATTTATATTTATATATATCAGGTAGAAGACAATTATCAGCGCCCACTTGGTATTCGCCGATAAAATATTCCTGAAAATCACACAATATTTTTGAACCGTGTTAATAATACAGATTCTGACGCACAGAGGGCTGACTACTCGATATTGCTGTACTTCACAGTTCATTTCGTAATCTGTAATTTTTTTGTCATTGAATCTCATTTCGAATGCACTTTCACTTAAAATGTTAATAAACGACTGTCGTAAAAAATAAATGATTGTAAATAAATACAATAGAGTAATAAAATGCGAAGGAAATTGCTGAATTTGAACTTCAATAGCATCTCCATTAGGGACGCTGGTATTATATATCTACCTAAATAAATTTACAATTCAGTTATTTAGCATTATCTTATTTAAATAATCAATTTAAATTAATACCAAATATCTTCCGCAATTAATTTACATCTTCTAAACCGAAGCCCGGCTTATGAGGGATACTTTACGACCGCATTCATAAATAATATTTGGGGCGAAGCAGTTGTTTGAGTACTTGGTGGTAGACTTTAAAACCAATACACCCCAATCTCTCAAGTGGTGCTTATAATATGCCTATTAATAATAT
Organism: Melolontha melolontha; assembly: GCA_935421215.2. Classification (NCBI taxonomy): domain Eukaryota; kingdom Metazoa; phylum Arthropoda; class Insecta; order Coleoptera; family Scarabaeidae; genus Melolontha; species Melolontha melolontha. Next base: position 40,531,820 of record OW285238.1, read on the forward strand.
TGCTGTAATAAAAGCGGATATAAAATTTTACGACGTTGCAAAAACATTCACAAGCACTTGATGCAATTTTTTTGGGAAAAATAATTAATTGGGATTTATTTTAAGGCAATTCCTTAACAATGAAGGGGGCGCTCAAATATATTGGTATATACAATATTGATTGTTTTACGGAATATATTCTTTATGAACATCTGAACCTACACATTAAATTAGGTGTTCAAAAGATTCCCCAAAAAAGGACGATGTGTTTTTAAAATTAAATTACTTTGTATTCCTTGGGAAACGCAATACAAAATATAAAATATAATTTTATATTTTGTATTCTCTTGACAAAGGCATCATTGCCGAAACATGTAGAGTTATTTTAAATATATATACTTTGAAGTAATGAACCAGACCTTTAATCGCCGACTTATTAAGTTTACCTTATCATACCAAGGTCACGAAGATATTATATATATATACAGGGCAATCCAAATTAAGTGTTCACCATTGGTAACTTTGTTATTATTAAAGATACAAGATTGTTTAAATTAGCAAACTAGTAGTACTTTTAACGCTCTTTAAGATGGAAGAATTTAAAAAAACAAATGAGCAGCGCGTTTTCGAGTTTTCCCGAAAAATATGTTTTTTTCAAATGGAAACCCCTGTATATTATATCATTTTCTGTTAGAAATTCAATTTTTAAACAAAAAATCTTATAAGAACTTTTTTACTGGGATTAAAAACACTTGAGTTATAATGTATAAACAAAAACAGCTAAATAATTATTATAAACTTTATTTTATACATAAACATATCATTAAAAGAAAATAAAAATCACTGATTTTTTCATAGAAGATGTTCAAAAATACCACCTTGTTGTTCAATACATTTTTGAACACGTTTCTGAACTTGTCGAACTGCTTTTAGTATGGTCCTACCATCTATTTGGTTTATCTTTTCACTAACTGCAATTTTTAGGTCGTTTACGTTTTCGTACCTTTGCTTATAAATCTCTGTCTTTAAATAACCCCATAAAAAAAAATCAAGCGGTGTTAAATCTGGCGATCGGGGAGGCCACTGAATAGGACCATTTGTTCCTATCCATGAATTGTTAAAAATAGTATTTAAAATTTGATGAGTACCTCCGTAGTTGTGCGCAGGTGCGCCATCCTGCTGAAAATGCAGATTCTGTCTACTTAGGAGATCAATATCGTCTAAGAAATTATTCAAAATTTCAGTCAAAAATTCTATGTACCTTTCACCAGTTAGAGTGCCCTCATAAAAGAAAGGACCAACAATCCTTGAACCAATTAAACCGCACCAAACATTAAAACTGTAACGGACTTGCGTCTTGGATGTACTAAAAGATGATTTTCCTTTGACCAGTAATGATGATTTTTTATATTGTACATTCCAGAATTTGAGAAATTTGATTCATCGGTCCATAAAATATAACGAAAGTTGTTTACATTTTGGCGACAAAAGTTAAGATACCAGTGGCAAAAAAACATTCTTCTCTCTGGATCCCCTGGCAAGAAAGTTTGAACTGGTTTGTACTTATAACGAATGAATTTGTGTTTCTTCAGAATCCTATGCACAGTACCGTGACTCAAATCAGATTCCTTGATAATATTTAGTATGGAATTCTCACGGTTGGCCTCAAAATATGCAAGAACTAGAATTTCCGTGGCCTCGCTTATTATAAAAGTCCTTCTTGTTCTTGTTTTGGCAAAAACACTCTCATTGCCTCTAAATTTTCGGTACAGTCTCAGAAAAAATTGCTCATTTGGTTGTGTTCGGAGTGGATATAATTCAGCGTAGTGTTCTTTTGCCCTCCTAGAGGATTTTCTGCACACTAAATAAGATTCTAACATATCACACTTTTCTGCATTGGTAAAAATCATTTTTTTGTCAAAGGAATAACTAGCAAAATGAAATTTATGAGTGAAAGACTAATAAAACTGTACTAATATTTGACGTTTACTAGAAAGAATTAACGTCGTTATCATAGAAACATAGAAATGCACTTGACTTAGCTGTTTTTATTTATTCACTATAACTCAAGTATTTTTAATCCCAGTAAAAAATTTCTTATAAGATTCTTTGTTTAAAAATTGAATTTCTAACAGAAAATGATATAATATATAGGAGTTTCCATTTGGAAAAACATATTTTTCGGGAAAACTCGAAAACGCGCTGCTCTTTTTTTTTTTAATTCTTTCATCTTAAAGAGCGTTAAAAGTACTACTAGTTTGCTAATTTAAACAATCTTGTATCTTTAATAATAACAAAGTTACCAATGGTGAACACTTAATTTGGATTGCCCTGTATATATATATATATATATATATATATATACAGCACCTCTATCTTAGTTTGAAATAATGTTTTTATACTACAATACTTTATCACAATATTATTTTTGATACCGAGAATCCATATATTTTCAAATATAAGTCGGTAAATCCGAACGGTTTGACAAACACAAACATAGAATGAAAACTGATATGATAAACTTCAATGCTAAATCAGAAAAATATGCGTGGCCAGTATTCATATGAGATTTTGTTTTGAAATACGGGATGGGGGGTATCGGATAATTCGAACAAAATGAAAGAGTTCGCATACACGCGAAATTGACGTAACATTATTTGTTAACCATACACCTACAACGTGTACAGAATTAAACCATAAAAAGCGCATTAACAAAACCGAAAAAAATAACAAAAAAAAAAACCACCATCGTTTTTGAAAACATAGTCCAGTGCGTACATATATGGTTAAAACTCGGAAATAAGTGGCTTGTTTTCTGTTGTGTGACCAAATGGATGATATTTCCCAGTTATTCATTGTCCTGTACATTTCGTGATCATTTCACAATACCAGCGATAACGAAAAATACGCTAACACGCAGTCTATGCTCATTCGATGCAGACCAGTGCGTATAGAGAAATATAAATAACTTCGCAGATATAAAAATATTTGCTTGCGATCGATCAAAAATGTGTATTTGTGCTTTCCAAATAGGTATAAGAACTTTCCGTCACATTTTTGAGAATATTTTAATGAATTTTGTCAGTTATATCTGAAAGACATATTTTATTTTTTTATCCAACAAATTACCTATAAATTAAATACATGGAAAAACACATCAAAGGGCAGGTATATAATAGTCGCGGCTTCTCAATTGGGTCATATTATTTCAAATTATTAGGAGGTCGTTAACTAAATAATAACCTATTAATAACTGAAATAATATGAAGTATAATAACCAAAATCATTTATTACGGTTCATTATATATGTAAAATAACAATTACCCACGGATATAATTTTGATTATCCTTCGTACGTAGCAAATTCTATCTACATACATACGCTATTAATCGACTGGACTGGTGTACTCGAATGACAATACTATTATAACTGCATACGATCGCTTAACGAATTTGACCGAAGTTCATTTATACTAAAATCTATGCTGCTTAAATACTATTTTGGGCAGGGTTGTCAGAAGTAGTATCTATACAGTAATTTGAAGAAAGGCCGTACCTTTGTGCAAATTACTGCACCGTCCGATTTCTAATATCGTACGAAAAAAATAGTACAATTTTAGTAAAAATGAAAACCTGGTTGTTAAAATGCATATGTTCGAAATAATTGCTTCATTTTTCAAGTTATTTAATATCAAAATATCCAATCTTTATCATCGGTTTCAGAATTGACTCTATACATGTCACAACCGAACAGCTTCTCATGGTTGGGTTTTAGCAACGATTTATTAAAAACCCCTAAAGTTTAAAACGTACTCGCAAAAATTATAAAATTTATTGTATATTTTCAGTCCGAAAAAGTTCTTATTGCAAACTTGCCCACTGCTATGTGTGATACATACAAAGAATTGCTTTTTATGTTTATGCAAAGTAAATATGTTCTTCAAACAGACTTATGGTTAATTGACCCCCAAAATAAATCACAGTTTTTGGATAAAAATATTTTATATTTTGATATAGATGAATATAACGAAATTAAAAGATCGGATAATTAGGGTCGACCAGATTTGCCAAATTACTCCTATGAACGATGTTGGACACTTTTATTCTATATTATATGCAAAGAAATTTCAAAAAAGCTGATTTTAGTAATCACATATTTTCAAAATTTTATATTTTTAAACCAGAAAATTCCTTGCCACAGGAAACAAGAAACATATTTACCATCTTAGCTCCACTATATCAGAGGTTAGGAAGACTCTTTGAAAATGGTCAAGTGCAATTGATTGAAGATAAGTGGAGATTACTGCCAAATTATATTTTGGCTTCTACTAATTATATCAAAATTATTGATGATATTGATCTATTTGGGACAATTTATGTAATTTTACAGATTACATAAATTTATAAACATCTTATAACTTATCATCATTTGTGTTAAATCTTTTGCCTCTCTCTCATTAAAATGCAACTTGCGAATGGCATTTTAGTGAAGTAAAGAACATACAAACAAAATAAAGGAATAAATTAATTGCACAGGCAATTAATAATTGCCTCTTAGCTAAAGATTGCGTTTAAAAACAAGGAAGTTGCCTAATCTAAAATTTACACCCGAGAAAGATATATTATCTATAATGAATTCTATTTATATCCTTCCTGAATATATTTCTGAGAACACTTCTGTTTCTGATAATGACTTATTTTTCATAGAATAAATGTTTTTTTTTATGTGGTTGTAGTGTCTTCTTATGTAAAATCAAAGTAAATAAACTATTAGCGTTCGGCCTATTATTTTCTTTAGTAAATTATTATTGTTTATAAATTTTGTATTGTTACTATTATATTTTATGTCACTTAATATTTCAGATTATTTTTGTAATTTAAATATGTTTCAGGAATATTTTCGTTACTTTTAAGTTCTCGTCATTTTATACTAATAAAAAATTGGTCGTGTTTTATTTTGTACAAATAAAATATATCATTCTTTTTACTGTGTATGTGACTATTATTTAGCGCATGGCTAAGATGGATTTAAATTTATATATTCAGGCTGATTCATTTTCGGCCCTCACCATGGGGATCTCGCTTATTATTGGAGATAGAGTATAGGTTTAAATTTGGCAAAGTTGTTAAATTTTGTGTTTGTTATAAATCCGTAAAGAAAATAGACCTGTGACAAATGACCTTCGTTATTTAAAAAAAAAAAACGCGAAAACCCCATTTTCTTCTTTTACCTGTAGCACCGACATTTGGCCTTGCAGAGAAAAAATAACAACACATCCTTGTGGCCATTTCTAAACCTCTATCCAGTGGTGTACTCTAAATTTTTATTCGAAGTTTCGTTTCTTTCTGGCCATCATCAACTATCTAATTTCTTATAGGCGCCATATTGGATTTAGACATCTTCAGAAAGAGTTTTTTTTTCTGATTTCAACAATGTACCACATGCTGACTAAAGTTTTTGACATTAGGTTTTATTTGAAAGAATAAATTATAAGATTAAATAAGGTAGCCATGGAATTTTAATTTGTGAAATATTTCATTTATTGTTCATTAATAATACAAAAATGTCATACACTAACGAAGAGAAACGAGATATGATAAGTATTTTTTATTCTTCGAACCGAAATTCAACAGTAGCGAGTACAAGATATCTACAATTATATCCAGAACGACAACAGTCTCATCGTACCATTTTTCTAGATCTCGACAGAAATTTTGTCGAGAATGGATCGTTTACTAAGCCGCGTAATGGTGAAGACAACAGGAATTTAAATGAAAATCGACAAGATATTTTACAAATGGTAAATTAAAAGCGTGTTTTCAAATTTCATGTTAATCTTGTATTTTTATAGATAAATAATAATCCATCAATTTCTACACGCGAAGTAGCGTCAGAATTAAATTTGTGCCAGTCCAGAGTTTGGAGAACTTTACATAAAAGTAGGTTTAAACCATACAGGATCCATGTTAGTCACTCTTTACTGCCTGGAGATAATTTGAGAAGGCTAGAATATTGTAATTGGTTAATGGGAAGGATAGAAAATGACGAAAATTTATCATCATTTTAAGCAAAATCATCTGGTCAGATGAAACAAAATTTACAAATTCTGGAATGTTCAACAGAAATACCGAGCACTATTGGGCAGTACAAAATCTCCGACAAAACAGGGCTAGAAGACCACAACATCGTTTTGGAATAAACGTTTGGATGGGTATTTTGGCAAATCGTCTCTTAGGACCAGTTATGTATGAAGAACATTTAAATGGAGAAAGATATTTAAACATTTTACGTACATAAGTATCTGACTATCTTGACGACAATATCCCATTAAATCAATTACAATATTTATGGTGGCAACAAGATGGCGCACCAGCACACAATGCAGCTGTTGTTAAAAATTTCTTAAATCAAGAGTTTTCAAACCGTTGGATTGGAAATAGGGGAGTTGTTGAATGGCCTGCGAGATCACCTGATTTAAGTCCGCTAGATTTTTTTTTATGGGGATATGTTAAAAATAATACTTATAAAGTAGATGCGCCACAAAACATTGAAGAATTACAAGACATACTTCAGAATGCCTTCGATGCAGTTCCTAGAAGAACTATACAAAGGGCAGTACAAAATGCCAGAAGGCGTGCCCAATTGTGCATTACCGAAGATGGCCAGATAATTGAACATTTACTTTAATTGTTTATTGTTTACTTTTCTATGTATTTTTATTAATGTTTTTGTTATCTTGTACTCGCTACTGTTGAATTTCGTTTCGAAGAATAAAAAATACTTATCATATCTCGTTTCTCTTCGTTAGTGTATGACATTTTTGTATTATTAATGAACAATCAATGAAATGTTTGACAGATTGAAATTCCATGGCTACCTTATTTAATCTTATAATTTATTCTTTCAAATAAAACCTAATGTCAAAAACTTTAGTCAGCATGTGATACATGGTTGAAATCAGAAAAAAAAAACTGTTTCTGAAGATGTCTAAATCCAATATGGCGCCTATAAGAAATTAGATAGTTGATGATGGCCAGAAAGAAACGAAACGTCGTATAAAAATTTAGAGTACACCACTGGATAGAGGTTTAGAAATGGCCACAAGAATGTGTTTTTATTTTTTCTCTACAAGGCCAAATGTCGGTGCTACAGGTAATAGAAGAAAATGGGGTTTTCGCGTTTTTTTTTTAAATAACGAAGGTCATTTGTTACAGGTCTATTTTCTTTACGGATTTATAACAAACACAAAATTTAACAATTTTGCCAAATTTAAACCTATACTCTATCTCCAATAATAAGAGAGATCCCCATGGTGAGGGCCGAAAATGAATCAACCTGTATATGCACAGAACAGAGTTAAATTTTAAAATCAAGGCCATTGATCAAGTCCAACACGGACTCAGTGTCTTCAAAGAAGTCACTCATCTCACCTTCAGATGCTGTAAGGAAGCATTCAGCTGCAATATAGTCGAAGCGATGTCTCAACTAGAGTCGGCAAAGAGGAGCAAGTTTCAGTTCAGTGCGGAGAACAACGTGGAGGGGCCCAGCGGGCGTATCAAGGCAAGCGTTCAGTAACGTTTACGTACATGCATCATTTATGTTCGTGACTTTCATAAGTGAGCATAGGCGATGCGGACGCATGAATGTTTACACATAGAATAATGATAAAAAATATATTATATAACGTGCTGAAACACTTACTGTTTTAAAAGCTTCCATGAAATCACAAACATTAAATATTTGAATCATTAAATATGTTTCCACACTTGTTTGCGTAAAAATATTTTTCAATGGTGAAAATGACCGTTCGACATCCAGTGATGTTATATTTGCAAATTTAAAGTAATCCTTGCGACAACTTAATGGATCTTTCGACGCACCTTCACAAATTTGCCTTAGTATGATAGAATCTCAATCCTTGTCAATAACACTTTCAAATTTTCGCCTTCCGTCGCACATAGGTGTGAGTGAACATCATTCACAATTTGAACAGGATCCACAAACGACATCGAATCATTTTTCAATTCCCTCCGCTAGTCCATAGTAGTTCTTGCGAATAGTTTGTAAATCACTTTTTACTTGACTATCTTGAAACATTTTCTGGCTTTTCTTCATAGCTTCGTCGTGTCTCGGATCGAATTGTAAAACTACCTTCTTAACATCATCAAAATGTTCGCAGTAGTAAAACACGGCCTCTAACATGCCCCCAATGCGTTGCTATCGGCTGTGGTGGTTCAGGCAATTTGTGACACAGTTCATAAATTTTTTTTGCACGTTTTGGGGTCTTTAGAAGCACTGCCTGCGTATGAACTATTAAAGCATTTACTCGTAGATAACATTTAGGTATTAATTACGCCACAAGTTCTAAAGTATGGATTTTACATGTTACATGTAACACATTGCCACTCTCTTCTTTAAGAGATCGGCCGAAAAAAGAATGTTAGCGGCACCGTCACTCACAAACATTAAAAGTTGGTTTGCTGAAACTTGAAATTTATCCTGAAATCCTGAATCCTGAAATTATCCTGATAATAGTTATAATGGAATTTCATCAAGTAAAGGCTGAAACAATGATATATAGCTTGAAATTTTTTCAATGCGCTCAACACCACTTTTAAAATTTCATCGCTTGTACATTTTGCTACTCTTTTGGAAGCAAGTAAGATAGAGGATGGCGGTTCGAATTCTTATTGTACGCATTCACATTCACCATAGAATTTTTTTGCCGATCAGTTGTTTCGTCCACACATAACCACAATTTTTTATCTTTCAATTCTGCTTTAATTCTTCTTTCAACATAGTCACGAGCAGACGGCATGTTTCTTATCGATATCCGACTTTGTATTGTTTAATCCGAATACCTGCTCCAGAAGGATACAAATGCTTTTTGGTCTAGCAAAGTGAACGGTAGATTACATATAATAAAACAAACATCTATATCAGATGTTAATTGTTCGCTGTATCGTTTGCCACGGATTGCAGAACAGTGGGTCATACTTTTTAGCGGCGTTCACACTTCCACCTGCTGGTACACGTCAAATAGTCGTCGCACCTTACACATTTAATTATATCGCCTTCGTATTCTAAATCCGGCATACTCGCTATTACGTTTTTCATTTCTTCGAAATATGCCGTTTCCGAAACGTACATAAATGCGACATTCTCTAAGTATATGTGTACTGACATGCACTCACAACGACCAGTGGAATGATACTGCGCAAGTGTTGATACGGACGCTTGAGTTTTCGTGTCGCGCGCTTCTCCCCTCTACGTTGCTCTCGGCACTGCACTGGAAAGTACCCTTCTTTGACGAGTCTAGTCACGGCAGATGCCGTTTTTATTTTATTGAGCATCTTCCATTCGTGGCGAGGCAGCTCCATTGCTAGTAAGGGTACGGTAGAATCGGTAATATGGGCCGCTTAAGTAGGTTGCAACGCTGCCGAATACTCTCTCCATCTGTAATTTGGGTTGAAATTTTTTAATATAAGTTGTTCTGATAGCAGTAGTGGAGGAGATCAAGACTTCAGTCTCCACACAGGTCACTGTGTAGTGGGAGGTGGGGATTCGATATTATTTTATTTTATTCTACAACCGGACTTTCCTGTCTCCGGATGGTGGGAAGTGCAGTATGGCTTAGAACGAGGAGCCAGGGTAGAGGTGTACTTCTTAAACAATGGTCTCATGTGGTCTCATTGAGTTTGATGTCGATCATCTTTGCGGCTTATGTTAATTTCAATGAAAATACAGTAATTTTTATGGTGACTCATTGCGAAATGTCTGGCAACCCTGGTTTTGGGTTGACAGTCCGGTTGGTGTAGTTTGTGTTTTGGTAATGAATGCAGTAGACGATTTATGATGTAACGTTGTATCTAATGTAATCTAATGTAAACAATATAACACTTCACTCGTTTCACTAAATTTTATTAGATTTCTCTAGCAATACTTTGCGGCATATTATACCATTATCAACAAGTTTACTCAATTCAATGTAACTTTCTATAGTATCCATGTGCTTGTGTGTCTCAGTGGCGGTTACTTTGACTATTTTATAATGTCGTCTATTATAGGCGTATTTAAGTATCCTATTTCTGTATTTTGTGTGTAAGTATAAAAAAAGTCATTTATAAATAAAATACCAGATTTTAATGACTAGAAATCGGACACATCGGGCTGAAATGACGTCCTCACGACGGACGATATAAATAGTCTACAACAACTGTAAGTTCATCACGCAGATATTGAATAGCACTATTAATTCGGTTAACCGCACACAAAAAATAGATGTGCAGTTAACCGAATGAATAGCACTATTCAACAAATGCGTGATGTACTTACAGATGTTGTAGACTATTTATATCGTCCGTCATAATGACGGTCGTTTCAGCCCGATGTGTCCGGTCTCTGTTAATGACCACGTAATAAATCATTTTGGCGGTGCTGAAAGCGAGGAATTGATCTCAGGCTTTAAATATTTAATTAATAGTTACAATATACTCATTAAAACACTTCAATATCTTTAATCAACAATATCTTTTACCTCAAACTTCACAGGAGGGAGAACACGTAAATTTGAGGAGCCATCACTGGCACATAACGACTCGAATTAAGTGAAATAAATTATAACAGAATTAGTTAAAAACTTTAAGAAAATGTTCCAATCCTGTATAAATAATCTAGGCAGTCTAAGTTAAGTTTGTGGGAAATTTATAAATATTAGGAGTATTATTTATAATTAGATACATATTAAAAATAGAAACATTGTACGCAGATTATTTTGCTTTCGAAATTGAATATTTTAGGCTAGAAATATATGTATGTTGGCCACGATGTATTCCTTCTTTCCCAAACTTATGAGTTTGGGAAGGAAGTAGTATATTGCATGAAGTGCTAACTGATTTGATGCAACAAACAAATTATTTAACGGTTTAAGTAGAGATTTATAATTGTCTAAGACTGTTAAAAATGGATCCTTATTTTCATAGAATGAAAAGTTTAGATTTTTAGAAAACAATAAAAAATAAATTGTTATTTAAATCTAGTAGTAGATACTAGACCAATGTCGCTTTTATTCAGACTACTTTAGTGGAAGGATATAATGATGACAAGGAAGCAGTAGCAAAATCGTAGCGTAACAAGGAGAAATTTGTACCACCCAAGAAAAAAACTACCACATAATTACATAATCAGTTTTTATGACTTAGTTAGAGATTCAAAATTGTGTGAGAAAAACAGCACGAAACAGTTCTAAATTTTAGGAAACACTAAGAAAAATTTCTCAAATTATCTAGTTACTGCTAGATCAAGGATCTCATTTATAACTTTTCTACGACACAGCTTGAAAATTCATCATACCAAGTTACTTCCTATTATGTCTCGAAATATTGATATTGTAAAAAGCGCATGAAATTATTGCTTTGTATTTAGTCGAAGTTATCTTAGAAACATGTCTCCGTACTTTTGGAACATAAGAAATAAAAATTTAAAATTAATCTTTCCGAGTATTTTAATAAAAGTAAATTAAGAGGGGGGTTTTTTATGGTATATATCTATTTTTTATGTTATCTATCTACCCTACAGCATTTTCCACGCCGTTATTCGATAAAAATCGATGCACTCTCAAGTGTTTTTTTTTCAGTTTGGAAAGAGATAATAGTCATAGGGGGCGAGGTCGAGACTTTAGAGTGGATGTTGTAATTCCCCAAAGCCGAATTCATTAATTACTGCTTGAACAATTCGTGCCTTATGCACCCTGCAGTTGTCGTGCAGAAGAGTTTTCTGAGCAAAATTATGAGGTCTTTTTTCGCGTATAGTCGTGTTCAAGTTCTTAATTATATCTTTGTAGACATTTTAACATAAACTTAATTAAAATAATTCTTCCGGCGTCCTAGAAAACTGTGTCTATTACTTTTTCCGCAGAAAATTGCGTTTTTGCCTTCTTGGGCGGTGTAGAGCTCTTATGAACCTATTGCATGGACTCTTGTTTCTTAGGAGGGTCTCAGTGGTGTTTCATCACCATTTACAATTCTAATTTTAGAAGTCTTCGCTCGGGTCTTAGCAGCCTGGGAATCCTTCGTACCGACACTTTGCTCATTCCCAAATCTTCCTGTAGAATTTCAAAAACATTCGTTTCTGATATTCCTGTTTCTCTAGCAATAACTGAAACTTTTACTCGGCGGTCAGTCAACACCAAGTCTTCAACGTTATTGATGATTCCTCCAGTTTGTGCTTCCAGAGGTCTTCCACACTTTCGGTCATCATAAATTAATTCGCTGCCCCTATTGAACTGCTTGCACCAAAATTTGACTTGGAAATAGGGCGAGATATTTTCCATACTCTGCCACCATTCTCTCATAAATATTCTTCGGGCTGCTCCCTTCTTTTGATTATTTTTTAATGATTTCATTAATCAATCGTTTAGCAGTATTTGCAGACACGTATTTAATTCTGTATAATTACAATATTATTATAGTGAGAATAATCTAGTTACATTATTTTCCAGAGAATAATTTTTAGTGCTTCATTTTTGTTAGTTGACAACGCATATTCTAGTTTTGACATCTGTCACCAGTTTCATTTTAAATTGTAAAAAAAGAACCAACAGAGATTTAGTTCAGCACCAATGGAAGATATAAACTCATAAATTAAACAAAATTCGTGCAAAAATACCATGGTTAAAAATAATTCGATATGGAAATAATTCCAATCATTTAGCGACGAAACTAGAAGAAAATACACGACTCACAAAACTGAACAAAATTTTGAAAGGCTGGGCATTTAATATGAAAAGCTGCAAGGCAGAAGTTTACAAAAAAGCCGTTGTTAAAACAACGTGGAATAAAACCGCCAAATTAATGTAAGAGTTGTACTACACCTAATTTATTAACAGAATAAAGCAATGTTTCAAAATCCATCACTCATGGACAAAACATTTAGAACAATTGTGTATTTAAAGTACAAAACTTTAACACTGTTTAATTATATTACGCTATAAGTCATTTCTTTAGTCTATAATGAGCGACCTGTTAAATTAAAAGAAATATTTTTTTTGTTAATGTTGTATTCTTTATTTAAACATTAAAAATAATCTTTCGAATACCACTCGAGAGTACGAATTAATTAGAAAATAATCCTCCAGCTTCTTTCTCAAATTTGTTGCCATTCAGGAATAAACCCCTACGGGCTCTCGTGTCTTCCCTCGTAACAAGTTTTCGAAAATTTGTCGAATTATTTTCTCACTCTCTTGTAATATTCCTTGTGATAAAAATTTCATGACGCTTTTGTGTTCAAGTTTCAAATCACTCATTTTCTCTTCTTTAAATGAATGTAAAAGTAACAAATTGTAAGTGATTAGAGCCAAATTTGGAGATGACACGATCAAATGTCACAGAAACTTGACGTAAGAAAATTGTCACGATAGTTTATTGTTTTCATAGTTATACTCTGTTCACTGTAAGTTCCGATTTTTTAAACGTTGCTTCCCTTCCACATTGTTGCCGGTTAACTGACAATTATAGAATAGGTTATGTCTGATGTCACTCAAGTGATATATGGGTTATGTATTTGTATTGATCCATGCTGATCGCGTAGTAATGAAGAAAAGAGCTATTAATGAAATTTAGAAGTTATTCTATTATAACTATTTATAACTATGTACATAATATCAAATACAAAAGAGCTAATATTGCTACCCATATCTTTCTGCACACGAAATAATTTATAATCAATGGTATAGCAAACGCCAATTAAGTTGGCGCGAGGAGGAGTAAGTTCGCGCAGGATTAGAAGTAGTTGGGAGATTTGTATTTGGTTTTACATCAAATGTCAGATAATTCTAACCTCTGAGCGTGTATAATTTTATGATCCCGTAGCAAAGACATTATGTTCCGTCAAACGTCAATGACAAATGTATTCTGACAATTACTTGAGTAGTGGGGGTGAACGTTTTTAAAAAGGGCTTCTGCGTACCCCCTCCTCGCGCCAACTTAATTGGCGATTGCTATACACAAAATAAATTTAATAGGAGAAAGATCCCATTACTTTGCTCGAATGGTTTACTGCATATAATTAAAATATTAGAAACAGCACAAATATTATAGGAATCAGCAATAAATAATGTATGAACATAATCCAATAAATTAAGTAAAAAAGTTTATAAAGAAACTATTTATTTGAATATTGAACTACAGAGTATCTATTTAAAACAAATAGAAAATATTTTGTAATATCAATGCACTAATTCTGTTGCACATACTAATCTCATTATAATATACATATTACACAAATGCAGTAATGAAACCACTTGCTTTAAGATCTACTGATACAAATTACAAACAGCATTAGTAGAGACTGGATCGAAAAGTTAAACTTGATGTCTTTACTTAAAATTAATCAGAATCATCACTATCACTTGTATCAAAATAAATAATAAATTCTACCATTTTATTTTTATCAATCACAACCTCCCTTTTCCACCAGCCTTCTATAATATTTTCAGCATGGTTGATAAAATTCTTCCACATTTCTGGTGTTCCATGTTCCAGTGCAGCCTGTCATAGTCTCAAAACATTCTCTGCCCGTCCCCCATATATCCTTATATTATCGTAATATTTTTTTGCAATTCTCCCTATATTTTCAATTGCATTGAATATACAATGATATGGGGGTAATCTAAGAACGTTGTACTACGGTAATCTGCATTGTTCATGATGATCAGAGACTTGATTAAAATGTAAGTGATGCTTAGGGTACAAATCCTTTTCGATTACCAGTATGAACAATAATATATCTAGAAAGCATAATATATTAACTGCTATACATTTGTAATACTAATCGTTCACTAACCTTCACCCATCAAATTTAGTCTTTTGGTACTTTGAACATTTTGATCTTGCCATGTTCTACTTATAGTAACATTTTGGAAAATCCATATTTCATCTACAAAAACAGGCTCCCACAAATAATTCACATTTTTATTTTTAATGTAACCCACCAGAAAATCTACTCGACCAAGAATAATATTGTTTCATTAGTGCTCTGCGAGAATCATCTTTTTCCAATAGAAACCATGTTACGTAAAATTATTGATAAAGATTATCTACCAACATTACATATGCTTTTCTCTTGTAGGGTGTCATGCAAGGTGTTAAGCGTCACGTGTTGTTCTGAAGGATATGCATATGTTGTGATTATGTAATTATGATATAATGAGATACAAAAAATGGAACTTACTATTTTAATACATATCGTATATTGTATTCCGAATAGCCTCTTGATCAAAGTCATCAGTATTAGTGACTGTTTTTTTACGATCTCGTGTTTTCTTTTTGGATTGCGCAAGGGTCTACCTTTCTTGATATCTTTCGATATAGCCGAAACAGTACTAGAAGGAAGTACCAAAGCATCAGCAGTCGCTGTGAATATATTTTTTCTTTTTCAAAACAAATGTTCTTTTTAACGCTTATATTTTACCTTTCGTATATCCCTTAGACCACTATGATCACGTTCTTTTTCAAAATAGTAAATCAAAGAAGCAACAAGCTTCTTTGATTGAGAATTCAAAAATTTTGGCATTCTGAGATTAGATCTAGAACTTTTCATCAGATAAGCGGAAGATTATCGATTACTACCGTGAACTGTTGTTTTGAGAAAAACAGGTAAGATTGATATAAAAACGCGAAGTTTAAATAAAAGAGGGAATAAGTGCACAGTAACGAGAAAACCGGTAGCAATTAAGCCAAACGAATTCAAATGCCAATTGTCAACTGCGATTTTTATATTGCAAATGCGCATTTTGGAGGGGGTAATATGTGAATACATTTGATTTTTAAGAATGGCAGTATTCGATAATGTAGATAAAATAGATATTATAATGCCTTCCTGAGTCCCCTTAATTTAGTGAATTTCGGAACTTAGAGTGAACGGCCTATAGGTAGATAACATAAAAAAACGTACATTAGAAGCTAATTCAAATTATTACAGAGTTTAGGATCGCGCTAAGAGTTCTTAGACTTAACTGTAAATAAATATTTATTAAAGTGAAATTGAAGAGAAATTTCAATAAATTTATGCATCTTTATTTTATGAAACTCATTGAACAATATGGCATTATCGTTATGATGTGCAACTATTGTAAATACTAGTGTACAACTTTGAAATGAAACATGCTCGATTTAAAGATGAAAGCCGTGAAAAATAGGAATTGAAGATGCCGGCACAAGATAACGGAAGAGCAGACGACTAAGCGAAAGAAGAGTGTGCTTGAGTGGCGAGACGTGAGAGAAACCGCTTTATGCCAAACAAAAGCTCGGAATGTATTGTCGAAGACACAATGACTAAACTACATGTTTTGTCACCATACTTTATTGATCCGGGGTTCATGTTACTTGTATGTACTTGCGATGGACGTACTTGGATAATGATAAATGATATATCGTTAGTGATGTGAGTCACCATATTTCCTTCCATTTGTCTCCCCTGTCTCTTCTATTTTCTTACATTTCATTTTATTTATAGGCAATTCAAAACTTTCATTGCACGCATATATGACAAATTTAGAAAATTATTGGTTGCGAAAATTAAATTATCACCGAGTTAATATTTAATTTTATTTGTAAAATTTGTAAAAGAACAAACAATGTATGAAAATAATTTTTTTAATGTGCAACAATTCAAAAATTTAATTAAAAAATCAACGTCTAAACTCTATTTTCATGAAAGAAAACGCTTTAATCATTTATTTTTTAGACGATATTTAACGCATATATGCCTATAGTCATATATGTAGGACGGTCATTCCAAATTTTACTGGTAATTCTTATGTCAAGAAGTGCTACCGTGATCTATCACTCACCTTTGGAATAAGTCCAAGCAATTATTCGTGGTGACAGTTGTCAAGACATTGTGTTTTTTGGTGTGCAAAATAATTAGTTATTTTGACTCGAATGGAGAGCTGTGACCTTAGATTTGTAGGGTGAGAATTTTTTACTATTATTGTAATTTCTTCGGTAAACATTGAATTCTATGGATCATCATTGTTGTAACTTCATATAAATGATACAGAATGTTAGGTTATGTTAACCCAGTTCTTGAAAAACACGGTTATCTTTTACTGTCCTAAATGTAATACGCTAGGCAAATACCATGTTTTAATTTTTTTAATTTTTAACAAGAATCTTCAATTTGTTGAATGTAATGATTATTTTAGTGGTTTAAGGGTTTAGAAGCTTTATTATTATCGTCCTACATACTTCTCTCTTAATTTCAGTATTTGCTATTTTTTGACATCTTTGACTCTTAGTCCTGTGATTGTTTTTTAATGTTTTCATCTCACATGGTTGGATCCCTTTTCATTATGGCTTACTGTGTCAAAAGTCATCTTTTGTTATTTTTGTTAGTTATTTTCTATTAAATATTTATTATACTTATTTAGTGAAAGATTAAATGTTGAATGCTTTTATTCTTTTTCCTCTAGTTATATTTCCATTTTTCTATTTTCAAATATTTATTGTTGAAGTTCTTCTATTGCAATATTTATTTCCTCAGGTCTTGTTGCTATTATAATTACTTTTTTTGTTTTTCTTTGATTTAATTTCAATTTTCGTTTTCTTAATTCTTCATATCATATTTTTAAGTAATACTGTAGGACTTATTTCTTTTTTTGGTGTTAATATTAAATCATTGGCAAAAGCTAAGAGGCTGAGTAAAAATTTTTACGAGTTAAAATATCCACCAGTTGTTTCTTTATTCTTTTCCTCCAGACTAGATTGTAAATCTGTCTGATATTCTGTGTAGAGATAATAAGATAAGATGCCTAGTGATTGGAAATTGACAATAATCCTTCCACTTAAGAAAAATGATACTCAAGGAATGTGATTGCCGAGGTATATCTTTACTAAATACGCCGGAAAAATTTAATGAGCTATTGCATCTTAAGGGAAAACTAAAAGTAAAAGTTGTAACAAGATTTAGAGTTACCACAAAGTGAGTTTAGAACAGAAGAAGAACAACTATATTATTTATATTGAAGCAGCTGACTGAGAGTATAATAAAAACAGATGGGACGATGTTGTTTATGGATAAATCAAAAGCATTTGTCTCAGTGAGAAGGAGTTATATGTGGAAGATATTGAATAAATGGAGTATAAATAAAAAGCAATTAAAAATATAAAATGTTTGTATGTAAAAACTATGAACTTATAATAATAAAAATAATGTTTATTGGTCCAACAGATCATGCAATCTACTAATGGGAACAAAGTAAAACAAAAGAAAATTATTCTACATATAGCATGAGGTGATACGTATGCATACATAAATACATATTTGCTTTGTTGCTTCTTCCGGAGATACTACAAGATTAATGAGAAATAACATTAAATAAATAAGAGTATAAAGCAGTAGTAAAATACTTACAAAATGTAGAGTTAAAAAAATAATAAAATTGACGTACAAGGACAATAAAATTGATTAGATTTAAAACTTAATGTAACTATAGATATAAGATATAACCCTTCAAAACTTTTAAAAACATGTATATGTAAAAGTTAAAACATGAAAAATATGAAACGAAACATATAGCAAAAAACTAAAGTCACAAGTATTTAAAAAAAAATAATACAATATAAATTTAACAATATATGGACCAAATAACAAAACAATTTTTAGATGGTCAAATAACCGTCAAACCGAGTATATTAAAATAAATACGTAGTCCGTTAGTATCAGATCTATAATTTACGTTATTTATGTCTCTGTTAATGTGAACCATTTCTAAAAAGGTTCTTTTTTTAAGGCTGTTTTCAACGTCTAAGATCTTAACGTCAACAAATTGAATGTATGGTCACGATCAAGTGCATGGTCAACCAACGCACAAGATCTCTTTCGGACATCACTTTTATGCTGTGTGATGCGCTATTTTAGCCACTGTGATGTCTAACCTATCTTAGACGTTGAAAACAACCTTAAAAAAAGAACCTTTTTAGAAATGGTCCACATTAACAAAGATACAAATAACGTAAATTATAGATCTGATACTAACGGACTAAGTATAATTTATGTTAATATACTCGGTTTGACGGTTAGTTGACCATCTAAAAATTGCTTTGTTATTTGGTCCATATATTGTTAAATTTATATTGTATTATTTTTTTTTTATATAGTTGTGACTTTAGTTTTTTGCTATATGTTTCGTTTCATATTTTTCATGTTTTAACTTTTACATATACATGTTTTTTAAAGATTTTAAATGGTTGTATCTATAGTTACTTTAAGTTTTAAATCTAATCAATTTTATTGTCCTTGTACGTCAATTTTATTATTTTTTCAACTCTACATTTTGTGAGTATTTTACTACTGCTTTATACTCTTATTTATTTAATGTTATTTTTCATTAATCTTGTAGTATCTCCGGAAGAAGCAACAAAGTTGTTGCGAAATATAGGGATACTTAATAAATGAGTTTTTTAATTGACAGACGCTTGCTCGCTTTTAATTTATTTGATTCAATATATTACGGTCGATAATTTCGTTTAAATTATTTATATATATATATATATATATATATATATATATATATATATAAATATAATATTTTCGTGACCTTGGTATGATATGGTAAACTTAATAAGTCGGCGATTAAAGGTCTGGTTTATTACTTCAAAGTATATATATTTACATGTGGGGTTGTTTTAATATAACATTTGATAAATTATTGGAGTTTTTCGGCTTTATTATATGAAATATTTACAAATATTAAATTAGAATGTATGTAATTGCAGAGCAAGTGGGGATGTAAACATTGCTGTCTATAAATTACAAAGCAAATCATACGAAATTTTTTATTTGAAAAATATGGTCTACGTTGGGACTCGAACCCAAGTCTACAGCTATCCGGTCTGTCGCCTTTACCACTAGGCCGAAATAAATATATAAATAAAGCCGAAAAACTCCAATAATTTATCAAATGTTATATTTGATGAACGGCTAAGAAATTATCTAAACACTCATATAGCTATGGAGTAATAATTAGCATTTTCAAACATTCAAATCTGACATCTGCTCTCAAAATACTGACATCTCTTTCAGTAACTCACATCTAATTTCAAAATAGGCATCGGCTTTCTAATCTGACGTTTGCTTTCATAACTGACACCTGCTTTCAAAACAGACACCTGCTTTCAATAACTGACATTTGCTTTCACTAACTGACATCTGCTATCAAAACTGACATGAGCTTTCAAAACTGACTTCTGCTTTCAGCTTGACATCTACATTCAATATCTGACATCTGATTCATTAACACTGTTACTTTATAATGCATTTCTATATGGCTTGAACCTGGGTCTATTGTGGCCTAGTGGTAAAGGCGACAGCCCGGATAGCTGTAGACTTGGGTTCGAGTCCCAACGTAGACCATATTTTTCAAATAAAAAATTTCGTATGATTTGCTTTGTAATTTATAGACAGCAATGTTTACATCCCCACTTACTCTGCAATTACATACATTCTAATTTAATATTTGTAAATATTTCGTATAATAAAGCCGAAAAACTTCAATAATTTATCAAATGTTATATTTAATGAACGGCTAAGAAATTATCTAAACACTTATGTATATATATATATATATATATATATATATATATATATATATATATATAATATATAAGCCTATTATTTTAATATATATATATACACATTCATATAAGATAAATAACAAAAGAAAAGAAAAAACAATTAAAACTCTGAGAGACCTTGCTACAAAATATCACTATAGGTATCGTTAGCAATAATAATTGAGTGTACCATGCTCTTCTCATAACACTCGTACGTATGGATGGAATGCGAAAGGTGTTTGGATCTCTGAAAGACATTCTGGAAATAGCGACAGATAAGCTTGAAAGGAAATGAGCCAAATCAATGTTATTGTTGGTTATGTCGTGTAAAAACGATGCATTGACATGATACCTGCGAGTGCTTAGGGTATCTATTGAGTACCGCTTCAGAAGTACGTTATATTCAATATTTCGTAGCGAGGAATATCCATCATGCCTAAAGGACAAATACTTTAAAAATTTCCTATTCATACGCTCAATTAAATTTTGATATACGCCGTAGCAAGGGTGTCAGATAATATTATACCCAAGTCCTTAACCACTTGTGATATCGTCACTTCACATAATGTAATCCACATGCACAACGCGAAATCTTTTGGATTACGACACAACGCTACACTTATCGATCTTAATAATAACTTTGTTCATATCGCATCAATTTACCATAACATCCTATTCTACAGAGCACAACTATCAGTAGTACTTCCAATAGCTTGATAAATTTTTAAATCATTTGCATAGGCTAGTACTGAACAAGGAATAGAAGTAGTCAAGTCATTGATAAACACATTAAATAGAAGATAGCTAAGGTTTCATCCTTGGGACACGTCAGAAGTGGCTAAGTAAGCATTTGATGTGAATCCGTTGTAGTATATATAACTCGGTGTTAGCTTCAAATAGTTGTACAACAATAACAAGGGCAGGACTAATTCCAAATGAGCTGAACTTACGCAAAAGAGTAAGGTGATCGAATGTGTCAAATGCACGTGAATAATCGGTGTAGATAAGATCCATCTGTCCACCACTGTTCAACTCCGACGCAATTTCCTGTGTTATTATTGCAAGATTTGCGACAGTTGAACATCCAATTATAAAGCTATGATGCAATAAAGAAACGTAAGGTGTTACCTTTTACCTTTGCCATGATAAATTGATATAGCAAGCTTAGGTAGAATATGGACAAGTGTGACAAAATGGCTACGGGTCAGTAATTTCTTAACATCAGTCGCATTACTCTTCTTAAGAATATAAATTTATATAAAACGTTAATTATAAATTTATATTTTAACTTAGAATCTCTTTCGGTGATAAAATTTTGTATAATTTGTAACAGAAAAGAAATTGAATAGAACGTACTATCAATTTAGATTTTAGAACAATTTAAACTACGGAGGAGAGCTCGATATAAATGGATTTAAATTATTTTTACCGCTACAGTTTATTTTGTTTCGTTGTTGCAAATGTAATTATACGTAAGCTTTTTGTTTTGTTATTATGCTCGTCATCTGGTTATTGCCCCGTACTTCTTATTCATGGTCAATAATTTAATGTTATTTTTAAATAAGCTCATTACAATAAAAGATCTCCGATGAAGCAGTACTGTTAGCAATTCTATTTCCTTTCGTTTAATTGCCTTATAATTTGAAGAACCAAGAAGGCATCAGATCTCTCCGTACCCTCAAAAAAGCGGACACGAATGCTTAATTTTTATCAAGCTCCAGTGAGAGATTTGCGTAACTTCGGGTAGATGTATCTCGCTGCCACATGACGGAGCACAACATTCTCTTCTTTCTCGTACGATTTTCGGCGCCTACCCATCTCAAGCTCGAACTGGATTTATTTACATTGACAGCGTGGACAAGTGCATCAAGATTAATCAACTAATGTAAACACACCATTAGAGAGGTGATTTTTCTTCGTCCTTCGTGTTCGCTGAATTTTTCGTAAATTTTTCGGTTAAACGGTTGTTACTTTAGTTGGAGAGAGATACAAAAAACTGCTTCGATAACCGGCTCCCTCTCCAAATAAATACATTGTGTTTCCACGATGATTTAGCGTTTTTATGTGTTTCTCTTTATATTGAAAAAGCCCAAATGAAACATGAAACGATTACTGGCAAAAATGACTTGCATTTTTATTTTCAATCCAAACATGAAATATGATACGTTAATGTATGTTATCTAATGACTTATGAATCCTCTTCCTGTTATTGTTCAGTACACGAATGTCTGCAGTTTTACTTTGCAGTTATTAATTTCAAATTAATGTTTATTTATCAATTTGTTTTTGTTGTTTTTCCATTAGTTTCATTTGTTTCTACTCCTTTTTTTATTAGAAACAAAAACAAAAATTAATATCTTCGAAAATGGGAAAATAGTCTGTGCATTAAAATAGCAGACATTACACAATACTAGTAATAATATAATATTATTATGTCTAAAGAAGTTCGTATTTTCATGCTTGATATTATTGCTGAACATTTCTTAGCACCTATGAGAAATTGAGCTCACTATTTGGTCACATTTATTTAGATAAATCTCATTCCATTCTCAGCGCTACATTGCCTATCATTCATAAATATTTTTAGGTTAAGCCATAAACAACCTTTTTAAATCAATCCGTAAATTTTCAATAGGGTTGAAGTCCGGCGCCTATGCAGTCTAGTGTTTTTCTTTTTGTCTTTCTACACTAAGTCAAAGATAAATTTTGGAGGTTTATATGAAGAAATAATTTCAAAATAGAACATTAAAATAGCTTTTAAATCGTATACGAAAATATCCAAAGTGCTACTTAACGCTAAAACTCTAAATGAGTTAGGTGTGTATAGATTAAAATGCTAGGTTTGTAAAGATATATAAAGATATATATTGGCCAGACTCGTAGAAGTTTTAATATTCGTGTCAAAGAACATACACAGGTTTTTGATTATGAATTCCCTAAATTCACGTTTGCAGCTCATATCAAAGAAAATAGTAATAGTATGTCTAAAGATTATTTGAAAATGTTACATTTTATCAGCAAAAGTAAAACATTCGACCGAAACTTCTAAGCCTTTTGAAACATTTGACGCTGTCCGTAGCAGGAACTTGCAACTTTTTAATGGCCAGACTGATTTGATTATACACCACTATTTTCTTGATATATCTGGAACCTGTATAAGGAACCTATACTCTGTATTACCCTGCTATGCTATAATATTAGTATAAGTAGTATATTTTGGATTTCATTTCTAATTCAGTGTTCATTAATGACCAAGTCGGTCGAAACTGCAGTCATCGATTCAATGTCAATATACTGATATACGAGGGTTGCACCGATTATTTCCGCAAACTAATAAAACAAAATGTAGTCAAAAATAATTTTTATTATTGTTTTTAATAATATTCGCCCTTAAACTCAATGCATTTAGACATTCGATAAAACCAGTTATCATAGCATAAATTCCACTCTTCTTGAGTCACTTCAGATATAAGGTTTCTCAAGCTCTCCACTGCATCTTCTGGGCTTGAAAATCGTACACCACGCATTTTATCCTTTAGTCTTGGAAATAGAAAGAAATCGGAAGGTGCCGGGTCCGGACTATATGGCGAATAATATAGTAATTTTAATCCGGAAACTTTCAAAAATTCGTTTGTTTGAGGTGCAGTGTGACTTGAAGCATTGTCGTGTTGAAGGACAATCTCCAATCTAGGGCGTCGTAGACGAGCCTTTTGAACAATATCTAGCACACATACTGTCGTATACCATTCTGCGGTAACCGTACGTTTATTTTCAAGCACAACTGTTGTGATAGGTCCTGATTTTGAGAAGAAACTGGCTACCATTTTCTTTCCAACACTTAGAGATTTTTTCACTTTGACAGGATTAAGTTCTGATGAAAACACCCATTGAGCCGACAGCCGTTTTGATTCCAGTTCAAATGCATATATCCAGCTTTCATCACCATTAATGATGTTGTAAACTGCTTTAGACCTGCCTCCATCATATTTCTGAAGCGTTTTTTTACCATTCCACTCTGTATTGTTTTTGTTCCTGTGTTAAATTATGAGGTATCCAACACCCAAATTATTATATAAAATCTTGTTTGTTGCAGTCATGCCAATACCTAAGGTGCTCCTAATAATCCTATACATGTCTCGATTGTCGTCTTGAATCATTCTAAGTACGGCGTCTACATTTGTTTCAGTAACGGCTGAGATTGGCCTTCTTTCGCGAAAATCCTTACTAAGTGAAACCCTTTGAAATTTAAATTCGTTATAGCAGTGGTAAACACTCCTCTGAGAAGGTGCTTGATCACCAAATGCAGCGTAAAGTCTTGAAACAATTTGTTTTGGAGTTAAAGAACTTTTAAAATCATAGTAAATCATGGCTCTAAAATTTCTCTCGTTAAATGCATTTTTACTGCAGACCACTCGGTTTGAAATTAGCTTGCAAAATAATTGTTGCAGTTATCAAAACTTTAAAATAGCAAACAATGAACATTTGTATCATAGCATGTTTGATTCCTTTGATTCAATAGAAATATTAGTTTGCAGAAATAATCGGTGTAACAAAATAATACATGTTTATTTAATTTTATCATGCAATATTACAAAGTTACAGTATATATTAACCTTTCTAAAATATCATTAATAGGCGTGAAACTTTAATACGTTCACAATTGCATATAATTTAACAAACAAGAAATTGTCTCGACTTTACAATGCGTCGGTGATTCTTTGCTCGGAATTACTTTATATTAGCTTTTTTCAAATAATTTGAAAGTCATCTTTTGCCCTTTTTTATAATGGATAACAGTACTTCAGTATAAGCGATGTTTTTCTAATCTTGAGCTAATAAATTACAAGACAACATTTCATTATGGAAATTTGCTTTTATCGCCTATTAAGTCATAAATACAATTGCATACAATCGAAACGTTTTGTCAGCGAAATGCGTTTTTGACACCCTGGATGAAGTTGGTCTCTTTGGAGATTCACAATCAAAACGAAATAAGTTTTCATTCCTGCAAATTTATTTTTTCGAATACAACAAGATCGTTAATATTAACTCATTTTGTGACAGTCTGTGGATCAATTTAAATAAAAAACGTATTTATATATTACTTACGAGAAGATGAACGACTCGACAGATTTCTTCTACACCCTTCATATGACCGAAGCCCTTCTGTAGCATGACAAAAAGCAAACACCAAAATAGCCTTAAAAAAGTGGCCTAAAAATAGATCTAAAGAAAGATGGAAGTTCCCGGGTCAGAGACAGGCAAAGCAGTTACTTAGAAAATATTCGCCCAAATTTACAAAGGGCCTACTGAATAAAGACAGAAGGTCTGCTAAGTTGATAGTGGGTGGGTCGATTTACGAAGCATTATACGCTCAACAAACATGAATAATGTGGGCTTGGCCGATGAAAGTGTGAGTGGATTCTGCTAAACGGCAGAGGAAATCATGATTCATGTATTATACCAATGTGAAAGTCTGATAAGCGGTTCTTACAAATGGGAAATATATATCTTGAAGCGGAACTATATCCACCACTCTATAACACTCTCGAAGTTGATACCCTTAAATAAAAGAGTAGGGTTAGAGAAACTACTTCAATGAAATATGAGGACCACAATCGACCTAGAAAGGTCCCCGTGGAATAGGCTCTATAGCCACCTCAAATAATCTAATCTAGTAAGAAATTATGTTTGGGATATTATATGTTACTATTTTAGTATGCCCTTTCATTTGTACGTTACTGTTCATGTATTTTGAAATGTCCAAATTATATCATATAGGCCTTAAAGTTATAATCCGAGCTCGGTAGGATGTATGAGAAGACGCTATTTCTAAATACAAATATAACTTGGGTATTCGATGATTCAACATACATATTATGAGGGGAGAACAATAGCAAGAGACCATTAAATATCTAAATTTTGCTGATAAAACCACATTATTGTGCGATAGTTACAGGATGCATAAGAGTCTAAAAGTTTGACCAGTTATCGGAGAATGAGGTTTCCAGGAATTAAGGAATTAATCCACCTATAGTCCTGATTTAGTATCCAGCGATTACTATCTTGTGTAAGTTGAAAAAAGAACTACGCGAGCAGATATTTTCGTCAGACGATGACTTGAATGATGATTGTTTTGAGGAGTTGTTGAAAGGATTTTTTAAGTGATCTTGTTATCGCAGATACGTTGGAATAGATGTTGAAGGATACCTTGTAGCTTAGAAAGCTTCGATACCAAACAGCAGCACAGTATTTAGCAGGAGAATAAACCAGTGTAATGGCTACCCATTCACTTCCCATGAATTGCTGGCAAGTTTATGTAATATATTATTGCAGGTCTTCACTTTTTGACTAGTTTTGTAGAGGTGCTGCTTACATGTCAGAGAGTGGTGTAACGTTACGCCTAGATATTTAGGGTGGGTGTTGTGGTTGATCCGACAACCACCAAATTCAACATTCTGTTGACTTCTTTGTTACACAAACGAAAGGCACATAATTCTGATTTTGAAGGGTTTGGTTGTAAGCGCCATTTCTTATAATATTCGTCTAAAGCTTACAGATTTTCAGCAAGTTGTAATTTTACATCTTCTCAAATGCTTGGTTTGGGTGCATGAAACCAGATCGTTTGAATAAAGAAATTTTCGTGATTTTGTGCCAGAACCGAGTCTTGAGGAAGGCCTTTTTTCAAGCTTTTGTCATTATTAGTTCGATTGTTTAGCTAGACTGCGATTTGGCGTTTGCTCAACATATTCTGGATAAGTTTGCTTAATTTAGCAAATGGGAGGATTTTTTGTAATTTATTTTTCCATTTTTTCAACTATGTCATGAACACTGGAGAGATCGAGAAAAGCAGCTGATGGTTTCAGATCCTTCCGAAAACCTGTTTCGAGGTGCGTTGTTAACGCCAAGACTTGGTCACAGCAGTTCTTTCCCGTTCTGAAACCAGCTTGCTCCTTATTAATAATCTCGGCGACAGTGGGCGCTATTCTATTGCAGATAAGTCGTTAAAGAAGTTGTAGCAAACAGATAAGACTGCTAGAGGACGGTGTTTCCAATGTTTATAATTCAAGGAAACATCTAAGTATGATGAATTGATGAATTATTATTTACCTTGCCAAGTTTTAATTTATTTGCAGATTGTGAATGCACAACTGTATGAAAACACTAGCATAAACATAGACAGTTGTTCGATAAATGTGCAGTTAGAGTAATACTTTTACTAAAAATAATTTTTTCAGAAGCTACGTCTTTTCACTCTCTATTTATCCTTTTATGTTTATTATTTATTTCGTATAAGAATTACATCAAAATCTCCCCTCGTGGAATAGTAGTTATGTTATTAATTCACATAATTAGTAAATATTTATTATTTCTTCATTCTTATTTATTATACAAGAGTGTTGTGCAGATATTTAATGTTTCGGACATGAAAAATATTTATTTCTTTTGTTGTATTTTAGAGAATAGCTGGCGAATGTGAAATGCAAATAGTAGCGTGTTTACGAGTATACAATCAAAAGTGGAACGGATACCGTTCGTAGAAGTCCTTGGATGTATAAAACATTGTCCCCGCATCCGATGCTCATTAGCGATTTCGTGTATACCAAAAATCGACATAGAATTCTCTTCATCCTTTTCATTCCTCGATTCCCCACGCACGCAATGCCATCACTTTTGCCGACATATGGACGCGCGTCGGGTCCGTGCGTTTAGTATTAGTCGGCCTCGTCCTTCCCGGAGCACTCGAACGTGACGCTCCGGGTTGATGTACGGTCGCCATTTCGGGCAATAACTCAACTTCTCTTTTATGATACACGCATACATATAGATGTTCTCTTGTAGCCGGGAACATCAATCGTGCGAAGTCGGAAACTTGACAGTCGAACGTGAAACATTCGTTTTGAATGAGATGAATTTGATGGAGAAAAATAAAAACAAGGGACATTCGGGCGTGTATTGAATTCTTGCGGTCGGCATGACTAATATGTGAAGAATTTATGAAACACATTAATGTAGCCAAAATTACGTATCGCTTTTTCAACATTT
Organism: Melolontha melolontha; assembly: GCA_935421215.2. NCBI lineage: Eukaryota > Metazoa > Arthropoda > Insecta > Coleoptera > Scarabaeidae > Melolontha > Melolontha melolontha. The sequence continues at coordinate 40,560,457 of OW285238.1, forward strand.
CGTACTTTTGATGATATTTGAAAATAATTACGGATAAATAAGAAGTCAGTTTCTGGAAGAATAATGAATTCTCTAGCAACTAAATGAAATATTTTTTAAATAGAAATTTGATCCAAATATCATAATAATATAAGGCATGCTAAATTTCATTAGCTTGTTATATAACATGAATATGAAAACAAATAATAAATCAAATCTCTTACCACTATAAGATTTAATAGACTATTAGATTATTTGAAAGAAAAGTGGCTTCTGGGTGAAAGATGATGCTTTGTTTGCGCTTCAAATTAAACTTATTCCAACAATTTTTAGAATTTGCAGGTAATGTGTTAAGCACATATCTGTTTCTGTATATAATACAGAAAAACTTTCCTTATCATTAAAGTGACTAGGATCATGTATATATACGACGTAATACCCAGAAATTCTCGGAATTTGAATGTGGCGCGCGAAGGGATGGTGGTACACCTCTATAGCGCTAGATGGTGTGAGCTACGTTTATACTAAGTCAGTCTGTCAAACGGAACTTTGCCAAAGGGGACAAACTTTTGTGTTTACATATGTTGAGTTCTGTATGAGTTGTTCTGCGACACTACAATGCCTGATGAGAAGGAACAATATTGTATTTACACATGTTTAGATCATAATTCTATTTATAGACACATGTCTATGTCACGATCTTTGTTACAGTTCTCTAATTTTTGTTGCAATATATTTTATTTGTATTACTTCAAACTGTTTTATTTGTTAGCATTTAGTTGTTGAGTTAACCATATTATATAGACACCTAACTACAATTAGGGAGATAATTCGCAGACCGACTTTTAAACCTGAGGAATTTTATTATCTATTATATTTAATATCATGCTTTCCGACTGCTGTTAGTGCATTTGTATGTACACAGAGGACGTAGGTATATTTGTGATTAATTTAATCACTGGCGCCCATTATTTGAAAATTCAACACTTTTACAACATTACATATCATCCATTATTATAAATAATTTAAAATTCGCCTCACAAGTATTATATCAATATATATATATACATAAGATAATTATCTTTATATACTATGATCGTAAATATACAGTACCTGTCTGTTCACAGTTGTTATGAAAATGGCACTACTGCAAAACTTATTTTTAATAAACATTAACCTTATCTGTTAGGGTAGATAACAGTGCCTGTGAATAAGATGCTAACAACTGAAGAAAAAACTTTTATATTGAAGCACATAATCGTTCATACGAGTTTGGCAGAAATAATGGACCCAGCATTAAATGGGTTGGATCTCAATTTGAGCAGATGTTTCAAAACCCTAAAGCATCAAACAGTATTATTTTGTACATTGTTAACAAATTCAAAACTACTGGCAACGTTAACATACAACGAAAAGGCAAGTCGGAAGGAAAGAAAAGCGTTCGAGTAGACGAAAATCAGTAATGATGCAAGTCTTACAATCGTATACGAAGAACTGCCTTAAAACTGGATATAAAAAGAAAATCTATGAGTTTAATGGCGAAGGAAATTGGTGGTTCCTCTTACAAAATTAAAAAGTGCCATAAACTGAACCAAAATGATAAAACACAACGTTCAGTTTACTATGGTCGGATCCTGGCTTACATTTATAAAGATGATGAGTTCTTGACTAATGTCTGGTTTTCAGATGAGTCCCATGTTTCTTTCTGGACATATTTTAGAGCATTGAGTTTAGTACTCCCGAGGAATTCATTGAAACACCACTTCATGAACAAAGAGGGACCATATGGTGAGCAGTTTCTGGAAATGGGATTATCGGCACTTATTTCATAGCTGATCATGAAGGGCAAACTGCCACCGTCAACAGTGAAAGATATCAGCAGCAAGTTCTGATACCTTTTATAGAGGACCTCAGACGATTCTATAGATCAAGAAATTTGTTGTTGCATCGACAGTGGTTTCATCAAAACGGTGCGACGAATCACACCGCTGGTTAATCGTTGAGAATGATTAGGGATCATTTTGGCGACAGAGTTATTTCCCGAAAAAACAGACTTTAATTATCTTTCACATAGCATGATGAAAACAGTAATTTTTCAAGACGATCCACCCACTACAATTCTGGAATTAAGAATAGCAATTATTCATTTCTTCCTAACTTTGCAACCACGCTACATTTGAAAACATGGTACGAAATCTCCAACACCGCCTTGAGTTGTGCGTCCAACAGAATGATGAGCATATACAGCATATCATTCGTCATAATAGTATATATTAACTTAGTCAATTTTGTTAAATTAAGTGAGCAATAAATATTTTTAATTCAGTAACGTATATTTCTGGTCATACTGTAATTAGTTAATTAAAAAACTAATTTTATATTATGTTCTGTTTCAAAATATATCGTTCAATATTTGCTTTTTCAGTTTATCGAACCTAAAAGTAGTAGTAGTACTAATAGATATCGTTGGTTTGTTAACGATATAATTTCTAAGCAGGCAATCTGTAGTAGAAGTAATATTCTACAAGCATTAAATATTTTACAGGGACTTTCAATAAAGAAGTGTATCTAATGAAATATACGTAATTGGATTTTGTTGAAATTCTCTTGTAGATGTTTAGATATGATTAGTAGATTGGACGTCAATTAATCTCAACGATGTCGCTAACATACGTAGGGGTCATAGTTTCACGCGCTGCCTTGCAGTGCACTGGTATTTAATATGCATTAGAGATGTATATTTGCCCTCTTCTTTCACCTAGAAATACTTACGTGTTAAGTATGACATCGACATTTAGCACAATAACTAATGCTTTAGTTTAATCTGGCTCGTAAATCTTTAAGCTTATCAATAGTCCAAAAAGCCTAACCTTGTTAAATACTTGACTTATGCCAATGAATGAAGTGGAACAGTATCTCCTTTGTACTAGATTTTTATGAATCTTTTCAATCAATCTACGAATTTGCCCAACAGTACCGTGCTTTCAATTTAAAATTTATTTTGTTGTTGGTTTATAGCATTAGGATGAAATGAATGTTCAGAGCTTTGTTTAACTAATTTATGAGTTCGAATGGATTCTCTCTTCTACTTTAATTTTGACGCTTGTTTTAATAAGTACAAAAAAGTCAGTTGGATGTTATTCGAAGCCCTCGCCTTTTTCCTGATTTCGTTGAAGTAATAAACTAATGACTGATCTCTAAGATTCTTTTGCAATTAAACTTTTTTAATAAGTTTAGTCTATACATTTAAATTTATTTAAATTTAAATATAAAAATTATATTTAAATTAACGAAATTTGTTGAGGAGTTGTTACTCTAACTCCTTATTTCATTAAAAAAAGAAATAATCGAGGAATTTTTGGAAAATTTGGTATAATTTCTGGTGGATCATCGAACATCTATCAGCGGATTAATAACACAGGTCTGCAAAAAAAAAATTTTTTTCAGCTGCATGAGATATGTTTGCTGAATTACATGTTTTAAGGTACGCTGATTTCAAAAATAACTTCTATTACTCTCCATCACGTATAGTTTTTTTTGCAAAATACGAACACAATAATGAGCAAAATCAACTATTTATTACAACAAACACAGCATAATATTTATCAAAACCTATCAACCATTATTTTTCTTATTTAAATTTATACACAACTTTATGTTTACTCTTTTTCCTTGTGAAACCTTTTCTTCTATTCTTTGATGCTTCTCCGAACTCGTTTTTAGTTTCCTTCTTTGGTTTCTCGCTTAAGCATCCAACAGTAGTCCGTTAACATACTGACATCCCATCTTCCTTGGTAACGTCTCTCGATATCACGTACATCCTGGTGAAATCTTTCACCTTGTTCTTCACTGTAGACACCCAAGTTTTCAGGAAAATATTCAATATGGGAGTGTAAGAAGTGAACTTTTAAGCTCATCTTGCACCCTTGAGCTTTATACGCTGTCAGCATGCGCTGTACAATAGTTTTATATTCGGGATCCTTAGTATTGCCCAAAAACTTCTGCACTACATTTTTGAAAGAATCCCATGCTTCTTTTTCGATTTCTCCCATTGATGCAGGAAAGAGGGGATCAGACAAGAGTTTTCTTATGTCGGGGCCAGTGAAAACTCCTTCTTTTAACTTTGCTTCAGACAATTTCGGGAACTTGGAACATATATATCTAAAACAATCCCCATATTTTTGCAGTGATATTACAAAGTGCTTAATTAGCCCCAATTTAATATGAAGGGGTGGCAGTAAAACCTTTTCTGGAGGAACCAAAGTGGTATTGATAACGTTTTTCTCGCCAGGAGTTAAACCGTGTCGTGGTGGCCAGTCAGTTTTTGTCCAGTGTAGCTCTCTGGCTCTACTATCCCACAAACATAGAAAACAAGGGAATTTTGTATAACCTGACTGTTGACCCAACAACATTGTTAGTATTTTCAAATCTCCACAAACCATCCATTGATGTTCTTGATATTTGATTTTCTCAAGAATCGTAGCTAAGTCATTGTAGTTTTCTTCCATATGAACTGAGTGTCCCATTGGAAAAGATGCAAATATATTTCCATTATGCAGCAAGACTGCTTTGAGGCTAGTTTTGGATAAATCAATGAATAAACGCCATTCTGATGAACCATATTCTATTTCAAAGCATTTCATGAGCCCACGAACATCATTACAATAAACCAGATTTCCCTCTTTAGTGAAATACTGAGTAAATTCTCTCTCTCGATGTCTGTACCAGGAAAATGAGGTACCAGATAATAAAAGGTTTTTATTTTTTAGCCTTGAACCGAGCAATTCGGCTGTATCTTTTGAAAGACCCAAGTCTCTGACTAGGTCATTGAGCTCAATCTGAGAAAAAAGTTGAGGTCCCTCGTCAACTGAAAAATCTGAGCTAGATTCGTTCTGGGGAGCAAACGTTTCTGAGTCCTCTGCATCACTCTGGATGTCATCTAAATTAGGAGGTGGGTGCGGAACTGGTATTTCAGAGCTACGGGACACTGGACGAATAGCTGAATCAAGGTTAGGGTAAGATATTTTCTTCTTATTTTTCGTATTAAACCCTTTCACGTCTACCGAACAGAAATAGCAGTCGGTTGTGTGATTTTTCTGTTCACGCCATATCATAGGAATGCCAAAACGAAATGCAGTTTTCTTACCCTTAAACCACAAGCGCAGATCTTCCTCACATCTTCTGCACACCTTATGAGGAGCCCATGCTTTGTCTTGATCACCAAGTATTAATTTGAAGTAAGCAAAAGACCTTCTTCACAAAATCACTTATATTTCCTTCTTGACTTTTCACTGTATATTCACCACAAATATAACAGAAGCTGTTCGGGGAAATTACACAACCTCTATGAGCCATAACACACATATAAAAACAAGAGCACAGTAGCGTTTGAATGCTGGATGTCAACTGAGTGTGACACGATAATAATGCAACCGTCTGCCTAACACCAGAAATTCTTTATCCCCCCCTTTCAGAAAATTTTTTATGTCCATTATTTTTTTTTTATTCCCAGATAAATATACTATTCAAATTAGGGTAAGAAATCTTAATTTTAATTAAATTTGAAACTTAAAAAATAAAATACAAAATTTTAACTAAATAAGAATTTTACACAAAATAAAAATATATAAATTAGTATTGTAAAAAAAATTGATGAGATGGAATTTTTAAATATTTTTTTCGGTTTTAGGACATCAAAATCTATAAGAAAATGTATAAAAAACCTATGCAGTTTTTTACGTGCAGACCTGTGTAATCTAGACATGGACATATAACAGCGAAAGGATTCTGACCTCTTCTATTTTGTTAACGCAATATTAAACCAAATTCAATACAAAAGTATTATGGTAACAACTTTGTTACCTTGTTTGAATAATTTAGGCAGTGTAAATGCTCATCCAAAATAGGGTTAAAATACATTTTAAACAAAAATATTAAAATATGATTAGTTAATTTCGTTGACCTAAGCTTGTGCTTTATTTTATGACTTTAAACTTAGAATACATGCTAAATTTTTGATATTTATATTTATTATTATTATTATATTATTAGTATTTATACCAAATCTAAAGTCATAAACAAGATAATTCGTAAATTCTTATATAATTTTTGTAGATTTTAATGGTAGGCAAAATTTTTAGAAACAATATATTTTCCCTAAAACGTGAATTTTTCTTGATTTTACCGAAGTAATAGTAACAAAAATCTGGGACTGCCTTTTTTAAGTTAGCTTTCTTAATTAATTCCCGTTCATCATTTCTGAACTCGCTGGAATTTTCAACAAGATTCAACAAAATTTTGAGAACAGCTGAACTGAAAATTACAAAAACTAAGTCATGCTAATTTTGAGTGTATTTCAAATTTAATATTTTAATATTAACTTGTGCGTAACCACTGGATAAATATGGCCTTTTTTGCAATGCATAAATTCTTACTTTTTACTGTCTAGTATGAGAGTGCTTAGAGGTAGAAAAGACATAAAGGATTCAAAGTTAAGGAAGACTATCGGAGTTTGATGAAGATAGTCTGAACGCTTCAATGATGATTTTCAACGTCAATCAACTCTGAAATTGCCCTCTGTAATGGATAATCGACCATAATACGATATTGGCATTCCATAGGTAAAGTAAGATCAAAAATGGAATGTTTAGTTGCCATTGCAGTTTTGGGCGGATGTAGTAAGAATCAGCGTGTCAATGTTAACATGAAAAATAGAAAAGAACAGCTTAGTTCTAACAAAAAGGCAACTCCTAGAGCGCCAGAACTTGTATCTGGTCGGAAAAAGAAGACGTCTTCGACTATGAATTACTTTCGAGGAATGTAACCATCATTGCTGAGACTAACTCTCAACAACTTCGTCGACTTGAGACCTTGAGACTTGAGAAGTCAAGCAAATGGACCGAGAAGACTCATCACGTCATTTTCCGCATTCAGGCTATTCAAGCACTTAGTTCCATCCATCCTTATTCTCCATATCCGCCTTACTTTCCTGATCCAGGCCTGATGACTTCTTCACCTCCAAAACCTCTGAATTTCGTCAGGTGTGAAATCGAAAAATTACCAGATTATTTGAAGGCAATTATAATTAATTCAGGAGAAAATATTCCTGATTAGTTTGTGTAGTATTTTGTTTATTAAAAAACTAACCAATTTCCTATATTTAGTAATTAATATTATGTTTCCTACACTTACTAATTTTGCCACTGTACTGTGGCACTGTACTGTGAATCAACTTTTCCTTGCTGCGAGTAACATACACTTATGAGAGAAGTAAGTAGTAATGTGGTGCGAGGGGATAGTCCGATGTGTTACGTCACGTCGCCGCCATGTTTGGTTGCGCTACGCATCATCATCATCAACATTGTCCGAGACGCAAGTGAAATTTTGACATAAGAAATCTCGTGAAAGACAAGATGCAGTGTAAAACGAAACTCGCCAACGTCGTTCAAAAACAAGCACCACTAGTGAAAACATTGATGTCATTTGTGACCTTATTGCGACAGATTATCGACTGACCATAGCAGAAATTCAACAAATAGTGGGAATGAGTTACGGTTTCTGCCTAATCCATCATTAGGACAAAACTTCAGATTTGAATTTCGGGAAGATTTCAAGGGTTCCAAGGCTCTTGAATGAAGATTGATGAACTGTTCGTTTTGAAATTTCTCAAAGGCTGCTGACACGTTACGAAGCAGGAGGGGAAGCATTTTCACATCGTATAGGGACCTGTGATTAGACTTAGGTACACCACTATACACCGGAGTACAAACGAGTAAGGAGTGGAGACAAACAGGTGAAGCTTGCCCGGTAAAGGCGAAACCTTGTTTGTCTGCGGGTAAAATTTTGGTGACATTGTTTTGGAATTATAGAGGTGTTTTGTTGTTGGATTTTCTTCACGAAAGATGAAAGTTAATTCAGTTTATTATCGCAATCTGTTGGAGCGTGTTCGAGCCGCCTATCGGTCCAAAAAACGGAGATATCTGATACAAGTGTTACTCTTGCATGACAACGCTCGACCGCATACAGCTGCTCGAACGCAAGAAAGACTAGCGGAAATGCATTGGACTGTCGTTGAACTCCCCCCATACAGTCTAGTACTTGTAATTATTATATGTCATGTAATTATTATATGTTTGGTACACTAAAAGAGCCACTGGGAGGAGCACGTTATGACGACGATGATCGAGTGGAGCAATTTGTGTAGAACTGGTTAAATACACACCCTCGTTCTTGTTATGAGGTAAATTAGAAAAAGACTCTACCTAGACGCTAGGAAAATGTATTCAGAAGGAAGGAATGTATATAGAAATAAGATGCTGTTCATTTATTGTAATTATAATTCAATAAAAATTTATTAACAAAGGTCGGTTCACATTTGATCCACCCTCGTATGTATGTAATATTTGTTTACTTAACTAAAAACTCATTTACCGTTTGGTGTCAGGTTATTCTTAATGTAATACAAGATATTTTATTGTAATGAAAATATGCGTAGTCGCGGAAGTGTATATATTGAGACAGGGTATTTATTTTTGTGTTTATTATTTCGTATCTTGCAATCGTATATTTCCATTTTCGCTGAAGAACGTATTATACAAGTACGAATATAATTAGATTTAATTTATATTTGTCATTTTCCTTTCCTTGGCTTAGGCTTGCTGGTAAGAGATCCATTCGCCACAACCACCCACATTCAGAATAGTTACAGGAATACACCCGCATATATACAGTTTCTACCTTAATATCCCTTTAACTCTGCCTCCATCTACTTACTCTTTTTTCATTCGCTTTTTTTTACGCTCATTTTTAAAAAACGGATCACGTAATCCCTATCCACCTTTAATATCGCCATCGATCTTCAGTAAGTGGATATTGTCCTGAGGTTTAGCTCCTTTCTGTATTGTCTTCTCTTTTTTGTGTGCCTGTGCGTGTGGTTATAAATGAAACGCTTCGAGCAGTATAATTCCGCTATTATGGCGGCTCGTATATTCGTTTCTAGTGTGTCTGAAATATTGCCTGTGGCGTTTTCAGAAGTTATTCCCGTAAAAATGTGTAATGAAATAATTTTACAGTGCTGAAGTTTATATCTATTGTTTTGAACATGTATGTACTGACATGTTATGGATAGTACATAAGCTTATTACAAAATTTTTAATCCTAGAAACGGTGAAACCGAGAAAATTCTTCGAAATAAAAGAAAAATTGTCCAGGGACATTTCAGGATTTTAATTAGCAAAATCCTCTTTGCTTAATATTAAAACTAAAAACTACTACTAAAAAGTATACAACAATGAAGTAATATAATAATTTCAACTTCATTAGACAGGATATCTATATGTATCACTGACAGAAGAACAAACAGTTAAAAGTCAAAGAAGGAACAGAAATACACTCTAACCAGCCAATCAAATTAATATCCGAACAGAATTCATAGACACTGGGATTCTATACACCAATTGAAGGAAGAGTTTTACCTAAAAAACAAATAAAATAATACAATAATAGGCTTAAATTACTCAAGATGGGCTCAATTTACAAAAACAAGCATAACAAAACATAAAAATAATTTATTTGAAATTGTGGAAAATATGAATAGGATTTTTGAAATTTGTGAAATAAAGTAAAGTATAATCAGAAATATTTGCTGAAAGGGCACAAATCATTAATAACAATATTATAACATCAAATACAGTATTAGTTCAATAATAAACTGAAATTTTGGAAAAATATAACAGCATTTTTATATTTTTCCAAAATTCCAGCAGATTAATAAAAATGTTTAATATAAAAACATTAATTAAAATAATTACCTAGACAGTTGTAGAAGAAAATATGGCTAATTTTCAATACTAATTTTATCAAATTTTAAAAAGGCATTAAAGAATCAAAAGAAGAAGAGGCATCCAAAATACGTACAGCTTTTGTCTGAAAGGGCAATGTTATAACAGCCAGAGATCGAAAAAAATTGAGGATTGATTGTTTCGACACCGATTAGTATAAAAGTCAAATAGGGGATACGTACTTCGTAGTGCCCAAGTTAAATAGGAAATACGTACTTCGTATTATTTAAGACGAAATTATACACGTACTTCGTGTTATAAATCAAAAATGTGGAAGAAGCGAAGTAAACAAAAATAGCTATCAAAGAGATAAAAAAGAAAGAGACATCTGTCATCAAATAGTTTAAGGTCAGATAAATACCAATTTAAAAACACCTATTTTTATAAATGTCAAATCACCGATGTCACCGAGGACAAAATAGCATCTCTCCCGAATGGTATATACTATTTTTTCCACGGTCTCATTAACTTAAAAACACATATTTTGTCATTATGAAGTAAGTAGCACCAGAATTATTTTATTCGGATTTGAGCATTTATTTAGTAGTCGTTGAGTTATTGTCATAACTACAACATAAACAAACAAAATCGGTTCAAAAAGTGGTGCGCCGAGAAAAGTGTTCAAGTATACAGCGAGAATGTTTTGTTGGCATACTTCAGTGAAAATGCAAAGAATTACAAGTCTTCCACATTATGGGCGCAATATTCTATTGTTAAGTCATGCTTGATAATTTACGACAACATAGATATAAGCAAATTCCCCAAGCTGATCGCATTTTTGAAAAGAACCGGTGACGGATATCAAGCGAAAAAATTGAAAAAGGGTGAAATCGACCGTTTTCTATCAAGTGCAGATGACAAAGAATTCTTAATGATTAAGGTAAGATTACTTTTGTTGTTAGGTATTTCAATTATTAAGTATTTTGATTTTTTATAGGTTGGATTAATTCTGGGGATTGCCGGAGCTTGTCGAACTGATGAACTAGTCAATTTAACTGTAGATGATATTGAGGATGTAGGCTCTTCCTTGATTGTAAAAATTCCAAACACTAAGACAAAGATTCCACGAACCTTTGTGGTTACCGATGTGGAAAATATGCTTGAGTTGTTTCGAAAATACCTGTCCCTTCGTCCTCCCCACGTCAAGCATAAGCGCCTTTTTTTGTACTACAAAGCAGGAAAATGTAGTTCGCAGCCAGTTGGCAAGAATACCATGGGAAAAATTCCGAGTGTAGTAGCTTCGTATTTAAAATTACCTGATGCTGCATGTTATACTGGTCACTGCTTACGAAGATCTTCAGCGACATTACTGGCAGATGGTGGTGTGGATATCACGACAATAAAGCGTCATGCTGGTTGGAAATCAACGACAGTTGCTGAGGGTTATGTCGAGAACTCCATTGAAAATAAGACCAAAATTGCTAATCAGGTTTTAGTAGGTACCACTACTAGGGCAATCATAAAAACTCTAAATGTAAGCGAAAGTAATATTCCTTCTAATATTAATTTTGAAAATTGTACAAATGTAACATTTAATTTAAATGTCAATAAATAATTTCAATGTTATCTTTTTTTTGCATGAATCACAAACGTTCTCCATAATGTAAACTCCCTTGGGAGCATTATACCCCCTTGGGAATAATCGACTACTTCTGTTTTAATTTTGATGTCATAGAAACTGATTTCTACTCCCGACCGTGGAAAAAGAATATAATTTAAAAACCCCAAATTCAAAATTGAGAAATTATATTACAAACAGTTCGTAGAATTCTAATTACATTAGCTGTTCTGCTAAATAAATAAATAACAGTAAAATAAAAACTTTTAAAATTAATAAATAAACACCTGAGATAAGAAAACTCTAACTCGCAAGACAGCGAACCGATAGATGCCAATTTTCTCAAGCTGCATGGAAAAATTAAATTTATAATAAGACAACGTAATAATAATTGCCACCTCATAAATTTAAAAATAATGTAGTTGTATAGAAATAAACATATTTAGCAGATTATAAACTGTAAAATAAGAACACTTCTAAAAACCAAGTAACTCTTCTCAAGAAACTGAAGAGAATTAAATAAAAAAATTCTCTTAAAGAAACTAAATAAAAATTTCAAATAAGTTTATTAATAACTGACGATCAAAACGATCACACATAACTGAAAAGCGCAATACCATAATCTGTCGACAAAATTTCTGTGAACGTTCGATAATGTCTGAGGTAATATATTTCGCATGTAATTATCAATGTTCGCAATTATATCAGTGGTACTACAAGTTCTTTTGTTCTGCAAATCATAAGTGGACGATTTTATATAACTCCATTAGAAAAAATTGTTTAGGGCTAAATCAGGCAACTTAGCAGGCTAGCGAATAGCGCTTCAACCAGTTATTTAATCTGGTATCAAACATACTGTTTAAATATTGTCGAACAAGAGCAGGGCCTCGTTTCTGCTGAAACCAAACATATTTTATGTACAAGCTATGCAAAAGGAGTAAATCTTTTTGTGAGTTAAATTCCCTGGGAAAGGGACCAATGATATGGTCCTCTAAAGGCTTGTCTATAAAATTCGGAGAATGGTTTAATATATCGGAATTCAAAGCTCGTATGTGTAGGCATGCATGGACATGTCTGGACTTGTCCTCTGCCAGGGATTGCGCGAGACTGCTAAAGCAGTACTATTGCATTAATTTCAACAGTGTTCCGAGCAGTGCGCGTCGAAAAGCCATGGAGCAACGACACAACATTAAGTTCTGCTTCAAATTGCGTAAAACGGCGACACAAACCCATAAAATGTTGGTGCACGTTTACGGGCAGGATGCTGTGAGTAGAAAATGTGTGTACGATTGGTTTGCGCGCTAGGAATCGGTAGAGGACGAACCGCGTTCGGGCTTGCCATTCACAAGCAGGACACCGGAAAACATTGAACGTGTGAGTGTGTGTAGCTAGCAAAAGATCGGCGATTGACTCTGCGATTAATAGCAGAAGAAGTGGGTATTAGCAAGGACATAGTGGGAGCCATTATTTTTGAAGATTTGTGTAAATGCAAAATTTGTTCACGATTTGTGCCGCACATTCTAACAGACGAGCAAAGCAAAAAATAAGACGTTTTGAGACCTGTGGCGATTTCATCGACATGTGTGACCAGAATCTGTTGTTTCTGGCTTCTATTGTCACAGGAGATGAGTCTTGGTGTTACCAGTATGACCCCGACACGACTAGACAATCAAGGAATGGCGGACACCTTCTTCTCTGCGATGAACAACAAGTTGTGTTCTAAAATCTAAGTTGAAAACCATGCTGATCACAAAGAGGGAATCGACAAAGAGGGAATCATTTATAAGGAATTTGATCCTGCTGGCCAAACAGTGAATGGCGAATTGTACCTGAAGGTTCTCAAACGTTTGTTGCAGCACTTCTGAGGTGCTCGGCCATAGAAAAAGAGACCGGAAATTAGACGTTACTGAAATTTTTGTCTGTGTGTGGTGGGACTGTTTTGGAACAACCACCCTACTCTTCAGATCTTGCTCCTATTAATTTTTTCTCTCTTATATTAAAGGGACCTTGAAGGGATCACAGTTTGCGGACGTCAAGAAGATTCAGGACTGTGTGACAACTATTCTAAACGGTTCCAAGAAAGGACTTTCCGATAGTTTCCAAAAGTTATACGAAAGTTGTTAAAACTGCGTTGTGTCTGGTGGCGACTAATTCGAAGGCTAATAAACGTATTTCCAATGTGCATTCTGTTTTTGTGTTTTTATTATACCATTCACAGAATTTTACAGACAAACTTCCTACATTTATTTTCCTTAGACCAATACCGCACAATAGCAGAATTATTATGAACATGTAGAGAAAAACTGGATTCGTCAGTAAATAATATATTTTTAATAAAATTTCTGTCATATTTGTCGTTTGCAAATATTTCATTTCGTTTT